>OZ038393.1:35551683-37006913 GCA_964036045.1 Eutreptiella sp. 'Long Island Sound 2002' | reverse complement strand
GGCAGCACCCCTGAGATCCGCAGCAGATCCCAAAATGGCGGGCCAGCGCCCAACCCAGCTCCAACCCTAAGAAAGCATGGACCCCGGACCCACAACAAAGTGGCAGCGGTGCAGGCCAAAGGACCAACGCCCGGCATATAACCACAAAAACAGCCCGCGACATCCACGCAGGGCAGGGCCGCCTCTACAGACAATCGCCCGGAGGGCTCCCGCCTGCGCACACTGGACCTGCCAAAACGCAGAGAGAATACGAGCCACACACAACAACCAGAACATTGGCGCAGCCATGGAAGCCAAAAAACGCCCACAAATGCGCGAGCAATGCCCGGGCGCAAAGCAGCCCGGCCATCCCAGGGTGGCACTCAGAGACCTGACACAGAACGCAAAGCAAAGGGTGAGCGCACACTCCCACCCCAGCCCCTCGGAGACCGGCTGACCACCCAAAAAACAGACTACACCAACGGCCTGAAGTGGCCAGCTATTCTCACCACCAAGGGATAAGACCCCTGCACCCATAGATACGGGACGGGGGTACGACGACCCCCGTTCCAGTCCGTCAGCGACACCACCACCCTCTGACCTCCCCTCGACCCCGTCACCACATCCCACATCCCCCCGCATGTGTGTCTGCCCCCCGGCTTCACCCCGGGGTCCCCAACCGCGGTGGTGCGCCGCGTCGCCTGCCCCCGAACCCGCTTGGCGATGTCCATGGCTGCGGCACCCAGGAAGTCGTCCCTCTCCCCGGGATCTTCTGGCACGCCATACGCGACGTACAGCCGCACCCCATTCCGGAGGAGCACCCGGTGACAGGCCCTGCGGCCCACCAAGGCTCCCAACTTCTCCCGCAGCGCGGCGCGGCGCCGCGCCGCGCGCCGCTGAACGGCCTCCTCCGAACGCTTGCGCGAGCGGCTCTTGCCCCGCCTCCGCCCGCCGCTACGCGCACGGCGGTTACGGCGGCGCCGGGTCATGATCACATGCACCAAGAGAAAACGAGTGCTACAAGCAGGCGCCGGCACTACACGACATCAAGTCATTGCACCCACCGACTCCTCCAAGCGGTACTGCAAAAAAACCTCGTGGAACTCCGCCCCCCCTTCACCACCCCCCGGGGACCACAGGCCCGCTCTCCACGAATGCGGTAGAACAAAGGGCCCCATAGGCACCCCCAGGGTCCACAAAAAAACCGTGCGCCTATCGGGAAAGGCCCAGAGATCCCCAACCCTGCGCGCCGCCACCTCGCGCGCCAAACCCAGATCTCCATTGAAGTTGTCACTCAACCTACTGATAGGATCAGCGGGATTATGTGAACCACGCACCCAGTGCATATATACCGTGAAGCCTGGGCACGACGCCCACAGGTAGCGGAAACGCTTCAGAATGGACTGCTGGAATTTACGCCCCACCTTGGCTTTACACCGAAGGAACTGCACTAGCGCCGCCGCATTATCCCCAAACAAATGGGCCTCCCGAACGCCTACATTGAGGATGAGCTTCAAGCCCCAGAGCAGCGCGGCAGCCTCCGCACACTGCTGGTTGGGCGGTTGCTCCGCGGGCACAACCGATCGAGAACCCACATCCATCGAAAACAGGCCCAGCCGGTATTCACCCGCGTCCAGCGCCGCGTCGACGTAAACAACCAACGGCGATCGCTTCACCACCCTGGGGAGGGACACCACTGACCATTGCCTCCTGGCAAGCACGCACGCCACGCACATAGACTTAAGCAAACGCACTGGGGTAAACGGCAGCCGGGGGGGCGCCCAGAGCACATGAGCCCACACACCAGACAGGTGCGGACTGTGCCCAGAACCCGGGCGACATATCCACTGTGCCCGCCCCAAGAACTGCTGCAGCCGTTTTACCCTACAGGGTCCCACAGACAACCTCAACCAATGCGCAAACAGAGCTTCCCACGCGTTGCCAGCAGTCCGCACCTCCCCCCCCTGCAAATCAATATCCTTCCCCAGCCACACCAGCCGCTGCACAGGCTCTAACGTACTCTTTGGGCTGACTACAGCACCTGCACGGCGCAACGCCTCCGCCGCCCTTGCCGTCTGCTCTCGCACACGCGCGCGGCCGCGCCCCACAACCAGGACATCATCCAAGTAAATTAAAACCAGCACCCCCAACAGCCCCGCGCCGGCCACCAGACCCTCTAACACTCGCTGGCACAGGAGGGGGCTGTACTTCCACCCAAAGGGCAAGCACCGGAAAGCCAACACCCCCCCTCTCCATCCGAGACGCGAAAGGCCCCCCAGAACTCGCGCGGCAGCTGAAGTGACCAAAAGCAATTACTCAGGTCGATGTGGCACATGCACAGCTCTTCCCCCCCCCCCCCCCCCGGCAGGGACAGAATATCCCACACCGGCCTCATGCAACGCGCTCGGGCATAAAAAGAGGGGAGGAAAAAGGAGGACCCTTGCTGTGCCACCTGCGCCAAAAGGGCCAACACCTCCACAGAGGGGAGGGAGAACTTCTCCGGCCGAGACCGCATCTCCTCATTAAGGGGCACCAGATTGACAATCAAACTGCACTTCTCCTCCGTCTTGGGTATCGCAAAAACACCCCCATTGGGCCCAGGTGACCCCGGCGGCAGGGGGAAAAGCAAACCCTGGTCCCGCAATGCCCTCATCATGACCACCGCCTCATCCGACGGGGGAATTATCCCAGAAAACTGCCTGCCTACCAATTCTGCGAAGCCGTCCGGCACACAACTATCCCAGACCTCGCGGGGGATATCCACACGCCCCACCGGCCCCAAACCCCGCGCCAATACCTCCTCCCTGATACGCTGCATAAGCAATTTGGGCGACGTCGAATCATGCAAGAGCGACTCCCAAACCTCAGGGCTAAATGAGGACAAAGCCACAGCCAAGATTCGCAGAAACTCCGGCTGTCTGAGATCACGGGCAGCTTCACTGCCCCACTCCAGAAACTGCAACAGGCGACGCTCCAGTAAACCAGGCGGTGCGCGGGGCAGACAAGCCCGCAGGGAGCACAACCAGGCGTCCCACTCACCGGTCCGAAGGCGCTCCCGCACCCACTGACCCAGCTCCGACGCGACGGGAAATTGCCGCTCGGGCAGCCGCACCCACAATCCTGGCCGGGCCCGCGGCCTTCCGCTTGCCCAAGACGGACGCGACCTCACCCGTCCTGCGGGCCGCGATGCGCAGCCGCCTGATGGAGGAGCCTGCTGCGGAGGCAGGTGGGGGGTCTGCATCCACATCAATGACTTCCCCCCCCCCGTCTCCCCGCGGCCGGCGCCCGCGTCCTGAGGACCCCTCAACAGCCGTAAGGGCCGGAGGGGCCCCCGGGTCACGTGCGCCAGCCCGGTCCTCCCTCCCAGCAGCTCCCGCAGCGGCAGGACTCGCGGACTCCCCAGGGCACGATCCACCCCGACCTCCTGCCGACCCATCCCCGTCACCTCCCCATTGTGGGGGCTCATCGGCATCAGGGGCACAGAGCTCCAGGAGCTCCTTCGGGAAAACGTCCCGGAGGGACACGGCGCGCCAAACGAACTCTCCTGCATGGTTGTCAGGGGGCCAGGGGAGGACAGCCTCGGTCGTGACGACGAAGTCGTCGGGCGCGTCGGCGTAGTGGACTGCCACCGTCTCCGAAAGCCACCGCCCCCACCAAGCCAGCCACTTGATGGGCAGCCCCAACCATCGCAGGGCCGCGGAGCCCCCTCGCCTCCATGCGTGCCACCTGGCGTGGGGGTTGTCGCTGCCCCCCAACGCGGCAGCCATGACCGACTGCATGAACGCTGGTCCCTGCGGACAGAATTGCGCTCCGACGACAGCAGACGTGGCCCCCGTGGCATCGAGCCAGCCCAGCCACTCTTGGGCATACTTCCCGAGTCGCCTGCGCACGATGCGCGGCGCCACCTTGACCGTGCGGAACGCCAATCCCCGACACCGGGATCCCCCCCGACGGAGGGGCGCGGCCTCACCCACCCGCAGAAGGCAGGTGAATGCCAGGACTGCCATCCCATAGACGGTCCACTGCGGTCGCTCCGTGCAAGCCAGCGCGAAGTTGCGGAGGTCGTCCAAACCTGCGTAGGGCCGTAGGGCCGGCTCCGTGGGCGCCCACTTGGCACAGCGCCAGACCCGGCGACTGACGAACGCGGGCAGCCATCCCATGTCCTCCAGCGCCCGGAACGCCGACACTGCGACCTTGAGGGAGCTTCCCGAGTACCCCAGTCCCCATAACTGGAAAATGTAGCGGCACGCCGCTTGTTCAAGCTCGGACGTGGGCGTGTAGCCCACCCAGAGGGCCATCTTGCGGAAGTGGGTACAATACGTACCCATGGTGCTTTTTGCCCAGGAGGATGCTTGCAGGGCGTCCACGGAGGTGATCTCATCCTCCTTCCATATCCGTCTCCACGCTGCCCACACCAGGCGCCAGACCACGTCCTCGCCATCCCGGAAGTCCGACGGTCCGAGAACCACCAAGGCCCCCCGGGGCTCGGGAGGGATGGGCCGGATGGGGCAGCTTCCCCATCAGTCAAAGCCGGGGCACTCGTGAAACCAATGCCGTTTCACTCCCCTCCCAGCGTTCTTGCATGCCCGACACGCTGTCACCGGGGCATTGGTGACGTCCATCGGCTCGGCACCCGGCTTGGCGGTGTACAGGCGGCGGCCCCCCTCAACGCGGAACTTACCCTTCATGGCTTGCAGCCGCCGCCCCACCACCTCCTCCTCCGCCGCTCCCGTACAACCAGCGGACAGCACAGGCACATCGGACGCATCCTCGGCCGCGTCCGACCCCTCACCGACCGGTCCGGGGTCCAAGCCCTTCTTGCCCCTGTATGCCGACAGGCTAGTCACCGTGAACGTCCAGACCGCCTGGACAAAACTCCGAAGGCGCGTAAGTTCGTCATCATCCATGGACTCCAGCTGCCACACTTCCGTGTCCGCGGAGTCCGCGTCCACCACCGGCGCCAGCTCGTCCAGGATGGCGTCCGTGAACTTTTCCTTGTCCTTGTACTTGGAGACGTATTCGTGTTGGGGCACCTCCCTGCGCCACAACAAGGTGGACAGCGCGAGAAGGCTGGCGAAGACCCACTGGGGCTTAGAATCCAACTCCCTCACCTTCACGATTTCCGCTTTACACAGCGGCGGGACCTTCGCCATTTTCCTCTTGGACTCCGCCTCGGCCTTGGCACTGACCGCCTCCAACTGCTTGCGCAGGCCCTCCATCACAAGGGCCTGTCCCTGAACCAACTGCTTGAGCTCCAGAAGCTCTGGCGACACCGTCTGCGGCTGTTGGGGTGGTACCTCCACCTTGACAAAGGCCAGCGACGCCACATCCAGGTCGCACTGGGCCATGACGCAATACGAGGCGATCATCTTCACCAGCCCCACCTCCCCCAACTCGATTCCGTACTTGGCGACGAAACTAGCCTCCCACTCTGACCTGCGTTCCAGCAGCACCGACAGCTTCATCTCCACCTGCGAGGCAGCCCTGGCTATCTCCAGCATGGGAACGCTATCAATGAACTGGGAACAAATTGTTCCCTTCGCGAAGACGGCAAAATCGTCAACTGACATATTCACAGACCGGGTCGTTCCAAAGTGTCACGGAGCAGGCTCTACGTGTGACCACCTATGGTCTGCTGGCAACAAGCAAAAATGCTCTACAAGTACAGAGGCTCCCTGCACACACGCATGCGCACACACACACCACCCGACGAGCAAAACCAAAGCTCAGGCACGGCTGAGCTAAGAGTTCCACCAACCTCAAAGAAAGGGAACAAACCCTACCGAAGGTCGCAAGGCCCACGTGTATCGCCCCAGGATTTTTCTAGCCCATGTATGAGTCATGGGTAACACTGCTGCTCTGATCCAAATACCGACCAGTGAGGTCCAGCCCTAACCTTTTGGATGCACGCCCAAATTCGGGCCCGAAAGAGACAGGTGTTTACCCAACCAAACAATCTGTTGTACTAGTTCCAAGATGCTTTTTGCACTAATGATAGCCCCTGCGTCGCGCAGCGCGTCACGGCCTATCAGCCTGTCAGTCGCCCATTTTACGCGTGAAGCGCCGTAACCCAACAACAGGAAGTCATCTAGGTAATGCAGGACCAAGACATCTAAGAAACCCAGGGACGCCAATATATACCCAAGCACTGTTTGACACATTATGGGTGGATATTGCCACCCGAATGGTAGGCAGTTGAATGAGTAAATTTTTCCATCAATGCATACACGGAAAGCCCCCCTCAGATGGGGGGGCAAACGTAAGGACCAAAAGGCATTGGTTAGATACACGTGGCAGGCCACCAGGCTTGCACCGAGTTCAAATTGCACTCTTAGCTGTTCAAGTGATTGCAAGAACGGATCCGATAGAAACTTCAAATAATCCCCCCCAAGGCCAATTTGGGGAGGATCATGCTGTTGATTTGGATGAGGTAAGCCAAGTCCTCAACATTGGGCAGATGGAAACTGGCCGGTCTTATGGGTGTGTTCCTTATTGAATTTGACAAGATGTACTATCATGGACGCCTTTGTCGAATTTTTGGGTACCGGAAACAAATAGCCATTTGGTTTACCCGACCCCTTGCAAGGACTGAGTATCCCATCCTGCACAAGAGCTCTAGCCATCACGAGACCCTCTTCGGAGATTTCCATCATCTATTCCAAATCGGAGGCAGTCACCAACGCAAAATCGCTCGGCGCTAACATGCCCCAAATGAAACTTGGGATTGTGATGGATCTCACCTGTGAGACCTATACCCCTGTCTAGGACATCTGTGTCCAAACCCAACAGTATAATTGCAGGGGAGGTAGTGTCACGGAAAATACAGATCCGAACTTTGGGAATTAACCCTGACCCTAACCCTAACCCTAGAATCAAAAGAGTCGATAAACAAATCGTGTGCGACCCTATTCCCCCGCATGATAAGAATGCGGTTTCTCAAAAGAGGTCTCAAAAATTCAGGCAACCTCAGTCCTACCATCGCATTATTTATCCGTTGCATTATTATCCGTTGCTGGCCCCTTGGCGACTCGAGCAGCTGCTCCACGGCCTGCAATCTTGGGCACGAGCAATCCCATTTGGCGACCAGCTGCGCGTCTGACCTTGAGAGCCATGTCCTTGGGCCCGAGACGTACCGGCTGGAAGGATGGTCCGGATCCCGTCGCTGGACTCGGTTTCTCCCTGAGAACTTGGACGCCACTGTGGTTTCAGAGCCCTTGGGTACAAAGGGTTTGTCTAAGGTTCCTTTTGAATTGGTGATATTGGTGAGGGGTCCGGGCCCGATGATCTGGACGTCCGGGACTGCCTCCTCTCAGCTCCCAACGGGTGCCCCTTTTTCCGTCGGTTGACTTTTGAAGGGGGATGGCCTGGTTGGACGTTCCCGACGAACTTGCACAGGGCCCACCCGAGCTTGCTTGAGTTTGGACCGCGCCGGTGGAGCACATCCGGTGATGGTCGGCTCGCTCTTGATTCTAGTGGCCCCATGAGGTCATTCTTGGTCTCCTTCGCACCGGAGGGTGTCGTTTGACCGATGTGTGGGATCGTGGTTTTGGAACCGAGTAAGATTCCTCGAAGAGGTCGCGCACAGACTTCGGCCACAAGAGGGCCATATGCGTGGGTTTCCATCGGAAGTTGGTTTCGGTTGGCCAAGGCAAGCTCGCGGACTCCACCAATTCAAATTCATCATGCGGGGCAGCGTAAAAGTGGGCCATTTTGACGCTTTCCCAACGACCCCACCAACACAAGAATCGCCATGGCAGTCCCAACACCCGTAAGTATGTGGCCCCCGCCCTTCTCCAAGCGTGTCACCCAACTTCTGCTCTTTGTGAACCTTTGAGGAGTCGTTCCAAACCTTCCTCCAACGATGCAGCCGAGACCAGTAAGGTGCCGCCCCCCAGTCGGATCCGTGTGAGCCACCTCGCCCATACCGCCGCAACACCCCTCCTCCTTAACCATAGTAGAAGAGTGAGACTTCCCTACCACGCTTTACACGTTGAGCCGGGGCCGTAGTCCTCACATTGATGGAGCGATGGTGTCAAAAGATCAACGTGTGCTATTTCTTAGTTATCTGGTTTGTTTCCGGAACAATCTGCAATACAATAGGTTTCTCAAACCCTGTGGCGCCTGTGGCGCGCAAAAAGCGTTCTCCTAGGTGACCGGCGATGAGTGGATAAGAAAATTTGCGGTATCTGTGCACTTCACGGGCGAGGAGGAGTCCTTCATCGAGTACATCATCGGGTATGTGCTCACCGCTGGGGTGACACTTAACGTGCAGACTGGACTCTTCACCCCCGGGGGGGGGGGGGCGACCCCTCGGTTTTGGACACCAACTACCCCCCCAACTAACTGTTGGCCGGAGGCCCCTTGGGGGGGGGGGGGGTCCGGGAGGGTCGGTTGGGGGGGGGGGGGTGAGGCAAGTTGGGGTGGGGTGGGGGGATCCAGGTGGGGCGATTTGGGGTGTTTTGGGGGGGGGGGGGGGCACAGGCTCCCCTTACCTCCCCTTGCCCTCCCTCTAACCATACCATCACCATAAACCTAACCCTAACCTTTGCAGCCAACTGGTTTGGCCATGCCAGCCATGTTGATTGGGCTGAACAAGATGCCCCAAATTTCGTTCATGGCTGCTTTTGCCACATCATTGCTCTCCATTTTGGACCCTTACACTCACTCTGACCCTACCCTAGGGTGAGAGCTAGGGCTAGGGTTAGGGCTAGGGTTAGGGTTAGGTGTAGGGATAGGAGTAGGCTGAGGTTTGGGGGTGGGCGTTAGAGTCAAGGTTGGGTTTAAGGATAGATAGTGTTGGGGTGCAAATTGGATAAAATTTGCCTTAGGGCACCTTTGGTGTTCATGGAGCATCAGGCACCTTTGGCGCTCATGGACGCCTGAGGGCAACACCTTTGGCAACTAAATGTTGGCCGAAGGCCCCTAAGGGGGGGGGGGGGGGGGGGGCAGGGGTAGTTGGCGTCCTAGGACCCGCGGAGTCGTCCCCCCCCCCCCGGGCTTCACCCCCGTGCCTACCGGACCATCGAATATGACGATAGACCCTGCTGTCATGGCTTTGTTGGAGCAGCAGCAGTCACTCATCGCGAGCTTATCGGAACAGGTACAAGTCTTGATGTCAGCTCCTCAAAGGCCCAACATAGAGATTCCAAAGCTGTCATTGAGCGCCCTGCACAACCTGTACGTCTCATATAACCATATGGAGTGGGCCACAAAGGTTCTTTGGCTGCTCAGGGCTGTAATCATGCGGATGCCTGTACCTGTGAAGGACATGCAAATGTCGGAGAAATGGGAAGACAAACAACAGCGTGCGATTGTGTTGGAATTTACTGAAGACTAAAAATCAAACAACACGGTTTGGATTGGGAGTGAAAAATGTAAGTCGTGTACAAAAAAACCGTATAGTCGTGTAATTTTTTTTTTATGCTGTAAATGCGTGCAATTTTTTTTTTTGCTGTAAGTCGTGTGAATTATAAAAAAAAATTGAATTTTTTAATTTTTGCGGTAAGTCGTGTAATTTTTTTTTTTTGCTGTAAGTCGTGTAAATTATAAAAAAAATTGAAAAATTGAAAGAAATCCAACCTTTGCAATACATGCGCAATATGTACAGCTGCCGGTTCCGTACGGCACCCCATAGCGACCTTAACGATGGGACGCCGAGTCCACAAAGCACATAGTACTCTGCGTGGCCACCAATTAGTTGGGACTCGGCCAATATAACATAGTTTCACATGTTGTCATTGGCACTAGACTCAAAATCAGGCCCAAGAGAAGAGTCCTGACAGGGCCATGGCCAACATCCAGTGTGCCTGCACTGGGAACAAAATCAGGCTCAAGAAAAAGAGTCCCGACAGGGCCATGGCCAACGCTACTGCCACCATTATAGGCCACCAAGGCACTGGCATGGGGCCAATATTATAGCAATCTTATACGCTCCACCATTGGTACACCAAACGGCGGAGGAAAATACAGCCCACAAAACATGCACCCGCTACAAGTAGTTGCAGAATGCACGCTTGTAGATCAAGTCCGTTTTTGTGTCACCGGACTTGGGCTTTGCACCAGGATTGGCGTTAAGCTGACAAGCGGCGCGCAACTCTGGAACTACCTGCTTGCACAGGTCATCAATGAAAAGCTGGCCACGCTCCAGCTGGCCAGATGCATCTGCTGGGTAGCCATCCGGCACCTTGCGCCACTCTCCACGGATGAGGACCTTGGGACGGGTGTCCTCCTCCTCGGTGGGAGTGTCCACGGAAGGTTGCGGCCTGGCCTCCGGGCTTTCCACGCTCTGCTCGGCGGAGGCCTCCTTGCCTTCGAGTGGGGTGGGGGTGGCCTGAACACTGTCCTCCTTAGCCGAAAGTGCACCTTCAACTTGGGTGCTGGGGGGGAAACCAGGAGGGCCAGCAAGCTCGATCACGCCCTCCACATCATCACCGGGCGCTTGAGCGACCCGCACAGCACGATCAGCGTTAACAATGCTGAGCACATAGTCCACAAAACCGGCACCCATTGGGACAAGGGGCACATTGGAAAAAGTACCCCGGTGCTCCACCACCTGCTTTGCGATGTTCAAGCTTTGAAAACCACAAGACCAACCGTCCGTTTGGAATCCCAAGGCGCGGTGCTTGGTGGTTCGCGAAAGCTTCTTCAAGGCCGACAAGAAAGGACGGATCAAATGAGTGGAGCTTAGGGGTTCCCAAACCCAAATAGTGAAAAGCTCCAACCAGACACGACAATCGAAGGCACACACAAACCAGTGCAACCCTTCCTTGTCATTGGAATTAACCACAAAAATGTGGCGGCGGCACCACCTCACCCCTGCCGTATCGGGGATCCCCACCGCTGCAGAGCGGGGGGCAAAATCAGAAGTGGCCCACAAGTGGGCAAATTGGCACCTCACCCTTGCCGTATCGGGGAGCCCAACCGCTGCAGAGCGGGGGGCAGAATCAGAAGTGGCCCACAAGTGGGCAAATTGGCTACCTCACCCCTGCCGTATCGGGGAGCCCAACCGCTGCAGAGCGGGGGGCAGAATCAGAAGTGGCCCACAAGTGGGCAAATTGGCTACCTCACCCCTGCCGTATCGGGGAGCCCAACCGCTGCAGAGCGGGGGGCAGAATCAGAAGTGGCCCACAAGTGGGCAAATTGGCTACCTCACCCCTGCCGTATCGGGGAGCCCAACCGCTGCAGAGCGGGGGGCAGAATCAGAAGTGGCCCACAAGTGGGCAAATTGGCTACCTCACCCCTGCCGTATCGGGGAGCCCAACCGCTGCAGAGCGGGGGGCAGAATCAGAAGTGGCCCACAAGTGGGCAAATTGGCTACCTCACCCCTGCCGTATCGGGGAGCCCAACCGCTGCAGAGCGGGGGGCAGAATCAGAAGTGGCCCACAAGTGGGCAAATTGGCTACCTCACCCCTGCCGTATCGGGGAGCCCCACCGCTGCAGAGCGGGGGGCAGAATCAGAAGTGGCCCACAAGTGGGCAAATTGGCTACCTCACCCCTGACGCTTTTTTTTTCTGCTGTAAATGCGTGTAACGAAAAACCGTCAGGTTGTGTAATTTTTTTTTTTTGCTGTAAGTCGTGTAATTTTTTTTTTCCGCTGTAAATGCGTGTAACAAAAAAACCGTCAGGTCGTGTAATTTTTTTTTTTTTGCTGTAAGTCGTGTAATTTTTTTTTTTCGCTGTAAATGCGTGTAACAAAAAAACCGTCAGGTGGTGTAATTTTTTTTTTTCGCTGTAAGTCGTGTAAGCCGGCTTACACGACTTACAGCGAAAAAAAAAAAAATTACACGACTATACGGTTTTTTTGTTACGCGCATTTACAGCGGAAAAAAAAAAAATTACACGAATTACAACATACACGGATTGGGATCCCCTGCGATGGAGATGACCGGGTGATGAAAGATGCCAAAGGGCCAAAGGCCGGATCGGACTCAATGCCCCGGTCAAAGATCAACCCCACGATGATCCATTTGATTGAGGCCATGTGGAGTCTAGTTTACACGGCGACCCAGAAATACAAAGAGAAATATGAATCCCAATCATCACAATTTGAACAAGCGGTCGCCCCGGAGGTCACCGATGGATTGTCAATTGCAAGGGCTCGTTTGAAGAAGGCCATGTCCCAGAGATTTAAGATGGTGGACGGTATCGAGTATTTTGAGGTCCACAAAGATGAATGTGTTTGGTCCGACTCCCAACCGGTTGGCCCTTGTCAAACATGCCGTGACAAAGGAAAAGTCGAGAGGCACTGGGTGTGGCAGTGCGTGTTGCTGGAATGACGGGACACGCCCCTCTTTGAGAGGGGCCCCATTGCGGGGTGCCCAACAGGCATCCCAACAACGGGAGCCAGAGATACTGGGCATGCAAACGTCAGTGGCTCCAAAAATGTCCATGCACTGGCCACATATCCTCGAAGCATGGAGGGCGCTGGAATACTGTGACCCCCACGACCGCGTCTCGGCAGCAATCATCTCTACGTGGAAGAGTGGCACTACGAACACCTTCGGGACCCTCGGAAGATTGGCACAGCTGGGGGGGGGGGGGGGGACTACGCGATGGGATGAAGCACGGAGGATCGTTGAGCTGGCCCTTTTCGCCATGTACAAAAGTGGATGCCGCAAAGCGACGCTCACGGGTTGCGTATCGGCGGTCGGGCGTGCGTCACGCTGGGCTAGCTGCCAAAGCTCAACTGGCAGCGACTCTGGAGAATCACCAAGGCGCCAGTGGATACTGAGGTTAACCGACCCTATGGAGGACCACATGTACTTCAAATCCTCGCGGAAGTGTGCGATACGGCAGCGGACTAGGCGATATATGCAGGGTGCGTCCTGTCATTTTCCTCTTTGGCAAGGGTGGGAGAGGTTGCCTGGGCGCACAGAGCGGGAGTTGGCAAATCACACTATTCGTTCGGGGGCCTCAAAAGAGGAGAACATTGGATCTCTAGACCCCTCGGTCAAAAGTAGCAGAGCCCCAATACTACTTCCTTCCCCATACCCCCCTACGTCACAGGGTGCCCATTTCTGTGACGTAGTCGTTTCACTTCGCAATTATGACGTTTCGTGGTTCAAGTCGTTTTGCGGTTCGACGCCAACTATGCCCAATTAATCACTCACAACGATGTCGTCTGGCGAGTAGTTGACATCCGAAGACACATAGTCGGCGGAGCATGACATCAGAGAAGAGCTTGAGGTTGTGTCGCACTGGGAGTCGGAGTCGGGAGGACGAAGAAGAATTCCAAGGTGCATGGCTTGGTGCGGTCCGGTTTGGGAAGTGTCCCCAAGGTCCAAAGGGTTGGTACCGCACTTTCCGCTTGTTAATGAATTGTTGAATGTGCACCACAGCATGCACGGCATGCACAGTGGAGACGCTGGATGCGCTCCTCCACATTCATCCCCAACTTGTGGGACACCTCACGACATACAGCCCAAGAGTAGAGCTGGCACAAGGGATGCTCTCCACGCCCACAAACGAGGGAGTGTCCATCATTATACTTGGCGCACCACCGAGGGAGATCCTTCTTCTTCGGTTTAGGGAAGGGGATAACCCCGTGCCTCCGGCCCGGGAATCCTCCATCCAAGAGGATGATGACCTGCCCTTCTTCAAGTCGGAGAGTTGTGGCCCATGCTCCTTGAGGACGTGCGTGTCACTCCGCACGCCGCATGCAAGTCTGCCAACCCAACAATACATGCCCAAATTGTCGATCAGCAACAAGAGCTTGTGCACCTCGTCTTCATACTTGGGCTGAAACAGCACATCGTTGATGATGCCACCAATGGAGCCCACCGGAAAGCAATCCCCGATGAGTGTAACTAGGTAGGGATATTGGCGGGTGTAGGTGTACTTGTTGAGGCGCCCGTCAAAATCCAATTTGTCGGCCAGCTCCAAGAAGTAGTCGAGACAAGTCTGAAATTTCTCCCATACCAAACCATCGCACTTGTCGGTGTGCGTCTCCCATTGGGCATTGTCAAAGCCGGGTTTTGTGCTTTAGAATGTACAGGAATTGAAAGAGGGACTTCCGCTTCTCAAATGGACTACCCTTGTGCCCATACTTGTAGTATAGCTCCTCGGCGGTCTGCGCATCCATGCCAATGCGGGGAACTTGCTTGCGCTGAGTTTTTGAGCCACAAAGCCGGAACCACTCCTCCACGCCCTCGTTGAATGCCTTGTCTCCCTGCAAGGGCCGCAGCGGGTGCATGAAACCACCATTGATGGTGTCAACCGCCTCCTCCAGGGCATCTATGATGGGCCGAGCGATACCCATGATCTTGGGCTTGGGACGCCAGCCGGTATCCGTCTTTGCCTTCTTTGCTGGGTTCTCCTCCGCCTCTTTGCTCCGGTTCATCAGCTCCTTTGTCTCCTTGCTTTGGGTGGCCTTCTCCTTTGCCTTTGTCTCCTTAGTCTTCTCCTTTCCCTTGTCTTGTGCTTTGGGCTTCTCTGCGGTGTACTTCTTGTACGCGGCCGCGCTCTTCTTACGGTTCTCCTTCTCCGATCTTTGTACGTGTTCGTCTCGGATTTGACGAATCTGGGACACCGAGGGCACTGCCCTGGATCCCTTAGCCTTTGGGGTCGAGTAAGGGCGATTTCCCTTGTGCCATCGGTACAACTCCTTAATGCGCTCTGGTACGGATGGGACATCATCGGGGGTGTATGTAATATCCTCCAAGTGCCAGTAGTTGTAGTGCCCCATGCGGAATTGGTCCTGGAAACCACGGGGAACGGTGCTTCAAACCGGGACCGCGGGGGCAACTATCGTACCGGAGCCAGCAACCATAGCCTCAAATGCAGCCTGCTCAACGGCGTCGCACTTACCCACGTGGCCATCATGTCTTGCGGCACGCACCTTGGGGAGAATGGTGTGTGCCTGCCGACGTTTGTTTGACGGCTGCTTCCTTTTTGGAGGTCGGTCTTGGAAATCCCCTCGAGCGGTGCGGTCCCGTTGCCGAAAAGTGGCACTAACCTTGGTGGCAAGCGCAGCATACTCAGGAGAGTCCTCTAGCATGTCATCCCCGGCAAGACCCCAAGAAGAAATGAAGTGGGTTGTAACTTTCTTCGAAGCCACCGTGCCGTTGGAATTGCGGCCCTGGCCATTGATCCGAGCGATGGCGTCACGCACTTGCTATTGATCCGGTTTGAACTGCACATTGCGTGCCGCCAACCGTTCCGCCCGCTGCTGCCGCAACCAATTCGGGGCCGTTTCCTCACCCTGTGAGTGCTCATAACCAAAATTCAACTCAGAAAGCATTGCAAGAGTGTGGAAAATCGGCTTGGAACGAAAAAGCAAACAAAATTATGCTACACATCTATGAAAAGCGAGCTGCAAGCAGGGAGAGTGGAACAACGATGTCACCCTCGTTTGGTCTACCTCCCCAAGCATGGAAGACATGATAGATGAAACGTGACCAATCTGAAATCACCAAAACACGGGACAAAGATTCACTATTCCATGCAGCGCAACACAACAGCTACAATGATAGTCACAAGCCCGCCTTGTGTATTGCGCAACAATACTGACCAATATGGGGTTGTGAAACAAAAAAACAATTGGAACAGCCCACATTTTACATTGTGTACCGCAATTCCACTCCCGGGTTGCCACACGGCCACCAAACGCTGTTGTCACGCGTCTCCACGCTTCGCCCACACTCATTGCTGAGTGGGGCACCACTAGCGTAGCAAGGCTAGCGGCTCCGCCTGGAGAGCGGCTGGATCGGACACGATGCTCAATGTGGGTGGCGGCGGCCCGCGCTAGGGGCCCCTTGTCCGCGGGCTAACCATTGCATTTAACAAGCGTCCCCCGCTACTGGGGAGAAATCAATGGCTCCAAATGCTCAGCACAGGGACTAAATGAGAAATGGCCCACATGTGGGCATAGTGGCTACCTAACCCCTGCCCCCGGGTTGACACCTCGTAACATAACCCGTGCCTTGTCGAGGTCCCCATGGGAGGGAGAGATCAATATGGCTCCATAAAAGGGCCATACTATATGGTAAAACCGGGCCCCATGCCCCCAGGGAGCACAACAAGGTGGAATATAAAAAGCACCCCAAATTAGGCACGTTTTCGGCGCGCGGGAAAAGCCTTCTCTAGGGGTCTCAACTTCTCCATGTACCTCCCCTTCCCGTTTCCGCCCCACCCTCGCCGTTTTTGCCCCCATTCTCGCTGCAGGCTGGAGCAAGTAAAGCATCAAGACCCAAGTTCAAGAACACAAGAATCCCAACAACAAGGAGCCAAGGGCGGAAAGACCATTGGCAGTGGGAAGAGTACCAAGGCCAGGACCCGCCAGGAGGCCAAGGAGGGCGGCAAAAGGAAGTCGGTGGGGACCAGGTCGCTGTACATCTACCAGCTATACAAGCAGGTTCACACTGACACTGGGAATAGCAACAAGGCGATGAACAACGTGAACAAATTCATCAACGACGTGTTTGACCGACTCTGAGATGGACGCAGGGTAACACAGGGTTAAATAAATTAAAAATGTGACAGTGTGGTTTTGTGCATGCCGGCAGGGGAGGAAGTGGCACCACGACACACAGCCAGCACAACAAGCCGCCAGCGGGCAACACACAGCGTAGACAGCCAGCAGCACAGGACAGCACAGCACGAGGCACCACAAACGGCACAGAGCATGCCTGCGTGCGTGCGTTGGGTAGTGTCGATATTTCTTTTGGGAAAAAAAAGGAAATTTTTTTTTGAATTTTTTGTTTTAGAAAAAGCGAGGAGGACAGGGAACACACAGCACAGCCCCACAACACCGCACAACGCCCCAGGGCACGGCACAGCACGCAGCGGCACCAAACAGCGCGGGACAAAGCAGCACAGCACCACGCAAACAGCACAGCGCACGACAGCACGGCACCTTGATGCGTGCCAGAGCCCAATCCTTGGTTGATGATTCGCCCCAAACCAACTCCTGAACCCGTGCTAAGATATAGTCCTCAAAAGTAATATCCGTCATCCCTGCGCAGGGGCTCCCAGGGCAAATTTTAAAACAGACTAAGAAGAACAACAAGCACATGCCAAAAAAGTGCAAAACCCCTTATTCCCTGCAGCAATCTGCCAGGAGATCTGCCATTGGAAAGGGAGGGTGGAGTGGTCTTCCCTTTGAGGAAAGTCAAATTCCTCAAGGGCGACCATGTCTCATCCGAGGGGGAGGGTGACAAGGTTATCCAACCGGGAACACCTTGCACACACCCTCCCTAGGCTTAGCCCACCCTTGCCCCTGCATAATCCCAAGAAGACTTTCCACCGTCTTCTCGCCTAGGATAAGCCTAAGGGCTAAAATCCTTGGAATCGCGCCGTGCAGCCCCATCCACGGCCTCGAACTCCACTTGCGGCCATACACTTGAGTGCGTTCTGGAGATTGCATATCGATGTGCACCACCGCAGGGAAGGGGGGGGGGGGGTTTGCTAGTTGCCCGCCCATTCCACAATTGACCCGAAATCGAGGTCATCGGAGTCGTAAATCGCCTCCTCCAACTCATGGGCGAGCGTTTAGGGGCGCGACTGGTAGTGGGAGTGGTAGTCGGCGGAGGGATCTATCACAGACCCTAGCTAAGACAAGTATTGCGATCTCATAAAGAAAGCTCTGTTGCATAGAGGAAATAATGTGTGAGTCACGGGAAACACATGTGAAACACAAAGGGTACAAATTGCTTGGATATACATGGTGAGCCCACCGGGGATAATTGCATACCGTACACCAGCCCTACACAGTCATTGAGGACAGCCACACAAATGTGGGCATTGGTTGAGTCAAGAACCACGAGTGCGTCCCCGGCCACTTTTCGCAACTGTTTGACCCAAATAAGGAGTGAAGACATCGCGCATATACAGAGAGTTTGCACCTACGGCTCACTAGTGGCTAAGTGGAAATGTGAAGTTGGATGTGCCCAAATGAGCCCCAAACCGAGTGGTGTCATTGTGCTCGTTTTTGGTGCTTTTGGTATGCTAGGCAAGGTGGTTATAATGTTTTTAATTGAGTCACATCTTAAATTGGTCAAGGTTGCAGGAGGGGGGTAGCTTTTTGGAGGGAGGTGCACTCACTTAGCTCTCAATTGCTACACTAGTTCCTGAACTAGTTGCCGTAGGGCCGCTGAACACATTCTTATTGTGTTAGTGCAAGCTCCACAAACGGCGACTCAAATGGACCCAAGTGTGTTCCGGACCAAGTTGCTGAACACCTTGTTGAACAAAGTGTTGAACTAGTCGGTGAACCAGTTGCTGTACCACTTCCTGAACCAGTTGCTACACTAGTTCCGGAACGAATTGCCGTAGGGCCGCTAAACACATTCTGATAGCGTTAGTGCAAGCTCCACGAATGGCGACTCAAATGGACCTCAGTGTGTTCCAAACCAAGTTGCTTGACACCTTGTTGAACAAATTATTGAACCTGTTGGTGAACCAGTTTCTGTACCACCTCCTGAACATGTTGCTACACAAATTCCTCAACTAGATGCCATGTAGGTCCTAAACAAGTTGCCGAACTAGTTGCTGCAGAATTTGTTGAGAAACAGGGTGTTGAGTGTGCCAAGGCGAAACGGTTTGCTGAAGCCTGCACAACATTCAATTGGGGGAAGCGCTCCAAAAATTGCATTGGCAAAGAGACCCATTTTACACCATCGTTGAACTTGAAGCGTCGTGTAGTAGAAATGATGGATGACAACGTTCCATTTCCTGAAATACAACGCAAACTGTGGGACCTGACGGGTGCAAAGCTCTTCTTGGCGAAGCAAAGACAATTGGACAAGTGGAAAAGGGCAACTGCAGAGTTGGATGGATGCAACCCAAAAGGGGCGAGATAGTGGTCCAAAGCAGGGCGCAAGAAAAAGTTGGACGAGGTGGATGAAGCATTGTGGAAATAGTTTTAATAATAGTAGAGTAATAATAATAGGAGAGAGCCAAAAAATTGGGGGTCACAGCAAGAAGTTGGAGAAAGAGGCTAAACGTGTTGCGCCAGCAGGGGGCTATGTAGTTACTAAAAAGTGGATCACATCCTTCCGCCAAAGGCACCGCATTGCCCTACAAAGAGCCCAACGACACACCACTATGACGGATGAGGAACGTGAGGCCCGTCTGAACAAATTTCTGATGTACGTGTACATCAGGGGGGGGGGCGTTTCTGCGAAATGTGAAGTGATGCCATTTTGCCTAAAATTGGCCACTTCGAAAAAAGGGGGGGGTTTTACCCCTTTTGCGCGCAACTGAAATTTTCCAAAACGTGCCGCGGGGGGGTACCTTGGATGTGCACGAGTGCGTATTTGCCCATTTTTTGGGCATGCAGAAGGAAATTTGGGGGTGTCTTGCTTCGAAAGTGACGGATCTTTGCACGCTTACTTGATGCTGCTGTTTCACATATCAGGTGTGGCAGGGATGCGGTGGCCTAAGGGGTTAGCATACAACAAAGGAGGCCTCCACTCTACCTCCTCACCAATGCAATGGTGGTTGTAGCTGCCCACACCCCCTGCCGGGGGGAGGCATGGATGATTTCTCTTTGGCGCGGCCCAACACCGAAGAGGGTGCCTCACAGGGTGCCCAATCCTGCCAGACGTACGTTTCGTCACGTTTCGCGTTTCGGATCACCGCTTCATGGGGTGCCCAATCCCACAATGCGGTCGTTTCGGGTCGTTTTGTGTTTCACGGGGTGCCCAATCCCGGAACTTTGGTTGTGCCAACAACAAGTACATGGTCTGTCACGCTATGGTTGTGTGTTGTTGTGTGTCTCGCGGCAATGCGCGGAACCGCATGCACTTTGCACCCCCCCCAAAACAAAAACTCCCTAGCGGTAACACCCATCTACCACTTTCACTTCAATCTCTACTTCCTCAAGGCACCGCTTGCACTGCGTTGGTCCCAAGCCCCCGCCATAGCGTAACGTCTCATGCACCTGCTTGTGCACCTCACGTCATCTTCTACTTCCGCTGCCTTTTGGAGTCCCTACTCGACTGCCGTTCTGGTGCTTGTCGCTTCTGTGCCACTGAAGCTGCCACGGGTGCCTTCCCGCTTTTCACTTGCTTGCCTTGCCCGCGGGATTGCTTGGTGGTCTTCTTGTACACTTTCTTGTGTCCTTTCGCAACGACCACTTTGGCACTGCTGTCCGAATTGCTGCTGTCGGAACTAGACTCCGACGATGTAAAGGACGTCCCACCACTACTAGAATTGGTCGTTGACGAACTATCCGTGTCGGACCCGTCTGACTCATCAGACGCGCGGCGCTCTGGACACCAATCTTCATCGACCTCACTTGTAGGTCGTTGTGTGCCATATTTGTCCCCTCCTTCATCACCCGTGGTTGTGGCTTGTCCCATGCCTTCCTTTGCTTCCTTGTCCACATGAATGGTAATCCGCCGCACCTTTTCTGCTTTCTCCGCCTTTGTCTTCCGAGCACACCGGGCAATCTGCTTCTCCACAACCCAATCACTTACTTCAATTGTTTCGGGGTCCAAGCCGGGATGCACGAGCCGCATGTGGTACTCGATATTCAATGTGAATGGTGATGCGGTGCACATCGGAACCGGACACTTCCTTGGGACATTGCGCTTCTTTTCCAATGCCTTCTTGTACTTGAAGCTATACCGGTAAGGGCAGTTGGTGGACACCTTCGTCCCATTCAACGTGGTTTCGCAAGTCCCGGCAGAAGTGGCCCGCTTGTGGGCAAGGTGGCTACATAACCCTTGCCGTCTCGGGGATCATCACCACTTCAGAGCGGGGGACAAAATCAGAAGTGGCCCACAAGTGGGCAAGGTGGCTACGTAACCCCTGCCGCCTCGGGGATCCCCACCGCTTCAGAGCGGGGGACAAAATCAGAAGTGGCCACCAAGTGGGCAAGGTGACTACGTAACCCTTGCCGTCTTGGAGATCCCCACCGCTTCAGAGCGGGGGACAAAATCAGAAGTGGCCCACAAGTGGGCAAGGTGGCTACGTAACCCCTGCCGCCTCGGGGATCCCCACCGCTTCAGAGCGGGGGACAAAATCAGAAGTGGCCCACAAGTGGGCAAGGTGACTACGTAACCCCTGCCGCCTCAGGATCCCCTCCCCTTCAGAGCGGGGGACAAAATCAGAAGTGGCCCACAAGTGGGCAAGGTGGCTACGTAACCCCTCCCCACCGCTTCAGAGCGGGGGCCTAAATCAGAAGTGGCCCACAAGTGGTCAAAAGTGCTATATAGTGGTAGTGTGAGGTGCACTAAGCAAACCATTCCCCCCAAAAAAAGGGGGGGGTTTCGGTTATGTGAAAACCCTACTTTTGCCTAAAATTTTGGCAAACGAAAAAAGGGGGGGGTTATGTAAAACCCCCCATGCTGTCGGTCTCCGCAGAAATGCCCCCCCCCCCTGGTGTACATGCAACTAAACACAACGAAGGCTTGGGTAAACTTTGATGAGATTCTTGACTCATTGGCCGGTTTGATGAGCCGCAGGACCACCTTGGAACATAAAAGCACTGAAAATGTGAACTCAACAGGAGTGATCAATGTACCCGCGGCTCAGTTGGAAATGTGAAGTTGAGGCTCCCTTGAGGCTCATTTAGGGCTAAGTGGTGGTTTTCAAGGGGGTTAAGGTCAAAAATTGTGGCTTTCAGGGATTGGGAGGGGTTTTAGGATGTCCTAAAGTTGGTTCTAATCCCTACTTCAACTCGGCTTCACAAGGGGAGTACTTTTTGAGCGCTCACGTAGCTCTCACTTAGCTCTAGCGTAGCTCTCAGTGAAACGGCAACTGGTTAACTAACTCGTTCAATAACTTGTTCAACAAGGTGTCAAGCAACTTGGTCCGCAACACACTTAGGTCCATTTGAGTCGCCATTCGTGGAGCTTGCACTAACGCAATCAGAATGTGTTTGGCGGCCCTACGGCAACTAGTTCAGGAACTAGTGTAGCAACTGGTTCAGGAGGTGGTACAGCAACTGGTTCACCGACTAGTTCAACACTTTGTTCAACAAGGTGTTCAGCAACTTGGTCCGCAACACACTTGGGTCCACTTGAGTCGCCGTTTGTGGAGCTTGCACTAACACAATAAGAATGTGTTTGGCGGCCCTACGGCAACTAGTTCAGGAACTAGTGTAGCAACTGGTTCACGAAGTGGTACAGCAACTGGTTCACCAACTAGTTCAACAACTTGTTCAACAAGGTGTTCAGCAACTTGGTCCGGAACACACTTAGGTCCATTTGAGTCGCCGTTTGTGGAGCTTGCACTAACACAATAAGAATTTGTTTAGCAGCCCTGGTTCAAAGTATGGCACCATGAGCCCTTGGAAGCAAAGGGAATGGGGATTGGGCACTCGATGGGCTCATGAACGCTTCCGACAGCCGCTAACATATTTGTGTGGGTGGTGCAGCTATCCAACCCTGATTGCGAAACACGTCGATGCGCCAATCTCACGGGATTGGGCACCCTGTGGGGTTGTGAAGGGGTATGGGGCGGAGGCAGTATTGGGGCTCTGCCACTTCTTGCTGAGGGAGTAAGCCCGGTCCCATTCAAAATCACACGCGTGATTTTATTTCACGCTTGCGTGATTTTATTTCTGCCCGCCTCCGACACCATTGGTTTCGCTTTTAATTCTCTACTTGCTGATGCACGTGACAATGATGAGGTGGACGATGCTGACAGCATAACCTTACTCCTTTACTTGGCGCCGGGGTGGAGTGTCGGTTCAATCATTAGAATGGGAAGCCGGGGGCATAGAATGTGACATGCCTATTGCAAGAAGAAAAATGTAGGCAATGAAAGTGGTGGTGTTGGGCAATATGCAAATAGTAACTAACTACAGGACTAAAATGTTTCCTCTTGAACATCACACTAAGAGACTGGCCCTGAAAATGCGGGGGGGGGGGGGGGGGGGGATGTGAATGCTGGGTGCTGCTTTTTCTCTCATTTTCTGTGTGCTTGCTTGCTGCTTGTTGCTGCTGCACCCTACACACTAATCAATACTTATTGCTGGGACCAAACTGGTGGGGAAAGGAACATTGCACACTGTGCACCCAGCAGGCCGCACACTGCAAACCATGCACTTGGTACACTGCAAAATATCCACTTTGCACAGTGAACAGTTTGCACTTTAAGCACCGCTCACTGCACACCGCGCAAACTGTACACATGGGCAGGGGTGCACTTCCTAACCTGCAAATGGCACTACACTCATCATGATGTGCAGTGCACAGTGTGCACTTTACACACTGCACACCACACCTTACACACTGCACAAGCTGTACACTCTGTACATTGCACACTGCCACCATGCACACTGCGCACTGCGCCCTGTATGGCAATGTGCCGTGTACACCCTGCACACTATGCATGCTACACACCACACTCTACACATCGAATACTCAACAATCTGCACACGGGAGACTCTGCAAAATGGGCACGCCACATTCTGCACGGTGCGCACTGCATACTGCACACTCCGCATCCTAACTGACTTTGCATTACGCAATAGGCACACTATACACTGTGTGCTCACTGCACAATGTCCATTCTGCACCCTGCACCCTGCACACTCTTCACTCTGCACCCTGCACTTTGCACACTGAACAGTGCACACACTGCAATCAGCACTCTGCACCCTGCAACTTGCACAATTTCATCACTGCGTGGTTCATACACTGCCCACTGCCTACATTCTTGGGCATAACAGACTCCAAATGGCACTTGTTTGAGCGTTGGTGAAATCCAAGATGAACATACAGACCTGCACTGAATGAAATGAAATTCATACATGCAACCAAACCTACCAACGATTGCAGCTGCATTCCACCATACCTGCAGAGTACTATTCACAAACTCAGGGGCTACTTCCAAATAATCTTCTTCATTGCAGATGGGTCCCATCATCAGTATTATGACATCGAAGTCTGCATAAGGTGTGGATCGAGTGTTGTGCAAAATGTTTCAAGGGGCTGTGTTGTGTGATGGTGTACTGAGTGCTGATGTAACACATGGAACCTTCACCTCAGAGAGGAAAATGCTGTACACAGAAGATGAAAATGGAAGGAAGGCCAGTGGAGGCCCAGGGGAGCCAGAGCCAGTGCCCTCCATCCTGCATGACCATCTCTGTATGACACCGCAGCTTCTGTATGTACCGCGCCCACAACAGGTATGGATCTATGGGAAAGTGAGCGACAGGAGGGTGAGTGAAGGGGGTTTGATGGTATTTGTCTATGTCCGTCTGTGATGATGAGTTTCGTACTTGGAGCTTTGGTTTGCAGCATGTGGTGACGCAGATGTCACATTGCCACCACCATGGACAAGGCTGAAATGACTACACCAGTGCAGCTCATTTGGGTGCCAAAGACCTTTGCATGAAATGTTCAGCCAGCATCAATCTGGAGCTGTATGCAGTTGGTTCCAGAATGAAACAAGAAAACTGCCAGTGAGAGGTTCATTCGCATTGGTAAAACAATCTCTCACTTCAACCAACAAAGCACCACATATGCAATGAGTGCAAGCATTTTGTACCACTCATCAAACTTCCCCCTTTCCCCCCGGTTTTCCCGGTTTATGCCCAAATGGTGCGCCCCTCCTCATCCCTCAGTAGAAACGCTATCCTATCTGTGTACGCCGGACGGCTGATAATGGCCCTTGCTCCCCAGGGTTTTGGCGATCAATGACCACTGATCTAGGTCCCACTCCTGCCACTCAGCCCTTCTGCATCCTACCACAGTTGTGCTGTCATATCATCCCAAATACCAGAATCCCAAATGCTGCGAAGACCCATTCCACACTGTCTCAACAAAAATAGCCAAAAACTGCCCATCTGACAAGGCTGAGGCTGACAAACGCACACAGAATTATTTTGGGCTCAAAATTCCAAACATTGATATGGGGTGGGGGGCATTGTTGGCCTCTCCCAAAAATGGGGTGGTTCTGGGGGTTGGGTAAACCCAACTTGAAAAATGTCGGGGGACATTTTTGTCTGATAGAACAATGACTTTATCAGAGAAAAAAAACATGCCACCAGAGAGGGGGGCATTCCGTGTAGGAAAATCTGCATCTACAAATTCTGACGCGACAAAAGTTGCACATGTCGCTAGAACACACAGCATACAAGGTAAAAATTGGATGGAAAATCCTACTCATATTGCTTAGGATTTTTGAAAATGCCACCCATGTATGCCCAACAAATCCGACTCATATCGCAGGGAGGGAGGATTAGAAAAATTGCCGGCATCGTTGCATAGAAAATTTCTTCCAAGCGTACCCAGGAATCTCGGCCAGAAGGTCCCCAAGACATTGGTACCAATTTTTGGAGTCACCTTCCAATGCTGTACTCCCCTTTGCGTAGCATACATACAGGACATGCATCACCGGACATGGCATCCACATCCACAACCTCTTTCCACCTATGTACAACCACACGGCGATACTTATTGCTTCATGATGGGACTTTTGTGCTACCGACTGAGGAGAAGGACGGATAACAACCGTTTGCACTTACAGTGGAGCCACCGGACATGTAATGTCCACCATTATCTGAGTCAACACCAGAAGGGCTTTCACCACTGCTCTCGTTGCTGCTACTACCGTTGCTGTTACTACTGCTGCTACCATGTGCCGCCAGTTGGTGCTCAATGTCACTATCAACAATGCGGATATGCATCAGCTTAGCTGTTTGTGCAGGCTGAACGCGTTGTTCCATAGCCGGTAAATCCGGACCCTGAAATGAGGGTGCATTGTCCTCACCCTCGGATGCAGGGACACTGCGAATGGAACCAGGGTTTGGGTTAGGGTTAGGGGTAGGGATAGCAGCACGTTTTCCTTTTCCTACCTTTAGAGCGTTCCAATGTGTTGTACACGATTTAAATTGGGAGCGGCTCTTCGACCCCAATGTGGGCCAACCCCGGATACTTTCCAAGTCTGCCTGTACCCACTTCCACATGCCACGCTTTGTGCCACACGTCCCACACACGCAAAAAACATCAACTTCCTCTTTGGCACCCACAAAGGTGCACTGTACAGAGTGGGTGTGCGGGTGCATCAATATATTACAACCACCTAATTCTTGCAAATCAAAGAGATGACGCAACAAGCACGCAAAGATTGCCAGCCACACCATATTGGCAGTAACCATGCAAGCCTCCTAGACAATATTTCGATGGACAGGGACCCAAATTTTGGCCAAGGGAATTTTTGCTTGTTACGTACGAAGTTCTGGTAGAGCTTGTGTTTTAAAATTTCTTAAATACTAGCATCCTGCTGGGTACCGGTGCGTACCTTTTTGCGACCCTTAACTTAGGAGGCCTTAATTGCCCGGGGGCTGGGGATGGGGGTCTGCGAAATGAAGGCCATTCATGGGGTGAAAAAAATGGTGAATTACTACCCCGCCATTGCACACAGCGCACAACGAGTGAAGTCTTTGACTGAAATCATGCCCCATATTGTCCATTTTGCCCTTTTTGCCTGCAATTGAGGACACTTGTAAACCATCCAAAACAGGCATCCAAATTCAAAGAAATAGCACCGAAGGACAAATTGCATTGTCCACTGAAGGGTTTCTGTTGTGTACAAGTGACACTCTGTGAAACAGTACACTGATGCATGGTGAAGCAGACCCCCATTTTCAAGGAATTTCAATGAGACGCAAAATTTGGCCACATTTGGCAAAATGCAGTATAATGAGGTACAAAATACGGTCAGTCATTTGCCCGCTTGCCACAGTACAAGATTGATACAGAACATCAGAGACATACGATTCGAACCATATGGTAATCTTTATAATCAATCAATACACAAACATACATCACAGAAACTACCAAATGTTGCCCACAAAAGGCAATTCCATGTGCCAACACCCACAAAGGGTGAGTCAGAATAACAAATCAAATAAAGTCGGACACAAATTAAAATTCAAGTCAACTGCTCGGAGAATGGTGGTTCTGCAGTCACCAATGTCTCATCATAGCAGTCAACACTAAATCACCATCGTCGTTTGTTCCCCAAACACGTTCCGTTCTGAGGTTGCTACTGTGGCCGGGCTGCTGGTGCAGTCCCGCCACTCACCAAATTCGCAAAGTTCTCCAATCCCTCTGGTAACGGTGACTGTCCTTTCGACTCAAACGGTGGATGCGTATTTCCTTTGTGTAGGGGACCAACTGCTGACTCTGCAGTTGTGTCTGCCTCTCATCATCCTACGCCGCTAGAGCCTCAACACAGGGTGATCGAGCCCTTTTTGTAGGCTTTGCTTGGGGTTCGGTACTGCGACTTGCCACAACCACCCTAAGCAGTGCCGGATCCATGTCCTGTGGTCACCTCACAGCAAATACTCACACATTTGCCTCACAAGAGGGAACATGCTGCATAATCAGATTGTCGGAATGTTCATGAAATCCATCAAAGGCGCAAATTTCGGTACAAATCAAATCAAATTAACATACACAAATGCAAATACACAATAATGGCATTAATTCATCAAATAATGAAGGAGTGACGAAATTTCGCGTCCCATTGGAGAAAAAAATGCATGAAAAAAGGGGTAAGATATCGGCCAATTTCAAAGGAGTGGCGAAATTTCGCTTCATTTTTGGAATTTGGCTGATTTGCGGGTTGAAATTGACTATTCGGAATTGGAACATTGGTGTGGTTCAAAAAAATGTCTTTTAAAACACAAACTGAAACAGTGACTCGCCCCCCCCCCCCTGCATTTCATACCCTAAAAAAACACCCGAGTTCGGGGTAACAAATTCGACCTCTTGAGGGTCACCAGGGCTGGCAATTAAGGCCTCCTAAGTTTGATGATTCCCCACGGGAGGTACCCTTGCCAAATCCTCCAACCGCAGCTTCAGTCGGGTCTCACTGACCTTCCTGATTTGCCCATGCTCCCGGTTCACATCCACCCGCAGGACTTGTAGGATAACACCCCTATCTTCTGGACCACATTTGCTAGAGTGATTGTTTTCGAAGGTCCCTTCTTGTTTGCACGGGTGTGCGGCGTCCGTTGACTGGGGCCCTCGGAGGACCCCTGCGATGGTTGTGACAATGAGGGTGGCTCTGGGGCCACATGCACATTGTTATTTGATTTTGGGGGTACAGATGACATGACAACGGGGGCCTTGAGGAAATGAGGGTGCTCTGGTCATGGATCTTAGTGACAGACGGCGGTAATTTGTTGTTTTCGGTACCCACTATCCCTAATTTATAGCATGTGCAAAGGGGAATCTAGGAAAATCGCATATTGTACCCTCAATCACACATCATGATATTGTCAGCAAAAGATAGTACATCACATTAGCAAAGTCGGGATCACAGACAAAAAACAGCAGCAAATTGTTGGTAGGACTGGCTGCAACGTAACAATACCCTTTACCGGACAGGCTTGAAACATACAAAACAGCAAAACCATGCGAAATTTTGCGTCTCAATGCAAAAATGGGAAATCCAATACTGAAAAGACCAATTATGCCAGATGTGGCGAAATTTCGCCATCCAATGCAAAAACACCACAATCAAAGGGCAGGTTTTGGTACATTGTAAGGACAACAGGTATGTCAGTCCCATGTTGAAGTAGCCTGTCCAAAAACCTCCTCTTCATCCAGAATTGCTACTATATCGTCATCATCGGACACACTACTGTTATCACTGTCGTTGTGGACTGCAAACAAGGCCACCTCAGGGCCATCGTCCTCGTCATCGCTCGCATTATCCGCACCTGGCTGTTGGTACACTGAATCATGTCAGGAGGAGCATAAACCCGCCGAAACAAGTCCGCATCACGTAATTGCAAAGCATCAACAGGTGCCCTAATTGTCTGGACGGCATGAATTAGTGAGACGTGACCCGAAAATGGCGGTAGCGCTGGCAGATGCAAGATCACATGGTGCTGGGACGCACAGCATAGAAGGTAAAAAATGGTAGGAAAATGCTGAGCATATTGCTCAGGATATTTGGGGATGCTCAGCATTCATGCTCAGCAAATGGGACTCATATTGCAGGGTTGATCTCGGAACTCCCAGCCAAAATTTCTTCCGAGCTCCCCCGGCACGGTCGGCTGGGAAGCCCATGGAACATTCCTACCGATATCGGTTGCGTTTTGGGACCCGATCTGGCTGCCAAAACTTCCGAGCATCTTTCCGAGGGATTTCAAAAACTTCCAGGCGTTTTTCCATCGGTTTTTTGTACAATGACCTACACCGTTCTTGGTTCCCAAATCCCACACCTCAGCAAAGAAACACACAAAAAGACAAGCATGACCGTTCACTTACGCTTGAAATGTGAATGCTCAGTGCTTTGCCTGTTCATTTCAGCTTGAACTGTGAATGCTGTACTCTCCTTCGTTGAGCATCTGCACAGGACAGCCATCGCTTGACATGGCATCCACATCCACCACCACACGGCGATACTTCTTGGGTTGAGGTTGGGGTTCAGGGTTGTCACTGGATGATGAGGAAGAATCTGAGGCACTTACTGTGGAGGCACCAGATAGGTGCACAGCATCATCATCCGAATCATTATCCTCGGGACTGCTACTGCTCCCACTATCACTGCTGCTGCTGCTGCTGCTGCTGCTGCTGCTGCTGCTGTTGCTACTGTTACTGCTGCTACTGCCACTGCCACGAGGGCACACAAGTTGCTGCTCAATGTCGCTATCAACAATGGGTACACGCGCCAACTTCGTACGTCTCATGGGTTGAACACGCTGCTGCTCGTTCAAACCCGTAGCACCTTGAAATGAAGCAGCACTGTCCTCGCCCTCCGAAGGGGTACAATATCAACTGTCGCAGGGTTAGAAACTCGGCTTTGAGGGATGGGCCCCACACGTCCCTTACCCTTTCCCTCGTCCTTCAGCGCCTTACGGCGTGCAGCACAGGACTTAAATGTGGCACGGCTCTTCAAACCCAGTTTGGGCCACTTGCAGACAGCTTCCCTGTCCAGTGGTACCCATTGACGGACACCACGCTTTGAGCCACAGGTCCCACACACATACCACATCACCCTCGGGATTTGCACCTGGAAAGGCGCATTTCACCGAACGGGTGTCTGGGTGCATATATAGGGAGCAACCACCTCCATCCTGGAAATGCAGCAAATGCTCTAAGAGGCGTTGGAAGACCACATGCCACACGGCATTGGCAGCAACCATGCACGCCTCCACAACAACGTTTCGTTGCACGGGCGCCCAAATTTTGGCACAGGGGATCTTCTTTTTTTTCTGCACGAACTTCTGATACAGCTCATGCTTCAAAGTTTCACTAATACTGGCATCTTGCCTGGTACTAGTGACGGGGGCATATCTCTTGGCCACCCTCAGATCCCGCTCGCCGGCCTCATCGGAATACAGCATGGGTGTCCGTGGATTAAACCATGTCAGGGACCACCCATGCATATACAAGGTTGCAGTGCAACCTTCTTCAGCAAACTCGGGGATGATGTGCACAATATATGTGTACAACATCCCCATAGCTTGCCATGTGACAGTTGCCAGGTTATTACAACCATAGCATAGATGCACCATGTGGCAAAATGCCACCACCAAGGAATGGAAAGGCAGGGGGAGCACCATACCCCCTGCTAGTCTGCCCATGACTGTGCGGGCCTCGCGACCTGTGAGGCTAATGCCTGCCTGGAATCTACCTCGTACGTGACGCATGTGCTGCCTGCTATCAGGTGGCAAAGATCCAGGATCATACCTCCTTGCCACATGTGCTATGACCTAGAGTAGCTCATGGTTGTAGGGCGCCGGTAGTGTTCGACCTATGACACCCAGGATCCTGGAGGCTGCTCCTTTGGTGTTGTGCAATACAGGTTGCAGAATATATACCTCTTCCAGGTTAGAAACCCCCTGAAACTTATGGGACCCACGCACACCATTGAGACATCCCCCTTTGTGCAAAAAGAGTTCTCCCGCCCCATCCTTATTCACCCAGGGACACGCCACACAGCCCTTTTGCCGGCACTCAGACCACAAATGGTGGTGATCGGCAGTGATTGCCCCGAGCCTTATCTGCAGGGTGGTGTTGTACACTGCACCAGCATACTTCATACGTTGCTTAAATTTACAAGAAGGCAGGGCTTGTAAGGCCTCTGCACGTTTGGGTAGCCGCTGGCAATCACTGACCTTGGGAAGCTCTTGCCAGATCAACATGTCTGTGCACCTAGGCACATTGCCAGACATTGGGAACCATTGTCCCTGGAAATCAATTATACTCATTTTTGTGTTAATATTTGGACGGCCCCGGGGCTGGTAACCGTCGGCGTAGAGGCCTAAGGTCAGGGTGGCATGGGGTGGTGGGGGTTTCTGCCGGCCTTGGGCAGCCAATGAGCCACACTTCTGTAGAAGTAGGTGGCACAGCTGTGGTAACAACTTCCTGTTGTCCACTGCAGGAAGATGCACGTCCTCCTGTTGCCTTAAAGCAACCATTGACCAACCAACCCCTGGTTGGAGATGGTCTAAGGTGCGCAAGACAGCGGCTGGCACCACATGCTCATGGCGAAGGCGAAGTGCAGCAGCCTGGCACTCTGGTGCTTGGGTGACTGATGTGGCCTGTGTGGTAGGCACAGGGCCAAGGGACCTACGCACAACTGTGAAGGTGCCACTTGGGGGGCGCTGTAGCTGGTCTAGGTCCTTGGCCCGCAAGGGGGTGGCCGTGGGGAAGTTCATGGCAAAAGCTGACACCATGAATTGATCAGCTGGAATAGGGCATATGCTGGCAAATGCCTCCAGCTTGGAGATCTCCCCCTTCACCCATATAGCATGGTTGTTCACAACAAATTCATGGTGAACCATGGTGCCTGGGAAACAGAAGATTGCAGTAGGCCACTGTTTTGGTTGGTTTCAAAGGAACCATGTATGGAAAGCCCCAACCAGTACCTTTCACCAGAACCTTTTTTTGCCAGGATTGCTCCAACCAGTTTCGAGATCCAAGGGTCCAAAGTGTGCTCGACCATCCGCCCCCTCACTCTGCGCCACTGTTTTGGTTGGTTTCAAAGGAACCATGTATGGAAAGCCCCAACCAATACCTTTCACCAGAACCTTCTTTTGCGAGGATTGCTCCAACCAGTTTTGAGATCCAAGGGTCCAAAGTGTGCTCGACTATCCGCCCCCTCACTCTGCGCCACTGTTTTGGTAGGTTTCAAGGAAACCATGTATGGAAAGCCCCAACCAGTACCTTTCACCGGAACCTTCTTTTGCCAGGATTGCTCCAACCAGTTTCGAGATCCAAGGGTCCAAAGTGTGCTCGACTATCCGCCCCCTCACACTGCGCCACTGTTTTGGTTGGTTTCAAGGAAACCATGTATGGAAAGCCCCAACCAGTACCTTTCACCAGAACCTTCTTTTGCCACGATTGCTCCAACCAGTTTTGAGATCCAAGGGTCCAAAGTGTGCTCGACTATCCGCCCCCTCCCTCTGCGCCACTGTTTTGGTTGGTTTCGAGGAAACCATGTATGGAAAGCCCCAACCAGTACCTTTCACCAGAACCTTCTTTTGCCAGGATTGCTCCAACCAGTTTCGAGATCCAAGGGTCTAAAGTGTGCTCGACTATCCGCCCCCTCCCTCTGCGCCACTGTTGAGGTTGGTTTCAAGGAAACCATGTATGGAAAGCCCCAACCAGTACCTTTCACCAGAACCTTCTTTTGCCAGGATTGCTCCAACCAGTTTCGAGATCCAAGGGTCCAAAGTGTGCTCGACTATCCGCCCCCTCACTCTGCGCCACTGTTTTGGTAGGTTTCAAGGAAACCATGTATGGAAAACCCCAACCAGTACCTTTCACCAGAACCTTCTTTTGCCAGGATTGCTCCAACCAGTTTCGAGATCTAAGGGTCCAAAGTGTGCTCGACTATCCGCCCCCTCACACTGCGCCACTGTTTTGGTTGGTTTCAAGGAAACCATGTATGGAAAGCCCCAACCAGTACCTTTCACCAGAACCTTCTTTTGCCAGTTTCGAGATCCAAGGGTCCAAAGTGTGCTCGACTATTCGCCCCCTGCCACAGGCACAACAAGCACAAGCTGGGCTGGAAGCATGAATGGATGCCAACAGGCAGTTCAGGTGCAGCTGCAGTTCATTTCAGTGCCTCGAATGGGAATATATACCTCCCTCTCAGTCCTCCCCCTCAGACTCAGGCTCAGGCTGAGGCTGTGCCTTGTGAGAGGCCTCGGCCTTGGTCTCAGGGGGCACAATGAGGAGAATCAACTCCCCTGGCCCGGAATCACCCCCATGGATGAGGGGGAAGGACCTCATCCAATTGCGAGGTCGAAGGGCACACCCCTTCACATAGTCAATGACAGTCCTGACCTGTGTGACTATGCGAAGGGGCGGTGACCCCTGGTCCCTTGGTCCCCCTCCACTCCAGCCTACATATGGGCTGCGGCTGATCTTCTTCCTCCTCTTACCTGAAGGGGGCCCAGAGTCAGGGGCCGCCCGCCCTCTCTTCACGCCTGTGGAGGAAACAGGCACCTTGGAATCTGAGTCAGATGACTCAGGGGCCACCTGCCCTCTCCTCACCCCTGTCGAGGAAATAGGCACGTCTGAGTCAGATGACTCAGAGTCTGAAACCACCACCTCCTCCTTCCCCTTCCCCTCCCCCCTCCCCTTACCCTTACCCTTCTCCTTCCCCTTCCCCTTACCCACTGCAATCTCTGGGGCAGAGTCTGAAGAGTCTGAATCACCCCCCCCCTTCCCCTTACCCTTACCCTTCCCTTTCCCCTTCCCCTTACCCACTGAAATCTCTGGGGCAGAGTCTGAAGAGTCTGAATCACCCCCCCCCTTCCCCTTCCCCTTCCCCTTCCCTTTCCCCTTACCCACACCAGGGATAGCAGGGCCAGAGTCAGGGTTCGCGATGCAAAAAAGTACCACAATGGGTACCATGTTGCCGGAGAGGGGGGCAAAGGGGACAGGCCCTTTGCCCCCCCCAACTGGGGCCAACTGCCCGGAGACTTCTTTCATCTCCTTCAGGGCCGCAGGGCCCCAGCCAGTGCGGCGGCACTTCCAGCTCCCTTTCACCTGAGCCCATGCCAGGGTTTTGTCCAGCAACTCCCGGCAATGGCGCCCCCACATGGCAAAATGGCTCAGGGCGGGGGGGGTGTCCCAAACACCCACAGGGTGGCTCATGTGCCACAAAATTATTTTAACCGCCACATACATGCAGTTGTGGCGGTTGCAGGAGTCGGGGGCGGTGTGCATCCTCACCGAAACCCCCTTGTCCCTCAGCTTCTGGGTGCACGACCTTGAAACAGCCGTAGCTGCAAGGTCGTACACCTCCCAACCCCCAGGATGACCTGCAAAAACCACCCCATGCAGGAGCTCCTCCTGGTGTCCCCCTGTCACCTCCCATTTCCCAAAGGGGGGGAGGGTGCTGGGGGGCATCTTGGGGAGGGGGGCCTTAAGGAGGCGGCGTTTGTTTGCCTCCTCCCAAGCCCCCCGCATCTGCCCCAGCAGATCCTCTGCCCTTCCGTGCTGGGCAGTAGCTGCTGCCCGCACTTTCCCTCCCTGCTCTTCACCCCCTGCCCCCCCTGCCTCTTCCCCCCCACCCCCTCCCGGACAGCTTGCTCAGCCTTCTTGAAGGACTGGCAGGCCTGCTCAAACTGCCCTCTCAACTTGGAGTACCGATCGGCTGGTGATGAGTACTCCTTGAGGACCAGTTTCCTCAACTGGTCCGGAACCCCCAACTCCCCACACACTGCCAGACTCCGGTCAAAAATGGCCAGGTCCAGAACCACCTTGGCCACGTTTGGGGGCGTCTGCCCAATTGGAGCATGATGCTCCACTTGCCTGCGAGAGGTCACGGCCCCCCGAGTGACCCACACCACCACCCCCTCCCCCTCTGGCCCGTAGCGTGCCCCGGCCGCGAACCAGGACACTGTCTTCTTACTCAGCTGTGCAAGCACCATGTGGACTTGCACAGCTGCAACAGCCGCCAACAAAGCTGCGCAGTGGGCAGCCTGCATGCCCTTGGGGTCCTCCGCATCTTCTGCTGCGGCGGCGGGCCCTGCTGCTGCTGCTCCTGCGCTCCTCCGACTGCTGGCGCCTCCCACAAAGCGGGGGTGGCTGGCGAAGGGTTGCTGGCACCGGCACTGCTACCGGCGCTGGGGTTCCCACTCCCAAGTTCGGCCAGTCGACCCGAGGAGATGGGGACGGCGGCAGGAGCTGGTGGCTGGGCGCGGGCAGCCAGGGCAGCAGAGATGGAAGACATCAGAGCGAAAAAGAGGGCTGATGAAGACCCAACACAGTGCATCCCCAGCTTAGGCAGGGGGAGGGGGGCTTCTGCGGTCCCAACCTGGCCCTGGCCCTCACCCTTGGCCTGCAACCATGCACCTAAGATGGTAAGTCGCTGCCGCTTTGGTGCGCCCTCGGAAGAAGGTTTGGGGGCTGGGGCCAAAAGAAACTCAATGCCCCACAAGACACCGTGCGCATGGTACGTGGGTTGCTGGTCTGTTCTGAAAACCGCACCGTCGGGGGGGGTACCCACCTTTTCCCACGTGCCTGAGGGGGCTTGGTCCCACACCCGCCAGCCGTCCTTTTCCCCGAAAACCTCTACCACATGTGCACCTGTGATGGTGGCTCTGAGGGCGCTGTGAATCGTTGCATGTGGGGACTCACAGAAGGCATCGTTTATGATAACCCTCAAAACCTCGAACGGAACATGAATAAATGAGAGGGGGGGGAACTGCACGTTGCAGGTAACTACTTTTTTGGACCGCTTCTTGATCTTGGCCTCTTTGAACCAAGTAACTACATCGCTCTGGGTCCACTTCAACTCGCGAATGGTACTGTCCGGGTGTGTGGACAGTATTGATTTCAAGTACATGTAATGTACACGCAGCCTCTCTTCAGATTCCTCTGCAAAGGTCCGGTCCGTGTTGTATTTCGGATCCGGACCAACAATGCAGAGGTTTCTGTATTGTACAGCGTACGAGGTCTCATGTTTGCTGGGGCTTGTCTTGCCCACAGCCTCCCGTGTCGTCGAGACATGGATTGAAAAATGCTTATGCATAAGCATAGCAAGCAAGGTATCCTTCGGCTGGATGCGGTATGCATCAGGGACGACCCTGTCCAAAAAAACCCTTAGCATTCTGGGTTCAATGGTCTCTGACGGCTTATGCCGCAGGCACAGTGCTGCTAGGGCGTGTTGGAGGCGCGATTGTGTATCACCCGGTTCGGGAACTTCGGTATTGGCTGTGTCCGCGTCAATGAGCTCGCCCTCAAGCTCCAAATTTGGTTCCGGGAGCTGCTGAACGGGCTGGGGGGGCTGAGCGGACGAAGACGAGGCACTAGCGGCACTGCCTTGACTACCAGACATGTCTGTTGCAGGTGACAAAAAGTGTTCTAAGCACAAAAAGGGAATACATTAGTGAGTCTACTCAAAGGGGCCTAGGTGAGAAAGCGACACACATGCAAAAATAAAACCACAAAAGCAGGCACAAAGGGCAAACATTCATAAGCTTGAGTACAATGTTCTCGATGCAAGTTTGTTGGCAAAGCAGCCACCAAGGATCAAACTGGCGTTGCACATGTCAAAAGCAAAAGTCCAAATTCACAAAGGAGCACAAAGGGGAAGCAATCATAAGCTTGAGCACAGTGTTCTCCATGCAGTTTTGTAGGCAAAGCAGACAAAGGGTAGACAAACATTAGCTTCAACGTGCTGTTCTCCATGGCATCTTGCAGGCAAGGTAGGCACCAAGCATCCAACCAAAATTCCACTGGGTTCGGGCTGAAAAATTTCTTCCGAGCTCCCCCGGCACGGTCGGCTGGGAAGCCCATGGAACATTCCTACCGATATTGGTTGCGTTTTGGGACCCGATCTGGCTGCCAAAACTTCCGAGCATCTTTCCAAGGGTTTTCGAAAACTTCCAAGCGACGGACCGAAGCATATCGCATGCACGTCGGTACAGATTTCCTAAAATTGCCACCGGTAACCGGACAATATTGGTCTCTCTTTCAATGTTCTATGCTGGGCACCGTTGGTACATGTGTGGCCACAACTCTGCAATTCATGGAGTGGTCAGGATGCAGTGGGTCCACCCCATAATTGAAATAGGCATTGGTACATCCTGGGATTGTACATGAGGGGCTGCCATCTTTCTCAAAAGTCGCCAGAAGCATATCAATTGATTTGAGAAAACAGTGTACCAATGGGGCTTCTTCCGTAATCCATAGGCAAACAGCAACCGTGTAAGATCCTTCCGTGAACGCAATGTTGTTCGCATTGCCAAGGCCCATACAGCCAAAAAGCTTGTAGAGTCCCCATTGGCAACATCCGTCATGAGGTCATCAACATTCTGAAACTCACGACTTGCCACAACCACCCTTAGCAGTGCCGGATCCATTCCCTGTGGTCACCTCACAACAAAGAATCATGTAATTGCCTCAGAACAGTGAAAAGACTGCATAACAAGACCGTCAAAACGTTCATAAAATTCATCAAAGGCGCAAATTTCGGTACAAATCAAATCAAATCAACATACATAAATGCAAATACATAATAATGGCATTAATTCATCAAATAATGAAGGAGTGACGAAATTTCGCGTCTCATGGAGAAAAAATGCTTGAAAAAGGGGTACAATATCGGCCAATTTCAAAGGAGTGGCGAAATTTCGCGTTCATTGGAGAAAAAATGCATGAAAAAGGGGTATGATATCGGCCAATTTCAAAGGAGTGACGAAATTTCGCGTCCCATTGGAGAAAAAAATGCATGAAAAAAGGGGTAAGATATCGGCCAATTTCAAAAAAGTGGCGAAATTTCGCTTCATTTTTGGAATTTGGCTGATTTGCGGGTTGAAATTGACTATTCGGAATTGGAACATTGGTGTGGTTCAAAAAAATGTCTTTTAAAACACAAACTGAAACAGTGACTCGCCCCCCCCCCCTGCATTTCATACCCTAAAAAAACACCCAAGTTCGGGGTAACAAATTCGACCTCTTGAGGGTCACCAGGGCTGGCAATTAAGGCCTCCTAAGTTTGATGATTCCCCACGGGAGGTACCCTTGCCAAATCCTCCAACCGCAGCTTCAGTCGGGTCTCACTGACCTTCCTGATTTGCCCATGCTCCCGGTTCACATCCACCCGCAGGACCTTGTAGGATAACACCCCTATCTTCTGGACCACATTTGCTACAGTGATTGTTTTCGAAGGTCCCTTCTTGTTTGCACGGGTGTGCGGCGTCCGTTGACTGGGGCCCTCGGAGGACCCCTGCTATGGTTGTGACAATGAGGGTGGCTCTGGGGCCACATGCACATTGTTATTTGATTTTGGGGGTACAGATGACATGACAACGGGGGCCTTGAGGAAATGAGGGTGCTCTGGTCATGGATCTTAGTGACGGATGGCGGTAATTTGTTGTTTTCGGTACCCACTATCCCTAATTTATAGCATGTGCAAAGGGGAATCTAGGAAAATCGCATATTGTACCCTCAATCACACATCATGATATTGTCAGCAAAAGATAGTACATCACATTAGCAAAGTCGGGATCACAGACAAAAAACAGCAGCAAATTGTTGGTAGGACTGGCTGCAACGTAACAATACCCTTTACCGGGCAGGCTTGAAACATACAAAACAGCAAAACCATGCGAAGTTTTGCGTCTCAATGCAAAAATGGGAAATCCAATACTGAAAAGACCAATTATGCCAGATGTGGCGAAATTTCGCCATCCAATGCAAAAACACCACAATCAAAGGACAGGTTTTGGTACATTGTAAGGACAACAGAGTGTCAGTCCCATGTTGAAGTAGCCTGTCCAAAAACCTCCTCTTCATCCAGAATTGCTACTATATCGTCATCATCGGACACACTACTGTTATCACTGTCGTTGTGGACTGCAAACAAGGCCACCTCAGGGCCATCGTCCTCGTCATCGCTCGCATTATTCGCACCTGGCTGTTGGTACACTGAATCATGTCAGGAGGAGCATAAACCCGCCGAAACAAGTCCGCATCACGTAGTTGCAAAGCATCAACACGTGCCCTAATTGTCTGGACGGCATGAATTAGTGAGACGTGACCCGAAAATGGCGGTAGCGCTGGCAGATGCAAGATGGCCACAACTCTGCAATTTATGGAGTGGTCAGGATGCAGTGGGTCCACCCCATAATTGAAATAGGCATTGGTACATCCTGGGATTGTACATGAGGGGCTGCCATCTTTCTCAAAAGTCGCCAGAAGCATATCAATTGATTTGAGAAAACAGTGTACCAATGGGGCTTCTTCCGTAATCCATAGGCAAACAGCAACCGTGTAAGATCCTTCCGTGAACGCAATGTTGTTCGCATTGCCAAGGCCCATACAGCCAAAAAGCTTGTAGAGCCCCCATTGGCAACATCCGTCATGAGGTCATCAACATTCTGAAACTCACGACTTGCCACAACCACCCTTAGCAGTGCCGGATCCATTCCCTGTGGTCACCTCACAACAAAGAATCATGTAATTGCCTCAGAACAGTGAAAAGACTGCATAACAAGACCGTCAAAACGTTCATAAAATTCATCAAAGGCGCAAATTTCGGTACAAATCAAATCAAATCAACATACATAAATGCAAATACATAATAATGGCATTAATTCATCAAATAATGAAGGAGTGACGAAATTTCGCGTCTCATGGAGAAAAAATGCTTGAAAAAGGGGTACAATATCGGCCAATTTCAAAGGAGTGGCGAAATTTCGCGTTCATTGGAGAAAAAATGCATGAAAAAGGGGTATGATATCAGCCAATTTCAAAGGAGTGACGAAATTTCGCGTCTCATTGGAGAAAAAAATGCATGAAAAAAGGGGTACAATATCGGCCAATTTCAAAGGAGTGGCGAAATTTCGCTTCATTTTTGGAATTTGGCTGATTTGCGGGTTGAAATTGACTATTCGGAATTGGAACATTGGTGTGGTTCAAAAAAATGTCTTTTAAAACACAAACTGAAACAGTGACTCGCCCCCCCCCCCTTCATTTCATACCCTAAAGAAACAACCCAGTTCGGGGTAACAAATTGGACTCCTTGAGGGTCGCCAGGGCGGGCAATTAAGGCCTCCTAAGCTTAAGTCCCTCTCCCTTGCCTCATCGGACAACAACATGGGGGGGGGGGGGGGTCCACCCGTGAATATCAAGAGTTGCAGTGCAGTCTTTGGCGACTTCAAGGATGACGTGCACAATATAAGTGCACACCAGCCCCATAGCACGCCATGAACTAGTGGTCAAATTGTGCAACCATAACACAGCTGCACCATGCATCAATATGCCAAACACAGTGAGTGAAAAGGTAGAGGTAGAACCATGCCAGCAGCTAGTCTCCCCGTCACTGTCCGAGCCTCACGGCGTGTTGGGCTGATCCCAGCAATGAAATGCCCTCTCACCAAGCGCCTGTGCTTCCGGCTATCAGGTGGTAGTGATCCAAGGCCGTACCTTCTAGCCACACGGGCTATAACTGAGCAACTCATGCCGCGAAAGATGTGGGAGTGTACGCCCAATGGCACCAAGGAGCCGGGAGGCACTGCCCTTGGTGTTGTGCAAAAGAGGCTATGTGACGTATACATTTTCTCATTTTGAAACACCCAGAAAATTGTGGGGCCCCCGAACCTGATGCAACCCCCCCCCCCCCGTGCAAAAAGAGGTCCTTGACCCCGTGCTTATTGAGCCATGGGCAGGCCACACACCCTTTTTGCTTGCTTTCACCCCACAAATGGTGGTGGTCAGCAGTGACGCAACCAAACTGTATGCTAAGTGCCGTGCTATATTCCACCTCATGGTATTTCATGTGTTGCTTAAATGTAAATGACCGCATGGCTTGTAGGGCCTTTGCCCGTTTGGGTACCTAGTCTACATCCACAGCTTTGAACTCCAACTCCAACCATGTTATCATATCTATGCAGCGAAGCACAGAGCCCGCAAATGGGAACCACACTCCCTAAAAATCAATTACACTTATCTTGGTGCTTATATTGGGGCGGCCATGGGGTTGGTAACCATCAGCATAAAAGCCAAGGGTCAAGCGGGGTTGCTGTTGACGGTGTTCTGCTGCTACTATGCCACACTTCCCCAAAAGAAGATGGCACAATTGGGGTAGGAGAGCGGTGTTGATGAGGGAGTAGTCCACATTTGGCAGCTAGAGTTGTTCTTGCTGCCTAAGAGCTAGCATGGACCAGCTAGCTCCCGTTTGCAAACGGTCCAATGTACCAAGTACCGCCAGCGAGACAAGATGCTCATGCCGGAGTCGTAGGGGGTCTGCGGTGGTGACCCGTGATTTGGGCCTTGTGCTTGTGGTATTAATTCGTGCAGAATTGGGGTAGGAGAGCACTATTGGTGAGGGACAGGGGGGGGGGGTAGAAAAAAAATTCTTGGTACCGGCGTACATTTTTTTTCGGGGGGTACCCACGGAGGGGGGGGGGGGGTACGAAAAAGAATAATTTGCGCGGAAAAATTTTTCTAAACCCCAAAACGTGAAATTTCCCTAACTCTACCCCACGTGTTTGGGTTTTGAAGGTGCAAGGAGGGTATTTTTCAAGGTAACCATGGATATTTCAGCCGATATGGGTGGTATTTGTGTTTAATGGCACAAAGACCCCCGGTCTGTTCCGGCTGCAATGCGGCGCCCCACCCTGACCTCTTATCGGCAGGGTCCCTAGATAAGGCAATACACCCTATCTAGGGCGAAAAACCGAACCAGCAGCATTGAAAGACAAGGGTGAATGATATTCATTCTGGCCGTTCTGCAGGTTGCCCAAGCTTACAATGGACCCCACAATGTCATATCCCCATTGCCTTCTCGCATGCTGGTTGATGACCGCTGCGCCACAATGGCTTGCCAACAAAGATTGGTTCTCACCATGTCTGTGTATGTGTGTGAATGGTGCGCATTGTTGCACTACGCTGATCTTGCGCGCACATCGCCAAAAAAAATTTTCTCCCGTGGTTTTATCTTACTACAAAAAATGCATAGTTAAACGCGCGTTTATCGCTGCACCGCACGCACATCTTTCGTCCTAACCCCCCCAACCGTGGCCCCATGTCCTACCAACCTTCATTGGCTTGCCAACGTTTCGCTCCCCAAACGGGGTGCCCACTCCCATAAGGCCGTTTCAAGTCGTTCCCCTTCTCGCGCTCCTTCTTGTTTGCAGCCAACTCCTTTTGTCTTCTCCCTAACGATCGATTGCGGCTCTCTACAACCATGCAAGCAACAAAACGTGGGTTGCGAGTCCCTCACCCCAACTCAAGGGGCCACGCAACAAAGCGTGGATGGCGAGTCCATAACCCCAACTCAAGGGGCCACACAACAAAGCGTGGATTGAGAGTCCCTAACCCCAACTCAAGGGGCCACACCAAAGCGTGGATTGAGGTTCCCTAACCCTCCGCCTCGTCTTGCAATATCTGCGCTCAAAGGCACTGACGGCTTGATGAAAAAGAATTAAGAAAAAAAGGGGGGTGCCATTGGCGCCATGCAAAAAAAAAACAACCAATTACGTTTATCTCAGTAGAAGTTCATGTGCCAATGTCATACATACAATGTGCCAAAGTGAAAGTGACATGCAAGTTCAAGTAGCACACAGTGAAAAATTCCTCTTGGCGAAAAAAAATTCCTACGTCGGGTGCCAGCTTTTTTTTCGGGGGGTACCCCCGGAGGGGGGGGGGGGGGGTACGAAAAAAAATTCGCGCAAACTTTTTCAACCCCCCTCCCCTTGGTGAGGAAGTAGTCCACGGTTGGCAGCTAGAGTTGTTCTTGCTACCTAAGTGCCAGCATGGACGAGCTGGCTCGCGTTGCAAACGGTCCAATGTACCAAGTACTGCCGTAGAGACAAGATGCTCATGCCGCAGTCGTAGGGGGTCTGCGGTGGTAACCCGTGATTTGGGCTTGTGCTTGTGGTAGTAATTGGTGCAGGGCCTAGTGGGCAGCGCACCACAGTGTAATTGGATGTGGGGGGCCGCGGTAGCATGTCCAGGTAGGGGGCTAGCCGTTGGGAAATTCATTGCAAATGCTCAGACCATGAGCTAGTTTGTTGCGGTGGGCATATGGCTGCGATGGCCTCCAATTTGGTGATGGGACCCTGGATCCACACTGAGGTTGCGACCACTACAAACTCATGATGATTCATGGAAGAACTAGTAACTGTAAAAGGGGTGGAATGGCGGAGAAACTTTTCCAAACCCATATCATACTATACCAAGCTGCAACGTGTTGCCCTAGCATTGGCCACCCAAAACACCCCTCCCTTGATCATTTCCACATACTGGTCGAAAGAACGGGCCCCCAAAAGGCACATCAACTATCCACCCTTTTTCTCAATGCCATTGAGTCAAAATGGACCATACCAAGCTGCAATGTGTTGCCCCAGGCATTGGCTATCCAAAACACCCTTCCCTTGATCATTTCCACATACAGGGCTCAAGAACGGGCACCCAAAAAATAGGTCAACTATCCGCCTTTTTGTTGATGCCATTGAGTCCAATTGGGCCGTACCAAACAGCAATGTGTAGCCCCGGGCATTGGCTATCCAAAACACCGTTCCTTTGATCATTTCCACCTACTGGGCTCAAGAACAGGCCCCCAAAAGAGAGGTCGACTATCCGCCCTTTTTGTTGACCCCGGGATCCAAAACACCCTTCCTTTGATCAATGGCACACGTGTGCAAGTGATAGAAACTGCAAATGGGCATTATTCTTGTGCTTATTCCTATGCTCAGTTGTGGTGGGACCTAGAGACACATCCCCCAGCCTCTTTGACCAAAACAACAATCTCTCGGGGAATGAGGATCCCCCGTCAGAAGGGGGGAATGGGATGAGCCACTTCTTAGGCTGCTTGCCGCTGCCCAAAATATAATCCACCACCCTGCGTGTCAAAGTGACCAACTACACTAGCACTTGCCTTTTGGCAGACTTGCGGCTCCACCCCTCATACGGGGCAACTGCACTCTTACTGCTGCCCCAATGTGGTAGTAAGGACGTGCCTAATGTGCCTGCTGGGAAACACGCTCTACCTTAGAGTCACAGTCAAGCTTGGCCGCGGGCTGTGGTGGGAAGCATTGCGATAAAAATCCCGATGGCACAGGACAAGCAACATGTTGCCATTCAAAATAGGGTAGAATACAGGCCCCCTTTGCGGCACCAGGTCCAAAGAAGCTGCTGCCTCCTTCATACCATGCACGACAATGGAGGCCCAACCCGTGGACCAGAGTTTCACAACATGGGGGTCACTAGCCCAAGCCATCGCACTCTCAAACATCAATCTACACCGGTTCCCTAGCTTGGAAAGTTGCAGGTTGGGGGGTTTCCCCACTATGTGGAATGCTTGCCCATCAACCAGATCACTACACCAATACAAACACAGCGACAATTCCTCTGGACGGCTGTTGCAACATCGCTGGGCTACCGCACGGTGATCCCTGCTTTGGAACCCACCTTCCTCTGTAGTTCCGTGCAAGGTGACTTTGACACATCAGTGCTCAACAAGTCAAAATGTCCACTACCTCTGGGCTAATGGCAAACACGATAGCATGCAATGTGTTTGACCCCCCCCCCTACACCCAGCTCCAAAGTGCTCTCTGGGTGTGGCGGCAAAGTGCTCTCTAAAGGTAGGGGAAGGGGGGCCTTTACCAATTTCCTCCTCTTGGCCTCCAACTAGATAGGGCGCATATCATCCAAAAGGGCCACTGTTGCCCTACAGTGGGCCTGAGCCTCGGCTCACAGTTTTGCCTCAGTGTCCCTCAAGTGTGACCCTTGCTTTTTCCTACCCATCATGTGCCTAATTTTGTCCTCAACCTTTTTAAGGTTCTGACTAAAGACTGAAAATTTCTTTCACCTCCCGCAAACGCACAGTTGGGCGGCAATATTCTTCAGTAACCAAGCTCCGCAAACAGGCGAGCACACCCAATTCCCCCCACACTGACAGACTGCAGTAAAACTTGCCAGGTCAAAAACTACATGGGCAGATTTGGCGGGAGCCCTCCAAATTGGGCAACAAGCTCCACCTGCCGACGGGAGGTCATTGCCTTACGTGTTATCCACACCATACCCGCTTTATCAGGCTCGAAGCGGGAAGCACCGGCAAACTAGCTGCGGGACTTGCTGCTGCACAAGGCAACATATAGTTGCTCTTGCACAGAAGCGCATGCCACACCAGCGACCATACAGATGGCAGCAAAGCATGAGGGGGGGGGGGGGGCTTGCGGTGTAATTGTGCTTGAGCGCCAACAACGGCCAGTCCTCCTGCTGCCGCTGCCGTGGTGGCCACCCGGGTTTGCACGAACAGTGGGTCCTCCCACAGCGGGGTAGTGGTGGAAGCTAACGAGGATGTAGATGGTGATGGGGATGGGGGCACTAATGCGGCGGCCGCAACAGCTTTGAGTTTTGCAGCACAAGATGATTTCCGTTAAGAGAAGAAGGGCGCTAGACGCCCAAAAGGTCAAGAGAGACGAGATGGAGGCCGCAAAACAAGAAGGGATCTGCCGTTGTGGCAGCCAAGGAGTTAGCCCGAGGTGGTGGGACAAGTTGGTACCAAGTGGAGACGCTAACAAGATCCCTCCACATTGTGGCCGGTTCGGTACAACCAAGATCAAGTTGAAACCAAAACCGAAGATCTATCGGCAACGCGAATACCAAGTCCAAGGAGATTGTCCGGAATTGATGAAGAGGCTCATGATGGAGTTCCTCGAGCGAGGGTGTGTTGAGCCCTCCGACAACCCCTTGAAAATCTGCGGGTAAGCATCAATAATGACTTTTGTAACCCCCCCCCTCTGCCCCTTCCAGGCTACAATCCATCGTGCCACACGGCCCACTCTTGCAGGGGCCCACTTGTCAGTCCGGTGATGGGAGAACAAGCAGGGTGGAGGGTTCCCGATGAAGCCCCCGTTGGCAATTGGAGAATGCAATTTTGCCACCTGATGCGTAGATTTTCCGAACAAATTGCCAACGCACGTACCCCCCAGGGTCCTTGGTGGGGTATCGAGTCTCTTTTGGTCCCTGCTCCCAAGCCTTAAGATGGGCCTCAAAATGAACCCGAATGACGGTGATGGATACCTGGCTGTAGGCCACAGGTCCCTCCAAGGACATTGTTGAGTCCAATACTAAGGCTGCACAGTAATTTCTATTATAGTTGGTGGGGCTTGGGTAGGAGGAAATCAATGGTGTGTTTGTTGTCTCTAGGGGCCGGCCGCTAAGGATGCTAAGGATGCTGTCTGTTGCAGCATTGGCAATTGGAGAAAGCAATTTTCCTACCTAGTGCTGAGGGTTTCCGAACAAATTGCCAACACACGTACCACTCCCAGGGTCCTTTGAGGGGTATTGAGTGTCTTTTGGCCCCCGCCCCCAAGCATTTGGGAAGGGCCTCAAAACGAACCCGAATGATGGTGATGAACTCTTGGCTGTAGGCCATGGGTCCTTCCAAGGACGTTGCTGAGTCCAGTGCTAAGGCCGCACAGTAATTTTTATCATAGTTGGTGGGGTTTCACGCCTGTATGCCCACCGCCACCACACTCACCCACTCACCACTGGGGCCTTGCAAAAAGGGCAAAACGGGCAAAACGGTGCAAAATGGTGCAAAATGGGTGCAAAACGGTGCAAAATGGTGCAAAACGGTGCAAAATGGGTGCAAAATGGGTGCAAAATGGGTGCAAATCGATTGAATGGTCAAAAGCGAAGATGGGGAAATGGTGGTAGGATGGTGGGGTTGTGGTGGATGACAACATTGACAAGCCTCCCGGAAGATTGCATGCACATTGCAACACCATGGACATCATTTCCTTTGAGTATGCGGTTGCTATGAGGCATCCACGACGCCGTTGAATCCAAATGAGACGTACGCTTTGTGCAACGCATGTTGCATATTGTATTGCTTTTCTGAGCGCACATTTTTCCACAAGGAAAAGGAGCGCTCCACGTCACACGAGGTGTGCGGAATGCACAAGGTTTGGATTGCATATGGATACATCGTGGGTAGGCAGTCTTTCATGCTATCCCACCATTGGTGAATATCAAAATCACCGTTATCCGGGGCTGGGATTGTACTCGCGGCTCAGACTCAGACTCCGGTAACACACATGCAGGCATGCATTGCACAGATTTGCTTTCTGATGACACAAAGGGGGACATTAATAGGGTTTTCAAACAGTGCTGAACAGCAGCACCCTTGTCACGAGGAATGCCTGCATGTACATGCAAATTCTCTATCAGTGCATTTACAATGGCTTCAATTTGAGGCCGCCCAACTGCCAGAAGATTGGCAAGCTGCAAGTGACACGGTGGGGTCTTTTGAAAAATGCCTTGTTGCAAACACTTTTCACTCTTCAGTGGGGCTTCAAGAAGATCTACCACTGCCTGCAACAAAAAAAAGTTCCCAAACAGGAATACGGTGCAAAACGGGTGCAAAACGGGAGAAACGCAAGGCGAGACGTTGGGCAATTCCCAAAACGTGCCCATTGCAAAAAGCAACCTGAGTAACGTTGAACACTGGTTCTTCATCCGTCTGAGGGTCTTCCTCAAGAGCTGTTGCATTGGCCTCGTCACTGCCCGCCTCGGGGGGTGCTGCATCTTCTACATCGGTGTGTAGCAACCTCTGTTGCTCCTCCGCAATCTTCTTTTTGGCCTCATCCCTCTTCCCAAGGCGCAAGACTCCAAGGGTTTTGTCCTCCACTTTCACATAGCTAGGGATCCTTGCACCAGAATACCCTGTTGAATGAAACACAATGCAACACGAAAATGCTATTTTTAGCACGTTTTTGCGTTCTTAAGGGACGGCACTACACCTGTTTTCAATCCAGCGATGCCCACATCCTTTGCTTTGAAACGTGTCAACTTCCTTGAGGCATCATAACTAGTCCACCACTCCTGCTTGACTGCCCAAATATTGTTCACAAAAAGTGAACCATTGTGTGCACAAAAACTTGGGGGATCCATAGCACTGCACAAAAGGGGGAAACATGAGAACACTGCACCGTTGAGTCTGAGCCTGAGCCTGAACACAACCCCAGCCATGCAAGCAGTACAAGACACGCAAGAGAAGTCCCCTTCCCACGGTGTTAAGAAAAACTACACACCACCACTCACCGACTGCAAAACGGGCAAAAATGGGAACTCACCGCACTCACCGAAAAGTCGGTGAGCTTACACCCCTGGGGTTTGGGTAGGAGTTCAATGGTGTGTTTGTTGTCTCTAGGGGCCGGCCGCCGAGAATTCATTGTCTGTTGTAGCACCGGTTCATCTCTGTTTTTGGATGTCATACATTTTACTGCACCTCGCAAAGCAGTCCCAAACATCCTCACAAGGAACGGGGTAGGGTATGAGCATTGGCTGCCTCAGCCAGCTAGGTGCTCCACCATCTCCAGCATCACCATATCACATTGTATCATGACCTTCATCCAAAGCCCCTTTCTTAAAACACATGGCATTCTCATCGAGCATGGCTCCCATGAAGAGTTTGTAACTGCCAATAGATTCCACGGTGCTCTCTCGTCGAACAATTGGGGGACCACCTACTGTACACTCCATTGGACCTTGACAACCAACCCAAGGGTGGCATGGATCCGGTTCCATATGCAGGCCGCATTTTCCAACACCCTACCGGGTCCCGGGTGTGATGACAAGGCCTCTGCGTCGTCTTGGGATTACTTGGCCAAACTAGAGAATTCCAAGACGTGTGCATCGTCGACCATTCGATGTGAAAACACCTATTAAGATTGAAAACAAATCACAACCCCAAACCACAAAAACTACAATGCACTAAACATGAAATGCAAAATGCAATGCTAAATTGATGACATTAATCGCAAACTTCATTCTCTTCTGCTCAAGGGGAGCTCGGAAGTGCCCCATGGTCCCAGGGTTCCTTGGGGGATCCCCTCCTCCTGGAAAATGCTTGTCTTTTTCCAAGTTTTCAAGTGCCACTTAGTCGCCTAGACAATTGCAATTTCATGTGCAACTCCTTTTGCCGTCCATACGCCTATGTACATAGGTAGAGGGGCGAGGGGGGGGAGGGTACAAATCAGAGTTCAGGCACCCCCTCCCCCCATGAGAGCCCCCCACCTATGGAGCAGAGCGGCAGAAAAGGACGATTGAGGTGGTTGAAGCGAGGTCTTTTGTGTGCTCGCCCTCCCAAGGAGCCGACGTGGCAGCCATCCACGATGCGTAGCCCTCAATGCGGCAGGGGACCAAGTCAATCTCAGGGCCATCAGGCTGGTGTGCCACTCCACGTTGACGAAAACAAGTTGGGTGAGCCGCACCAGTGTTGCGGGTACCACACCCAATGATGAACATGAGAAAAAGGATGATGAGGAAATCGCCCCCCTTGAGGGGGGGGGGGGGGCTGCATACCACATGGGGAGAACCCCCCCCCGCGCGCGAGTCACGGACAATGCGTGCGAAGTGCTCGAGTAAACTCCCGGCAAAAACGACTCCCCTACCTTTGCCTCCTTGGGAAGTTTGTCCCCGAGCTTCCAAGCTAGGGGCGGCTGTGGGGGGGGGGGGGGGGTTCTCCGGGGTTCTCCCGCACGCTGCCCACTCCAAAGGAGGAGGAGAAGGAGCCATGGTTCTCGCACGCAACCATGCGTACGGGGCATGTCCAGGACTTGGACCCTCGCCACTTCTATCGTCTCCACTCCAATGAGATTGCTTGAGGTGTGGGGTGCCTTGAATTCCCCGCCTTAGATACGCCCCCTGTTTTTGGCAATGCGAGAATAGAGTTCTTCTGCAGCCATCCAAGGCAATTTCCCTGACCCATTCGGAAAGTGATGCTCGTGGCCTCTCGTGCGTGCACACCGTGGCGACTAGGCAAGCATGGCAAACTACTAGTGCCGAAGGAGGCATCACCGTCCATCTTTACGTAACAATAGTGGGACATCAGTATACTCCTCTTCCGAGCATGCGCACCCACTGCTATAACAAGGTGCTCCAACCACGTTCTCCAATGTTGCAACCAAGGCAGTGCAACCTCGGCATGACGCGAAATATTACACGTGATGTAGCTTTCCACATGCACTGTGCATTAAATGACCCACCAAATTGTCCCTGGTAGGTGTGTTCGGTCACATCCATTGCTAGTGTCCAAAGGAGAGTTATACGCAAGGCGGGACGTGCACGTGGACGTGGAAGATATCGAGGCACGGACCAGTAAACGGCTGTGGGATGGGGTAGGACGGCGCGCAGTCTTGTGCCGGTACTGTTGGCCGCGAGACCCGATGTAAGTGGCACAACAAATGACTCGGTGGCCAGACACGTCTTACTAACAGCCGGTGTTTCCACCACGCTGATGTACCCTTGTTCCAAACGCATGGGTGGTTGCGGGCGGGTGTGGAATCCCGACAAGGCCGGAGGGGAGGGCACATGGTGCAAACACAAGAGGCGTTGTGCTGTAAGGACGAAGCTTTTTCCGGAAGCATGCAACTGCTCCTGAGACACCACATCTTTAATCCACTCGGAGGTTGGCCGTTTGACCGCCCACGGTGATACAAAACCAGAGCACATGAGGAAAAGGGTGACTGTCGTCTAGATAAGCTGCGATGCCGAGCCACTAACCTGCCCACGGTATCAAAACGCCCCATTCCTTGGGGGCACATATAGACAACTCCGGAGCAATGGATGGCACAACCAAAGATCACCTCAAATACATTCCAAATTGCAAAATGCCTGCAAAAAGACACTGCTGGGGGAGGTGTATCGCCGAAATAATGGACCCAGGGAACAAAGAAGAGGTGTAGTGTTGTAGAGGGAGATGATGTTGCAACGCCACACTATCTAAATGGTGTTGCAACGTGAGTTGTCCCGGCAGCACCACAGAAATATGAACATGCACACAGGAAACATCGGCACAATAATTGACTTGGTATGTCTCGCACTGGACATGCCGAAGAATCCTCTCCACATACGTTGTTATGTTCTGGTATTAATGTCCATGTGTGACAAAGGACGGTGCGGGCCTGTGAACGGGTGAAAAGTGCCAAACTGGGGGGGGGGGGGGGTTAAGCTTTAACCTATGCTGCCGCTTTGGCTGCCTTGTCAACTGCACCTAAAACTATGACTCAAAACGACCCGACTGATGAGAGTCGATATCGTCGGGAGCCCTAAAAAATTCCACCATCAACTAACACTCACGCAAAAAGTCCCCAACCGAATCATGTTCCCGAGACGCCGGACACTCAGCGAACAAAACTTCTATGAAGGATTTGGAGACGGTAAACGTGGGGGACGCCCCGTCTGCGGGAGACTATCAAAAACCTTGTTGTAGGTGGGAGAGACGTGTGCAGACCATGAGAAGGGTCCATGCGGTGTATACCTAGATTGCACAAGAATGATCAGGCATCATTCAAATGTATACAGGAAAGACTATGCAGATACCTGTGCTCAAGCAAATGATAGCAAAGGCCCCTCCGCTCCAATGGGTGGGGTACCATCAACTAGCACACATGAGCTTGCCCCATCTGACATGTCCGCCAAATTATCATTATATTCACCTGATGCAGGGAGTGTGTTGCTGACCTTCCTCAGCCTAGCCGTTCCTTGTGTGGCTTGCGCACATTCTACAAAAAGCGCCACCTCCTACGCGGTGTGGCACCCCACGACTCAGCCACCATGTTATATGGATACCCTTCTTCCACTACATCCGCATCCCCAATTAAATGCATGCGTATCGTGGGCCAGCTCAACCTGTTGCGTGGGGCGGCTGCGATGCGATTCAATGTTGAGATGGCCCTCTCAGCATCGCATGATGACGGGCAAGCGAGTAAAATAGCACCTGCATGCTGCCTGAGGGGGCTTGCCATGGCAGTGTCAACAACAGTTGACTGCCAAAATTGTGTGTGTGTGTGCTTAGCGACATGTACCAGTTGTTAGGGATGGATATAACGGCGAGGGGGGTGGGGGATTCCGGGCCCGGGAGACAAAAACGTAACGATATTTCGTCATAAGAAACGTCACCCAAAACCGGCGGTTTTGGGCGGCCCTCTACCCGTACATGTGCATGAGGGGGGAGGGGGGCGGGGGTGCAACATAGGACACACAGCACATTTCACACGCACATAGCGTTGTGTCTGGCCTCTTACGAATCTCTTTCAGGGTCATTGGATGCCATTCACTGTCACCACTCATTATGACAAACCTGTCTTGCACGCATTAGCTACAACTACTTGACGTCCCATTATCACTATCAGTATCACTATTACCACTATCACTATCGCTGCGTCTATCGTTGCCACTGCTACTTGATGAACCTTTAAGAATAGATGCAAAGGAGGACGAGTGGATGCCATCAGCACTGCTGCTCATCCTGGCCCTGAGATTGATAGGAATAAAAAAAAAACGATTTAGTCTCATGGCCTACGTCACTAAATAGCAAATAGGCCGTTGCACCCAAGTCCTTCAGTTCTGAACGCGACCCGTGTTTTTGCCTTCAATGTCTTGCTGGTAGCGAAACCCCAAAAAGGGCTTGGCCGGGGGCTCCATTTCAACAGTGGATGCACCCTTGGGGGGGGGGGGGGGTCTTGAACTTAGGCCACACAAAGTACGCCCCCTCCCCCGCCCTGGGCTACGAGGGGCCATGTTGGCCCACGGGGGTTACATCCAAAAATGGGGTATGAATTTTTCACCTAGGGGACCCCTTGCACGTGGTGAGGGGAAATGGAGTCTCTTATATTTCAAAAATGGTATTTCAAGGGAGTGCCACACAATAACCGTGAATGTATATTGAGACAGATTGCACTTGAACCCACTTTTTGTAATACATCAACCATTTCGAGTGTACCACACATATGGAACATGCACCACTACATTGCATGACAAGAAACACAATGCCACGGCCTTGACAGTCACACATACCGTGTGTGAGTGCGCAAAAATTGTCAGCCGACTGTCATTGGATTCGTGTCATCATAAATGAGGTCTCTATTTGCCACTGTAGAGACCCCTAGACGAAATTTTTGCAAGATCTTGCAAAACCTGAAAAAGCAGTATGTATCCTTCAAAAATAACAAACTCGGACGAAATTTCTGCAAGCTCAACTGAAACAGAAACAAAGGTAATGAAATGGCAACAACAAATGCAGAGACAATGCAGGACCAAAAAGCGGGGTTTACAAATCAAATACATACATTGGACAGGCCAAAACTGGCAGAATAGACAATCCACCGCCTCTTGCGCAAGCCAAAAGGCCTCTGCTTGGCAGTCTTACCTCCACCCTTCCCTGCATTTGCCTGTGGTGCCTGTTGGGCATCCTCATCAGGGTCGGCAGCAACAGCAACAATATTGGATGCTTGAGTCTGTTGGGAGGGGGTGATATTGGCTGCAAAGGCACACATTGCCTTGTTGGCCGGGGGTTTTGCTCAGTTGCTGTGGGTTGGGGGTTGGGCTGCGTGGGAGTGCCATGGGCACTGGGCTTTGATTTTTTTGCCTTAGCTGGTGTGCCCCCCCGGCCCTTGTAGCTGATCCCTTGGCCGGGGGGCGCTTCTCCATGTCACCTGCCTCTTCCTCTTATGAGGGGGCCTCCTCTTCTTGCCCTGCATACCTCATTCCGGAATAATCAGCTCCGTCATCTAGGTCCTCACAATCCCCAATCCTAGTTAATGGGCGCCACAGAGTCGCAGTTCGACACTAGCCCTTAGATCGGTAACAATGGCCTCTGGCACCGCTTTGTCTTCAAACAAATACGCTACTACAATGTTGACTGGGAACATACTCTGCACACACAATGCCGCGGCAAAACCTGGTTGGTGTGTGTCAACCATGATGCACGTGCTCTTGCGCCTGACTAAGTGAAGGTAACGTAGCAAAAAAAAAAAACAACTTCAATAGGAAGGGACTTGCCAATGTACCCTGTGTAAACGACATATGCCGGGGCACACGGGATTTGAATTCAAAGCGCCATTGCACATTGTCCCATGCTATAGACTACAGAGGCCTTAGACAGGTTGTAGACACAAACCTCAGCATGGAAAAATTCCTCGGATCATGCAACCTTCAAATTACGAACAAGTGCTCGCAATCTGCGGTTTCCCCAGGTACAGCAAGCAGAACACCATTCAGCAAAAGCTGAGCAACAATTCTGTGCACTGCAAGGGTCCACAATCAAACAGCAGACAAATGGCATTGCACTAATAAATGTTGGGACTGGGCAACCATGTGACACAAGGAGTACCTCCAGTCTACCCTCTTCCTTCAGAACCTTCCCCGTCGTTGTCTCAATAAGAGTGTCACCCAGCTTAACGCTGATATGCCCACCATCGGCTTTCTCCATCTTCGGCGTCACTCGGGGCTTCCAGAGCCTGGCTCTCAACCCTTCATACATCTGGGAACACCAAAAAGTGGCCCTGATACGCAAGCCCAAGGAGGCCATGGTGACTCCTCTGTCCAAATCGAGCTACCATACATCACACAGATATGGGCCATAATGCGACACTGTGCCTTGCAGATGGTAATTGTACCCAAAGTGACTGCAGCAAATCACAGAATGCACAGTGAAAAAGCAGTATGTGTATCACCAGGAACAGGCGAGGCCCGACAAAATTTAGTCCAGCTTTCACGACAAATCTGAATACACATGTAAAAATACCATTAACTCGAAGTAACAGCACAATAGCATACCCCTGCTTGGATGAACAAAACCTGCAGCAACAGCATCCGGGTGCAACACATGCCAAACCCACAATTCTTGTGTTCGAGCAATTTTTATCTCACGTTTGATTCCCAAAATGGTACCCTTGTTGCCACACATGTACGGCAGAATACCAGACACCCTGTCAGGCAACAGACCTTGAGGCTCCTTGAAAACACCCAAAGTAGGCTCCAAACTTCTCTTTTCCATGCCATACACGGCGTCGGCGTCAACAACGGTTTGCCCAACAAATTTCACCAATTTTCCCAAACCGGTCCAACGTTTAGCTACTGTGGCCTTGAGAGACAGACACATGATGGAATAAACCTCAATCAAATCGGTATCGACAATTAAGATTGGACACATGTGCCACACACCATACCGCCCTCTTCGGCTGTCATTCCCACTTCCGCCAACATATTTTGAACCTGGGTCAACAGTGGGCCACCTCGGTCCCCTGCAATATGCTCCAAAAGAAGCAGCATGCATTCACTGGTGGTTGACACACAGCTACTTGTGGTCTGCACTTGATGAGGCCCTACCACCTGTCTTGGGATGGGTAGCGGTGTGCCACGTTTGATTTTGAAGACTTCAAACTCTTTTGTACATTTTGGCAGTGGGAGATTTTTCTTTTCCATTTCCTTGCGATGTTGCATGGCAGCTATGTAGATGTGTTGACCCCCAATGGCATACCAAAAGCCGGCTAAATAGACATCAATAGTGAGCACGGTAAACAATACAGTGGCCGACAAGTAAACACGTGCAAAACATACGGACTCCAGGTACCAGTAATAAGTTGTTTATAACATCAAGGGGTGGTGCCCGACGTAAATCCTCATAGCGCGCTTGGACGCGATCGGGGTTCAGCCCACGAACCTGACCTTCGTTACGCAAAGTATCAATCAAAATTTGATCCCGGCGGATCCGAATGCGCTTAGTTGAAGTGAGGTAGTCAGCCAGACAAATATTGGCCTCTCCTTTGGGCTCTGCCTTTGCCTTTGGCTTTGGCTTCGCAGCTAGTTGGGGGGTTGCTTCCTTAGTTGGGGTCGGAAGCGGATCGATTCCTGAGTTTCATTTGTAGGTGCCTCATTATTGGTCTGGTCCGGGGCGCAGAAATGTAGCTTGGAAACAACAAAACACGTACACGGGCACGGTTGATTTGACGTAATTTGGGACATTGTACTGTAGAATAAAAAGAGTGTTCCCGGTCAGAAAGAAACTGAATTCAGGGTTGCTAACAGATGTGCAACAACGATGGAACAGTGCTGAAAACTAGCAAATTCACAACAAAGGCGGGTTTGGACGAAATTTAGTCCAGTTTCGACCATAACAACAAATGATACAATGAAATCACAAAATCTGAAAGCGGGAGGAAATTTGGTCCAGCTTTGACCCATAACAAAAAATAACACAAGCAATTTGATCCCAAAAATGTGTACTCCGTCCCACTTCGAGATCTTCATTCGGCATCGCAAGGGACGAGTCACTGTGAATCTCTTCAGGCCCATCACTAGCACTCTCCACATATTTGAAATCATCAACCAATGGTGCAGGCGCAAGCATTGGCGGCGGGGGGGGCGGGCGGAGCAGGGGGAGGGTTGGGGGGGGGGGGGGGAGCTAGGGGAGGGGGGGTGGACCCCTGGTGCACGCTGCGCACGGCGGGCTTGCTTGGATCGAGCTTCTGGGCATAGGCACGTGCTATGTTAATGTTCTCGTACTGCACAATGTGTTGCCTCTGATCCACACCACAGGGTTTTTGAGCATAGGTGTTAAGAAAATCCTCCACACCCTTTGGTATTTGTGTCCGTGCTATGAGACACCGGAGGCTATGCCTAACTAGTTTCGCAGAATCTTGCTCTTGAACCTTAGTACGGGACAACACGGCTGGAAAACGCATGGCAGGGGCTTCATCAAGCCGTTTGACCATATATTTGTCCTCTTGAAAAACAGGAATAGGGAACTAGGCATGTGATACATTCCGAATGAACATGCGAATATTTTTGGTGTACTTGTCCATGGACTTCGGAATCCAGAAACACCACCACAATTCTTGTGCGCCGGCAGTGTGGGTAGCGGTGTTACAAAAATGTCAGACGCTTGTTGCACCAACTGCGCATTACAAACCTCCTTTGACCTCATGAGTAGACGGCTCAACATTGCCTCGCCGTAATCCTCAGAAAACAGACAGCCAAGTGCGCAGCTGTGCCAGTCAGACCAGAACAACGGTGCCACACTATTTGAACTCAGGTACTCAGTAGTCATCCACATGTCAAAAAGTAGTATGTACTCATTGCAATACATTCCTTAGCAGTAGTGGTGGAAGAGACTGTCCGACCATTCCCATTGCATTCACGGAGAACACCCAACGCAAGCAGTGCCCGACAATGATAAGAATAATAAGAATACAACAAGACTTTCCGTCCTAGGACACATCTGAGACCAACCCTTTGCACATCATACAAGTCTCTATAATTGTCCATGGGTCGTATCATCCAACGGAGCCTTACTGGCCGCAGTGGCAAGCAGCAGCCCAACAATTGTTGTCTCCATGTTGCGCAGCTTCACCTTAAGTGGCACCACAGCCCCGACCTTCAGGTCCCAACCTTGCTCAAGAAATTTAACAACTGGTATAAATGCTTTGTAGGTCATTTCCACGGAGTACTTTTATGGGTGCCACGGTCCATACATTAATGGGTGTCCCAATAAAAATTGCCAAGTGGGGTAGCTAGCTTGGCGTGCCAAGGGGTGTGGCTAGCTCGGTAAGACATTTTCAACAATGCATGGAAAATCTTCATGTCAATTAGAATTGGAGCACTCCGTCTTGCCTTGAGCTGCAGACATTCTAGCCCTGCAACAAATTCTCCAAATCAGGCAAACCATGGTATTGTGGTAGCTCAGTAGTGTGCAAAACAATGACTGCCGTCACATTCAAGCTCTTATCAGGGTTTTGGGGGTCCAACCCGCTGATGTAGCAACGGTAGTTGTCATACTAGAGTGCAATTGGTTGTCTCTGAAATGACCTCCATAGATGCCCAGCCTCACCTCGGGAAATGTAGGTGCGTTGCTAGTGCATTCTCGTGCCATGGCCAGTTTGCGTGTGATGGCTGAGTCATAGTGCCCCAATATGAAGCCCCCATGGCCCTCTCAGCGTGTGGATGTGTGAGGACCCGTACACCGTTATACAGTGAGAACAGTTGCTTATGCAGTACAATCAACCATCTTGGTGGACGCACACAATCCTCGACAGCACGCACATCCCCCACAGTACGCCTAGTCTTTCTATTGTGTCGCAAATCAAGCGCCAACTCCAACAGGCCTCGTGCCTTTGTTCAGTGCCAGTCGGTTCAGAGCCTTTGGGGTCTTGGGCCGTGTACCTCCCCCGGCTGTTTGAAGAAGAAGAATGTCAATCATTTTGAAAGCATCAGGCACAAATATCCGCAGCAACATTCACAACATAACTCAATGCAGCCCAACAAAGATAACACAACAAGGTGCGTGAAGCTGACAACAAACTAGTCCGATACCATAGCCTTATGAATTCCCTAAGCACAAGGGAGCAATGCAGTGGGGGCTATGCCACTGGGAACAATGCAATAGCATTGGGGGGGGGGGGGCTGGCCTAAATTTCGTCCACAACCAATTACTGTAATTTTCCAGTCTAGATTTTGAGAGTAGGGGAAGGGCCGGACTAAATTCCGTCCAGCTTGATAAAATGCTTGAAATGTGCATACCTTTTTTTGCTACTCACACTAACTTGTCAAAAATTTCGTCCACAACTAGTCATAATGGAAAATAGAGACATGAAATTTCATATTGCAATCGCGCACGGCCAGAACACACAAAAAACACATATTCTTCATGCACCATCTATAAACGTAGAGACAGCAACACAAAAACACAAGTACAAAAATGACACAGCCAATACGTAAGAAAGTGCACATAAGGGGTCCCTAACAGGTGGGTAGTTTGGGTGGCCTAAGTTGAAGGCCTCAAACAGGGTGGGCTGCTTCACCTTTTTCAGCGGGGCACCCAAAGTGCTGGGTGCGGCTAGATGCTTGGCACCGGGGTACGGGGTGCAAGTTGGGAGGGCTATGAGGGCTAAAAATGTTGGGCCCGACTATCAACACCTATAAGAAAGTCCGCAGCAGTAACAACAGCACCACAAACAAGAGCCACACCAACAACAAAACAAGCAACCACAACCATTGCAAAAGCTTGCTCGGTCAATGCCTTTTGCTTGTGTTTTGCTTTGCTCCGCTTTTGCCTGCATGTAGCATCGCTCTTGCACAATGGATCACATGTGCAAGGAATTTTCTTGTGGTCCATTGTGACAAAAAGTAACGAAAGGGACTGTAACGAGGCCATACAAAAACAGTCTACAACTACGAGGAGTTACAATAAACCAATAGGCACAATAATTTTGCAGCACCGGTAGGCACACACAACATTCCACCGTAGACACCATGTTTGGTTAAGCTATTTTCTGGATTTGCACTTTGCCACTATGGCCCTTTGTGTTTTTTCTGATCAGTCACATAAAATCACCCCCCCCACCCGGACCCCCGAAGTGGCGCCAAAATTATATCCATCCCTGCCGGGTGTATTTCAGGGAAGTAGATGGTGACTCCTATGAGGGTTATGTACTTGTACATCACAAATCTGTCATGGTTTGTGTTGTGTGCCTAACAATAGAACTTCAAACCCCGTCTGTAACACGGTGTCTCTGGATGCATGCGCCCGTTGGCTTCTACAAAGCCATGAAGCACAAATGCGCGCACTAGAGGATTCTGATGTTCGGATTGTCGCAAAATAGGGAGCAAAAATGTGGTAACGATGGTTATGGTTGCCGGGTCAACTCCCACCCATATTGTGGACACCGGCTACAAAAAAATTGGTGAAGGTAGATGGTCCGGCCCCTAATCGCGGAGGAAGCTGCATGGTCACACCCTCACATCGCAAGAAAGGTGGGGGCACATACTCCTGCCCACCACCGGTGTCTTCCCCCAACACATCCAGCCCGCGTATATGAGTAGTGGATGGCTGGCAGGCAGCTCTAGCATGCGTACAACTGCTGCTGCTCAACGAGACAAGGTAGAAAGCCTCCCTTTGTTTGTGCAGTATTAGATGTGCGGTAAATGTGTCGCGCTAGCACACGCACATATCCAGGCCCATGATGTGTTTCCATTGAGTTGCTCAAGAGTAAAACCTGTGGCCCATGAAAATGGACGTCATCCAACACCCGGTACACAACTACCAGCAATTGTTTGGGGCCAGTCAAGAAAAGATTGAACTAACTAATGGTGGACATCAAATTGCGCATTAAATGGTGGAGACCATCCACAGTATCCACACAACACGTAATGTCATCCATGTACCCCAACGGGTTGAAAAACAACATCCGGGACTTTGAGGCGAAAAATATCCTGAAGAGTGAGCACTGCCCTGACCTCTTTTACAACACAAAAGACTAAAGCTGAAGCCGTAGTGAGATTTAAGAGTGGCCCTGCGTTGGACACCAGCCCATGAGGAACCTTGTTGGGCAGGGGATGAATATCGCTTTAAAACAAACCTCCGACCACCGTCCCGGCCAATACGGCGTTCGTGTAATCAACCAGCCATTGCACTTGTGTGTCGGACATCCAATGTAAAAGAATTTACTCTAACAAATCTCAATACTACACTAAAGATCGGCTGTAAAAAGTGCCCTCTGCTCGGGTACGAGTCTAGACCTCCGTTTTCCCCTCACACCACTTGCCACTACCGCTCACCAATCCCCCCCCCCCCCCCTCAGCTGCCACGACTAGTAGACAAGGTTTTTCCGCTGCCCACCAAAGCCACCAAAACGCAAATCCATGCCGATCAACAAGTGTTACATGGCCTCACGGTATCTACCCCTGAGCCCACGTATGCCGTGTATGGATTTTTCATTGCAACCGTTATGCGTGGTGCCTCTATTGTTTTTGGCTCCCCTTGAGCAGCGGGTGGCGTGCCCGGCGTGATTTGGCGCAACTTCGGACAAGATATGGAAACTTAACTCTAAATGGAATGCACCGTGGGAACATGATCGTTTGACTAGGCGTGTGGTTGTGCCTCGAGGTCACGTCCGACAAGCGTGGGAGCTTGTACACTGGCAAATGGTTTTTGCTTGAGTTCTTCACTGCACAGTTGCCCCGACTTTTGTGCTTGGGTATGATATTCCCACATCTCTACACGTCGCTGTAGGCCTCGACCAGTTTCGGAAATGCTATCGTTCCCCTATTGTGCGATTGGAACTCCTCATCTTGCCTCGCATGCTATCACGGGATCACTATAATCAACCCCACCCCACCCCAATGCTCACACTGTTCAGAGCCATAGAGCTATTGGCACCCACTAGACTCTGGAAAATAGTCAATACCAACCACGTGCCGTTGATAACTGAGCCACGTGGGATGAGGATTTCACAACGGGACCAATGCAGGTGCAAATCCGTGCGAAAAGCTGGCAGACGTTTTATCTCTCTATGTCGTCAGACTTGGAGCAAAAAGCGTTGCAATCTGGATTGCATTGCAAAATTTCGCCCTCAACAGAAACCTAGAAGCGTGAACAACCCGGGGCTTGAACCATTTCAGGGCATTCAAGCGCAGTTAATTAAGCTGTACCCCGCATTGAAGACCATAGAATTGATAAGAGTCAGCAAAGAGGCTGGTTTCTTGTCAAAAAACCAAGAAAGGGTAGTTCCTTGAGGCAAGAATATGGCGTAGCAGCCGCTCATTCCCCTTGAGGACGTACATGACCCTGAACCCACTTGGCTGCAACGCGTGAGATTCCACTACAGCAAGGTGCTGAGACAAGGGGTCCATGTCTATTAGCTCCATAGTTGCCCTGATAAGAGGTGTGGTGTTGACTGGAGGATACGCTATAGTGAGACTGCAAATGGTGTGCTACAACGGAAGGCCATTAGTTACTGCATTTGTACCCACACATATCACGCACACCAATTGTCTATGAAAAATTGCCTTGGCCAAAACAACACAAAATGTTGACATTCCACCGGTACTTGACTAGTAAGACCCTAGTGGCAGGTACTAACAACCACTTACCTGATCCGTGTAGTTGAGACAATATTAAACAATGTGCCCTACTTGTCAAGAGGTGATCAAGGCAATGCTCTCGTCGGAAAAACCTCAAATTAACGAGCAGATTGGTAATGGGGAAGAGGGGGGTCAACTCGACAGGAGGTGGTGCATCCGGTAGCGTCTTTGGGTCCCAACGGATGACCCCGCTGCAATAGGCCGTCTTCGGCGGGGTGACGGAGCAGAAAGTGCTGTGACCCATCCAAGGAGACGCCACTAGGCTCTTGTTCTGGCCGAATAGAAAGAAATGCTTGCTTGGCAACCACATCTAATGCCGTTGGCCATCTAGATATGCTCTAGTGTGGGGCGAGGGGTGCGTGGTGGGGCTAGGGCTGCAAACTGATTGATGGGCTGGAGTTTGCACTACTGAGTGTGGGGACTCCGGTGTGTGACGGGCGTCTGGATATTGGTAATGCTATGGACGTCACTGGACAACCACCAAGTACCATGGGAAAGTGAAATCTTTTGGCGTAAACGGAAAGTTGGTCGTGTCGGTGTTTATTCATCGATGTTAAGAAACCGTTTAGTACGGAGTCTTGCGAGCTGGATGTGAGTGTTCCCACTGTAGGAGGGGTGTGTGGGGCACACTGTTCACGGCACAAGAAGCACAATTAGAACAAGGGTGCTATGCGTAGTGGACTCCAAGAAATGCAGACTTGGAGAAGGACGGGGGAGAAGCGATAGCTAAATCAAATAACGGCCATTATCCAGTGGCAATCCTCATGCTACCCTTGCCTTGGTAAGCATGGGAATGGAAAACTTGTGCGCCTCATGTGACTATGGTGGTAGTTGCAAATGTGAAGGAGGTAGCCCATGGGAGAACTCATGAAAAGCTTCACGGAAAGTCCCTTAACGCTTACCCACCAAGACTGCTAGCTTTAGAAGAGCGGATCCCCACTACTGCATCCCTTGATGCACCGTGGCATGGCCTCCACAATCGTCATCACGCGAATTAGCCTGTTTCAGTCGCTCTTGCAAATCTTGGTTGCGAGATTCTAGCGTTGCAAGTTCGTCAAGATGTTTCTGAGAACTTTGCTATGCTTGAGTGAGAGCCGCACTGTGGCAATTTTTAGCGTCCCGCCTCGCCTTAGTCGTTGTGTCCATTTGGTTTTGTAGCAAGAGATATTCCTGCCGCAGCTTGCCCATGCCGTTAAGCACTGCTGTTGAATTGGAGGTCAATGTGGGCTCATCAACTTGAGACAAAAGATGGGTAGCTTCCACAGTAGTGGATCCCATGGGGCAGGGATTGTGGCACTTGTGGCGCCTACATCAAGATAATCCATTTGTTGGAAGGTGCCTAGGAAAGCATCGGCACACCGGCTACCTTTAGGCTATTGGCGCAGCCAACTGTGCGAGGTGTCTCCCACAACACTAGGATCGCACAAAAAACCCGCCCCCATAGGGGTAGTTGTCCACGGAGGAGACAAATCCTCCAAAATGCGCTCTCGAGCTTCTTAATTATGGACGGGAATAGCACAAGCATACAAAGCGTGAGGCACCCGATCCACTGAGGTAGTAGAGACCACCACGCCCCTTGTGAAATATACATGTATAGGACATTGATGAGGTTGGGATGTCCGAATTGCTGCCCACGACATCATGAACCCATAGAAAACGAAGCTATGATCTTTTGTCATCAAAGCGTCTCGTACGCATCAGGGATATAATTTTGAAAATTATAAACATTTTTGGTACCTCTTAAAATCCCGTAAATCTTCGCTAAATACATATAAACAAGAGCTCGTTGGATCAACATGGAATCAAAAATAAAAAAAACGAAACGAGTAAAATATCAAAACGTTCCTCAAGAATGAAATAAGATAACTTGACCACAAACAGTTCTTAGCCACATCAAAGATTCCTAAATTTTGGGTAAAATAAGGTTCACTATAAACACGGAAACTTTCAATCATAAAAACTAACTCTTAGAATGTCCCCAAACTCAAATCTTTGAAAAATCGGGTTCTATGTACAAATCGTACCTACAATTTTTGCAAACCACTTGAACTTTCACCTCAAAAGCTAATCTATCAGTTCACAAAAATAAAAAAAACCAAACTAAAAATTTAAACGAAGAAAAATTAGCATTCAAAAAAATCACAAATGAAACCAATCTTTGATAGTATAAAAACTTCCAAAATCTCAAAATGCCCCATATAAAATATTGAAAAGCCCGGTTTAATCATAAATTAAGGTACCGAAAATATCTTTCGCAAAAACGTTTTTCTATCTATCTCCGACATCTTTCTATTGAAATGAACCCTTGGCAACTTCCCGAATTGCTAAAAAAAACAAGCAAAAATGGAATAAACAGTTACTTTTGAACACTCAAAGCTCTTTTAATATTTGCAAATAGATTGCAATATGCATCTTTGTAAAAAAATAAAAATGTTTTTGAGCTTACAAGAAAGCGGATCCCGGGAATATAATCTACTCATTGTAGTGTATGAATAAATAAATATAAAACAAAACTAAAATTCAAAAATATTTATACTTCATCTTTGGGCGTCTTTAGGCGTGGGCTCGGGGTGCAACTGGGTTCCCTTGCCTGTAAAACCATTGGGCTAGCGACCGCGAAGGGCGGCAAAGCCCCACAATGCACGGGCTTGGGCAACCGGCAAGGCCCCTCCATTCGGACAATTGGTGGGCTGAGGTAGTGGCGCCCTCAATGAAGGCGGTGGCGTTGCCACGCCCCCCCCTCCCTTGTCCCTGTGGTGTGGGGGACATTGGGTGGGGGGCTCGGCATGAGAGGAGGCTGTGTGTGTAGTGTGTGACCCCATCTCTCCTCGCCACAACTTGGCCCATTACTACTAAGCACTCCCGCCCTTTCAAATTTGTCCCCTAGGGCGCCGCATAGGGCAAGCGGCCTGGGGGAAGGTTAGCGCACATATTTGAGGCGGGGGAGGGGGGGGGAGGACAGAAAGGCGAAACTCACCCTCCTAAAAGTCCTTTGTAGCAGCTCTAGCACCGGGTCGCAGAGCTACATAATGCACCCACAGGTGCACTCCTCAAATTCAAATTCTTCATTCAACTCTAGAGCTAATTTCAAAGAGGAAAATTTTGATTAATCATCGTACGCACAAAAAAAACTAAAACCCTCTACAATAGGGGATTAAAAAAAATAAATTAAACGCCTTATAGAAAACAAAAGCACTAAAATGAAATGGCCGAGCACACGTTAGTTGTTAAGATTTTCAAATAATCTAGCTCACTTGAAATAGAACGAATACATACTACCTAATAACTTGCCAAAAAGGTAAATAAGTCTAGTGTTTCTTGACCACCAAGCAAATCGATTGGATTCTTGATCACGACCGCTAAGAGTTCTAATAAAGGGTGTTTCCACGTCTGTTGGATGAGGGTCCCCTTTTTGACCTTCTTGGTCGACGACAACATTGCTTTTGACGCATTAAGCAAAACAAACAGTGGGTGCCAATCGAGGGCAACCATCTCCTCGTCTGGGGATGCCTTGGGGGTCCACTCCTTGGGTAGTGTTGCCTACAAGATATCATGAAGTTTACCAAAATGCATTTTCCCACTGTCTAGGGACGGACAATGTGGACAATTTCTCCAAAAGCTGAAATTGGACACATCTAGAAAAACCAACGGGCGAACTTGCTCAACCTCTATGGCACTCCGCCCCCCATCTTAGCACCCTTTGCTCAAGGGACCGAATCGGAGATCTGTTGGTGCAGCAGTAATTGCCATGTAGGAGAACCTCATCTGGGAATACAAGGTGCTGATGAGGTTGATCTTGTGCAGCCATCCAAGGTCTACGTACATAAAAGGCTCAAATTCTGGATCCAACGTGGCACGAATTTCTTGAGACCCAAAATCATGTGCATGTAAATTCAAAGCTATTCCAACAACACGGACAGCACTCATCCATAAACTTGTTACGGGAACAAATAACATAAAGAAATCTAACCAACGCTTGCTAGAAAAAGCAACACCAAAAATTCTATTGCCTTTGGCAAGGCACCTTGAAGAGAGGCTGACAGCCAGCCGATCAGTTAGCCAGGTAGGCAACCAGTCAGACAGGCACTCAGGCGGGCAAAAACACACGAGAAACACACAATTGGGTTTTTTTTAAGTTGCACACTACAATTATAAACGCTGGAGATTCTTTGCCATGCAAGAACACTAGGTGGCTGAGTGGTCACACACTCAGCCAATGGTTCACCTAGCGCGCGTTCGATTCCCGACCGGTGGTTGGGTGATCGACAGCTGAGCTGATTGATCGACGTGGAGCTCTTATTACACTAGACCCTCGTTCAAATCCTTCTGACCACAACCTTTTGACACCCGCCCCACCACCCCCAAAAATGGCATCTCGTTTCAGGGTGATGGAGGTCCCAAAAACAAAAAATCCATCGGTGGATTGTTTTGTCGGGCAAAATAATGATTTTACAAGGGGTTGGAGAATGCTTTTTGCGTGCCGCAGGCACACCGCAGGATTTGAGTTTCGCGGTTCCATTGCACAACAACTAAGTCAAATAAATCACAAATGATGTCCGCCGGTAAAGAATAGATTAATGGCACGCATGCTATCTGGAGCATGATGTGAGAGAAGTCATTTTTGAGGTTAGTGTGTGAGCGGGTTTTGGCTTTTGGCGCGCCGCAGGTGCAGGAAAAGCGTTCTCTTGGACATCCAATATCATGCCTTGGGGTATGCTACGCGAATGAACCCCCCAGAAGGGAGGTGTATGGCGTCCGCGCCTGCGCTTCATCTGACAACCTCTCATCGAGGTGATTTGCGACCAGAAACGATTAGCCGTTACCATTGAATAAGTACAAAACTTGAGTACTTGATAAAATACTCCATTTACAAACCACGCCTATAATCCTATGCACGCCTTTATATGCCTGTTGGGTTTTGCCGGTGTATTGGGGATAAAATAGTACATCACACAAAAATCTGATGAGCATAGGGGCATGCTATCAATGTAGTGTGTGACAAAATAGGAGATGTGGGGACAATGATTGTAAACTAACAATCTTCCGGACCGCCAACTCCAAAAGTGGAAAGAAATGAACGCACTCGCGATTGTGCGACTCCCCATGAGCAGAAGGGGTGACTGCGGAGGGCTATAACATCATTGCAAAGCAACCGTGTGTACATTACATAGGCCCAACCCCTCAACCTTGACTGAGCACCCGTTCTATACCCCTTTTCACACAAATTACAATGAAATATGCATCATCAGCAGAATTGACCTCGTGTTACACCCTAACAGACCTGGAGACTTGTGGGAAAGGGGCAAAACTAGGGTCAAAATGTTGCCAACATGCAAAACTTTGCACTACATGAATGACATTCACAAGATTTTATTCAGCCTATGCTGTGTGCATGAGAAACTCAGATATAGGAAACAGGGGCACTGTCAAATGACATGGACCTTGGAACAAACTTCAACTACTTACACTCGAGAACAAATGGACGCATCAATGTTAATGTGTGCTGGCATTATAGCAATGGAGTGGCCATGGTGTCCCTGAACACTAGGCAATGCACACAGTACTCCCTTGGCTCCGAAAACCAGCATAGCAGATTGAGCATGACTGCAACAACCCGCTGCCACGTTGAGAAAAATCTGAGAAAAACTGGTTCTAGATTCAAATCTGTTTATACATGTGTCTGACAGGGAACTTGGTTTTGATGTCACTATCAGCCTAACATCTATTTTGGCTGGCAGAGGCTGTCAATGGACGTTTGTTTTCCACAGAATTGATGGAAATATATTGCCGGCTTCTGGTATGCTGCTTATGGTGTTGTGCCTTGACCTTCAGAAAAATGGGCTGCAGCAAAGATGAATGAGGGCAATTGATCTAGTCTGCCTGGCGACCAAGCACCAGACTCACAGAACAGGCAGCAGATTGACAATTCATTCATGTATATCTGTGTATGTAAATGTAGTTAACAACAAACAGGCATGCACACCTACAAGTTCATCTGCAATGCATTTGGAGAGGATATCCCCAAGATTCGACCAGAGCTTGGGCACATCAACCCACATCTCGGTTGCCTGATGAAATGCACCACCATGCGAAAAAGATGATTCTAATATGCAGTCTGCAGTGCAAGAAGTGCTTGGCAAACATTCCTATGCTGTTCCTTGAAACATTGCAGGCACCTGTTGTCCCTTTTTCACTCCATTTTTTCTGCACTTTCCTGCCGACCTTGTCGCCTATGATGCGCTGGGCGATGCTTTGAATGTTGATACGTCGAAGGACCGGGTCACTGGGTCCATTCAGCTGGCAGATTTCAAAGAACCTTCTGATGACCAGCAATGTTTTGCTGATTGACCAAGGGTCATTGACAGAGAAGGGCAGGGGATGGCAGTGTTTTTATGCACAAAAATATGCGGTCTGGACACAACCGTATAGAAATCAGAGAGGCTTTCCTTCAGCACATTCTATGACTTTCAGCAGCAAGACACCTGGAAGAGGCTCGCTTGCCCCACCCTAACTGCCTAACAGCCTAAGCCTGGATTCCTCATAATTCCCCATAATTCCCCCATAATTCCCCATAATTCCCCCAAAATTCCCCATAATTCCCCGCAGTTCCACGAACATTCCCCCTTAATTCCCCATAATTCCACCACAATTCCCCATAATTCCACCATAATTACCCATAATTCCACCAATATTCCCCAATAAGTCCCCATTTCCAGCCTGCCCATGGGTTTCAACTGATCAACCATGGTGCAAAAAAAAAAAAACAACAACCACATTTCAATTCCGGAAATTTTGATTTTCGGATCCAAAAACAAGGTGTGCAGGTTTGGTCCCGGGTTCAAATCCCGATGCCTCTTCCACCCCCCAACTCCAGGCAACAAAAAAAAAGGCAAAGACAGGAACGGATTTGATTCAAAAAGTGCAACTGTGATCATTTTTTATGGTTGGGAGCATCAAATCTATTATGCAACGAATTCTGGTACCCCAGACAAGACACCTTAAAGAGCCACTGCTTGCCCAATCCTTTGAGCCTAAACCCCACATGCTTTGCCGTGTCCCAAACCTGCATCAAGAGACCCAAGTCCCCAAGCTAAGGCTTGGGCCACGGGAATTGTTGGTCTGCAGCATGCTGGGACCTGGCGGCCTTCTGGGGGTGCTGGCCCTGGCAAAGGGGTGGGCGAGCTTTCGTCTCAGGGGGGGGGGGGGTCGATACAGCCCTCTGACTAGCCCCTCCCCCAAAAAGGGCTCTATTCACGGGCCCCCCAAAATCCTACCAAGAGTGACCCCTGGACCCGGAGGTGACCAGGACCCAAAATTCAGCAAAAAAATGAAAATGGGAATTTTGGAATCAGCACGTTGAGGGGGTTCAGAAAAGTCAATATTCACAGTGTATTTGGTGAAAAAAATTGCTATTTTCAATGCTCAAAAAAATTTTCAGCGCCTTTGGCACCATTATAACAACTTATGAATGGTCCTGTCAATCCCTTTCCGATCCCCCCCCCCCCAGTTTTCAGGGGCTCTATCCCCTCACCCCTCCCCACAGAAGTGAAAACCCAACTCCTCCCCACAGAAGTGAAAACCCAACTTCCCAAGAGGGGAGGGGGTCGCTCTCCCACCAAGCCCATTGTAAGGCAATAGTGTAGGGTTTTCTCCTACAGTGGCCCTCTCTGGGTCTTCTCAGGGTCTCCAATGCAGAAATGAATCAAAGTGGCTACATAGCATGTGCCGCCTTGGGGTCTCCACTTTGGGGAAGAGGTGGCCCGAAGGTCTCGGGCAAATCGCACTATCCTGGGCCCAGACGGCCCTCTGGGGAAGGAGGGGGGGTGGGGGGGGCTGGGTCCTTGGGTTCCCTGAACCGAGATTGGGCACGGGCTAAAGACGTGATTTCTCACAGGGGTGGGGGGGGGGGGGGGGGGCAATGAAAAATGAAGGACATGAGCCTCCCTACTACTCCCCCCCACCCACTGCATCCTCTTCATCCTTTGGAGTAATTTCCATGTGTGCTGCTTTCAGCAACATGCGTGAGGTAATCTGTGACACCACAATGTGAGAAAGAGCGCATGCATGAAACCATGTGGTCCCTGTCTCCTGCCAAAATCAATTCACGAAGCACTACATTAAATGACTGGACAATGGCGGAAACACATTGGCGTGCAGAACTGCTCACACAGCAAGGCTAAAGCCATGCATTTTGTCACCATACCACTGCTGCATCCATGAATTTGACAAATGCCTGCTGAAGAGCCTCCTTTTTGACGATACCATGCTTCTGAAGCAGTCGAACAAGTTGCGGAAACAACTCTCGTTCCTTTGTGCGCTTGTTGTTGGACACAGAATGGTGCACCATGGAACAGAAGAAGTTTGATAACCCACATGTTGGCGCCTGGGAGTACTGCAGACGAAAGCCATTGTTTGATATGCAGCTTGCAGGCTTTTTGGAAAACAACATGGAACATAGCTCCACACAGCACCAAAAGAGCAAAAAATGTGACCCTCCAAAACCATGTACAGACCTTAATATCTTCACACCCTCAACAACCCTCGACCACCATTGACACACCCCACAATCTTCTCCAATGCTGTGCGCCTGTCAGCAAACTTGCCTGAAATTATATTCCCTTCAGTAAGGAAACTTAAAACGTCTGGGGGGATCTACAACTTGTTGGCATGCAATGAGCACCCCAATGTACCCCCCTCCCTCATTAGGTGGCAAGACTCAGACACTTTGCAGGTGAGATTTGATCATTTTAGGTGGTCACGCTTTGAAAATTTTACTTTTTGGGTTGTTGAAGACAGGCACCCAGTGGCCAAAAAGGGTGAAAAACACATAGAAGATGGCCTAAAACATGCCTCACATGTGATAATTCATCATCATGAGGCTTCACTCACAACAGCTTAACCCTCACGCATGCATGCATACGCCCTGATTCCTAAACAAGCATCAAAACGTCCATGGCATAACCTTCTTGCACACAAACAGTTATGACATGGATTACATCAATACAATTCAACTTCCTTTCCATCCGAGAAAATTCATAAGGCCCCAAACTAGGCTTTGGATTGTTACGACACAAAAGTTTGCACAGCGTGCATGGCATTCCCTGTGTACAGGGTGTAGGATTGGGGTACCGGTAATACAAGCTCTATTGCATTCGGCAAGGCTCCTCGAAGAGGGACTGATTATTGCCCTTGAGTATCCTGAGAGAGGCCGCACAGCACTAGCAAACAGTCAGATTGCACAGCTTACAATCATACTGTGATATTTGATGATTGTGGGTGGTCACAACGGAGCAAAAAAAAAGGTTTGGAGATTTTGATTTTGGAGCCGTTGAGGCTGAAAACTGCATCGGTAGGGCATACACCAGTCCATTGGAAAAGACCCCACCGTGGCACCCAATGAATGACTGAAACATGCTTTATGGAGGACGGTTCATAGTTGTGGGTGCTCAAAATATCCAGAAAATTCAGTTTCGAAATTCTGAGGTTTGAGCCATTGAGGCAAAATTGCACTGCATAAGTAGGTTGTGCACTGATCCGTTGGGAAGAAAGCCCCCACCCCGCCATCCATGGCGAAATGGGGTGCAAAACACACAAAGAGAGCACATCTCTTTTTAATGTCCAAGGGCCTAGAGGTCAAGGGGCTGGGCTGGCGAGCCGATCAGAGTTCAGGCGCCCACCCTCTCTTGGTTGCCCCCCGCCCCCCCGCCCCCCGCCCATGCAGTTCAGCGGCACAAAGGGAAGAGCTGGTCGGGACCAAGTCTCTTCGATACTCGCCCTCCCGTGCTGCCGTCGAGACCGTGCCCACTTCCTTGTGGGGGCACATGGGGACGCCCCAGTGGACCCCCCTGGGCCGGGGGGGGGGGGGGGGCATCAAGCCCACTGCAAAAAGGGTTGCCTACTGGCCCACGCTGAGGAACATGGGCCTACTGGGCTGCCACCAAGCTGTGGGCTCCACTGTCGCGTTCCTGACCCCGCGGAGGGGGTTGGGGGGCAGCTGGTCGGGGTTGGGGGTTGGGGGGGGGGGGGGCTGTCGCACCCCTGGGCCCTGCCCTGCTCTGGTCTCCTTGAGATTAGCCCCCCGCCCCCCCCTCCGCGGTAGGCGGTGCGCATGCAAGGTGCTGGAGATGCGCTGAAAAACTTTCAGGAGCCATGGAGTATCGCTTGCCGCCGATGAGGGCTCTACCCCCCCCCTCCCCCCCGTGGGGCTCGGCCAAGGCCTGCCCCCAGCCTCCATTACCTGCCACCTCCTGAAAAACACAAAAGGAGAGTGGAAAACATGCTTTACATGGGAGATTTCATAGTTGTGGGTGGTCAGAATATTAAAAAAGTCAGTTCTGAAATTCTATTGCCTTCGGCAGTGCACCTCGAAGAGAGGTTGACAGTCAGCCAATCAGTCCCCGAGCCAGCAAGCAGGCAGTCACACAGATACACACAGTTTGGGTTTTTTGTCAGTGGCAGATGCGGCACCAAGCAGCAGGGAGGCCGTTTGTCCCAATACAAGTAGCGGCCGAGTGGAAACGCAGCCGACCGGCATCCGCGTGGTCGGCGGTTCGAACCCCAATCTGCCCACTTTGGCGCCGCCGCCGGCGGCGGCGCTAAAAGTAAGCAGACCAGGATTCGAACCGACGCCTGCACATCTGGTATCGGCTGCGTTACCATTGGACTGCTGGCGGTGTTACCAGCACCGTGCGTCCCCACTGCTGGTAGCCTATTAAGCAAAAACTTTTGACCCCCCCCCCCCACCCACCCCCCCCCACCCACCCCCCCCCCACCCCCCCCCTCAAAAAAGTGTTATCCAGTTTTAGGGGGTAGAGGCCTCAAAATCAAAAAATCCATTGGGGGATGCTCTTATTGGGCAAAATAATGATTTTACAAGGGTTGGACATCCAATATCATGCCTTGGGGTATGCTACGCGAATGACCCCAAAAAAGGGGGGTATATGACGCCCGCGCCTGCGCTTGATCTAACAACCTCTCTTCGAGGTGATTTGCATTTTTGGCCTTTTGGGCTGAAAATTGAAAATTGCATGAGCCAGTAAACAAGCTGCTAACACCAATTTTGGGCCTTTCAACAGGGCTAATGGCCTTTGCTCCACAGGCCTGCCAGCCGGGTCTCCATGGGTGCTAGAGTTCCCACATTGACACCAAATGATGACCCAATCCTATCCCATAGTTGACAAAAGGTTGTTTGCAAAGGGAAACTTTCAAAATTTTTCAACGGCCTATGAACAGCCCACAAGCTGCAAATTTGGGGCTGTCCAAGGGGTCCATGGTCTAGCATGCGCTAGGTGGGTCCCTTACATCTTCAAAAATTCTATTGCCTTTGGCACAGCACCTTGAAGAGGGATGGGGAGCAGCTACACTCTAGGGTTTTGGGGGCCCATGGCCTCAACTAAATGGGCCGAGCAAATGCTACTTGGACCCCCAAGGGTGCTTGGTAACCCATGTTGTTCCAATTTGATGACCCAAACCCCTCCAAGAGCTGATTGAACATTGCCGAAGTCGACAATCACAAAGCATGAGGTGGTTGGGCCAACAGAGGAAGTGACCACCAAAATAGTGGCACACATGGAGGTCCACAAGTGTGAGATGGAGGTCAGCACGTGCAAATTCATGCTAGAGTTGTAGGCATTGCGGCAAGCAAGAGCGACCTCTGCTTTCACAATGAGCAGCATCATCCGGCTCGGGCCGAGCCGCAACTCGCATGTTTAGCGGAGGGCGGGGGGGGCGGGGGGGGGGGGGAGAGCGCTCTTCTGCCCCCCCCCCCTCCTCCCCTGCAAAGTGCTCTGCAACCCATGAAGTTGGTTTGGGAGAGGGATGGGGTTAACCCCCCCCCCCCCCTTCCAAGCCTAGCTTCCCGGCCGCCAAGGCCCCAGGAGGTAGTCGCAGTGCCACGGGGGGTTAAGGGGGCGCCCAGGGGGTGCCACATTGGGAGCAAGAGGCATCAAGGCCTCAGGAGGTGAGTTGGGGCTAGCGCAACTAGCAACACCCTATCAGAAAACTTGAGCCCTCCATTGGGATGGGCCCTGTGAGTGGCCATAATCCATAGGTGGGGGGAAGTAATGGTGGGGTGGGTGCCTCAACATTTGATCAGCCCATGGCTACCTGGTCCATGGCCTCGACGCACCGACGTTCTCCTGAAATGGAGCATCCAATGATTGCTCTACAGCAGCCATTTTAAAACAACAGTACAAAATTGACGGACAAACATCAGTACTATCTATATCCACAAAGGAAAGTTCAGTTGAGTGCGCCAAGCTTGAATTTGATGGTCACAATGTCCAAAAAATTAAGGATCCGAAATTTTGAATGTGAAGCTGCGAAGGGTGAAATCTGCAATGAGAGGGCATACACCAGTCTCTTGGAAAGGATCCCACCGCGGCGCCCAATGGTCAAATAGGGGAAAGAAGATAAAAAGAAGGCACATCTCCTTTTAATGTCCGTAGGCCTATGTATTGCCTTTGGCTGTACCTGCGGCTCACTGGTGGCTAAGTGGAAATGTGAAGTTGGGGCTCATTTGGGGCTCAGTTGTGCATTGCGATGTCTTTGTGCTTGTTTGTTGTGCGTTTTGCACGCTAGGTAATGTGCATTTAATGTTTTTAGAAGTTTTAGATACTCACTTGGTCAAGGTTCAAGGTGGGGGGTACTTTTTTTGGCGACGGCTCAGTTGACTGAGCGCCCGACTGAGCCGTCACTGAGCCGTCACTGAGACGGCTCACTAAGCGCTCAGTGAGCGCGCCAAATGGCTCATTGAGCGCTCAGTGAGCGCTCACTGAGAGCTAATTGGGGGCTCACTCAGGGCTCACTCAGGAGTTTCTCCCCCTTTCCGCCCTCTCTTCCCACCCTTGCTGGCCCACACCTCACCCTTTTCACACCAACATTGGTCCGCAGTTCTCACCACGTCTTTTCTCCAAGAACTTGAGCGTGCATGCACACATACATACTTGCATACATGTACCCGTGGCGACAAACACACAAACATCCAAACACACACACTTCGTCAGGGACACAAATATCCAAACACATACACACACATACACCATACACACGTCCACACACACATGCACATGCACAAATTGACAACCACATTCATTCTTGTGTGCAATTATCTTGCGTGTACATAAACACATGGCCACATTGAACCATGTGAAGTGAAGGGCTAGGGAGAGATGGTTACGGGGTTGGGGTTCGGGGATATGAACCTAACCATTTGCGAGGGTGTTCCTTGTTGCCTCATGACAATGGCACCCACCCACCCCACACACACACACGGGCGCATGCGCCATGAAGCACAAATAGGGCACAGAGGATATTGCTCGCTTTTGTGAGGTTGATCATACAACCATCGTGACCTACACCATGACACACTCATTCCCCTCCCTCCTTATCCCCTCCCGTCCCCTTTTGCCATGCCTGATCCCCCCGCTTACCCCATGCCAACCCCTTCTGATATCTTGCCTGTCGCGTCCCCCTGCCTTGCCCTTGCCATGCCTTCCCTATTTGCTGGCCATGGCATCAAGTGCATGATGGTGGCGGCAATGACGATGACCTTTGCAGGTATGTTGTGCTAGTGTGTGTGTTCGCGGGTGTGTGCTTGTGCCCATGCGCATGTGCGCAAGTGTGGATGGTTTGTTCCCTCTTGGTTTCTCTCATTTAGTGTGTTTGTATGTATGTTTGTGTGTGAGTCGGGGGGGGGGGGGGGGGGTTGCTTGGATCGATGCGTGGGTGAAGGTGTCTTTGTGCGTCACTGTGAGTGTGTGACTGCATTCTTTGGTTTCCGGTTGTCTAGGTTTGCGTGCGTACGTGGATTCGTGAATGTGTGTACGCTCAGGTGTGTGTGTGTGTGTGTGTGTGTGCCAATGTGTGTGTGTGTGTGTGTGTGTGTGTGTGTGTGTGTGTGTGTGTGTGTGTGTGTGTTGCAGCTGTTGTTTTGGATCGTGTTGTTGGTTTTGGTGTTGTGTGGCATAGGCTTTGATTGTGTGCGCATAACATTGTGTTTGTGGCTGCAGATGCAGGTATGGTTGTGTTTGTGGTTGTGGCTGTGGTTCTGGGCTTGCGTGAGGTCGTTGCCATGGCTGTTGTGGTAGCTGTCGTTCTTAGTGTGGTTATGGTAGTGGTTGTGGTTGCGGCTTTGGTTGTGGGTGTGGGTGTGGGTGTGGGTGTGGGTGTGGGTGTGGGTGTGTTTCTGCAAGCTGTGTTGTGTGTGGATTTGGTTGTGGTTGTGTCAGTGTGTCTGGCCCTGGCTGTGGCGAAGGCTGCAGTTGCAGCTTTCACTGTGGCTGCAGCTGTTCTTTGGGTTCAGGCTGTAGCTGGGGGGGGGGGGGGGGTAAAGGACTACAAAGAGGGGGGCTCAAATCACCATCCACCCCCTCCCAAAAAAGACCGCACCAAGTTTACAGTGACAGAGTACAATGACAGTGTACAATGATAGTGTATAGTGAGAGCATACAGTGCGTGTAGAGTGACAGTGTAGAGTGCTAGTATAGAGACTTGGGCGTTGTGGGGGACGTACTGTGTGTGGGGATACATTCTATGAGACCTTGGGGAGTACAGCGTACAGAGTACAGTGTACAGTGTACAGTGACAGTGTACAGTGACAATGTACAGTGATAGTGTATAGTGACAGTGTGCAGTGGCAGTGTGCAGTGTGCAGTGACAGCGTACAGTGCCAGAATACGGTGTACCATGTACAGTGACAGTAGACAGTGACACCATTGACAGTGTACACGGACAGGGTACAGTGACAGTGTACGGTGACAATGTACAGTGACAGTGAACCATGAGTGAGCCCTCACTGAGCGCTCACTGAGCCATTTGGCGCGCTCAGTGAGGGCTCACTCATGGTTCACTGTCACTGTACACTGTCGTTGCACACTGTGTATTGCACACTGCACACTGCACACTGTGTATTGCACACTGCACACTGCATACTGTGTATTGCACACTGCACACTGCACACTGTGTGTTACAAATTGCACACTGCACACTGCAATGCACACTGCACACTGTAATGCACACTGCACACCCCGTAATGCACACTGCGCACTGTATTGCACACTGCACACTGCACAGTGCACCGTGTGCAGTGTGCAATACCCAGTGTGCAGTGGCACACTGCACACTGCGCAGTGCACCGTGTGCAGTGTGCAATGCCCAGTGTGCACTGTGCAGTGTGCAATACACGGTGTGCAGTGTGCATTACACAGCGTGTAGTGTGCAGTGTACACTGCGCACTGCACTCTGTGTACTGCACACTGCACACTGTAATACACACTGCACACTGTGTATTGCACACTGCACACTGTAATGCACACTGCACACTGTGTCATGCACACTGCACACTGTGCATTACAAACTGCACACAGCACGCTGTCATGCACACTGCACACTGTGTATTGCACACTGCACACTGCACACCGTGTGTTACAAATTGCACACTGCACACTGCAATGCACACTGCACACGGTGTATTGCACACTGCACACTGTATACTGTGTATTGCACACTGCACACTGCATACTGTGTATTGCACACTGCACACTGCACACTGTGTGTTACAAATTGCACACTGCACACTGTAATGCACACTGCACACTGTGTAATACACTCTGCACACTGTGTATTGCACACTGCACACTGCACGTTGTGTATTGCACACTGCACACTGCACACTGTGTGTAGTGTGCACTACACAGGGTGTAGTATGCCGTGTGTGATGTAATCCACACGGCACACCGTGTAATGCACACTGCACACTGTGTATTGCACATTGGGTATTGCACAGTGCACCGTGTGCAGTGTGCAATACCCAGTGTGCCTTACGCAGGGTGCGGTGTGTAGTGTGCAATACACAGTGTGCAGTGTGCATTACAGTGTGCAGTGTGCAATTTGTAATGCAAAGTGTGCAGTGTGCAGTGTGCAATACACAGTGTGCAGTGTGCAATACACAGTGTGCAGTGTGCATTACAGTGTGCAGTGTGCAATACACATTGTGCAGTGTGCAATACACAGTGTGCAGTGTGCATTACAGTGTGCAGTGTGCAATACACATTGTGCAGTGTGCAATACACAGTGTGCAGTGTGCAGTGTGCAGTACACAGTGTGCAGTGCGCAGTGTACACTGCGCACTACACACTGTGTAATGCACACTGCACACTGTGTCATGCACACTGCACACCTTACAGTGCAAGCGTTCGTGCGCTCAGTGTGCAGTGTGCAATACACAGTGCGCAGTGTGCATTACAGGGTGTGCAGTGTGCATTACAGTGTGCAGTGTGCAATTTGTAACACACAGTGTGCAGTGTGCAGTGTGCAATACACAGTATGCAGTGTGCAGTGTGCAATACACAGTGTGCAGTGTGCAGTGTGCAGTGTGCAATACACAGCGTGCAGTGACAGTGTACAGTGACAGTGAACCATGAGTGAGCCCTCACTGAGCGCTCACTGAGCCATTTGGCGCGCTCACTGAGCGCTCACTGCGCCGTTTCACGCGCTCAGTGAGCGCGCCAAATGGCCCAGTGAGCGCTCACTGAGCGCGCCAAATGGCTCAGTGAGCGCTCAGTGAGGGCTCACTCATGGTTCACTGTCACTTGTCACTGTACACTGTCACTGTACACTGTCACTGTACACTGTCAATGGTGTCACTGTCTACTGTCACTGTACATGGTACACCGTATTCTGGCACTGTACGCTGTCACTGCACACTGCACACTGCCACTGCACACTGTCACTATACACTGTCACTGTACATTGTCACTGTACACTGTACACTGTACACTGTACGCTGTACTCCCCAAGGTCTCATAGAATGTATCCCCACACACAGTACGTCCCCCACAACGCCCAAGTCTCTATACTAGCACTCTACACTGTCACTCTACACTCACTGTATGCTCTCACTGTACACTGTCATTGTACACTGTCATTGTACTCTGTCACTGTAAACTTGGTGCGGTCTTTTTTGGGAGGGGGTGGATGGTGATTTGAGCCCCCCTCTTTGTAGTCCTTTACCCCCCCCCCCCCCCCAGCTACAGCCTGAACCCAAAGAACAGCTGCAGCCACAGTGAAAGCTGCAACTGCAGCCTTCGCCACAGCCAGGGCCAGACACACTGACACAACCACAACCAAATCCACACACAACACAGCTTGCAGAAACACACCCACACCCACACCCACACCCACACCCACACCCACACCCACAACCAAAGCCGCAACCACAGCCACTACCATAACCACACCAAGAACGACAGCTACCACAACAGCCATGGCAACAACCGTACGCAAGCCCAGAACCACAGCCACAACCACAAACACAACCATACCTGCATCTGCAGCCACAAACACAATGTTATGCGCACACAATCAAAGCCTATGCCACACAACACCACAAGCAATAACAACATCCAAAACAACAGCTGCAACACACACACACACACACACACACACACACACACACCTGCGCGTACACACATTCACGAATCCACATACACACACGAACCTAGGCAACCGGAAACCAAAGAATGCAGTCACACACTCACAACCACTCACGCACAAAGACACCTTCACTCACGCATCGAACCATGCAACCCCCCCCCCCCACACACACACAAGCAGACATACAAACACACTAAATGAGAGAAACCAAGAACGAACAAACCATCAACAGCTGCGCACATGCGCATGGGCACAACTACACACGCATGCAAGCACGCACACCCACACCCACACACATAATAGCACAACATACCTGCAAAGGTCATCGTCCTTGCCGCCACCATCATGCATGTGATGCCATGGCCAGCAAATAGGAAAGGTAGGACAAAGGGGACGGGACAGGCAAGAGAACAGAAGGGCTACGCACGAGGGAAGCGGGGGAACGCAGCATAGCGAAAGGGGAGGGGAGGGGATAAGGAGGGAGGGGAATGAGTGTGTCATGGTGTAGGTCAAGATGGTTGTATGATCAACCTCACAAAAGCCAGCAATGTCCTTTTGTGCCCTATTTGTGCTTCATGGTGTGTGTGTGTGTGTGTGTATGGGGTGCGTGGGTGCCATTTTCATGAGGCAACAAGGAACACCCTCGCAAATGGTTAGGTTCATATCCCCGAACCCCAACCCCGTAACCATCTCTCCCTAGCCCTTCACTTCACATGGTTCAATGTGGCCATGTGTTTATGTACACGCAAGATAATTGCACACAAGAATGAATGTGGTTGTCAATTTGTGCATGTGCATGTGTGTGTGGACGTGTGTATGGTGTATGTGTGTGTATGTGTTTGGATATTTGTGTCCCTGACGAAGTGTGTGTGTTTGGATGTTTGTGTGTTTGTCGCCACGGGTACATGTATGCAAGTATGTATGTGTGCATGCACGCTCAAGTTCTTGGAGAAAAGACGTGGTGAGAACTGCGGACCAATGTTGGTGTGAAAAGGGTGAGGTGTGGGCCAGCAAGGGTGGGAAGAGAGGGCGGAAAGGGGGAAAACTCCTGAGTGAGCCCTGAGTGAGCCCCCAATTAGCTCTCAGTGAGCGCTCAGTGAGCGCTCAGTGAGCCGGCTCAGTGACGGCTCAGTCGGGGTTCTCAGTCAACTGAGCCATCGAAAAAAAGAAACCCCCCCGGTCAAATCCTCTTGGCCTAGGGATTGGTGTCCCTTTGGGGACATTCCAAAACCCCAACCCACCCCCGAAAGCTACAACTTTTCACATTAAACCCCTTGAAAAACACCACTTAGCCCCAAATGAGCCGTTTTAGCCCCAACTGAGCCCCAACTTCACATTTCCAAGTGAGCCGCAGGTACAGCAACACTCCTCAAAGAGGGACCGATTACTCACCTTGTAGTGTCGTGAGAGGTGGCTGCACGCCACTAGCAAATAGGTAGATTGCATGGCTGACAATCCATCGCCTAAGGCAAAGCAAACCACGCCATCGTCTCATGCTTCACGTGTGATGTTTCCCCTTAAGATATGCAAACTAGAAAGCATTGATGCCATTGACCAAAGATCTTCCCATTGACCAAAAGATCCTCATACACAATGTCCAAATGTTGGGGTATCTAGCTCCAGGGTTGCTACACCCACCAGTCATTCCTTTTCAAGGGTGGGAGGGAGGCTGCTCCACTGCAGCCATTTCAACAATAAGACAGAAGTGACAGACAAACAACATGCGCAAGGGAACTTCAATTAAGCGCTACAAACTTCAGTTTCCTTGAAAACCATGCAAACCAAAAAGCATCTTGCCATTGACGAAAAGATCCTCATTCACACTGTCCAAAGGTAGGCCTTTTACTTCTCCCCGGTGCCTTCCTCCTAGATGTGGCCAACTACACAGCCTTGTGCAACAGTGGCATACCAAAATTCCCATGTACTTCACTCAACACATGAACCTCGCAAGTTCATCATACACCCTCCATGCCCGACCGCCGGCCTCCGTCCTCACCCCTCCACAGTAGGATCGCAGCCTGCTAACAAGGTCCTCTGGATTTAGTTCACTTGGCACCCAATGCACAAAAATGGTCACGTGTGATCTGTGGATTCAGTAGAAAACGCCAGCCGCATTGACCAGTAACTGGCCTATGGCAGATGTGTTGTTAGCATAAATAAGCACTTGCCTCCACTGCAAATTACATGTTAACTTCATGCCCTTCTCCAAACCCATTGACTTTGGATGTTGGGACTTAAATCCGCACATGTCTTGTGCCAAGTCACTGCCCAAACACCCCCACTGTCCACACTCCTTCATCATTGGCTGCATCCACTGCCAACATCGTTGTGGAACTTGCTGGACCCTATGGGCCTTCATCATAAACACAATAGCGCACCATAGCCCTCGGCAACTTCTGGGATGCCATCACCGGCTTGGATGGACCCCACAGTACATGAGCCCACATAATTTGCGTGTGTGCGGCCACAATGAGCTGGCATACCATTTCCGCTTTCCCAAGCATGTCGTTGGAGCCACTGCCAACCTCCCAAACATTGCCACCATCATCACCACCACCTGGCGTACATTGCAGATCATACCCGCCTTGGTTCCACAATCTAGCGTGCTCTTCACGGATACCCTCACCACAGTTTGTACCATGCAATCAACCGGCATCCATATCTCGGTCCACACCTTGTGCCTACCCACGCCCATGCCCTAGAATTCATCCATGTTAGCAGCATCGAGCAGCAGCAGCACGCCCTACACCTCAGCTGTGCAGTGTGTTTGGGCAGAGGATGAGATGCCCCTCTGCCCATCTGCTCAAGCAGGCGCTGTCACGGTTGTTGCAGTTGTCAGGCAGGGCAGACCCTCCTTCATACAGGCGACCTCGATGCCTGTCAAACTCAGATTCACCTCAGGGCGATGAGGAGGAGGAGCTGGCACGGCATTTGCATACCGTCATGGGCAAGGACTGTGTGCACCAAGAGTTGGTGTTGAATAGGGTTGATTTGCTGCTACATGACGCATCCTAATTTGGGGAGGACATGCAAATGCCACAAACGCCGTATGAGGATTCACGCAGGAGAACGAGGCATCACTCAAGACACAGCCGGTGTCAATAAGCACGGTGGTTTCGATGTGTCGTTGCTGTTAGTGACATTGTTGCTGCTGCTGGCGCTGCTTTGCCACGTCGCGCTCTCCTACGTTGCTGCATCTTTGGAGATTGTAGACAACGTCAGAAGATGGCTTTCCACCACTTTGTGAGCTCTGTTGCACATATCTTTTGCATCATAGATAATTCGATCAAATCGCGGCGCAAAGCAATTGCCCTCCAACCTCGGCCGTGGTTGTGTGTTTGGCCATCACATGGAGCCGGAACGCACAGCATAGAAGGTAAAAAATGGCAGGAAAAAGCCAGGCATATTGCTCAGGATTTTTGGAAATGCTTAGCACTTATGGTCACCAAATGGGATTGGTATCGCACGCTGCATTTCAGAAATTGGCACCAAAATTTCTTCCGGGCTACCCGGGGACGGCTGGCCGGAAGGTCCATAGAACATTCCTAGCGATATTGGTTGCTTTTTGGGGCCTCAGCTGGGTGCCAAAACTTCCGAGCACTTTTCCAAGCAACTTTGAAAACTTCCAGGCATTTTCCCCATAAAATTTGCTGCATTGAAAGATGGCAATGTTGTCTACCCATATACATGACCTCAGCAAAGCAACGTGCAGAAAAGAAAAGAATACTTGTCCTTAATTGGAAATAAGAATGCTGTACTCCCCTTCGCTGAGCATATGCACAGGACAACCATCACTTGACATGGTATCCACATCCAACACCCATTCCCCCTGACTATATACAGCCGTACGCCGATACTTCTTAGGTTGCGGTTGAGGTTCTGTCATGAGATGAAGAAGAAGAATGTGACCCTCCGGCACTTGTTGTAGACATCTTCATCATCAGAATCATCATTCTCAAGACTGCTACTACTCCCATTGTCACTGCTACTGCTGCTCCTGCTGCTACTGCTGTTGCTGCTGTTGCTACTGCCTTGGGGAAGCACAAGTTGATGCTCTATGTTGCTATCAACAATGGGTATGCGCAACAACTTTGCCTGCCTCATTGGTTGCATATGGTGGTGGTTGCTGAACTCGCTTGGAGCTTGAAATGAGGCGGCACTATCCTCTGCCTCGGAAGCAGGAACAACGCAAACGGAACCTGGGTTCGATACCACTGGTCTGTGGATGGGCCCCTTACCGTTTCCCTTGCCCTTCACATCTTTGCGCCGTGCGGCACACGATTTAAATTTGGACCGGCTCTTCAAACCCACTGTGGGCCAACTGTGGACAGCTTCCACCTCACGTGGGACCCACTGACCCTCTATGCCACTAAGCGATCTTTGGCATGCTTTTTTCACAATAGCTGGTTTGTGAATAGCCAATGAACAAGGTCTGAACAGTAGGACGCAGACTTGGGCACCACCTGGCTCAAGGAGAGATCCTCATTGACTGCACCCTTCAACACGTCAGCTAAATTCATAGGTTCACGGCTTGACATTACAAAACAGTGGTCTCATAAGGAGCACAATCAGAAACAGAAACGTCCTCCAAAACAGGCAACTGGCAGCTCCCATGAGCACATTGACAATTACAACTCAAACCAAGGTTCGGAACTCATCATCACCAACACCCCCCTCATCCAAGTCCAAAAAACGCTGTGCATCGGACTTTTCACCAAGCAAGACGGGCTCGGATGCACTCTCCTCAGATTGAACACCAACAACGCCTTGTCCCAAACCTGTGATTGCCCCACGCCCCCGCCCCAGCCCCCCACCCGCGTGCACCCCCACGCGCCTGCGGACGGACACGTGCTCCGGCAGCCATCTGCCCCCCCCCCCCCCTCCCCTACTCAGGCCGGCGTGCGGTTACATAACGCTGCACTGCGTTCCTTAGTCCACAATGGCGGCAACGTGGTTCTGATGCTTGGCATCCGTTCAAAGGGGTATGTGAGCATCCAGTGTGGCAGTCAAGGCCTCATTGACATCACCACCTCATTGATAGGCCACACCAAAGAAGCTGGAACCTTTACCAACTTTGCGCTGCAGCGTGCAAATGGAACAATATCTTGTCTCACAGCTGCAAGCGAGGCGATGTACCACACAACCCAACGATACCTCACACGGCTCCTCTTGGAATGCATGTGGAGGTAAGCCCTAATGCGAGCGGGACCACACCAGGCGGGCAACCGTAATGCACCATACATGGTCAATGTGATGCTCTTTACACACACCTAGGGGCATTATTATGTGCACACTCCCATCCAAAATGTCTTGCGCAGTTTGGCCAGTGGCCCCACCCGGCTAGAGTCCCGAACCTGGATACCAACTAGAAATAGGGCAGGTACCAACTCATAGAGAAGCAGCTTCAGGGCATTCAGTTAGGATAATTGCAGCTGAGTTGCAACACAGTGCGGACTGGCCTGCCTAGAAATGCCGTTGTTGCATAGTCAGCATGTCCGGTACTTTATTAGCAACGACTAGTCGGGAGGCAAATAGCCTCTCCTTGAAAATCACCTTACGTGAAGTAGGTATCTCATGTCCTATGGGCAATTTGCCATAAACAACATACATCAGCAACGGGAAGAACGCAAAATAACACCTGGTTACGGCATGCGGGTGCCAAATGGCGTACGGGGGGGGGGGGGCAGCCTAGGAAGCCGCCTAAGTTCTAGTGTGCGTACAACTGCCCATCGACAATCTTACAAATGTTCTCATCAACGGGAACTAGCAGAATGCGACCCGCAAGTTGTTGTATCTCCCGCAATATGTGCAACAACTATACCAAGTCCTAAACCCCGGAAGACATTGCGGGTTTTTTGTTGATCACCCTTGCATCTTTGAACAACACCTAATGTGCGGTGCGTCATGATACCGACCAAACTTTTGAATTTCACGGAACTCTAATTCTTGTGCAGCCATTTCAACCAAAAATAATTTCTTTTTTTTTTGAGCTTCTTTTGGGCATCTAGTGCAACCAAATTCTTCACACCCGATGTTGCTCTTCATGAATGAATGCTTTTAAATGCGAGATGGTATGAAGATGATGGTTGCCACTGGTTCTAGGTCCCAATTTTTGCACCTACTAGCCCCTGCTGGCATGCCATGAATTGTAAATTAGTAGTTTGCTGCTTACCACAAGATAGAGATCCCAATTTGTGCACGCACCAGCCTCTGTTGGCAATGCTCCTATGCCAGGACCTTGTCCACCAAACGCGTCATAATTGTCCGTGCAAACGGGGTGACATCCAGATTGCCACGGCATCGTCCAACAGGCCGCCACAGGGCGGATGTGGCAAGCATCTCAACCACTTGCACCATACCAAGCAAAAGCCCACCACAAAAATCAGAGATCCGCCCTTTGGCCTTCCGCTGCGAAAGTAGACGACACCAATTTCATGAGCGAGAAATTCAAGAGATGAGCGCGACCTAACAAAAGAAAATGAATATAGGCACATCGGTACACAGAATTATGTAATTTTTCAGCACTTTTGCGCAACCTTTTACTTTTTGCACTGACTCTTGTTGAAAAATTAATTTATTTTTTCAATTCGGTTTTGCGTATGAATACACTTTACCCACAGAATCAAACATTTCCATAGATCGTTAAAGTTTGGTTGGTACAGAGATCATGGTTCGTTGCCACCGGGGGGAAATCTTCGTCCCTCTTATCTTAGCATATGCAAACTAGCAGAGGCAAGCGGCAGGCAATAATCCACAGGGCGTGGTAACCGAGTGTGGTGCAACACATCTGCCAAACATACTTCACATGCTATTGGAAAACAAGAAACAATAGTTACATCACTGGAGTATCGCACACTCATCGTCGCTTTCCGAGTCAATATGGCACAACTCCCTGTCATTCCCCATGTCGAGAAGGCCGTGGGCATCGATGTTGGCCCCAACATGAGAGTGGGACCCATCCCCATCACTTGCATCAACTTCTCCTCTACGTTTCGGTGCGACTTTTACCCAAATGGGATCACCCAATGCTGTGGCACCAGGTGGTCACATGCCGCACAGACATGCAGCACTACGTGCATGCTGCTTGTAAAAATGGGTGTAGTTGCAGCCTTGGGCTAGTTGCTTGTACCAACTCATCCGGTCGCACAAGGCCCGGCAGTAAGCTTTGTTTGAGGCTGTAATTGACGCCTAAAAAAGTGTGTGCGTACTTTGATTTGGGAGAATAGAGTTGTACTCTTGAAGGTAGGAGACGTGTGTAAAGGCAGGGGGGAACGCAACAGTGTCTGGCAAAATGGTTGTCCCTATTAAGCAAGATGCATTTGCACATGTCGCTCCAACGCACAGCATGGAATTTTTTTTTCCGCACCCTCATGCTATGCCACTATAACAGTATGCCAACCGTTGCCGACGGTCATTCCTTGAATTTCGCTGGCAACATCGTTAGCACCGGTTGCAGTTGTCGTCCGCCCATTGGGAGCGTTGCTTCCGTCATCGGAAACGTGCTCCCTAGCATTTATGGGGGCACAGCACCCAATTGTGGTCAGGTTTGTTGGAAGCATTGCTTCCAACATCTGAAGCGTTTTTAGAGTTGATTTTGCGTGCGCACCCCCCGGTGTGAGGTGCGCAACATACCTAGGGACAATCATATGATGACCCCCCCCCACAAAAAAAAAACCATACATGTCAAAAGACGCCAAATTCGCACATTGTGTTACCGCCCCTCCAATCACCACCATCACACACCATCACCCATATATAAAGTCCACTAATGTACATTGCTCTGCCACTCCTCAAAGAGAAGCTGCCCTGGCTACTGTGGCCAGCTGTGGCCAGTCACGGGGTCCCGATGCTGGACCCGACACACGGAGCGCCGGCCCCCCCCCCCTCCCCCCAACGCCCGCCTGCCTTCCACCACAGCCCCCCTCCCACCTCGCCCGGTTAATTAGTGTTTCAAAGCAGCTTCCATGTTGGTACGGAAGAAATCCCCCTCACTCAGCAAATGGGTTACGGGGGCTAAGCTGGATGCGGCATCAACATCCACGACAATAGGGGCTGGCCGCTAGCACAAGCTGTGTCGGGCGCGCGGGGCTATCCCGCGGAACTTTTTCTGTGGAGGCGGTATCGGTGCAGCAGCCTCAGGGTCAGAAATGCTGACTGTGACGGCACTGCTGGTTGCGTCACCATCAGAGGCATCACTCCCACTCCCACTCCCACTCCCACTCTCACACCCAATGTCACTGCCACTGGGGGAGTCCACTGCATCTGACTGGGGATCGCCTACAGGCTCTGACGAATCCTCTGCATCAACTACAATGCGCCGATGCAGCTTCAGTGACCGCATTGGCAAAGTGCGGCGGGCAGTGCCATCTCCCTCGGGTACGTGCCCGGGAGGCACGTACTCTGCGGCCGATTCCACATGCAAAGCATCAGGGACAACCAACACGTGTTGGGCATCTTGTACGGTGCACACCCTGCCCATTCTCTTTGCCCCTCTATGTGCCTTGGCCTCTGCACTACGCTAACGGGCGGGCACAAAAGAGCCAATTGAAACATAGGAAAACGTGGGCCACAATTGTAGTACTTGGAACCAAAAATCCACCCACTAACGCCGACCTATGTTCAACCCCGCAACATCCACAAATGCAGTACACATCATCCGCATCCACTTCACCCTCAAGCTGCAGTAGCAGCGATTGGGTCTGCGGGTGGCAAAGGACCCTAATGGGTGCCAATGGTGGCCGCAGAACGCGCTCCACAATGACACGCCACTCTGGCGACGCACTGAGAACACATTGTTCCAACACGAACGCCCGCCGGGCCGGCTTCCACAAGTTTACTTGTGAACTCCGGCTTTTATGGGCCTAGAACTTAATATATAGCTCATGAGTGAGTGTTTCCCTGATGCTATCTTCAGGGCTAGTGGTGGTTAGCGTGGCAAATGTCTTGCCCACACGCACATCATGCTTCCCAGCCTCATCGCTCTATTGGAATCGGCAAGTGTGGTTGGCCAAACACGTGTGTAAGGCCATGGAAATAAAGCGTGGCTGTTGACCCACTTTCAGCATACTTCATGATCAAACGGAGGAGGTATACATGTGTTTTGCCCCAGGCCTGCCAAACCACCAGGGGGAGGCCAATATCTGAGGCATACAGCAGGACTACCACATTGGAGAGAAAAAAAAACGGTAGATGAAAAGGGAGTGGGAGGATGCAGTCCCGTGCCACCAACACTGTAAATTCCCACGCTTCACGGCCAGTGAGAAAAACCCCTGTGCGAAATCGCCATTGCACGAGGCTGAGGAGCTGCTTATTGTCTTGCGGAACGACCCCCAACTTGTACCGGGGCGCAACAGCACAAACATATCGATGTAGCACACACACATCATTGGCTGGGGGTATGCGCCCCATTACCCTGCATGCACGGCTGATGCCTCCCTTCAAATTTTGGAGTATCAGCTGACTCCATTGGACACAGTTTCTCAGGTAGCGGGCAAAATGTTCGGTGGTGTTGAAGGTTTGGCTCAGGCATTTGCGAGGCAAACTTGTTGAGTCAGTATAAACCAGCGAGCTTGCCGAGCTTTGGAAGGGGGAAATGTGTCGAAAGCAAACATCTTCTCTCAGTCTAAACTCACTCGGACCCAGCACAGGTCACCGCTTGGCTAGCGTGCTTACCACGCTTCGAACGGGGCTAAGCAGAGCTGCTGTGGGCATGCTTGCCCTTGCCCTTGCCCTTGCCCTTGGCGGGTGAAGCGGGGGACGGCGCGCTCTTGGCCCAACTAGGCGGGCTCTAGTGGAGAGGCGAGCACCCTCGGTAGTGAACCTGAGAGTGCGGGGCTTCGAAAAATCGGTAGTGGGTGGGACGAACACCAGTGTAAACTCACCACCAAAAACCATCGACGACTTCACAATGCGGGACTGCCCCAGCACATAGTCGAGGATGGTCTGCTTGACGTCTGGCCCTCAACAACCCTGACAGCCGGGTGGTTGGAAGTGGCCACATGAGCAGCCCCCTTACATCTCTAACGTGCCCGTGAGGACACGGGCTCCTCCCCCTCCCCCTTGCAAAAGTATGCAAAAAAGTGGGCCGGCTGTTGATGCCGAGAGGGGCGCATAGCCCTTGTCTTTCTCAGCAACCGCGTCCGCAAGGCGGGGCACAGCGTCCCTGTGCCAAGAGCCATCACGCTTAGGCGCAGCTCTTCAACCATGCCAGAGCCGCTGCCGCAAGGATGCGGCAAGGCTCCGGGGAAATCTTGAAGGTAGCAGTAGGCTCGGTGATATTGTCATCCCAATCTTGGACTAGCGTGTGGAAAAAAAAGTTAAGGGCTATTCCAGCCACATACGCACAATTTTTTGAGTAGGCCACATCCGGATGCGTGACGAAATGGACGGTGCAGCCCTCTATCTGCAGTGCATCACTGAAGTTTGAAGAGGCATTGATGTCAACAACAAACATATCCAGCTCCCGAAGGGGTGGTTTGTGGCTGCGTCCACCCCGCTTGGGCATATAGATTTTCAAGGGGGCTGTGGGGTCCACCCGGGGCCGCACGGCGACCACAATACGAATGGCGACCACAATATTGGGTTAAAAAAAAACTGTTTTAAAGAACAAAAGCGATTGTCAACCATGCCCTGGACAAGCCACCTGAATCCGTGCATCGCTCATCCCTACTGGCATCCCAGGGGTTAGTCACGCCACCGGGACTCCATGGAATCCAATTTTAGGGGAAAGGGTGGGGGTGGGTGCGGTGGCCGACCAAAAAACAAAAAAAAGTGCCATACAGAAAGTGGCACTACATTTTGCGTCACCACCTTTTGGGGGTTGGGGGGGCGGTGGTGTCAGTTTTTTATTGTTTCAATTTGGGCCCAAGCAGCAGATAGAAACCCTCGTGCATATGGTACAATGGTACAATGGTGCCGCATTTGCTTTTTAAAAACGGGGTAACAAAGTACCTTCATTTTCTGTGGTGATGGTGTCCTACAAGTACCAATTCACCTATTTCGGGCACTGAGGTGGCTGGCGGGTTCACAGCTTTTGTCAAATCCCATGGGATTAAGGGGCGGTTTTGAGATGCACACGTCCTCGCTCGTCCATGCCATTGCCCATAGCCTTCTGGAAGCAGTGCTGGGTGTGACGGCAAACAACCATCACAAGCCATGTTTGGAAGCTTTGCTTCCTAAAAAGGGAGGCAATGGTGGGGAGCGTTGCTTCCGAACATCGGAAGCGTTTTCCGACCGGTTTCGGGGGGCACACTTCCGGGACGCCTAGGCTAAAGGGAGAATGGCCGGACCACTCGGCCGCGACGTTCCCAGCAGTATGCCCGTTTGGCCTGAGGATTTCGGAAAGAACATGCCAGGCACTGCATCTAAAAACTCCTAGGAAAAAACAATTCCGTGCTGTGCAATTGTGCGACATGTGGGGTGGTACTCCAATTCACCTGTCGGTATATCAATGAATGGTGCACGGCAAGATTTCAAACAGTGCATGAGATTTTGCAGCCTACCTTGCATTGTGCTGATGCACCCCTGTGTTACATGTGGCTTGTGTTGGAACTTGGTTCCCTGACGAGGCCAAAACATATTTAGAAATGCCAACTCATGTTGCGTCAATGTGGTGGCGCTCAGATCATGTTTACATGCTTCAACGAGTCATGGAAACATGGACTCTCCCTTCTCCTCTACATTTGCAATATTTGGCAGTGCACATGAAAAGAACTCCATAAGAGGAGGGCAACTCGAATAGTGTTGGTATTGGTTTTGGATTGACCATTGCTGCGGGTTGCTCGGATTGTACACAATAGAAACGGACTCTCCTCCAAAACCTTGCGTGCGGCAACACTAGTTCCTTATGCACCATGCGTTCATGAGCGATCATACAGCATGATGCGAAATTGTAACATGGCAGAAGCATAATACTACAACAATGCCCAAAGTGCCTCCCACTCTTCCTTCCAATGGAGAGCTTCACTAGCAAGAGAGAGTTGAGAGTGAAGCTGGGGAGACCCCGGTCAAATGGTTGCTGCAATGCAGGTTGCAGGAATGCGCGAGGTGGTAGGAAATAATTAATCCCTAAAGCACAATCAGTTGGGGGTACTAGACACTCATGTGTGTGTCAGGTGGGATGCATGAGGAAGCAATTGTAGTCAGGGCACAGAAAAAAGGGTGCCTAAGCCTTGTAGAAACAGATGCGTTGTCCACATGCCACATCCCATAGACAGGGCACACATCGCGAAGCGCAGCACGTACCGGGGTTGCGTACCAGGGTGGCACGTACCGTCATGCCCCCTTCTGTATGCAACCTTCCAGCCACGTCAAGGACTTGCATCACCCTTTGCCCTATTGTATGCAACCTTTGCTGTCCTCCATCACATATTAATGTCACGCAATAGCACCTTGATTAGTAAGATAGGCTTGTAATAGTCCAACAATGACGTAGACAAGCCGGGACGTCTTGCTGACGTTGGTGTCCCACAACCCATAGGGTAGCCAAGAGGAAGTTGGCGGGGTCCCACATCGAATATCCAACACACACCGCAACAGCCCCACGAGTAGCTGATCCCAACCCAGGTCCTTCACCACATCCACAAACTCACCGACGGTTGGTTTCCTTTATGTGGTCCGTCACATCCTTCACACAGGACGCCAGCCTCTCGGCGGACAGCCACCGAGTAAACGATAGTCGCACTGATAAACCTTTGAGGACAGCTACGGCAGTGCAAGATGTGGAAATGTCCAGCCGCCTATCTCCATTTTTGCTGTTTCGGCCTCTTGCAACATTGGTCTGCCCACGCCACAACAAAGCCACGGGTCACCTTTGTTCCAATACGTTCCTTCACAACAACCACTCAATGCTGCAATGCCGGTGCCCGGTGAAGTACTAGACCGTTTCCCCGCAACTTGCTGTGTTGCTCCTTCGTCACTGCCGCCGTAACCCCAGTGTCAGGCACCGTCTCGGAAATGACCATGGGTTTCGCAAGTACCAGGATGCCATGGAGCAGCTTTAACAAAGCACACACAAAGCGTAACAGCCAAATTTTTGATCCACCGTTGGGCCCATCCTTCCTCAAATGTCCGATTGTCTGTCTTGTGCATGGGTGCACACGCACTTCTAGTGCAATGTCAACCAACCGCAAGGCCGTAGCCCCCGCCCCCCCCACCTCCCCGTGGAAAGTGCATTCTACCAGTGCATCCCCAACCTGCCCAACGTGTATTCTACCCGTGCATCCCCATCCTAATACAGTGATATGCTTCGGCCTTTTCACTCAACTTGTGGAACCCTCAGTACTAGTCCCTCAAACTAAACGTCAGGGCGACAACGTGCAGCATTGTTGTGTGCGTGCAGTTGGAATATGTGTAGAAACAATTAGCAACGGAACACAAATGCCGCGAGTTTCACTGTCCACAATGAAACAAAGTGCGAGCGCAAGCAACGCAATAAGTGGGCAAATTAATACAGCAATCCTTTGGTATTTGTTGGCTTCAAATAGTTTCATTGGTTGGCATAATGCTAAGGGGTACTCGTGGGTCACTACAGAGTACCTGCAAGAGTACAAAACCATGATCCAAATATCCTTGTTGGTTTTTGTTTGTAGTGCACCCCCTCGCTACGTGGCAAGTGCCATGTGTAGTGGGTGATCATGTGGTAGTGAAATATGCCACCGGGTAGCTGTTTGGAGGCGCTACTGGGAAGCGTTCCAGCATCCCTCCAGCTAGAAGACAAGAGTGTATCCACTAGCCAAAAAGGTTCCAATACCCCATTTTCGGCTTCCGGTTTTTTGTGGCCTGTCCGGAAAAATATTTTTTGCGTGTTTTGTGTGCTTGTGTGTCCGTGTATTTTGTGACACCGGGTCACAATTGCATATCCGTGTGCTCGGTCAATGCGAATCATCCTACACGCCTTTTTGGTACACAAGAAACAACCACCACAGCTTGCGTATTAGCATATAGTGCATAGCACCACTCAGTGCAACCAGCACTCCTAAACTCTTTTTGGGGAAGTGGCACCATCTGGCAGCAAAAGCCTCATGGTACATGGAGTTTCATTGTTGAAATTTAGACGCCCTTGCAACCGTACAATCTTTCTGTGTTACCGGGAAGCAGTGGGGTTGGGGAACCAGCTATGGGAAAAAAGTCTGAAGTCTGAAGTCTGATTTGGCATGTCGCGTTGCGGACCCACATTAGAGCACATCCAAGTAAAAGTCCGATAAAAGTGCAGCCCCCCCCCCCCCTCCCACACAGGAACTTGAGTTCTGGAAAATGGTGATAACAATGCAGACCCCCCCCCCAAGACACATAGCAACTTCACAGGAAAATGGTGATAAAAGTGCAGTACCCCACCCCCCACAGACGCACAGGAACTTCACCTCAGGAAAATGGTGGGTTAGGGAAAATAGGTTGGAATGGAAAATGTGGAGAAAGGAACACTAGGAAAAGTCTCATACAACCCCCCCCCCTCCAAAACACATAACCGTTCAATTCAAGAAAATGATGGGTTGGGTTGGGGAAAATACGGGGTTTGAAAATGCGGAAAAGGCAATTCTGGGAAAAATGTGGCACAATCCCCCCCCCCCCCAAAAAAAACACCCAAACCTCTTGGAAAATGGAGGGTTGGGGAAAATGTGGGAAAAGGGAAAACCAAGGGAAATGGGAAAACGTTAGAGCACAACATCGGACAGAAAATGAAAAATACAATTCATAATGATGGTTGCTAATGTATGAATGGACCTGCACAGAAAGAGAACATGGGTACCATGGGGATTGGCACAGCAAGCATGCAAAAGCACAATACCACTGCAACCCCAACAGTGTCATTCATCAATGAGTCCGTCCATGTCATCCACCGGCACTTGGGAACATGGTTGTGAGCTGCTGGGTGGTGCAGCACAAAGGGTAACATGATCCGTTGGGGGGGCCTAATAAGAGCCCATTTGGGCTGGCAAAGGCAATGCTTGTTGCATAGCAATGTCTCGGGCTTGTCGCTGGTTCATGTTATATGGCACCTTCACACCCATGGCACCCAAGCAATCACAAATGCGAGCGCGTGTCCCGTCACGCAATGTCATCCTCCGCCCATCGGGAGCGTTGCTTCCGTCATCGGAACGTTCTCCCTGACCGATCTATGGGGGCACTGCACCCAATTGTGGTCAGGTTTGTCGGAAGCATTGCTTCCAACATCTGAAGCGTTTTTGGAGTTGATTTTGGGTGCGCACCCCCCGGTGTGAGGTGCGCAACATACCTAGGGGCAATCATACGATGACCCCCCCCCACAAAAAAAAACACCCTACATGTCAAAAGACGCCAAATTCTCACATTGTGTTACCGCCCCTCCAATCACCACCATCATACACCATCACCCATATATAAAGTCCACTAATGTACATTGCTCCGCCACTCCTCAAAAAGAAGTTGCCATGGCTACCGTGGCCAGCTGTGGCCAGTCACAGGGTCCCGATGCTGGACCCAACACACGGAGCGCCGGGTCCCCCCCCCCTCCCCCCAACGCCCGCCTCCCTTCCACCACAGCCCCCCTCCCACCTAACCCGGTTAATTAGTGTTTCAAAGCAGCTTCCGTGTCGGTAGGGAAGAAATCCCCCTCACTCAACAAATGGGTTACGGGGGCTAAGCTGGATGCGGCATCAACATCCACGACGATAGGGGCTGGCCGCTAGCACAAGCTGTGTCCAGCGCGCGGGGCTACTGCATTCCGGGAAAACAGACATTTCGCAAAGTGCAATGGGGCCTTGAGCAAATGGGGCCAGCTGCTTTTGAAGAAAACAGAAAGAACTAAACGTCAAAAAGGTGTGGTGTTTGTGTATAGGATTGCTCATACAATGCATTGTTGACATATGCAAAACGCATCCTTGAAAAAAAGGATCATGTCACTGGATGTCCTACATTGTATTGGTCTGTATTGTATAAACCATTCATCACACATGTGTTGTCTAAATGCCTTGCGTAATGTTCCGTGTGGTAAAGCAAATTTTGTAAAAAGCACGGCCAGCTGTTTTGTGCTAAGAAACATGTTTGAAATGTGATTTCGGCGAAATGCGGGTGGTGCTAGCTGCTCCGCTTCGGCATCAAACTGTAGAAAATGACATTCAATGAGAGCAGCTGTGGCTAGCCGTCGAATCCCAATGTGAGGTATGCAGTGCTTGTTCTTTTGTGTACAACCTAGGGCTAGATGCACAGCAGCAACTGCACCGCACTGCGAATCACACAATACGGCACAACACAACACAACACAACACATCCCACCACAACGTAGCACACCACGGCACATCGAGCACACCACTGAAAAATACATTATAGTGTGGCACAGCACAGCACATGACTACACGGCACAACACAACCCACCACTACACATCGATTTTGGAGTTGTGCAGCTGGGGCTTGCGGCTCGCAGACACATACACATAAACACCATCTCCATTCCAAGCTTGTGTGAAAGCAACTAGCCCAAGTTATTTGTTTTAGCACGATACAATACATCACATGACAGCACACCACAACATACAACAACACACCACACCACACCACACCACAAAAACATTGGGTCATCTGTAGCGGGGGCAAGCAGGTCATGGATGGAAAGATCCCATCAATTGCACCATATCGGCTTCCGTCCCACTTTTTTGGTCCACTGTATGAGACCCAACAAATACCTCAAAATAAGGTGGTCAAAACTTCATTTTCGCTGTTTTTCGGCATGAATGCCAAGACAGATGTGGGGTTTGATCCCCCACGAATGCAAGAAAGGGAGGTTGGCTAGCCACGGCTGCTCTCATTGAACATCTCGTCGTGAAGCTAGAGGTCCGAGGGAGGCAGCTAGCACCGGCTGTGTTTCGCCGAAATAGCATTTCGGACATCTCTCTCGGCACAAGAGCAGTTGGCTCCACGAAATATCCTTGACCATACACAACGTTACACAACACGTTGCGGCAACACATGTCTGATAAGTTGTTCCCACTACACGAACCAACACAATATAGGACACCGAGTAACATGAAACTGTAACAATAAAATGTGCCTCTCGTCAAGACAAGAAAGCAATGGGTCCCAGCTGCTTTGGTGTTGAGCACACCTCATGGAGTACCGATTCACATGCCTCAAAAATGGATACCCGAAAACGCATTTTTAACCCCCAACTTTGGAACCCGTAAAAAAACACCTTGAAAAAGGGGAGTCCATTTACACCGCATTTTTTTCATGCGCGGGGCGAAAAAATGCCGAAAAATGGTGGGCAATTTGCGTGGCCTACGCCAAATTCCTTGGGTGAAATGGTTTCATTGTTGACAATGAAACCATGTAGAGAGGGGTCCTCGACACGGGTTTTGCGGAAAGGCCCGTGTCCCAAAAATTGGACAGAAGCAAAATATTGAGTTCATGACAGGTTTTGAATGTTTTTGACCCACCTATGAAGCTGCCTATTTCTTAGACGGCCCAAGTTGCCCCCCCCCCCCCCCCCGCCGCCAATGGACCCCCCACAGAAATGTCACCAAATGCAGGTCATCAAAAACGCGTTCTACAGGGGTGAAATTTTGGCAACAAGCAGCGCACGTCCGTTTCCCCTCGTTTTTGACTACCCCCACATACGTTTTTGGCAATTTGCGCACAACACCAACTTGAGACTGGGCCCTTTGAAATATGGGGGAAATAGTCAAATTCTGAGGAGGAACCCCAAGGAATGCATGTGTGTCTATGCACGCTTCAATACCACTACACCAGCGGAGGCACTACTCGTCGACGCGTACCATGTTACTCGAATTTTGTTCTGCAGACATTGAAACACTGAAGTTTGTTTGCAAATAGACAGATCTTACCAAAACCTGCTGCACAGGGACAGTAATCACAAAAAGTTGTCTGGTTCTAGACGCAAGACGAGTAACCTAGTGAAAAATTACTGTATTCCACAAAAAAAAACTGCGGTCCGCAAATGTCATAAAAAAGTGACGAAGGACTGTCAGTCGCGTGTTGGTGAAGGGAAAATCGTCGAAATGGACCACTGGGACCCAGAGAGCAGACTGGCACGCCAACAGGGTGCCACAGTGATTACATGTTATGAATAGATGTTGTGGTCACTGAGCAGGTTTACAACAACAGTGTGCAACCAACAGCAACTGCAACAATGCAGGTTTAGTTCTTCTTGGAGCCATTCAATCCGTCCTTCCATGCCTGAAACCCAATCTTGGCCCTCTTGGAAGCAGACGACTGAGAATCGGATCCCGCAGCTGCAGGGTCATCAGGAGGTGATGCCTGGGCTTTTTTGTTGCCTTTGCCTCTTGTCTGGGATGAGGAGGCTTTGTTCTCGTCTCCCTTGCGTGTGCGACCACCTTTTTGCCAGGGCCCTGTGCCTCCTTCGGTATACAATACACAGCATTGTCTGGGGTGGCGCCCACGTCTTCCACTTCATCTTCAGACTCCTGCTCTCCCTCTGCCTTCTCAGGCACACAGTTGCAGTCCACAGGGCAACCCTCCGCGAAATTTTCAAACACTGCAATCCAGGGAATTGGGCTTAGCCCATCAACGATGCGTAAATTGCTGCATACGAGGGCACTAACTTCTGCAATAGACTCCTGCTCCGTGGGCAAACCCAACACCACACTGATGGGTACCGGCATGCGCACTGCCAAACTGCAGGCCAGTTGTACAGAACCACTGATAACCAAGAACCACAGGGTAGTTGCTTTTGAGGGTACTGCATCTACTAGTTGGTGCATGACAAACCCAACAGCCTCCGTACACAGCTGGCTCACCATCGGACCACGAGAAAAGGCAAACTAGCGAGGCACCTGTATAAGAGATAGTGAGTCTGACACCCCTACTGGTGCAGCTGGACTGGCCGATGTGGTCTGGTTCCAGACACTTTCCCACAGTTCACCCTTCTCAGGACGCATTCTGCCTGTTTGTTAGTGTTTGGTTCCAGACAAACTTTAGGATCTAACGGTGCACACAACGTGACTCTGGTAGCAGGCAGCAGGTAGCAGGAGCTGACAGTACAAATGGAAGGCATCCATTCCGTTGTCAGTCGCAATTTGGTGTCTGGGACGCTTGTTCTCATTGTTGGCGAGGCTTGTGACGTCTTGGGAGTGCTGGATGGTCTCCGAAAGTTTTACGACAAAAAAGCGGTTGACAACAATTCGCGTGGCTTGCTTTATTCTGGGATCTCTGTTTGGGATCTTTATTCTGGGAGCAGTACTCGATGGGATTCACTGAGCTGTGTGTCATTTCCAAAAATCCGCTACCCAAGAAGGTATTGTCCCTTTGGAACTTCAACAATGATCAGGCAATACGGCATGTTGGCCACCGTAGAGTGCACCGGAGTACCAGGTGCCATCCCAGTGATATGCATGACCCCATCCAGGGACTTGCTTGGTTAGGGTTACTTCAGTCACCCCCGCTTGTGGGGCCTCCACCTGGTGGGTTCCTTCGTAGCTCTGTCATCTTGTCCTGGACAAGATCTTCATCCAGCACTCTAATTTGACCATACTCCCTTTTTTGTCCCACAGCAGTCTGCTGATGGGCAGCAGGACCTCCCGGTCTTCACTATGGTCACCAATTTTCAGTTGCCCATCTTTTCCCTTCGGTGTGTCACCACGTTTCCGCTTGGACTTGGATGGGGCATCGTCCACGGCACTGAATTGGGATGCCAAATGAATTGAGGGGTCTGCAGAGGGTTCACTGCTACCTTGCGTAAGGTCAGACATGTTGGAACCAACGCAAGACGCAAAATGACACAAGGGCGGGCCATTGGGCAATGTGATTTCAACTTTCCAGGCTTGCCGACGTGAGCATATTGTTTCCACACTCAGACCACATCATGTTCAATACAAAGGGGTGTACAAAACACAGTATGTCTGGTTCCAGACACAACAGTTTGCTTTTGGAGTGTGCAACCGGTGCGAAACAAATTATTGTGTGGTTCCAGACAAGCATGTAATGTTGTGGCAATTGACAGGGGATAAACAGTCAGTGTCTGTTTCTAGACACATATGCAGTATAATTCCGACTTAGCGGGCTACCCAACGTGATTTTAGTGTTTCCAGAAACAGACCAGATGACCTTGAAGACAATGGAGGGCACAAAACGCAGTCTGTCTGGTTCCAGACACAACAGCTTGACTTCAGGATATGAAATGGGTGCAAAACCATTCATTGCCTGGTTCCAAACGGGCATGTACTTTTCCGGGCACTGCATGGGGCACAAACAGTTGGTGTCTTGTTCCAGACACACATGCATGCAGTGTTTATTCTGCTGGCATCCTGAACCGGGTATTCGGTTGGTCAAGGTCGAATGCCGTGGTTTTGCGGAGAAACATGGATGTGCAGCAATGCAACAGTGCACATACGCGCGCATCTCATCAGTCCAGCGCTGCGTTGGTTGACAATACTGGCCTCTGCTCGGGTACCCCGGTGCTGTAGTAACCAACTCCAGCCCTGTGTATGGTGCCAGACACACACCTTTCACGCATCGTGGCCACGTGGGTGGGGTGTCAGCAGTCCATCGGATCATCCTCCAGACTCACAACCTCAAACTCCTCCATTTCTTGCAGTAGGACAACAGGTGGTGGTTCATCGTCCTGTGCGTCCACGTCCACTATCAAGTCCCCCAAAGACCGGTGTGAACTTGAATCCGAGACAATTGCAACTTCCGGGGCCTCATCGTCATCATCTGCTGCTGCAATTGCTGCATTCCGCACCCATTGAGCCTGTGCATCTCGGCCTGCATGATCGCGGAGGTCTCTGCCTGGAACAATGGTTCTCAACAGCCATAAGACCTGATCCGTGGGCGAACGCGCTGCACGTGTCAATGTGGAGAGGTATCTAGTGAACAGTCTCTGGTACAGGGCCTCACCGCCGTTGTCCACTGGTTGCACTGGGAATTTCAAGTCCTCAGGGATAGCGGTAAATGCTGCCTTCTTTCCACTGTTCCACTCAACATGGACCATGTGGTTCGTTGTAATGGCCAACATCCATAAGCTCCAGCGGTGTACCATACTTCGCTCCGCGTAAGAAGTCACGCAGGAGACCAAAGGGATCTGTTGCAGCACTGGTCACCTGGCTCATCAACAGTGGAAAAGAACCAAACTAAACAAAACGGTGAACAACAAAATAAACCTGCTCAGTGACCAGACAATTGGTGGAGAGTGTCTAGAACCACACACCGTTCAATAAAATGTGTATCTTAATCACGGAATTTCACCAAAATGTCTGGAACCAGACACATGCTCCATATTATGGGGGTGTACAGAGGACGTTTGACACTGGGAACAGACACGTGGTGACCCCCCCCCTGAAAGGGCGTAAATTGTTTAGTTTGTCCGGAACTAGACACTGCGACCTCAAAAACTGGCTTTGACTGGGGTGGAATTTCAAAGAGTGTCTGGTTCTAGACACTTTTCGAAATTCTAAGAGAAGGGTACATAGGTGGACAAAGACAACACAGCACAAAGCAAAACTTGTTCAGTGAAGCGTAAAAATCGACGATGCGCAGTCACGTGATATGAGAACCACAAAAACAGGCTGCCAAGCAGTCAAATTCAGGTACGCGTCTGCATGACTAAAAAACAGGCTATGAAATTTCCCACCGGCTCAAATGGCCCTTTTTGGGTGTTTTGGGCCAATTTACCGGGGTGGGCAAGTTGGGCCATCTAAGTATTTCGGGTGTGTGCCCCTACCTTTGCGGGGGTAAAGCGGACCTTGGTTTTGGCGCATGTGTTGGCTCGGGGGACTTTCGGCCGGCCGAAACACCGGGTTAATCCGAGAGCACAACTTTTGGCCCAAAAACTACCGCTGCACTTTTGGTTGGCCGATTTGGCCGGCTGAAAGTCCGGGAACGTTCGGCCAACCGGTCGGCTAGCCGAAAGCCCAGCCGATTCGGTTGGCCTAAAGTACAGTCTATTCCGGTAACCCCCCTTGATTAAAACCCCAGATTTAACCCCCACACCAAACCCCACATGTGCATTTGCCCCCCCCTCCCCCGATAGGTATGTAGCGCACCTCGGCGTACCTCTTGCGGGCCGGCTTACCTTAGAACCGCCAAACCACCCCTTGTTTCGGCTCGCTTTGCTCAACAGACGGCTTGCTTTGCTCGACGCAGGGGCCAGCACCTACACCCCCCTTAAATATCAAGACTCCTCCGGTGGGTACTGACCGCCTTTTGTGTGCACTGCCTTGTGTGTGTTTCGCCTTACCTTTGGGCCCCAAACCACAGCTCGCTTTGGCTCGCTTCGCTCAACGCGGGGGCCAGCCCCCGCACCCTCCTTGAATATCAAGACTCCTGTGGTGGGCACTGACCGCCTTTTGTGTGAATCCCCATGCGTGTGCACCGCCTTGTGTGTGCACCGCCTTGTGTATGCGCCGACTTGTCTGTGGACCGCCAAACCCTAACCCTAACCCTAACGCCATCACAGTTCAGTCGGTGGGGGGGGGGGGGGGGGCGGATTAAAGCGGACTTTCGGCCGGCCGGACTTTTGGCCCGCGGTTGGCGGGCCACAAGTCCGGCTGGACTTTCGACGGGCCAATGGTCCGCTGAGCCGAGAAATCCGCCGAGCCCAGGTCCTGTTAAATCCGGCGGGCCGTACCTTTGGATGTCATGTTCATACACCCGAGAAAACGGCGCTTTGGGGGGCAAATACACCCCACCACGAGACCCTAGTTGGTGTTGCATGGCTCCCCATGGGTTTCTTTGTCTTCCCATCGTCACCAAATGATGACCAAACAATGGCCCAGGGTCCCCCAGGGTTGTCGGATGTCACGCATGAAAAGCCAATTTTCAACTAAATCATGCTAGGCCGAAAATGGCGAAGTCCTCACTCGTGGGACCCCATAGGGGGGCCAATCTCCGAGACCTGCAGATACAAACTGGGACCCGTCATTGGTTCAGGGGGGCCGAAGAGAAGAAAATTTTGGCCTTGGCCTAGGCTTGGATTTTATAGCAGTTGTAATAGGCCGACCAAATTTGACCCACACCACTCCTCTCCCCACACCCCAAAAAAAGCATTTCCCAAGTAGGGGAGGGGGAAATTAAAAAATTTATTGGGGGATTATTTTGTCTCCCTAAACAATGATTTTAGAAAGGTGCATCCAATTTCATACAACGGGGTATGCGGTGCAAACAACCCCCAAAGGGGGGGACATGTGACGCCCTTGCTTGTCCTTGATCTACCTCTGGTTGAGGTGATTTCAATCTAACAATCTCTCTTTGAGGTGATTTATGAAACAGCCTACGACCAGCAATTTTGAGGTCCATAAAAGGTTCAAAAGGCTCTAGCCCAATTTCATCCTTTTTGAGGTATGGTGTGCAGACATATCCACAATATCTCTTGGGGACGTTGGGGATTGTGCCAATTTTGTGCGTTTTAGGGGGGCGTAGCCCTGGTACCTCATTTGTGCCCCGTGAGTGTCCAGGAGGTAGGGGTATGTGGGGTATATTTGGAAAGCCCTTGAAAAGGGCTGTTTGGAACACCTGGGTTTGCATGGTGTACCGACAATATGGTTGAGATCTTCGTCCGTTTTGGACGGTGCCGGTGTTGCTTGCTGCCTCGTTTTGTCAACACACAGCTACCACAACTAGCCAGGCATATGTCACAGACATATTGTTGCGATGACGAAAAAAGTGGGGATGGAAATTTGTGCATTTTGATGTGCTGAATTCAAAAATGCAAGAGGTTGGGCTCAACAAGACAATATGTTTGGGAATTTGCCAATTTACGTCAAAAAAGTCACATTTTACTGTAAGTCTGTAGGGTTTGTCACCAGTGTGGCAGTAGACCTGGGGACAGTTATGGGGAAAATTCACTAACATATTATCTTGTTGAGCCCAAACTCTTGCATTTTTGGATTCAGCACATCAAAATGCACAAATTTCCATCCTCCCTTTTTTAGTCATCGGAGCGAAAAGTTAGAGCACCGGGCTGAGCACCGTGAAAACCTTGCAACCAGTGCAGAACAAGCTTTACGAGCAGCTGCTGAAACGCCCAAATTCGGGGGCTGGGACGAAAAAATATGGTCGCCTAACCAACCCCCCCATAGGTCCATCAAAGACAACAAAGATGCTGCCTTCTTTTGTGCCTTGGAGATGCATCAGGTTCAATATTGAGGGAGATACCAGTACAACTGGGGTACCACTTCTCAGCTGTGCAACACTAGAATGCCGTGCAGCAATGCCAGCCAGATCTGATCAAATAGGGTGTGAGCCACTTGGCACTGCCAGCTGCTTGTAACCTATGAGAGTGGCAAGCTACACAATCCATTCTAGGAGTGGTCACACATCCAGACCAAGGCTGCATGCCACCTCTCAGCCTTCGCGCACACCCTGTGCACCATTCCACTTCCTTGCCATGCAACAGACACCAACCTCCATACCTCCTCCTTAATAGACTCAACTTGTGCCACCACTTCATCTTCTGACAGAAAATTTTGCGCATACTCAGTCATTGTAGACTTGGCAAGCGACTCAATGGTGCCCAACTGCTCTTCTGAAAGTGCAGCCACTGTAACGTCGGCTGACTGTTTGGCAGCAGCAGCCTCCTTGTGTGCAACCCCCTTTGCATCAGCTGGAAGTGAAATAGAAGCATGCGTCAACAACAAAAACAAAAGCAAACTACCAGACGGTGCTTGACAAAATTCACTGATATTCCAGCAAACTTGCCTGAGGCTGAGCAACAGCACAAGCAGAAAGCAGTGCCAGTGGGGGTTTGTTGTGGTTACTTCTTATGTTGAGTTCGGAACCTGAGTGATGTGTAAGTGTGACCAGTTGGTTCGTTTGGTTATTCCAGTGTTGCACATCATGTCTATTCATGGTTATTACATTCTGAAGCATTGGGCATGTGGCAATCATGCATCTGGTGCACAGCTGCCTTGGCAAAAAGGAGGACCCTGAGCATGCAATGCTTGACGCCATGCTCTAGACGTCTTGCAAGATTTGGCACCCCTGGAGAAAGAGGTGCACCCCCCACCCTCTCCCCTGCTCTTGATAGCACCTGTTCTCCCACAGCCTGTGCATTTCCAAGGGGGGGGGGGGGTCGACTCTTGTGTGTGCATGCACAGGAGGGTGGAGCGCAGTGGGGCCTGTGACCATTCTCCCCTCTTTCCTCCTTGGTGTGAGCCCACCTAGGCCTGTTTGGTGTGGTGGAGCTCCCTCGTCCCCCACCTGTCATGGCTTGCGCTGCATTTCAAGCGCAGACAGGGACCTGCCTGGAGGCACTTCTCCATCGACTCCTCTGACAGCGCCGCATCCTCCTCTGGCCTGGTCACTGGCCACCCAGCCAGCTGTGTGTGCGACCACATTTTTGGATGCTCAATGCAGTCCTGTCACTGGCACACGCCGAGGCAGGCATCACCCTTTTGAGCATGCTGCACGCTACCTAAGCCATATTGCCCAAGAAGAGGGTTGTGTTGAGGCCTTTACACTCTCCAACTGGTGTGCAGTACCAACATTTATTTCCCAACTGATGCTTGCAGTATCCACCCTACCCTAACAAATGGTACACCACTGCTTGGTCCCCGTGGGGAGAAGAGTGTGGCGCAGAAATAGCTTGCGAGTGCTTCCATTCATCATGATTTATCATCATAAGGGTGCCCAAGGCAATATATGGCAATCAAAACAACAACGGAACGTGGGACTCATGTAAGATCACTTTCAAGGCTAATTCTATTGCATTCGGCAGTGCACCTCGAAGAGAGGCTGTCAGTCAGTTGGACAGGCCAGCAGTCAGTCAGACAGAAACACACACTTTGGGTTTTTTGTCAGTGGCAGACACGGGTCCAAACAGTGGGGAGAACGCTGGGTCTCAGAATTGGCAGTGGCCGAATGGTAATGCAGGCGTCTGCAGACTTTTTGGTCGGCGGTTCAAACCCCGGTGCGGCCAATACGGCAGCTGCGCCGGCGCCGGCGTGCACACACCAGGATTCGAACCGCCAACCTAAAACTCTGCGGCAGGATGTGTTACCATTCGACCAGGGATGGATGTGAGACATTGGTGTCTCCCATTGCTTGGAGCCTTCTCAGCGAAAACTTTTGAACCCCCCCCACCCCCACCCCCCCCACCCCCCCCTCAAAAAAGTGTTATCCAGTTTTAGGGGATAGCGGCCTCAGAATCAAAAAATCCATTGGGGGATGGTCTCATTGGGCAAAATAATGATTTTACAAGGGGTTGGACATCAAATATCATGCCTTGGGGTATGCTACGCGAATGACCCCCAAAAAGGGGGGTATACGACGCCCGCGCCTGTGCTTGATCTAACAACCTCTCTTCAAGGTGATTTTGGCCATTTTTTGGCCCTTTCCAAGGCTTTTTGGGAACTCAGGCTAAAATGGGGGAGCATTTGTGCGCGTGCGCCGCGTGCTACTTTTACAGCAGATTCACCTGGAATGGGTTGGCGTTTACCCCCTCCCAAAATGCCCCCCAAGGAGAGCAACCCTGCGGTACAAGACTTGTGTATACATCCCTCCATCTTGCCCTATCCGTCACCCCTTAAGGTGAAAATACAGAAGATGTCCCCTTGGGGGCAACCAACACCCTAGTTTGGGGTCTCCTTGCTGGATGTTGACTTTTCGTACCTTAGTCCAAATAGCTGAGGGGAATTATAGCTCTTCCAGCCTAGCCACCGGTTAATCGACGGCTGCTTGGCTGGGCTAGATAGCCAAATCTCCACACCGTGCGCGCGCTGTGTCAGGTGCTCCCCGCACGGGTCAAAAACAGCTCAAAATAGCCTAAACGCACTTGTTTGAGCACCCCAAGTGGTCTAGTGGTCTGGTTTCAACCTGGGAAAATCATTTTGGACCACTTTTTGACACACAAGTGACCCCCGCTAACCCTACCTTAGCACATGTGTGCGGTGCATCACTTGTTGGTGCCATTAGGGCATCGAAGGGTGCTCGGTTGTGGTGGTCACAATTCAGTTGAAGTTTTGGTGGATGATAGCTATGGGTATGAAGGTTCAAAATCTGTCAAAAATGACAACAAAATGCCAATTTTTGGGCACTTTGGGTGTTCAGGATGTCCATGGAGGGGGCCATTTGCATAGTAACCAATCTAGATGAGGCACAAACACCCTGGGGCACAGTGTATTAGCTTTGGCACCCACCTAGCTCAACCACCCTTTTGGGGGTCAACAATGGCCAAAATCAACCTTGAAAAGAAGTGTTTTCACTTAGTTTTTCCAGTATCACCTTCTTGAGCTACATGTGATGCCATCTATTGCATTGGGGCCCCGTGTGGTGATAAACAATGACGAATGGGAACCGTTGCAAGCCCTTTCCATGCTACCAACATTAGGATTGTTGTGGAAATAGCTTGCAAATGTTCCCATGCATCCTTATTTATCGCAAACAAGGCAACTAAAGCAATACATGGTGATAAACACCACGAAGGAAGGTGGAACTTGAGGAAGTGTGCAAAAAAAAAAGGTTTTCAAGGCTGATTTTGGCCATTTTTGACCCCCCCCCCCCCCCAAGCGGGATCTTTAAGCCCACTAGATGGGTGCAAACACTACTACATTGTGCTACATGGCGTTTGTGCATCATCTAGATTGGTTCCCATGCAAATGGCCCCCTCCACGAACAACCTGGACACCCAAACACGCAAGAAATGGCTTTTTTTGGCCACTATTGAAAAATTTGGAAGCTTGGGTAAGCAGCAGCAGCAACATTACCAAGCAAGCAAGCACGTGTGACATGGGCAAAAATCTGAACTCCATCACGATGGTTCCGATAGCTAAAAATTTGTAGACATAGCTATGGGTGTGAAGTTCATCGCACAAAGTTGAAGCAATAAACTCAACAGTGGCGGCATGGGTGCTCCACCCTAGACCCTAAAAGGGTTACAAAACCTTATTGGTTCCACCAGCTTCACATTTAACCATAGTGTTTGGCACATGATGACCAAATTGCTTGGATGCACACCAAGAAGATTGCCTACACTTATTTTTTTGAAAATGTAAGCTTTCATTCCATAATCAGCAGCATGCATTTGTGTATTCCAACTCATACATTGTCACTTGTTGCATTGTTTGACTCACATGCCATGATGCATATGATTGTACAGGCATTTTACATGAACTTTTGGTTGCTGTACGAGAATGGTGTGTGCAATTTTAGAAGTCGTTTTATGGGCATTGTTGCTTGCTCAAAATTTGCGGCTGAACAAGAACATGGAGCAAATCACACTCGCCTTTCCAACGCCACACACATGGCACAAAAACACGGACACAGTCAAAAAATTCACAAAAAACTTCAGCACATGTGTTGATGAGCCTCAACACATGTCGGGATGGGTGTGGTGTGCGCCTGCGCGCAATAGTATGGGGGATTGCTTACGGCCCATGGAAAATCCCAAAATGCCTTCAAAATGGGTCGTTTTGGGACCAAAAATGGGTCAAAAACGCAGTTTTCCAAAAGTGATCCTGGACCGTTTGGGATGCCCAAACAAGTGTTTTTAGCCCATTTTGAGCCCGTGGTGATGCGTTTTGGGCCATGGAAAATGCCACAAAGGCTTTTGGGACCTTAGAGGGGCCAAAACAGGCTCAAACTGGGGTCAAAATTGTTTGTGCACCTCAATTGGTCCACAATTTTTGGAAAAACCGGTTCTTCACCCATTTGTCACCCATTTTTGGTCCCAAAACGGCCCTTTGTGAAGGCATTTTGGGATTTTCCATGGCCCAAAATGAGTCACCACGGGCTCAAAATGGGCTAAAAACACTTTTTTGAGTATCCCACTTGTTCTAGGAACATCTTTGGAAAACTGATTTTTTTCACCCCGGGGACACGGTTGACCCCCACCGTGCGCAGCCCGGGCTGCCCTCGGGCTGCACCAATAGACCACCGTTACGGGGGTCTAGGCATCTCGTTGGGCGATTGTGAGCTTGGAAACCGCAAAAGTGGGGGGTTGCGGGTGGACTAGGTGCCCTTGGAATTCGGTTTTGAGCCACGTAGCCCAAGGTACGGCACATTCTTGGTTTTGGGGGTATTCGACACCGACAATGCGCAATCTAGGCATTTTTTGGCCATTTTTCGGCCGTTTCTCGGATATATCGCGGAGTTAGAGGACAGCAAAGGGCTGTTTGACACAGGGCAATCGGTGCGCATGTGAAGTGTAGCAACAATTTCCCTTTGTGTGGTTGTTTTGACTGGGTTTCGGGGCCGTTTTGGGCCAAAAAGGGCTGTTTTGAGGCACAAAATGCGCAGTTTTGGGAGGGCACCTCCCGGGGGGGGGGGGGGGGGGGGCGCCTCCTTGGTTCGGGTACGCGACTCCCCCCCCCTGCCCTCCGGGCCCACTTAGTTACCAAGGGTCAATGGCTACAGGCCATACATAGGGTCGCGCTGAAGGCGCCCAAAAATGTTGTCCCCTTTGCTAGGGACCCCCGAGAATGCAGGGGTTAGGTAGCATTTCCGCCCACTTGCGGGCCCCCAAGAAGGCAAGGTAGCCACTTTTGATCAGAGCTTTTGAGCGCTAGATATCGCAAACAAAGGGACTCACAATCCACGGCTTGTGGGATGGCCCCTCGCGTTGGGGTTAGGGACTCACAATTCACGCTTCGGTGTGGCCCCTTGAGTTGGGGTTAGGGACTCACAATCCACGCTTTTTTTGTGTGGCCCCTCGAGTTGGGGTTAGGGACTCACAATCCACGCTTCGGTGTGGCCCCTTGAGTTGGGGTTAGGGACTCACAATCCACGCTTTTTTGTGTGGCCCCTCGAGTTGGGGCTAGGGACTCACAATCCACGCTTCGGTGTGGCCCCTTGAGTTGGGGTTAGGGACTCACAATCCACGCTTTTTTGCGTGGCCCCTCGAGTTGGGGTTGGGGACTCAAGGTGAAAAACTGCAAAAGCACGTTGCATACGTGAGTAAGTGATGCAGGGCGGGCCTCCCACCACCGAAGGAGATGTGCAGGACCAGTTATGTCCCTACTCTGTCCCCACATATGCCTGCCATTCCTCTTGAGCTCCAGGAATGGTATGCAGCTTTAGCGATGGGTAATCTGCCAAAGAATGCGAAAGGTCACAGAGCCTGCGTGGGTTCAGCACACGAAGCTGCTTAAAGAATTGCACTTGATTGGCCTCCTTTTTGCATGCGGTTGACGAGTGTAGTGTGTAAACGCTTCAACGCTTCTCGAAGGAGGCGTCGGGAACCATCAGAATTGGCAGATGGCTGAAGTGCAAACTCAAGCCGAGGGGAAAATTCTGTTAGCTCAGGGTGGGCAGGATCTGCGCGAAACTCCAAAATGGAGCGCCACTCCTCCCTCACCGCCACCGGTTTGTTAGCCAGATTGAAGGGGAGAGGGGTGTAGTATGTATATATATATATATATATATATATATATATATATATATATAATATATTATACATACATAATACATATGTAATATATATATATATATATATATATATATATATATATATATATATATATATATATATGTCCGAAAACTTGGGGGGGGGGGGGGCACAGTCGCGGTGGCCTAAGGGGTTACTCTACAACGACACAGGCCTCCACTCTACCTCCTCACCAGTGCAATGGTGGTTGTAGGCGCCCACACCCCCTGCCTGGGGAGGGCCGTATATCTCTGCTATTCTCTCCGACACGGCCCGTCACACCGGAGAGCAGGTGGGTGCCTGGCAGGTTGCTCAAGCCTATGAGGCACCCGATTATTCTTTTTTTTTCCTTCGCCGTAAACACAAGTACTGCTCTATGGTAGTAGGTTTTTTTTCCTTCCCCGTGTACACAAATGCAGTGAATGCTTTCCCGGGTGCCTATTCCCATCGCCTTTGCAGCGATTGCATTTGTATTGATTTAGGTTTCGGCACACACGGGTTCGTGTTTAGGCACTGTGCCAGGTGGACGTTTTATGGCACGGGGAACCGCCCCTTGCCGCACTTACCTAAAAAACGCGGAAAAACGTCGCTTATTGCGAGTCCCTAACCCCAACTCAAAGGGCCACACCGAAGCGTGGATTGTACGTGGGGGGGGGGGACAGGGGGGGGGGTACGGGGGGGAGGGGGTACGGGGGAGTGTACGGGGGGGCAACTTCTTGCCGACTATGGTCGCAACATCAAAAAATAAGTTTCGAAAACTTCGATTTTTGAGCCGCCCCTCCCCCCCGTACCCCCCCGTACCTCCCCCCCCGTACCCCCCCCCCCCCGTACCCCCCCCCGTACCCCCCCCCCGGTACCACCACCTGTCTGCAGACACTTGCCCCGCTCGGCAGTGCCCTGTCGCCTCTGAGATGGCGAGTCAACCTTAGGGGTTCCTAAGGGGAAGGGGTGTACAAACGCAAGTGAGGGCTGGTATGGCCTTTTCCCTCCTCGGGTCGCGACCACAGGCGATCCTGCGGCGCTTCCCTTGATCTTCCCCTCCTCACGAGCACGACGGTCGGCGATCCGACGGTGCCGTCCTCCCTTCCCTGCTTGACTGTCGGCGATCCGATGAAGCAGTCCCCTCCCTCCTTCCTCCATGTCCTCACCCTAGGCTGGGCAGCCAGCGATCTGGCGAGGCCCTCACTCACCCCCCTGAACCAAGGGACTACTGACTTTTTATTATTTGCCTGCTAGTATTACCTGGCTGTCTACCTGCACAATGGTGTGTATTGCATAGCCAGTATTGTATCCCCGTGTCCCCTCCCCTCCCGCCGTCTGCTGCACGTCTGCTGCACGTCTGCAGGTGCGTCACCTCATGTGACAAGAGAGGAACCCTAAAGGTTCCCGCACAGGTGGTCCTCCCCCCTGCCCCCTGCCCCCCTGCCCCTGCCCCTCACACACCTCCCTTCCTTGGCAGCGCCAGTGGGCCGTCCCACGGCTGCCCTCCTACCCTCCACCCTCCCCCGGGAGCGCCAGTGGGCGATCCCACGGCTGCGCTCCACCTTCCCCCCTCTCCTGCGGCGCCTGTGGGCGATCCCACGGCTGCAATCCACCCCCCCCCCTCCCCATGCAGCGCCTGTGGGCGATCCCACGGCTGCACTCCTTCCCCTTCTCTTCCCCTGCAGCGCCGGTGGGCGATCCCACGGCTGCACTCCCCCCTCCCCCCCACAACCCGCCCCATTACACCGCCGGCCGAATGGTCGAGCGGTCAACCCCATGAGCTGCTGAGTGGCAGACGCGGGTTCGAATCCCTTCCTTCCCCTCGTGCCCCCAACATAGGTAATACAGTATAGGTAGCGGCACTACACGTAACGGTATTTTGCCTGCTAGTATTACCTACCTGCCTACCAGTGCAATAGTGTGTATTGTATTGCCAGTACTGTATCTCCGTGACCCCTCCCCTCCTACCCCCGCTGCACATCTGCAGGTACTTCCACTCACAGAACCAGGGGAGCGGGAGCCCCGACGGTGCCCCGCACAAGTGCACCTCCCTCCCCCCTGCTCCTGCCCCTGCCCCTACCCCCAGGCTCGGGAGCTAGCAGTCTGGCGGAGCCCTCACACACCCCGGGCTAGGCAGCTAGCGATCTGGCGGGGCCCTCACTCACCCCCCTGAACCAAGGGACTACTGACCTTTTATCATTTGCCTGCTAGTATTACCTACCTGTCTACCTGCACAATGGTGTGTAATGCATAGCCAGTACTGTATCCCCGTGTCTCCTCCCCTGACACCGTCTGCTGCACGTCTGCAGGTGCGTCACCTCACGTGACACGAGGAGCGGGAACCCTAAAGGTGCCCCGCACAGGTGGTCCTCCCCCCTGCCCCCTGCCCCCCTGCCCCTGCCCCTCACACACCTCCCTTCCTTGGCAGCGCCAGTAGGCCGTCCCACGGCTGCCCTCCTACCCGCCACCCTCCCCCGGGAGCGCCAGTGGGCGATCCCACGGCTGCGCTCCACCTTCCCCCCTCTCCTGCGGCGCCTGTAGGCGATCCCACGGCTACAATCCACCCCCCCCCCTTCCCCAAGCAGCGTCTGTGGGCGATCCCACGGCTGCACTCCATCCCTCCCCCCCACAACCCGCCCCATTACACCGCCGGCCGAGTGGTCGAGCGGTCAACCCCATGAGCTGCTGAATGGCAGTCGCGGGTTCGAATCCCTTCCTCCCCCTCGTGCCCCCATCACAGGTAACCCAGTGTAGGTAGCTGACTACTCGTAACTGTATTTTGCCTGCTAGTATTACCTACCTACCTAGCAGTGCAATAGTGTATATTGTATTGCCAGTACTGTATCTCCGTGACCCCTCCCCTCCTTACCCCCGCTGCACATCTGCAGGTGCTTCCACTCACAGAACCAGGGGAGCGGGAGCCCCGACGGTGCCCCGCACAGGTGGACCTCCCTCCCCCCCCCTGCCCCTGCCCCTGCCCCTGCCCCTACCCCCAGGCTCGACAGCTTGCAGCCTGGCAGAGCCCTCACACACCCCGGGCTAGGCGACCAGCGATCTGGCGGGGCCCTCACTCACCCCCCTGAACCAAGGGACTACTGACTTTTTATTATTTGCCTGCTAGTATTACCTACCTGTCTACCTGCACAATGGTGTGTAATGCATAGCCAGTACTGTATCCCCGTGTCCCCTCCCCTCCCGCCGTCTGCTGCACGTCTGCAGGTGCGTCACCTCATGTGACAAGAGAGGAACCCTAAAGGTGCCCCGCACAGGTGGTCCTCCCCCCTGCCCCCTGCCCCCCTGCCCCTGCCCCTCACACACCTCCCTTCCTTGGCAGCGCCAGTGGGCCGTCCCACGGCTGCCCTCCTACCCTCCACCCTCCCCCGGGAGCGCCAGTGGGCGATCCCACGGCTGCGCTCCACCTTCCCCCCTCTCCTGCGGCGCCTGTGGGCGATCCCACGGCTGCAATCCACCCCCCCCCCTCCCCATGCAGCGTCTGTGGGCGATCCCATGGCTGCACGCCTTCCCCCTCTCTTCCCCTGCAGCGCTGGTGGGCGATCCCACGGCTGCACTCCCCCCTCCCCCCCACAACCCGCCCCATTACACCGCCGGACGAATGGTCGAGCGGTCAACCCCATGAGCTGCTGAGTGGCAGACGCGGGTTCGAATCCCTTCCTTCCCCTCGTGCCCCCAACATAGGTAATACAGTATAGGTAGCGGCACTACACGTAACGGTATTTTGCCTGCTAGTATTACCTACCTGCCTACCAGTGCAATAGTGTGTATTGTATTGCCAGTACTGTATCTCCGTGACCCCTCCCCTCCTACCCCCGCTGCACATCTGCTCGTACTTCCACTCACAGAACCAAGGGAGCGGGAGCCCCGACGGTGCCCCGCACAAGTGCATCTCCCTCCCCCCTGCTCCTGCCCCTGCCCCTGCCCCTACCCCGAGGCACAGCCACACACAGGAAATACAGTATAGGTAGCCGTACTACGCGTAACTGTATTTGCATGCTAGTGTTACCTACCTGCCTACCAGTGCAATAATGTATACTGTATTGCCAGTACTGTATCTTTGTGACCCCTCCCCTCTTGCCCCCCGCTGCACATGTGCAGGTGCTTCAACTCACAGAACCAGGGGAGCGGGAGCGCCGACGGTGCCCCGAACAGGTGGACCTCCCTGCCCCCTACCCCTGCCGCTGTACATGTGACCGCACTCGGTGCACTGGCATATATACTAGAGGAGGAGGCGTGTGCCCCGCCCACCGGCTGCATGGCCGTGGGGTGAGTGTGGTGCGCCGGAGCCGAACTTCCCCAAAGCGGCACTCCGTGGGCCCTTAAGGCCCTCTTCGGATTCGGGAAGGTAAGCCCAAAGCCCAAAGCCCCGGTACCACCACCCCGTAACGCCCCCTCCGTACCTCCCCCCCGTAACCGTAGCTCGCCTCGCTTCGCTAGACGCGGAGGCGAGCCCCCGCAGCTCCGCTTAGATTACAAGACTCCCGCGGTGGCTACAGACCGCGTGTTGTGTGCACGGCCTTGTGTGTGCACCGCCCTCTGTGTGTACCGCCTTTTGTGTGTACCGCCTTGCCTGTGGCCCCTTAAATAACAAAACTCTTGCGGTGGCTACAGACCGCCTTTTGTACGCACCACCTTGTGTATATACCGCCTTCTCTGTGTACCGCCTTGCCCGTGGCACCTTAATTAACAAAACTCCTGCGTTGGCTACAGGCCGCCTTTCGTGTGCACGCCCTTGTGTGTGTACTGCCTTCTGTGTGTACCGCCTTGCCTGCGGCCCCTTAAATAACAAGACTCCTGCGGTGGCTACAGGCCGCCTTTTGTGTGCATAGCCTTGTGTGTGTACTGCCTTTCGAGTGTACCGCCTTGCCCGTGGCCCCTTAAATGACAAAACTCCTGCATTGGCTACAGGCCGCCTTTTGTGTGCACGCCCTTGTGTGTGTACCGCCTTCTGTGTGTACCGCCTTGCCTGCGGCCCCTTAAATAACAAAACTCCTGCGGTGGCTACAGGCCGCCTTTTGTGTGCACACCCTTGTGTGTGTACCGCCTTTTGTGTGTACCGCCTTGCCCGTGGCCCCTTAAATAACAAAACTCCTGCGTTGGCTACAGGCCGCCTTTTGTGTGCACACCCTTGTGTGTGTACCGCCTTTTGTGTGTACCGCCTTGCCTGCGGCCCCTTAAATAACCCCCGGTACCACCACCCCGTAACGCCCCCTGCGTACCTCCCCCCCGTAACTATAGCCCGCCTCGCTTCGCTAGACGCGGAGGCCAGCCCCCGCAGCTCCGCTTAGATTACAAGACTCCCGCGGTGGCTACAGACCGCGTGTTGTGTGCACGGCCTTGTGTGTGCACCGCCCTCTGTGTGTACCGCCTTTTGTGTGTACCGCCTTCCCTGTGGCCCTCTAAATAACAAGACTCTTGCGGTGGCTACAGACCGCCTTTTGTACGCACCACCTTGTGTATATACCGCCTTCTCTGTGTACCGCCTTGCCCGTGGCCCCTTAAATAACAAAACTCCTGCGGTGGCTACAGGCCGCCTTTCGTGTGCACGCCCTTGTGTGTGCACCGCCTTCTGTGTGTACCGCCTTGCCTGCGGCCCCTTAAATAACAAGACTCTTGCGGTGGCTACAGGCCGCCTTTTGTGTGCACAGCCTTGTGTGTGTACTGCCTTTCGAGTGTACCGCCTTGCCCGTGGCCCCTTAAATAACAAAACTCCTGCGGTGGCTACAGGCCGCCTTTTGTGTGCACACCCTTGTGTGTGTACCGCCTTTTGTGTGTACCGCCTTGCCTGCGGCCCCTTAAATAACCCCCGGTACCACCACCCCGTAACCCCCCCTCCGTACCTCCCCCCCGTAACCGTAGCTCGCCTCGCTTCGCTAGACGCGGAGGCCAGCCCCCGCAGCTCCGCTTAGATTACAAGACTCCTGCGGTGGCTACAGACCGCGTGTTGTGTGCACGGCCTTGTGTGTGCACCGCCCTCTGTGTGTACCGCCTTTTGTGTGTACCGCCTTCCCTGTGGCCCCTTAAATAACAAGACTCTTGCGGTGGCTACAGACCGCCTTTTGTACGCACCACCTTGTGTATATACCGCCTTCTCTGTGTACCGCCTTGCCCGTGGCCCCTTAAATAACAAAACTTATGCGGTGGCTACAGGCCGCCTTTCGTGTGCACGCCCTTGTGTGTGCACCGCCTTCTGTGTGTACCGCCTTGCCTGCGGCCCCTTAAATAACAAGACTCCTGCGGTGGCTACAGGCCGCCTTTTGTGTGCACAGCCTTGTGTGTGTACTGCCTTTCGAGTGTACCGCCTTGCCCGTGGCCCCTTAAATAACAAAACTCCTGCGTTGGCTACAGGCCGCCTTTTGTGTGCACGCCCTTGTGTGTGTACCGCCTTCTGTGTGTACCGCCTTGCCTGCGGCCCCTTAAATAACAAAACTCCTGCGGTGGCTACAAGCCGCCTTTTGTGTGCACAGCCTTGTGTGTGTACCGCCTTTTGTGTGTACCGCCTTGCCCCTGGCCCCTTAAATAACAAAACTCCTGCGTTGGCTACAGGCCGCCTTTTGTGTGCACACCCTTGTGTGTGTACCGCCTTTTGTGTGTACCGCCTTGCCTGCGGCCCCTTAAATAACCCCCGGTACCACCACCCCGTAACCCCCCCTCCGTACCTCCCCCCCGTAACCGTAGCTCGCCTCGCTTCGCTAGACGCGGAGGCCAGCCCCCGCAGCTCCGCTTAGATTACAAGACTCCTGCGGTGGCTACAGACCGCGTGTTGTGTGCACGGCCTTGTGTGTGCACCGCCCTCTGTGTGTACCGCCTTTTGTGTGTACCGCCTTGCCTGTGGCCCCTTAAATAACAAAACTCTTGCGGTGGCTACAAGCCGCCTTTCGTGTGCACGCCCTTGTGTGTGCACCGCCTTCTGTGTGTACCGCCTTGCCTGCGGCCCCTTAAATAACAAGACTCCTGCGGTGGCTACAGGCCGCCTTTTGTGTGCACAGCCTTGTGTGTGTACTGCCTTTCGAGTGTACCGCCTTGCCCGTGGCCCCTTAAATAACAAAACTCCTGCGTTGGCTACAGGCCGCCTTTTGTGTGCACGCCCTTGTGTGTGTACCGCCTTCTGTGTGTACCGCCTTGCCTGCGGCCCCTTAAATAACAAAACTCCTGCGGTGGCTACAGGCCGCCTTTTGTGTGCACAGCCTTGTGTGTGTACCGCCTTTTGTGTGTACCGCCTTGCCCGTGGCCCCTTAAATAACAAAACTCCTGCGTTGGCTACAGGCCGCCTTTTGTGTGCACACCCTTGTGTGTGTACCGCCTTTTGTGTGTACCGCCTTGCCTGCGGCCCCTTAAATAACCCCCGGTACCACCACCCCGTAACCTCCCCTCCTTACCTCCCCCCCGTAACCGTAGCTCGCCTCGCTTCGCTAGACGCGGAGGCCAGCCCCCGCAGCTCCGCTTAGATTACAAGACTCCTGCGGTGGCTACAGACCGCGTGTTGTGTGCACGGCCTTGTGTGTGCACCGCCCTCTGTGTGTACCGCCTTTTGTGTGTACCGCCTTCCCTGTGGCCCCTTAAATAACAAGACTCTTGCGGTAGCTACAGACCGCCTTTTGTACGCACCACCTTGTGTATATACCGCCTTCTCTGTGTACCGCCTTGCCCGTGGCCCCTTAAATAACAAAACTCCTGCGGTGGCTACAGGCCGCCTTTCGTGTGCACGCCCTTGTGTGTGCACCGCCTTCTGTGTGTACCGCCTTGCCTGCGGCCCCTTAAATAACAAGACTCCTGCGTTGGTACAGGCCGCCTTTTGTGTGCACAGCCTTGTGTGTGTACTGCCTTTCGAGTGTACCGCCTTGCCCGTGGCCCCTTAAATAACAAAACTCCTGCGTTGGCTACAGGCCGCCTTTTGTGTGCACACCCTTGTGTGTGTACCGCCTTCTGTGTGTACCGCCTTGCCTGCGGCCCCTTAAATAACAAAACTCCTGCGGTGGCTACAGGCCGCCTTTTGTGTGCACAGCCTTGTGTGTGTACCGCCTTTTGTGTGTACCGCCTTGCCCGTGGCCCCTTAAATAACAAAACTCCTGCGTTGGCTACAGGCCGCCTTTTGTGTGCACACCCTTGTGTGTGTACCGCCTTTTGTGTGTACCGCCTTGCCTGCGGCCCCTTAAATAACCCCCGGTACCACCACCCCGTAACCCCCCCTCCGTACCTCCCCCCCGTAACCGTAGCTCGCCTCGCTTCGCTAGACGCGGAGGCCAGCCCCCGCAGCTCCGCTTAGATTACAAGACTCCCGCGGTGGCTACAGACCGCGTGTTGTGTGCACGGCCTTGTGTGTGCACCGCCCTCTGTGTGTACCGCCTTTTGTGTGTACCGCCTTGCCTGTGGCCCCTTAAATAACAAGACTCTTGCGGTGGCTACAGACCGCCTTTTGTACGCACCACCTTGTGTATATACCGCCTTCTCTGTGTACCGCCTTGCCCGTGGCCCCTTAAATAACAAGACACTTGCGGTGGCTACAGGCCGCCTTTCGTGTGCACGCCCTTGTGTGTGCACCGCCTTCTGTGTGTACCGCCTTGCCTGCGGCCCCTTAAATAACAAGACTCTTGCGGTGGCTACAGGCCGCCTTTTGTGTGCACAGCCTTGTGTGTGTACTGCCTTTTGAGTGTACCGCCTTGCCCGTGGCCCCTTAAATAACAAAACTCCTGCGGTGGCTACAGACCGCCTTTCGTGTGCACGCCCTTGTGTGTGTACCGCCTTCTGTGTGTACCGCCTTGCCTGCGGCCCCTTAAATAACAAGACTCCTGCGGTGGCTACAGGCCGCCTTTTGTGTGTACACCCTTGTGTGTGTACCGCCTTTTGTGTGTACCGCCTTGCCTGCGGCCCCTTAAATAACAAAACTCGTGCGGTGGCTACAGGCCGCCTTTTGTGTGCACAGCCTTGTGTGTGTACTGCCTTTCGAGTGTACCGCCTTGCCCGTGGCCCCTTAAATAACAAGACTGCTGCGTTGGCTACAGGCCGCCTTTTGTGTGCACGCCCTTGTGTGTGTACCGCCTTCTGTGTGTACCGCCTTGCCTGCGGCCCCTTAAATAACAAAACTCCTGCGGTGGCTACAGGCCGCCTTTTGTGTGCACAGCCTTGTGTGTGTACTGCCTTTCTAGTGTACCGCCTTGCCCGTGGCCCCTTAAATAACAAAACTCCTGCGTTGGCTACAGGCCGCCTTTCGTGTGCACACCCTTGTGTGTGTACCGCCTTTTGTGTGTGCCGCCTTGCCTGCGGCCCCTTAAATAACCCCCGGTACCACCACCCCGTAACCCCCCCTCCGTACCTCCCCCCCCGTAACCGTAGCTCGCCTCGCTTCGCTAGACGCGGCGGCCAGCCCCCGCAGCTCCGCTTAGATTACAAGACTCCTGCGGTGGCTACAGACCGCATGTTGTGTGCACGGCCTTGTGTGTGCACCGCCCTCTGTGTGTACCGCCTTTTGTGTGTACCGCCTTCCTTGTGGCCCCTTAAATAACAAGACTCTTGCGGTGGCTACAGACCGCCTTTTGTACGCACCACCTTGTGTATATACCGCCTTCTCTGTGTACCGCCTTGCCCGTGGCCCCTTAAATAACAAAACTCCTGCGGTGGCTACAGGCCGCCTTTCGTGTGCACGCCCTTGTGTGTGTACCGCCTTCTGTGTGTACCGCCTTGCCTGCGGCCCCTTAAATAACAAAACTCCTGCGTTGGCTACAGGCCGCCTTTTGTGTGCACACCCTTGTGTGTGTACCGCCTTTTGTGTGTACCGCCTTGCCTGTGGCCCCTTAAATAACAAAACTCCTGCGTTGGCTACAGGCCGCCTTTTGTGTGCACACCCTTGTGTGTGTACCGCCTTTTGTGTGTACCGCCTTGCCTGCGGCCCCTTAAATAACCCCCGGTACCACCACCCCGTAACCCCCCCTCCGTACCTCCCCCCCGTAACCGTAGCTCGCCTCGCTTCGCTAGACGCGGAGGCCAGCCCCCGCAGCTCCGCTTAGATTACAAGACTCCTGCGGTGGCTACAGACCGCGTGTTGTGTGCACGGCCTTGTGTGTGCACCGCCCTCTGTGTGTACCGCCTTTTGTGTGTACCGCCTTGCCTGTGGCCCCTTAAATAACAAGACTCTTGCGGTGGCTACAGACCGCCTTTTGTACGCACCACCTTGTGTATATACCGCCTTCTCTGTGTACCACCTTGCCCGTGGCCCCTTAAATAACAAGACACTTGCGGAGCTACAGGCCGCCTTTCGTGTGCACGCCCTTGTGTGTGCACCGCCTTCTGTGTGTACCGCCTTTTGTGTGTACCGCCTTGCCTGCGGCCCCTTAAATAACAAGACTCTTGCGGTGGCTACAGGCCGCCTTTTGTGTGCACAGCCTTGTGTGTACACTGCCTTTCGAGTGTACCGCCTTGCCCGTGGCCCCTTAAATAACAAAACTCCTGCGGTGGCTACAGACCGCCTTTCGTGTGCACGCCCTTGTGTGTGTACCGCCTTCTGTGTGTACCGCCTTGCCTGCGGCCCCTTAAATAACAAGACTCCTGCGGTGGCTACAGGCCGCCTTTTGTGTGCACAGCCTTGTGTGTGTACTGCCTTTCGAGTGTACCGCCTTGCCCGTGGCCCCTTAAATAACAAGACTCCTGCGTTGGCTACAGGCCGCCTTTTGTGTGCACGCCCTTGTGTGTGTACCGCCTTCTGTGTGTACCGCCTTGCCTGCGGCCCCTTAAATAACAAAACTCCTGCGGTGGCTACAGGCTGCCTTTTGTGTGCACAGCCTTGTGTGTGTACTGCCTTTCGAGTGTACCGCCTTGCCCGTGGCCCCTTAAATAACAAAACTCCTCGTTGGCTACAGGCCGCCTTTCGTGTGCACACCCTTGTGTGTGTACCGCCTTTTGTGTGTGCCGCCTTGCCTGCGGCCCCTTAAATAACCCCCGGTACCACCACCCCATAACCCCCCCTCCGTACCTCCCCCCCGTAACCGTAGCTCGCCTCGCTTCGCTAGACGCGGCGGCCAGCCCCCGCAGCTCCGCTTAGATTACAAGACTCCTGCGGTGGCTACAGACCGCGTGTTGTGTGCACGGCCTTGTGTGTGCACCGCCCTCTGTGTGTACCGCCTTTTGTGTGTACCGCCTTGCCTGTGGCCCCTTAAATAACAAGACTCTTGCGGTGGCTACAGACCGCCTTTTGTACGCACCACCTTGTGTATATACCGCCTTCTCTGTGTACCGCCTTGCCCGTGGCCCCTTAAATAACAAAACTCCTGCGGTGGCTACAGGCCGCCTTTCGTGTGCACGCCCTTGTGTGTGTACCGCCTTCTGTGTGTACCGCCTTGCCTGCGGCCCCTTAAATAACAAAACTCCTGCGTTGGCTACAGGCCGCCTTTTGTGTGCACACCCTTGTGTGTGTACCGCCTTTTGTGTGTACCGCCTTGCCCGTGGCCCCTTAAATAACAAAACTCCTGCGTTGGCTACAGGCCGCCTTTTGTGTGCACACCCTTGTGTGTGTACCGCCTTTTGTGTGTACCGCCTTGCCTGCGGCCCCTTAAATAACCCCCGGTACCACCACCCCGTAACCCCCCCTCCGTACCTCCCCCCCGTAACCGTAGCTCGCCTCGCTTCGCTAGACGCGGAGGCCAGCCCCCGCAGCTCCGCTTAGATTACAAGACTCCTGCGGTGGCTACAGACCGCGTGTTGTGTGCACGGCCTTGTGTGTGCACCGCCCTCTGTGTGTACCGCCTTTTGTGTGTACCGCCTTGCCTGTGGCCCCTTAAATAACAAGACTCTTGCGGTGGCTACAGACCGCCTTTTGTACGCACCACCTTGTGTATATACCGCCTTCTCTGTGTACCGCCTTGCCCGTGGCCCCTTAAATAACAAAACTCCTGCGGTGGCTACAGGCCGCCTTTCGTGTGCACGCCCTTGTGTGTGTACCGCCTTCTGTGTGTACCGCCTTGCCTGTGGCCCCTTAAATAACAAAACTCCTGCGGTGGCTACATGCCGCCTTTTGTGTGCACAGCCTTGTGTGTGTACTGCCTTTCGAGTGTACCGCCTTGCCCGTGGCCCCTTAAATAACAAAACTCCTGCGGTGGCTACAGGCCGCCTTTTGTGTGCACACCCTTGTGTGTGTACCGCCTTTTGTGTGTACCGCCTTGCCTGCGGCCCCTTAAATAACCCCCGGTACCACCACCCCGTAACCCCCCCTCCGTACCTCCCCCCTGTAACCGTAGCTCGCCTCGCTTCGCTAGACGCGGAGGCCAGCCCCCGCAGCTCCGCTTAGATTACAAAACTCCTGCGGTGGCTACAGACCGCGTGTTGTGTGCACGGCCTTGTGTGTGCACCGCCCTCTGTGTGTACCGCCTTTTGTGTGTACCGCCTTGCCTGTGGCCCCTTAAATAACAAGACTCTTGCGGTGGCTACAGACCGCCTTTTGTACGCACCACCTTGTGTATATACCGCCTTCTCTGTGTACCGCCTTGCCCGTGGCCCCTTAAATAACAAAACTCCTGCGGTGGCTACAGGCCGCCTTTCGTGTGCACGCCCTTGTGTGTGTACCGCCTTCTGTGTGTACCGCCTTGCCTGCGGCCCCTTAAATAACAAGACTCCTGCGGTGGCTACAGGCCGCCTTTTGTGTGCACAGCCTTGTGTGTGTACTGCCTTTCGAGTGTACCGCCTTGCCCGTGGCCCCTTAAATAACAAAACTCCTGCGGTGGCTACAGGCCGCCTTTTGTGTGCACACCCTTGTGTGTGTACCGCCTTTTGTGTGTACCGCCTTGCCCGTGGCCCCTTAAATAACAAAACTCCTGCGTTGGCTACAGGCCGCCTTTTGTGTGCACACCCTTGTGTGTGTACCGCCTTTTGTGTGTACCGCCTTGCCCGTGGCCCCTTAAATAACAAAACTCCTGCGTTGGCTACAGGCCGCCTTTTGTGTGTACCGCCTTGCCCGTGGCCCCTTAAATAACAAAACTCCTGCGTTGGCTACAGGCCGCCTTTTGTGTGCACACCCTTGTGTGTGTACCGCCTTTTGTGTGTACCGCCTTGCCTGCGGCCCCTTAAATAACCCCCGGTACCACCACCCCGTAACCCCCCCTCCGTACCTCCCCCCCGTAACCGTAGCTCGCCTCGCTTCGCTAGACGCGGAGGCCAGCCCCCGCAGCTCCGCTTAGATTACAAGACTCCCGCGGTGGCTACAGACCGCGTGTTGTGTGCACGGCCTTGTGTGTGCACCGCCCTCTGTGTGTACCGCCTTTTGTGTGTACCGCCTTGCCTGTGGCCCCTTAAATAACAAGACTCTTGCGGTGGCTACAGACCGCCTTTTGTACGCACCACCTTGTGTATATACCGCCTTCTCTGTGTACCGCCTTGCCCGTGGCCCCTTAAATAACAAGACGCCTGCGGTGGCTACAGGCCGCCTTTCGTGTGCACGCCCTTGTGTGTGTACTGCCTTCTGTGTGTACCGCCTTGCCTGCGGCCCCTTAAATAACAAGACTCTTGCGTTGGCTACAGGCCGCCTTTTGTGTGCACACCCTTGTGTGTGTACCGCCTTGCCCATGGCCCCTTAAATAACAACACTGCTGCGGTGGCTACAGACCGCCTTCTGTGTGTACCGCCTTGCCCCTGGCCCCTTAAATAACAAGACTCCTGCGTTGGCTACAGACCGCCTTTTGTGTGCACCGCCTTGTGTATGCACCGCCCTTTGTGCGCAACGCCTTGTGTGTGAACCGCGAAATCCCCCGTACCCCCCCCCCCCATACCCCCCCCGTACCCCCCCCCTAGCTCCCCCCCCCGTACCTCCTCCCCCGTACCTCCGAGGTACGAGGGGGGGGGGGGGCTTCTTGCCGTATATGAGTGCCACCACCTAAAATGACCATCCAAGGTATGTAAAGCATGTTTTAGGACGTATTTACGTGTTTTCCACCCTATTTGGGTCCTAGGTCGGGGGTGGGGGTCTCGCAAGGGATTGGTACACAACTTGCTGATGCAGTTTTTCACTCTGGGCAGCTCAAAAATCGAAGTGTATGCCCTCCAAGCTGGGGGGGGGGGGTGTATGCTGCTATTGTGTATGCGGCCCAGGTGTTGTCCGACGGTTCGCACCGCCTCTGACCAAAATCGGGTTGGGCGGAATGGCGACATAACCCCTGGGGTCCGAGAGTCCCCAACAACACGACAAAATCACAAGTGGCTACATCACATCTGCCTTCCCTGGTTGCCCATTTTTGCTCCCAAAATGGCCCATTTTCAAGCGTTTGGGATTTTCCATGGGCAAAAATGCGTCAACACGTGCTCAAAACGGGCTAAAAACACTTGTTTGAGCATCCTAAATAGTCCAAGATCACTTTTGGAAAAATGCGTTTTTGACCCATTTTTGACCCATTTTTGGTTCCACAACGCCCCATTTTCAAGGCATTTTGGGATTTTCCATGGCCCAAAACGCGTCACCACGGGCTCAAAACAGCCTAAAAACACTTGCTAGAGCATCCCAAGTGGTCTACGAACAACTTTGGAAAAAATGATTTTTTTCGCCCCGGGGACCCTGGTGGACCCACCGTTGGCCCCCGCCGTGCGCGGGCTAGGCTGCCCTACAGCTCCACCAAGTGACCACAAGACGGGGGTGTAGGCGTCTCGTTGGGCGATTCTGAGGCTTGTAAGCCACAAATAGTGAGGGGTTGCGGGTGGACTAGGTGCCCTCGGCCTTCGGTTTTCAGCCACGTAGCCCAAGATACAGCCCGTCATTGGTTTTGGGGCTGGTTGACACATGCAGCGCACATTCAGGCCATTTTTAGCCATTTTTGGGCCGTTTCTCGGACATATTGTGGAATGAGAGGGCAACAAAGGGCTGTTTGTCACGGGGCAATTGAGGCGCACGGTGAGTGTAGCAACTGTTTCCCTTCGTTTGGCCGTTTTGAGTGGGTTTTGGTGCCGTTTTGGGCCAAAAAAAAAACCTGGTTTTGGGGCACAAAATGCGCAGTTTTGGGAGGGCGCCACCGCTGAGTTTTTGGCTGAAAACTTGGATTTGGCAAGGCCACCACCTAGGGAATACGATGGCTAGATTAGGGAAGGACCCGAGGTGTTGGGACGGGGTAACGGCCAAAACGGAGGCGTGACGTGCTTGCTTGCTTGCTTGCTAGCTAGATTTAAGAGAAGAGGGGTGTAGTAATATTTCTATATATATGTGTGTGTGTGTGTGTGTGTGTAAATGTATATATCCTCTAATCTACTCCCCTCTCCCCAACTCCCAACTCCCAACAGCCGCGTACTAGAGTTTTTACGACGCTCCGTATGGCCGCGTGGTGTGCGCCAAGACAATTGTGCGCATATTGGGCTTGATTGGCTGGTTGGCGGCTCCTAAGAAGGGACACTTGCCGTTTCTTGGCAGGTTTCTGGGCGGCAATCGCTTATAACAGATCTGAGTTTGTCAGGGTTATAGGTTTGTTTTGGCGGTCTTTAGTGTCTACGGCTCTGGTGGCTATGCCCGATTTTGCACCGCCAAAGGTTTTGGCGGGTTCTTGGATGTTTGCCAAGTGGGTAACTGTCGATGCGGCAGAGTATGTCACGGCACACGGCAAGGTACGTCACCGAGCAGGCCTGTGTGCTGCTGGCTTGGGTAGGGTGTATGACTGCCCGGTTTGGGTCACAACTCAACAGATTGCGAGATGTATGGGGTCTGGGTCCTTGCCTTGTCAAGTCTTTAGCTGCCAGGTTTTTCTCTCAAGTCACTATGTTACAGGATAATATGCAGGCTATCTGGGGTACTGTGAACCTAAGGGCCCGTACACGACACTGGAAACAGCAGAGGATCTTGCGTGCTGTTGTACATTGGCTACGGACGTCACAGATGGTCCTTCATGTGCTCTGGGTACCTACACATCTGCAGCCTGCGGACCCCCTTTCTCGTGTGCATGATACAAAAAGAGGCCATGTCCAGTCTGCTACAGATCAGGCTAATCGTATATGGACCAAACTAATTCACTCACTTGACCAGTTGAAGTTGTTCGGTACTACATTTGTGCCGGTCTGAACTGTCATATGACGTGTGGGTGTGTGCTGACACTCAGAGGTGTTGTTGCCCTGAATATCCCTGTCTTTCTGAGAGGTTTATTTATCTTTTTTTTAAAACCCGGTCCACCCGGGGGCCCAAAGTGTTGAAGGCACATAACAGAGGAAAGTGGCCTAGGTGGGTCCTGCTATTGCAATGAATCTTGAGCTGTGTTGTTGCATGTATCACTGAAACTATCGTTTGTCTTGTAAATGGTGGTTTCAGTACAGGATTCCAGGTTGACTGTTTGTTACACAGATTGATTTTATTGTTTTTAGCTCAGGGCTAGAACGCCCAGTGGCCCTGCCGACCCGCCCCTTTCCTGTCACTGTGGCCACGCACTGGCTTTGAAGAACTGCTGCCTTGGTGGCCTAGGTGGTTCCTGCTATTGCAATGAATCTTGAGCTGTGTTGTTCCATGTATCACTGAAACTGCACTTGCAGTATGCAACTAGGTCCTGAGTTGCAAGCCTTGATCTCAGCTGTATGTGGCAACATTATCACACATAGCTAAATCCAGTGAACCGTTCATTCCTTCTGATGCAAAAATTGATATTATACTTACGCAATGGGTGTGGTGAGCTCCAGTGAAGTAAACTGGAGCATGTTTGGCTACCTGGTGATGGTTAATTTGCTCACATGCTCAGCCAAAATGTCTCCACTACCAGTTGGATCAGCACAAGAGAGCCATGCCTCAGGCAATGACTCACAAGCACACAAGCACAATTGGAAAAATCCAAAGCCACACAAACCTTTTTTTGCCTGCTCCTTACTCGTCTTGCCTCCAACCAACTTTTTGCTCTTTGCAGCATCCTTTTTGGTGCGTTCATCTTCCTTGCGCTGGAAGTCTGCCTGAGCTATCGCCCACTCTGTTGCCCGTTGTCGAACCACAGAGGACATGCTTTCATCACTGTCCTTCACCTCTTGCCGTGTCTTCCACCCAGACTTGCGCATTTCAATGATGTTGAATGTAAGATGCCGGAGGCGAGTGTCTGGATGCCTGAGTTCAGGAATGGCGTGGAGTGGAGTGTTCAGGAAGGGCACAAAGCAACCTGTTGCAATTCCAAGGGTGCTTCTTTAGAGGTGATTGGCAGCAGCTACAGGGGTGTGTACAATTGGTGCTATGTGGATCCCCATGGATTTGTCTGTGTTCAGATTGTCACCAAATGGTAATGCAAACATGTCCAGACTCCTGGGGATTGGTTTACCCAAATTGTAAATTTTGGTTGACTAATGCTGACCCGAAGACGTCTGAGTCCTCACAAACGATCACCCATGCCTGTCCCAAACCCTCCATGAGATCAAAGTTGTAATTTTTCAGCCAACCCCAAAACACAACCCCAAGACTCCTGCTGTTATTAGCAGGATAGAACAAAAAAATTGGCTTGGACCTTGGTTCAGATTATTACATTGCGCATATTTTTGGACACACCCAACCCCTGCAACGGGTGTTTTGAGCAAAGTGGGGGGGGGGGACAAAGCCCTCAGATGTTGCAGTTGGCGAGTCAATTGATCCACCAAGCCGCTGTGGTGGCCCAGCGTTTCTGTTTCTCCATGGTAGCAGGTCGTGGCCGATCTTGACACTATGCAATCAGTCGTGGCAGGCTGGGAGCTGTTGAAGCAACCCAGGCATGCCTGCATAAACGAAATAGCCATGTATCCATCCCCCTTTATGAGCCTGTTAGCCTTTGCCATGTGCATCAGGTTCTGAGCTGTGGTAAAACCCCTGTTGATGAGACAAAAGTGTCCCCTGAGGCGATTTTGGGAGACCAGTTGTGTATTGCATGTGCCGGGCCCATTCCTGCATCGTTAACAGCTCTCGCTGAGGGAGGGATTCACTGAGGGGATCAGTCGCCCTCCAGCAAACCTGGTCTGGCAGCCTCGCACCATGCCAGACTGCAGTTTGCTCTAGCAGCTCTCAACCCAGCAGTAGGAAAGGCACATGCAATACACGGCTCTTGAAACATTTCAATCAGTTCTGGTGCAGCAATGAGCATAAGACTGGCACACGAATATCTGCACCCCTGCCCATGGTGTGCCTACACCACATACACCCAAACGTGCGACACGGCACACGGAGGACACAAACACCACCCCATCAAAACACGGAATTCCACTCCAAAGAACATTGTGTTTGAAACCCCGCCTCACAAGAAGGCCAAACTTTCTCAATCACCTTCACCAAGGTACTAGCCCACTTGACCTGACACTACAAAAAGACGACACCAGAGAAAAATGTTGCAGGACCAACTGGAGAGAGAGCACCGTGAAGAGAAGGTGCACCCCCCCCCATGCTGCTCCACCCAAAGAGACAAAAGCCAACACACCCAAGGAAAAGAAAGATGCTGAAGGCCAATGGCCCAAAAACTCCTGCACAAGGTATGGACTCCCTGCAGGTAGTGGTGCAGGACACAGAGAGAGGAGGAGGAGATGCGGTGCCCCAGGATGGCGCACACGCTTGCCAACCCCACAGTGCCGACCGGCCCCCACCGATCCGAAACCGGCAATCGATGGGGGGACCCTGACTGTGGGCCTAGTCCGGATCAGAACTGCGGCTGCGGCTCTCCTCTTCGTCTCCTCCCTATGGACCCCTGACCCACATAACCCCCCGACCATGTGTAGCGGGTACCACTCAGGAGCCTTGGAGGGGGGGCAAGGCAGGGAATCCGGCTCCACTTCCGGTCCGGCCGCCACCCCCCCAAGGGGCTGGGGACACAGTCACATGGGTGTGAGCCCTTAGCCCGCCAGGTGCTACCAAAGGGCGGTGTTTGGCCGGCGGGTCACGGGGGCCTCGCCCCGCCGCACAGCCCTCATGTCCAAGGTGCCAGTACAAACCCTCCCTCGGCGCATATTCTGGCTAGGAACGTACCTGAGGTTGGGGAGTGGCCGATCACCATGTTGGTCGCAGTGCCAACCCTAGTGGCCCCACTAGCTGGCACAAGACCTGGGGTTGGAACCCAGCCATGCGGTGTTTGGCCTTCATCATGTCGCGCAGGCGGCTGCCCCCAGGCAGTCATGCGAGACCCGGATCTCACACAAACCCACGTAGCATTGCGGCGGGCCATAACCAATGACCCAAACCAGGTGATGGGCCGGGAGTCCGCCCGGCCCATCAATCACGACCATATCCGCTCCCTACATTTCCTGAGGCTTTGGGGCTTTGCGGACAGATGCTCCGTAGGGCCGTATACTAGTAAACCCGCTAGGATCCCCGAAGTCCGGCGGCAGCCTCTGCCCTTGGGGCAAGAGGGCTGTGAGGCAACCTCGCTCACACACCGGTTAAAGCAGCAGCGCTACTAGCCAAAGGCGGGAGATGGCCGGGCGAATATCTTGGGAGGCCTTAACTGCCCAAGGGGGGGAGGGGGGGTAGATGTGGTAGATGTGGTAGATGTGCAAACACAGGAAAAAAGGTATGCAAAATCAGGAAAATGGCATTCAAGTGCCGATCACATTGTCCATAGAAAGGTTTTGGACGTCTTCACAAGTTCGAACTCGAAACAGCGGGCCAAAGATACTGAAAATATACCCTCTTTTTAACCAAATTCCAACGAGACGCGAAAATTCCCATCATATGAAGAAATTATAGAAATCATAGTACAAAATTCCGACTTGCAAATGTCTGCATTCAAAATCTTCATACACAATGCAATATTCAAATGGATGGCACATTGGGTCACAAATACAGGACATGAGATACAAACAAACACAATTCCAGTAGACAGACTGTCACATCTGCTGAATCACTGGCATTGCAGGCTGCCAACACTGCAGATCAGTAAACAAATTGCATTCAAATTATGTCGGGACAAAAACAAAATGAAAATCTACTACTCAGAGCATGAAGATGGTGACATTGCATGTGACTGCCACCAATTTCTCATCACAGTAGTAGCCATCAAATCACCTGCGCCTCTTATTGCCCAACATTTTTCCCTTCTGGGGCGCCTTGCTTTGAGAAGGTTGTGTGGCACCACCACTGACCACTTGCGAGAAATGCTCCAATCCTTCTGGCGTCTGCGATTGTGAGGCCCGGCTGCCACTTCCCGGACTGGTCACATTTTGACTCTCCACAGACCCTGTAGCTTGTCTGTCGGCAGGCTCCGCTGCGGATTCATCCGCTGCTGATCGGTCCCTTTTTGTAGGTGCTTTGGTGGGTGTTGGTTGTGGCACAGTCGTACCACCTGCATTGGCATCCCCATCCACATCCTTCGCCCAGCCCTTTTTCGGTGTTGCCTTAGGCTTAGCCTTGGCTTTTGATTTCCACTTTGGGTCCACACGCGTTGACTCAGGTCGTCAACATCATTAGGAACATAGGCCATCCCAGTCCGGTCCACAGGAATCCCCTTGTCCGGCTGAGGCAGAACAAACTCCAACAAATTGGTGCCAGAGAGTCAGCTTCCCGCAAAGTGCCACATGTCAACTCAATAGCATCCTTTGGCAATTCATCAACGTCAGCTACCCAAATACGACTAAACATTCAAACTTAAGACAAATATGCAACTGAACGGCCAGATTTGGGGATGAGGACCCCACCAATACTTAGTTCGTCAGGTTCAGTGGTAGATCCAAAATCCCCATTACCCATTGCACTGCTTCAGGACACACGATACTCTGCAAGGGGCACTCATTGAATGTCGCGTACATAGGCAACTAGAAAAGGGGTGCAAATCACAAAAATCCAAGGGAGACGTGAAATTTCGCACGATTTCAGAAATCGGAAAGATTGGGGTATGGTATTCACGTAGCGCTGCACAAGTGTTACCGTCCTTGGAATCGGAGCAAATGTGACAATTGACATCACCAACTGCATAATGTTGAACCTTGGACTGCGACAGCCCGTGTTGTAGATCATCACACTCACCACATTCACCCCTTCGTCAGCCAGATCCGCTTGTAATTGACTGTTGATGATCCGAACTTTAGCCAAATCACAAGCGATCAGCAAGAATTTTTCTAATGCGGCGTGTCACACAGCAAGAGGAGACAGCCCCATTGACCAGCCCTTGGGGAGTTCAATAATTGTCAAAATGAAAGGTAGACCAACGAATGTGGCATTTTGGATTGTGGTAGGGTTCAAGAGACAGATTTGAAATGGCGATCCAGCGCCCCCTGCATCTGCACTTGTGCCACCAACAATGTGGTTCACATCTGTGCCACCAACTGTACGGAGATGAACCACATTCCCATCAACTTCAGCAACATCAAATGAATTGCGTGGTCTGGCAAGGTAACTTCTGAAATCAGTGTACTTCCCACATGTCCAAAATTCTGCTTTACAGACACAATCCCACGGTGGCATAGGATTTTCCTCATTGTGCACCCAGTCAGCGCAGGTGACGATCATGTTCACCAGTTTCAAATGATCTATTTTGGTCCCACACCGCAGCTGAGAGAGCATCATTGGTTGCCATCGAAGGGAGAGGACGTTATGACGTACGATGTCCAAAGGTACTCTGACAAATGTCCGCTGAAAGATACCCAGTAAGGCTTAAACACGACGAAGGAGATGGCCATGACGCGCCTGCAAAGCTTCCACTCGTGCTCCAGTGGTTTCAACAACATCCATCAACGAAACATGACCCGGAAATGGTGGTAATACCAGTAGATGCAACACAGCAACAGCTGTGCAATTAATGGAATGATCAGGGTGCAACTGATCAACCCCACAGCTGGCGTGCTCTGGCTATTAGTATGGGCATGGCTGCATGCAGAATTCCTGTTGGAGCCAACAATCGGCGTGTCCTCCGGCTCAAACGGATTGCCACCGGTGCATATTGAAACTCTGGGGAGCAGCAATTTTTCGCAGTAGTCTCCAAACACAGATCGATTGATTTGAGAAAACAGTGTACCAACGGGGCTTCTTGCGGACACCATGAGCAAATGGCAGTTGCGTAAGATCCTTCCGGATTCGTCTATTAAGTCACATGGCAAGTGCCCAGACGGCAAGTAACCTAGCAAATCCACCATTCGCAGCATCTCTCATGAATTGCTCTGTAGTTTGAAATTCACATCCAGCAACAACCACATGTAACAATGCACGATCCATCGCCTATGGGCACCTCGCAGCAATTAATCAGATTAACATGCCTTAGATCAATGAACAGACTGCGTAATAAAGATGTCGGGACTCACAAAAAAGAAATCATGGGCTTCAAATTGGTTACAATGCAATACAAACACACATCACGGGTGACCATTGAAAAGAAAGGCGTCGAATCATCCAAAATTGAAGAAATGGCGAAATTTTGTGTCTCATTGGACGTGAAAATGGCTAATAATGGGTATGATATGTGAATGCGAAGAAAAATTGTCTTTTAAAACCCAGTCTTCGGCAATGTCTTACCTCATCCTCTAATTAGTACCCCAGAAATGAACCCCGGTATGAGGCAAAAATTTGCACTTTTGGGCCTCCGGGAGGGTGGGCAGTTAAGGCCTCACAAGAGTATCCCACTCGTAAGCTGTGGAATCCAAACACGCCAGGAGCTAGGTGGACAAGTCCCAACAACCGCTCCTCCCTCTCTCAAAACAATATGTTGGGCGTCGCCGGCACCACGGGCATCTTCCGCTTGCAGTCCAAGGTGTCGCAAAAAATAATCACGAGGGCAAGCACGCCGTGCTGTGCTGCCCCCACCACAAGCACCCAGTCATACAAATAGGTATGATCCTCGTCCGCCATGTCCCCATACTCCTTTGTCTACGGAGACATCATTTGTGACGAGAGACACATGAAATGTTCTAGGCGTTCTGGACGAATTTAAAAAAAGGTTCTACGACGCGCACAACGTCCGGAACGCGCAGAACGAATCGGTGTGGCTCCGGGGACACATGGAGAGCCACGCCTAGAATACGCACGCAACGCGTACGACGCGCACGACGTGTTGTGGAACAGAGTGCCGCTGTTGGGGGGGGGGGGGGGGTGAGCCGCGTCCTCACAGTTGGGTATCCAGCCTACGCAGTTGTTCCACGAGGGTTCGCACTGGTCCCATGGGTAGGGATGGCACAGCCCTCCGCCTCCATGACCGTCTCGTTCCGCCCCACCACGCCCATGACAAGCTACACGTCGTGGGCGTCCCCAAAGCACTTGATGTGCATGTGCTTCCCGCACGCTCCACACGCCCAACGCGTACTCCCGTTGCGGCAATGCGTGCACAAGAGGCGGCTCGCAAAGCGCTTCAGTGCATGCACCGTAGGGACCGCAGCGGTTGGCGTTGTGCTGTTGAACTCTGCGCCGCTAAAGTACCGCTGCTTGAGGATGTCCCATTGGAAATCCCACATGGTGGTCTTCTCGTCCACCAATCCCAATGCCTTGGCGGTGGCAAAGGCATTGCCGGTCGCGTACCGCACCATGAACGCACGCACAGCGTGGCTCCAGGTCATTTGCCTCCCCATTTGGCGCATTTGCAGCGCCATTTGGTTGGCCCCATCTACGGCACGGGAGAACTCCCAGTAGCACGCTACGACCAGAGGGAGAGGGTTCCCTCTCCGGTCTCTGGGCACCTCCTCCCCATACCAACAATTGGTAAGGAAGGGGACCAAGCGTGGGGGTTTGTCACCTTCGGGTTCTTGTACACGGCAAGTTCATAGTTCTTGTCGGCCACAATTGCCCATGACTTCCGAAGAAGCTGTCCGCACAAAGGACGGTGGACTGCGGGATCATCCTCGCCCATAGACGCATGATACCCTTAGCGTCGTACTTGCCGCAACATGACCCAAAGCGGCGGACCTTGCCGCAACGCCCCGTGTAGAGGTAGACGTCGAAGACGTAACCCCCCCCATTGTCCGCGAGGACGTATAATTTGATGCCCGTAGAATGGGGCTTACGGGCAATGTATTGCCGTAGCCCCAGGCATCGGCCACCACTATGGGGAACGACAGCCTCGTCCCCACAAACCGCCCCACCAATTTCCCATGCAGCGCTCCATGTTGCGTTGCACTCCTCAATCAAATCCGTCACATCGGTCCGTAATAACCGTTGTAGACGGTAGTAGATTTCCTGGGGGAGTAGGGACGCCATATACTTGTTGTACGCAAGGTGGCGCTTGTCCCAGATCCCGCCTACCTGCATGGGACGTACCATTCCCAAGCAGATTAGGAAATCATTGTACCTGCACAGTGGGATGCAGGTGCTAGTGCTGTAGCACACGTACAACACATTGCACATGTCGTAGGGGGTACAGTGCTGCCTCTACCATTGCCCCTGGGGCCTAGAGACACGGTCTGCGTGTCAAATGCGTCCTACAACGATCTCAATGGCACTTGCCAACCTAGCGCATCCTAAAGCGATTTCACTCTGCGGAAACGGCATGCACCTCGCGCACCACATACTTTTCTTTACCCATGGGAGCAGGGATCGATGGTTGGTTTCCATGAGATTGCACGCTGCAGGCCACATATGGGTTGCAGCATCTACTCCCAGATCTCATCTAGGGAATAGGCCCATAGTTTCGATCTTCCTGGTCGAACACCATGCTCCACATTTGCGGCACACTCCGGGCGCGGTAGGGGTCCTGATTGGAGCTTGTCCAATGCTGGCGTGTTGATGAGCTGTGCACACCAGGAAAGGGGTGTCATGTAGGTGGGCTACAATAGCTGCAGAGCATGCAGAACGCGCTTAACACTAAACCTGTCCCCGGAGCACTACACGGAGACAACGCCCGGGACGCTCTGGACGCGCACAACGACCGTACCTGATGCCGGGGACACGGGAAGAGACAGCGGGCGCGACACGTGGAGCACGAAGAACGCGGGGTCAGAACGGTTTTTTCGAGCAACAGTGGTGACATATATATATATATATATATATATATATATATATCCTCCAATCTACACCCCTCTCCCAACTCTAGGTGGCTCCACCACACGGCTCTGAGGTACGTGCGAAGGGCACAAAGTGGTGCATACATGTGGTGGAAGGGGCTAAACTCGGTCAAAACGGGCTCAAAACGGGCTAAAAACACTTGTTTGAGCATCCCAAATGGTCCGGGATCACTTTTGGAAAAACGCCTTTTTGACCCATTTTTGACCCATTTTTGGTCCCAAAATGGCCCATTTTCAAGGCATTTTGGGATTTTCCATGGGCCAAAACCCGTCGCCACGGGCTCAAAATGGGCTAAAACCACTTGTTTGAGTATCATAAATGGTCCAGGATCATTTTTGGAAAAACGCGTTTTTGACCCATTTTTGACCCATTGTTGGGTCCAAAACGGCCCATTTTCAAGGCATTTTGGGATTTTCCATGGCCCATAACGCGTCACCACGGGCGCAAAATGGGCCAAAACCACTTGTTTGAGCATCCCAAATGGTCTAGGAACAACTTTGGAAAAAATCATTTTTTTCGCCCCGGGAACCTTGGTGGACCCACCGTTGGCCCCCGCCGTGCGCGGGCCGGGCTGCCCACCGGCTACACCAAGTGACCACTGGTACGGGGGTCTGAGTGGCTCGTTGGGCGATTCTGGGGCTTGGAAACCACAAAAAGTGGGGGGTTGCGGGTGGACTAGGTGCCCTCGGAATCGGATTTTGAGCCACGTAGCCCAAGATACGGCCCGTGCTTGGTTTCGGGGTGCTGGTGCACATTGCGCAGATTGTGGGGCTTTTTGGCACCTTTTTGGGCCGTTTCTCGGACATATCGTGGAATTGAAGGGCACTAGAGAGCTCTTTGACACGGTGAAGTCAAGCCGCACGTGCAGTGTACTCACCGTATCCCTTCGTTTGGGCGTTTCGCCCGGGTTTTGGGGCTGTTTTGGGCGAAAAATGGCTGTTTTTGGCCCAAAACTGCGCAGATTTGGGAGGGCACCTCCCGACTTGGCGCCCCCGCCCCGGGCCGCCACCGGTGAGTTTTTGGCTCAAAACTTGGATACAGCAAGGCCACCACCTGAGCTTCAAGATGGCTAGAGTAGAGTAGAGCCCGGAGCGATGAGGCGGAGCAATGGCCAAAACGGTGAGGAGAAGTGCTTGTTGCTTGCTTGTTGTTGCTTGTTGCTTGTTAGCTAGATTTAAGGGGAGAGGGGTGTAGTAATATATATATATATATATATATATATATATATATATATATATATATATATATATATAGTCATAGTCATAGTCATAACCACTTATCATGCCGTCTACTGGAGTTACCGGGCATCTCGCGCCGACAGGTGGTTCCTGCCTCGCTCGATCCCGTGGGTCCCAGGGCTGCCTGAGGTGGCCCACAGCATGACGGAGGACCCAGAGGACCGGGGATACCGGGCAACCAGGCTTTGGGGGCAGTGGCAACTGCAAAGCGTTAGCATTAGCAACGGCGACGGACGCTGGCCCGTTTGTTCGCCGGGGGTACGGGGGCAAGGCAAAGCAGCGCAGCAGCATCGCAACAAGCAGAAAGCAATGGCACCTCTGTCCGTTGCAATGCAGCAACCAAGGAACAAAGCAGCACGCATGCGGCGAAGCGAGAACTGACCCTCCATCGTTCATGTTGCCCCGCCACTGTGGAGACACCCAACACCCATGACCCCACGTAATCCACTGTCTTCCGCGTCCTCGAAACTGCCCACCACCCCTGACTCCACGTATCCCTCTGCCAGCACGCACTAGCTTGTATGTGCACAGCCAGGATTTCTGGGAGGCTCCAGCCTAGCCTGGCCCTCAGCTGTCATCGCCCCCATGTCTCCACATTGTACGCCATCTTCCCACCGCACCAGCCCCCTAGTATAGTACAGAAACACGTTACCAACTCCACGTCCCCGTGGTCCCGTGCTGCCCCCACACCCCAGATATATACCATGCTGGCATCCCATGTCAGGGGCCAGCGCCCAGTCTGCGTCGAGGCATTCACTTGCCCACATATAATATATCTTGAGGGTCTACAGGGGGGGACGCCGGCCGCTTTGCGACGGGAGTGGCGCAACCCGTGAATATCGCTGGCTGGGATTCGGGCTGGTGGGTGCCGTAGCTTGGTTATCGACCCCCTGTAGGGGTACCCACCAGAGGCTCGCCCCGGGCCGTGGTTACCAGGTGCACCTCATCTGGCCCACATACAATGCCCTGGCGCCTACCCTTGACCCTTACCTGCACTGTTTGGCCAGCTTCCGTGGTTGCGCCTCTTCCGCCACAGCAGCGGCCAGGCCGCAGGTTCGGCCCCCACCGACGACGTGGCGAGCCTACTTATAGCATTGGCCCGCGCGTCACCCCCCGGACCACTCAGCACGCCGCTCCCCTGCCCTCCTCGCCTCTAGCCGACCGGACTGGTGCCCCCCAGGGGTAAGTCGTTACAGTGGTGAGGCGACTGCATACTCTTCACTACGACGCCGCGCAGTACCGCCGTTGCCATGCCGACGCCACCTGCTAGCCGCCACGACACTCACCACTGCAACCACAAGGCCAAGGTCAGAGGTTAGACTATGTACATGCCCGCAGGCACGGTCCCTCTAGTTTGTTAACGGGGCCAGGGGATGCCCCCGCGCTCCCCCTGAGTTGTTAGAGGGGTCAGGGGGACACCCCAGTACCGCCATGCTTCCCCGCTGCTCCCCCACTGCACGGCTCCCCAGTACCGCCGCGTACCCCCGCCGTACGGATCCCAGTACCGCCGCGTTGACCCCCAAGACTCCAGTACTCCGCCACCTGGAACTCCACGTGCCCCCTGTGAGCGCTCCCTCCAGGCTGCCATGCCGTCTCCACGACGCCCGCCATACTGTCCCCCTGATGATCCCACCGTCATAACCTTCCACGCACACATCTTCGCCCCGTCGCCGCTCCTGGGGCCTGCAGGCTGACCCCGCAACCCCGTGTAACACTCCCAGGGGGCGCCGCAGCGCTGTAACCCCCAAACAACTCCGTGCACCCCCGGTGTACCCCGAGCAACCACTCCCAACACCGCCGTAGCCGGGCCGCCAGTAGAGACCCCGGTGCCATGGGAATACCCTACAGGGGTTTGGGCCTTATTACCCTGGTCGGGACGACCCATGACACCTCACTGTTGTATGCGGCGACCCGGGGCAGGCGGGTGAAGCATCCCTGTCCGACCCTCATGCACGGGGGCAGTACGGCTCACCATCAGGCCGGCACGACCTGTCACATCGCGTTGGCCGTCATACGCCGCCTGCCAGTACCGCACAATCAGGCCGCGTAGGCACTGCTTCTCTGGCGCCACTCCCTCCGCTGCGTCCAGCGTAGGGATGGCAGCTGGTGCACCCACAATTCCCCTCCCCATCAACCTGCACCCCCGGCACCCACCACTCCGTCACCATTTCCTCCGTGATGCCACAACCAGAGTATCCGTGAGTCGCCCTCCAGAGCCGCCCACCACAGCATCAGGGGCAGGGCCGCAGACGGCGCTCCAGGGCACCGTACCCCTTCCACTCGGACGCTCTTCAGGCCACCCTGGATAGTCGTCCAGGCACTTGAGGACATCCGTCCAGAGTGCCGCAGTGCCCACCTCGCCTTAGGCCACCCCCTGTCGGCATGCTCCTGACATGTCCCGCACAGCGGGGCGGAGGCACACTGATGAACCCAAACGGACACCGTCTCCCCGCACCCGTGGCATCGCTGCGGAAGCACAGACCGCGATGGAACGCAGCTACCATCACAGCACTGCGACCACAGGTCCTGCCATACATCGCAGCACGCGTCCTGGAGCCCGAGCAAAGCCCCTGTCAGCGTGCGTGCTGTGGCACTGCTGAGGAGGCTGCGCCTCGCCTCCTCCCACGTGGACACCGGGCGGAGTATCGGTTGTCCGTCGGGCATCTCCGGCAGGCTCTCAAGCAGCCGGGGCCACCGCGCCACCTTGGGGCCGCGCGTGCCATGCGCCAGGAGCTCCCAACCGTAGTCCCGCAAGACCTCCCCGATGACAACAACCCCGTCCTGCTCCGGGCCCCTGGCGGAAGCCAGAACCAAGCGTTGCCCTCCCGCCCGAGCCTCAATGACCGCCCTGAGACCCAGGGTGTCAAGGGTGTGACGGGCATCGGCAGCCACGTGGTCGTCCCCCTCTGGCAGAGAGAACATGGCCTCCGTGACTTGGCCTTGCGCGTCGTCGCCCTGTACCCGCGCCAGCTGCTCGGAGCCCACTAACACTGCCATGGACCGCTGCTCCGTGACCGCCGGTACGGCTCGTCGCAGCTGCCGGTCACATAGCCACAACGTACCCACGTCAAGTACGACAGCCACCGCCAGGACTGGGAGACCGCACAGAGGTTGCTGAAGGACTGGCAGCACCTCGCGAGGCCAGCCCACGACGTTCCCCACCGCTGGATGGTTGGCGTACACCTGGAGCCAGGGATCACTCTGGCCGTCAGGGTGTCTCACCTTGGTACCCCGCACCTGGGCCCAGGACTGCGCCGACACCACGCGGGACCACTCCCTGAATGCCGTGATGTCTCGCGCCACCCAGGAACCGATCCACCGGTCGAAGGCCTGCGCCACCGCCGCCATCCAGTGAGGGAACAAGGACAGGGCCTCCTCACGCTCGATGCACGACCGCGACACCAGCAGTGCGTGCAGCGGTGCCCTCAGAAAGGTTGCCCGCAGGTCGCCGGGGAGGCCGGCAAACGGGTTCCACGGCGGACGCTGCAGGATCCTCCCTGCCGGCGGGCAGAAGGGTGTGTCACCGCGCAGGAACGCGTATACCGCCCTCCTTCGATCTTGCATCGGCAGCTGCATGATCTGGGTGAGCCGATGGTTCCTGCGGGCATACACATCTTCCCCAATCTGGACCATGTCCTCCACAAAGAGTCTGGCCTTGGCAGGTCCCCGGGACGACGCCGCTCGCACCGCAGCGAACAGCCGCTTCAGGTCCCCGGGTACGACACCTGCCATCAGGGATTCTGCCCACCTGCAGCCGTGCTCCCTCCACGCCACGAACTCCACCGCCCTGTCCGTTAGGGGTAGCTCCGCCGTGAACTCCTCCACACGCCTGCACAGAAGCCCAGCCACCTCCTCGTCCCGCGCACACAGTAGGCGCATGTGGCCGATGTCCTCCTCCGGCCCCCCACAGAAGATACAGGGGTGGGCTGGTATTGCCACACGCGTGAGCTTCTGTCTCCACCGTCGCATGACCTGCATGGTGGACAAGCGACCGTCACGTGCCCGCAGCATATTCCTGTGCGTTGGGCCGTGGTGCACAGCTCCCAGGGACATCGCCTCGCAGGCGCCAGCTAGTGGCGTGTGCGCCCTGGTGCGTGCCGCTAGCGAGCGCCACTCTATCTCCCGGACCTGCTGAAGGGCTTGCATGGATGGTACACGCGGCTCGAGCTCACCATTATCCCCCGGTACCAAGAGGATGGCGTGCTCCTTCGGCAGGACAAGATGGACTGGCGGGGCCATCGCACGGGCCGCGGCAGAGTCCGGTGCCTCAAGCGGGACCGCCGCTAAGTGCGAGCTCTGCCTCACCACCCAGTGGTGCGGCCCCCCAACTCGGCGCGGCAGCCGCCGCAGCCCCTCCACTATCCAGCTCAGTGCATGTTGATTGACCAGATGTGACGTCGGCCCCTTGATGCCTCGGTACAGGGCCTCCTGCGCCCTGCGGAGATGCGCTCCTATGACGGACGCATCCACCACGTGTACCGTGCACGCTGACGGGGGCGTGTGCAACAAGTACGCCGCCGCGCCAATGATCTCTGCCTCCGGGACCGTGCCGTAGATGGCACCCGTCCACGTGGGGATTCCGTGGCTGGCTACCGCCACATTTGTGGCGTCGTCTCCCTGGGGCGACGCGTCAGACGATGTGACTTTAGTCGCCACCGGCACCCAGCAGTACCGGTGGGGCTCTAGCCACGCCACGTCGGAGTGGGGGCTCTGCACCACCTTTCCCAGAGACGCCGCGCTGGAGGCCGTGAGCTCCGGGGACAGGACCACCCTCGGTCGATACACCGCATGTGGTCTCCAGGCCAGGTCACATCCGCAGACTGACTTGATGGCGTCCAGGGCGGTGGTGTATTCCGCCCCCCAAACCGTTGCGGAGCAGGAAGGCTGGTACACCACGACAGACCCCTGCTCCACTGCGCCACCACCACGTAACGACGTGACGGCGACATGCGGATCATGCGGCACGTTGGACATTCGGACCACTTCCGGGACCGAGTGCTCATCCGGATCCGGGATTGGGCCTGCCGGCAGCAGAAGAACAATTGCCCATTCGCTGCACTTGTGCACCGCCGCGCACGCCCTGGAAAACGCTGGCTGTCCGTGCACAACCCATAGTGGTGGCGGGCTTATGCCGCCCCCGGCGTGGGGAGTGAGTAGGGGGACGGACGCCGGATCGTCTTGCTGCTGGTAGCCCTCAAAGACGTCCCCCAGCAGAAACAGGAGGGCGGCCAGCGGGACGAACGGCATGGACAGCCCCGGGTAGGCCGGGTCCCATCCTTCCTCCCTGTATCCGCCCACCACATACACGTCCCCCGCAGCGGACTGTCTATTGCGTTTGCTGGCCTTCTTTCGGCGCACTGGGTGAATGAGCCGGTGAGTCAACGGACCGGGCAGCTGCGGCCGGAAGACGTCGCGAAGCCCCGTGAGCCACACGTGGTCCAGCTGGTGGGGTCCTACTCCCGCGTGCGGAAGGTGCAGGTGGTCCTCGTGGCACTCCTGTAGCTGGACCGCCCAGTGCCCAGGCGTAGGGCAGGGGAGCCGCGCATGCAGGAGGTCATTTGCGGGATCAGTCAGGGACTGCACTGCCGCATCCGTGCGGGGCCCCGAGAGAATGCAGATGTCCCTACCCTTGAAGGCGTAGGATTGGGAGACCCACTTCCGCCCTGCCCACTGCACTTGCGGCAGATGGGCGTGTGCACACGAGTACACCGACGACGGCATGAGAAGCCCCACGCGCAACGTCCCCATCGCCCTGAGCACCCTGTCCACCCACGTATTGCCAGCGTGTGTGGCGAATGACGCAGAGGGCACCATGAACTGCCCGCACACTCCGTACTGCACGTGCATGTCTCGGAGCATGGCCCGCAGCTCATCACGGACCGTCATCGACCTGTGGTGGGTGAGTTGAGTCACGGTCGCCACGACGGAGTCGCGGCATATAACCTGGACATCTGCCAACCGTAGCCCATGACCTGACCGCACCGCCACGTTGGACAGGTCCTTGGGCAGCTTCTCAAACTGCAGGGCCGCAGCCTTGATGGCAGTATTCAGCTTGACCACCGCCTCCGCCGTGTCGGACAGGTAGGGCGCCGCGTACCGCACGATGCCACCAACCACGGCCGCCATCACCTCATGAGGCACCGACGCTGGCCCCAGCGTGTTCTTGCACCAGCCCAGCAGGGCTTCACACCGGAGTACATGTTTCTCCTTCATGGTCGCCATCCCCCTGGGATCGAGGCGCAGGCCCAAGTATGGTACCGTGCCCTTGGCACGTAAGCATACCCATGGGGCCGCTGTGTCCCCCGGGTTCAGGTATACCATAATCGAGTGGATGCGAGCAGTACTGGCATAGGCGCATTTGCTCACGTTGAGGGACATGCCCATGTCCGTGAGATACCGCGCTATCATCGCCGCATACTCCAGGAATTGCGGCAGGGAGTGCGCTATCAGCAGGAGGTCATCACAGTACGCCTGTACCAGGGGTGGCACCGCGTGGCGAGCATCCCCCCGCGCCTTACAGGCAAGGCTCCGCAGGAGAGGCTCCAATAGGAGGAGGTAGAGCACAGCGCTCTCCGCACTGCCCTGCCGCAGGCCCCTGTGGAGCCGTATGCTCGGCGTCGGGCCATGCGCAGTGACGATGCGCACCAGGGACCCGCAGCTGAGGGTGTGGAAGAGCCTGATGAGCTCCTCCGGGACACCCATGTGGCGCAGGAGTAGCGCCAGTGCTCCGTGCGGCGCTGTGTCAAAAGCTTTCGACACATCGAAGGCCAGGACGTGGTTTTCCTCCATCCCACGCTGCAGCCTGCGCTGGGCCAGGAACACCGGGGCAGCCGCCGTGGAGCCCGGCATGGCTCCGAACTGCCAGTCCGCGGCCAGTCCCTTGCGTGCCAGAACAGCTGTGAACCTCCGCATGAGGGGGGTCATGAGCATTCGCATGTCTTGCTGCCCCAGCGCTATCGGCCTGTACTCGTCCAGGTTGCCCGTGGCTGTGCCCTTGGGCATCAGCCAGATAATGGCCTCGTGCCAGGACTCCGGGACATCCGCACCCCGCAGGATTGCCCTGTACGCATGCACCAGGAGCCCCTGCACCGGTTCAGGCAGCTCTGCTATGAGGGCTGCCGTGACCCGGTTGGACCCCGGAGCTTTGTCGTCCGCCACGGCCTGCCTCACGGCGTCTTTAAGGTCCTGCATGGTGTAGTCCTGTACCGACCTCCACTCCTCCGGCACCCCTTTGGGAATGTGGGCCCGGACCAGCCGCTCGAAGGCCGGCAGGTTCACTGGCCGCTTGGCGTACAGCGCCTCCCAATACCTCTGGACCTCGCCAATGACGTCCGAGGCCTCCAAGAGCACCTTCTCCGACTCGCGGACGCGTACGGACCATAGGCCTGACGGGGCATAGTTCACCACGTTGATGGCCCCCCGTATCGCCGTCCATCGGAGCTGCAGGTCCGGTACCCTGCCCCGCCAGTAGTCCTTGATGGACCGGCGCCTGTTGCTCCTGAGGACATCCCGCAGCTCCTCCACGCGTGTCTCCAGCTGGCGGAGCTGTTGGTCCAATGCGGCACGCAGGTCCTCAACCGAGGCGGGGGACAGGTCGGGGTCCACTCGCCGGAGGTGCTGTAGCAGGGCAGTCGCTTCCTGGGAGTGGAGTCCGGCCGCCGCCGCGTCCCGTTGCCACAGCTGATGGGCACGCCAGGCCAGGGCCTGCTGATCCGAGAGGACCTGGTCCAGCGACGCCTCCGTTTCCGCCTGCCCGTGTGGGTACTGCGGGTCCACGCCGGAAGGCATGCGCACTCCCGTGACCCTGGACACGTCATCACGGAAGGCGTAGAGCAGGTCAAAGACCGCTTGCACCTCCGACGTGCCCATGGTGGCAGTGTCCTGGTCCGATGAGAGCCACGCCTGTAGCCGCTGATCCCCGCAGGCCTTCTGCAGTACTGCCGCCACCGCCTCACGAACCCCCGGGGAGTCCGGGCGTATGGCGTGCAGCCTGCCCTGGGCGTGCGAGTAGGCCATCCTGGTGACCCTCTCTTTGCCGGCCACCGCTAGCGGGATGTCCAGGACCACAGGGCCATGATCCGACCCCAGCGACGCTGGAGACCGCCCCGGCGCCAAGTGAGGGTGCTCACGCGCCGCCCACGGGACCAGAGGCGAGTTCAGAAGGAAGGAGTCCAGTCGGTGCCCCGCCCTCGTGGGCCTCCTGTCCTCCTCCCGTTCCGGGCCTGCCCTGCGGAAGCCACACTGTTCCCACAGGGCTTGGAACCTCCTCGTGGTAGGGTGCCACGGGGACTCCAGCCACACGTTGAAGTCCCCTCCGAGGAGCACGGCCCTGGTGCCACCCGCGCTCTTGGCCGCCGCGTACATGGCCACGTCAGCCCAGAAGGACGCCTTAGACGCCCAGGAGTCGCCGCCGCTACCCGGGCCGTGGACGTTGATGACCGTGAGGGTGCCACCTGCGGTCACCACATCCAGGGCCATGGCCTTGCCCGGCACGATGTCCACGATGTCTCGAACCTCCTCCGCGGCGAACACGTCCGCCCGAAGGGCAATCAAGAGCCCGCCGCGCACCGCCGCCGCCGACGCCGCCTGGGCATCCACCCCTGGGTATGTATGATACCCATGGTGACGCCACTGGTTCTCGGAGTGCACCACACCTTGAGGGTCCTGCAGGCCAGTCTCCTGGAATAGGCCCAGGATGGCACCCTCGGCCTTCATGATACCCGCCGCCACCGCATCACCGTCGAGCATACCTGGGGTCACTGGTACACCGTCCCCCCGCATCGAGCCCTGGACGTTCCAGGACACCGCCGATCTGGTGTCGGAGGCGGGGCCCCTTCATGGCTGCACGTGCGGATCGGGGCCCCCCGCCGGATCCGGATCACTGGATGGAGAGGGGCCACCAGCAGGCTCTGGGGGACCACCTGCATCCGGCGCGGGTGGCTGGCGAGGTGGCCCCTGACCCCGTGGGCCTCCGCCCGAGGATGTCGTCGCCTGCCGAGACCCGGCAGATGCGGCGGGCTCCCCCTCAGTCTGCCCGCCGGACGTACTTGCCGCCGTACTCCCCGTAGAAGTCACCGCCCCTCGCCGCGCTGCAGACCCAATCGCCCGAGACCGTGCTGCCGATGGCGACGCCCCGCGCCCCGCCGCAGGGCGGGCACCCGTGGGCAGCGTGAGCGCTCTGGACCCCGCCTGGGCCGACGCGAAAGGCCCCGCCTGGCCCCCCGGCATAACGCCAGCCAGCATGGCCAGCGCCTGGTCCCGTTGTGCCGGATCAGTCACATGGTCCCGCTGGATGTGGTCTAGCAGGTCCTTGGGGTGGAGGTGGGTAGGCCGGCAGTGCGTGCCAGCTTTCCATGTGCAGTGACCAGCCCCATCCAGCCGAGACCAGGGGCAGACGTTGATCGTCTTTGTCCCACGCTGATCCGTGGCCAAGTCACCGCCGAAGTGCCGCAGCACGTACCGAATGTTGACATAGGCGCCATACTGAGGCGGGGGGCTCCTCTTGGGCGGCGGCTGGGGCGCCGCTTTCGGGGCCTGCTTCGCCGCCGCAGCCGGGGGCGCCGCAGGCCGCACTGGTGGCACGCTTGGTGGTTGCGGCAGGTGCAGCATTCCCCCCACGGGAAACTGCTCATCCACCCAGCGGCGCCACGCGTCGGCGAACTTCTCCCGGTCGCCCTCGACCCTCCACCTGGAAGTGGAGAACGCCCGGAGCCACGGCCCCATGTTCTCCGCCATAACCAGGCGGAGGGCATCTCCTCCGCTCTGCCGGCGGAAGCGTGTCGCGGCCGCGCCTGCCACGGTCCCCTGGAGGTACAGCGCGTCGCCCCCGTCGCCACTCAGTGCACTAAGGTGCAGGGCCTCCAGGTCGGCGGGGCGGACCGTGAGCACCGTGCCCTGCCCGCGATCGTACAGGCGCAGCGCCGAGGAGTGGGGCTCCAACGCCGCCACAACCCAGTACCACGCCCGCGACGCGCTATGCAGCAGTGCAAGCGAGGCTGCCGGCCTGTTGCTGGACGACTGCGCCGCCGGGGCCCTGGGGAGGGCCGTCGCGTGACCCTGCAGCGCCTTGCATATGCCAGCTGCATGCTCAGCCTGCCACATGTTGCTCGGGACTACGGGCCAGACGTCCTGCCCCTGGACCACTGGCGGCCGCGTGACCTCCACGAAGACCGCCGGCGCTGGCGGGATGTCCTCGGCCGTGCACCTGTGCGCCCTGCGCACCGGCCCCAGCCCACTGAGGCACTCCTGGAACACCCGGTAGCAGGCCGGGCCCCTGGACTGCAGCCTCCTGAGCCGGCACGCGGTGACTACGACCCACTCCAGTCCCCCCGTTTCCACCCGAACACAGGCCCAATACTCCGCCCCCTCCAACACCACCAACCGCCCCATATCCGCCATGCCCACCGTATGGGTGGAGGACACGCTCTCCACCCGCAGCCACCGCTTGGCGCTCTCTTCCCACGGCTGGGGGGCATGCATCCGCTGCTGCTGCATCGCGTCCTGCACGTGCTGCAGGGACACTGTCGCCAGCATGGACATCCCCCCGTCCGACGCCGCTGCCATACACAGCAGGGCATGTTGCATGCGCGCCCCGGGCAGCCCCACGTTGTGCGGGACGTTTGCCAGGTCCAAGGGCGCGCGGGGCGCCGGCAGGGCCTCCAACACCGCCGCAGGCAGCTCCCCCAGGGACGGCAGACGCGCGATGGGCCCCATGTCCCTGTTGAGGACCACCGCCGCCACCCACCGCCTGTCCAGCGCGGACAGGAGGTTGCCCGGCCTCGGCACCCTGAGGAGGGTACCGACGGCGGACATGAGGGCGCACACGCCACAGTCCTTGGTGTTGCCGGCCGGCTGCTGCACCTGAGCCGCCCGGGCCTCCGCCAGCAGACGCTCCGCACCCGGCCATCCCGCCCTCTGGCCCCTGGGTGCCATGCGCATCGTCCGGACCGCCATGTCCCACGTGTGCGGCCATTGGGGCGGGGCCCCCGACACCACAGGCCGGCCCAGCGGGTCCACTGCCAACCGCGTGTCAGGGGCCACGAGGTGGTGGGCCGTCCAGTGCCGCATGTCCGGCGTCTCCAACCGGTCGAGGTACACCGCCTCTGAGCCCCCCAGCTCGACGTACCTCGCAATGAGGAGGGCAGCCGGGGTTTGGTCGTGCCGCTGGCCTTCCCACCCCTCGTGCAGTGTACTCACCGTATCCCTTCGTTTGGGCGTTTCGCCCGGGTTTTGGGGCTGTTTTGGGCGAAAAATGGCTGTTTTTGGCCCAAAACTGCGCAGATTTGGGAGGGCACCTCCCGACTTGGCGCCCCCGCCCCGGGCCGCCACCGGTGAGTTTTTGGCTCAAAACTTGGATACAGCAAGGCCACCACCTGAGCTTCAAGATGGCTAGAGTAGAGTAGAGCCCGGAGCGATGAGGCGGAGCAATGGCCAAAACGGTGAGGAGAAGTGCTTGTTGCTTGCTTGTTGTTGCTTGTTGCTTGTTAGCTAGATTTAAGGGGAGAGGGGTGTAGTAATATATATATATATATATATATATATATATATATATATATATATATATATATATATATATATATATATATATATATATATAGGGTGGTTGACCGGTATCCCCCGTCCTCTGGGTCCTCCGTCATGCTGTGGGCCACCTCAGGCAGCCCTGGGACCCAGGGGATTGAGCGAGGCAGGAACCACCTGTCGGCGCGAGATGCCCGGTAACTCCAGTAGACGGCATGATAAGTGGTTATGACTATGACTATATATTATATATATATATATCTATTTTTTTTCGATGTCTTGCAGACATTTGTGATGGATCCCCCCCCGGCGACCAGGCGCCGCGGGGGGTACAGCAAAACCCTGGCCGGGGGGCAGCCGGGGCCTACCAGGGCCGCGCCCCCCGCGACATATGAAGTGGCTGCCCGCGGCAGCGGCTCTTGCGGGGGCTGCGGCAGCGGCGGGCGGTCACAGCGTGGAGCCAGCCAGCCCGACGACGCCGCCGATAGGGGCCAGGTGCATGCCTGCGGCATGCGTGCGACATGCCTCCACAGTGTCATGCGAAGTATACTGCGTAGTGAAGAGAGGGGAAAGGGCAGGGCAGGGAGGGAGTGGCCGGGTGCGTGCCTGCGACATGCGTGCGACTTGCCGCCAAAGTGTCCTGCGTAGTGTCCTGCGGAGTGTAGAGAGGGAAAAGGGCAGGGGAGGGAGGGGGCGGAAGGGCGGGAGTAGAGGGCCGCAGGCTGCGGGCCGGTGCGGACGGAACCAGGGCGCCTGGGAGTGGCAAGGTGAAGGGGGAGTGGGAGGGGTGCCTCGCGTATTGCTCCGCGAAGTGTATGCCGGGAGGGTAAAGGGAGGGCGGGGACAGGGACACCGAGGGCCAGGGACCAAGGGACCTGGGAAGGGGGGCACGAAAGGACAAGGAAGGGCGAGCAGACAGGGGGCAGGACAGGGCCAAGGGGCCAGGGCGGAGAGAGGGGGCAAAAGAGGGAGCACTGCAACGCGAATTGCTCCGCATTGTGCTCGCGCTGGCCGGAGGGCAGAGAGACAGAGAAGGCAGGGCAGGGAAGAGGGCGTGCCACGGCGGCATGAAGGAGCGAGCGTGGGGCGGAAGCACAAAGGTGCCCCACAACCGAGCGAGCCACCCGCAGTGCGCGGGGGCACTGGACAAGGCAGAGCACCGCGGCGCGCTGCCGCAAGACGGTCCACCCCCATGGGTGCAGTGTTCTGCGTAGAGTAATACAACAAAGATCAGGTGCGTGCCTGCGACGTGCGTGCGACATGCCTACACGGTGTCCTGCGAAGTGTTCTGCGTAAAGAAGAGAGGGGAAAGGGCAGGGCGGGGAGGGAGAAGAGTGCCTGCGACATGCGTGCGACCTACCTACAACGTGTCCTGCGTAGTGTAAACATGTAAGTGTGGAGAGGGAACAGAGCAGGGGAGGGAGGGAGAGGTAGGGCGGGAGAAGAGGGCCGCAGGCAGCGGGCTGGGGCGCACGGAACCAGGGCGCCTGGGAGCGGCAAGGTGAAGGGGGAGTGGGAGGGGTGCCTCGCGTGTTGCTCCGCGAAAGGTGTGCCGGGAGGGTAAAGGGAGGACGAGGACAGAGACACCGAGAGCCAGGGACCAGGGGACCTGGGAAGGGGGGCACAAGAGGACGAGGGAGGGCGAGCAGACAGGGGGCAGGACAGGGCCAAGGGGCCAGGGCAGAGAGAAGGGGCAAAGAGGGAGCACTGCAACGCGAATTGCCCCACATTGTACACGCGCTGGCCGGAGGACAGAGGTGCAGAGAAGGCAGGGCAGGGAAGAGGGCGTGCCACGGCGGCATGAAGGAGCAAGCGTGGGGCAGAAGCACAAAGGTGCCCCACAACCGAGCGAGCCGCCAGCAGTGCGCGGGGGCACTGGACAAGGCGGAGCGCCGCGGCGCGCTGCCGCAACGCACGGTCATACAACGAGGGCCAGGTGCGTGCCTGCGACATGCGTGCGATCTGCCAACACAGTGTCCTGCAAGAGGTGGAGGGGTAACAGGGCAGGGACATAGAGAGACGGAGGCCGCAGGAGGGTGAGGTGCGGCATGCGTGCCACAAACCTAGAGACCAAGGCGCCAGGGGGAGGCAAGGTGAAGAGGGAAAGGGTGGATGCGGGGAGGGAACAGCGAAGACGGGGACAAGGAGACGGAGGGCCAAGGACCCAGGGGCCTGGGAAAGTGGGCGAGGGAGGACGAGGGGGAACGCACCCACGAGGGGCATGGCTAGGCCAGAGAACGGGAGTGGAGGGGGGCAGCAAGGAGGGAGGGTTGCCTCGCGAATTGCTTCGCCCCGTGCTTGCCAGAGCGGAGAGAGCGACGAGGGAGACAGATGCTCAGCATTAGGCGAGCACAGAGGGCGAGGGAGGGAGCAGCGGGGGCAGGGTAGGGCATCATTGGTTGCCATCGAAGGGAGAGGACGTTATGACGTACGATGTCCAAAGGTACTCTGACAAATGTCCGCTGAAAGATACCCAGTAAGGCTTAAACACGACGAAGGAGATGGCCATGACGTGCCTGCAAAGCTTCCACTCGTGCTCCAGTGGTTTCAACAACATCCATCAACGAAACATGACCCGGAAATGGTGGTAATACCAGTAGATGCAACACAGCAACAGCTGTGCAATTAATGGAATGATCAGGGTGCAACTGATCAACCCCACAGCTGGCGTGCTCTGGCTATTAGTATGGGCATGGCTGCATGCAGAATTCCTGTTGGAGCCAACAATCGGCGTGTCCTCCGGCTCAAACGGATTGCCACCGGTGCATATTGAAACTCTGGGGAGCAGCAATTTTTCGCAGTAGTCTCCAAACACAGATCGATTGATTTGAGAAAACAGTGTACCAACGGGGCTTCTTGCGGACACCATGAGCAAATGGCAGTTGCGTAAGATCCTTCCGGATTCGTCTATTAAGTCACATGGCAAGTGCCCAGACGGCAAGTAACCTAGCAAATCCACCATTCGCAGCATCTCTCATGAATTGCTCTGTAGTTTGAAATTCACATCCAGCAACAACCACATGTAACAATGCACGATCCATCGCCTATGGGCACCTCGCAGCAATTAATCAGATTAACATGCCTTAGATCAATGAACAGACTGCGTAATAAAGATGTCGGGACTCACAAAAAAGAAATCATGGGCTTCAAATTGGTTACAATGCAATACAAACACACATCACGGGTGACCATTGAAAAGAAAGGCGTCGAATCATCCAAAATTGAAGAAATGGCGAAATTTTGTGTCTCATTGGACGTGAAAATGGCTAATAATGGGTATGATATGTGAATGCGAAGAAAAATTGTCTTTTAAAACCCAGTCTTCGGCAATGTCTTACCTCATCCTCTAATTAGTACCCCAGAAATGAACCCCGGTATGAGGCAAAAATTTGCACTTTTGGGCCTCCGGGAGGGTGGGCAGTTAAGGCCTCACAAGAGTATCCCACTAGTAAGCTGTGGAATCGAAACACGCCAGGAGCTAGGTGGACAAGTCCCAACAACCGCTCCTCCCTCTCTCAAAACAATATGTTGGGCGTCGCCGGCACCACGGGCATCTTCCGCTTGCAGTCCAAGGTGTCGCAAAAAATAATCACGAGGGCAAGCACGCCGTGCTGTGCTGCCCCCACCACAAGCACCCAGTCATACAAATAGGTATGATCCTCGTCCGCCATGTCCCCATACTCCTTTGTCTACGGAGACATCATTTGTGACGAGAGACACATGAAATGTTCTAGGCGTTCTGGACGAATTTAAAAAAAGGTTCTACGACGCGCACAACGTCCGGAACGCGCAGAACGAATCGGTGTGGCTCCGGGGACACATGGAGAGCCACGCCTAGAATACGCACGCAACGCGTACGACGCGCACGACGTGTTGTGGAACAGAGTGCCGCTGTTGGGGGGGGGGGGGGGGTGAGCCGCGTCCTCACAGTTGGGTATCCAGCCTACGCAGTTGTTCCACGAGGGTTCGCACTGGTCCCATGGGTAGGGATGGCACAGCCCTCCGCCTCCATGACCGTCTCGTTCCGCCCCACCACGCCCATGACAAGCTACACGTCGTGGGCGTCCCCAAAGCACTTGATGTGCATGTGCTTCCCGCACGCTCCACACGCCCAACGCGTACTCCCGTTGCGGCAATGCGTGCACAAGAGGCGGCTCGCAAAGCGCTTCAGTGCATGCACCGTAGGGACCGCAGCGGTTGGCGTTGTGCTGTTGAACTCTGCGCCGCTAAAGTACCGCTGCTTGAGGATGTCCCATTGGAATTCCCACATGGTGGTCTTCTCGTCCACCAATCCCAATGCCTTGGCGGTGGCAAAGGCATTGCCGGTCGCGTACCGCACCATGAACGCACGCACAGCGTGGCTCCAGGTCATTTGCCTCCCCATTTGGCGCATTTGCAGCGCCATTTGGTTGGCCCCATCTACGGCACGGGAGAACTCCCAGTAGCACGCTACGACCAGAGGGAGAGGGTTCCCTCTCCGGTCTCTGGGCACCTCCTCCCCATACCAACAATTGGTAAGGAAGGGGACCAAGCGTGGGGGTTTGTCACCTTCGGGTTCTTGTACACGGCAAGTTCATAGTTCTTGTCGGCCACAATTGCCCGTGCCATGTCGCCCTCCTGGGTAAGGGCGGCTGCCCTTGTAAGGCCGGCATCTCGCTTATCACGCTTTGAAAGCATGAGAAACGGCCGACGTTGGGCCGCGAATTCCTCGGCAAGCCCATGACTTCCGAAGAAGCTGTCCGCACAAAGGACGGTGGACTGCGGGATCATCCTCGCCCATAGACGCATGATACCCTTAGCGTCGTACTTGCCGCAACATGACCCAAAGCGGCGGACCTTGCCGCAACGCCCCGTGTAGAGGTAGACGTCGAAGACGTAACCCCCCCCATTGTCCGCGAGGACGTATAATTTGATGCCCGTAGAATGGGGCTTACGGGCAATGTATTGCCGTAGCCCCAGGCATCGGCCACCACTATGGGGAACGACAGCCTCGTCCCCACAAACCGCCCCACCAATTTCCCATGCAGCGCTCCATGTTGCGTTGCACTCCTCAATCAAATCCGTCACATCGGTCCGTAATAACCGTTGTAGACGGTAGTAGATTTCCTGGGGGAGTAGGGACGCCATATACTTGTTGTACGCAAGGTGGCGCTTGTCCCAGATCCCGTCTACCTGCATGGGACGTACCATTCCCAAGCAGATTAGGAAATCATTGTACCTGCACAGTGGGATGCAGGTGCTAGTGCTGTAGCACACGTACAACACATTGCACATGTCGTAGGGGGTACAGTGCTGCCTCTACCATTGCCCCTGGGGCCTAGAGACACGGTCTGCGTGTCAAATGCGTCCTACAACGATCTCAATGGCACTTGCCAACCTAGCGCATCCTAAAGCGATTTCACTCTGCGGAAACGGCATGCACCTCGCGCACCACATACTTTTCTTTACCCATGGGAGCAGGGATCGATGGTTGGTTTCCATGAGATTGCACGCTGCAGGCCACATATGGGTTGCAGCATCTACTCCCAGATCTCATCTAGGGAATAGGCCCATAGTTTCGATCTTCCTGGTCGAACACCATGCTCCACATTTGCGGCACACTCCGGGCGCGGTAGGGGTCCTGATTGGAGCTTGTCCAATGCTGGCGTGTTGATGAGCTGTGCACACCAGGAAAGGGGTGTCATGTGGGTGGGCTACAATAGCTGCAGAGCATGCAGAACGCGCTTAACACTAAACCTGTCCCCGGAGCACTACACGGAGACAACGCCCGGGACGCTCTGGACGCGCACAACGACCGTACCTGATGCCGGGGACACGGGAAGAGACAGCGGGCGCGACACGTGGAGCACGAAGAACGCGGGGTCAGAACGGTTTTTTCGAGCAACAGTGGTGACATATATATATATATATATATATATATATATATATATATATATATATATATATATATATATATATATGTATATATATATATATATATATATATATATATATATATATATATATATATCCTCCAATCTACACCCCTCTCCCAACTCTAGGTGGCTCCACCACACGGCTCTGAGGTACGTGCGAAGGGCACAAAGTGGTGCATACATGTGGTGGAAGGGGCTAAACTCGGTCAAAACGGGCTCAAAACGGGCTAAAAACACTTGTTTGAGCATCCCAAATGGTCCGGGATCACTTTTGGAAAAACGCCTTTTTGACCCATTTTTGACCCATTTTTGGTCCCAAAATGGCCCATTTTCAAGGCATTTTGGGATTTTCCATGGGCCAAAACCCGTCGCCACGGGCTCAAAATGGGCTAAAACCACTTGTTTGAGTATCATAAATGGTCCAGGATCATTTTTGGAAAAACGCGTTTTTGACCCATTTTTGACCCATTGTTGGGTCCAAAACGGCCCATTTTCAAGGCATTTTGGGATTTTCCATGGCCCATAACGCGTCACCACGGGCGCAAAATGGGCCAAAACCACTTGTTTGAGCATCCCAAATGGTCTAGGAACAACTTTGGAAAAAATCATTTTTTTCGCCCCGGGAACCTTGGTGGACCCACCGTTGGCCCCCGCCGTGCGCGGGCCGGGCTGCCCACCGGCTACACCAAGTGACCACTGGTACGGGGGTCTGAGTGGCTCGTTGGGCGATTCTGGGGCTTGGAAACCACAAAAAGTGGGGGGTTGCGGGTGGACTAGGTGCCCTCGGAATCGGATTTTGAGCCACGTAGCCCAAGATACGGCCCGTGCTTGGTTTCGGGGTGCTGGTGCACATTGCGCAGATTGTGGGGCTTTTTGGCACCTTTTTGGGCCGTTTCTCGGACATATCGTGGAATTGAAGGGCACTAGAGAGCTCTTTGACACGGTGAAGTCAAGCCGCACGTGCAGTGTACTCACCGTATCCCTTCGTTTGGGCGTTTCGCCCGGGTTTTGGGGCTGTTTTGGGCGAAAAATGGCTGTTTTTGGCCCAAAACTGCGCAGATTTGGGAGGGCACCTCCCGACTTGGCGCCCCCGCCCCGGGCCGCCACCGGTGAGTTTTTGGCTCAAAACTTGGATACAGCAAGGCCACCACCTGAGCTTCAAGATGGCTAGAGTAGAGTAGAGCCCGGAGCGATGAGGCGGAGCAATGGCCAAAACGGTGAGGAGAAGTGCTTGTTGCTTGCTTGTTGTTGCTTGTTGCTTGTTAGCTAGATTTAAGGGGAGAAGGGTGTAGTAATATATATATATATATATATATATATATATATATATATATATATATATATATATATATATATATATATATATATATATATATATATATATATATATATATATATATATATATATATAGTGTGGTTGACCGGTATCCCCCGTCCTTTGGGTCCTCCGTCATGCTGTGGGCCACCTCAGGCAGCCCTGGGACCCAGGGGATTGAGCGAGGCAGGAACCACCTGTCGGCGCGAGATGCCCGGTAACTCCAGTAGACGGCATGATAAGTGGTTATGACTATGACTATATATTATATATATATATATCTATTTTTTTTCGATGTCTTGCAGACATTTGTGATGGATCCCCCCCGGCGACCAGGCGCCGCGGGGGGTACAGCAAAACCCTGGCCGGGGGGCAGCCGGGGCCTACCAGGGCCGCGCCCCCCGCGACATATGAAGTGGCTGCCCGCGGCAGCGGCTCTTGCGGGGGCTGCGGCAGCGGCGGGCGGTCACAGCGTGGAGCCAGCCAGCCCGACGACGCCGCCGATAGGGGCCAGGTGCATGCCTGCGGCATGCGTGCGACATGCCTCCACAGTGTCATGCGAAGTATACTGCGTAGTGAAGAGAGGGGAAAGGGCAGGGCAGGGAGGGAGTGGCCGGGTGCGTGCCTGCGACATGCGTGCGACTTGCCGCCAAAGTGTCCTGCGTAGTGTCCTGCGGAGTGTAGAGAGGGAAAAGGGCAGGGGAGGGAGGGGGCGGAAGGGCGGGAGTAGAGGGCCGCAGGCTGCGGGCCGGTGCGGACGGAACCAGGGCGCCTGGGAGTGGCAAGGTGAAGGGGGAGTGGGAGGGGTGCCTCGCGTATTGCTCCGCGAAGTGTATGCCGGGAGGGTAAAGGGAGGGCGGGGACAGGGACACCGAGGGCCAGGGACCAAGGGACCTGGGAAGGGGGGCACGAAAGGACAAGGAAGGGCGAGCAGACAGGGGGCAGGACAGGGCCAAGGGGCCAGGGCGGAGAGAGGGGGCAAAAGAGGAAGCGCTGCCACGCGAATTGCTCCGCATTGTGCTCGCGCTGGCCGGAGGGCAGAGAGACAGAGAAGGCAGGGCAGGGAAGAGGGCGTGCCACGGCGGCATGAAGGAGCGAGCGTGGGGCGGAAGCACAAAGGTGCCCCACAACCGAGCGAGCCACCCGCAGTGCGCGGGGGCACTGGACAAGGCAGAGCACCGCGGCGCGCTGCCGCAAGACGGTCCACCCCCATGGGTGCAGTGTTGTGCGTAGAGTAATACAACAAAGATCAGGTGCGTGCCTGCGACGTGCGTGCGACATGCCTACACGGTGTCCTGCGAAGTGTTCTGCGTAAAGAAGAGAGGGGAAAGGGCAGGGCGGGGAGGGAGAAGAGTGCCTGCGACATGCGTGCGACCTACCTACAACGTGTCCTGCGTAGTGTAAACATGTAAGTGTGGAGAGGGAACAGAGCAGGGGAGGGAGGGAGAGGTAGGGCGGGAGAAGAGGGCCGCAGGCAGCGGGCTGGGGCGCACGGAACCAGGGCGCCTGGGAGCGGCAAGGTGAAGGGGGAGTGGGAGGGGTGCCTCGCGTGTTGCTCCGCGAAAGGTGTGCCGGGAGGGTAAAGGGAGGACGAGGACAGAGACACCGAGAGCCAGGGACCAGGGGACCTGGGAAGGGGGGCACAAGAGGACGAGGGAGGGCGAGCAGACAGGGGGCAGGACAGGGCCAAGGGGCCAGGGCAGAGAGAAGGGGCAAAGAGGGAGCACTGCAACGCGAATTGCCCCACATTGTACACGCGCTGGCCGGAGGACAGAGGTGCAGAGAAGGCAGGGCAGGGAAGAGGGCGTGCCACGGCGGCATGAAGGAGCAAGCGTGGGGCAGAAGCACAAAGGTGCCCCACAACCGAGCGAGCCGCCAGCAGTGCGCGGGGGCACTGGACAAGGCGGAGCGCCGCGGCGCGCTGCCGCAACGCACGGTCATACAACGAGGGCCAGGTGCGTGCCTGCGACATGCGTGCGATCTGCCAACACAGTGTCCTGCAAGAGGTGGAGGGGTAACAGGGCAGGGGACATAGAGAGACGGAGGCCGCAGGAGGGTGAGGTGCGGCATGCGTGCCACAAACCTAGAGACCAGGGCGCCAGGGGGAGGCAAGGTGAAGAGGGAAAGGGTGGATGCGGGGAGGGAACAGCGAAGACGGGGACAAGGAGACGGAGGGCCAAGGACCCAGGGGCCTGGGAAAGTGGGCGAGGGAGGACGAGGGGGAACGCACCCACGAGGGGCATGGCTAGGCCAGAGAACGGGAGTGGAGGGGGGCAGCAAGGAGGGAGGGTTGCCTCGCGAATTGCTTCGCCCCGTGCTTGCCAGAGCGGAGAGAGCGACGAGGGAGACAGATGCTCAGCATTAGGCGAGCAAAGAGGGCGAGGGAGGGAGCAGAGGGGGCAGGGTAGGGGATAGTTGCCAAACGTCGTGCCGTGCGCCGTGCGCGTCCTGAAACCAACTCTGACCTCAATCATGCGTCACGTCACGTCACGTCAAGCCAGGAGCAGGAGGCAGGAAAAGACACGGGGGGACGGGCACCTGCGGCGCCATCCGTAGGGCCTCCCGTGCTATGACCCAACCAGTGGCGCAGAGGGGACACGCGCCAGTGGCGCCATCCACTGGACCCCCTGCGCCTGTTGCAGTAAGTGTGACGCAGAGGGGACGGGCACCAGCGGCGCCATCCGGTGGGCCCCCTGCGGCGTAGATTGTGCTGGACTGATTAAATAGGTGGCCAGGGGATGCCACAAATGAATCCCCCGTCCGTCTCCCCGCGTCTCTGCCATAGGACCTCAGGGGCCTCCATTGCGCTCGGGGGTGGCAGAGGCCCGGGGGACGAGAGCGCCCGGCCGCTTTGTAGCCGCCACTTCCAGCGGACTGATACCACGGCACCGGTATTAGGCCGCTCGGAAGTGGATACACAGGCACCAGGGAGAGGATGGGCGGTCGGCCCCCCCCGGGCTGTAGGGTGCCGAAACAGGGGCCCTCCCCTCGACCAGGGCGGCGGATGGCGCAAGAAACCTTCGAGGCGTACGGTAAGTCCTCCCCGCTGCCCGCACTTCCTCATCTTCCGTTTCCACCCGGGTACGTACCTCCTCCAGTAAGTATGGGCACAGGAGGGAGCAGGCACGGGACACTGAGCACCATGCGGAGACGTGGCGACTACCGCCGAGGGGCAACAGCGGCTGGTTATCCTGGGCTACGGGGCCTAAACCATGGAGCAGGGCGGGAAGGCCCACACAGAAACCCCCCCCCCCCCCCCCGCAGCAGCCAAGTGCCTCACCCCGTGCTTGTTTCGTGCCTACGTCTTGCCTGCGACGTGCGTGCAACGGAGGGGAGACGAAAGGGGCGCACCACCCCCCCCCACCCAACCCCGCCCCCCAGAGGGCGGGGAGAGCGGACAAGGGGGAGGCGACAAGCGACCCCCCCCCCCGAGGGCAACGCGGCAGGGCGGGGGGGCAGCGGTGGCGGGACGAACCACACGACCGTGCCCGAAGAGGGCACGCGCCGTGCAAGCCCCGGCGGGGGAACCACCGGGAGGGCGGGCGTAGGGTAGAAAGGGCGACAACGGGAGCCACGAGGCGAACCCCCCCCCCCCCCTGCAGAGGGATGCCGCACCTCGTGCCTGTGACATGAGAGCGACGAAGGGAAAATGACTAGCCCCCCCCCCCCCCCCACGCGCCTCCGCCCCCCCAAGGGTGGGGGATGCATGAAGGGAGGGGCGGACAGCGCCCCCCCCTCCCGAGGACAAAGCGGCGAGAAGGGGGGACGGCGGGGAGAGGGTGCGTGCGGGACGGACCACACGACCGTGCCCATGGGAAACAAGCGCCGTGCAGGCCCCGGCGGGGGGGGCACCGGGGGAGCGAACGCAGAGTGGGAAGGGCGAAGACGGGGGCCACGCGGCGTGCCCCACTCCCCAGCAGAAGGACAAGTGCCGTGCCACGTGCCAGTGCCGTGCCCGCGACGTGCTTACGCCGGAGGAAGGGCAAAGAGGGCGCCCCCCCCCACCCCACCCCCAACACCCACACCCACCAAGGAAAGGAGCGAGGGCAGCGAGGGGAAGTCGAGGGGACATGGGGGACGACGGTAGCGGGAAGCGGACCCCCCCCCCCGAGGGCGCCGCGGCAGGGTGGGGAGGCAGAGGAGCGAGAGTGCGGGACGAACCACACGACCGTGCCCACAGGGGGCACGCGCCGTGCAGGCCCCAACGGGGGGACCACCAGGGGTGCAACCGCAGGAAGGGTAGAGTGACGGCGGGAGCCACACGGCGAGCATCCCCCCCCCAGCGGAGGGACAAGTGCCGCGCCTCGTGCCTTCGCCGTGCTTACGACGTGCTTGCGCAACAGGGCGGACAGCGAGGACGCCCCCCCCCTCCCCCTACTCCTCCACCCACCCACGAAAAGGGCGATGACAGCGAAGAGACAGCGAGGGGACATGAGGGGGGGCGGAAAAAAAAAAAAACAAGCAACAAAGGACACCAACACGCCAGAGCAGGGGCAGACAGCAGGGGCAGACGGGGCATGGCAGGAACCAGGAAGCACGGCAAGGGGCGCGGGACAGAGGGATGCCCCTGGGGACGAAAGCGAGAAGACATGGACAAACACCGCAACGAACGGGGGGGAGCCGTGACAAGAGCCCGCGAAAGACGCTGGTGAGGTACCCGACCTCTGGGGTTTGGGCCCCCCCCCGGTGTCCGTATCGGCCCCACCTGAGCGCAGGCAATAAGGGGGGTTACGCCCGGGACCGTTGGCCAGCGGCCCGAGGTGGCACCGGCCTGGGGGGGTGGCCAATGGGCCTGACCAAGAGCACTCCCCACGGCACGTACTGCGGTTCGTGTCCTGTGAGGGGCTGCGGGTAGGGCACACCGTCCATCGGGGTAGGCAAGAGACGTGCCTATCCCGCAAGGACTCCCCAGAGACCCACAGTGTACCCGACCCCGGTGTGGGGAAGGGCCGACGTACCTGGTTACGACGCAGGTCCATTTGTACTGAGCGGGTACAAATGGACGGCCCGTACAACAGAGTTACACCCTGACGGGGAGTGCATGCATCGGCCCCCCCGTGGGGAAACTCCCGGAGAGAGGGACCAGAGCCAGCGTCGGGCGCCCCTCCCCCCCCCCCCAACCCTGCCTGGCAACAAGCCCGCCAACAACCGGGCTGGGCCAAGGGGCACACCTAGCGGGCACAACCGGGGGCAAAGGAACACAGAAGGGAAGAGGGGCGCGCGAGAGGGGTGGCCAACTGTATCGTGCGAAGTGTCGTGCAACAATAAGCCAGCAGCAAGCGGGACGGGCCACAGAGTCCACCCGTTCTCCCGTGTCCTTAGCTCACACAGCCTTCGTTAGCTAAATGTCGCTATCTTTCCCCGCCAATCCCGCGGAGTTGCCAGCCTTCCGGCGACGTGCCCGGCGCCTGGTAGACACAATGTCTGATCTCGTCACATACGGGCCGCACACGTATGCGGCGTTCCAGGCGCGCGTGGACGCGGACCGTCCGGCCAGGGACAACGGATGGGACCACTTCGTCGACGTCTGCTTGCGGCAGATGTTGGCCCGCGATCCCCACCCGTACAACGCGCCCGACGTTCAGGCGCGGTTCGCAGCGGGCACGGTGCCGTTCGGGCTGCACCTGCTCAACCGACTACTCCGATGTCTACAAGATCTCGGGCAGCTCGAGGACGCGCAGCGCGGGCGGCCCCCAGTGGGGTCGGCGGGGCAGCCGGGGTATGCGGCGCCGGGCGCGTTTCCGATGCCGCCGCCCCCGGGCCTCGGGCCCATGCCCATCCCGCCCTTTGGGACTCACCACCACCACCAACTCCATCTCCATCACCTACTTCATCACCCCGTCAGGCTCCCCATGATGCAGCATCACCTCCCACACCAAAACGTACACCCGACAGCTGTGCCACCGCCCCCCGTCCATCTTCACCATCACCACCAACTGGCGGCTGTGCCACAGCACCCCATCCACCTACACCAACACCATCACCATCACCGTCCGCACCAGCATGTGGAGTACCCGCATCCCCTGCCCCGCCAGCACCCACGGCCGCCTCAGCACACAGTGCCGGTGCCGGAGCCGGTACCGGTGCCTGGGCCGGGGCAGAGCGCCCAGCAGCGGGGGGTGTCGCAAGGGGCTGTGCCACAACACCCCGTCCACTTTCACCATCACCGTCACCATCACCTTCCGCACCAGCAAGTGGAGTACCCGCATCCCCTGCCCCAGCAGCACTCACGGCCGCCTCAGCACACAATGCCGGTGCCGGAGCCGGTACTGGTGCCGGAGCCGGGGCGGAGCGCCCAACAGCAGGGGGTGTCGCAAGGGGCTGTGCCGCAGCACCCCGTCCACCCTCACCATCACCATCACCATCACCGTCCGCACCTGCATGTGGAGTACCCTCACCCCCTGCCCCAGCAGCACTCACGGCCGGTGCCTCAGCACACAATGCCGGTGCCGGTACCGGTACCGGCACCTGGGCCGGGGCGGGGCGCCCAACGGCAGGGGGTGTCGCAAGGGGAGGCACGTGGCGTGCCCCCTGGCGAGGCGAGGAGAATGGGGGCACCTGCGGCTGCGCCACCCCTGGCGGTGCCCCAGCCGGAGTTTCCCGCGGCGGGGTCACCACCGCGGACGGTCCAGATGCCGGACCCAGCCGTGCCGCGCGAAGCCCCGCCGGTGGTGCCGACGGACCCTGAGCCAGTGGTGCAGGGTGGGGGTCTGCCGCCGGCGCATGGGATGCAGGGCGCGGCCCCCATGGGGAGGACTACGGCGAGGGAACGAGAGGGGGATGCAGCGCAGGAGGCGGCAGTGGCTGGCCCGCGAGACATCAGCGAGTTGCTCGCGCAGGCCCTGGAGGAGTACCGGCGGATAGCCGTGAGGAGTGGGGGAGCCGCGCCGGAAGGGGCTGACACCGGCGAGCTGATAGCGCAGGCGCTCGCGGCTGTCGCCCCGAGGACGGAAGGGGCCAAGGAGACGCCGACGGAGGCGGTTTCTTCGGGGGGACAGGACGCGGGGCGGGGTGTGCCGAAGGCGCACACGCCGGCGGAGGGCGGCGGGGTTGTGGAGCCCAGTGGGGGACGTGCCAAGGGGGAAGGAGTGGAGGACTGGATGTGGGAGTGGCGGGAGTGGCGCCAGGTGGCACCCGGTGAGCCGTGTCCGGCGGGGCTGGCGTACCGCATGGATCTCCATGCGGGCACCAGCTGGGCCCGGCTGCCCGCCAACCTGCTGGCACGGCTGGACGCGGCGGAGGCGGCAAGTGGCCGAGGCGCTGACGAGCGGCCTTTGGCGCCCTTCCCGCCGCGGCCGGACACGCCGCCGGCGGTGGTCGCGGATGGGGAAGGGGTGGAGGGGGAGCAGGAGGAGGAGTGCGAGGGAGACGAGGAGGCATACGGGCCCGGCGAGTCGGCGCTGGCCCTCATGTTTGAGGACGACGCTGGGCCCGACGTCTACGCCGGCATGGACGAGGACCCGGCCAACGAGCCGCTGCGGCCCATGCCCACTGCGGTGCCGCCCCCTCCCCTGGGGAGCTGTGAGCGGCGGCACTGCAGGTACCATGCGGCCGAGGGCGCCCACAGGCACCGCCTCACGGGCACGGGGCAGCGGGAGGCAGGGGTGCTGGCGGACGCCCTGGAGCGCTATGAGCTCCAGCGCCTAGGGCAGGTCGCCCGGGAGTTGGCCCTGGCGGCAGCGTCCCCGGACAACGGCCAGGTCCGCTGTGTCCAACCGGGGGATGCGGCGGTCCTGGGTCACCACCCCGGTGATGTCCGGGCGGCCGAGCCCCAGGAAGGCCTCCCCTTGTCGGTGCACCTGTCCGTGGGGCGCCTGCTGGGCGAGGCAGGGCTAGAGGACGTGCGGCGGGACGAAGGCCTGTACGTGGCCTTGTGGCGAGGTGGGGCTGACGCTTGGCGTCGCGAGCAGGCCGAGCGGCCCCTCACACCCCAGGCGTTGGGGTCCCATGCGCTCCTGGTGGCGTTGCACCGTGAGGGTGCAGAGGTCGTGTTCGGCGCGGACCGCTTGCTGCTGACCGGGGATGGGGTGGTCCTCGTCCCCACCACCAGCAGCTACCGCCTTGAGAGCCGCGGCGGTGACCTCAAGCTGCTGGTGGTGGTGGGCACGCGCCTCGACGGGAGCGCCGCCCCCCGGGGGTCCGAACACGCGATCCCGGTGGGGGCAGACGAGGAAGCAGGCCGTGGCGGTGACGGGGTGGGGCAAGAGCAGCCCACGGTGGAGGAGCAGCAGCAGGATCAGCCGGAGGTGGCCGGGGAGGAGGTGGACGTGCAGGCCATTGTGGCGGCGGCCCTGGCGAGGATCACGGCTGCTGCGGGCCCGCCGCCGACAACGGAGGCACTGGAGGAGGAGGACCAACGCAGGAGGGGTGAGGAGGCACAAGTCGCCATGGAGCAGGACGAGGAGCCGGAGTTCAAGGGTGAAGAGGCACAGGGCACCGGGGAGCAGGACGAGGAGCTGGTGATCGTGGGGGCGAAGGAGGCGCGTGAGGTGGGTCCACGGGAGCTGGGGGTGGCGGATAAGGCTGGGCCGAAGACGGGGGAGGTGGAAACCTGCAGGCACTGGGCCAAGGGGTGGTGCATGCGGGCAGATGCCTGCCGGTACGCCCACCCCCAGCCGCCGGTGCCGCGGGGAGTACCCCAGGAATTACTCCTGATCCTCCAGGCCATGGCCCGTGTGGGGGCCCTCAGCCTGGACCGCAGCCAGGACCACGGCCGGGGCCACGGAACGTTGCTGCAGGAAGCGGTGGTAAAGGCGCAAGGGGGAGGGCTCCCGGCGGTGGGGTATGCGGTGGAGAGTGGGGGCCTGACCGAGCGGGGGTCCATGCCGGCGGGGTGCGTGTGCCACGTGCACACCCATCCCAAATTGGCTTCCTGGACGGCGACCACGTCCCTCCACGGGACCACCGGGAACGGAGTGAGCAGGGCCGCCATGCCACATGGCAACGCCACCGCCCACTGTGAGTGGCAGGCTAAGGCGGTCGTGACGTACCTGTCCTGGTCGTTGCCGGCAGCGCCGGGTGCGTGGGCGCAGTGGTGGGACAGGGCGCTCAGCTGGGCGAGGGATGGCAGTGCTGTGGCGGCCTGCCCTGACCTCCCACGCGAGCCCGTCTCAGTCCAGCCGTGGACTGTCTGCCTGCATCTCCCCGCAGTGGCGGCTCGTCTTGCGGCCACGGACCCGGAGGTCTCGCTGCTAGGAGACCGAGAGGGGCCAGGGCTTCGCCTGGGTCAGGGGCTGGAAGTTCGCACCGCCCGCCTCCACTCCCACCAGACGCTCGTGACCAGTGGGCCGGTACACCTGGGGCCACGCGCCCGGGAGCTGGCGATGGACAGCGGTCCACACATCAGCCCCGCCAGCCCGCGTGAACTGGAGTCCCCCCAGGATGTCCCCGTCCACAGGGCTGGGGAGAATGGCGCGTGTGGGCCGCCAACGGCCCGTCCCCACCGGTGGTGGTCCTGCCCAGGAGAACCAACCACCCCAGCTGGGAGACCGTGGCGGTCTTGTGGGGATGGGTGGCGGTCCGTGGGGCCGATGGCCACGTCTTCACTGCCCCAAGGGGCACGGTGATCGAGACCGACGGGGGGACGGCGTTGCAGCTCACGGCAGAGCCCCTGACCACGCATGCTGTGGTGGCCGTCCTCCAATGGGGTGCAAACAGGCCACAGCCCTAGCGCGATCCGGTCGCTAGGGCTGTCTGGCGGGACCTGCCGGTCCTTAAGGCCGCCGTCTGGTCAGGAGGAGCAGGGCGGCATCTCCCGGGCGCACTCCCATGGCTGCGGGGCTGCGGAGACGCCTCTCCCCCGCCAGCTGAGTTGCGGGGCGCCCTGGAGCACCTGTACTCCAAGCCCAGACACCACTTCCTGGTGGCCGCGGACCATGGGGTGGAGTTCAGCGACGACGTGGTCGCGCTGGCAGCCGACGTGGTGCAGTGCCTGGCCCCCCACGCCATGATGCTCCCGAGGGAGGGGTGGGAGGGCCAGCGGCACGACCAAACCCCGGCTGCCCTCCTCATGGCGAGGTACGTCGAGCTGGGGGGCTCAGAGGCGGTGTACCTCGACCGGTTGGAGACGCCGAGCATGCGGCACTGGACGGCCCACCACCTCGTGGCCCCTGACATGCGGTTGGCCGTGGACCCGCTGGGCCGGCCTGTGGTGTCGGGGGCCCCGCCCCAATGGCCGCACACGTGGGACATGGCGGTCCGGACGATGCGCATGGCACCCAGGGGCCAGAGGGCGGGGTGGCCGGGTGCAGAGCATCTGCTGGCGGAGGCCCGGGCGGCACAGGTGCAGCAGCCGGCCGGCAACACCAAGGACTGTGGCGTGTGCGCCCTCATGTCCGCCGTCGGTACCCTCCTCAGGGTGCCGAGGCCGGGCAATCTCCTGTCCGCGCTGGACAGGCGGTGGGTGGCGGCGGTGGTCCTCAACAGGGACATGGGGCCCATCGCGCGTCTGCCGTCCCTGGGGGAGCTGCCTGCAGCGGTGTTGGAGGCCCTGCCGGCGCCCCGCACGCCCTTGGACCTGGCGAACGTCCCGCACAACGTGGGGCTGCCCGGGGCGCGCATGCAGCATGCCCTGCTGTGTATGGCGGCGGCGGCGGATGGGGGGATGTCCATGCTGGCGACGGTGTCCCTGCAGCACGTGCAGGACGCGATGTAGCAGCAGCGGATGCATGCCCCCCAGCCGTGGGAAGAAAGCGCCAAGCGGTGGCTGAGGGTGGAGAGCGTGCCTTCCACCCATACGGTGGGCGTGGCGATTTGGGGCGGCTTGTGGTGTTGGAGGGGGCGGAGTATTGGGCCTGTGTTCGGGTGGAAACAGGGGGACTGGAGTGGGTCGTAGTCACCGCGTGCCGGCTCAGGAGGCAGGAGTCCAGGGGCCCGGCCTGCTACCGGGTGTTCCGGGAGTGCCTCAGTGGGCTGGGGCCCGTGCGCAGGGCGCACAGGTGCACGGCCGAGGACATCCCGCCGGCGCCAGCGGTCTTCGTGGAGGTCACGCGGCCGCCGGTGATCCAAGGGCACGACGTCTGGCCCGTAGCCCCGAGCAACGTGTGGCAGGCTGAGCATGCAACTGGCATGTGCGGGGCGCTGCAGGGTCACGCGGCGGCCCTCCCCAGGGCTCCGGCAGCACAGTCCTCCAGCAACAGGCCGGCAGCCTCGCTGGCACTGCTGCATGGCGCGTCGCGGGCGTGGTATTGGGTTGTGGCGGCATTGGAGCCCCACTCCTCGGCGCTGCGCCTGTACGATCGCGGAGAGAGCACGGTGCTCACGGTCCGCCCCGCCGACTTGGAGGCCCTGCACCTTAGTGCACTGAGTGGCGACGGGGGCGACGCGCTGTACCTACAAGGGACCGTGACAAGCGCGGCCGCGACACGCTTCCGCCGGCAGAGCGGGGAAGATGCCCTCCGCCTGGTCATGGCGGAGAACATGGGGGCGTGGCTCCGGGCGTTCTCCACGTCCAGGTGGAAGGTCGAGGGCGACCGGGAGAAGTTCGCCGACGCGTGGCGCCGCTGGGTGGAGGAGCAGTTCCCCGTGGGGGGAATGCTGCACCTGCCGCAGCCACCAAGCGTGCCACCAGTACGGCCTGCGGCACCCCCTCCACGGCGGCGAGGCAGGCCCCGAAAGCGGCGCCAAAGCCGCCGCCCAAGAGGAGCCAGCCGCCTCAGTATGGCGCCTATGCCAACATTCGGTACGTGCTGCGGCACTTCGGTGGTGACTTGGCCACGGATCAGCGTGGGACAAAGACGATCAATGTCTGCCCCTGGTCTCGGCTGGATGGGGCTGGTCACTGCACTTGGAAAGCTGGCACGCACTGCCGGCCTACCCACCTCCACCCCAAGGACCTGCTGGACCACATCCTGCGGGACCATGCGACTGATCCGGCGCAACGGGACCAGGCGATGGCCATGCTGGCTGGCGTTATGCCGGGGGGCCAGGCGGGGCCTTTCGCGTCGGCCCAGGCGGGGTCCAGAGCGCTCACGCTGCCCACGGGTGCCTGCCCTGCGGCGGAGCGCGGGGCATCGTCGTCGGCGGCTCGATCTGGGGCGATTGGGTCTGCAGCACGGAGTGGGGCAGTGACTTCAACGGGGAGTACGGCGGCAAGTACATCCGGCGGACAGGCAAAGGGGGAGCCAGCCGCGTCTGCCGGGTCTCAGCAGGCGACGACCACCTCGGGCGGAGGCCCACGGGGTCAGGGGCCACCTCGCCGGCCGCCCGCGCCGGGTGCGGATGGTCCCCCTGAACCTGCTGGTGGCCCCTCTCCGTCCAGTGATCCGGATCTGGCGGGGGGCCCCGATCCTCACGTGCAGCCATGAAGGGGCCCAGCTTCCGACACCCGAGCGGCGGTGTCCTGGAACGTCCAGGGCTCGATGCGGGGGGACGGCGTACCAGTGGCCCCAGGTATGCTCGACGGTGAAGCGGTGGCGGCGGGCATCATGAAGGCCGAGGGTGCCATCCTGGGCCTATTCCAGGAGACCGGCCTGCAGGACCCACAAGGTGTGGTGCACTCCCAGAACCAGTGGCGTCACCACGGGTATCATGCGTACCCAGGGGTGGATGCCCAGGCGGCGTCGGCGGCGGCGGTGCGCGGCGGGCTCTTGATTGCCCTTCGGGCGGACGTGTTCGCCGCGGAGGAAGTTCGAGATATCATGGACATCGTGCCAGGCAAGGCCATGGCCCTCGATGTGGTGACCGCAGGTGGCACCCTCACGGTCATCAACGTCCACGGCCCGGGTAGCGGCGGCCACTCCTGGGCGTCTAAGGCGTCCTTCTGGGCTGACGTGGCCATGTACGCGGCGGCCAAGAGCGCGGGAGGCACCAGGGCCGTGCTCCTCGGAGGGGACTTCAAAGTGTGGCTGGAGTCCCCGTGGCACCCTACCACGAGGAGGTTCCAAGCCCTGTGGGAACAGTGTGGTTTCCACAGGGCAGGCCCGGAACGGGAGGAGGACAAGAGGCCCACGAGGGCAGGGCACCGACTGGACTCCTTCCTTCTAAACTCGCCTCTGGTCCCATGGGCGGCGCGTGAGCGCCCACACTTGGCGCCGGGGCGGTCTCCTGCGTCACTGGGGTCGGATCATGGCCCTGTGGTCCTGGACATCCCACTGGCGGTGGCCGGCAAGGAGAGGGTCACCAGGATGGCCTACTCGCACGCCCAGGGCAGGCTGCATGCCATACGCCCGGACTCCCCGGGGGTTCGTGAGGCGGCAGCGGCAGTACTGCAGAAGGCCTGCGGAGATCGGCGGCTACAGGCGTGGCTCTCGTTGGACCAGGACACTGCCACCATGGGCACGTCGGAGGTGCAAGCGGTCTTTGACCTGCTCTACGCCTTCCGTGATGACGTGTCCAGGGCCACGGGAGTGCGCATGCCTTCAGGCGTGGACCCGCAGTACCCGTACGGGCAGGCGGAAACGGAGGCGTCGTTGGACCAGGTCCTCTCGGATCAGCAGGCCCTGGCCTGGCGCGCCCATCAGCTGTGGCAACGGGACGCGGCGGCGGCCGGACTCCACTCCCAGGAAGCGACTGCCCTGCTACACCACCTCCGGCGAGTGGACCCCGACCTGTCCCCCGCCTCGGTGGAGGACCTGCGTGCCGCATTGGACCATCAGCTCCACCAACTGGAGACACGCGTGGAGGAGCTGCGGGATGTCCTCAGGAGCAACAGGCGCCGGTCCATCAAGGACTACTGGCGGGGCAGGGTACCGGATCTGCAGCTCCGATGGACGGCGATACGGGGGGCCATCAACGTGGTGAACTATGCCCCGTCAGGCCTATGGTCCGTACGCGTCCGCGAGTCGGAGAAGGTGCTCTTGGAGGCCTCGAACGTCATCGGTGAGGTCCAGAGGTATTGGGAGGCGTTGTACGCCAAGCGGCCAGTGAACCTGCCGGCCTTCGAGCGGCTGGTCCGGGCCCACATTCCCACGGGGGTGCCGGAGGAATGGAGGTTGGTACAGGACTACACCATGCACGACCTTAAAGACGCCGTGAGGCAGGCCGTGGCGGACGACAAAGCTCCGGGGTCCAACCGGGTCACGGCTGCCCTCATAGCAGAGCTGCCTGAACCGGTGCACGGGCTCCTGGTGCATGCGTACAGGGCAATCATGCGGGGTGCGGACGTCCCGGGGTCCTGGCACGAGGCCATTATTTGGCTGATGCCCAAGGGCACAGCCACGGGCAACCTGGACGAGTACAGGCCGATAGCGCTGGGGCAGCAAGACATGCTAATGCTCATGACTCCCCTCATGCGGAGGTTCACAGCTGTTCTGGCACGCAAGGGACTGGCCGCGGACTGGCAGTTCGGGGCCATGCCGGGCTCCACGGCGGCTGCCCCGGTGTTCCTGGCCCAGCGCAGGCTGCAGCGTGGGCTGGAGGAAAACCACGTCCTGGCCTTCGATGTGTCAAAAGCTTTTGACACAGCGCCACACGGAGCGCTAGCGCTCCTCGTGCGCCACATGGGTGTCCCGGAGGAGCTCATCGGGCTCTTCCACACCCTCAGCTGCGGGTCTCTGGTGCGCATCATCACTGCGCACGGCCCGACGCCGAGCATACGACTCCACAGGGGCCTGCGGCAGGGCAGTGCGGAGAGCGCTGTGCTCTACCTCCTCCTTTTGGAGCCTCTCCTGCGGAGCCTCGCCTGCAAGGCGCGGGGAGATGCTCGCCATGCGGTGCCACCCCTGGTACATACGTACTGTGATGACCTCCTGTTGATAGCGCACTCCCTGCCGCAATTCCTGGAGTATGCGGCGGCGATAGCGCGGTATCTCACTAACATGGGCATGTCCCTCAACGTGGGCAAATGCGCCTATGCCAATACTGCTCACATCCATTCAATTATGGTATGCCTGAACCCAGGGGACACGGCGGCCCCATGGGTATGCTTACGTGCCAAGGGCACGGTACCATACTTGGGCCTACGCCTCGATCCCAGGGGGATGGCGACCATGAAGGAGAAACATGTACTCCGGTGTGAAGCTCTGCTGGGCTGGTGCAAGAACACGTTAGGGCCGGCGTCGGTGCCTCATGAGGTGATGGCGGCTGTGGTTGGAGGCATCGTGCGGTACGCGGCGCCCTACCTGTCCGACACGGCGGAGGCGGTAATCAAGTTGAATACTGCCATCAAGGCTGCGGCCCTGCAGTTCGAAAAGCTGCCCAAGGACCTGTCCAGCGTGGCGGTGCGGTCAGGTCATGGGCTACGGTTGGCGGATGTCCAGGTTATATGCCGCGACTCCGTCGTGGCGACCATGGCTCAGCTCACCCACCACAGGTCGACGACAGTCCGGGATGAGTTGCGGGCCATGCTCCGAGACATGCACGTGCGGTACGGAGTGTGCGGGCAGTTCATGGTGCCCTTTGCGTCATTCGCCACACACGCTGGCAATACGTGGGTGGACAGGGTACTCAGAGCGATGGGGACGTTGCGCGTAGGGCTTCTCATGCCATCGTCGGTGTACTCGTGTGTACACGCCCATCTGCCGCAAGTGCAGTGGGCGGGGCGGAAGTGGATGTCCCAATCCTATACCTTCAAGGGTAGGGACATCTGCATTCTCTCGGGGCCCCGCACAGATGCGACAATACAGTCCCTGACTGATCCCGCAAATGACCTCCTGCATGCGCGGCTCCCCTTCCCTACGCCCGGGCACTGGGCGGTCCAGCTTGAGGAGTGCCATGAGGACCACCTGCACCTTCCGCACGCAGGAGTAGGGCCCCTCCAGCTGGACCACGTGTGGCTCACGGGGCTTCGCGACGTCTTCCGGCCGTAGCTGCCCGGTCCGTTGACTCACCGGCTACTACACCCGGTGCGCCGAAAGAAGGCCAGCAAACGCAATACACAGTCCACTGCGGGGGACGTGTATGTGGTGGGCGGGTACAGGGAGGAAGGATGGGACCCGGCCTACCCGGGGCTGTCCATGCCGTTCGTCCCGCTAGCCGCCCTCCTATTTCTGTTGGGGGACGTCTTTGAGGGCTACCAACAGCAAGACGATCCGGCTTCCGTCCCCCTGTTCACTCCTCACGCCGGGGGCGGCGTAAGCCCGCCACCACTATGGGTTGAGCACGGGCAGCCAGCGTTTTCCAGGGCGTGCGCGGCGGTGCACAAGTGCAGCGAGTGGGCAATTGTTCTTCTGCTGCCGGCGGGCCCAATCCCGGATCCGGATGAGTACTCCGTCCCGGAAAGGGTCCGGATGTCCAACGTGCCACACGATCCGCACGTCGCCGTCACGTCGTTGCGTGATGGCGGCGCAGTGGAGCAGGGGTTTGTGGTGGTATACCAGCCTTCCTGCTCCGCAACAGTTTGGGGAGCGGAGTATACCACCGCCCTGGACGCCATCAAGTCAGTCTGCGGATGTGACCTGGCCTGGAGACCGCATGCGGTGTATCGACCGAGGGTGGTCCTGTCCCCGGAGCTCACGGCCTCCAGTGCGGCGTCCCTGGGAAAGGTGGTGCAGAGCCCCCACTCCGACGTGGCATGGCTGGAGCCCCACCGGTACTGCTGGGTGCCGGTGGCGACTAAAGTCACATCGTCTGACGCGTCGCCCCAGGGAGACGACGCCACAAACGTGGCGGTGGCCAGCCACGGAATCCCCACGTGGACGGGTGCCATCTACGGCACGGTCCCGGAGGCAGAGATCATTGGCGCGGCGGCGTACTTGTTGCACACGCCCCCGTCAGCGTGCACGGTACACGTGGTGGATGCGTCCATCATAGGAGCGCATCTCCGCAGGGCAAATGAGGCCCTGTACCGTGGCATCAAGGGGCCGACATCACATCTGGTCAATCAGCACCCACTGAGCTGGATAGTGGAGGGGCTGCGGCGGCTGCCACGCCGAGTTGGGGGGCCGCACCACTGGGTGGTGAGGCAGAGCTCGCACTTGGCGGCGGTCCCGCTCGAGGCACCGGACTTTGCCGCGGCCCGTGCAATGGCCCCGGCTGTCCATCTTGTCCTGCCAAAGGAGCACGCCATCCTCTTGGTGCCGGGGGATAATGGAGAGCTCGAGCCGCGTGTGCCATCCATGCAAGCCCTTCAGCAAGTCCGGGAGATGGAGTGGCGTTCGCTAGCGGCTCGCACCAGGGCGCACACGCCAGTGGCTGGCGCCTGCGAGGCGGTGCCCCTGGGAGCTGTACACCACGGCCCAACGCACAGGAATATGCTGCGGGCACGTGACGGTCGCTTGTCCACCATGCAGGTCATGCGACGGTGGAGACAGAAGCTCACGCGTATGGCGATACGGGCCCACCCCTGTATCTTCTGTGGGGGGCCGGAGGAGGACATTGGCCACATGCGCCTACTGTGTGCGCGGGACGAAGAGGTGGCTGGGCTCCTGTGCAGGCGTGTGGAGGAGTTCACGGCGGAGCTACCCCTGATGGACAGGGCGGTGGAGTTCGTGGCGTGGAGGGAGCACGGCTGCAGGTGGACGGAATCCCTGATGGCGGGTGTCGTCCCCGGGGACCTGAAGCGGCTGTTCGCTGCGGTGCAAGCAGCGTCGTCCCGGGGCCCTGCCAAGGCCAGGCTCTTTGTGGAGGACATGGTCCAGATTGGGGAAGATGTGTACGCCCGCAGGAACCATCGGCTCACCCAGATCATGCAGCTGCCAGTGCAAGATCGAAGGAGAGCGGTATACGCGTTCCTGCGAGGTGACACACCCTTCTGCCCGCCGGCAGGGAGAATCCAGCACCGTCCGCCGTGGAACCCGTTTGCCGGCCTCCCCGGCGACCTGCGGGCAACCTTTCAGAGGGCACCGCTGCACGCACTGCTAGTATCGCGGTCGTGCATCGAGCATGACGAGGCCCTGTCCTTGTTCCCTCACTGGATGGCGGCGGTGGCGCAGGCCTTCGACCAGTGGATCGGTTCCTGGGTGGCGCGGGACATCACGTCATTCAGGGGGTGGTCCCGCGTGGTGTCGGCGCAGTCGTGGGCCCTGGTGCGTGGTACCCAGGTGAGAAGCCCTGACGGCCAGAGTGATCCCTGGCTTCAGGTGTACGCCAACCATCCAGCTGTGGGGAACGTCATGGGCTGGCCTCGCGAGGTGCTGCCGGTCCTTTAGCAACCTCTGTGCAATCTCCCAATCCTGGCGGTGGCTGTCGTACTTGACGTGGGTACGTTGTGGCTGTATGACCGGCAGCTGCGACGAGCCGTACCAGCGGTCACGGAGCAGCGGTCCATGGCAGTGTTAGTGGGCTCCAAGCAGCTGGCACGGGTACAGGGCAACGACGCGCAGGGCCACGTCACGGAGGCCATGTTCTCTCTGCCAGAAGGGGACGACCACGTGGCTGCCGATGCCCGTCACACCCTTGACACCCTGGGCCTCGAGGCGGTCATTGAGGCTCGGGCGGGAGGACAACGCTTGGTTCTGGCATCCGCCAGGGGCCCGGGGCAGGACGGGGTTGATGTCATCGGGGAGGTCTTACGTGACTACGGTTGGGAGCTCCTGGCGCATGGCACGCGCAGCCCCAAAGTGGCGCGGTGGTCCGGCTGCTTGAGAGCCTGCCGGTGATGCCCGACGGGCGACCAATACTCCGCCCGGTGTCCACGTGGGAGGAAGCGAGGCGCAACCTCCTCAGTTGTGCCAAAGCACGCACGCTGGCGAGGGCTTTGCTCGGCTCCAGGACGCGTGCTGCGATGTATGGCATGACCTGTGGTCGCAGTGTTGTGATGGTAGCTGCGTTCCGTCGCGGTCTGTGCTTCCGCAGCGATGCCACGGGTGCGGGGAAACAGCGTCAGTTTGGGTTCATCAATTTGCCTCCGTCCCACTATGCGGGACATGTAAGGAGCGTGCCGATAGGGGGTGGCCTAAGGCGAGGTGGGCACTGCGGCACTCTGGACAGATGTCCTCAAGTGCCTGGAAGACTATCCAGGATGGCCTGAAGAGCGTCCGGGTGGAAGGGGTACGGTGCCCTGGAGCGCCGTCTGCGGCCCTGCCCCTGATGCTGTGGTGGGCGGCTCTCGAGGGCGACTCACGGATACTCTGGTTGTGGCATCGCGGAGGAAATGGTGACGGCGTGGTGGGGGCCGGGGGTGCAGGTTGATGGGGTTGGGAATTGTGGGTGCACCAGCTACCGTCCCTACGCTGGACGCAGCGGAGGGGGTAGCGCCTGAGAAGCAGTGCCTTCGCGGCCTGATTGTGCGGTACTGGCAGGCGGCGTATGACGGCCAACGCGATGTGACAGGTCGTGCCGGCCTGATGGTGAGCCGTACTGCCCCTGTGCATGAGGGTCGGGCAGGGATGCTTCACCCGCCTGCCCCGGGTCGCCGCATACAACAGTGAGGTGTCATGGGTCGTCCCGACCGGTAATAAGGCCCAAACCCCTATAGGGTATTCCCATGGCACCGGGGTCTCTACTGGCGGCCCGGCTACGGCAGTATTGGGAGTGGTTGCTCCGGATACACCGGGGGTGCACGGAGTTGTCTGGGGGTTACAGCGTTGCGGCGCCCCCTGGGAGTGTTACACGGGGTTGCGGGGCCAGCCTGCAGGCCCCGGGGGCGGCGACGAGGCGAAGATGTGTGCGTGGAAGGATATGACAGTGGGGTCGTCAGGTGGACAGTATGGCGGGCGTCGTGGAGACGGCGTGGCAGCCTGGGAGGAGCACTCAAGGGGGGCACGTGGAGTTCCAGGTGGCGGCGTACTGGAGTCTTGGGGGTAAACGCGGCGGTACTGGGATCCGTACGGTGGGGGTACGCGGCGGTACTGGGGAACCGTACAGTGGGGGAGCAGCGGGGAAGTTCCAGATGACGGTGTACTGGCATCGTGGGGGTGTACGCGGCGGTACTGGGGACCGTATGGTGGGGGTACGCGGCGGTACTGGGGAACCGTACAGTGGGGCAGCAGCGGGGATGCATGGCGGTACTGGGGTGTCCCCCTGACCCCTCTAACAACTCAGGGGGAGCGCGGGGGCATCCCCTGGCCTGGTTAACAAACTAGAGGGACCGTGCCTGGGGCATGGACATAGTCTAACCTCTGACCATGGCTTTGTGGTTGCGGTGGTGCGTGTCGTGGCGGCTCGCAGGTGGCGTCGGCGTGACAACGGCGGTACTGCGCGGCGTCGTAGCGAAGAGTATGCAGTCGCCTCACCACTGTAACGGCTTACCCCTTGGGGGCGCCAGTCCGGTCGGCTAGAGGCGAGGAGGGCAGAGGAGCGGCATGCTGAGTGGTCCGGGGGGTGACGCGCGGGCCAATGCTATAAGTAGGCTCGCCACGTCGTCGGTGGGGGCCGAACCTGCGGCCTGGCCGCTGCTGTGGCGGAAGAGGCACAACCACGGAAGCTGGCCAATCAGTGCAGGTAAGGGTCAAGGGTAGGCGCCAGGGCAATGTATGTGGGCCAGATGAGGTGCACCTGGTTACCACGGCCCGGGGCGAGCCTCTGGTGGGTACCCCTACAGGGGGTCGATAACCAAGCTACGGCACCCACCAGGCCGTGTCCCAGCCCGCGATATTCACGGGTTGCGCCACTCCCGTCGCGTAGCGGCCGGCGTCCCCCCCTGTAGACCCTCAAGATATATTATATGTGGGCAAGTGGATACCTCGATGCAGATTGGGCGCTGGCACCTGACATGGGGTGCCAGCATGGTATATATCCAGGGTGTGGGGGCAGCTCAGGGCCACGGGGACGTGGAATTGATACCGTGTTTCTGTACTATACTTGGGGACTTGTGCGGTGGGTCGGCGGCGTACATTGTGGGGACATGGGGGCGATGAAAGCTGAGGGCCCAGCTAGGCTGGAGCCTCCCAGAAATCCTGGCTATGCATATACGGGTTATTGCGTGCTCGCAGTGGGGTACGTGGAGTCTGGGGTGGTGGGCAATTACGAGTACGCAGATGGCAATCGATTCCGTGGGGTCACGGGTGATGGACGTCTCCACGGTGGCGGGGGTACGCGAACGACGGAGGGTCCGCTCTTGCTTCGCCGCATGCGTGCTGCTTTGTTCCTTGGTTGCCGCTTTGCGCCGGACAGAGAAGCCCTTGCTTTCTGCTTGTTGCGATGCTGCTGCGTTGCTGTGCCTTGCCCCCTTACCCCCGGCGAACAAATGGGCCAGCGTCCGTCGCCGTTGCTAATGCTAACGCTTTGCAGTTGCCACTGCCCCCAAAGCCTGGTTGACCGGTATCCCCGGTCCTCTGGGTCCTCCGTCATGCTGTGGGCCACCTGAGGCAGCCCTGGGACCCACGGGATCGAGCAAGGCAGGAACCACCTGTCGGCGAGAGATGCCCGGTAACTCCAGTAGACGGCATGATAAGTGGTTATGACTATGACTATGACTATATATTATATATATATATACACGGTATCAACTCCACGTCCCCGTGGCCCTGAGCTGCACCCACACCCCAGATATATACCATGCCGGCACTCCATGTCAGGGGCTAGTACCCAATCAGCTTCGAGGCATCCTCTTTCCCACGTATAATATAACTTGAGGGTCTACAGGGGGGACGCCGGCCGCTACGCGACGGGAGTGGCACAACCCGTGAATATCGCGGGCTGGGATTCGGCTTGGTGGGTGCCGTAGCTTGGTTATCCACCCCTTGTAGGGGTACCCACCAGAGGCTCGCCCCGGGCTGTGGTAACCAGGTGCACCTCATCTGGCCCACATACATTGCCCTGGCGCCTACCCTTGACCCTTACCTGCACTGTTTGGCCAGCTCCCGTGGTTGCGCCTCTTCCGCCACAGCAGCGGCCAGGCCGCAGGTTCGGCCCCCACCGACGACGTGGCGAGCCTACTTATAGCATTGGCCCGCGCGTCACCCCCCGGACGACTCAGCATGCCGCTCCTCTGCCCTCCTCGCCTCTAGCCGACCGGACTGGCGCCCCCAAGGGGTAAGTCGTTACAATGGTGAGGCGACCGCATACTCTTTGCTACAACGCCGCGCAGTACCGCTGTTGCCACGCCGATGCCACCTGCGAGCCGCCACCATACGCACCACCGCAACCGCAAGGCCATGGTCAGAGGTTAGACTATGTACATGCCCGCAGGCACGGTCCCTCTAGTTTGTTAACGGGGCCAGGGGATGCCCCCACGCGCCCCCTGAGTTGTTAGAGGGGTCAGGGGGACACCCCAGTACCGCCATGCATCCCCGCTGCTCCCCCACTGTACGGTTCCCCAGTACCGCCGCGTACCCCCACCGTACGGACCCCAGTACCGCCGCGTATACCCCCAAGACGCCAGTACACCGCCACCTTGAACTCCGCGTGCCCCCCGTGAGTGCTCCTCCCAGGCTGCCACGCCGTCTCCAGGACGCCCGCCATACTGTCCACCTGACGACCTCGCCGTCATATCCCTCTACGCACACATCATCGCTTCGTCGCCGCCCCCGGGGCCTGCAGGCTGTCCCCGCAACCCCGTGTAACTCCCAGGGGGCGCCGCAACGCCGTATCCCCCAGACAACTCCGTGCACCCCCGGTGTATCCCGAGCAACCACTCCCAATACTGCCGTAGCCGGGCCGCCAGTAGAGACCCCGGTGCCATGGGAATACCCTACAGGGGTTTGGGCCTTATTACCCTGGTCGGGACGACCCATGGCACCTCACTGTTGTATGCGGCGACCCGGGGCAGGCGGGTGAAGCATCCCTGTCCGACCCTCATGCACAGGGGCAGAACGGCTCACGTCAGGCCGGCACGACCTGTCACATCGCGTTGGCCGTCATACGCCGCCTGCTAGAACCGCACAATCAGGCCATGAGGGCACTGCTTCTCAGGCGCCACCCCCTCCGCTGCGTCCAGCGTGGGGACGGTGGCAGGTGCACCCTCAATTCCTAACCCCATCAACCTGCATCGGCCCCGGCCCCCACCACGCCGTCACCATTTCCTCCGCGATGCCACAACCAGAGTATCCGCGAGTCGCCCTCCAGAGCTGCCCACTATAGCGGCAGGGGCAGGGCTGCCGACGGCGCATCGGGGCACCGTACCCCTTCCACTCGGACGCTCTTCAGGCCATCCTGGATAGTCTTCCAGGCACTTGAGGACATCTGTCCAGAGTGCCGCAGTGCCCACCTCGCCTTAGGCCACCCCCTATCGGCACGCTCCTTACATGTCCCGCATAGTGGGACGGAGGCACATTGATGAACCCAAACTGACGCTGTTTCCCCGCACCCGTGGCATCGCTGCGGAAGCACAGACCGCGACGGAACGCAGCTACCATCACAACACTGCGACCACAGGTCATGCCATACATCGCAGCACGCCTCCTGGAGACCGAGCAAAGCCCTCGCCAGCGTGCGTGCTGTGGCACAACTTAGGAGGCTGCGCCTGGCTTCCTCCCACGTGGACACCGGGCGGAGTATCGGTCGCCCGTCGGGCATCACCGGAAGGCTCTCAAGCAGCCGGACCACCGCGCAACTTTGGGGCTCTGTGTGCCATGCGCCAGGAGCTCCCAACCGTAGTCCCGTAAGACCTCCCCGATGACATCAACCCCGTCCTGCCCCGGGCCCCTGGCGGATGCCAGAACCAAGCGTTGTCCTCCCGCCCGAGCCTCAACGACCGCCTCGAGGCCCAGGGTGTCAAGGGTGTGACGGGCATCGGCAGCCACGTGGTCGTCCCCCTCTGGCAGAGAGAACATGGCCTCCGTGACGTGGTCCTGCGCGTCGTCGCCCTGTACCTGTGCCAGCTGCTTGGAGCCCACTAACACTGCCATGGACCGCTGCTTCCTGACCGCTGGTATGGCTCGCCGCAGCTGCCGGTCATACAGCCACAACGTACCCACGTCAAGTACGACAGCCACCGCCAGGATTGGGAGACTGCACAGAGGTTGCTGAAAGACCGGCAGCACCTCGCGAGGCCAGCCCATGACGTTCCCCACAGCTGGATGGTTGGCGTACACCTGGAGCCAGGGATCACTCTGGCCGTCAGGGCTTCTCACCATGGTACCACGCACCAGGGCCCACGATTGCGCCGACACCACGCGGGACCACTCCCTGAATGCCGTGATGTCCCGTGCCACCCAGGAACCGATCCACTGACTGAAGGCCTGCGCCACCGCCGCCATCCAGTGAGGGAACAAGGACATGCCCTCTTCGTGCGCGATGCACGACCGTGGCACCAGCAGTGCGTGCAGCGGTGCCCTCTGAAAGGTTGCCCGCAGGTCGCCGGGGAGGCCGGCAAACGGGTTCCACGGCGGACGGTGCTGGATCCTCCCAGCCAGCGGGCAGAAGGGTGTGTCACCTCGCAGGAACGCGTATACCGCCCTCCTTCGATCTTGCATCGGCAGCTGCATGATCTGGGTGAGCCGATGGTTCCTGCGGGCATACACATCTTCCCCAATCTGGACCATGTCCTCCACAAAGAGCCTGGCCTTGGCAGGGCCCCGGGACGACGCCGCTCGCACCGCAGCGAACAGCCGCTTCAGGTCCCCGGGGACGACACCCGCCATCAGGGATTCAGTCCACGTGCAGCCGTGCTCCCTCCACGCCACGAACTCCACCGCCCTGTCTGTCAAGGGTAGCTCCGCCGTGAAATCCTCCACACGCCTGCACAGGAGCCCAGCCACCTCTTCGTCCCGCGCACACAGTAGGCGCATGTGGCCAATGTCCTCCTCCGGCCCCCCACAGAAGATACAGGGGTGGGCCGGTATTGCCATACGCGTGAGCTTCTGTCTCCACCGTCGCATGACCTGCATGGTGGACAAGCGACCGTCACGTGCCCGCAGCATATTTCTGTGCGTTGGGCCGTGGTGTACAGCTCCCAGGGGCACCGCCTCGCAGGCGCCAGCCAGTGGCGTGTGCGCCCTGGTGCGTGCCGCTAGCGAACGCCACTCCATCTCCCGGACTTGCTGAAGGGCTTGCATGGATGGCACACGCGGCTCGAGCTCTCCATTATCCCCCGGCACCAAGAGGATGGCATGCTCCTTTGGCAGAACGAGATGAACAGGCGGGGCCATTGCACGGGCCGCGGCAGAGTCCGGCGCTTCAAGCGGGACCGCCGCCAAGTGCGAGCTCTGCCTCACCACCCAGTGGTGCGGCCCCCCAACTCGGCGTGGCAGCCGCCGCAGCCCCTCCACTATCCAGCTCAGTGCGTGCTGGTTGACCAGATGTGATGTCGGCCCCTTGATGCCACGGTACAGGGCCTCCTGCGCCCTGCGGAGATGCGCTCCTATGATGGACGCATCCATCACGTGCACCGTGCACGCTGACGGGGGCGTGTGCAATAGGTACGCCGCCGCGCCGATGATCTCTGCCTCCGGGACCGTGCCGTAGATGGCACCCGTCCACGTGGGGATTCCGTGGCTGGCCACCGCCACGTTTGTGGCATCGTCTCCCTGGGGAGACACGTCAGACGATGTGACTTTAGTCGCCACCGGCACCCAGCAGTACCGGTGGGGTTCCAGATACGCCACGTCGGAGTGGGGGCTCTGCACCACCCTTCCAAGGGACGCCGCACTGGAGGCGGTGAGCTCCAGGGACAGGACTACCTTCGGCCGATACACCGCATGTGGTCTCCAGGCCAGGTCACATCCACAGACTGACTTGATGGCGTCCAGGGCGGTGGTATACTCCGCTCCCCAAACCGTTGCGGAGCAGGAGGGCTGGTACACCACCACGGATCCCTGTTCCACCGCGCCGCCATCACGCAAGGACGTGACGGCGACGTGCGGATCGTGTGGCACGTTGGACATCCGAACCACTTCCGGGACCGAGTACTCATCCGGATCCGGGATTGGGCCTGCTGGTAACAGAAGGACAATTGCCCACTCGCTGCACCCGTGCACCGCCGTGCATGCCCTGGAAAACGCTGGCCGCCCGTGCACAACCCACAGTGGTGACGGGTTTATGCCCCCCCCGGCGTGTGGAGTGAGTAGGGGGACGGACGCCGGATCGTCTTGCTGCTAGTAACCCTCAAAGACGTCCCCCAACAGAAACAGGAGGGCGGCTAGCGGGACGAACGGCATGGATAGCCCCGGGTTGGCCGGGTCCCATCCTTCCTCCCTGAACCCGCCCACCACATACACGTCCCCCGCAGTGGACTGTCTATTGCGTTTGCTGGCCTTCTTTCGGCGCACCGGGTGTATTAGCCGGTGAGTCAACGGACTAGGCAGCTGCGGCCGGAAGACGTCGCGGAGCCCCGTGAACCACACGTGGTCCCGCTGATGGGGCCCTACTCCTGCGTGCCGAAGGTGCAGGTGGTCCTCATGACACTCCTGGAGCTGGACAGCCCAGTGCCCAGGCGCAGGATAGGAGAGCCGCGCATGCAGGAGGTCATTTGCGGGATCAGTCAGGGACTGTACGGCCGCATCTGTGCGGGGCCCCGAAAGAACGCATATGTCTCTACCCTTGAAGGAATAGGGTTGGGACACCCACCTCCGCCCCGCCCACTGCACTTGCGGCAGATGGGCGTGTACACACGAGTACACTGACGATGGCATGAGAAGTCCTACGCGCAACGTCCCCATCGCCCGGAGTACCCTGTCCAACCACGTATTGCCAGCGTGCGTGGCGAATGACGCAGAGGGCACCATGAACTGCCTGCACACTCTGTACCGCACGTGCATGTCCCGGAGCATGGCCCGCAGCTCATGCCGGACGGTCGTCGACCTGTGGTGGGTGAGTTGAGCCATGGTCGCCACGACGGAGTCGCGGCATATAACCTGGACATCCGCCGACCGTAACCCATGACCCGACCGCACCGCTACGTTGGACAGGTCCTTGGGCAGCTTCTCGAATTGCAGGGCTGCAGCCTTGATGGCAGTATTCAGCTTGATCACCGCCTCCGCCGTGTCGGACAGGTAGGGCGCCGCGTACCACACAATGCCTCCAACCACAGCCGCCATCACCTCATGAGGCACCGACACCGGCCCCAACGTGTTGTTGCACCAGCCCGGCAGAGCTTCACACCGGAGTACATGTTTCTCCTTCATGGTCGCCACCCCCCTGGGATCGAGGCGCAGGCCCAAGTATGGTACCGTGCCCTTGGCACGTAAGCATATCCATGGGGCCGCCGTGTTCCCTGGGCTCAGGCACACCATGATCGAGTGGATGCGAGCAGTATTGGCATAGGCGCATTTGCCGACGTTGAGGGACATGCCCATGTCCGTGAGATACCGCGCTATCGCCGCTGCATACTCCAGGAATTGCGGCAGGGAGTGCGCTATCAACAGGAGGTCATCACAGTACGCCTGCAACAGGGGTGGCACCGCATGGCGAGCATCTCCCAGCGCCTTGCAGGCAAGGCTTCGCGGGAGAGGTTCTAAGAGGAGGAGGTAGAGCACAGCGCTCTCCGCACTGCCCTGCCGCAGGCCCCTGTGGAGCCGAATGCTCGGCGTCGGGCCGTGCGCAGTGATGATGCGCACCAGAGACCCGCAGCTGAGGGTGTGGAAGAGCCTGATGAGCTCTTCCGGGACTCCCATGTGGCGCAGAAGGAGCGCCACCGCCCCGTGCGGCGCTGTGTCAAAAGCATTTGACACATCGAAGGCCAGGACGTGGTTTTCCTCCAGCCCACGCTGCAGCCTGCGCTGGGCCAGGAACACCGGGGCAGCCGCCGTGGAGCCCGGCATGGCCCCGAACTGCCAGTCCGCAGCCAGTCCCTTGCGTGCTAGGACAGCTGTGAACCTCCGCATGAGGGGAGTCATGAGCATTCGCATGTCTTGCTGCCCCAGCGCTATCGGCCTATACTCGTCCAGGTTGCCCATGGCTGTGCCCTTGGGCATCAGCCAGATAATGGCCTCATGCCAGGACCCCGGGACGTCCGCACCCCGCATGATTGCCCTGTACGCATGCACCAGGAGCCCCTGCACCGGTTGAGGCAGCTCTGCTATGAGGGCAGCCGTGACCCGGTTGGACCCGGAGCTTTGTCGTCCGCCACGGCCTGCCTCACGGCGTCTTTAAGGTCCTGCAGGGTGTAGTCCTGTACCGACCTCCATTCCTCCGGCACCCCCGTGGGAATGTGGGCCCGGACCAGCCGCTCGAAGGCCGACAGGTTCACTGGCCGCTTGGCGTACAGCGCCTCCCAATACCTCTGGACCTCGCCAATGACGTCCGAGGCCTCCAAGAGCACCTTCTCCGACTCGCGGACGCGTACGGACCATAGGCCCGACGGGGCATAGTTCACCACGTTGATGGCCCCCTGTATCGCCGTCCATCGGAGCTGCAGATCCGGTACCCTGCCCCGCCAGTAGTCCTTGATGACCGGCGCCTGTTGATCCTGAGGACACCCCACAGCTCCTCCACGCGTGTCTCTAGCTGGTGGAGCTGTTGGTCCAACGCGGCACGTAGGTCCTCCACCGAGGCGGGGGATGGGTCCGGGTCCACCCGCCGGAGGTGCTGTAGCAGGGCAGTCGCTTCCTGGGAGTGGAGTCCGGCCGCCGCCGCGTCCCGTTGCCACAGCTGATGGGCGCGCCAGGCCAGGGCCTGCTGATCCAGGAGGACCTGGGACAGAGACGCCTCCGTCTCCGCCTGCCCGTACGGGTACTGCGGGTCCACGCCCGATGGCATGCGCACTCCCGTGGCCCTGGACACGTCATCACGGAAGGCGTAGAGCAGGTCAAAGACCGCTTGCACCTCCGACGTGCCCATGGTGGCAGTGTCTTGGTCCGACGAGAGCCACGCCTGTAGCCGCCAATCTCCGCAGGCCTTCTGCAGTACTGCCGCTGCCGCCTCACGAACCCCCGGGGAGTCCGGGCGTATGGCATGCAGCCTGCCCTGGGCGTGCGAGTAGGCCATCCTGGTGACCCTCTCTTTGCCGGCCACCGCCAGCGGGAGGTCCAGGACCACAGGGCCATGATCCGACCCAGGCGACGCAGGAGAGCGCCCCGGCGCCAAGGGTGGGCGCTCACGCGCCGGGCATGGGACCAGAGGCAAGTTCAGAAGGAAGGAGTCCAGTCGGTGCCCTGCCCTCGTGGGCCTCCTGTCCTCCTCCCGTTTCGGGCCTGCCCTGTGGAAACCACACTGTTCCCACAGGGCTTGGAACCTCCTCGTGGTAGGGTGCCACGGGGACTCCAGCCACACGTTGAAGTCCCCTCCGAGGAGCACGGCCCTCGTGCCACCCGCGCTCTTGGCCGCCGCGTACATGGCCACGTCAGCCTAGAAGGACGCCTTAGACGCCCAGGAGTGGCCGCCGCTCCCCGGGCCGTGGACGTTGATGACCGTGAGGGTGCCACCTGCGGTCACCACATCGAGGGCCATGGCCTTGCCCGGCACGATGTCCACGATGTCTCGAACTTCCTCCGCGGCGAACACGTCCGCCCGAAGGGCAATCAAGAGCCCGCCGCGCACCGCTGCCGCCGACGCTGCCTGGGCATCCACCCCTGGGTACGCATGATACTTGTGGCGACGCCACTGATTCTCTGAGTGCACCACACCCTGAGGGTCCTGCAGGCCGGTCTCCTGGGAGAGGCCCGGGATGGCACCCTCGGCCTTCATGACGCCCGCCGCCACCGCCTCACCGTCAAGCATACCTGGGGCCACTGGTACGCCGCCCCCCCGCATCGAGCCCTGGACGTTCCAGGACACCGCCGCTCGGGTGTCGGAGGCGGGGCCCCTTCATGGCTGCACGTGTGGACCGGGGCCCCCCGCCGGATCCGGATCACCGGACGGAGGGGGGCCACCAGCAGGTTTAGGGGGACCACCCGCACCCGGCGCGGGCGGCTGGCGAGGTGGCCCCTGTCCCCGTGGGCCTCCGCCCCAGGCGGCCGTCATCTGCTGAGACCCGGCAGATGCTGCGGGCTCCCCCTGTGCCTGTCCGCCGGATGTACTCGCCGCCGTACTCCCCGTAGAAGTCACTGCCCCACTCCGTGCTGCAGACCCAATCGTTCCAGATCGCGCCGCCGACGGCGACGCCCCGCGCTCCGCCGCAGGGCGGGCACCCCTGGGCAGCATGAGCGCTCTGGACCTCGCCTAGGCCGACGCGAAAGGCCCCGCCTGGCCCCCCGGCATAACGCCAGCCAGCATGGCCATCGCCTGGTCCCGTTGCGCCGGATCAGTCGCATGGTCCCGATGGATGTGGTCCAGCAAGTCCTTGGGGTGGAGGTGGGTGGGCCGGCAGTGCCTGCCAGCTCTCCATGTGCAGTGACCAGCCCCATCCAGCCGAGACCAGGGGCACACGTTGATTGTCTTTGTCCCACGCTGCTCCGTGGCCAAGTCACCGCCGAAGTGCTGCAGCACGTACCGAATGTTGGTATAGGCGCCATACTGAGGCGGGGGCCTCCTCTTGGGCGGCGGCTTGGGCGCCGCTTTCGGGGCCTGCCGCGCCGCCGCGGCCGGGGATGCCGCAGGCCGTACCGGTGGCACGCTTGGTGGCTGCGGCAGGTGCAGCTTTCCCCCCACGGGAAACTGCTCCTCCACCCAACGGCGCCACGCGTCGGCGAACTTCTCCCGGTCGCCCTTGACCTTCCACCTGGACGTGGAGAACGCCCGGAGCCACGGCCCCATGTTCTCTGCCATGACCAGGCGGAGGGCATCTTCTCCGCTCTGCCGGCGGACGCGTGTCGCGGCCGCGCCTGCCACGGTCCCTTGGAGGTACAGCGCTTCGCCCCCGTCGCCACTCGTGCACTAAGGTGCAGGGCCTCCAGGTCGGCGGGGCGGAACGGTGAGCACTGTGCCCTCTGCGCTATCGTACAGGCGCAGTGCCGAGGAGTGGGGCTCCAATGCCGCCACAACCCAATACCACGCCCGCGACACGCTATGCGGCAGTGCCAGCGAGGCGGCCGGCCTGTTGCTGGAGGACTGCGCTGCCGGGGCCCTGGGGAGGGCCGCTGCGTGACCCTGCGGCGCCCTGCACATGACAGCTGCATGATCAGCCTGCCACATGTTGCTCGGGGCAATGGGCCAGACGTCCTGCCCCTGGATCGCCGGCGGTCGCGTGACCTCCACGAAGACCGCCGGCGCCGGCAGGATGTCCTCGGCCGTGCACCTGTGTGCCTTGCGCACCGGCCCCAGCTCCCTGAGGCACTCCCGGAACACCCGGTAGCAGGCCGGGCCCCTGGACTGCTGCCTCCTGAGCCGGCACGCGGTGACTACGACCCACTCCAGTCCCCCTGTTTCCACCCGAACACAGGCCCAATACTCCGCCCCCTCCAACACCACAAGCCGCCCCAAATCGCCACGCCCACCGTATGGGTGGAAGGCACGCTCTCCACCCTCAGCCACCGCTTGGCGCTTTCTTCCCACGGCTGGGGGGCATGCATCCCCTGCTGCTGCATCGCGTCCTGCACGTGCTGCAGGGACACCGTCACCAGCATGGACATCCCCCCCTCCGCTGCCGCCGCCATACACAGCAGGGCATGTTGCAAGCGTGCCCCGGGCAACTCCACGCTGTGCTGGACGTCCGCCACGTCCAAGGGTGTGCGGGGCGCCGGCAGGGCATCCAACACTGCTGCAGGCAGCTCCCCCAGGGAGGGCAGACGCGCGATGGGCCCCATGTCCCTGTTGAGGACCACCGCCGCCACCCACCGCCTGTCCAGCGCGGACAGGAGGTTGCCCGGCCTCGGCACTCTGAGGAGGGTACCGACGGCGGACATGAGGGCGCACACGCCACGGTCCTTGGTGTTGCCGGCTGGCTGCTGCACCTGTGCCGCCCGGGCCTCCGCCAGCAGATGCTCTGCACCCGGCCATCCCGCCCTCTGGCCCCTGGGTGCCATGCGCATCGTCCGGACCGCCCTGTCCCATGTGTACGGCCACTGGGGCGGGGCCCCCGACACCACAGGCCGGTCCAGCGGGTCCACAGTCAACCGCATGTCAGGGGCCACAAGGTGGTGGGCCGTCCAGTGCCGCATGCTCGGCGTCTCCGACCGGTCGAGGTACACCACCTCCGAGCCCCCCAGCTCGACGTACCTCGCCATGAGGAGGGCAGCCGGGGTTTGGTTGTGCCGCTAACCCTCCCATCCCTCCCTCGGGAGCATCATGGCGTGGGGGGCCAGGCACTGCACCACGTCGGCTGCCAGCGCGACCACGTCGTCGCTGAGCTCCACCCCATGGTCCGCGGCCACCAGGAATTGGTGTCTGGGCTTGGAGTACAGGTGCTCCAGGGCGCCCCGCAACTCAGCTGGTGGGGGAGAGGCGTCTCCGCAGTCCCGCAGCCAGGGGAGTGCGCCCGGGAGATGCCGCCCTGCTCCTCCTGGCCAGAAGGCGGCCCTAAGGGCCGGCAGGTCTCGCCAGACAGCCCTAGCAACCCGGATCGCGCCATGGCTGTGGCTTGTCTGCTCCCCACTGGAGGACGGCCACCACAACATGCGTGGTCAGGGGCTCTGCCGTGAGTTGCAACGCCGTCCCCCCGTCGGTCTCGATCACCGTGCCCCGTGGGGCAGTGAAGACGTGGCCATCGGTCCCACGGACCGCCACCCATCCCCACAAGACCGGCACGGTCTCCCAGCTGGGGTGGCTGATTCTCCTGGGCAGGACCACCACCGGCGGGCATGGGCTGTTGGCGGCCCACACGCGCCATTCCACTCCCACCAGACGCTCGTGACCAGGGGGCCGGAACACCTGGGGCCACCCGTCTGGGAGCTGGCGATGGACGGCGGTCCACACATCAGCCCCGCGTGCCCGCGTGAACTGGAGTCCCTCAAGGATGTCCCCGTCCACAGGGCTGGGGAGGCGGGCAGTGCGAACCTCCAGCCCCTGGCCCAGGCGAAGCCCTGGCCCCTCTCGGTCTCCCAGCAGCAAGACCTCCGGGTCCGTGGCCGCAAGACGAGCCGCCAGCGTGGGGAGATGCAGGGAGATAGTCCACGGCTGGACTGAGACGGGCTCGCGCGGGAGGTCAGGGCAGGCTGCCACAGCACTGCCATGCCGGGCCCAGCTGAGCGCCCTGTCCCACCACTGCGCCCCCGCACCCGGCGCTGCCGGCAACGACCAGGACAGGTACGTCACAACCGCCTTAGCCTGCCACTCGCGAGGGTCCATGCCAGCAGGATGTGTGTGCCACGTGCACACCCACCCCAGGTTGGCCTCCTGGACGGTGACCACGTCCCTCCACGGGACCACCGGGAACGGAGTGAGCAGGGCCGCCATGCCACATGGCAACGCCACTGCCCACTCGGTCATGCCCCCACTCTCCACTGCATACCCCACCGCTGGGAGCCCTCCTCCTTGCGCCTTTACCATCACTTCCTGCAGCAACGATCCGTGGCCCCGGCCGTGGCCCTAGCTGCGGTCCAGGCTGAGGGCCCCCACACGGGCCATGGCCTGGAGGATCACGAGTAATTCTTGGGGTACTCCCCGCGGCACCGGCGGCTGGGGGTGGGCGAACCGGCAGGCATCTGCCCGCATGCACCACCCCTTGGCCTAGTGCCTGCAGGTTTCCACCTCCCTCGTCTTCGGCCCAGCCTTGTCCGCCACTCCCAGCTCCCGTGGACCCACCTCACGCGCCTCCTTCGCCCTCACGATCTCCAGCTCCTCGTCCTGCTCCACGGCGCTCTGTGCCTCTTCACTCCTCCTGCGTTGGTCCTCCTCCTCCAGTGCCTCCGTCGTCGGCGGCGGGCTCGCAGCATCCGTGAACCTCGCCGGGGCCGCCGCCACAATGGCCTACACGTCCACCTCCTCCCTGGCCACCGCCGGCTGATCCTGGTGCTGCTCCTCCCCCGTGGGTTGCTCCTGCCCCACCTCGTCACCGTCACGGCCTGCCTCCTCATCACTCCCCACCAGGACCGCGTGTTCGGACCCCTGGGGGGCGGCGCTCTCTTCGAGGCGCGTGCCCACCACCACCAGCAGCTTGAGGTCACCGCCGCGGCTCTCAAGGCGGTAGCTGCTGGAGGTGGGGACGAGGACCACCCCATCCCCGGTCAGCAGCAGGCGGTCCGCGCCGAACACGACCTCTGCACCCTCGGGGTGCACCGCCACCAGGAGCGCATGGGATCCCAACGCCTGGGGCGTGAGGGGCCGCTCGGCCTGCTCGCGACGCCAAGCGTCAGCCCCACCTGCGCCACAAGGCCACGTACAGGCCTTCGTCCCGCCGCACGTCCTCCAGCCCTGCCTCGTCCAGCAGGCGCCCCACGGACAGGCGCACCGACAGGGGGAGGCCTTCCTGGGGCTCGGCCGCCCGGACATCACCGGGGTGGTGACCCAGGACCGCCGCGTCCCCCAGCTGGACACAGCGGGCCTGGCCGTTGTCCGGGGACGCTGCCGCCAGGGCCACCTCCCGGGCGACCTGCCCTGGGCGCTGGAGCTCGTAGCGCTCCAGGGCGCTCGCGAGGATCCCTGCCTCCCGCTGCCCCGTGCCCATGAGGCGGTGCCTGTGGGCACCCTCGGCCGCATGGTACCTGCAGTGCCGCCGCGCACAGCTCCCCAGGGGAGGGGGCGGCACCGCAGTGGGCATGGGCCGCAGCGGCGCGTTGGCCGGGTCGACGTCCATGCCGGCGTAGACGTCGGGCCCGGCGTCGTCCTCATATATGAGGGCCAGCGCCGACTCGCCGGGCCTGCGCGCCTCCTCGTCCCCCTCGTCCTCCGCCTCCTGCTCTTCCTCCGCCCCTTCCCCAGCCGCAACCATCGCCGGCGGCGTGTCCGGCCGCGGCGGGAAGGACGCCAGAGGCCGCTCGTCAGCGCCTCCGCCCCTTGCCGTCTCCGCCGCGTCCAGCCGTGCCCGCAGGTTGGCGGGCAGCCGGGCCCAGCTGGTGCCCGCATGGAGGTCCATGCTGTACGCCAGCCCCGCCGGACACGGCTCACCGGGTGCCACCTGGCGCCACTCCCGCCACTCCCACATCCAGTCCTCCACTCCTTCCTCCTTGGCACGCCTCCCACTGGGCTCCACAACCCCGCCGCCCTCCGCCGGTGTCTGCGCCTCCGGCACACCCCGCCGCGCGTCCTGTCCCCCCGAAGCAACCACCCCCGACGGCTTCTCCTTGGCCCCTTCCGCCGTCGGGGCGACAGCCGCGAGCGCCTGCGCGATCAGCTCGCCGGCGTCAGTTCTTCCGGTGCGGCTCCATCGCTCCCCGCGGCTCCATCCCGCGGCTTTTCGCCGGTACGCCTCCAGGGCCTGCGCGAGCAGCTCGCTGATGTCTCGCGGGCCGGCCATTGCCGCCTCCTGCGCCGCATCCCCCGCCTGTTCCCCCGCCGTAGGCCTCCCCATGGGGGCTCCGCCCTGCATCCCACGGGTCGGGGGTGGACCACCACCCGGCACCACCGGCTCAGGCCCCGTCGGCACCACGGGCGGGGCCCCGCGCGGCACGGCTGGGTCCGGCACCTGGACCGTACGTGGTGGTGACCCCGCCGCGGTATGCCCCGGCTGGGGCACCGCCAGGGGTGGCGCAGCCGCAGGCGCCCCCATTCTCCCCGCTTTGCCCGGGGGCACGCCACGTGCCTCCCCTTGCGACACCCCCTGCTGCTGGGCGCCCCGCCCCGGCGCAGGCACCGGTACCGGTACCGGTACCGTGTGCTGAGGCGGCCGTGGGTGCTGGCGGGGCAGAAGATGCGGGTACTCCACATGCTGGTGCGGACGGTGATGGTGATGGTGATGGTGAAGGTGGACGGGGTGCTGTGGCACAGCCGCCGGGGGATGGTGATGGTGAAGATGGACGGGGACCTGTGGCACAGCCGCCGGGTGTACGTGTTGGTGTGGGAAGTGATGCTGCATCATGGGGAACCCGACAGGGTGATGAAGTAGGTGATGGAGATGGAGTTGGTGGTGGTGGTGAGCCCCAAAAGGCGGGAAGGGCATGGGCCCAAGGCCCGGTGGCGGCGGCATCGGAAACGCACCCGGCGCCGCATACCCCGGCCGCCCCGCCGGTCCCACTGGGGGCCGCCCGCGCTGCGCGTCCTCGAGCTGCCCGAGATCTTGTAGACATCGGAGTAGTCGGTTGAGCAGGTGCACCCCGAACGGCACCGTGCCCGCTGCGAGCCGCGCCTGAACGTCAGGCGCGTTGTACGGGTGGGGATCGCGGGCCAACATCTGCCGCAAGCAGACGTCGACGAAGTGGTCCCATCCGTTGTCCCAGGCCGGACGGTCCGCCTCCACGCGCGCCTGGAACGCCGTATACGTGTGCGGCCCGTATCTGACGAGATCAGACACTGTGTCTACCAGGCGCCGGGCACGTCGCCGGAAGGCTGGCAACTCCGCGGGATTGGTGGGGAAAGATAGCGACATTTAGCTAACGAAGGCTGTGTGAGCTATGGACATGGGAGAACGGGTGGACTCTGTGGCCCGTCCCGCTCGCTGCTGGCCTAACGATGCACGACACTTCGCACGACACAGTGGGCCACCCCTCTTGCGCCCCCCCCCCCTTCCCTTCCGTGTTCCTTTGCCCCCGGTTTTGCCCCCTAGGTGTGCTCCTTGGTTCAACCCGGTTGTTGGTGGGTTTGTTGCCAGGCAAGGTTGGGGGGGGGGGGGGGGCGCCCGACGCTGGCTCTGGTCCCTCCCTCCGGGAGTTTCCCCACGGGGGGGCCGATGCATGCACTCCCCGTCAGGGTGTAACTCTGTTGTACGGGCCGTCCATTTGTACCCGCTCCGTACAAATGGACCTGCGCCGTAACCAGGTACGTCTGCCCTTCCCCACACCGGGGTCGGGTACACTATGGGTCTCTGGGGAGTCCTTGCGGGATAGGCGCGTCTCTTGCCTACCCCGAGGGACGGTGTGCCCTACCCGCAGCCCCTCACAGGACACCAACCGCAGTACGTGCCGTGGGGAGTGCTCTTGGTCAGGCCCATTGGCCACCCCCCAAGGCCGGTGCCACCTCGGGCCGCTGGCCAACGGTCCCGGGCGTAACCCACCTTATTGCCTACGCTCAGGTGGGGCCGATACAGACACCGGGGGGGCCCCCAAATCCCTGAGGTCGGGTACCTCACCAGCGTCGTTTGCGGGCTCTTGCCACCCCAGCCCCCCCCCGTTCGCTGCGGTGTGGGTCCCTGCCTCCCTGCTTCCTTCCCCAGGGGCGTCCCCCGTTCCCGCGCCCCTTGCCGTGCTTCCTGGTTCCTGCCGTGTCCCGTCTGCCCCTGCTGTCTGCCCGTGCTCTGGCGCATTGGTGTCTTTTGTTTTTTTTTTTACCGCTCGGCACTCGTCTCTCCCCCCGGCGTTTCAGTCTGTCCTCTGCCCCCCCCCCACGTCCCCTCGCCGTCTTCTCGCTGTCCTCGCCCCTTTCGTGGGTGGGTGGAGGAGTAGGGGGTGGGGGGGGGGGGGGGCTTCCTCGCCGCCTGTCCCCTAGCGTAAGCATGTCGCGAGCACGGTGCGGGCACGAGGCGCGGCACTGGTCCCTCTGCAGGTGGGGGGGGGGGGGGGCTAGCCGTGTGGCTCCCGTCGTCGCCCTACCTTTCCTGCGGTCGCAACCCCGGTGGTCCCCCCGTTGGGGCTTGCACGGCGCGTGCTCCCTTTGGGCACGGTCGTGTGGTCCGTCCCGCACCCTCTCTCCGCTGCCTCCCCACCCTGCCGCGTTGTCCTCGGGGGGGGGGGGGGGGGGTCCGCGTTCCGCTACCGTCATCCCCCTTGTCGCCCTTGTCGTCTTCCCTTTGTAGCACGCATGTCGCAGGCACGACGCAAGCACGACGCAAGCACAGGGCGAGGCTACAGTGGGGGGGGGGGGTTTCCCCTTTGGGGCCCCCATACCCCCGGGGTCGGGTACTTCACCAGCGTCCCTTGCGGTACCATGTCGCCCCGGCCTCCCCCCGTTCGTCGCGGTTTTGGTCCCTGCCTTCTCGCTTTCTTCCCCTGGCGCGTTGGTTTGCTTTGTTCGTTGTTGTTTTTTTTTTCGTCTCCACCGCTCGCCGCCCGTCTCCCCCCCCCCCATGTCCCCTCGCCACCTCCTCGCTGTCCTCGCCCCTTTCCTGGGTGGGTGGGGGAGTAGGGGGTGGGGGGGGGGGGGGCGCCCTCGCTGTCCGTCCTCTGGCGTAAGCACGTCGCAAGCACGGCGCAGGCACGAGGCGCGGCACTTGTCCCTCTGCAAGGGGGGGGGGCTTGCCGTGTGGCTCCCGTCGTCGCCCTTCCTACCCTGCGTTCGCACCCCCGGTGCCCCCCCCGCTGGGGCTTGCGAGGCGCGTGCTTCCTACGGGCACGGTCGTGTGGTCCGTCCCACACCCTCTCTCCGCTGCCTCCCCACCTTGCCGCTTTGTCCTCGGGGGGGGGGGGGGGGGCGCTGTCCGCCCCTCCCTTCCTGCATCCCCCACCCTTGGGGGGGCGGAGGTGTGTGGGGGGGGGGGGGGCTTGTCGTCTTCCCTTCGTTGCACGCATGTCGCAGGCACGACGCAAGCACGGCGCAGGCACGAGGCGCGGCGCCTGTCCCTCTGCAGGGGGGGGGGGGGGCATGCCTTGTGGCTCCCGTCGTCGCCCTTTCTACCCTGCGGTCGCACCCCCGGTGGTCCCCCCGCTGGGGCTTGCACGGCGCGTGCCCTCTAGGGCACGGTCGTGTGGTCCGTCCCGCACCCTCTCACCGCTGCCTCCCCACCCTGCCGCTTTGTCCTCGGGGGGGGGGGCCCTTTTCGCCCCCCCCTACCTGTATCCCCCACCCTTGGGGGGGTGGGGGTGTGTTGGGGGGGGAGGGGCGCCCATGTCGTCTTCCCTTCGTTGCACGCATGTCGCAGGCACGACGCAAGCACGACGCAAGCACGGGGTGAGGCACTTGAATGCTGCGGGGGGGGGGGGGGTTTCTCCTTTGGGCCTTCCCGCCCTGCTCCATGGTATAGGCTCCGCACCCCAGGATCTCCAGCCGCTGTTGCCCCTTGGCGGTAGTCGCCACGTCTCCGCATGGTGCTCAGTGTCCCGTGCCTGCTCCCTCCTGTGCCCATACTTACTGGAGGAGGTACGTACCCGGGTGGAAACGGATGATGAGGAAGTGCGGGCAGCGGGGAGGACTTACCGTACGCCTCGAAGGCTTCTTGCGCCATCCGCCGCCCTGCTCGAGGGGAGGGCCCCTGTTTCGGCACCCAACAGCCCGGGGGGGGCCGACTGCCCATCTTCTCCCTGGTGCCTGTGTATCCACTTCCGAGCGGCCTGATACCGGTGCCGTGGTATCAGTCCGCTGGAAGTGGCGCCTACAAAGCGGCCGGGCGCTCTCGTCCCCCGGGCCTTTGCCACCCCCGAGCGCGATGGAGGCCCCTGAGGTCCTATGGCAGAGACGCGGGGAGACGGGCGGGGGATTCATTTGTGGCATCCCCTGGCCACCTAGTTAATCAAATCCGTTAATCAGCATAATCTCTGCCGCAGGGGGCCGACCGGATGGCGCCGCTGGTGCCCGTCCCCTCTGCGTCGCAATAACTGCAACAGGCGCAGGGGGTCCAGTGGATGGCGCCACTGGCGCGTGTCCCCTCTGCGCCACTGGTTGGGTCACCGCACGGGAGGCCCTACGGATGGCGCCGCAGGTGCCCGTCCCCCCGTGCCACTTCCTGCCTCCGGCGCCAGGCTTGGTTGACGTGACATGACACATGCATGAATGAGGTCAGAGTCGGTTACAGGACGCGCACGGCGCATGGCACGACGCATGGCAACTATCCCCTACCCTGCCCCCTCTGCTCCCTCCCTCGCCCTCTGTGCTCGCCTGGTGCTGAGCATGCCCCTGTCTCCCTCGTCGCTCCCTCTCTCTGCACCGGCTGTCCTGCCTTCGCTCACCTCCTTAGTGTCCTACCCCTTTCGCCCTGCCCGTGCCCTCTTCCCTCGTCCCTGCCGGCCCTCGTTGCATGACACTACGCAGGTACACAGCACACTGCACCTTTGGGGGCGGGCTGCCTTGTGGCAGCACGCCGTGGCACCCTGCCTTGCCCAGTGCCCCCGCACGCTGCGAGCGGCTCGCTCGGTTGTGGGGCACCATGTTACCCCCTTCTCTGCCTTGCCATCTCGGACCCTCTGCCCTTCGGCCAGCGCGAGCACAGTGCGGAGCAATTCGCGAGGCAGCGCTCCCTCTCTGCCCCCCTCTCTGCCCCGGCCCCCTGGCCCTGTCCTGCCCCCTGTCTGCTCGCCCTCTCTCGCCTTGCCCTGCCCCTCGTCCCTGGTTGCAGGGTCTCCGGCCTCCTTTCTCTCCGTCCCTCTCCCTCCATTCTCTCGCCTCCTCTTCCTTACCTCCGCCCCCCGGCCAGCGCGAGCACGGTGCGGAGCAATTCGCGAGGCAACCCTCCCTCCCTGCTCCCCCCCTCTGCTCCCGCTCCCTTGCCAAGCCCTGCCCCTTGTCTGTTCGTTCTCCCTCGTCCTCCCTTGCCCCCCTTCCCAGGCCCCTGGGTCCCTGGCCCTCTGTCTCCTTGTCCCCGTTCTTCCTTTTGCCCCCCAGCATACACATCGCGGAGCAATACGCGAGGCACCCCTCCCACTCCCTCTTCACCTTGCCGCCCCCTGGCGCCCTGGTCCCTAGGCTTGTGGCACGCACGTCGCACTGCACCCGCCTGCGGCCTTTGTCCCTCTACGCCCGCCCTGCCTCCCCCTCCCTCCCCTGCCCTTTTCCCTCTCTACCCCACGCAGGACACTTCGCACGACACTGTGTAGGCAAGTCGCACGCATGTCGCAGGCACGCACCTGGCCCTCGTTGCATGACACTACGCTGGACACTACACCTTTGGGGGGGGACTGTCTTGTGGCAGCACGCCGCGGCGCCCCGCCTTGTCCAGTGCCCCTGCGCACTGCGGGCGGCTTGCTCGGTTGTGGGGCACCTTTTTGCTCCTGCCCCACGTTCGCTCTTTCATGCCGCCGTGGCACGCCCTCTTCCCTGCCCTGCCATCTCTGTTCCTCTGCCCTCCGGCCAGCGCGAGCACGATGCGGAGCAATTCGCGAGGAAGCGCTCCCTCTTTGCCCCCTCTCTCCGCCCTGGCCCCTTGGCCCTGTCCTGCCCCCTGTCTGCTCGCCCTCCCTCATCCTCCCTTGCCCCCCTTCGCAGGTCCCTTGGTCCCTGGCCCTCTGTCTCTTTGTCCCCGTCCTCCCTTTACCCCCCCGGCATACACTTCGCGGAGCAATACGACGGGCACCCCTCCCACTCCCTCTTCACCTTGCCGCCCCCTGGTGCCCTGGTCCCTGGGCTTGTGGCACGCATGTCGCACTGCACCCGCCTGCGGCCTTTGTCCCTCTACTCCCGCCATGCCTCCCCCTCCCTCCCCTGCCCTTTTCCCTCTCTACACTACGCAGGACACTACGCAGGACACTATGTAGGCAAGTCGCACGCATGTCGCAGGCACGCACCTGGCCTTTCCCTCCCTGCCCTGCCCTTTTCCCTCTCTACACTACGCAGGACACTACGCAGGACACTGTGTAGGCATGTCGCATGCATGTCGCAGGCACGCACCTGGCCTATATCGGCGGCGTCGTCGGGCGGTTGGCACCACGCTGTGGCCGCCCGCCGCTGCCACAGCCCCCGCAGGAGCCGCCGCCGCGGGTAGCCACTCCAAATGCCGCGGGGGGCGCGGCCCTGGTAGGCCCCGGCTGCCCCCCGGCCAGGGTTTCACTGTACCCCCCGCGGCGCCTCGTCGCCGGGGGGGATCCATCACAAAAATCTGCAAGACATCGGAAAAAAATGAATATATAGATATATATATATATATATATATACATATATATATCTATATATATCTATATCTATATATATATCTATATCTATATATATATATATATATATATATATATATCTATATCTATATATTACTACACCCCTCTCCCCTTAAATTTAGCTAACAAGCAACAAGCAACAACAACAACAACAACAACACGTCACCATTTCGTTTTGGCCACTGCACCTTCCCATCGCCTCGAGCTTGACTCTACTTTAGCCATACTAGAGCCTAGGTGGTGGCCTTGCCAAATCCAAGTTTTGAGCCAAAAACTCACCGGTGGCGGCCCGGGGCGGTGGCGCCAAGTCGAGAGGTGCCCTCCCAAACCTGCGCAGTTTTGGGCCAAAAACAGCCATTTTTCGCCCAAAAAAGCCCTAGTAAGGGTTCAAAACAGCCAAACGAAGGCAAACGGCTGCTACACTGCACGTGCGGCTTGACTTTCTCGCGACCAAGGGACCTTTGGTGCCCTCTAACTCCACGATATGTCCGAGAAACGGCCCAAAAAGGCGCCAAAAAGCCCTAGAAGCTGCGCAATGTGCACCAACACCCCAAAACCAAGACCGGGCCGTATCTTGGGCTACGTGGCTCAAAAACGAATTCCGAGGGCACCTAGTCCACCTGCAACCCCCCACTTTTTGTGGTTTCCAAGCCTCAGACTCCCCCAACGAGACACGTAGACCCCCGTACCAGTGGTCACTTGGTGCAGCCGGAGGGCCGGCCAGCCCACGCACAGTGGGGGCCAACGGTGGGTCCACCAGGGTCCCCAGGGCGAAAAAAATGATTTTTTCCAAAGTTGTTCCTAGACCACTTGGGATGCTCAAACAAGTCTTTTTGGGCCATTTTCTGAGCCCGTCGTGGCGCGTTTTGGGCCATGGAACACCCAAAATGCCTTGAAAATGGGCCGTTTTGGGACCAACAATGGGCCAAAAATGGGTCAAAAACGCGTTTTTCCAAAAATGATCCTGGACCATCTATGATGCTCAAACAAGTGGTTTTAGCCCATTTTGACCCCGTGGCGACGGGTTTTGGCTCATGGAAACTCCCAAAATGCCTTGAAAATGGGCCATTTTGGGACCAAAAATGGGTGAAAAATGAGTCAAAAACGCGTTTTTCCAAAAGTGATCCCGGACCATTTGGGATGCTCAAACAAGTTTTGTTAGCCCGTTTTGAGCCCGTTTTGACCGAGTTTAGCCCCTTCCACCACATGTATGCACCACTTTGTGCCCTTCGCACGTACCGTAGAGTCGGCGGATATAAATTCCCATTAGCCTTCCCCTCCACCTTGTGCTCGACTCCCACATAATGAACCCGCGTGTCTTTTAGGAGAGGGGTGTAGATTAGAGAATATATATATATATATATATATATATCTATATATATATCCTCTAATCTACACCCCTCTCCTAAAAGACACGCGGGTTCATTATGTGGGAGTCGAGCACAAGGTGGAGGGGAAGGCTAATGGGAATTTATATCCGCTTAGAAAGAGCCCGTCTGTACGTATGTCCATCAAACCGCAATGTACCGTAACCGTGTGGCAGTGTTGGAGGAACGAAGCACAGTTGGCAAAACACGTGAAGGAATTACCTCCGAGTCTCGTGGTAATCACTTTACAGAAACAGTTGTAACCCTTGCTCCCAAGGGTTGGACATGGCATGAAGGTGAAGGTAATTCCGTTAGGAGTACACCTGTACATTGGGAACTCCCACGGATGGCAACCCGAACTGGTTGGAATTCTTGGCTACTAGAAAAGATTGGAAGTGAAGGGAACTTGCTTTAAATTGCATAGAATCGCCGACGAATCCAATCAGTAACAGCAACTGGCAGGGAACAACAAAGCACACAAAAACACGGCAAGGAATTACTCGGCGAAATCTGGCGCTCACAACATGGATATTTTGACGAAAGCTAGTGCACAAGTGTGTGAGTCCTCAATAATGCCCCTGACAGGGGGGTGCGAAGGGCATAAAGTGGTGCATACATGTGGTGGAAGGGGCTAAAATCGGTCAAAACGGGCTCAAAACAGGCTAAAAACACTTGTTTGAGCATCCCAAATGGTCCGGGATCACTTTTGGAAAAACGCGTTTTTGACCCATTTTTGACCCATTTTTGGTCCCAAAACGGCCCATTTTCAAGGCCTTTTGGGATCTTCCATGGCCCAAAACGTGCCACCACGGGGTCAAAACGGCCTAAAAACACTTGTTTGAGCATCCCAAGTGGTCTAGGAACAACTTTGAAAAAAATCATTTTTTTCGCCCCGGGGACCTCGGTGGACCCACCGTTGGCCCCCACTGTGCGTGGGCTGGCCGGCCCTCCGGCTGCACCAAGTGACCACTGGTACGGGGGTCTACGTGTCTCGTTGGGCGATTCTGAGGCTTGGAAACCACAAAAAGTGGTGGGTTGCGGGTGGGCTAGGTGCCCTCGGAAGTTGGGTTTGAGCCACGTAGCCCAAGATGCGGCCCGTGCTTGGTTTTGGCCGTGTTGAACACAAATAACGCAAATTTAGGCCATTTTTGGCCATATTTGGGCCGTTTCTCGGACATATTGTCAAGTTGAAGGGCACTAGAGGGCTCTTTGACACGGTGAAGTCAAGCCGCACGTGGCATGTAGCTACCGTTTCCGTTCGTTGGGGTGTTTTGCCCGGGTTTGGGGGCTATTTTGGGCGAAAAAAGGCTGCTTTGGGGCACAAAATGCGCAGTTTTGGGAGGGCACCTCCAAACTTCGCGCCCCTGCCAGAGGGCGCCACCGGTGAGTTTTTGGCTCAAAAGTTGGATTTGGCAAGGGCACCACCTAGGCTCAAGGATGGCTAGAGTAGAGTAGAGCCCGGAGCGATGAGGCGGAGCAATGGCCAAAACGGAAAGGAGAAGTGCTTGCTTGCTTGCTTGCTTGCTTGCTTGTTGTTGCTTGTTAGCTAGATTTAAGGGGAGAGGGGTGTAGTAATATATATATATATATATATATATATATATATATATATATACATTGGTCCAGGCTCACTTTTGAAAAAACGCTGTTTGACCCATTTTTCACCCATTTTGGGTCCCAAAACGGCCCCTTTTCAAGGCATTTTGGGATTTTCCATGGGCCAAAAACGCGTGATCTCGGGCTCAAAATGGGCTAAAAACACTTGTTTGAGCATCCCATATGGTCCAGGATCACTTTTGGAAATATGCGGTTTTGACCCATTTTTGACCCATTTTTCGTCGCAAAACGGCCCATTTTCAAGGCATTTTGGGATTTTCCATGGCCCAAAACGCGCCACCACGGGCTCAAAACGGCCTAAAAACACTTGTTTGAGCATCCCAAGTGGTCTAGGAACAACTTTGGAAAAAATCTTTTTTTCCGCCCCAGGGACCCTGGTGGACCCACCGTTGGCCCCCGCCGTGCGTGGGCCGGGCCTTCCCGCTCCACCGAGTGACCACTCGTACGGGGGTCTAGTCGGCTCGTTGGGCGATTCTGAGGCTTGGAAACCACAAAAAGTGGGGGTTTGCGGGTGGACTATGTGCCCTCGGAATTCGGATTTGAGCCACGTAGCCCAAGATACGGTCCGTTCTTGGTTTCGGGGCGTTGGTGCACATGGCGCAGATTTTGGGGCTTTTTGGCGCCTTTTTGGGCCGTTTCTCGGACATATCGTGGAGTTAGGAGGCAACAAAGAGCTCTTGGTCACGGTGAAGTGAAGCCGCACGTGGAGTGTAGCAGCCGTTTGCCTTCGTTTGGCCGTTATGACTGGGTTTCGGGGCCGTTTTGGGCCAAAAAAGGCTGTTCTGGGGCACAAAATGCGCAGTTTTGGGAGGGCACCTCCCGACTTGGGGCCTCCGCCCCATGGCGCCACCGGTGAGTTTTTTCCTCAAAACTTGGATTTGGCAAGGCCACCACCTAGGCACCAGGATGGCCAGAGCAGAGTAGAGCCCGGAGCGATGAGGCGAAGCAATGGCCAAAACGGAAAGGAGAAGTGCATGCTTGCTTGCTTGCTTGCTTGTTAGCTAGATTTAAGGGGAGAGGGGTGTAGTAATATATATATATATATATATATATATATATATATATATATATATATATATATATATATATATATATATATATATATATATATATATATATATATATATATATATATATATATATATATATACACATATATATATATATATATATATATTGTCTGACGGTCAAAACGTGGGTACCCCTCCGCAGCCGCAAAGGCCAGAGGGACTCTCGGGATCCTGCCGTCCACCACCCAAAAGCCCAAAGCCAAAGCCACAGTAAGGTACAAAAAGGGACCGGTGGTCAAACCTCACCACCATCATTCGTCCCCGCGGCGGAACCACCTGTCCCTGCGCTCAGGGGGTGGCAAACACCACTGTACAATAACGAACAATATATCACGCAGCGTTAGCGCCGCGACCACTGTGGCGTCTCCTGCGACGCTGCTGCTGGTACGGTGTGGGTGTGCGGTGGCGGTGTGTGAAAAAAAAGAGGCTGGGACATCTGCCGTCCCCGAGCCTCATCGGGGTCTGGCCACCCCGACCCATCCCCCCACCCCTCCCCTCCCCCCCACCCTTCCCCCCCTTCCCCTTCCCCCTCTGCCTCCGAGAACTGGGTGACCATGTCCACGTCGCTGGCATCCCACGCGTCGGGGTCGTCCTCAGCAGCTGTGCAGAACACGCAGGACATGCAACACATGCAGGCGGTCACCAGGGACATGCGTGGGGACAGCGCAGAGAGCGTGCAAAACGTCTGGAACACGAAGCGATGGCGCCAGGGACACACCGGGAGACAACGTGCGGAACGAATACGACGCGCGGCACGGACCTGTGACTTGGTTCGCCTATGTCCATCTTTGGTTCTTCCACCTCCTCCTACTTTATCGGCAAGTCGTCCATCGGGCCGGCTTCCTCGGGCACCACGGGGGCATCTTGCGGCGACGGGGCTGGCGGTTGCTGGAGCTGTTCTTGGGGCGGCGGTGGCGGTGGGTGCAGCTGCTGTGGTTGGGGCGGCGGTGGTGGTGGGTGGTGCTGCTGGTAGTATTGCAGCGGTGGTGGCGGGATGCGATCCGGCTCCCACTCCGCCTTCATACCCGGTTCTTCCCACTCCTCATCCTGGTACTGCGGCTGCTGGCCGTACAACTGGCCGTACCGCTGCCCATACTGCCCATACTGCCCATACTGTTGCCCGTACTGCGGCGGTTGGTACGGCACCGGGTACTGCGGAGGATATTGCGGCGGCAGCAGTTGCGGGGGCATGGCCTGTGACATGGAACGCATACTAAGCGAGGCGAACACGGTTATTGTCACCGGAGCCAAATCCGGAGACATCACGCGGAACGTCTAGAGCACGCAAAACAAACAAGGAGGCCGCCAGGGACACTGCAAGAGACAGCGTGTATCACGTGCATCGCGCAAACAACACCACACCTTGTGGCGCTTCCATGCTTGAAATTCTTGGTACTCTGCCTGCCGCACCAGAGTCCACGTCTTGTGCTCCGGCTCCTCAGTCAGCCCGTGGTCGGCCTCGAGCATGTACCTCAACAGTCCAGCTGCCCGCACGGTTCGGTTGTACTTCTAGATCAACTCGTCCAGATCCATGTCCATCACATCCTTGACCCGGAAGCTTGAGACGTCCGACATCTCCGACCGCGGCCCTCGAGGCCGGCCTCCAGTGCGGAGGACTCCGGAAACTAGTGTCCAAAAACTTGCCAGCGGGATACCCCCGGGTTTCGACTTTGGGTCCTCCGCCTCGAATTCCCCGGCCTCCGCGCAACCACTAACGCAATCGCCAACACGACGGAGAATACTCTTTGCGACGCCCTCTGCCCCGGCGGTTGGGTACACCGTCCGGAAATGCTCCATCGCCTTGGTGACTGAACTGCAGTTCTTCGTTCCACAGGACAACGCAGCTTGGATCGTCCGGGGCTCAGCGCGGCTCAGCATGGTCGCGGCGAGGCCCAGATCTTGACGCACTGTAGGACACGAAACACGCGCTCAACGACACGAAGGTCTCCAGGGACACATGGGGAGACAACATGCGCAACGAATTGGACGCGCGCAACACGAGCGACGGTCCCTGGGGACGCAAGGAAAGCCTCCATGCACAGCAGTCTGAACGTAGTGCACACGCATACCTTCAGCCCCAGTTGCCGCCTTCGGCTGTCCGCAGCAATTCTTGTAATGGCGGACGAAAGTCCCCAACAAGTACCCGTACTCGTTGTTGAAGAAGCTCTTCAGGATCTCGATGCATCGAACATGGTGCGCCGATCCGGTGAACTTCTCGTGCCTTGTCTGCCCAGTGGGGGGCTTGCTTCGCGGGCGGCCATGGGTCTCCACCAGGAAATGGGGCCTCGCCTTCTCCTTCCCCTTCTCCAGCGCCTCCGTCTTTGCCGCCTTCAAGACCCCCTTCCGAAGCACCGGGCTCTTCTCGGCACTCTCGTCGCTCTCACTGCTGCTTGAGGTGCCGCTGCTGCTACTCGTGCTGCTCTTGCTGCTGCCACTCTTGGAGCTGCTGCTGCTTGCACTTCCCAATGGTGACAGTGGTTCCTCCAGCACTTCCAGGTGTGTCGAGCGTGGGGCGCCCCGGGGTTGCGAAGCCATCCGCGCTGGCTCCGCCTTCATCTGCTGCACCTCCTCCTCGAAAGCATCGTCGTCGTCTTCTGCCATGATCCTCTTCGCCTTCCCCTTTGGGTCCTTTTTCTTTGGCTTTGCTTCTTCTTTCCGCTCCTCCCGCTTCTCTTCCTTCCTTCCTTCCGGCTTGCCCTTGCTCTTGTCTTCGGCCTTGTGCTTCTTCTTCTCCTTTTTCTCCTTCTTCTGCTTTTTGTCCCCCTGCAGGACACAAAGAACGCGTAAAACACGATCAATGTCGCCAGGGACACTACGAGGGGCAACGCGCGCGACGCGCAAAACACATAGGACAGTTCAGACAGGCTCCAAGGACCGATACAAAGACAACACCACGGACGGCCGGAACATGCAGAACATGTACCTTTTCCGGTTCATCGGGGATAAAACCCTAGAATGATCCACCACGGATCTTGTCGGCGTTGATGGACACAGTGCCCTGCAAAGAAGCACGGGCGGCAGGGAGGAGGTGCTGTAACTCATCGTAATCAAACACTCCGAGCCGGTAGATAACCGAAGTATACCTGCGCTCTGGTGCCCTCGATCTTGCGGCCCTTCTCGTTTGTTGTACGGACCATGTACGTGCAGGACTGCGTCAGCGCCAGAACCCAATGATTGCTCTTCGTCTTTTTATCATACACTTCCTCCATGCCGGAGACCCACCCGGCATGGTACCCGGTTGCAAAGAGGGGGTGAAATCACCAGCAGCACACGAAGAGGCAACACGTGAAACTCGAGCAACTCGAACATTGCACACATACATGTTTGCTGCTTCACTTAAAAAACCACTGCCGCATTCTGGTCCTTCGTGACGTCGCAGCACGACATGGGGTCGCACTCGGTGAGGTGGGTGCGGGGTAGCTAGTACTGATTGGGGTACAAAGGCAGCATGGCACATAGTGCTGAGCAACGAAACAAAAATCCTGCACAGGTGCTGGGGAACACTGAGAACGTGCAGAACAGGCAATACGGCCCTGGGGACAAGAGCAGAGCCACCACGCACCACCCGCAGAGCAAGCCCTCTCAGGGCGTAACTGACGCGACTTGGACATGTACATACAGTTCTCCGAAGGCCCCCTGTGGGCCACGGCGGTGTCACGCTCAGGGCGTAACTGACGCGACTTGGACATGTACACGCATTTCACCCTCACACATGCATTGCAAGGCGTGCACAAAAGCTGCAAAACACGTAAAACATACTTCACAAAGTAATTGGCGCCGGGGACAGTTGTGGAGCCAGACGTGAGAAGTGCGCGGCACGCGCGGGACACGCGCGACGTTGTTACCTACTTGTATGGGGTCATGCAGGACATGTAGGACACGTATGACACCGGAGCCACGGTCAGCAAAGTGGCTCTACACCCAAAAATGATGAAATTACAAAAAACGGACAATTCCAGTGCGTTCCTCGCCCTCAAAAACCCCTAGAGCCAACCAAACCTCAACGGAGACATGCACGACAAATTCGGCTCCCGAGAGCCATAGACAAAGGAATACGGCTCCACGTACACCATGCGGCGGGCTGGTGCAAGTTGTATGCTATACCCTGACCGGTACCAGTCGATGGTTCGTACCAGGCCGAGCTGTACGTGGCCTGGGTCGTTCTACTTGCGAGGGGAAAGCACCACGTGGTGCGGGGGGTATGGGGCATCTAGTGGTCCTTCCAAGATAAAATGTGCTACATCAACAGGAGCTAGTCGCGTAACCCCGGCTCTTCTCCGCAATCGGATGACCGCTTGCGGGCGTGCCGCAACCTTTTGGAAATGGGCTTCGGCGCACCCCAGCACTTGTACTCCCACCGGGTCCGCACGTTCCTAGACGCACTACTGCACGACGCCGACGGGGTGGCCGAGCGCCAAGCCCAATCGGCCAAACCTCGGGTGGGGTGGATACGCAGCCTAGAGGAACCACGGACGTGCTTCTTGCACAACGGTGTCCAACTGCATAACTTGGACCGCCATGCGCAGCTCCTACAAACTGGGGCGCTGGAGTGCCCCCCACGGAAGTCCCTAGACACTTACCATGCGGTGGGGGAGCGAGGAGTGATCCAATGGGGGGCGCACATACGTACAATGGCCCGCTGCGAGGGACTAGCCCCTTCGACGCCCAGCCATGTCCAGTGTGCCGCCAAGAGCTCTCTGGCGCCCATATTGTTAGCAAATGCGTCCAACCCGCAAAGGACCAAGACGCCCCATTCCGTGAGGCAACCTTCCACCAAGTGGTCAACCGACACCATCATAGGGTCTGCCACTACCAGACCACCCCCGGCGGTGTGCCTGGGTAACCAAGACCACGTCGTGCAACAAGTCGCGCAAGGTGATCAGAACGGCCTCCAGTCCCTGTGCCCGCTGCACGTGGCGGGGCCACCGTGGAAGAGGCACCAAAACCCTGAAATGTGAGGGCCAACCTACCCTCCGGGAATCCAACTATCACGTGTAACCCCCTGCGAGGGCAGCATGAGCGCCTTCCACCTCATCCTTCGTACTGGCGACCTGGCGGTCAGCACTTCAAGGTGGTGATCCTCTTACATCATCCGAAACTGGAGGCTACATGTATCGCAAGAACCAATCATGGTCGGTCCCAAGTCGGTCAGTCAGCCAACCCCGCTTGGACACATGCCATGTCCGCGCTGAAACGGTCACAAGGCCCACATCGGACCCCAGGGTGGAGACCTGAGTGGAGGCCTAGGTGAGAGGGTGCTGACGTGGTTGAGCTGGCGGGTGTAGTTGGGCAGGAAAGTGGCCAACATGTGCGTGCCCCAAGGTAGGATGCGCAATCGCCCAGCCCCCAAAGGTCCCAAAAGACGGTGCGCGGTACGTTCCCGCCGCCCGTAACGGCCCGCAGAGCAGACACGGTCGGTAGGTCCACCAAGCATCACAGACACACCGGGGGCGGCCACACCCTTGCCTAGGAGAGCGCCATCCTGCCCGCTTGGGGGTTGCATACGGCCGGGGGGTCCACCGCCGTGGCCCTATGCACCGCCGTCATTAGCTTGAGCAAGTCCTCCTTGTGGTACACCTCGGGCACGGCTTGGCGTCCCAACAAGCGCACATACTCCGGCTCTGCATACACTGGCATCTGTATCCCATTCATCCAAACGGACAATACCCCTTGGCACACCTGTTGGCCCTCCATCCACGTCCAAAGGAGGTGCATTTTGGCCACATTGGAGCCCAGTGCCACTCCGTCCTCTCATATCCCTAAAAAAAACCCACCGTTTCATGCCGCGGGTCTCCAAAAATGCTAGTATATGGTACACATGTGGAAAAGTTGGCTTCCCTGCTCCAAGGCCACCACCATGTGGCGCCAAAATGGGACTTCCACCACCATGTGCCGCCATAATGGGACTTGGCACGAGCCAAGTCAACCCCCCCCCCCCCCGCCAACGACCCAATCATCATCGCATCACCCTCTTGGCTTGCATGTGACGTTCTAGTACCATACCTTCCTAGCACACGCCGCGAGAAGAACAGCTACATCAGTGCCCCCCTTTTTTTAAGTTAGTTTTTGCGTTGTCCATCACCAAAACTCCTCAGAAAGAATCAACACATAAGCCCTATTGGGGGGCCGGGGTCTTCGCAACACATCTCAGTCATCTCGTCACTGAAAGGATTTGGGGATAATGGTCTCATTCTTTCAAAGAATTGTAAAACTCCTATTCTCAATGAAGCCCCTTGTTTCGTCCAAAATTGCTCCCACTGTGAAAGTATCAACACAATAGCCCTGTTGGGGGCCCAAGGTCTTGGCTACATGTCCCAGTCGTCTTGCCAAAATCAGGAAAAATGGATAAAATATGGATAGCTCTGCTAAGGCACACCCCAGTTAATGGGGTAATTTTTCCAGGAGAGTTGAAGAGCCCCTTGTTCTCGATGAACCACCTTTGTTTGGTCCATGATTGTTGCCACACTGAAAACTTTTTGTTATACAGCCCCCAGTCTAGGCCATCCAAGCGGACGACCTCCCCCACCCCTTCCGCCTACGGTCACCCTTCCTAGCCCTCACCCTTCTCGCCCCTCACAGTCTGAACACCCGGCTGCCTTTAGCTCCACCTGAAAAGCTTCTCTTCGAAATCTCAATCTTTACAGCCTTGTGCCGCCCTTCCCCCTTGAAAGCTGAGACAATCCCAATGTGTCCGCTTTGCGTGCCCACCCCAACATGTGGTCAATGCACAAGTGTGCCCGCAGGGTAATGGTCATTCCACCTGCCTTGTGGGCATCCCCCATTTCACTCAATTCTCCCTTTTTCTTGTCACCCCCCCCCCTTGGTCCTCCAACTGTGCCCGCGTGGTGGTGCGTGCATGGGATCACAGAACCATTACACCCACTTTTCCACCTTGCCCTTTGGCCAACGGTGCCACTGCCGCAGGTTGGCAACCAGTGCACCCACCCCATTGTGCACCTGCTGATGGACACCATGTAGCCCATAGTCGGGTGGCCGTTGGGAAGGCACAATCGCAAGTGCGATGATGCTAGCCCATGGCCACTCCTCTACAATCATCCCCTTCCGGCCATTCAACTCATGTAGGATTGTGGCACGGTTTTTGCCACACAGCCAGCAGGCTGCAGCGGTTGGGTTCTTCCATGTAAAATTTGAAAACTCCCCTAGAAGAACCTATGCCTTCGTGTCCGCGGCAACAATGTTGGGTGGATATCCATGGCTATCATGGAGGGCTTGCCGCAATGTCCAAGTCGATATCATAGGTATCCACCAAGTGGTGTTCTTCTCAATTCCGCGGAGGAGAATCCACAACCCCAGTGGCATTTTGTTGCCTAGATCCCAACGGCAAAATGCACGAAGGCAGAGTCCCACAACTTTGTGTTGTTCCAACCCACATCTCGACACAAGAATGCTGGCCCATCTCGTTGCTGCATCACTTATGAAAAACGAAATTCAATGGGGCCAACTTTAGCGGAAAAACGCGTTGTGGGCACGTAGTACCTGCCATTTGGGGGGAGTATTTGCGCCACGCGCTACTTCTCCAACGTGTTTACCCATAAGGGGCTAGCTTTGACACACCTCCCAAAATGCCCGCTAAGGAGAGATAACCCTTGGGTACCACACGCGAGGGCTGAGCTTCGAGGGCGGGATCTTCAAAGACCAACAAACGACATTTCAATGGCGCCTCGTCTTGCCCGATCTGGCGCTCAGAGCATGGACAGTTTGATGGAACAACTTAGTGGAGTAGGTCAACTCCAAAGTATCATGGAATAGGCTCAAAACCCCTGCTTGGTCACCCCGACCGCTTCAAGTGCTCCCCCTGAAACGTTGGACGCTGCCCCGACAATTTCATTGCATCTGGTGATTGCACTTTGGTCACAAACGGAGCGTATAACTCCTTGCGCACCTGCGGTAGCGTGGACCACGGGCATTTCTAGGCGCTGTGCACAACATTGTACTGCAGTTTCGAAAGCTATCCCCATGTTTTGCACCTTATTTGGGTATTGAGTGTGTGGCGGGGGGGGGGGGTGTTCTCCTCAGGGATTGGTGCACAACCTGCTCATGCAGTTTTTCACCCTGGGCAGCTCAAAAATCGAAGTTTCCGAAACTTATTATTTTTTTTGATCTTGTGGCCACCTAAAAGGACCATCCAAGGTATGTAAAGCATGTTCCGGGCAGTATTTATGTGTTTTTCATCTTATTTGGGTATTGGGTGCGGGGGTGGGGCCATGAGCAACGGATACTGGGCTCACACATGCCCCTGTGACATAGGCATATGGTCATAGCCACAACTCATAGTACATTGTTTTGCCCTGCTGCACTGCAGCACAAACCAAACCAGTGCCGAAAATTGTCTTAAGGTCGCCGCACAAAACGCCTATCGAATGTTTCATGGTCCGTCTAGGTAAACTCTCCCCCTCCCATAGGTGCCGGTTAGCCCTGAACCTTGCACTCTTGAGTACTTTCCCACCTTTGATATCAAAGAGCAAAAGTGACGGCAATCAAAGTTTCCGAAACTTGTTTTTTTTTTGATATTGTGACCACACAAAATGACCATCCAAGGTATGCAAAGCATGTTTTTGGCCGTAGTCATGTGTTTTCCACCATATTTGGGTATTGGATGCAGGGGTACGGGGGGGGGGGGGTGCAGGGGATTGATACACAACCTGCTTGTGCACTTTTTCACCCTGGGTAGCTCAAAAATCGAAGTTTCTAAAACTGTTTTTTATATTTTTCGAGCATCTAAAATGACCATCCAAGGTATGTCAAGCATTTTTTGGGCCGTATTTAGGGGGAACCTTTGCACTGCGCGCGCACTGCGCGCTACTTTTAGACTATGTTCCCCCCGAAGAGCCCCCAAGCACACCCCTTAGAAACACCCTTAGAATTAGGTGACCCAAACTGCCCCAGCTCAAGAAAGTTGCAAACTACCTTCCCTTCCCAATACACACATCATGCACATCTGGAAAAGCCATGAACAGGCGTGGGTTGCACCATTTTTAGCGATGGAGGTTGGGTTGGGGCAAACTTGCATGTAACATGATCCATGAATGCCCTTTCCCTTACGTACATGGTACTCACATGAGCCTTAATCGCGTCCTTGCATCGGATAATCGGACTTGCTTCAATACTTCCACTTCTCTATGGAATCTTTGGCCGTCCAATGCGTGCTTGCCCCCCTGAGTGGAAATGGCTCTTCGCCACTCTGCAGAGATTTAATGTAAAGCATAAACACAATCAAGGCAAGAGAGTCGCAAACGGCATTGTAGTAAAGAGGGCGGAAATGCTACGTCACCCCTGCATTCTCGGGCGTCCCCAAACAACGGGGGACAAAATCAGAAGTCGAAACGTATGCTAGGGGTCACCATGATGGCCCTAGGGGCCCCTAGTATCTCAAAGTATGGGTCTCTAGTACGGCCAGACGCCCAAATAGTTGCACTGCGCGCGCACTGCGCTTGAGGCGCCCCCTTATGTGGGTTTTTACAGGTTTTGGGTGTGTGTGTCACTTGGGAATGCAGCGCTCAAAGTAGATTATCTGCGAGGTGGACTTGCCGAAGGTGATAGAACTATTAGTCTCATGCTTGCCATAGATCCCGGTGTGCCCATCTCTGCCCCTAGTGGTCCCCTTAGTTTGCTGCTTGGCCAGATTGGTGTGATGGTAGTTCGCATGGATGGAAACAACCATCGACCATCCACAAATCTTCTGCTGCACGTCACGGAAGAGGGCATAGACAATCTCTTCCCGGCCTTGCATCACTGTGGCGTCATCAACACAATCAATCAACGCAATACCACATCCACTTGGGGATTCCATTAGCTCCGTCCAAACTGGTAGACGTAAAAGCACGCTGGTACGAGGAGAAGATTCCATATGCCGTACCATTGGGCAAAGACTAACATGACAAAAATGTAGCACGCGGCTTGCCTTCAAACATGGTGTAGTAATAGACTAGCTCTGCCTTGTGGGCGGGCATATCGCTGACGGAATCCAAAGCCAAAGCCGGGTACTCGGAGCTCCGGATGATAGTGCCTTCCACTTTGCGGAAAGGCACCGCTATGGCTCCAAGAATGACATGGCCAAAGAACCACAAGCAGTCGCCCGAAATAACATGCCCACAAGAGAGCTCGATCTAAGACAAATCCCCCAGGAACTCCTACAATGAACGTCCACACTTCTCGCTTTGGTACACCGCCCAGAAGGCTGTTGGTACCCCGGTGGGTACAAGCTGCTGCAAGGTGCCTGAGGCAGATGACATTTTACCACCGGAAACCCACATTGCCAATGCAATATGGTGCGGACCTCAGCACTCAGGCCTCTTCACCGTTGAGGGGCGGAATAGTTCATGGGTCTGCTTGCCACATGAGACACACTTCTTAAGGTGCCCTCCAAACTCACTAACGCAAGCACCACAAACCTTGCCGGCACGAGCAAGACCACGAGGAATGGACAATGCTGCACTGGGAATTACAGCACCAGTGGCACTACGGGGGACTGCCGTGTTCGGGTTGGAAGAGAAACACCAACCTTTGCGAGAGCCATCGTGCTTGGCCTTCCGGTACACTTGGGTGTCAGACAGCTTGACACCCTACTTTCCCAAGTAACGTGTGGCGGCTGAAATGGAGCTTGGCGCCCTTAATGTCTTTCTTCAACCAAATGCAAGGCATCAATGAAACATGACGGCAACTAGCAATAGGGGAAATACCATTGAACGCACATTGTCTACCTCCCAAACCCCATCTCCTACGCGCATCCCACATCCCATATTGGACATCTATATGCCATGATGTCTAAATTGCATATACCACATCCCACATCTCACATCTCCTATAGATTGGTGTCCCATATCCCACATCCCACATCCCACGTCCACATGTTCTATATAGTTTCACCCCCCCGTCACACATCTACATGCCGTGAAACTTATACTCCACATCCAACATCCCACATCCCACATCCCGTGTCTACACAAAAAACAACAAAAAAAGATTCAAACGGATGAAAGATCAGTAACCCACGGGGACAAAAAGGGCAAGAGCGGGAAAAAACAAACAACACTGTGCCGGAGACGCTGGAGGGACAAGTGATGCCAAAAAAATAAAAAGAAATGCTTCCTTGGTGCCAAAAAATGTGTTTCTACTAAATTCCACCATGAGAATCCCAGAAAACACCAAAGAACGCGAAAAAACACCAACCCATGGGCAAAAGCGGCCAGAAACGGGATGGAAAAAAACACAAGAGTGCATTTTTTCTCAAAACACCTGGCTCCGTACCCACTTGGCACGAATTTTTGCCCAGCGTGCTAACCTTGTATAATGTACCCTACTTCTAGCCCCAAGTTTAGCCCCACCTTCTGTGCAAGGCACCTTGCATAGGCCGAAATATGATAATTCAACAACACCGAATGTCACTCCCACCACTTCCAACCACCACCCTTGCCGGGTGCAAAAGATGGGCCACATTCTAGAGACGGCGCAAAGGTACTCCAGATTGTTTGCTGAGGGGGGGCAAAAACAGGCCGGGGTGGGGAATGGTCAAAAAAAGATGCCCAGCGTGCCGATACTCCCCCTTAGCTCAACCTTGCCTACTAGCTGGCTCTGGTTCACTTTTTGGGCTAATGAGGAATCCAGCCCCGTGCAAATGCCCCAGCATCAGATCCCATGCACATGCAAACCCTACTCATGCATGCAACCAAGACATGCCCGCCTCCTTGTTGAGCCTCATCACAGGATGGGCCTACACTCCAAAGCTTGTATGCCAACTCCTTGCTTATGTGTGCCCCTTGGCGGCTGCAAGGAAGCTGCTGCGGCAGCTTAGCAACAACTTCAGCACCAAACAACACCACAGAGAGGGCGCCAAGCACACATGCCCACTGCCATCCAACCCTTAAGCCATCCAACCCCTTGAAGGCCGTTGAGAGTGGCACTGGTCCCAGCCATGCATAGTGAGTGGGGGGAGGAACCTTCAACTGGCACCGCCTACAAAGGCCCCATGTTGGACAAGAGGTCCAATGCCTCCATGAAGCGGCTGACAGCACCTGGGTCTCCACATGATGCTACCACCACATCGTCACTGGGGTGCAACGGGAACTGAGATAGGCAGCTCAGCTACAGCCATTGGGCATAGCCACGCTGACACGATGCTGACACGATCCGTGCTGACGCGATCTGTCCATCGCATGCTGCACTGATCCGTCCATCGCATGCTGCACTGTGCCCAGCAAGCCCCAAACCCCATCAGTGCAGGTCAGTGGATGGATGCGCACAATGCCGTTTCATCGCTGGCCTTTCTGACGGCATCTTAGGCCCGTCGCTATGTACAGCCGGGCTCCAAAGGCACCAGATCAGTGCATGCAGGTTGATTTTTCTTTCACTGCAGAACTGCGAACCACATCGTTTATAAGGGGCTGGGGGGTTTTGGGGTTTTGAGGCACCCACCCACCCAAGACCAAGCCACCCACCCAGACCCCCCCCCTCTTATAATCATTTGAAGGGGGGGGGTTGAGGCTGCTGGTTCTGCTGTCCTTGTAGTTGCAGCTGGAGATGGGGCCTGATTTGCTGGAGATGGAGCCTGAGTTGGGCGTGCAGCTGCGGGTGCACTAGTGGTAGTACTACTGCTACTGCTACTGCTGCTTCCAATGTTGCTGCTGCTGCTGTTGGCATTGTTGTTGCTGCCGCCACTGCTGCAGTTGGTATTGCTGCTGCTGCTGTTGGTGTTGTAGTTGTTGCTGGTGTTTGTAATGCTGCTGCTGCTGTTGCTGCTGCCCACAGGGTTCTGCTCCTTCACAAAAAATGCTGAAGGGGTCTTCGCGGTCTGCTGGCGTTTCAACCATTTTTGGTGTCGATCACTTTTGCAGTGCTTATGTTCAGCCTTTCCCACATTGGATATGAGTACTCCACAACCACAGCGGTACTTCCCAGGCTGCTGCATAGCAAAACAAAATCAAACATTGAGGTCTGCAGATACACAGGTCTGCAGGTACACACAAAGCGACCCCAATGGCATGACAAAATGGCTGTCACTGCTGCTCCCAACCTTGCAAAAAAAGCGGAGCTCCAAACAGTTTTCCTGACCAGGAATTGAACCACAGACCTCTAGGACTGGACACAACTGCATTACGATTCTACTACAGTCTAGATCTGTTGCATATACCTCCCATTCAGGTAATTCCCCACATTTTGAATCGGGCGCCATCAGCCTGCACACTAACATTAAAAGGGGGGGGGGGGCTAGACTACAGACCCACCCACCCAGAGTACAATTCTAAGAGGGGGGGGGGGTCCCAGACTTTTGACCCACCCAGGCTGGAGCACCCCCCCCCAGACCCCCCCCCCGTTAACTTAATTCCTTATAAACGATGCCTGCTTGTGTGTTTTAGGAAATGCACAGCAATTGGCTGTAGTGGAGATGAAGCCAGAGGCACATACAGGCTGGTGGTGTCACAGTTACATACGTCTTTGAAATGGTGTCCAGCTTTGAAAAGTAGCCATCCATTGTTTGCCTGGCAAGATCACGGTCCAGTTTTTTGCCAGTGAGCTCCAGCAGCTTCAACAGGAATTCCAGCAGCCAAGAGTTGACTTCATCACTGTGGTCCTACAAGAGAAGCAATCGTGAGTTGCACTTGACTGATGCAAATCCAATGTGATAGAGGTATGATGAAGGACCAACCAATGGACAGCTGGAAATGAAGCCAGCAGCCAAGCCAGGCCGGTGCACTGTGACCGGTGTATATGGGCTGATCACACTGAGCAACCCATACACCACAAGCCACCACTTGGCTTAAGCCCTGCCTGCTTTCATATGGCCTTTGAGGCTCTCTCAATTCCAAAAGTATGATGATCCCTGTACTCCCTGGCTGAGGTAAGGGGCACTGCCTTAGCTTATCCCAGTACCTAATGTGTTCCAGCCCAGTATTAGCTGGTTTGCCCCAGCTGGGCTGTGCGCTGTGTTTCCACTGTCATCCTCGCTGTCATCCTAGCTTGTGTGGTCCTGCGTCGGAGTTGTGGCATGTTTACTGGGCCATGTCACTTCACTCTGGGCTGGATGCAAGCACTTGCCAGAAAGTGGCCATGCTGTCCCCTGTGTCCTGAGTTCTGCTTCATGGGTTGGACCGGGTGGGTTACAGGTTTCAGGCGAGATCAGCTCAGTTGGCCCATGCTCTTTGGCCATGGCTTATCCCATGGTCCTTAGGTCTGAAAAACCCAGTGGGTATGGGATTGGCCTTGTGCTGTTCAGCATTGTACAGCTGTACAGGTTGCATTTTTCAGGGGTTTGGTTTGTGGTTTTATGGGTTGTGTGGACGGTGCGTCCGCAGATTTGTATGGCCATCAGCTACCATCCTAACAATGTAGAAGGAGGAGGCAGAAGAGCTGAAGCACCCTTCGACAATTCAGACTTGATGGTGCCGTGTGGAGGGTCATGTGTGATCACTCATGGGATCTGCTGAAGGCAGTGATTGGCGCTGCTGTTGATGGTGGCAAGTGGGTGATGGGGTTGCATTTGTCCAGATATGGCCGCTGTGGGGCACCCATATCTCTAAGGGACATTCATAATTTGCCAACTTCATGCGTTTCAGCACCTTTTGAGATTTTTACAAGTTTTGCTTCAATGTGCAAACATGTCATCACACAAAGGGGGGGGGGGGGTTTGTGTTAACTTTTTAATCCATAATCTGTGAGAAAAGGCCATTTCAGCAATGTATGGGTTGGGGCAGGGTAGGTGGTCACATTTTTCAGCACAGAGCTACACATTGAACGGTGCACACAAACATTACACTGCGCTGCTGAATCAGGTTTATTCTGAATCATTGTCATCATCTGCGATGCCTTTTCAGGCGGGGCTGGGACTCCATTGGGGCAAACATCCCCCTGTTTGTGCACATCAACGTCAATGCATGTGGCCAAAAACTCCTGCTGTGAGATCTTGGTGGGGTGTGTCTTTCAATCCCAAAAATGGGCTGCAAAAGCTGTGGCCTTTGCAGTGGACAGAATCTGGTATTCCTTTTGGGTGCATGCAGGTGGCTGTGAACCGGCGATACGAGGCTTCTGGGCCTGCCTGGCAGACTCTTGGGTCATCTTCATCCAAGTTTCACCCCCAGAGCGTGATTTTTTGCGCACCAAAGGTTTCTGTTGTGCATCAGGGGAAGCAACAGCACTTCTATTCTATTGCCTTTGGCAAGTCCACCTTACATAGAATCTACCTTGAGCAGTGCACACCCAATGGACACACACACCCAAAACGTGTAAAAACCACAGAAATACGGCCTGAAACATGCTTTACATACCTTGGATGGTCATTTTAGGTGGTCACAATATCAAAAAAATTAAGTTTCGGAAACTTCGATTTTTGAGCTGCCCAGGGTGAAAAACTGCATGAGCACGTTGAGGTTGTGTACCAATCCCTTGGGAGGACCCCCCCCCCTCAATACCCAAATAAGATGAAAAAAACATAAATACTGCCTAAAACATGTTTTACATACCTGGGATGGTCATTTTAGATGGTCAGAATATCACAAAAAAAAAAGTTTCGGAAATTCTATTGCCTTCGGCAGTGCACCTCGAAGAGAGGTTGACAGTCAGCCAATCAGTCCCTGAGCCAGCAAGCAGGCAGTCAGACAGATACACACAGTTTGGGTTTTTTGTCAGTGGCAGATGCGGCCCCAAGCAGCAGCGAGGCCATTCGCCACAATCCAAGTAGTGGCCGAGTGGTAAGGCAGCCGGCCGGCATCCCCGTGGTCGGCGGTTCAAATCCCAGTCTGCCCACTTTGGCGCCGCCGCCGGCGGCGGCGGCGCTAAAAGTCAGCAGGTCAGGATTCGAACCGACGCCTGCACATCTGGTGTCGGCTGCGCTACCATTGGACCGCTGGCCCTGGTACCAGCACAGTGCGTCCCCACTGCTGGGAGCCTATTAAGCAAAAACTTTTGACCCCCCCCCCACCCCCCCACCCACCCCCCCCCACCCCCCCTCAAAAAAGTGATATCCAGTTTTAGGGGGTAGAGGCCTCAAAATCAAAAAATCCATTGGGGGATGCTCTTATTGGGCAAAATAATGATTTTACAAGGGTTGGACATCCAATATCATGCCTTGGGGTATGCTACGCGAATGACCCCAAAAAAGGGGGGTATATGACGCCCGCGCCTGCGCTTGATCTAACAACCTCTCTTCGAGGTGACTTCCATTTTTGAGCTGCCCAGGGTGAAAAACTGCATGAGCACGTTGAGGTTGTGTCGGGGGGGGGGGGGGGGGATTGTCGGAAATCGGATATCATGCTTAAAAACCCCCCCAAAGCCAAATTTAAAAAAGGGGGGGGGTTTGGGGGGGGGGGGGTTAAGGGGGGTTTTCGCTGTGCGGGGGTATTGTCCGCGGGAAGGGCACCCCCCAAACCCCCCCCCCAATGAAATACATAGTGTCGGGCACCTCCGAACAGTTGGGTATGCGGCCCAAGTGTGATCCAACAATTCGCACTGCCCCTACCAACGTCTATGGCAGGGTTTCATCGGCTTGGGTATTTCCGGCCGTGGGTACCAGAAACCTCGGGACTGTGGGTCTCCGAGGCGGTCATGGGGTTCGAAATACACCATGGGGTTAGAATTGCAGCATGGGGGTTGAAACACATCAAGGTTGGTCATGGGGTTCGGAATGCATCATGGGGTTAGAAATACAACATGGGGTGAGAAATGCGTCAAGGGGAGGGCATAAAAGAAGGGGTGTGTGTGTGTGACTATACTGGTCGGCCGATGCAACTCGGGAGGCCCTTAAGGCTATGGCGGGCCAGGCCTCCCTCCCTGCGCCATTGTGGGGGCCTTCCAGTCCTAGTGCGCATGCTACTACAAGGGAAGGAGAGGGAGAGCGAGGAGGTGTAGGGGGTGGAGGAGGTGTGTGCATGTAGCTCCGCCTACTTCTTCCGCCCTGACGTCTTCACCGTGCCACGCTTCTTAGCACTTTGCTTGGGAGTGGTGATGGGCCGCTTTGTGCCCTTGCCGGGCACAGCTCTCTTTTGGGGGAGAACTTCCACCCCGGAAGAAGAGGTAGAAGAGGAAGAAGATGAGGAAGAGGAGGAGCTATTACCGTCTTCGGAAGTTGTGGAACTCTCGTTACCGTTACCGTTACCGCTGGACGATTCCACAGAGCTTGCATCCTCCTCCTGTTTCTACTCCCAATCGGAGCGGCCAAGAGAGGCTTCAGAGAAGGATGCACTCTCGTTGTCGACCGCCTTTGCCACTTTCAAGGTGATCTTGGGCTTCATCACCATGGGGATTTTTTTGGCTCGCCCCTTTTTTTTCTCATCGTCCTGGCTGACTACAACCCATTCCGTCAAATCAACGGTGTTTGGTGCCACGGTTGGATGGCACCGTGCCAAGTGAGTTTTGATGTTCAAAACCCACGGGGTGCCACTGCACCCGGGAATAGGACATTCACGGGGCATGTTTTCTTGTTTGCGCATGGCCACTGCGAGCTTCAATGGGACCACACACGGGAATGTGCTCCTGATTTTCTTGCGCACAATACTTGTGGTACATGTGCCTGTTGTGCGCCCACAGAAACCACAAGGTTCGGCCTCACCACGCATCCTTGGGTCCGTTACCACCTCTCCTTTCCGCAAGTGCAATGCCACATAATTGCGCATCCTTGCCAAAGCAATGGCTGCTCCACAAAACAAACAAAATTCTGTTGCTTCCGCGGGCCGCACGCTAGTATGTGCCACACCAGTGTATGGCTCTGCAGGCACCTTTGCAGTTTTCACAAAGGCAGACAGGGTGCCCACTCATGCCGCTTGCGCCAATCAGGATGTGCCAAGAAAAGTCTTGAATGTCCAAAATAGCCTACAAGCGGTCCTGCAACTGCAGTACATCAAAATTGCAGTTGTGGTTCAGGGTGCGGGTGATGGAAAACAAGTTCTCGGCCGGTTGAGACCCCAATTGGCATATATACAGGGATGCCGTTGGGTCGCGGACCTGCATCACCTTTACAGTGATGAAGAGGGTCTGAAAAGTGACTTGCCACCGCAAATACAAGCTTGCGGGTATGAAATCCTTTGGTATTTATTGAAGGAGTACAACATCAATTGATGGCCCGTGGACAAGTCTTCCATAGCACAATACAAACTAAGCTTTGGGTTAAAATACCCCGACAACAATAGATCAAACAGTTGCCCGGTAACCCCTGCCTGAGGGATCCCCATCGCTTCAGAGCGGGGGGCAGAATCACAGATGGTCCACAAGTGGGCAGAGTAGCTACATAACCCTTGCCGCCTGGGGGATCCCCACCGCTTCACAGCGGGGGGCAGAAACAGAGGTGGCCCACAAGTGGGCAAGGTGGCTACATAACCCCTGCCGCCTAGGGGATCCCCACCGCTTCACAGCGGGGGGCAGAAACAAAGGTGGCCCACAAGTGGGCAAGGTGGCGACATAACCCCTGCCGCCTGGGGGATCCCCACCGCTTCACACCAGGGGGCAGAATCATAAGTGGCCCACAAGTGGGCAAGGTGGCCTATAACCCCTGCCGCCTAGGGGATCGCCACCGCTTCTGAGCGGGGGCAGAATCAGAAGTGGCCCACAACTGGGCAAGGTGGCTACATAACCCCTGCCGCCTAGGGGATCGCCACCGCTTCACAGCGGGGGGCAGAATGAGAAGTGGCCCACAAGTGGGCAAGGTGGCTACATGACCCCTGCCGCCTGGGGGATCGCCACCGCTTCAGAGCGGGGGGCAGAATCAGAAGTGGCAGCAGTTAGAAGTGGAAAATCTTATTTCTGGGGGGCCACGCAACAAAGCGTGGATTTTAGAGTGGGGGGACAACATCAAAACTATCTGAATTGGGGGGAAGGACGAAACTTTGGATGTGCCATCCAAAAGAATACCACCAAAAAAAATTTTCGCACAAATGGTGTGTCTGCGTCGAAAAACACGCTTAAAAACCCCCCACAGACCATTTTTTAAAAAGGGGGGAGGTTTTCAAAACCCCCCACGCTATCGGATTTCTCAGAACCCCACCCCCCTTGGGTTGTGTACCAATCCCTTGGGAGCCCCCCCCCCCCCCCCCCCCCTTGACGTCGGTCTCACCTCCCCAAGGGATCTTGAGGCACGGCCCTCCGGGCCGGCCGGAAAAGCTGTCGAGCTACATCCAGGTCCACATCCGGCTCGTCATCGTGGTGCGCTATGTGGAGGTCTTCCGGGTGCCACCGGAGAGCTGGATCGTATATGGACTTCTTCCCCAGATGGAGGGCTTCTGCCCACGGAACGTGGCTGGGTATCGCCAGCATTCCTCTTCGAGCCTCCGCACCCATGCCCCCCTTTGGGGGGAAGGTCTTCTCACCCTTGAGGATCGGCTCCGCCTCCACCCACCTCGCCCCCTTCAGTTTCTTTTTGAACGGCGCCGACGGGACTGTTCTCCCGAGTACCGCCTCTACCACCGCTCAACAGGCCACGTCTTGAGTCACGTGGGCGATCAGCTCGTCCCTTGCCCGCCTCCACGTACTTTGCACCAGGTTCTCTAGTCTAGGGAGCCTCCGCAGGGTGGCTACCTGATCCTCCCGAATGTCTTTGCACACGCATGCCAACAAGAGAACTTGGTCTTGGAGGATGAACAATATCGGAACTCGTGACACAATTGCACTCGTCGCCAGGGTGACGTCCACCAATGCCCCGTAGTCATGCCACTGAGCCCCCTTTGTGTCCGTCAAGTCGGCCGTCGCCAGGTCCCCATGCGCGCTGTCGTACACGTCGTCCACACGGAGCACGTCTGTCACCGCTATGTGCTTCCACGAGCGGTCCGTTGGCATGGTGTTAAGGTTAACTCTCTGGTTGGCCACTCTTGCACTGAGGAAGGCCCTGTAATCGGTGGTCGTCTTGCTGCCATGGTGTTGTTTTTGCAAGAGCACACAAATGTTCCTTGGTCGCGCCGCTTCCATCCCGTTACCCATCGACCCAGTTGCATTAGTCCGTACGTGATTTGTGGCATCGTGCCTTTGCAATACCTTAGGAGGCCCATAGTGCCCCCTATCGTTTTTTCAAACAAGAATTCATGTTGTGCACAGAGCCTAGCCTCTCTGCTGCATAGCCAAGCGTAATGGAGGGGTTGTTCCCAGCCAAGTTGTATCGGGAGGAGCAACGACACGCAATTTAGGGGTGCGAAGCAGCAAAAAGGCACCATTTTGGGCCCCCACAGCATACGAGCGCAGCCACTGTTTTTTCCCATTTTGGAGGTCTGAAATACGGAAAATCGACCAATCTTGCCATGAAACCATGTTTCACAGTCTCATATCACAAATGGAGCACGTATTTGTCAACAGCACGTGCCGCGGTTCTCTTAGCAGTCGTAGTATTGTGACGGCAATGATGACCTTACATGGACCGCCTATGAAGAAGGTGTACCCAATAACAGGGGTCATCGATATCGTTAATTTCGGACATAGGGATGATTCGCCTACTTTTGGGGGGTCCTAAAAAGGGGGGGGGGGTTATTTAAAAAATGACACCTAAAATTTGACCCTTGGAAAAAAGGGGGGGGGTTTCTCTATTGTACGAAAAGTTGGACGTAAACCGGCAAATTTGGACGAAAAATTAGACAAAAGTGGTTTGCACCCAATGTTCTATGCAACATACTCAAAGCAAGGACGCGGTGGCCTAAGGGGTAAGCATTTAGGAAGTGGGCTCCTCCACTCTAAGCCCTCACCACGCTGCAGAGCTGGTGCCTAACGCCGCCCACACCCCCTGCCAGGAGGGGGGCCGTTTCCTCAATGGCATCGGCCATGCAGCCCACGGCCCCAAACACACTGCATGCATTGGCCACACATCTTGTAGTTCATCAAGAAGTGCAATGGTAGATCCTTCCAGGGCTAGGCATGGCCCCATACCCCCACAACGACCGTTTCCAGTGTACTTCATTTGAACATTACCGGATTCCATCAGCAGCTGATCCTCCAAGGGCTAGGCATGGCCCCGTACCCCCACACCGACATGGCACCGACATGTAGAGTCGCCAATAAAGAGTCGACATCATCAACAGTCGTAACAACGTGTTTGGGGGGCCGCAACGGATACATCTCTTTGACTGCAGCCCAAATTTGCTGGGCAGTGACATCTCGCAGAATGGTGCGACCAACGTCCAACACACTGACGGGCATGCGGAACTTGCATGTGTGAAGCATGAAGGCACACTTCGTACAACCATCTTGCCCACAACGACACTAGGCGGCACGTTCCTTTGCGTCAGCCTTGATGCCATGGTTCACAAAGTCCTCAATACACTTCAAGTGCACCAAAAAGACCCCGGGCCGAGGAAGACGCTTGGACCCGTGCATGTCAATGTAGAACGTATTCCCATGGTGACGACCAAATGCAACGCACTGATCGCCGTACTGCCGCACATGCATCACATAAATGCCCTCATCATGGGTAGCCGTCAATTCCGCTGTGATGGTTTGCATCGTATCGCGCCATCGTACTTGTTGTTGTGTCGCTTTGAGGTCGTTCCACTTCAATACCCTCTGAACGCCTTGGACTAAAATAATAGTTGTGCCTTGTGCAGCACCCCAAAGGCCTGCAGCTGCACTACCAATACACAGCCCACGGAGGAGACCAAATTGTGTAAGGGGGAAGGTGCCTGACGCAGCACCAGCGGCCAACAAGAGGGATGATGTGGCCAGACCCATGTGAGCCCCAAAAACATCCAAGGAGTCCACATTGTACTTGCATGCAATAACGCGGCAACGTATGTCCCCAACAAGAAAAGAGTGCAATTCATTCTGATTCATTGAACTAACTTGAATTGCAAAACCGAAATGCATATGCAACATGATGCAAAAGAAGATACAAGAGTACAAATAGGGTCGCCTATCAAGGGTTTACCATTGTCAACACCGCCACCTAACTCTTAGCTGCGAAAAAGGGGGGGGGGGGTTTGTTGATGCGCATCATGTCAGTTTTCACTAGTTTCGGGGGCTTGGAAAAAACCGGGGGGTTTGCCCAAACCATCGTGATGTCCAACAATCCCAAAGTCGATGACCCCTGCCCAATAACAATAGAGAACAGCACCTGTAGGAAACGAGGGTGCAAAGTAGCATTTTTGAAAGGCTGGGCTCCGCAGAGCCCAGAAACAGGAAATTTACCAAAACCGGGGATAATAATACAAGGTTGTACACCAACACAACAATGTACAAGCAAACAAGTAGTAATGGGGCCTAAAATAGGGAATAGGGAAAATGGACCAGCGCCGCCATAAAACTATGCTTCACAATCTCATATCACAAATGGAGCACGTATTTGTCAACAGCTCGTGCTGCGGTTCTCGTAGCAGTCGTAGTATTGTGACGGCAATGATGACCTTACATGGACCTCCTGTGAAGAAGGTGTACCCAATAACAACAGAGAACAACACCTGTAGGAAACGAGCGTGCAAAGTAGCATTTTTGAAAGGCTGGGCTCCGCAGCTGAACTGAAATTTACTAAAAACAGGGATAATAATACAGGGGTGTACACAAACACAACAATGTACAAGCAAACAAGTAGTAACAGGGCCTGAAATAGGGAATTCCTACTGGTTGGGCTCTGCAGAGCCCGGCTCAATAGAAACAACAGAAAGCACACATGAATTACGCTAATGATAAACACGCCGGACCACCAGTGTGGTAATGGATAACATGAGTGTCGCACTGTATGCCCCCCCGGAATTTTTAGTCCCCACATAAGCGACAGACCACCAGAGCACCAGTCATAGAGAAGGCATGGAAGCTACACACACACTAGTGGACAAGAATAAAGCACAAACACACACAAAACAAAGCACAAAACTTGTAAGAACCTTTACGTGCGCTGTGGGAGGTCCGCCAGAACTCTGGAATTGGATGTTGTACCGACTATAGACTGATGTGTTCCCAGATGTGGTTCAAAAGCACGTACTAACACCTGGACACACAAAGATTGTTCCCGCTTCTAAATCCCGAGCAAACGTGGAATTATCAATAAAAACTTGACACCAACGAAAACGGGTCACAAAGCGCACCAAAAAATGTATCATCCCGCAGTGGACAGTGGCAAAGCATTGCCCGACATACGCACTGGCAACCGCTGGAGAAATAAAAAAACAGTGGCCACACAGATCAATGAAATTGGGGCATACATGACAGCGCAAAATGTAATGTGGCTGAGCGAATAAAGGCCTCTGCCCAAAATACACATTGCAGATTGGACTCTGGGCATACATGGTAAACTCCAAATGACAGACACATTCGCCTGAGGTCTGCAAGACCCAGGACAGGTAAAAGAACATGTCAGGGCCCATTCAAAGGTACATATTGCATCTGGACTTTGCTGCGCATGGACCGGTGAAAAAATAGCAAATAAACAGTAGATCTGGGCCTCATAGACACAAAGCTGGCACCGTATATGCACCAAAATTGTGAACAAACTCGACAGTTGATACATTGTGTCAACGAGGGACGTACCAAAAGAAATGCCATAGCACAATGGTGTGCAGATACAACCAAATTAAAAGGGCTGCTACTACACTGTTGAGATGAGGGCAACACTGTGATCAACCAGGCGGCATGCAAATTGGCGTGAAACGAAATGCTAGGCTCTGCAGAGCCCAACTATACACAATTCGTCATTTTCGGGGGCAAATCAAGCAAATCTGGCAGGGTGGGCTCTACAGAGCCCAGCTCAATGCAAATGGAAAAAATGACAGTCGAATTTCGTCACAAACACGTACAAAGACAAACAGGACACATCATTCACTGTCCCACAGCTGTTTGGGACTGCACAAGACAGGCCCAGTCACATGAGGCGCGCACAACTCCAGCACCGTCACACAGCTTGTGTCCGTGGTTGTATGTCCGGTATGGTCCAGCGACAGTTATGATCCAGCATATGTGGGCCCCTAGTCACTTGCCGTTGCTCTTGCCGTTGCTCTTGGATAAGCCAACCCGGACAGCACGTTGCAGGGTGGCCTGGAGGCCCTCAATTGCCCTTTTTTTCTGCGATGGGGATGCCACGCGGTTGCCGTTGCCAATTTATCCTCCTCTTCTTTCCTCTTGCGATTTGCTCGCTCATCCTCTTTGGCCTTTTTCTCCTTCTCGTTCCCCTCCGTTTTACGTTGCCGCTCCCGTGCCTCCTCTTGCTTCCGCAACTCGCGCTCAGCCTTCTTCGGCTCGTTCTGGCGCTGTTTATCGGTTTTCCCCTTTGGTTTGGGAGTTTGTGGATCTGGCACCTCCTCAACTTCTGACTCACTAGTGTCCGCGTCAGCTGCCTGGTCGAGGGACTCCTGCTGCTAGAACAGCGGCTGGCCTGTGCTTGCCCAGTGCATGACACTCCGCCACTCAGCATCCTCCTCCGTGTCCCCTTTCTGAATGCTTGTCTTCAGCAAGTTTACCACATCAGCTGTATTGTAGGGACCATCAGATGATACACCCCATGTGCAATTCAAAGGGGGAGGCAAGTGAATACAGCCCAAACTGATCAGGTTGGGGCGGCGGCCGTAGTACAGTGCCCACAAGCAGCAGCGCGATGCATCAACGTCCATGTGCGAGTCGTCCGAGTCGTCGTTGGGGCCCTCCAGCAAATTCACCAACCACCACAGGATAGCCAAACCCAGCCACATACCTTCAGTGAACGACTTTTGTGTGAGGAAGTGCGGCACTGCAAGGCCCTGCCCATGGGTCTTCACAAGCAACAGAGTTGACCGCTCGAACAAATACGGCTCTTCTCTGCGTCCCAAATGGTAGACAACCATGCGCAAAGCTGTTGGGTACAAATCTTCCAATGGGGAACGTAAGTGTTGTTCCACAACGGCCAAATCCCCATGGTGTTCATGAAAGGCGCCAAGTACCCCTTGAGTCAGCACACGCACGATCTGCGCACCAACGATCCAGCCTCCTTGCCGAGGGACTTCAACAATGACAAGATTGCACCTCAGCATTTTGATCTCATTGGGCACTGCGGTCACTGATCCATCGTACGCCCAAAGCTCTCCAGATTCTGATCCCTTGCCCACATTGACCTCTGCCACCTCGCCACCAGACACCTCAACAGCCGGGGTCAACACTGGTCTCACAAGAAGTCTCCGACGTGCTTCGACATCTTCTCAATCACTGACCCAAAGGCCTGCCTTCAACAGTGCGTGGAGCGGTGGCCACGGCGTTCTCTCGCTTTACTCCCAGCTCTCTTGCCATGCACCAAAATTCGCTAGACGGTGACTAAACTTCTTCGAGATGCCAGCCACTTCAGTCGTAGTGCCGATGTGCACAAGAGCCATAGAGGAGGGCACGTTGCAACAGGATTGAGCGATCCACCAAATCACAACAATCTAGCATAGCGCAAGATTGCATTCCGTGGGATCCTGGGCTGTGCAGAGCCCATTACTGTCAAATTGGTAATATGACGGCGAAAATTGGTCATTGTGCTTCATCTGAGCTTTGCAAAGCCGAGCATGACCAAATTGGCAAATGAGAGGGTTGTCCGGGGGGGGGGGGGGCTGGGACATCATGAGGCAAGGTTGTACTGGTCGACAGCATTGGAATTGCGGAAGTTTCAACAGGCACAGCGTCTCTGTAGATGCACTCAATTGGCATCCCAGCGGAGCCTGGGCTCTGCAGAGCCCAGTACTCACAAGATGGTAACATGACGGCTGAAATTGGCCAATGTGCTTCACTTGGGCTCTGCACAGCCCAGCATGACCAAAATGGTGAATTAGGGGGTGTCGGGGGGGGGGGGGGCTGGGGCATCATGAGGCAAGGTTGCACCAGTCATCAGGAGTGAAGTTGCGGAAATTCCAACAGGCACAACGTCTCTGTAGATCTAGTCAATTGGCATCCCATGGGATCCTTGGCTCTGCAGGGCCTAGTACTCTCCGATAGGTAACTTGACGGCTCAGATTGGTCAATGTGTTGGATCCGGGCTCTGACCAAAGTGGTGAATTAGGGGGTTTCTAGGGGGGGGGCGGGGGTCCTTTGACATCATCAGGCAAGCTTGCACCACTCATCAGGAGTGCATTTGCGGAAATTCCAACACGCACAGCATCTCTGTAGAGCCAGTCAATTAGCATCCCATGGGATCCTGGGCTCTGCAGACCCCAGTACTCTCCAATTCGTACCTTGACGGATGAAATTGGTCATTGCGCTTGACCTGGGTGGAAACGGAATGGTGAATTCTAGGGTGTCTTGCAGGGGGGGGGGGGGTCCTTGGACATCATCACGCAAGGTTGCACGAGTCATCGGGAGTGAAGTTGCGGAAGATCTCCCTAGATCTCCCTAGATCTCCCTAGATCCAGTCAATCTGCATCCCATGGGATCCTGGGCTCTGCAGAGCCTAGCAGACTCAAACTGCTGGGTGTCACACTGAAATCAGTCATTACACTTCATCCAGGCTCCCTGTAGCAGCAGCCCACTGAATAGGAATCACAACAAAAGGCAGGAGGTTTACAAGGCAACAACATACGTCTTGTAGGGTGGATGCGCTCAACCGGCATGTCGAGATGATCAAAGTGATACCACCACAATTCCCCAACGCGGAGCTCCTTTGCCAGCTTCTGGAAAGCGCGGTACCTGCTCTTCGGCAAGGCCATTTAGCTGCATACGCGCCACAAATTTTCGGGTTGCATTCCAGCAAAGCATCGCATTGTATAAAGGGGAATGACCTACTTGCGTTCAACCATCTTGCCCAGTGCTTCCGTGAAGGTGGTACCACGTGTCAAGGCCATATGGGCAGCTGGCCTCATTTGCTTGACGATTGTCCCCATGTTGCCGGACTTTGCAGTCAACCCCGCCTCCACGATTGCCTCACAAGTTGACAACTGTCTTCTTACATTGTTTGTCCTCAGCCGCTAATTGTAGGAAATTGTTCAACAGTTGGGGTACACCGCTCTCACGTCCACTATGCTGCACTCTATTGTGTTGTCCAACCACCTTTCGCCTGATCTCGTTTATCAAACTTGATGATGTGCACGTCAAAGTTGGTCATCAGATCCTCGGCCTCGCGCATCCTTGCTATCACATCCTTGCAAATTTCATCACACGTTGCGACGCCGTGTTGGCCTCCAATCACCCACAGTGCTCCCACGGGATATAACAGCATGGCACATCACACACGGTAGGCCACGTAGCCAATTACGTTGATGGAATCGTGTTGCAACATTCCCATACCTTTGTCGTCCCAGACCAGAGGTTGCAGCCGGCCATGTGGGGGTTTGCAAGTATGTCCTCCTTTACCTCTGCCACGTGGTCCCAATCGCTGAGCCCGGATTGCCCATACTCCATGCACCTGTCCATCTTCAGTTCCTTGCGCGGCACCTTCGTTCTCCTCACCTCCACGTAGTTTTGAATGGCCAGTACGCTTGTGGAGTCCTTCATGCTGGCCATCTTCCCTGTGACACGACACTTGTTCCCCACTTGCGAGGGGGATTGACAGGCCTGGCTGGCCCAAGCAACAGTGCTGCCCTGTACAGCTTCCTCTACGGAGGGCTCCGACTGCAATGCATCCACTTTCTCGGCTTCCAGTGTGTCCATTGGTGGTGTCTCACCAGCGTTGCCATCCATGGCAATGTCGTTTGGTATGTCACACATGTTTAAGAAACACACGGACTTAGCAGGACAAATCAAGTCTAGAAAAACAGCACAACAATCACACAATTCAAAGCATCAATGATGGCAAATGGCACATTGGACAGCAAATTACTCGGATCACAGCATTCAAATTGGCACCCACAGGGGATGAAATAGGCAAAACTGTCTTCAAAACAGCTAATCACTGCAGAGGCATCTCAAATACAATGTCCAGGGCACGCTGATGGTCACAGCACCAAACAGGGCCACCAAAACGTCCCTCGTGGAAAGAGGTATGGAGCAACAGTAAAATTGGGCCTGTCCAAATGGCCTGCAACACCAGAGCCAAACGTGCTTGTGGAAATCTACCGTCAGTCATCATAACAATGTATCAGTGCAGCAGTGCTAGGCACAAATCTTCGAGGGTCACACAGGCTGACGCAACGGCTGCACACTACAATACGAAAGCATGGAGATGTGTGCAAAGATCAAAGCACGGTGATGGCATGGTCCAGGACTGGCCCAACCCTAAGAAAGGAACAGAAAATGACCACATGGAGGTACATATCAGGCAGTGGTGACAGGCTGGGCTGTGCAGGGCCAGAGTAACGAGAACCAGTAATACAACCCCTCCAAACCCAGTGTCGGACAAAGTAGGGCTCTGTAGAGCCCATACATTTGGGGTACAGCAATAACAGGGGTGTACACATCAAATTGGGTTGTCTAGGGGGGGGGGGGTCTGCATTGCTACCCCCCCCCCGTGATTAGTCTGAATCTATCAGGTCAAAGCGCTAAGAAAGGAACAGAAAATGACCAGATGGGGGTACATATCGGGCAATGGTGACACGCAGGGCTCCGCAAAACCCAGAGTGTCAAAAACCAGTAATACAAACCCTCAAAACTCAGTGCCGGACAAAGCTGGGCTCTGCAGAGCCCAGACGTTTGGGGCACAGCAATAACAGGGGTGTACACATCAAATTGGGATATCTGTGGGGGGGGGGGGGTCTGCATTGCCACCCCCCCCCCGTGATCAGTCTGAATCTATCAGCTCAAATTCACGCACATCCTCACTGAGCACAATAGGTACAGGGCCATCAGACAGGGCATCAACATCTACAGCATCCCTTACTGGATCACAAATACACCATCCTCAGGGGGGGGGGGGGGCACGCACATGATCAATGAACATTGCATTTGACATTGGGGGAACAATGTGCTCCATTGCAATTGGTATGAACCCAACGGTTTCTACACCTGCCCGCGCCTTCCGGCGGTTCACAAGTGGCCTAAGTGGGGTGTGTTGCCGTATGTAACACATGGCATCATCGCGGAGCCCTTGTCCACCTACCAGGGTGCGCAGAAAGCGCTTTAGAATAGATTTCATAAACGCAACAGTTAGGGTAGCCCCGGTTCCCTTTTTGGGGAACACATACGTTCTGTCTCTTTCTGCCTCAACCACACTGACTGGACCCGAGGACCATTGCACAATTGGATGCTCCTCCCGTCCTGCACCACGCATGAGTGCCCATACCCTATCGCGCACCTCTACACACCCCTTTTTGGACAAGGACTCCGTTGCACGTGCGTGCTGATGGGGGGGCATCGTGCGGAAAAGGTCACCAGCCTCATCCGTCGTGTGCTTGTCGGGGTGTTGCTTGCACCGTGCCTGCAATTTTGCGAGCAGGGCCTGACAACATTCCTCCACATGGGCGGCACCAAGCGTGTTGTCCTGCCATTGCGTATTGTACGGAAGAGCGCAGCATAGGTGCGGAGGTAGTCCATTTTCGCTGCAGCTGGACCGGCAAGGTGAACAAGTAGACCCACATAGCGCTGAAGTACGCACGTGGCTACTATACCCGACCTGTCGGCGCGCCTAGCCCAAGTGCAATTATGCACTAAGTGTCCCACTACAAAGATGGCTGCGAGGTAATAATTAAGGAGGGATTCCGGGCCCCGAAGGATGCGCAACCCATCATGTGTGTTTAGGGCTGCTTGGTCGGCGCGTCCCTCAATCAGGGCAATTTTTTGCCGAAGTTGTGCCCATATGCCTGGGACTGCGAGAAGGAGTGCAGCGATAGTTTTCTCTATGACAATGAGTTTGAGGTGGTTATATATGCGCTGAATATCAACCCCACCCCCCTTTCTTGTTTTGTACCATGGTACATTTTTGGGCATTTTCTACAGGGGACATTTGGGGGGGGGGGGGGCTTTGGTACATTTTTGGGGGGTTTGTGGCACCTCTTGGGGGCACCACTACATTAGGAGATTTCACGGGTTTTTCGGCCGTACAATTGGGTTTTTTTGGGTACCATTGGACACGCGAAAGTGCATACCTGGGGATTTTTGGTGGTTTGAGGCATGCTTCGAGATCCATGTCAGGGGTCCAAGGTTCCCATACCCAATCGGCGTTTGGTTCCCAGTAGCAGGGAAAAACGGGGGAAAACGGGGAAAAACGGGGAAAAACGGGGAAAAACGGGGGAAAAACGGGGAAAAACGGGGGAAATCTGGGGGGGGGGGTATTTTGGACAAGACCCACCCACCCAAATTTTACCCCCCCCACGTTTATAATTCTGTGGGGAGCATTTTTTGCAAACCAAATTGAAGCCAAGGCGCTCTCCCGGGTTAGGCATCCCAGCCCCAAAGGGTGACGCACATAGCAAAAAGAAATTCATCAATATGCACGTCACCCATTGATGCTGCCGTACATGCCAACAAATGTACGGCCCCGCCGGTAGCTTCGTGTCGTTTTGTTAAAAGTTGACCGGTCTCCGGTTTGCCCCGGGGAAATCTTTTAGGCGGGCCCCGGGGTTGCCCTGTCCCTTCCCTTGTCCTCGCTGCTGCTCCTTTTTTTTTTTTTGGGTTTTTGTGGTTTTCTGCTTTTTTTTTCTTTTTGTTCTTCTTCGGAGGTCCACGGAAGAAGAGGAGGTCGATGCAATGGCTCTATGGTTGCACAGGTGGCACCAAACCATTCATTGCAAAACTGATACGCCCAATGTGGTGTTGGTCGGTCAATGCCAATTGCTTCTCGGAGCGCGCCAGTTTGTAAAAGCTAAAACTTCGTTCTACATCCACCGCCGTGTGCGTGATGGGCAGCACCAATAGGGCCCGCTTCGACATCTCCGGCAATTATGCCTTGAGGCCACGCCAGAAGTTCAGCAAATCCAGCGTTCCTGTGATGCTGGGTAAGCTCCAATACTTCTCCCATTCAGAGCGTGCAATTGTAGTAGCCAACCCCGCGGAGAACACCCTTTGCTCACCAGGAGTGCTGGTGTACTCTTTGATATCCGAGCTGATGTTGGGCCTTTGCCCTCTCCTTGTCCCCTTGCGGAGGGCTGATGAAAAGGGCCTCAATTCCCAAAATGATGCTTTCCAAAGAACATCCCTGCAAGGCAGAGTTGCTTGCCAATGCATGCTGGGCTGCAGCCTCCAATAAGCTGCGTCTCATGTTGTTCAACACTTTCATGACGTCCGCATTCGGCTTCCTTGTGGTGAACGCATCCAATGTTGATTGTTGGATGCTTGGCGTTTCGGACGTTGCGGCTGTGGGTGTGGCTGCGGGTTGAGATAAAGTGGGGGCGGAAGTTTGTGATAGAGGTGTACCTGAGTCGGTAGATTGCGATTGGGACCCTGTGGCTGTGGGTGTGGTTGTCGCTGGTGATGAGGGTGTGGTAGAAGTTTGTGATGGAGATGTGTCGGAGTTGGAAGGTTGTGATGTGTTTGTGGCCTCAGCAGTGGGTACTGATGCATCAGTACGTGGATCCCATTGCAGCTGCAATGCAGCTGCAGCAGTTGCCATTGCGCTCGCACATGCATTTTTATGTGCAGACCGGACACATTGGGGAGCAACCTGGGCAGGCACCCATTTTCCATCTCGTGCATTGCCCGCAAGCCCAATGGCAGCTGACGATTTGGATGATGTGCCAAGACGTGCGAGGGCCTTGGAGATGTCCGACGACGAACCCCATTTTTGTGACACCAAATGTGGTATGCGCACATACAATATACCTTCATGAGGATGAAAATTGGACATATCTGTGTGGAGATGAGAGCAACATAAGCAGGGGTATGCATATAAAAAATAGTGGCAGTGCAAGAGACCTGAGCAGCTTGACCCATTCATCACAGTTCCCATCCTCCCCCATTTTCCCCCGTTTTCCCCCCGTTTTCCCCCCGTTTTCCCCCGTTTTTCCGCGTTTTTCCCCCGTTTTTCCCCGTTTTTCCTCCATCTGTATCCCTTAACCTATGTCACAGACTTTCCTCTCTTTGATCCTTTAGTAAAAAACCCTCTCCTCTATCCCACACCCAACCGGCGTTTAGTCGCCTACTGTTCCCAAATTTTGGGAACCTTGGACCCCTGCCATGTGGACACAGGTTTGGCCCAGGGTTTGTGACTGACCTGGTTTGGCAACCCCTGTGGGACAGAGTTTCCAATCTGGGTTGGGAAGCAAGTGAACAAAGGGTTGCAGCAGGTTTACAAAACAAGGTTGGTGACACGCTCGGCCCCCTCCCTGGAAGAACAGCGTCGGTGACTCAGGCTGCCTTTTCGACAAAATTGGGGCAGCCCCTTCCCCAAAAATTGGGGGCGGAACAAGGTAGGTGACGAGGGCGGCCCCTCCCAGAAATACGGGGCAGCAATTCTAAAGCTTTGTGCCACGTGCTCTTGCTGTTGGACAGTGGGGAAGCATTCCTGTTTTCAGATTTTTATGCACCTGAGCACATTAATAGGGAGTGATGGAGCTCCGTTGCAATGAAGTGGAGTTTGAGTCAAAGCATGAAAATCCATTTTCTGTCTGATTTGGGAGGGGTGACGGGGTTTTGAAAAAAGGGTTGCGAAGCAAGCTCGCGTGAATGGAGCGAATTAAGTTGCAAACACGGGAGCGGTGAGATACGAAAACAGAGTAAAGAATTTATGCCAGATGATATTGCAAACATGTTTGTAGGGGTGCCACACGTCGCAAATCACCGAGAAACCCCGCAACCAATCCGGGAAATTCCAGTCACTGGTTGCTCCAAAGTACAAAAATTTGAGCATTTGGTAGTGGATGTTGCAATCAACGAGCAATGCCATCGGGTTCTAACAATGCCGTTGGGTACTGCGTAGCATATCGAGGAGATCCAAGGGCTCTTGGTTCTCAGCTATACGGGACTCATATGTGCCAAATGGCTTCCAAAAGAGTTGCTGTCTACCAGCCTCCCGGGCAATATCAAAGGGGGCACAGATGGTTCTCCGAGAAATGGGTGCATTGCACATACTAGTGCACACCTTCAACATTTCTCTGTGCTGTTGAACAACAGCCATGGCCACTGTGTCTACCCAGTCCATTAAGTCATGCAATCTCGGGTGACCAAGAAAAAGGGGAAGGGGGGTTGTGTGCAACACCGCTATTGCGGTGACATCTAGACAGACATTGGGCTTCCCTGGATTGGCCCGAAACTGGGCATGCCACCAGTTGTCCACCCACACCAAAATATCACGCCGAGCAATGCTACGCCACAGTTTGTGGAACTGCAATGCCCCTTGGTCTGCAATAGACAACCGGGATGGCTTGGTGAGATCTGCGTGCACCATCTTGCGGCTGTCTGCCCCCATGACAGCAATGGTGCTCTCACCACTGGGGACGGGCATTTGTGGCAAGGCCATGCGACGCATACCCAGCCATACATAATAGGCCTCCTTGGAAAAACTAGTTAGCCAACGCGGCCATTGTTTTCGTCCCAACGCCTAGCGAATGCGGTCAAGCGTAATGCGGGACCGCTTGTTGACACGTAGACCCGCACAGAAAAAGATGAATGCCTCCGCCACACCATGGCGCACAACCGGCAATATCATTTGGCGCCCAGTGCGCCATTCTTTCTTACAAACACACCGCATCTAGCTGACATGCAACGCCCCGGGGGGGGGGGTGACCCCTCGGTTTCTGGACGCCAACTACCCCCCCAACTAACTGTTGGCCGGAGGCCCCTTCGGGGGGGGGGGGGGTGGCATTGGAGGGGGGGTCTAGGAGGGGCAATGGGGGGGGGGGTCCGGAAGGGTCTGTTGGGGGGGGGGGCAGGTGGGGCGATTTGGGGTGTTGGGGGGGGGGGGGGCACGGGCTCCCCTTACCTCCCCTTGCCCTCCCTCTAACCATACCATCACCATAAACCTAACCCTAACCTTTGCAGCCAACTGGTTTGGCCATGCCAGCCATGTTCATTGGGCCGAACAAGATCCCTCCAATTTCGTTCATGGCTGCTTGTGCCACATTATTGCTCTCCATTTTGGACCCCAACACTCACTCTGACCCTAGCCTAGGGTGAGAGCTAGGGCTAGGGTTAGGATTAGGTTTAGGTGTAGGGATAGGAGTAGGCTGAGGGTTGGGGGTGGGTGTTAGAGTCAAGGTTGGGTTTAAGGATAGTGTTGGGGTGCAAACTGGACAAAATTTTCCTTAGGTCACCGTTGGTGTTCATGGAGCATCGGGCGCCTTAGGCGCCCATGGACGCCTGAGGGCGACACCTTTGGCAACGATTTGTTGGCCGAAGGCCCCTAGGGGGGGGTGGGGGGGGGGCAGGGGTAGTTGGCGTCCTAGGACCCGCGGAGTCGCCCCCCCCGTGGCAACGCCATAGAAACCGGTGCCATAATGAGAAGACAGTCTGCGTGGCACAACAAGAAAAGGCGGTAACCAAGACAGGACACAAGCAATAGGCGTAGACTAGCAAATAACGTGCATAGGGGGAGCTCAATTCACACGTGAGGTAAAAGAAGTACGGGCTTGCATTGCGGGTAGCATGCACAAAAGATATGAAATTAGGTTGTTGAAAAAAGCTGGGCTCTATAGAGCCCAGCATCGGGAAATTGGTAATGGCGGGCCATGTAATAAACAGAGGGGACATGAGGAGCCACGAGCCAGGAGCAAGTAACTGAGAAGGGGTAAAAGTAGCATTTGGCGCTAGCTGGTCTGTGCAGAGCCAAGGGTCCCAAAAAGTGATAATTATGGGGTGCATAACACACATGTGGGAACTAGGCCAAACACTTAATGGATCACATAGTTTTCCGGTATTTGGCCGGTGGCATATCGGGTAGTAATGACCACCGTGACCGATACTGACCATCTCTCTTTACTAGAACAGTAGATGGTTGTGGGGACGCAGATGGAGCCACACCCGGCGACAATCCTACATGCACATGCGGCAACAGTGAGTACCTCGGGGTTTCCCGGTTGTCCGCAACAGCGGCAGTGGGCAACAGAGAAGTGCGCCGGGGGGGGGGGGGGTGCAGGTGGGAAGTCGTTGGGGGTAGCGCATTCTGAGACAGGAGCACTGGGGCGCTAACTAAACGCCCACCACTGGAGGTGATTGAAGTGCGACTCAAGGCAGGGGGGGTGCTTCTATGTGGTACGGGCACAGGTGGCAACAGGCTATATTTTGACTGCCCAGCGGTGCGGTCTGCTTCCACAGGTGGTCGAAGGGACTGTATGTGCTGGCGATCGGAGTTGTGCCGGTCAATCTATGTAAGTGTGGGTTGGTCGGCATCCGGGGGAGGAAGTGGCTGAGGAGGTGGGATATAGCGATGGGAAGACGACTCAACAGGGGGACGTGATTCTGGATTAAGGGTATCCAGGATCAATGCAGCCCGCTCCTCGCTGCGTGACAGAAAATGGGATCGGCATATCCGATCCCCTGGTTGCCATGTGACGAGGGGGTTGCGCATTGGGTTCCGCAGGCAAAATGGAACCGTGCACGAAGCCCCCAGATGTATTGCACGAACCACGAACCATCGTGCCTGGTCACCACTGTTGTTCCTCAGCAACTCCATTGTCTTCAGAGTCAATGGGTCATTGAGGGAGGCCTTTGGTGGGGTTGATGGTCCTTGGGGACAAGCTTCGGTGGCCACGGTGGGGACGGGGGTGCTGACCCCATAAACATAATCGCCTCTTGCAAGGCAAGCGTAGCTACAGCACGCGCTGCTGTTTCACCGGTCGATGGGACCGGTAAGGGTACAGGTCTTGAAACCTCATCTGCTTCGGTATCCTGGCCGGCACCCGGTACATCCACCTCCGTACGTGTAGCATGTGGAAAATCAGCCATGGCTGTTGTAAAAAAGAAAATAGCATGTGACATGTACTTAATATATGGGACATATGACGAAAAAGTAAATGTAAGCGCACTACACAATATGCACCAAAGTCAACTGCAATAGATTAGGGTATGTTGCAAACAATGTGTCCTGAAACTCTAATAGAATCAGACACACCACAACAAAAGAAACATCACTTCATCAAGCTCCAACTACTTTTGCGTGCAAACAGTCTAAGGCTTGTTGTACGGTATTCCTTAATGGCTGCTAACTGTGATACTTACACAATACCACGGTGGCAGCATTGTAAAACAAGATACAAGAGCAACACAACAGAAAGGCATAGAAAAATATATTAGCAGACCACATGTAGAATAAATTTCAAAGTGTCATAGCGCTATTATGTCACACAAAAGGGGTCAAAATGGGACATTGTGAAGGTCTGGGCTCTGTAGAGCCCAGCCAATAGGGAAACCCTAATAAGCACCCCTTAAGTACCAAATATATGAATGCTGGGCTCTGCAGAGCCCAGGTTGGTTGAGACCTAATATAGGCGTGATTTTGGCACTTCCATCTAGATGACGTGGTGCCTGGTGTGGCACGCATCGTTGATCCTTGCCCACCGGTCATGTATGCAGGAGTTGTATCCTTGATTCCTGTTCCTGCTTACTGAATTGGGGACAATGTTTAGGCTGACTATGTTAGAGCGTCGGGAAAAATATACCACTTCACCCAGCGCCATGTCGCGTGGCCACCTGCCCACTGTATACATGAGCCAATTGTTGTAACGGGGGTAGGCACAAAGGAATAAACTGTAGCCTGGGCTCTGCAGAACCCAGAGATCTTAAATGTGTAATATTGGGGCCTAAAATGACTTACACAACTGGTCTGGGCTCTGCAGAGCCCGGCCTGATGCAAAAATGCAAATTTGCACGCCTATTTTAGCATATGCAAAACACCACCTATCACCCCCTTTTTTCGCTAAAACGATAGGGGGCACTATGGGCCTCCTAAGAATACCATGTCCATCTTTCCGCCGCTACCTCTTCATCCTCTTCCGTCACTTCTTCCGTCACTTCCGGAGCCCGCTCGCCACCTGAATTGTGCCGGGTAATGGTGCGGGACCCACACAGCCCCTGCTTCACCATCGCTCCTCGGCTGTCGTCATCTCGTCCTCGACTTCTCACCTGCCTCTGACCGACTCCTTTCTGCCTGGGTAGTGGCGTGGGGGCACTCCACGCCCCCATGCTTCACCACTGCCACTCAGCCCCAACCCACATGCTGCTGTAGCGAGGGCCGCCAACCGCGACGCGCACAGAACCTGTTGGCCGGCCATCTGTTTCGCCCTTGACCGCACCCACACGTCCTGTTTGCCCTGCCGTGTCTCACCACCGTACCGGTCGCCCCTCCCGGCTTGCCTTGGTGGCCGAGGCACAAAGCCGGAGCACATAGCGCCACCGCAGGAGCCACCGGGAGGCGTTACCTAGTCACAGCGCTGGGCCGTTGCCATTGGCCGGCCCCACGTCTTGTCCACGCCGCTGCCAGCGGCCCCGCACACTGTCTAGTCCACAGGCACCCCCACGGGTGGGCCGTCTCCTCGCTTCTAGACACGACCCCCCCCCCCCACTAGAAGTGGGCCGAAGGCCCCTTAGGGGGGGGGGGGGGGCTAGCCGCCGAGGAGGGCTTCTCTAAGGGACTTGCTAGTCGCTACTAGTTGCGGGGGGGGGGGGGGCGCTAGGGGAGGGGGTTAGCAGAGGTCAGTTTGGCAGAGACGCGGTGGCCTAAGGGGTTACCTCAACGGAGACCTCCACTCTACCTCCTCACCAGTGCAAAGGTGGTTGTAGGCGCCCACACCTCCTGCCTGGGGAGGGCCGTATATATGTATGGCCAGTAGCCATTGACCCTTGGTAACTAAGTGGGCCCGGAGGGCAGGGAAGGGGGGGGGGGAGTCGCGTACTCGAACCGAGGAGACGGCTCCCCCGTGGGCGGCCCGTCCACCGTCTCAACCAGGTCCACGGCTGCCGCAGTGCTCGCCTATCCCGTGCTCCGCCTCCATGCTCCATGCGTTCGACCAACTCTTCGCCCACCTCCACCCCTGCAGAGAGGAATACCATGGTGCGGCGCCCCGCAGGGCTCGCACCCGTTGTGTACCTGTTCCCCATCGTCCCCGTGCACCCTTGCTCTGCCCACTGTGGCGTCTCACTCCCCCGCCCTCGCACCCCCTCTCACTCCCTCTCTGTCTCTCCCTCCCTCTGTCTCTCTCTCTCTCCATCCCCTTGCTGTGTTGTCGGCTGTGCAGGCAGGCCCCCAGCCCACCTGCTACCATCCTGAGGGTTTTTATACTGGTGCCAGGTCACCAGATGAGGGGGGGGATTTCAATGGGGGGGGGGGGGACGAGATTATCTCCCTCTAGCATGTGCATGTCAACACGCAGGAGTAGCCCAACGCCCTCCAGGCAATCGCTTACCGCTACGCTCACAATACAGCTTGATGCCATTTTGTGGAAGCCTTAGGATTTCTTGACTCATGCGAATGAGTTCATCCATCCATGGCTGAGTTTGCCACTCGCGTGCAATCGGGAGGCAGCGTAATTTATCCCTTTTAATTTTTTAATTCACCTTGGACATCACATGGAACGGTTGATTCAACCATAAAGGCTATCCCATGTATGTGGGTGCTCAAACACTACATCCAACCTCCTTTCCACCAAGTCCGGCTGATGGCACTCGTCCTACTTTGGGCCACTTCATGCTATTCATATCACTGGAGGCCCCAACAAAGCCCAATTCATGCCATTCATATCATGAAGGAGTCCCACCAAGGGGCAGTTCATGCCAATCCTGTCACCACCGTGTCCTACACAGCGACAACTAATGTTGCTCCTATCACCAATATGTCCTGCCAAGCACCAATTCATGCTAATATCTGGTGTGTCACTAAGGGCTGTACAACTGTGCTGTTGCAATGTTCCTTTTTGTTCTGCGCGCAGAGGTCTTCATGCCACAAGCAGCACCTTCAGGCCTTCTGCACTGCTCTCCCCACAGTGTGTTGAGTGTGGGCTTGTGTACTGTAGCATCTACTACAAAGGCCACCACTGTGCCAAGGGTGGGGTTTGCCACAAATAAAATTGCTGACTATCAAATTGATTTTAGTGTCAGTTCAGAGTCTTTTGTCAGCCCCTAGGGGGTTGAGCTTACTCAGCCTACACTGTTGTCGCCCGTTGAGATTGGACAGTCTGAACAAGCCTAACTTGTGTGAACCCATACCCTGAGTTGGGAATATGCAAGCTGACAAAGGTTGGCCAGGAAAGTGGTCATTTGGGACCATGAGGCCCAAGCCCTTGGGTAGGCATCCCTCAGTTCTCAATGCCCACCTTTGAATTAATATAGTTGGCGTTCCAATATATATGTTAATGCTTCAATTATTAAGGGTCCAGACATTAACATAGTATTGGATTTTGCGACAATCTGCAACGCCAAGAGCACTAATCATTAAGGGTCCAGATATAAATATAGTATTGCATTTTGTGACAATCTACCACGCCAAGAGCACAGGTGGCCAGGGTAACCCCTCTGCTGATTGCAACTCCCACTGCCCCTTTCTCAGCATACCTTGTCCAGCAGCTTTCGGATCACGTGTAAGTGCATGATCCGCTCAGACAAAAGAGAACGGTTAAAGAGCTGGGCCATAAAAGTGATGTTGGCAAGGGACTGCATCCGAAAACCCTCCTCCGTCTTTTTAATGACCTCAATCTGCTCCTGAAGCCAGAAATTAGGAGCACTGGCAATTGTTTGCACGGCATGTGCAAGGTGACATCAACTTTAAGGGTCTCCTGAGTATTCAGCGCACAGCACAATAATGCACCCCACATGAAAATTATCAACAAATGGTTCCGACAGACCTTTGCTGCAGCAGACATGCCATAAAGACAGTCGCAATCCCATGACATGACTGACTTTGTTGACCAGGCAAAAAACCACAACATAGCTCAAAAGAAGCATACACACAGGAGCACCACCAATTTTCCGTGCGGGGGGGCACAAAATATCAAGAAGAAAAGAAAAACAGATCTATGTAAAGAGAGTTCAGCACATGCACAAAGAGAAGCACTGCACCAGCAGCAGGATGGTCAGTCACCACTTCACCACACAAATGCCCCACCTGCTTGTCTGTTGTGCGGTGTGTGTGGGGGGATGGGGGGATGGGGGGTTTGCTAACACACAACATGAACCAAAAAAACCACAAATGCTTTTTGGAATGATCAAACTTGTCAGGCGGGGGTTTTCATTTGCAGGGGGGGGGGGGGGGGATAGAGCCCTCCGGCCGGAACCCCCCCCCCAAAGGGCTCAATTGACAGGACCCCCAAAATCCTACCGAGACTGACCCCTGGGCCTCGGAGGTGACCCAGACCCAAAAATCGGCAAAAAATGAAAACGGGATTTTGGGAATCAGCGCGTCGAGCGGGTCCAGAAAAGTCATCATTTGCCATATATTTGGTGCAAAAAAAATTGACCAAAAAAAGTTTTGGCGCCTTTGGCGCCAGAGTTCATAATAACTGATTAATGGTGCCTGTCAATTGAGCCCTTTTCCCGACCCCCCATTTTTGGGGGCTCTATAGACCCCCCCCCCCCCCCCCTGCAAGTGAAAACCTGACATGCAGTTTCACCTGAATTTTTTTTTGTTGGGTGAGTCAATATCTAACCCCCATGCTAAGTGACGACTGCTTTCCTGTTGTGGAGACTAGGTCACTAGGTCTGTCGTAGGTCAAAGGGGAAGGAAGTCTGCTGAACTCTATCTTGTATTGTATTGTATATTTTTTGCACTAGAAAGACCAATAAGGTTGGAGAACTGGTTGCAATGGGCAGGAGACATCCTAGTTTTTGGGCACTACAGCTGTAACCCACCGTGTGCATTTGGCTTCACTCTGTTTGCATGCGATGCACTGCCTCTTCAGCTATTTGTCTACGTCCCAGGACCCTCCACAAAATGTCAGAACACCATGCAAAATTACTTGCAACGTGTGTGGGACTTTGTCATTTCACGAGACAATGCCACCTTAACCAGTGGGTGGACCCATTTTGGTGTGCTCTGGGGATGGCCTTACCTTGGTTAGAACCTCCTAGATGGGTTAGTGTAGCATTCCAGGCTGCCTAACCAAGGGTCTGTCATGCTCAATGACCATTTCCACTTCGCACATCCCCAGGACAGGGGTCATTCCTAGTGCCTTGTGTGTCCTAAATCAATGGTGTGTATGCCTGCAAAAGTCTGTACAACTCCTCAGTGTGTTCCCCACCTGCCAATGCCATGGGGGTACTGAAATTGTGGAGTGCAATACCTAGGGGTCACCTATGAATGACTGGCCCATTGCTCCGGGCCTGTGGCGGTCACAGGTGTCAGTGTCAATATCCAAGTGTACATTGTGCAGCACGGCTCTATGAACTTCACAGTGAGTGCACGGATGCCAAGGGCAGTTCTAGATGCACTAGTGTGTAAAAAATAAAATAGACATCCACCATAAAGGCAAGTGTGCCCATGCAAAAGGGGCACCCAAGTGTACAGCCAGCATCTTCAACCGCTGCAACATTCTTGGAAAGAGCACATAACTCAAGCATCTTTTCACGTTTGGGGTGGGTGGTAGGTACTTTGCCCAAGACAACTAGAATAAAAATTGCATTTGCAAGGTAGCAATGTGCAAGATTGTTGTCGTTGCTTAATTGGTAACACATGTCAACCATGCGTGGCCTATTGTTTAGAGGAGCATGTTTGAAGTTGCCGAAGCCCTTTGGTGATTTCTAGGCGTTGGACGGCAAGGGATAGGTCCTACGGCTGGCCCCTTGACCTAGAATGACTCAGAGGTGTTTTCTTGCCACTTGAGGAGTGGCTGTTTGTGTTCATATTCGTTCACCATTTCCATATGGTTTGTCATTTGCCTTTGCGTGGGCCTTCCACTGAGCCCATGTGAAGGAGTAGCCGCTCTCTTCACAGCGGCACATGGCTTGCTCCATCTTGGCCGTGAACCACAGCTGCTAGACTCCCGCCCCTGCCCTCTTGGGGTCCCACATGTGGGCAAAATTGCTGCATGACCCTTGCCGTCTCGCAGATCCCCGAATCTCGGCGCAGTAAGGAAATTGGAAGTGGCTCCTGGACCACCGGATTCAGGGTTTCCAAGGGTCCAATATAATTGAACACCAATGACACAAAAAACATGGCATGCCGTTGCTAGCATACTCCACACGAAGTCTTTCCCCAGACCATGAAGAGTCACCCAAATTATGCACACCACCGTACTTCTCTTGGTTTTAGGCTTTCTTGGAGCTTGCTCTTCTCCTCCCCTTGGGTTCTGTGTGCTCATGCTTTGTGTGTTGTGCCTTTGAGACACCTCCAACGTGCCCTCTTTGTCCTCCCACGGCTCATGTGTCCTTGGGATCTTGTAGTGTCCTTGCCACCTTAACCCTCTTGTGCCCTCTCCTTGGTTTCTCTTGGTCGTCCGCTTTCGTTGTCCTTGGCTCCTTGTGTCTTCAACTTCTCCCTTTACTTGTGCGCTCTGCGCTTGTGCGCTCTCCGCTTCCAGGGGTTTCTCCAGCGATATTTCTATTAACCTTTTCCACACACACACGCATTTCTACATTTCTATGGCACCTTTTTTCCATGGACGCCGCCTTTTGGCTGCTGTGCGAGCCCGCTGCACTGCCTCCAAGGTTGAACGCTTCCTCAGACTTGAAGCGGAACGTAGGGCCCCCTCAATGGTGGTGTATTTTCTCAAAAACCCTCGCAACGAGGGGTGGTCAATTTTCTCCAATGGGATTCCGGCCCCCAAGAGTGCTGCAGTCCGCTCGCTGGTGTCATTCACGCTCATGAGGACTTCGCTGGGGGGTTGACACGGCCAGTCAATTGGCCTTGCAGTGGTATGAAACGGGGAGGTTTAGGAAGTGGTGCTGTTAGGGCATTCCTCGGACACTATGCTGCAGCGAATGCGTTCATTGCAGCCTGCAACAACCATTCTGTCCCCTGTGATGGCTCCATGTACAGGTCCCTGCCTTGGACAACATGTTTCCTTGAGTAAAACACAAACCCACACAGGGGGCACGAAGATGGCGTTGTGCAAGCTACAGGGGTCGTACTTAGTGGCAATGTGCTGCATGTGATGTGGGATTGCATGTGAATGCAATGCTGGGCCATGCACCACCAGAAAGAGCATGATTATGTTGAAATGTATTGTTGCTACGTGAAACAGGGGAGCAGGCTGCACACTTGGCTGCATGTGTGAGCCGGTGGCTGCGTACCGGCTGCATGTACTCACAATGGCTGTGTACTAGTTGCATGAGTAGACCCTTGGCTGCACTTTGGCTGCACAATTTGGCTGCACTATCCAGTCAAATGGCTGCACATTTTGGCTGCATCCTGCAACCAATTTTTCTAATTTGGCTGTATAAATGGCTGCAAATGTGGTTAAAGGCAGCTCCCACGCCAACCAGCATGCAAAAACTTTGGTGGATGCATGAATGTGCCTGCAACTCTTTAGATGCTGGGAACATCAGAACAAAGCTGAGAAAATTCGTGTCCTCCACCCAGTGCTCTTCATCTTACCACTCATCTCTGTCTCTGCCAACACCGGACAACCTCTGTTGCATCTGCAGGAATTTCTTCTGCTGAATGTCCGCAGCTGCGGTCAAACATAGCTTGGCACTGATTCAGGAGCAGACGCCGGAATTCTGGTTGAGGTGCTGCTTCAACTTCTTCACCATCAGCACCAGGCTTCTTCAAAGTCTTGATCTTACTATGAAGCAAGAGGCATATCTCAGCACACAAAGGACCAAAATTGGCCTGTGTCAATGCAACCTGAGGAAATGAAATCCAGCTGTGGGGTCTGGGCTCTGCATTGCATGCAACTCAGTCATAGGCCACCAATGGGACAAGGGGTGTCCAAGACATCTTGACAAACAGAGGGAGAGAGAGGGGAAAGGTGAAGTAGAGGAGGCTTATGCCAAGCCTTTTTTGTGGTACGGGGGAGGGGGGGGGGGGGTGAAATCTTGGACGAGGCAGGCACTTTTTCAGGGCAGGCACTGGTTTTGTCCTACCCCTACCCTAGGGGGGGGGGGTCCAGTCAAGGAGGCAGGCACCCACTCACCACCTTGTCCACAGTACCTACCCAATATCAAACCACACACAATGCATCAAATCGTGAAGGGCTCACCACTACTTGCTGAAGACATGTATGTTACTCACTCACTGTCGCTGGAGCTGTAGCAGTCAGAAATTGAGGAAGAATCACCACTAGACTCTCCCTCACACACAACCACATCCCTCTTCCTTTTAGCTCCAACCACTTCTTGCGTTGTCTTGCGCTTATGGGAAGCATGCTTGCTGCCCCGATCAGCCCGTCGAAAAAAAAAACGGAAAACTGTTTGGACTATGTTCCAGATATTCAACCTTCCTGTCCAAATGCTGCCATACTCTGGCATTGAACCAGAGACACAGTACCTGCAAGGGCAGTGTCCCACCACTGGGGTACTGACCACCCCTGACAACATCCAGCTCACGGGTGGAATAGATATTTCAGTTTGAATTTTTCCCAATCACAAAATCTCAGCCTGGCCCAGCACTTTGCATCTGTTGCCTTAATTACCCTAACGCCATGGATTCGAACCCAGGACTTCTAGGTTGCAGGTGTAATATAGTACCCACAGGGTACTGAACAGATGACCCACTGCTCAGGGGGACATGAATATTTTGGTTACAAACGTTTTCCCCAAAAAATCCCAACCCACTCTTGGCCTATCCCCACCCGGGGGGGGGGGGGGGGGGGGGAGGTTGATTCCGCTGGGGGCACCCAGAATTTCAAAAAAGGACCCCCCCTGGGGGAGGGTATCCAAGCCACTAAAAAAAGGCTTGCTTCGCACAGTCATTCTCTGGGATAGAGCCACCCTGTGGGAGGGGAAGTGCACAAGTGGACTACATACTTGCACTACATGGATGCATTGACGAACCAGTGCAAACCGTTGTGGCATTCCACATGTCATCATATGTGTCGCAAGTTTGACCACTCAACTTTCAGCATATACTGACATGCATAGATCAGCATGCAAGAGTGTGCCCAAAGTGCACACATTGTGCATACGTGCACCATGCAGCGGATCGGAGGGTCGGGAGGAACCTCAAAAATTGTCTCCACAACACGATCCAGGGTCTCAGTTGTCTCCATAAGTTTATGGGTGACCAACAATTGCCACATCTCTGCACTGAGGGCACCAAAGGTCTGCTGTGTAATTTTGTTGAGGATACCTGAAGGAATATGGCAGGAAATTGCTGGCATTAGATTCCGAGGAAACTTACTGTACTCTCTGTGTTCAACGAAGGAGACACTTCACGTCTTATATTTCTTGCGTTCATGTCATTCAGAGCAGTATAGGACTTCAAATGAAAAACGTCCCAAACAAACAGCTGCCTTCCGGTTGGCTGATGCAGGGTCTGCTGGATAAAGATGTTTTGGAAGTACACCCATGAGGACGCAAGACATGTTTCGCACTCTGGCCCTGCCTGGAGCCATCCACAGCACATTGGAGGGCCAAGAAATTGCTGTTTGCCCTGAAAATAGAATCTGCAAAGTCAGTGCACAAACTGCAACCCCACGGACTTGGAACTCGAAAAATTCTATAGCCTTCGGCAAGGCACCTCAAAGAAAGGCTAACAGTCAGCCAATCAGTAAGTCAGTCAGGCAAGCAGTCAGTCAGGCAGTCAGTCGGGCAAGCAGGCAACCCTGTGGGCCGCCCTCTTTGGTGTCATCCCCCCCCCCCCCTGGGCAGGGGGTGTGGGCGGCTACAACCACCGTGAGGAGGCAGATTGGAGACCTCCGTTGTTGTATGCTAACCCCTTAGGCCACCGTGTTCCTACTGGCTCGAAGAGGGGGGTGGTTTTGGTTCCAACCCCCCCCCCCGCCCCTTCAAGGGGCCAAAATGTTTAAAGGGTGTCGGGGTCAAGAACTGCACCTGGGTGCCCCTTTTGTATCCTAGTAGGCATATACTGTCACAGCATCCCTGCTTGCACCCCTTAGAGTACCACGGGGTCACAACATGGCAAAAATGGCTAGAAAGTGCATAAATTGCATGAGCGCTCGTCCCACTCCGCCCCATACAAACCCCATGGTATTGATGTAGCTTATGGATCGCAGATGACCTCTACGAGAGGTTGTTAGATCAAGCGCAAGTGCGGGCGCCATATACCCCACTTTTGGGGAGTCATTCGTGTAGCATACCCTATTGGGTGATATCGGATGTCCATCCCCTTGTAAAATCATCCTTTTGGCTGACAAATTATCCCCAATGGATTTTTTGATTGTTGACCCCCTCATCCCCCCCGTACTCGGGTGCCAATTTTTGGGAGGTGGGTGGGGCTAGGTGGGGGGTTGGGGAGGGACACACACCGGCGGCAATTAGTGCGCCAACAGAAGGGAAAAGAGCACCACGCTGGGAGGCATGCACACAGCCAACCAATTGGGAACAGGGCCGCCCCACATACAGTGGTGGGACGAGCCCCCAGTAAGACACGGTGTGATGCACAAGGGGACCACACAGAGCGCACACCGCAGCAAATGCAGCGGACACCAAAGGCACCATCGGCAACCAGCCCCCCGCCCCCCCATGGGAACGTTTTTTTGCGGTCTCTAGCCTTGCCGAGGGCCGGTCAAAACCCGTGCCAAAGATGCGAAATGACCGTTTCCACCAATAATGGCTTACATGAGTGAATGGGCCGGTACACAACTTGCTGTTGCAGTTTTTCACCCTAGGCGGCTAAAAAATTGAAGTTTCGAAACTTATTTTATTTGACATCGTGACCACACAAGATGACCATCCAACCTTTGTAAAGCATGTTCTAGGCCGTATTTACGTGCTTTTCACCTTATTTGGGTATTAGATGTGGGGGGGGGGGGTTCTCGCAATGGATTGGTACACAACCTGCTCATGCAGTTTTTCACCCTGGGCAGCTCAAAAATTGATATTGTGACCCCCTAAAATGACCATCCAAGGTATGTAAAGCATGTTTTAGGCAGTATTTATGTTTTTTTCATCTTATTTGGGTATTGAGGGGGGGGGGGGGGTCTCTTGGTACACAACCTCAACGTGCGCATGTAGTTTTTCACCCTGGGCAGCTCAAAAATCAAAGTTTTTTTGATATCGTGATCAACGAAAATGACCATCCAAGGTATGTAAAACATGTTTTAGGCAGTAATTATGTGTTTTCCACCTTATTTACCTTATCCACCCTATTTGGGTATTGAGTGCAAGGGGGTGGGGGGGGGGGGGGTCTCCCAAGGGATTGGTACACAACCTGCTCATGCAGTTTTTCACCCTGGGCAGCTCGAAGTTTCCGAAACTTATTTTTTTGATATTCCAACCACCTAAAGTGACCATCCAAGGTATGTAAAGCATGTTCCAGGCAGTATTTATGTGTTTTCCACCTTATTTACCTTATTTGGGTATTGAGTGCGGGGCGCGGGGGGGGGGGGGGGTCTCCTAAGGCGTTGGTACAACCCCTGCTTTTGCAGTTTTTCACCCTGGGCGGCAGACAGGCACGCAAAACACACAGTTTGCCTTTTTTCAGTGGTGGTCTACAGCTACAAACAGTGGGGAACCATAGACCTGCAGGAACAGGCAATGGTCGAGTGGTAGAACACTCGTCAGTCAACTGACCGGGTGTCGGTTCGCATCCTAGCCGGCGATCGCCGGTGCCAGCCAGCCGATTTATTAGCTTTTTTTCGACTCGGCCCTGTTCAAATCCTTCTGAGTCCAAACTTTTGACCCTCCGCCGACCCCCCCCAAAATGTGGTATCCAGTTTCAGGGGGATAGAGGGCTCAAAATCAAAAAAATTCATTGGGGGATCGTGCCTTCCGGCAAAATAATGATTCTGCCATGGCATTTCCAATGGGGTCCTTGCCTGTGTGTCAGCGGTTTCAGGAATCTGCAATTGTAGATCTCTGCTAAGGCCCAGATTTCCAAGGGGGTAGAGAAAAGTTAGGTATGAAGGGATGTCATTGTGTGGGTATCCGGATTGGGGCTCCCTACGTACCCAGTCTAAGAAAGAACCCCATCCCATGTGATATTCGGGTTGGCTTCCAAGTGAGGGGGGTTCACAGGTCCCCGGGTGACTGGCACTGTGGGGCCTTTCCACCTTGTGGAGTGTGCGAACCTGCAGTGGACAGAGGCGAACAAACATCATGTGTTTGTTACTGCCAGACTAGTGAAATGCCCAGCAACAGAACCAAATGCCAGGCAGACTGGTGCTGTAACCTTGGCTGGAGCGGCCGTGGAAAACCTTGGTGTAGTCCCGCCAGCAGCCAAGGGGATTGGGGCTATTCCCCCCTTGCACACATCCCTGCAGATGGGGTTGTTGTTGTTGCACCCAGTCCGCAGCCTTACGACTCCCTCTGCTTTCTGCTTCTTTATCACCCTGGGGCTGCAGCACCCGGGTGCGATTCCTGGTTTCAGGAGGGGGGGTGTCATAACGGCTGAATGAGTATGTTTGTTGGTACTTCCGGGTGTATGCACTTGTTCTGGGAGGGTTTTGTGTGTGTTTGTTTTCTGCAAATTATACTGGTGGTGGGGGGATCCACCAATTGGATTGGTGTGGGTGGATTGGATGGATGTGACCGGTGTCCCCACCCACTTGCTGCGGAGACTACATGGGCTCAACATGCTGTCTCTGTGGTCCTGTGTGCCATACAAGCTGTGTGGGTGTGCTGTTCCTCTGGTGCTTCTGGTGTGGGTGGGTTGATTGCGTGTGGATGAGTCCGGATAATCCATTCTCCGTCATCAATGCCTCTTTCTTGAGGGCCCAAGTGAGTCTTTCTTGAGGGCCCAAGTGAGGTACTGCAAAGCTGTCAAGGCCACTTTCCTGAGGGTTGAGATGAGGTGCTACAGATTTATCAAGGTTACTTTCCTGAGGGCCTGGATGAAGTACCGCAGAGGTGTCAAATCCATGTTCCTGAGGCCCAAGACGAGGAACTGCAAAACAGGGGGGGTTTATGTGCTTGGGGACTGAGTGAGGGGTGCTGGGGGGAGCTAACCAAGGCCCTGGGAGGGGGCGGGCGTTGAAAGATGAGAGGAGTTCCAGCACGTCGTCACTCCCCACCCTCACAGAAGCCCACGGGGGGGGCGACCCCTCGGTTCTGGACGCCAACTACCCCCCCAACTAACTGTTGGCCGGAGGCCCCTTTGGGGGGGGGGGGGGGGAGGGGGGGGGGGGGGCATCTGAGGGGGGGGGTTCAGGGAGGGCGAATGGGGGGGGGGGGGTTCAGGGAGGGCGAATGGGGGGGGATAGGAGGGGCTGGGGGGGGGGGGCTCCGGGAGGGTCGGTTGGGGGGGGGGGTCCAAGTGAGGCAATTCGGGGTGGTGGTGGGGGGGGGGGGGCACAGGCTCCCCTTACCTCCCCTTGTCCTCCTCTAACCATACCATCACCATAAACCTAACCCTAACCTTTGCAGCCACTTGGTTTGGCCATGCCAGCCATGTTGATTGGGTTGAACAAGATCCCCCCAATTATTGCTCTCCATTTTGGACCCCAACACTCACTTTGACCCTAGCCTAGGGTGAGAGCCAGGGCTAGGGTTAGGGTTAGGGTTGGGTGTAGGGACAGGAGCAAGCTGAGGGTTGGGGGTGGGTGTTAGAGTCAAGGTTGGGTTTAAGGATAGTGTTGGGGTGCAAATTGGACAAAATTTTCCTTAGGGCACCTTTGGTGTTCATGGAGCATCGGGCGCCTTAGGCGCCCATGGAGGCCTGAGGGCGACACCTTTGGCAACTAACTGTTGGCCGAAGGCCCCTAGAGGGGGGGGGGGGGCGGGGGGGCAGGGGTAGTTGGCGTCCTAGGACCCGCGGAGTCGCCCCCCCCGGGCAGAAGCCCGACTTTAGAGGTACCCACCCGATCTCGTTTCAATCTTTTTGCAGATAAAATATCCAGCCTTTGAATAGCAGAAAAGATTACCAACAATGATGGTAGATCCACCCTGGTGGGACCTGGCACTGAGAGCATTTGGGGTGGTACATTCCTTTGGATATGCCTATCTTTGTGGGGGGGGGTTGCTATAAAAGCTGAACGAGGATGCCGGTTGGTACTTCCGGGTGCACATGCATGTTCGCCTTTTGAGGAGGGAACTCCACTCACAGATAGGTGGGTTGGGTGGCCCACCCATTGGGTTGGAGCCGAAGATGATGGGTTCAAGAAACTGCGAGAGGTGGGCAGCTTGCTCGGCTGCCCCTAACAGGTGGAGAAACTCAAACTTGGTGAGAGCAGGACGGTTGTTCCGCTACTCACAAGAGCTGCTTCTGCCCCTTGCCCCTCCCATGCCGGTGTCGGCATGCTCTACAAAGAGTCTTTCCCAATACTGCGGAGTTTGGAGTGCTCACCACCACTGATGCGGGAAATGTAACACAGGGAGTTGTGAGGTGGGGGGAGAATGTGGGATTCATTTTTGTCTTGATTGCCAGCTTCAAAATGAAACTTGCTGGTGGTCCCAAATTCCCATCTATGGCCACCAAGGACAGGGTGAAGGGGTTTGTTTGGGCAGGGGGGAGGGGTGACCCCAGTGGGAGACTCCACTCTCCCCTCTGCCAATCAAGAACATACCCCAGCAGGCTTGAAGGTGAGGCAAAACATGAAACAAACACAGACCTCTGACTTTTTGCAGCACCTTTGCTTTGTTGTCAACCTTTCGAGTGTTCTGAAGACTGAAGGCTGTCTCAGCTTTGGCACCCGTCAGACTGGTATAAGCAGCCGGACCTTGTGCAAAAGCTGGCCGTTGCGTTTGGAAAATAGACCTGCAAGGAACCGGACAGGGGCACCAATATTCTTTCCAGAAAATCAGCAGGTGCGGGGTACATGCAGGCAAGTGGCATGGGGGATTCGCCAACACAAATGACTGATCATCCTCCTGCACACAAAAACTCATTTTGATATCGTCGGGTACTCCTCAGGTTGGCTTCCACTGACTTCTTTGGGGTGGATGGTGGGACTCTTTGTCACAGAGACAAAGAAGGGCTGCAAACATGCACTGATTGGGGCAGGCACACCTGGAATCTTTTGGAGGTCCAGCATTTTGACGAGGTCGACTGTTTTCTTTGAAACATTCACATCGTTTGAGCGAATCTGGCGGTGGAAGAGAGACGCAAATCTGCTCCAAAGCCTTTAGTTGCTCTCGGGTGTACACCTTCTTGCCGCTGGTGCCATTTGCAGTGGTACAGATCCTGCACAACAGGGGGCAGCAAGTGATTCACTTGTGTGGGTTGACTGCAGGCTGCAGGTGTAGAAGGAGCAACAATCCAGAAGGAATTCCACAAATGGAGCGCCTGTAACATGGTGTTAGAGGACAGAAACAAATTGTACCCATGGTATTGAAAAATGCAGTGGGGCGTCAAAGTGTCATGACAGTGACAAAGTGCGATAAAGGTGTAACACATTGTGCCGGAACTACAACAAAAATTCATTTCCTGCCACATCCATAGCAACACTGAAACACAAACATGCAGCAAAAAGGATAGCTGTCTCAGAAATGACATGAAACAGCCCCCTCCCACCCCTGCACCTCCAAGGCGCACACCCTCTGTAGTTGATTACAAAGAAGTGCGGTCTGCTAATTGTAGACACTGTCGGTATGTTGTAGACGCCAATGGACAATATTAAGGAAGGGGCCCAAAGGTCCCCTTCACAAAAACATCCAACAACAACATTGACTGTGGAGGAGGGCACAGCATAGCATACGGAGGGGGGGGAAGATTGCCGCCCCCCCTCCCAGAAATTGTGTACCAGCAGCTCAGCACTGCTACATGTAGCTCAGGAATGCACCTTCGGGTGCATGCCTCCTCCCCCTCGAGCGCCACCCATGCGCACCCACCGACGCCCCCCACCTTCCCTCGGTCCCCTGGTGACATTGGGAGGGAACGGCGGCTGCACCAAGCCTGGCAGGCTGAACTTTGGAAAGTCCAAAGCCGGTCTGCACGGGGGGAGGGGGGTCAGAAAAAGAGGGCTCTGCCCTACATCCCCCCCCCTCAACTTCTTTTTTTCAACCAGTTTACGGCTGCCAACTCTGCACCTGCCTTACTTGCGGCCGCTAGCTCTGCAGCAGCAATGGCTGCAGCTGCCAGTTCTGCAGTTGCAGCATCTGCCGCAGCCACTGCTGCAACTACCACGCTTGCAGCTGCCGTTTCTGCAGCTGGCACTATTGCAGCTGCACTATTGGCAGTTACCTGTTGTGTTGTAGCATTTGCCGCAGACACGGCTGCAACTGCCACGCTTGCAGTTGCCGGTTCTGCAACTACATCGCCCAAGGCTCACACTCTTGCTGCTGCGATGTGCGCAGCTGCCAGTTCCAAACTTGCAACGCCTGCTGCCGCCACTGCAGCAGCTGCCATGCCTGCAGCTACCATTTTCGCACCTACAACGTCTGCAGCTGCCTGCTCTGCTGCGGCATCTGCCATAGCCACTACTGCTACTTTCTCACCCGCAGCTGCTGTTTTCGCGGCTGCGCTGTCCGCAGCTGACACTAGTGCAGCGGCAATGTCCGTAGCTGCCAATTCCTCATATGCTACCGCGCCTACATTTGCCCTAGTCGCCTTTACTGCCAATGCGGCGCTATTGCCTCTAGCTGCGCAGCCACCGCACCTGCAGCCACCGGCAGCTAAGCTGCCACATCTGCAGATGCCGCCGGTGGAGCTGCAATGCAGGCATTGGTATATTGCGCAACAGCAACGTCTGCTGCTGCCGCTCGCACCTCCACTGTGCCATACGGCAAGCATGGCTCATCATCCCATGGCCCCACTGGGCCCCATAGGCCCAGGGGGTCACTGCGTTGGAGGCATACTGTGGCCCCCTACTCGATGAGGCCCAAACCGCTGCACACCGCCGCAGTGGACTCCACAGAGTACAAGGCGGCGTCGGCAGCCGACGCCAACGCCACAACCGCTCGTCGCGCCTTGGCGCAGGCACGCCCATCGACCTTCCGCTCGCTAAGGCCAGGATAGCGGAGCATCGTGATCACGGTGGCCGCTGCGGCGGCTGCCCCCGCGGCTCCCACGAGACTGGCTGTTGTTGCTGCTGCATCTGTCCGCTGCAGCCGCTTGCGGGCCTTGGCCCGCGACCTCGGTCCCAACGTTCGCTGCTGCGACTGCATGGGGAGTGCCGCGGCCTGCGCCGGCGCAAGCGCCGGCCACTCCGTTGCCTCCTCCGTGTGCAAGCAGGCCCTGGCCGCCTCGTGGACAACCGCCACCAGCATGTGGGGCCGCCCCATTCGGGCTGCTGCTATGGCTGCCTCCGGGTCCACCTCCTCGTCGAGCTCCACCCTGCCGCGAAGTACACTGACCACCATGTCAAGGAGGTCCGTGGCCGCAATTGACTGGAGGTTCACCCCACGCGCTGAGAGCGCCTCCACCGTCTCTAGGGCGGTTTTGGCGCAGAGGCAGTGGTGGCGGCAGCGGCCTCAATGGCGGCCGCCAGCGCTGCTACATCCACCCGGCTTCCGGTGAGAGCCGCCAAAGCCAGCAGAGTGCGTCCAGCCGCAACAGGGGAAGGCGGGGGCATGGGGCCCCTCGTGCGAGGCCAAGGGCTGTACGTGGCCCTTGGCTAGTGGGTACCACCACCACGTTTTGCCCTCGGTGGGTAACAATGGCAGCACGTGAAGCAGCAAAACAAGCCATCTGTACTATTAATGAGGGCAAGGGCCGATTAAAGTCCTTGACGCTGTGCGACGGGTTAGGCGAGGGGGTTATGGGTTAGGGACTGGCTGCGCCCGCCCGCTCGCCCTCTGCCCACACCTGGTGTCGCTACTACTATTAACGAGGGAGACCCATGTGTGACAAAAGTGCAACCGGTTTATTTAGCCCGGCACCAGGGCGGGGCTGTGCATATACCCATTATTGCATCTTTCCACGGAGGCAAAAACCCGTGTGTGTGTGTGTGTGTGTGTGTGTGTGTGTAGTAAATTTGGTGGCAGTTAATGGCGTCCAGGCCATAAGTGTGTGCACATGTCTCTGCCTTCGGTTGGGTTGGAAGCCCTTCTCATGGTTTCGATGTTGTGGGACATTTGACTTTTTCAACCCCTTCCTTGGTACACACTTGGCAGGCAAATTTGTTCTGGCACTGGAACCTCTAGTCAAAATGTTCTGCTGCTAGAACATCTAGCCCACAACAATTCTATAACACATGGTGCTGGGACGCACAGCATAGAAGGTAAAAAATGGTAGGAAAATGCTGAGCATATTGCTCAGGATATTTGGGGATGCTCAGCATTCATGCTCAGCAAATGGGACTCATATTGGAGGGTTGATCTCGGAACTCCCAGCCAAAATTTCTTCCGAGCTCCCCCGGCACGGTCGGCTGGGAAGCCCATGGAACATTCCTACCGATATCGGTTGCGTTTTGGGACCCGATTTGGCTGCCAAAACTTCCGAGCATCTTTCCGAGGGATTTCAATAACTTCCAGGCGTTTTTCCATCGGTTTTTTGTACAATGACCTACACCGTTCTTGGTTCCCAAATCCCACACCTCAGCAAAGAAACACACAAAAAGACAAGCATGACCGTTCACTTACGCTTGAAATGTGAATGCTCAGTGCCTTGCCTGTTCATTTCAGCTTGAACTGTGAATGCTGTACTCTCCTTCGCTGAGCATCTGCACAGGACAGCCATCGCTTGACATGGCATCCACATCCACCACCACACGGCGATACTTCTTGGGTTGAGGTTGGGGTTCAGGGTTGTCACTGGATGATGAGGAAGAATCTGAGGCACTTACTGTGGAGGCACCAGATAGGTGCACAGCATCATCATCCGAATCATTATCCTCAGGACTGCTACTGCTCCCACTATCACTGCTGCTGCTGCTGCTGCTGCTGCTGCTGCTGCTGTTGCTACTGTTACTGCTGCTACTGCCACTGCCACGAGGGCACACAAGTTGCTGCTCAATGTCGCTATCAACAATGGGTACACGCGCCAACTTCGTACGTCTCATGGGTTGAACACGCTGCTGCTCGTTCAAACCCGTAGGACCTTGAAATGAAGCAGCACTGTCCTCGCCCTCCGAAGGGGGTACAATATCAACTGTCGCAGGGTTAGAAACTCGGCTTTGAGGGATGGGCCCCACACGTCCCTTACCCTTTCCCTTGTCCTTCAGCGCCTTACGGCGTGCAGCATAGGACTTAAATGTGGCACGGCTCTTCAAACCCAGTTTGGGCCACTTGCAGACAGCTTCCCTATCCAGTGGTACCCATTGACGGACACCACGCTTTGAGCCAGAGGTCCCACACACACATACCACATCCCTCTCGGGATTTGCACCTGGAAAGGTGCATTTCACCGAACGGGTCCAAAGTGTGCTCGACTATCCGCCCCCTCACTCTGCGCCACTGTTTTGGTTGGTTTCAAGGAAACCATGTATGGAAAGCCCCAACCAGTACCTTTCACCAGAACCTTCTTTTGCCAGGATTGCTCCAACCAGTTTCGAGATCTAACGGTCCAAAGTGTGCTCGACTATCCGCCCCCTGCCACAGGCACAACAAGCACAAGCTGGGCAGTTCATGGCCGACTGGCTGGTGGTGTTGAAAAACACCGTAAAGGTCCACTTCCTCAGGCGTTGCCGAAGAGCTGGAAATTGGAACGTCTCGCTGAAGTCTGGGGTCGCTGCGGGGGGGCTTGCGCAGGGAGCAATGACCCAAACTGGGGCCTCTGCGGTGGGGGGGCGGACTGAGAGGCTGGCCGCCCGAGCAACGAGCCAAACTGCGGGGTGGGGCACGGCCGCTTTGGGGCGGGAGCCATTGGGAGTAGTGAGGAACGGCGGTGCCTGCTATATTGGGTCAATGTCACCTGATCACTGGCTCGAGGGGGCGGTGGCCGGCGAGGAACGGGTTGAGGGGGCGGCTTGGGGATAGGAGGGTGTTTTGGGGTAGCACACAGCACTTCAAGCACCACTGCTGCATGCTCCTCGTCCCTGTTGAGGAAATGCGAACGACTAATTCGCCTTCCCTCCTGCCACACCCGCAGGGGGTTTTCCTTGGGCTGCTGAACCGCAAACCGATACATCGCTCAGCGGTTCAGCACCCCATCAACAAAATACTGTACCCCACCCCCGTGGTTGTCCCGGATGAGCTGCAGTGTTTTGGCACTGTAGGGCCCGTGAACAGTGGGTTTGGAGGGGGTGGGGGGGTCTTTGGGTACGTACTTGGGGGGTCGTGGGGGGGATGGCGGTGGCACGGCAGTGCAGATCAGGGCCTCCTCCAGGGCTTCGAGGGCGACCTGGTATGGGGTTGAGTAGGGTCTGGGCAGAGGACTTGGAGAGGTTGGTGCGCGGCTGGGTGGAGGGGGAGAGGGGGGCGGTGTGGGCAATGGAGGTTGGGGCGAGGCCAGTTCGCTGATACACTTCTCAGCGTCAGAGTCCCACGGCGGCGACGCGGGTTGGTCTCCGAACCGCAGGAGCTCCGGCAAATCTCCCCAGCCGTCCCGGAAGGAAGGGCTGGAGGGAAACAGAAGAGGCCACGCTAAGGGGGCTAGACGACATGGCGAGCTGAAAAGAGAGGGTCACGGGTGCCAAAAGCCTACTTGGCGAGAGGGCGGGGGGGTGGGGGGGGGCGGGGGAGCACTCAAGGGTTTGGGCCAGTACCTTTCACCAGAACCTTTCTTTGCCAGGATTGCTCCAACCAGTTTCGAGATCTAAGGGTCCAAAGTGTGCTCGACTATCCGACCCCTGCCACAGGCACAACAAGCACAAGCTGGGCAGTTCATGGTACCATTCATGGCAATTCATGGTGGTGTTGAAAAACACCGTTGGGCCCGTGGAGTGGTGGGGGCACACTACAACACAGGCGGAGGGGGTGGAGGGGGTGACGGGGCCCGGGGATATTGCGCCCACTGCTGTAGGAGGGTGGCCAGGGCCGCACGGGAAGCGGCCCTGACGACTGCCTGCCGCTGAGGGGCTGGGATGTCCCTCCAAAGGGCTCGACTGACACCCAAGTGGAGGCTGATGACACCTTGTGGGCGATCACCGAGGTCTAGCACCGACATGTTTCCCTCCGCACGTCTCGCCCGAACGTCGTACATGTCCTGGGCGAAGACATCCATAGGGAAGGCTGGGATAGGGGCGGGTGGTGCAGGTGGAACCGGGGGGGGGTGCAGCAGGGGCCGGAGCAGGGGCAGGGGCAGGGGCGGATAGGGCAGAGGAGGAGGCTATCTCTTCGTCCTCGACCTTGACCTTGGGGTCCTTGGCCTCCTTCGGCTCCTCCTTGGGCTCTCTCTTGAGCCTGACCCTCTTGCCCGGTCCTTCCGCTACTGCTTCTCTTTCCCGCTTCTTGCCCCCTTCTTCTCCAGATTCGCGCTTGTCTGACATTAACAGAAACCTGACAATCAAACAATTTGGAGTTGAAATACCAACTACCTTGTGTGGTCCGACCCTTCGAAAATTCAATAGTCTTTGAGCAATGCCCACATCCCAACTGTCTTCTGTGGTCCGTCCCTTCGAAAATGCAATACTCTTCGATCAATGCCAAGCCCCAACCAGTACCTTTCACCAGAACCTTCATTTGCCAGGATTGCTTCAACCAGCTTCGAGATCCAAGGGTCCAAAGTGTGCTCGACTATCCGCCCCCTCCCTCTGCGCCACTGTTTTGGTAGGTTTCAAGGAAACCATGTATGGAAAGCCCCAACCAGTACCTTTCACCAGAACCTTCTTTTGCCACGATTGATCCAACCAGTTTCGAGATCTAAGGGTCCAAAGTGTGCTCGACTATCCGCCCCCTCACTCTGCGCCACTGTTTTGGTTGGTTTCAAGGAAACCATGTATGGAAAGCCCCAACCAGTACCTTTCACCAGAACCTTCTTTTGCCGGGATTGCTCCAACCAGTTTCGAGATCTAAGGGTCCAAAGTGTGCTCGACTATCCGCCCCCTCCGTCTGCGCCACTGTTTTGGTTGGTTGCAAGGAAACCATGTATGGAAAGCCCCAACCAGTACCTTTCACCAGAACCTTTTTTTGCCAGGGTTGCTCCAACCAGTTTCGAGATCTAAGGGTCCAAAGTGTGCTCGACTATCCACCCCTCCCTCTGCGCCACTGTTTTGGTAGGTTTCAAGGAAACCATGTATGGAAAGCCCCAACCAGTACCTTTCACCAGAACCTTCTTTTGCCGGGATTGCTCCAACCAGTTTCGAGATCTAAGGGTCCAAAGTGTGCTCGACTATCCGCCCCCTCACTCTGCGCCACTGTTTTGGTTGGTTTCAAGGAAACCATGTATGGAAAGCCCCAACCAGTACCTTTCACCAGAACCTTCATTTGCCAGGATTGCTCCAACCAGTTTCGAGATCTAAGGGTCTAAAGTGTGCTCGACTATCCGCGCCCTCACTCTGCACCACTGTTTTGGTAGGTGTCAAGGAAACCATGTATGGAAAGCCCCAACCAGTACCTTTCACCAGAGCCTTGAATTGCCAAGAATGGTCCAACCAGTTTCGAGATCCAAGGGTCCCAAGTGTGCTCGACTATCCGCCCCCTCCCTCTGCGCCACTGTTTTGGTAGGTTTCGAGGAAACCATGTATGGAAAGCCCCAACCAGTACCTTTCACCAGAACCTTTTTTTGCCAGGATTGCTCCAACCAGTTTCGAGATCTAAGGGTCCAAAGTGTGCTCGACTATCCGCCCCCTCACTCTGCGCCACTGTTTTGGTTGGTTTCAAGGAAACCATGTATGGAAAGCCCCAACCAGTACCTTTCACCAGAACCTTCTTTTGCCAGGATTGCTCCAACCAGTTTCGAGATCCAAGGGTCCAAAGTGTGCTCGACTATCCGCCCCCTGCCACAGGCACAACAAGCACAAGCTGGGCTGGAAGCATGAATGGATGCCAACAGGTAGTTCAGGTGCAGCTGCAGCTCATTTCAGTGCCTCGAATGGGAATATATACCTCCCTCTCACTCCTCCCCCTCAGACTCAGGCTCAGGCTGAGGCTGTGCCTTGTGAGAGGCCTCGGCCTTGGTCTCAGGGGGCACAATGAGGAGAATCAACTCCCCTGGCCCGGAATCACCCCCATGGATGAGGGGGAAGGACCTCATCCAATTGCGAGGTCGGTGGGCACACCCATTCACATAGTCAAGGACAGTCCTGACCTGTGTGACTATGCGAAGGGGCAGTGACCCCTAGTCCCCTGGTCCGCCTCCACTCCAGCCCACATATGGGCTGCGGCTGATCTTCTTCCTCCTCTTACCTGAAGGGGCCCCAGAGTCAGGGGCCGCCCGCCCTCTCTTCACGCCTGTGGAGGAAACAGGCACCTTGGAATCTGAGTCAGATGACTCAGGGGCCACCTGCCCTCTCCTCACCCCTGTCGAGGAAATAGGCACGTCTGAGTCAGATGACTCAGAGTCTGAAACCACCACCTCCTCCTTCCCCTTCCCCTTCCCCCTCCCCTTACCCTTACCCTTCTCCTTCCCCTTCCCCTTACCCACTGCAATCTCTGGGGCAGAGTCTGAAGAGTCTGAATCACCCCCCCCCTTCCCCTTACCCTTACCCTTCTCCTTCCCCTTCCCCTTACCCACTGCAATCTTTGGGGCAGAGTCTGAAGAGTCTGAATCACCCCCCCCCTTCCCCTTCCCCTTCCCCTTCCCTTTCCCCTTACCCACACCAGGGAGAGCAGGGCCAGAGTCAGGGTTCGCGATGCAAAAAAGTACCACAATGGGTACCATGTTGCCGGAGAGGGGGGCAGAGGGGACAGGCCCTTTGCCCCCCCCAACTGGGGCCAACTGCCCGGAGACTTCTTTCATCTCCTTCAGGGCCGCAGGGCCCCAGCCAGTGCGGCGGCACTTCCAGCTCCCTTTCACCTGAGCCCATGCCAGGGTTTTGTCCAGCAACTCCCGGCACTGGCGCCCCCACATGGCAAAATGGCTCAGGGCGGGGGGGGTGTCCCAAACACCCACAGGGTGGCTCATGCGCCACAAAATTATTTTAACCGCCACATACATGCAGTTGTGGCGGTTGCAGGAGTCGGGGGCGGTGTGCATCCTCACCGAAACCCCCCTGTACCTCAGCTTCTGGGTGCACGACCTTGAAACAGCCGTAGCTGCAAGGTCGTACACCTCCCAACCCCCAGGATGCCCTGCAAAAACCACCCCATGCAGGAGCTCCTCCTGGTGTCCCCCTGTCACCTCCCATTTCCCAAAGGGGGGGAGGGTGCTGGGGGGCATCTTGGGGAGGGGGGCCTTAAGGAGGCGGCGTTTCTTTGCCTCCTCGCAAGCCCCCCGCATCTGCCCCAGCAGATCCTCTGCCCTTCCCTGCTGGGCAGTAGCTGCTGCCCGCAGCTTTCCCTCCCTGCTCTTCACCCCCTGCCCCCCCTGCCTCTTCCCCCCCACCCCCTCCCGGACAGCCTGCTCAGCCTTCTTGAAGGACTGGCAGGCCTGCTCAAACTGCCCTCTCAACTTGAAGTACCGATCGGCTGGTGATCGGTACTCCTTGAGGACCAGTTTCCTCAACTGGTCCGGAACCCCCAACTCCCCACACACTGCCACACTCCGGTCAAAAATGGCCAGGTCCAGAACCACCTTGGCCACGTTTGGGGGCGTCTGCCCAATTGGAGCACGATGCTCCACTTGCCTGCGGGAGGTCACGGCCCCCCGAGTGACCCACACCACCACCCCCTCCCCCTCTGGCCCGTAGCGTGCCCCGGCCGCGGACCAGGACACTGTCTTCCTGCTCAACTGTGCAAGCACCATCTGGACTTGCACAGCTGCAACAGCCGCCAATAAAGCTGCGCAGTGGGCAGCCTGCATGCCCTTGGGGTCCTCTGCATCTTCTGCTGCGGCGGCGGGCCCTGCTGCTGCTGCTCCTGCTGCTCGTGCTCCTGCGCTCCTCCGACTGCTGGCGCCTCCCACAAAGCGGGGGTGGCTGGCGAAGGGTTGCTGGCACCGGCACTGCTACCGGCGCTGGGGTTCCCACTCCCAAGTTCGGCCAGTCGACCCGAGGAGATGGGGACGGCGGCAGGAGCTGGTGGCTGGGCGCGGGCAGCCAGGGCAGCAGAGATGGAAGACATCAGAGCGAAAAAGAGTGCTGATGAAGACCCAACACAGTGCATCCCCAGCTTAGGCAGGGGGAGGGGGGCTTCTGCGGTCCCAACCTGGCCCTGGCCCTCACCCTTGGCCTGCAACCATGCACCTAAGATGGTAAGTCGCTGCCGCTTTGGTGCGCTCTCGGAAGAAGGTTTGGGGGCTGGGGCCAAAAGAAACTCAATGCCCCACAAGACACCGTGCGCATGGTACGTGGGTTGCTGGTCTGTTCTGAAAACCTCACCGTCGGGGGGGGTACCCACCTTTTCCCACGTGCCTGAGTGGGCTTGGTCCCACACCCGCCAGCCGTCCTTTTCCCCGAAAACCTCTACCACATGTGCACCTGTGATGGTGGATCTGAGGGCGCTGTGAATCGTTGCATGTGGGGACTCGCAGAAGGCATCGTTTATGATAACCCTCAAAACCTCGAACGGAACATGAATAAATGAGAGGGGGGGGAACTGCACGTTGCAGGTAACTACTTTTTTGGACCGCTTCTTGATCTTGGCTTCTTTGAACCAAGTAACTACATCGCTCTGGGTCCACTTTAACTCGCGAATGGTACTGTCCGGGTGTGTGGACAGTATTGATTTCAAGTACATGTAATGTACACGCAGCCTCTCTTCAGATTCCTCTGCAAAGGTCCGGTCCGTGTTGTATTTCGGATCCGGACCAACAATGCAGAGGTTTCTGTATTGTACACCGTACGAGGTCTCATGTTTGCTGGGGCTTGTCTGGCCCATAGCCTCCCGTGTCGTCCAGACAGGGATTGAAAAATGCTTATGCATAAGCATAGCCAGCAAGGTATCCTTGGGCTGGATGCGGTATGCATCAGGGACGACCCTGTCCAAAAAAACCCTTAGCATTCTGGGTTCAATGGTCTCTGACGGCTTATGCCGCAGGCACAGTGCTGCTAGGGCGTGTTGGAGGCGCGATTGTGTATCACCCGGTTCGGGAACTTCGGTATTGGCTGTGTCCGCGTCAATGAGCTCGCCCTCAAGCTCCAAATCTGGTTCCGGGAGCTGCTGAACGGGCTGGGGGGGCTGAGCGGACGAAGACGAGGCACTAGCGGCACTGCCTTGACTACCAGACATGTCTGTTGCAGGTGACAAAAAGTGTTCTAAGCACAAAAAGGGAATACATTAGTGAGTCTACTCAAAGGGGCCTAGGTGAGAAAGCGACACACATGCAAAAAGAAAACCACAAAAGCAGGCACAAAGCATCACAAGGCACAAAGGGCAAACATTCATAAGCTTGAGTACAGTGTTCTCGATGCAAGTTTGTAGGCAAAGCAGCCACCAAGGATCAAGCTGGCGTTGCACATGTCAAAAGCAAAAGTCCAAATTCACAAAGGAGCACAAAGGGGAAGCAATCATAAGCTTGAGCACAGTGTTCTCCATGCAGTTTTGTAGGCAAAGCAGACAAAGGGTAGACAAACATTAGCTTCAACGTGCTGTTCTCCATGGCATCTTGCAGGCAAGGTAGGCACCAAGCATCCAACCAAAATTCCACTGGGTTCGGGCTGAAAAATTTCTTCCGAGCTCCCCCGGCACGGTCGGCTGGGAAGCCCATGGAACATTCCTACCGATATTGGTTGCGTTTTGGGACCCGATCTGGCTGCCAAAACTTCCGAGCATCTTTCCAAGGGTTTTCGAAAACTTCCAAGCGACGGACCGAAGCATATCGCATGCACGTCGGTACAGATTTCCTAAAATTGCCACCGGTAACCGGACAATATTGGTCTCTCTTTCAATGTTCTATGCTGGGCACCGGTGGTACATGTGACAACAAAATCGGACCCGGAGTGGGATTGCAAGGTTTCACATGTGTGCATGCTTCTTGGTGCCATTGGTGCATTGAGCTCGTGTGCCCTTGTGCTCGTGTGCTTCGCTATACTCGGGGTCTTTATCATTTTCCCATCATTAAATGCTTCTTCCCCACCCCTCTTGCACTCTCATCATCCGGGGAGGATCCTTCCTCATTGACCAACATCCTCTGGAAGTTGAGTGGGACACACAGCCTTTGCAATGATTGCGTTGGTCACTACCTGGCAAAATGGGCTCTATCGTGCCCACTAACACGGCAGCAGTTTAATGTTCAATGTTCCCCCAATGCACAGGGAGCATGCAAGGCTGTGGTTGATGCATACACCACCTCCTTGCAACCCCCCACCGCCATGTGTGAGTAGGTACTCAAAATGATGTATTGTAAACTCCTTTTTGCTAGACGCAGCAAAAGGTCCACTTACCTTCGGCGAGGTTGATTTTCTAGCCCCATCCTTGTTGCCCCATGTGCTCTTTCCATGCCTACCTCCCCAGACACCACCGATTACCACTTTTTGAGGTTGCCGTGTATGGTGTGAAAAAAAATAAAAGGAACAGTATTTTTTTGCCTTACCGGCCCAACTTGCCTGCAGGCCGATGGACATGGAAAACTCAATGTGCTGCCCCCAGATCGTTGGAAATCGACAGCAGCACGAGGCAAGTAGTGTCAATATGATCAACATCCATGGCTGAAATTGCAAAAAACTGAAATGTTCCGCATGACACAGGGTACAGTGGAGTGCCTTGGATGCAAGAAACCCGAAGTACACAGCGATGCACCAATAATACCACCTTGTGCAGCCAGCAAACGCACAGGAGAAGCTCAATATCCAACCTTCTGAGTAAATTTGCAAAACGGAAAATGACGGTCCCCTCCCCCCCCCTCCCGGTTACTATACAAGGGGGCAGGGGGGTACAAAGCTTCAGTGGTACAGGGGTGCAATCTGACCCTATAAATTTTGGTAGGCATGCAATCAGAACTGTTTGCTAGCTGTCCCCACCTACTGATACTATTGCCAACTGAAGGGGACTGCACCCTCAAGGCCATCTTCTTCCGTTGATGGGTTTGGGTACACGACACTCAGTTCGGTTGAAGGTTATGGCTGCGCAATGACCACACCAAAGCCAAAAAATTGGTGTTGGACAACTCAAAGCTGGTACCACTGCAAAAAGAAGGGACCTCCAATTGTTTCCAAAATTTCCTGCTTTGGTTGGTGTGGTTCATCAAAATTCTTTGGTCTGCCTGGACACTCATGCTATTTGAAAATTAACGCAAAGTCTTTGGGTCTGTGTGGACCTTTTATGCTTTTTTAAAAATGGTGTCAAAGTATCTCACAAAGGACTGGCATATCCCCAGGAACCCTTTGTCATTGTCCAGCCCCTTCAGGAGATTGGTTGATGATAGTCAGAGAGTCCTCTGTTCCTTGGGATAGCAATCCAGCCATATTTGACTGACAATGACCTGTCCTAGAGACCTGACATAGCTCGCATGAGGGCAGCCCCTGTCCGTACAACGGCGGCACATGAATACGTGCAGCTGCTGCACATCCTTCCCTGCCCCTCAAGGACATACTTCTCATCGATGATGGCGCTCTTGTTTTTATCATCCCTCAAATTTGCGGCCCCATGATCTACCAGCGGCTTTTTGACAGTTGAAATGGGGGGTACTGTGCATCCCCATGATGCCCTTGGGGCCAACACCACAGAATCCATGGCTGCAGGACATGCAGGACATGCAGATTAAAGTGCAGCCCATGGAGACAGAGAAAGAGCAGGGGTAGAAGAGTGTTTGGATGTGGGAAATTGAAAAGGTGTTGAAAAATGTGAAAAAGGACAAGGCAGAATGCATGAATGATAGTAGAAACAGAGCTGCCGATCGGAGTGTTTACAAAATTGGCAGGTTCAGGGTTATCTCTGCATCAATGAATGGTAAGCATGCAGGTATTGTGCAGAAGACGGGGGAGGCTACACATTGATAATTGTGGTGCTTTCTCAGCGCAGATCAATTTGCAAAATGTTGTCAGCCCTGCAGAAGACCGAAAAAATTGCCTGAACACATAGATATTAGTCCACTTGTGTTGTCTTTTCGGAGAGGAAGCACTCTGCAAGGGTTTACTGTGTGCATGCTGGATATGGTGTATGCTTCATCATGCAGTGTGTGGGCTGATCGCTTTGCAGCAGCAAAGCACATTTGAGATGGGGCCCAGTCACAATGGCAGGGGAGGAGGAGGGTGGTGGTGGTACGGGTATGAACATGCACAGTAAGATAATTTTTGGTGTGTAGAATTCTTGGCAACCAGAACACATCAGGGTGCAAACCAATTCTTCAGAAGGGTGTCTGCCGTGAAACCCCGTGGTTGGCAGGGATCAAGCTATTGGGTGGTGACGTCTAGGGAGCTAATGGGAAAGATTGGCCAACACATCATTGAAATGAGGCAGTTGAGTAGAGCAGCCTGCCAACTCTGCCAGCTTCTGCCTGTGACAAACCAAAAAGCCCATCACTGACCCTGCTCAGTGGGGAATCTTGGTGTGCATACTGCTGTTGTTTCCGCTGTTATTTTCTGGTTTCAATGGGTGGACCCCCGCAACCATTTCTGAACTGTGCAGTTTGTCTGGATTTGCTTCTTATGTTGCCCAAAAACATGCAGTCCAAGGACTTGTATTGGACGCACTGAACTGAAATGTATGATCAAAATTACGATGGCCTGAATGCATTTCGTTGGGGCTTACAGGTCGCCAGAGAATTTGACAACGCAACAACCAGCCCAAAGGACCCCATTGAACAGCATGTCTTAGTCAACGGCCCTCAGAACTGCCCCGCAAGAAGCTCAGTGGAGGCACACTGACAAAATGCTGAAAGAACCAAGGAATGATTGCGCCTGAATGAGAGTCATTGCGCCTCAAACAGCAGATTGCAACACAACAGATGCAAAGACCATTTGCTGGAAAATCTATCCATAAATTGACTTGCAACCAAGTCTGGGCCAGGAGGATACAGAAATGCCTTCTTCAGGTTGCGATGTTCCATTCTGTGGACTGTTTGTCTTTCTTTACAAACAGGATGAAGCGCTGGGGGGAGGGGGATGTTGTTGTTGCTTGGTGTTGCTTGTTGTTCTTCTTTGAAAGCTCCGGATTTATGCGGAGAGCGGTGTTGAGAAATGAATTCTGGATGGGGTGGGCGGGGGAGGGATGACGCCCCTGTTTGAAGAATAAATGGCTGGGTTTTTGATTGGCCAGATGTGCCATCAGTTGGTCGGTGCCAGAATTGGCCTTTACTAGGTTGCTCCTATTTTGTGCATGGAGACTTTTCAGTCAATGGTCAAGAAAGGAGGAGAAGACAGATCAAGTGTGGGATACGCAGATCATGTGCAGATCAGTACCTGTGAAGCCAGATACTCCAGTAGGTTTAGGTTTCTCAGGCAGTCGGCTTCCCAAAATTGAATGAGGAGCCAGTGGCGATACTGGAGGTGTTCGACCTGGTGATGGCGGCCGAGAGCCGAGGCGGTATAACTCTTTGGGTTTGTCCTCAGCAGCCTCTGCGTGGCCTGTTGTAGACTCATTCCCAGAAACTTCCGGCTCTGACTTGACGTTGTTTGCCTGGGCCTTCGATTACACAGGATCAATGGTGAGATTCAGGGTGGGAATACAGGAAATGCATTGCATGTGCATGTGCAAGCAGAAATAACTTTAATTGAGTACAAACACACTGAAGCACTCCAGTACTGAAAACAATAAGGCAACGGTTGGAGCTCTTTGCTACTCTGCCCACTGGAGAGGTGAATTTTGGGAGGCCTCAGAACTGCATTTTACCAGAACTTGGGAAGTGAGCAAAGGATGCAACAACGAATTATCTCTATCGGCAGGCATGTAAGTAGATGCATGTGTGCAACACTGTTTGCACAAGCAATGGCACCAAAAAAATTGTTCCCTCGTCTCATCAGGCACATGGAACTTGGGTACTCCAGTATTTGGGTACTTGGAACTTTTCAGGAGTGTTGCCGAAAGAAACACCCAGCAAAGAAATGATGACTTGCAGCAAGGTTTGCAGTTGACCAGGCTCACTCCCCCTCACTGTCCTTGAGGGTTTGATGCCTTGGGGGCAAGGCTGAGTGAGTGCGCTGGTGGGAGGTTAGGCCTTGGGGGGAGACTGCGCCTTTGCCACGTCTTGTAAATGGACACAAACAACAGCAAAATAAGAATACAGCAAAATAATAACAATAAAGGGCAGTAATAACATAAACACAAGACAGACAGAAGACAAGGCCAGGCAGGTACAGTCTGAGTTAGAAACTTCAGCTCCTTTTGCCAAACACTTCCCTTGCCACGCACATGCAAAAAATGCAGAATATAAATCAAAATTCGTCCACATTGCCATGTAATCATCGCTCTCATTTGAAAAAGGAATGGATTTTTCTAAAACCACACCACAGTCCTGCCGTGCAAAACTCCATCAGACATTGAATATGGGGTTGGTGAGCATTCAGCCCTTCCCTGCTGTGCCCCCCCCCCCCCCGCCGCCCTGGCCAGCCCATCCAATGCTGCCTGTGGAGAGCAGACGTGTGCCAGTTAAAGTTTAATTCTGCGTCCCAATTCACACTCCACACTATTGCAAGGATTGATCCGGCCTGGCTGCATCAATATACCAGGTATATTTTGGGTCTCTACAAACAGGAGCACACCATCCATGGACAGCATAAGCCATGCTCTCCGCAAGTGCAGACAACACTTTTTTATTGGGGGGGGGGGGGGATGCCGTTGCCGGAGGGCCCCATACAATCCAGGCTATGGGACCTCGGAGGAATGATAACCCCACCCCCCCCTTTAAAAGCACGCAACTGAAATAAAAGCACGCAAGCCGGCGTTTATTAAATGCACCACAATAAAAGCACGCAGCACCATCCCAGCCTCACCATCCCTCAAATGAAAGATTCAAGAAGGTGAAATTGCTTGCCAAACGCATGCAGTTTATCCACCTCGTTGTTTAGTTTTTCTTTAGAAAAGCAGCCATAAAATCTAGACAGCTGCTTAGGTGCAGCCTTTGGTTTAGGCTTTGGTGCAGCAGCAGGCTGCACCACCTCAACCGGTGGCACAAACTGAAATGGGACCCGCAGCTTGACATCCGATTTAAGTAGCCCAAGTCTTTAAAAAGTTGCGGGACATTCACACGCTTTACGGTGGCCATGTAACCTGAATAGCAGAGTTCCACAAAAGAATTTCTGATTTGGGCCGGCTGTCAATTTACCTTGCAATTTGCAAGAGAAGCATCCATACTAAGCATCTTCAGAACATAGCAAAAGCATGGATGGTACAAATAAAAGCCAGCAAAGAATAAAAGCACGCGCCGGCTTTTAAAGGGGGGGGCGGTTTAGTTTGCCTGGACTGTCAATGCACATGATTTTTCCAATGAGGCGTAGGCGCAACAAGCCAGCCAGACCCACACCTGAACCATGCCTGCCACATAAGTGGCCGCCTAGTTTACGTTAAACCTCCCCCCATTTAATTCCATCCCTAGCCAAACCACGGAGGTTGAGGGCTCTACTACTGACTTCCCATTGATTACCCCCCCCCCCCTTCAACCAAGTGAGATAAGAGGAATTCTGGGATACCAAGAGGATGTCATCCACGCATTGAACCATGATTACCTCCCCCAAGTGGAGAACCGACAAATAACGCATCAGCGTCTCGATAGCAATTATGGGCAAATGTTCCCATCCAAAAGTATGTCTTGCCTCTGACACTGCATTTGATAAGGCCCGTGGCATCCGTAGGGAGCTTGCCCCTATACATGTTTGAGATGTCGAGTTTTGTAAAGTACATTTTAGTTTCAAATGGTGACACACAGAAAATAGCACCCCAAACTAGGCAAGGGAGGGGAGCTTGAAGGGGATTGGTTTAGGCAGGAGGCTTTTCAGGGCTATTTTGCAAAAGCATGGAAATTGGATTTGGAGCCAGGGCTTGGGGGTACGAACCTGACATACCGGGTCGTCGGGGCCCCCCAAAACGGGCAAAAAGTTTCACTGTTGGCCCTCGTGGCCAACAGTGAAACTCACAGAAAAATTCAATTTCCCAAAACCCCAGTGTGGGGCTCATATTTCATATTGTTTCACTGTCAACAGTGAAACTCTTACTGTTGTGGAAGCATTGAGGTGTGGCAGACCGTATCCCCAGACCCCCCCCCGCTTCCATGCAGTCTACGGCGGTGGACTGCAGTAATACTCGAACAACTTCCCCTGTGGCAAAGACGTGTATGTAAATATGCAACACAAAACACAGGCACGGTACGTGTACACACGGTGTCGCTGCATGTGTTGTAAGACTGTATTTCGGATGCCACACTCTGGAATTGGCAAATCACACCAGCATGGGAGACACTTTCATTGTTAACACTGAAACACATCTTTATAATGCACTTGGAGGTGCAACCTGGAAAAAGCAGATAGAAAAATGATAATAAAAAATAGCAGGTAGAAAATAAAGACTTTGTGCCTGCTTTCGACTGCATGCAGTCAGGAGATACACAGTGCGGGTGATGCAACAACAATAGCCCAAGACAGCAGCTGCAGGGCAAAATTTAGGACTTATAACCCTGTTTTGTTGTCTGTTGAAAACAAAAGCTGAAATGAGGGCAGTGCACTGCCCAATGAAACAGTATATTATCACAGAGCAGAAAAACGAATGATGGCTTCAGGCATTTCGGCCACAGAGGCCATGGTGGCAGTATGTTTCACTGTTGACAGTGAAACTCAGTGCAGCAGTGAACAGTACAATGTGATGACCCAGCAGACCAGCAAGTGTTTAGAGGACAACAACAGTACAAACAGAAGCAGTTCTCAAAAAAGCACAACTGACAGGTCCTCCCATTCAGCCTACTGCTTTGCACTGCGGGTCCTCCGCGAAGCCTGCTCAAGCTGAGCTACACTCGGCATGGTCACGGCCTGTGCTTTGGGTTTGCGTTTCAGCCCTGGAGCTCCTCGTCCGCCAGATCCCGCATTGTTGGCAGCCTCGATCTGCGCTGCAATTGCCTGCTGCTGGGCCTTGTCAATACTCTGTACATCCACCCTAGCCTCCAGGTCCATCTGAGTGAGGGTGGTCTGCTGAGTCTGCCCCTTTGCACCTGTCTTGGCAGTGGTCTTGGACTTCGCCTTCTTGTTCGCAAGAGCTGGCTTTGGAGCTGGCTTTGCATCAGCACTGACAGCATGGAAAGCAGGCTCCAGGTCAGTTGGGGGCACATGAACCCCAAGATCGACAGCACTGGATGAGGCAGCTTCAGGACCGACACTTTCACTGTCAACAGTGAAACCTCCTCAGACAGTCCGGTTTTCTGGAGTGGTGGGGGCACCAAATGGGCTGTCGAGGAGCCTCTGATGCTGGCTTCCTTGCCTGTGGTCAACAACCTTTGCACCATTCTCCTTTAGTGACTTTTTCGCCGCCGCCAGTTCATCCTTTGCCCGTTGCTTCAGAACCAACTTCCGCCTTTTGTGATCCAGTTTCTCTGCCGCTTTGACTTCAGATCGGAGGTTCTTATCAAGCAGGCGCAGTTGCTGCGCATTCACCGGCGTTCCGGACTGCCACAGTTCTCCTTCGGCTTGCAAGTCTGCTGCCGGTTCCCGTGCACATTGCTGTACAGCCCGCACCAGGTTTTGTTTCACTGAGTCGGTCCCCACTCCCCAGGCATCCGTTACCCAGAGCCGCAACAACCAGCCAGGCAAGCAGGCAATCAGTGCTGCTGTCATCCCATACACTTGTGTCGGTTTGCGGAGGGCGCTGAACATCACCACAATTGCCGGCAGCTCTGGTGCACTTGGTACCACAAGTCCTCCAGCCAACAATCCCAGGAGCCAGCGGAACCACGATGACCTCCACTCCAAATTCGTAGCAGCGTATGGCGGGTGCTGTGCAATACTTCCGGGTGTCACCGGGATAGCGCACACGGTTCGTGTCGTCAACTGCTCAGGCTTTTTGCTTGTGAACAGCAGGTCTTCCCGGGGGGTGTACAGGTGTACCGCCATTCCCGCAGTGGTGCAGCCTCCTCGAACAGACGTGCCAGGGTGTACTTCACATTCGGACCGTACAGGATTGCTGGGACCCCTTTAGCAGCAAGCTTCTTTCCGAATCCCGGCGGCAGAAGTGATGTCTCACTTCCTTCTGGGACTTTAATATACAGGAGGTGGGCCTTGGCAGAAAGATGCTTGCCCATGTCTCCAGTGAAGTGGATCGTCCTCTGGGTTCTAGCAAAGGCAGCAGTGCACACTCCATCCAGCTCAGATGCAGCTCCCCCGCTACCAGCTTCAGTCTCCTCAGCACACAGTGCTTCCCGCAGTGACCTGCGTGTGTCAGCGCGCAAAGGGTCTTGCCAGAATTTAGCCTTCCGCAAATTTTGCCATGTCGGTTGAGCAGTTCCCAGCCGGTACCTCGCTGCCTCGCGGCCTGTTGCACCCAGTGCCCAATATCTCTCATCCCACTTGACTGCGTTACAGAGCATCTGCACGGTGGCCTCAGCTCCTGCATTGCAAGGAGACACGAAATGAGTTTCGCTGTTGACAGTGAAGCAGCGCGACGTCAGGCAGTAGAATCAGGAAACAACAAATGTGAGTAGATGGCAACAGGCATACGTTGGCTTTCGTGGATCTCTGGGTTGCCTTGGCAGAACACATGACTCCGGACGTGATAGAGGCACTTCAGGTATCTGAGTTTCTGGGAGACTGTATTGGTGTTGATTGTGGACCCTGGACTCGCCACCCCGTCGACAAACTCCAAACAGTACGCCCGCGGTAGCCCAGCACTTTCCTTGAAGGCAGCATGACTGAAACACTTCTTCTCGTCAAACGCCGCAACAGCCTGGGTGAACTTGTCGCCAACATCCAGTATCATCCCACACAACTGCGCCAGACCCCTCCACTCATTGACATCCTTGGTACGCTGAGGAGTAAGACAGAGATAGTTTCACTGTTGACAGTGAAACACGGCCCTCGAAGTGCAAATTCGCTTGTCACATACCGTTGTGTCAATGTCCATATACTCCTTGTATGGCACCCCAACATCTCTGACCACTTCCCAGATCTCACCAGCATCGGGCGTTGCGTACTTCTGGCCGGTCCTCTTCACAATTTCAGCACAGCGTTGCAGAAATGCAGCAGCCACCTCACAGAAAGTAGTCTCATAGAATTCCTTCTGGGCCCTTTGGTGCAGGCCTGTGGCGAGGCGGCAGATCTCCAGTGGTGTGTCTTCACGAAGTATAACGCCATAGATGAATCGCATTTCTCGGGGTACATCGCTTTCAGCTACAGCTTGACCCCCCTGCTCAATCGGTGATGTCAGTGCGAGCCACAGTTCTTTGACAGACAATGGCACACATGTGTTGTCTGCCGAGCACCAGCTGGATGTCTCCTGCAGGCAGACAAGGGCCACAGGACAGGAGACTTTAAATGTCAACAGTGAAACGATCGGTACAGGACAGGAGACTTTCACTGTCAACAGTGAAACGATTGATACAAAAGCCTGCACTGGTTGGGGCATATACCTCCTCTGTCCAGTAGATAACCGCGGACCTCCTCGATCAGCCCTCGGTGGGCGACACTGCGACGGAGTCTTGCGAGGCGGGGGCGCTGTACACGTCGTGACTGACCGTACTTCAGCTCGTCATCCCAGATCAACTTGCTGACATGAACGTACTTCCTTGCAATGATGTACTTTCTGACCTGCTGAGCCTCTGCGTCTCCACCCTCCAGGATGCACGGTCGCGATTGTATTTTGGTCTCGTCATCCTGCTCCGGCTCAACTTCCTCCTCTTCCTCCTCTTCAGACTCAGAACTCTCCTCCTCCTCCTCACCCAAACCACTTTCGTCACCATCAGCATGTGCTTCACCGCCAGAACAGCGCTCCGGTTCGACGTCTTCCTGCTTCTCATCTGCAGGCACCAGATTCCGCCTGGTCTTGGTGCTCAGGCTCCACAGGGGGGTCCTTCATTTTACGGAATCCTGTAGAGAACAAGGAGGAGCCACAAGTAGCAGAAAAACAGCCCAAAACACCCTGAAATTGCCTGTTGGAGGCACCTTTGGAACGGTGTTTCACTGTCAACAGTGAAAGTGTGTTGCAGGCCATTTGGTTCAACACAGTATGTGTCTTTAGTTATCAATGGGGCACTAGTTTTCGTTTGTCACTATCATGCCAGATACTCGGTTAACCTTGTTCTGTGTGAAGACCAAATAATCCCCTGTCTCACCCTTGCTTGGTTGTTTGTTTCACCAATGATTAGTAACGTGATCAAAGCCCTTTCAAAGCCTCAAAACCACACAAGCAGTAACCACTTTTCTTCAAATGCACTCCAAATTCTTACCAATGACGGCGCAAATTAATTAGCATGAGTGATATCGTGCTGGCCACAGACCCACAACAGGCACGGAGGAGGGAAACCACAGGCATCAGATGCCACGCGCGCAGAACGTTGCACTGGATGCCGAACATTGTCTGAACCGTCCCCCATTTTGGATCCCTTTCCCAAGGGTTTCACTGTCAACAGTGAAAGTGATCCGTGATTTGCATGCCATTTGTGGCATTATGAACTCACCATCGCATAATCGTCGTGTGATACATTCCAACCTCCTTCACCTGGTGTTTCACAGTTGACAGTGAAAGTCAGTCACTGTCCCCCAACCTGATGGCAATTGCACTGGACACTGCACTGGACACACAGGCATCAACAAACGCGGGGTATGTGGACACGGTGTGGAACCGCAACCATTGGCAGTACGATAGGTCCATTAGCCACAATATACATCCGTGTTCTGGAGCATTGCCAGCCCTACCCAACTAAGATACAGTCGTCATCATCGCTTTCAGAATCAACATAGCACAACTCATTGTCAGCCAATGTCACAGCATCAAGGTCCACATCATCATCGGAGTCTACCTGGGACCCATTTTGGTCACCAACATCACCTGCTCTTTTGCGTTTTCTGGGTACTTTTTCCCAAATGGGCAGTCCCAACGCCATAGCATCATGTGGTAACATTTCACGTAGGTGTGCAGCTGTTCCTGCATAGTCATCAAAAAAGGAACTACAGTCACGACCCCGGGGCGGTTGCTGGTGCTGGATCATCTGATCAGCTACAGCCCGGCGGTTTGCCTTGTCAGACGCTTTGCCGGAGAGGTAAAAAAGAGTGTGAAGGCTTGCTTTGGTGCAGTAGGATATACTCCGACTCAACCAGGGTTTTTGAGTCCATGAGGGCTGGTGGAAATTTGAAGCTGTCTGGCCAAATGTTGGTACCTGTTACGCAGGCGGCCTTAGGATTATCCTCCATCTCACCTGTTGTGATATCTACAAAGGGGGCCGTGCCTGAGGTCAAACAGTGCAACAAGTTTTGCAACCTACCCTGCACCGTCTGGACGCAGCCCAATGTTATATGGGGCTTTTGCTGGAACGTGGTTCCTTGTCGAGCCTTTCTGATGGTTAAAAACAAGGACTCATATTGCTCCGGTGTGGTAGCACTGAGATCATGCTTTGATGCTTTCACAAGACGAGACAGCATAGATTCGCCTTTCTCTTCAACATGCGCAGTACCTGGCAATGCATCATGGAACGAACTCCAAAGAAGGAGAGCAATGCGGATAGTGTTTTTATAGTTGCCGTCACTACGTGTCGGCTTGATTTTCCGCAGCAGAAACAGGCTGCATTCTAAAACCTTGCGTGCTGCAACACCAGTGCCAGAGGCACGATGTCTCCAGGAGCATTCACGCACCATTATACCTAACTGCAAGACAGCAGGAACATAAGCCTGCAATAATTGCCGCAGCGCCTCCCAGCGCTCCTTCCAGAGGGGAGTTTCATTGTCAACAGTGAAACTCCGGAAGCCACGGTCGAATTGAGACTGTAGTGCAGGATACGCAAGGTAGCACGAAAGAATGAGCCTCTCCAGAACATTCAGAGCGGGGTACTGGTACACCCGTGTGGCAGTTGGATCCATTAAGAAGCTATCATACTCCAGGCAGATAAAAAAGGTGAAAAAGCCTTGTATAAAGCAGTGACACACGCCTTGTAAGCGTGCCAAATCCCATAGACATGGCATATGTCACGGAGCGCACCGCGTACTGGAGAAGCAGCATGCTCCCTATTGTACACAACCTTTGCAACCCTCCACCATATGTTCATGTCACAAACTAATACCTTCACTGGGTTCCGGTTCCCAGGATTGTCTTGCAATAACCGGACCAACACGTCCCCCAATCCCGCCGTCTTGGTGACATTGATGTCCCATAACCCATATGGCTGCCATGATGAAGTCCTTGGGTTGCCCCGGCGAATATCCAACGGACAGCGAAGAAGACCAAGGGGCAGTCGATTCGATGCCAGGTCCTGCACAACAGTCAAAAACTCACTGACCGAGTCCCGCATATGCAGTGCCACATCCTTGACCCGTGTTGTCAATTTCTCTGCGGAAGGCCACCCAGCGTACCACAATCTCACCGACAAGCCTGTGAGGACGGCAACAGCAGTGCATGACAAGGAGATGTCCCGTGGTCCATCTGGATTTTTGCTGTACCGGCTCTTGCAAAGCTGGTCTGCCCATGTCATATAGCATCCTTGTGTCATTTCTTCGCGGATCCGCTCTTGTGCAAGGGCAACCTGGTTGGCCAATGGTAATTCTCGATGCAGTATAAGCCCACTTCCCCGCAACTCAAGCCGCTGTTCCTTGGTCAATGTTGTCATAACCCCTGTACTGGGTAACGGGGTACTGGGTACAGACAGAACAAGCAGACAACAACCAGTGGTTTCACAGTTGACAGTGAAAGTTAGTAGAGAGAAGGTGTCAGCAGGTACAATAACACAACTTATGCAGAGACAAAAGACAACATGTGGACCCAACAGGCAGTGGCTGTAAATGGTTTCACTGTTGACAGTGAAAGTCCTTGTGATCCGATGCCTCCCACCTGAAAGCAGGTGGGCAATAGAGTGAATGCAAGTACATGGGGGGGGGGGGGGGGGATAAAGTCAAAGAGATCCTCACCTAGGACCCCACTGTTCCGCCATGCACACAAGGACATGCACACAAGGACATAACGGGTGTGGTACAACTCTATTGACAGATTGATGCCTCCAAGTCCTGGTGGGGTACTTTTCCTACAGCCAGGGCTAGAAATCTGGTGTCTAACTACATAGTCAACCATATACTGCAAAACATGTCTAAAAACTACCGGTTTGGTAGTACTAGTAGTGTACCCCCTCTGCAACGGGGCACTTACCATGCCTAGTGGGTGACCATGTACTGGTGTGGTATGCCACAGCGTGGCTAGGATGGGGGATCTAGTGGGAACCGAACCCACCCCCCAGAATCACGAGACGAGGGTTATAACCATTGGACCAGACGACGGTCCGGTGATATTTCCGGTTCCGTTTTTTACAGGCTTCTTCCAAAAAATAAAATTCACTGCACCAGCTTTCCCTATTTACCCCTGGACACCACAGTGTGGGAAATAGTTTCACTGTCAACAGTGAAAGTGCTTGATGCGTGTTACCGCTTTCTCAGTACATACACACACACCACGGTATCCCAGATAGTTTCACTGTCAATAGTGAAACTGTTTCCGGTCATCGAGTTCCTGCAGTTAAGTGCTCCAGTCATTGATGCTATGTCATATCCTCCGGAGCAAGGCAGAGTTTCACTGTTGACAGTGAAACTAACCTGCACTATTAAGCACACTTTGGTGCTCATACAATCCATCCCCCCAAAATGAACCACCAATACCATCCCAAGGGGGGGTATGTAGATAGGACTAAGGGGTTGCATACAACCCAGAGCACAGTACAGCACAAACGTGACCCAAGGGTTTCGCTGTTGACAGTGAAACCCTTGGCAGTTTGGGGTGGCACAAGAGGAATCCCCAAAACAGTGTTGGTTGAAAAGTGGTGTTTTCGGAAATATGAAGATCTGTTAGGGGTTTGTGGTCATTTTTCTGCAACAGTGAAACTGCCTATCCCAGGTGTGGGCCGGGACCTTCGGATGTCAGGTTCGTACCCCCAAGCAGGGTCCCCCACCCTCAAGACTCCATCACAGACCAACCTATCCGCTGGTGCTGCCACACCTGCTCAATTCCCTTTGGTCAGGGAGCATGTTTGCAGCTACATGGAGGAGAATAGGGGCAAGATCATGCTACAACAGGCACATAGCCTACTAAGCCCAATTTCAGGGTGTGCGCCCGCCAGCGCAAGACAACGGCTCCCCGCCAGACGACCGGAATGATGGGAATTATAGGGAATTATGGGGAACTATGGGGAAGTATGGGGAATTATGGGAGAAGTATGGTGGAATTATAGGGAATCATGAGGAATTCTGGGGAATCATGGTGGCATTATGGGGAATTAGGGTGGAATTATGGGGAATTATGGTGGAATTATGGGGAATGGTGGTGGAATTTTGGTGGAATTATGGGGATTTATGGTGGAACTATGGGGACTTATGGGAATTATGGGGAATTATGGGGGAATTATGGGGGAATTATGCCTTGGTGTGGATTCTTGATGGGTTGGTGTTGGTTCCCGATGGGTTGCTTTTGATTCTTGCCGGGTTGTTGTTGAGTCCTGGTGGCTTGCTATTGTTGAATATTTGGGTGCCTTGTAGAGGTAGGAGAGTCGCACGTAAAGAACATAGCTGTGAGGACGAAAGTCTGACATGTCCATCAAAGCAAGGGGCCACACGACAACAACAAACAACAACCAACAACACACGAAATGACATCCCAAATTCATAATTCCCCATAATTCCCCCATAATTCCCCATAATTCAATCATAATTCCACCATAATTCCCCTATAATTCCCCATAATTCCCTTGTAATACCCCATAATTCCCCAATAATTTCCCATCATTCTGCCTAATTCCCCATAAAACCACCACAGTTCCCCATAAAACCGCCATAATTCCCCATAATTCCCCTAATTCCCCATGATTCCACCAAAATCCCCACCATTCCCCGTAATTCCACCATAGTTCCACCACATTTCTCCATAATTACCCATAATTCCACCATAATTCCCCATAATTCCACCACAATTCCCCATAATTCCACCAATATGACGGGGCTCCCAACAGCTATTGGAGAAACGCACTATAGGCTTTAGGAATTATGGGAAATTTCCTTGCCACCGCCAGACGAACTTTCCTCGCCAGCGCCGCCAGCGATTTGACAGCCGCACACCCCTACCCTTTGCTCCCTATCTTGAGGGGGAGGGCCCAACATCGGGCACGTAGTCTTCCTCATGCACATATGTGCTTGTTAGCGTGACAAGGACTTCCAACAAAAGCGAATGGCATGGGAGGTGCAGCCATGTTCTGTTGCCCTGACTCTTATTGAAGACCGCCAGGATCCAATCCTGCCACAATCCCGCCACCGCCTTGGGATCCCCCCCCCCATCCTGCCTACTGTACTAATTTGCCACCCGGTAGACAAGGTTCTGTAGCTTGTACAGGTGGGGGATGAGCCAATGCCAAATTTTCTGGGAGGGACAGGAACCGCGGTTTCCAATGCCAAAATTGCACTTGGATGGCATTTCCTAGAGCTCCCAGTACCACTATGCAGAACACGTGTAGAAGGCACCAACATGGTCCTCACCAAAGTCAAAGGAAAGGAACTGTGCCTTGTGCAGGCATGGGCTTGAGGAACAAGGCCTAAGTGCCGTGAGTTCATGACTGCGGTGTGGGGCATTGTCAATGGCCCCTTCTTGTCACTGCACGTGATCCTCCACCATCGATAGCTGGCCAAGGGGGTAGGGGGTTGCACAATTGGCTATGTGGATTCTCTTCTCCATCCCAAACAGTTGGCGTTTTGCTCCTTGGGACGCTTCAGGATGGGGGGGGGGGGGCCTCCCCCCATTGGGATCTTTGACTGCCCCCCCCATCCGCCACGGAGCATGGGCCGGGAGTGCACAAATGGATGGCTCTGTCCCCCACTCCCCTTGCAAAGGGCGGGGGGGAGGGGGGTTGTCAGCTGTTCCACCCTTCTCGTGGTCGTCTTCACTATTGGTGGTGGACTCGGAGGAGGATGAGCTCTTGTCATCTCGATACTCCTGTTGTTCGCCGTGCTGCTCACCCCCCCCCGCCGGTTGACCTTGTCCTGCTGCTTGTGCTTGCACCAACATGCCAATACCAGCAAAGTTCCTCCAACTGCACCCGGAAGGCCCCAAGGATGCCATGTGAGTGCGGGGTATTTGTGTCCTTCCAAGCATTTCTTGAGGAATACCAGGATACCTACCTGTCCGGGCAGTAATTGGTTTTCTTACCCCAAGCTGTCGGGTGTCCCATATGTGTTGGCGCCGAACTTCCAAGAACGGGGAAAGTGGGTATTTAACCCACTCCTTATTGACCTTCTCATCAAACAGTTCCACCCATCCCAAGACCTCCAAGCATGTCCATGCAGCTAACCGACTCCGTGTCAGCATGGATTACCCATTCCTTTCTTTTTTCGCTGAGCCATGCGGTGATGAGTTACAAGTTGACAATTGCTCAGGATCACAACTACAGCATGCCGAGAGGAAGTTTTGGGGGGCCATGGGGTCTAGGGGGGCTAGGGCGCAAGCCTCGGGACCAATGCTCTTATGCTTCCCATTACAGCCGGCAGAGTGAAGTACACCGTGGTGGCCTACATTTGGGTGGTTGCAATCCAATTGTACCGGGCGTGCTCCAACAACTGGACGGAGGGACAGTGCAATGGGCGGCTAGATTCGTCGAAGCAGGGTCGTTGAAGTACACCGTGGTGGCCTACATTTGGGTGGTTGCAATCCAATTGTACCGAGCGTGCTCCAACAACTGGACGGAGGGACAGTGCAATTGGCGGCTAGATTCGTCGAAGCAGGGTCGTGATCCACATACTCTTCAGCAATGCATCAATTCGTGCTCACATTGACGATTGAAGCACCGCAGCCGGCGCCGTGGATGCGCATGCAGAGTTTTGGGACACACAAGCCAAGAGGCTCGGCAGTGAAAAGCCTCCTGTCTGCACTTCGAGCCATGGAAAAACTCGGGCTAGGGGGCCCATCGTGGAGAATTCCACTAGCTCCAAGCAGAAGCAATCGAGCGCCTACAAAAACAAAACAAGCCGGAGGAGAGAGTTCTTGGGCAAGTCCAAAAAGTTCCGGGGTTGGGCACACACCTTCGTCCTGGCGCTGTTGAAAGAAAATCACACAAAAAATGAAATCACGCACCAAAAACAAGAGTCATGAGCAAGATTTCAAGTGTGACCTTGCTTTAACGGTTTACGTGCTCCATTGTTGTCACTGCTTTCGTAACTTGGGAGCCTTTGTTCGTTTGTTGGGGGGGGGGGGGGTTGACCTAGTTGCTTGCCACGTCGATATAGCAAGTAGTTTTGGATGCCGAACAGATTTCATCCTTGTTTTAGAATTGCTTAAAATGATGGGGTTTATGGGTTGAGGGCATGGCTTTTTGGATGCGTCTTAAGCCGAGTCAACGGTTAGCCTTGCCCGACGTGGCTAGTGGCCTTGTACATCCTCTAAACACCATGGCCTCCCCCAATCCTCTCGCGAAGCACACCTTCCTTCGGCGCATACCCCTCTTGCAATCAATCCTCCGAGGGAAGGGGAAGGCATCATCGGATTCCCCGCTGCTTGAGGAGCTACCTGAGGCTGTGAAACCGCCCTTGTCTGTGGGTATGTCGTACGCTTCGGGGCTAGCAGCCTGTGCATTCGAGTTTGGCCTGTCCATAGATCCACGGACACCGGGGGTCACCGGGCACTGAGGGTACCATGAAGAGGTGCTTGATGCGACCTTGGTGTGGAAACGAGATGTGTACCCCATGACCGTTCTCGTACTTCTCCAGCGGAATGAGACTTCAATAATGGTGACTTTTCTTCTAGCCTTGTACATCAGCGGCCCCAATCTTCTCCACGCATGCCATCGCATGCCATCGTAGCTCGGGCCACTTCAAATCCTTGAGAAGATGGGCGATCGTGTCCTGGAGTTTTCTCTCCGACACCAGTGCCTCTGTAGGCTCCTTCTGCCAACATCTCTTTGCACAATCCAACTACAGATTCCCAACCACTTGAGGGCCTCTCCAGATACCGAGCGGGTAACCGATGCCTTGTGGACCTTCCTTTTATTAAAGATGATGGCACCCGTAAAACCCTGAGCCTTTAGAGGCTCATATTGGGCGCCTCCCCGGTTTGAAGGCCCAATAGCATTGAAAGAATTGCAAGCCTGACCACCTACCATGCCATCGGTGTCTCCGCTCTGTGTGCCATGGCCTGCAATGCTTCAAAATTGCCGCACTCCTAAAGAGATTGTTCTTCAAAGCGCCGGAATGCCTTGAAGGCCTTGCACAATCTCTGTGGGACCAGGTCCCACACGATGCCCATGGTGTATGCTATTGCAGCTGCATTCAGGATTCCCCCCTTACCTCCTGACATCCACAGCTCATACGTACACAAACACAAAAAACCAACACTGTTGCTTGCTCCTTCACTGGCACCAGGCCCGAAGGGCACCGTAGGTCATCTCCGACTCCCACACCAAGCCGAGGCTCTCGTGGCGACAATATATGTGGGCGTGCTCGCTCTTTGCAGCATACGCTGCTATCTCATCCATCGCACTTACGAGGGGAGCTCCCTTTTATATACCCTGGGCATAATCATGCTCTGTTTGCACATATGCGTCCCCCCCCCCCCCCCCGCAGCACTACTCCTTCCTTACTGGGATTCTAGAACGCCATGGACGGCCCGTGCAGGAGTGGCAGTCATCCCCTTGCCAGCCTCGCATCAGTCGGAGTCCTCTTGTTCCAGATCGCCCTTCACAAGCTTGAAGACATCCTTTATGAGGTCAGCTTTGCCGTTGACGGTGACTCTGTGCACTGCTGTGGCATGGTGGGTGAATGACATCGTCAGCCTGACTCCCGGTGCCAGTCGCAGCTCGTGGCGGACGAGGTAAAGGTGGCGTTGGGTTGGGTCCTTGCCCTTCTCAGCAGGCTCGACTCGTGCCATTGCATACCGCGCCCGGGCGCGGCGCGTGATCCAACCACAGAAGGTCTGCCAGGCGTTGCGGAGGTCCTGTTCTGGCACTAGCCGGCACAGCACTATTTCGAAGGACTGCTCAGTCATCGTCCCCAGGCGGTATCTGGGCTTTGCTGCATTGAGGTGTCCTTCCGCTCTCTCCGCCCTCCGTCACAGCGTGCGCGCCTTCTGCGCCAGTTTGCCCTCGGGGCCCCGTGATCCTCGTGGGCGCTTCGATCCCACCTTCTCCGCGTCATGGAAGTCCTCCTCATTTTTGTCTCTCCACTCAGACATGTTGCCAGGGCCTAGCAAAAGAGGGGACACGCAAGCCATCGCCCATGCGAGGATTGTTTCCCCCTTCTACAGACGAACCGACGCAAAGTACTGCACAAGGTGCAGCTCCCCGCACAACGCACTCCACTTATTTGCCGCCTCAACCTTTGCCCTGGTAATGCTTGCGGGTGTCAAATCTGGCAATCGGGATACAACGTCAGCAGGCATGCGCGCAATATCAACCCAGACAACATTCAAGACCATGTCCGTGTGCCACAACAAGTTCCAAAGAGCACGGAGTATCTTCACTTGTGTACATGCCCTCGTCGACGCCCTCATATTGGCCGCACTGTAGCAGGCCGCCGTATTGTCCACAAACAAGGAGACCCTGTGCCACTTCTGCGTCACCGCAAACCTACAGGCAAGTAGGACACCGCTGAGCTCTGCGTGTTGTTGGTTCTTGGCCGGGATCTTTCGCGTTCGCATGACTCCATTTCGTCCATAGATACCCAGGCAGTACCCTCCAGGAGCTTCCGCTGCATCCACCGACAGGAATGGTGCAAATCCAAAGTGCCCAGGCATAGGGTCAACCGTGGCCGGTACATATGAGATTGCCAGCGCATCGAACAGCGCCGATATCAGGGCCGGACTCGGGCGGTGCTGAAAGCGATGATGTCCCGATCGGAACCGATGCCAGCCCTGTAGGAATAGGGTGACCCCTTTTCGTGGTCCAAACGCCCATTGCATTTTTCACATGACCCGTTCCGCCACCTTCGGAGATATAGGCGAGCAGGCCGTTTTGATGGCAATCCCCAAGCACTTGTTGAGCATCTTGTCGGTGTTTCGCACCTCCCCTTTAGCCAGGTCGAACACTTTTCCCACCCACAGGACATTCTGATGTGGCTTGAGGCACAATTTGGTAGAGATACGCAGGCCCTTCGCCATCAAGAAAGCCGCCAGCCGTGGACCCAGACTGCCCATACACTCCCTGTCACGTGACAAGATCAGGACATCATCCAAATAGTGGGAACGATGGATGTCGAGCCCCACCGCGTGGTTGTCAAAGAACTCCCTCAACAACACCGCCAACGTGTCCTCTGCCAGTACCGGGGAAAATTTCCACCCAAACGGGAGGCAGTGGAAGTGCGCCCCCTGTATGCGAAACAGTCCCCTATGCTCAGCCGGGATTGCAGGCTCCAGTATAAGTTGGATATGTCCAAGGTGATGCCCCACAATGGTGCTCCTCGGTGCATCTCCCTTTGGATGGTATGAAAAACCGTGTGAATGGACGGAAGCTTGACCTTGCGCAACGGTAACTTCGAGCAGTCATTCAAATTTTGCATGTCAATGATGAACGAGCACTTCACATCATTTTTGGGTTTAACGAACGCCGACACATTGTCTGTGAGGTCTTCCCACTCAGGGGCTCCCAAACACCCAGGGTCACAACACAGAACCCATCATCCACTAGCACTCCAATCATGCGCCTGGTGTGTAATGATGGTTGCCACACATCGAATCTCCCACAATCCGGCCCCGACTTCCAACTCCGTATATCCCAGATGAGGCGCGTCGGGATGTTTGCGTTCCAAACATCCAAGGGGATATCTAGGCTGCCCCTCTCTCCAAGGCCCGCAGCAATCATTCCTTCTGAGATGCCTCCCGACGGGCCGTCTCCATCATACCCATCGTAGTCCTGACCCAGTAAGTCCCAGTTAAGCCATGCAGCTCATGCAGTGCATCCATGTGGCTCAAGATTTTTTCCAGGTGTGCTTGTCCACCGTCCACATCTCTGAGGCGTTCCCGCGCTCGGAGGATTACAGCAAGCGTGGCCCGGAAAAGCTCATTCCGCGGGATATCAGAAACCTCTTCAACCCGTCTCGAAGCCGACCACGCACATGACCGCGCCCGTCTATATGTGACCCACGCTCCTGCTACACGTCCTCCTCCAACACCCATGAGTGATTTCATTCTTCGTTGTTTGTGTTGCCCATCCACCTTGCTGCCGGGTGATACATGCATCGACTCCCTGCCCTCTCCCACTACCCCATAGCCCGTCCGGCCAGCCGCCTCCTTACGCGCTGCGTCTCCTCTTACCCCTAGTGCCATCGGTCTTCCGAGGTGAGGGGCTGTCTGAGGATGACCCAGTGCACGTGGAATCTCCAGATTCGCTCTCCGGGGTGTCCCCCTCAGGGATATCGTAGGCCTGAGGTGCCCAGAATTCCGTGCATCGCCTGGTTGCTGTTCCCGCAATCCATGGCTTCCCCTTGAGGTAAGTGGGGGGGGGTAGGTGCCTTGAATGGGTGTCGGATGCGCCCTGGGTGCGGGCAATTGATGTAGGCCCTTGTCGTCCTTGTGCTCCTCCACCTGAACCACGCCTTGGTGCTAGAGAGCTTGCCCCCAGCCTTGTACATGGTCGCTGGGCCCAGGCGTCGCCACGCATGCCATCTGAGGTCCTTCCACTTGGATTCACGCAAGAGGTTTGCCATGACATTTTGTAGTTTGTCCTCAGAGACCAGCCGCTGGAACTTGTCGAGGTTCCAGCATCTTTGCGCAATCCAAGCGCGAAATTGCAACCATTTGAGGGCCACTCCTGAAACCGTACGGGTAATCCAAGCCCTGTGGTCCTTGCGGTCATAGAACTCCGCCGTTCCCGCCAAAACCCCCAACCTGTGGAAGCTGATGCTGGTCGCCTCGCCAACTCTGAGGCCCAACAGCGTTGAAAATACGGCGAGTCCCACCACACACCACTCCAGCTGTGAATCCGCCTGGTGTGCCATGATCTGCAGAGCCTCAAAACTGCCCCACTCCTGTGTGGACTTCTCTTCCAGTCGTTGTGCCGCCTTGAATGCCTTCCACAGTCTTTTTGGAACCGGTTTGCCGACCATCCCCATGGTGTATGCCATGGCCGCTGCATTGAGGATTGTTTTGACTGAGGTGCTGCCTTTTTCCTCTCGAATGGCATCACACACGACTTGTTCCACGACCTTATATGGTCCCCACTCCGGCCTGGCCATATGCGTCTGTCGGAGTTTTCGCATTCCCGTCTTGTACGTAGCCAGCGATGTCGTGCCACAGGAGCTTGCAAGGACTTGCCAGTTGCTTCCCAGGATCCCATCCTTGCTGTCCGCCTCGGCTCGATACAATGCAGCATATGCCCGTCTGTATGCAGGCCATTCCCTGGGAATCTCGTCCTCTTCACTTTCCACCTCCACTTCTCCGTCATTCCCAACGAATCGGTTTGGGTTGCCCTCTGCCATGCCCCCCCCTCCCCCCCCTTCTGGGGGGGGGGGGGGTCAGTTTTCGGAGTCCCATCAGGATTGTGTATAAAGTCTGATGTCTGATGTCTGATGTCTGATAAGGGATGTTGTGTGTGCGGTCTGTCCAAGAAGATGTCTGATATTCTTATCTACTGGAGGTGGGTCTAGGGGTCTAATGCCCAGAGGAAATTGGGAGAAACTATGCCTAAATCCAAATCAACCCCCCCCCCCAAATGAAAAAAACAAAAAGGGAGGACACAATTGAAAAATCATTGGGGAACCACCTTGAACAATCAGAAACATGGCAATACAGAAGTAAAAAAGACTTTGAACACCAAAATGGGAAAATGGGGAAAATGTGTGAGCAAGGAAAGTGGCAAACAAAAAGGTGCCCATAGGCCCCCATAGGCCCCCATGGGCCCCCAAGGGTGCCCATAGGTCCCCAAAGGTGCCAATAGGTCCCCATAGCGCCCCATAGGCCCCCAAAGGTGCCCATGGGTCCCCAGAGGTGCCCATAGGTCCCCAAAGGTCCCCCTAGATGCCAATGAGTCCCCATCGGCCCCCATAGGTCCCCATAAGTCACCAAAGGTGCCCATAGGTCCCCAAAGGTCCCCACACGCCCCCATAGGCCTCCACAAGCCCCCATAGGTCCCCATAGGTCCCCATAGGCCCCCATAGGCCCCAATAGGCCCCCATAGACCCCCAAAGGTGCCCATAGGCCCCCATAGGCCCCAATAGCTCCCCATAGACCCCCAAAGGTCCCCATAGGTCCCCCTAGATGCCGATGAGTCCCCATCGGCCCCCATCCGCATAGGTGCCCATAGGTCCCCAACGGTGCCCAAAGGTCCCCATAGGTCCCCAAAGGTCCCCGTAGACCCCCATAGGCCCCCATAGGTCCCCATAGACCCCCATAGGTCCCGATAGGTCCCCATAGACCCCCATAGGTCCCCAAAGGTGCCCAAAGACCCCCAAAGGTGCCCATAGGTCCCCAAAAGTGCCAATAGGCCCCCATAGGCCCCCAAAGGCGCCCACAGGCCCCCCAAGGTCCCCATAGGCCCCCATAGTTCCCCAATGGTGCCAATAGGCCCCCATCAGTCCCCATAGACCCCCATAGGCCCCCAAAAGGTGCCCACAGGCCCCCAAAGGTCCCCATAGGCCCCCATAGGTCCCCAATGGTGCCAATAGGCCCCCATCAGTCCCCATAGACCCCCATAGGCCCCCAAAAGGTGCCCATAGGCCCCCATAGGCCCCAATGGGTCCCCATAGACCCCCAAAGGTCCCCATAGGCCCCCATAGGTCCCCAATGGTGCCAATAGGCCCCCATCGGTCCCCATAGACCCCCATAGGCCCCCATAGGCCCCCAAAAGGTGCCCATAGGCCCCCATAGGCCCCAATAGGTCCCCATAGACCCCCAAAGGTCCCCATAGGCCCCCATAGGTCCCCATAGGCCCCCACAGGCCCCCATAGGTCCCCCTAGATGCCAATGAGTCCCCATCGGCCCCCATCCCCATAGGTGCCCATAGGTCCCCAAAGGTGCCCATAGGTCCCCAAAGGTGCCCAAAGGTCCCCATAGGTCCCCAAAGGTCCCCGTAGAACCCCATGGGCCCCCATAGGCCCCCATAGGTCCCCATAGAACCCCATAGGTCCCCATAAGCCCCCATAGGTCCCCATAGACCCCCATAGGTCCCCAACGGTCCCAAAGGGTCCCCAAAGGTCCCCATAGGCCCCCATAGGTCCCCATAAGCCCCCATAGGTCCCCATAGACCCCCATAGGTCCCCAAAGGTCCCAAAGGGTCCCCAAAGGTCCCCATAGGCCCCCATAGGCCCCCATAGGTCCCCATAGAGCCCCATAGGCCCCCAAAGGTCCCCATAGGTCCCCATAGGTCCCCATAGGTCCCAATGGCCCCCATAGGCCCCCAAAGGTCCCCACAAGCCCCCGTAGGTCCCCATAGGTCCCCATAGGTCCCCATTGGTCCGCATAGACCCCCATAGGCCCGCATAGGTCCCCACAAGCCCCCACAGGTCCCCATAGGTCCCCATATGCCCCCATAGGTCCCCATAGAGCCCCATAGGCCCCCAAAGGTCCCCATAGGTCCCCATAGGTCCCCATAGGTCCCAATGGCCCCCATAGGCCCCCAAAGGTCCCCACAAGCCCCCATAGGTCCCCACAAGCCCCCACAGGTCCCCATAGGTCCCCATAGGTCCCCATTGGTCCGCATAGACCCCCATAGGCCCGCATAGGTCCCCACAAGCCCCCACAGGTCCCCATAGGTCCCCACATGCCCCCATAGGTCCCCATAGGCCCCCATAGGTCCCCAAAGGTCCCCATAGGCCCCCATAGGCCCCCAAAGGTCCCCATAGGCCCCCAAGGGTCCCCATAGGCCCCCATAGGCCCCCATAGGTCCCCATAGGCCCCCAAGGGTCCCCATAGGCCCCCATAGGTCCCCATAGGCCCCCATAGGTCCCCATAGGCCCCCATAGGTCCCCAAAGGTCCCCATAGGCCCCCATAGGCCCCCATAGGCCCCCAAAGGTCCCCATAGGCCCCTATAGGTCCCCATAGGCCACTATAGGTCCCCATAGGCCCCCATAGGTCCCCATAGGTCCCCAAAGGTGCCCATAGGTCCCCAAAGGTGCCCAAAGGTCCCCATAGGTCCCCAAAGGTCCCCGTAGAACCCCATGGGCCCCCATAGGCCCCCATAGGTCCGCATAGGCCCCCATAGAACCCGATAGGTCCCCATAAGCCCCCATAGGTCCCCATAGACCCCCATAGGTCCCCAACGGTCCCAAAGGGTCCCCAAAGGTCCCCATAGGCCCCCATAGGTCCCCATAGGCCCCCAAAGGTCCCCATAGGTCCCCATAGGTCCCCATAGGTCCCAATGGCCCCCATAGGCCCCCAAATGTCCCCACGAGCCCCCATAGGTCCCCATAGGTCCCCATTGGTCCGCATAGACCCCAATAGGCCCGCATAGGTCCCCACAAGCCCCCACAGGTCCCCATAGGTCCCCATATGCCGCCATAGGCCCCCATAGGTCCCCATAGGCCCCCAAAGGTCCCCATAGGCCCCCATAGGCCCCCAAAGGTCCCCATAGGCCCCCATAGGCCCCCATAGGCCCCCATAGGTCCCCATAGGCCCCCAAGGGTCCCCATAGGCCCCCATAGGTCCCCATAGGCCCTCATAGGTCCCCAAAGGTCCCCAAAGGCCCCCATAGGTCCCCATAGGCCCCCAAAGGTCCCCATAGGCCCCCAAAGGTCCCCATAGGCCCCCATAGGTCCCCATAGGCCCCTATAGGTCCCCATAGGCCGCCATAGGCCCCCATAGGTCCCCATAGGTCCCCAAAGGTCCCCATAGGCCCCCATAGGCCCCCAAAGGTCCCCATAGGCCCCCAAGGGTCACCATAGGCCCCCAAAGGTCCCCATAGGCCCCCATAGGCCCCCAAAGGTCCCCATAGGCCCCCAAGGGTCCCCATAGGCCCCCATAGGTCCCCATAGGCCCCCATAGGCCCCCAAGGGTCCCCATAGGCCCCCATAGGTCCCCATCGGCCCCCATAGGTCCCCATAGGCCCCCATAGGTCCCCAAAGGTCCCCATAGGCCCCCATGGGCCCCCAAAGGTCCCCATAGGCCCCTATAGGTCCCCATACTCCCCTATAGGTCCCCATAGGCCGCCCTAGGCCCCCATAGGTCCCCATAGGCCCTCATAGGTCCCCAAAGGTCCCCAAAGGCCCCCATAGGTCCCCATAGGCCGCCAAAGGTCCCCATAGGCCCCCAAAGGTCCCCATAGGCCCCCATAGGCCCCCATAGGCCCCCAAAGGTCCCCATAGGCCCCCAAGGGTCACCATAGGCCCCCAAAGGTCCCCATAGGCCCCCATAGGCCCCCAAAGGTCCCCATAGGCCCCCAAGGGTCCCCATAGGCCCCCATAGGTCCCCATAGGCCCCCATAGGCCCCCAAGGGTCCCCATAGGCCCCCATAGGTCCCCATCGGCCCCCATAGGTCCCCATAGGCCCCCATAGGTCCCCAAAGGTCCCCATAGGCCCCCATGGGCCCCCAAAGGTCCCCATAGGCCCCTATAGGTCCCCATACTCCCCTATAGGTCCCCATAGGCCGCCCTAGGCCCCCATAGGTCCCCATAGGCCCTCATAGGTCCCCAAAGGTCCCCAAAGGCCCCCATAGGTCCCCATAGGCCGCCAAAGGTCCCCATAGGCCCCCAAAGGTCCCCATAGGCCCCTATAGGTCCCCATAGGCCCCTATAGGTCCCCATAGGCCGCCATAGGCCGCCATAGGTCCCCATAGGTCCCCAAAGGTCCCCATAGGCCCCCAAAGGTCCCCATAGGCCGCCAAGGGTCACCATAGGCCCCCATAGGCCCCCAAAGGTCCCCATAGGCCCCCATAGGCCCCCAAGGGTCCCCATAGGCCCCCAAGGGTCCCCATAGGCCCCCATAGGTCCCCATAGGCCCCCATAAGCCCCCAAGGGTCCCCATAGGCCCCCATAGGTCCCCATAGGCCCCCATAGGTCCCCATAGGCCCCCATAGGTCCCCATAGGCCCCCATAGGTCCCCAAAGGTCCCCATAGGCCCCTAGCGGCCCCCATAGGCCCCCAAAGGTCCCCATAGGCCCCTATAGGTCCCCATAGGCCCCTATAGGTCCCCATAGGCCGCCCTAGGCCCCCATAGGTCCCCATAGGTCCCCAAAGGTCCCCATAGGCCCCCAAAGGCCCCCAAAGGTCCCCATAGGCCCCCAAAGGTCCCCATAGGCCCCCAAAGGTCCCCATAGGCCCCTATAGGTCCCCATAGGCCGCCATAGGCACCCCTTGGCCCCCAAAGGTCCCCATAGGCCCCCATAGGCCCCCATAGGTCCCCATAGAGCCCCATAGGCCCCCATAGGCCCCCATAGGCCCCCAAAGGTCCCCATGGGCCCCCATAGATCCCCATAGGCCCCCATAGGCGCCCCTTGGCCCCCATAGGTCCCCAAAGGTGCAAATAGGTCCCCATAGGCCCGCACAAGTCCCCAAAGGTCCCCATAGGCCCCCAGCGGCCCCCATAGGCCCCCAAAGGTCCCCATAGGCCCCTATAGGTCCCCATAGGCCCCTATAGGTCCCCATAGGCCGCCATAGGCCCCCATAGGTCCCCATAGGTCCCCAAAGGTCCCCATAGGCCCCCCAAAGGCCCCCAAAGGTCCCCATAGGCCCCCAAGGGTCCCCGTAGGCCCCCATAGGCCCCCAAAGGTCCCCATAGGTGCCCATAGGTCCCCAAAGGTGCCCATAGGTCCCCAAAGGTGCCCAAAGGTCCCCAAAGGTCCCCGTAGAACCCCATGGGCCCCCATAGGCCCCCATAGGTCCCCATAGGCCCCCATAGAACCCCATAGGTCCCCATAAGCCCCCATAGGTCCCCATAGACCCCCATAGGTCCCCAAAGGTCCAAAAGGGTCCCCAAAGGTCCCCATAGGCCCCCAAAGGTCCCCATAGACCCCCATAGGTCCCCATAGGCCCCCATAGGTCCCCATAGAGCCCCATAGGCCCCCAAAGGTCCCCATAGGTCCCCATAGGTCCCCATAGGTCCCAATGGCCCCCATAGGCCCCCAAATGTCCCCACAAGCCCCCATAGGTCCCCATAGGTCCCCATAGGTCCCCATTGGTCCGCATAGACCCCCATAGGCCCGCATAGGTCCCCAGAAGCCCCCACAGGTCCCCATAGGTCCCCATATGCCCCCATAGGTCCCCATAGGCCCCCATAGGTCCCCATAGGCCCCCAAAGGTCCCCATAAGCCCCCATAGGCCCCCAAAAGTCCCCATAGGCCCCCATAGGTCCCCCTAGATGCCAATGAGTCACCATCGGCCCGCATAGGCCCCCAAAGGTCCCCATAGGCCCCCATAGGCCCCCAAAGGTCCCCATAGGCCCCCATAGGTCCCCCTAGATGCCAATGAGTCCCCATAGGCCCCCATAGGTCCCCATAGGCCTCCATAGGTCCCCATAGGCCCCCAAGGGTCCCCATAGGCCCCCATAGGTCCCCATAGGCCCCCATAGGTCCCCAAAGGTCCCCATAGGCCCCCATAGGCCCCCAAAGGTCCCCATAGGCCCCCATAGGTCCCCATAGGCCCCCATAGGTCCCCAAAGGTCCCCATAGGCCCCCATATGCCCCCATAGGTCCCCATAGGTCCCCATAGGTCCCCATAGGCCCCCAAAGGTCCCCATAAGCCCCCATAGGCCCCCAAAGGTCCCCATAGGCCCCCATAGGTCCCCCTAGATGCCAATGAGTCCCCATAGGCCCCCATAGGTCCCCATAGGCCTCCATAGGTCCCCATAGGCCCCCAAGGGTCCCCATAGGCCCCCATAGGTCCCCATAGGCCCCCATAGGTCCCCATAGGCCCCCATAGGTCCCCATAGGCCCCCAAAGGTCCCCATAGGCCCCCAAGGGTCCCCATAGGCCCCCAAGGGTCCCCATAGGCCCCCAAGGGTCACCATAGGCCCCCATAGGCCCCCAAAGGTCCCCATAGGCCCCCAAGGGTCCCCATAGGCCCCCATAGGTCCCCATAGGCCCCCATAGGTCCCCATAGGCCCCCAAGGGTCCCCATAGGCCCCCATAGGTCCCCATAGGCCCCCATAGGTCCCCATAGGCCCCCATAGGTCCCCAAAGGTCCCCATAGGCCCCCAGCCGCCCCCAAAGGTCCCCATAGGTCCCCATAGGTCCCCATAGGCCCCTATAGGTCCCCATAGGCCGCCATAGGCCGCCATAGGCCCCCATAGGTCCCCATAGGTCCCCAAAGGTCCCCAAAGGCCCCCAAAGGTCCCCATAGGCCCCCAAAGGTTCCCATAGGCCCCCAAAGGTCCCCATAGGCCCCTATAGGTCCCCATAGGCCGCCATAGGCCACCATAGGCACCCCTTGGCCCCCAAAGGTCCCCATAGGCCCCCAAAGGTCCCCATAGGCCCCTATGGATCCCCATACAGCCCCATATACCCCCACAGGCCCCCATAGGCCCCCAAAGGTCCCCATAGGCCCCCAAAGGTCCCCATAGGCCCCTATAGATCCCCATAGGCCCCCATAGGCCCCCATAGGCGCCCCTTGGCCCCCATAGGTCCCCAAAGGTGCCAATAGGCCCCCATAGTTCCCCATAGACCCCCATAGGCCACCATAGGCCGCCATAGGCCCCCATAGGTCCCCATAGACCCCCATAGGCCCCCATAGGCCCCCATTGGTCCCCATAGGCCCCCATAGGTCCCCATAGATCCCCATAGGTCCGCACGTGCCCCCATAGGCCCCCATAGGCTCCCAAAAGTCCCCATAGGCCCCTATAGGTCCCCATAGGCCCCCGTAGGTCCCCATAGACCACCATAGGCCCCCATAGGTCCCCACGTGCCCCCATAGGCCCCCATAGGCCCACATAGGTCCCCATAGAGCCCCATAGGTCCCCACGTGCCCCCATAGGCCCCCATAGGCCCCCAAAGGTCCTCATAGGCCCCCATAGAGCCCCCATAGGTCCCCATAGGTCCCCAAAGGTGCCAATAGGCCCCCATTAGTCCCCATAGACCCCCATAGGCCACCATAGGTCCCCATAGACCCCCAAAGGTCCCCAAAGGTCCCCATAGGCCCCCATAGAGCCCCATAGGCCCCCATAGGCCCCCATAGGCCCCCAAAGGTCCCCATAGGCCCCCAAAGGTCCCCATAGGCCCCCATAGGCCCCCATAGGCCCCCATTGGCCCCCATAGGTCCCCATAGGTCCCCAAAGGTGCCAATAGCCTCCCATAGGTCCCCATAGACCCCCATAGGCCACCATAGACCCCCATAGGCCCCTATAGGTCCTCATAGGCCCCCATAGGTCCCCAAAGGTCCCCATAGGTCCCCATAGGCCCCCATAGGCCCCCATAGGTCCCCATAGGCCCCCATAGGCCCCCATAGGCCCCCAAAGGTCCCCATAGGCCCCGGATGGGGTTCCGTCAAATATTTCGGGGCTGTACACCCCCCAAAAATTTGACGGATGGGGTTCCGTCAAATATTTGAGGGCTGTACACCCCCAAAATATTTCACGGATGGGGTTCCGTCAAATATTTGGGGGGGCTACAGCCCCCAAATATTTGACGGATGGGGTTCCGTCAAATATTTGGGGGGTCTACACCCCCAAATTATTTCCCGAATGGGGTTCCGTCAAATATTTGGGGGGGCTACAGCCCCCAAATATTTGACGGATGGGGTTCCGTCAAATATTTGGGGACCTTACACCCCAAAAATATTTGACGGATGGGGTTCCGTCAAATATTTGGGGGCTGTACACCCCCAAAGTATTTCACGGAACCACATCCGTGAAATATTTTGGGGGTGTAGACCCCCAAAAATATTTCACGGATGGGGTTCCGTCAAATATTTGGGGGCTGTACACCCCTAAAATATTTGACGGATGGGGTTTCGCCAAATATTTGGGGGCTGTAGACCCCCAAAATATTTGACGGATGGGGTTCCGTCAAATATTTGTGGGCTGCAGACCCCCAAAATATTTCACGGATGGGGTTCCATCAAATATTTGGGGGGCCTACAGCCCCCAAATATTTCACGGAACCAGATCCGTGAAATATTTCGGGGGTGTAGACCCCCAAAATATTTGACGGATGGGGTTCCGTCAAACATTTGGGGGCTGTACACCCCAAAAATATTTGACGGATGGGGTTCCGTCAAACATTTGGGGGGTCTACAGCCCCCAAATATTTCACGGAACCATATCCGTGAAATGTTTTGGGGATGTAGACCCCCCAAATATTTCACCGATGGGGTTCCGTCAAATATTTGGGGGGTCTACAGCCCCAAATATTTGACGGATGGGGTTCCGTCAAATATTTGGGGGGTCTACAGCCCCAAAATATTTGACGCATGGGGTTCCGTCAAATATTTGGGGGTCTACAGCCCCCAAAATATTTGACGGATGGGGTTCCGTCAAACATTTGGGGGCCGTACACCCCAACAATATTTGACGGATGGGGTTCCGTCAAATATTTGGGGGGTCTACGGCCCCAAAATATTTGACGGATGGGGTTCGCTCAAATATTTGGAGGCTGTACATCCCCAAAATATTTGACGGATGGGGTTCCGTCAAATATTTGGGGGCTGTAGACCCCCAAAATATTTGACGGATGGGGTTCCGTCAAATATTTGGGGGGTTTACAGCCCCCAAATATTTGACGGAATCACATCCGTGAAATTTTTTGGGGGTGTAGACCCCCAAAAAAATTCAAGTATAGGGTTCCGTCAAATATTTGGGGGGTGTACAGCCCCCAAATATTTGACGGATGGGGTTCCGTCAAATATTTGGGGGTTGTACACCCCCAAAATATTTGACGGATGGGGTTCCGTCAAATATTTGGGGGCTGTACACCCCCAAAATGTTTCACGGATGGGGTTCCGTCAAATATTTGGGGGGTCTACAGCCCCCAAATATTTCACGGAAGGGGTTCCATCAAATATTTGGGGGCTGTGGACCCCCAAAATATTTCACCGATGGGGTTCCGTCAAATATTTGGGGGGCCTACAGCCCCCAAATATTTCACGGAAGGGGTTCCGTCAAATAGTTGGGGGCTGTGGACCCCCAAAATATTTCACGGATGGGGTTCCGTCAAATATTTGGGGGGTCTACAGCCCCCAAAAATTTCACGGAACCAGATCCGTAAAATATTTCGGGGGTGTAGACCGCCAAAATAATTGACGGATGGGGTTCCGTCAAATATTTGGGGGGTGTACACCCCAAAAATATTTGATGGATGGGGTTCCGTCAAATATTTGGGGATGTAGACCCCCAAAATATTTGACGGAACCACATCCGTGAAATATTTTGGGGGTGTACACCCCCAAAATATTTCACGGATGGGGTTCCGTCAAATTATTGGGGGCTGTACACCCCCAAAATATTTAACGGATGGGGTTCCGTCAAATATGTGGGGGCTGTACACCCCCAAAATATTTGACGGATGGGGTTCCGTCAGATATTTGGGGGCGGTACACCCCCAAAATATTTCACGGATGGGGTTCCGTCAAATGTTTGGGGGCTGTAGACCCCCAAAATATTTCACCGATGGGGTTCCGTCAAATATTTGGGGGGTCTACAGCCCCCAAATATTTCACGGAACCACATCCGTGAAATATTTGGGGGGTATAGACCCTCAAAATAATTGACGGATGGGGTTCCGTCAAATATTTGGGGGCTGTACACCCCAAAATCATTTGACGGATGGGGTTCCGTCAAATATTTGGGGGCTGTAGACCCCCAAAATATTTGACGGAACCACATCCGTGAAATATTTTGGGGTGTACACCCCCAAAATATTTCACGGATGGGGTTCCGTCAAATATTTGGGGCCTGTACACCCCCCAAATATTTGACGGAACCCCATCTGTCAAATATTTGGGGGCTGTACACCCCCAAAATATTTAACGGATGGGGTTCCGCCAAATATTTGGGGGCTGTACACCCCCAAAATATTTGACGGATGGGGTTCCGTCAAATATCTGGGGGGTCTACAGCCCCCAAATATTTCACGGATGGGTTTCCGTCATATATATGGGGGGTCTCATAAAGAAACGGCATATGATCAATCGTCATGGTTCAAAAACGGAAAAAGAAACTTGCAAATGTGCGGGCAACTACGGTCCACCGTTCGATCAGTGCCGTGACACGCTGTCACCGGCACCTCATAAAGAAACGGCATATGATCAATTGTCATGTTTCAAAAACGGAAAAAGAAACTTGCAAATGTGGGGGCAACTACGGTCCACCATGACCCCACCATGATCCACCACATCCACCATGACACGCTGTCAGCGGCAACCCATAAAGAAACGGCATATGATCAATCGTCATCGTTCAAACCTGAAAAAGAAAAACAGGCAAACCCTCCCTAACCATGGTTCGAAAATGGACAAAGAAACTTGCAAATGTGGGGGCAACTACGGTCCACCATTTGATCAGTGCCGTGACACGCTGTCAGTGGCACCTCATAAAGAAACGGCATATGATCAATCGTCATGGTTCAAAAACGGACAAAGAAACTTGCAAATGTGGGGGCAACTACGGTCCACCGTTCGATCAGTGCCGTGACACGCTGTCAGCGGCAACCCATAAAGAAACGGCATATGATCAATCGTCATGGTTCAAACCTGAAAAAGAAAAGCAGGCATACCCTCCCTAACCTCAACCACATAAGCAGGGAAATGACAGGGTGGGAGGGAGGGAGGGAGGGGAGGGAGGGAGGGAGGGAGGGAGGGAGGCTCTCTTGGGCGGCCGTAGGGGCTGTGTTGTGCTGTAATATGCTGTGCTATGCTGTATGTTGTGCTGTGCTGTGGTATGCTGTGATGTGCTGTGATGTGCTGTGCTGTGCCGTGCTGTGCTGTGCCATGCTCGAAACCCACTACCCCCCCTCTCCACAGTTCCGGCTCAACCCGATGAACCCCCACCCACCCACCCCACCAGCAAAACTGACCCGATTAGCTCAGGTGAGGTTGCTTGGGCCAGACATCAGGATTCTGTTCCTACTTGTCTTCAGTCACATATGAGCCCCCCGATCGGTTTGAGTGAGAGAGATCGGGTGGGGTGGGGTGGGGTGGGGGGGGGGGGCACGTACCATCATTGAAGGGGTTGCAAGCACTGGTTGGGTTTCAGACGCTAGGGTCGAGACCACAACCCACTTCTACACCTCAAGGGTGTGGTGACAATGGGACAAGTCTGATATTGGGGGGGACACGGGGGGGGGGGGCGAAGTCTGACACAGGGGGGGTAGAAAGGGTGTTGGGGTGGAGGGGGGGGGGGGGGTTGGGAGTGATGGTCCATAAAAGTCTGATGTCTGATGTCTGATAGCCGACTAGGTCGCTATACACAATCCTGAGTCCCATATCCAGTGGCTGTCGCCACATTCTCCACAAGGTCCCCGGGGGCCCTTCGCCACATCATACGCATTGTCGCCTCTCGCAGTGCAATAGTAGGTGATGTTCTCCCATTCCGCGAATCTGAATCTCCCTTTTCGGGTCGCTTCAATCCACGTTCGGGCTCCCAATCTTTCCAACTCCTTGACAGATCTCGCCGTAACTCGGGATTGGGGTTGTTTCCTGGTGCCCTTATGTGAGCCACCAGTCACACTGTGGCCCCCGCTGGGGTATTTCTCCTTGTAGCTGCCCTTGGAGACCAGCATCACCTCCCACAGTTCCTTTGCCAGCGTTTCCCCTTTGTCCCCCTCGTTGAACTCCAGGAACTTCTTCAAAGAAGCAGTCGCTTCACGCATCTTTTTGGCATTTCCCGGGGCTTCAACAAACTCGTCCAGCGCTGCTGGGGTCAGGGGGCGCATGATTTTTGCCCTGCGCTTGTGCTCCAGTCTCACTTTGAGCGCTTCCATCTGTTTTGAGATCTCCTGCTCCTCCGGGTCCACAGGTGCGTCTGGTTTCCCGCCATATGATGCATCGGCCGTTACCAGGTTCAGTTTGTGGCCCTCCCAAATGATGATCCACTTGAAATTGTCGAAGAGGGCCAGCGCCCCCATTGCCCTAAGCACGAATTCGGGGTCTTCCGCCTTCCGGGTCTCTGGGATGCCCTCAGCAAACACTCGGATGGCCAAGCGGTGCTTGGCTGCCAGCTGTGCCACTGCCATGCCCGCCTTCGCGATTTCGGCGCTGGAGCAGAGTTTCTCAGAAGTGGTCCATTGCGATTCCAAAAACGACTTGATGCGCGCCCTCATCTTGTCGCTAACTGCCAGCTCCTTCTCCTTTTTCGCTTTGAATTCTCCTGTTTGGACATCAATTGTGCATCGACAGCAGCTCTCATCACCTGCAATGGCGTGGAGGAGTTTGAGTGGATCTTCTTCCCAGCTAGAGGCCACCTTGAGGTCCTGCAGCCATTTGTCGTGGTCCACCCCGGCATCTCTGATGCGCTGCATGATTTCCACTGCCGCTCTCGCCAAGCGGTCCGCGGGGAGGGTGCTCTTGTAGACCTCGAACTGGCCCTTAGAGACGAAGTCTTTGAAGGTGAGGGACTCCATGCTGATGGCGGACATTTTGTATGGATCTCCTTAATTACATGGCCTGACGGGCCTGAGAACCCAAAAATCTTTAAAAGATTCTAAAAAAAAAGTGCATATGAGTGGTATTATGGGTATTATATCCTGTGGTTCCTAAAGGCGAATCACATGGTCTTGACCGCGCTACTCCCTTTGCTATCTCGGATGATGTCACAGACTACGTGGTGAGTCCCTATGTGGCATCCCCGTGTAACTCATATGGGATATGAAGCAGTGGTCCGCATTGTCCGCCACCGGAGAGCATGGTGTTTGGGCACCCTCAAAAAACACACGGGGGATGACAGGCGCCCTGTTGAACACGGGATTCTTGGCGAGGAACGGGAACCTAGAGGGCACATTCGCATTTTTTTGCGGATAAGGGCTTATCCGCAGAGAAATGCCTGTTGGAGCCTGATTTCTGGCAGAAAAATGGCGCCGCCGCCAGCAGCGCAGTACCACGGGCGCCCAGGAATCGAACTGACGACCCCTGCCGCTGGCGACTTACCCTCTGCCCACTTGGACAGCGCGAAAACGGCAGCTGCGCCAGCAGTGTGAAGAGTGCAGCCGTCGAATCTTCCGCGTGCCTGTCTTGTCTATCTCCAACATTGATGAACTGCACGAGCACGCAAGGATCAGCCATTTTGCTCCCAACATCTGCCACCAACACTCCGTGGCATCAAGTTGTGCCCTGCACATGGCCGTGTACGCCCTTCTGCAGTCCAGCCACTCGGCTCCTCATCGTCGCCCAATGGGGGCGTGCTGAGTTCTCCACTTTCGTGCTCCTGCTTGGGCCAGACACACCGACCCCCCCCCCTACTCTGATTCAGGCCTCACAATCCCAAATCCAGTGCGCCTCTCAACAGCCGCCGCAAGTGCTTGGTGTTTTGCCACATAATAGGCACTGTGTGCTTTCGTTGTGCAATACTGCATGACGTTCTCAAAGTCAGCACGCCTAAATCTCCCATGCCGCGTGTACCCAATCCATGTACGGGGCTCCTAGTCTCTCCAGCTCCTTGACCAATCTTGCCGCAGATTTGTGCTGTGATTTTCCACCTTTCCCCTTGCTGGGTCCGCCCGTCGCACGGTTACCCCCATTGGGGTACTTTTGCTTGTAGTTGTCATGAGACAGGAGCATGACTTCCCCTATCTCCTTCGCCAATGTGTCCACCTCATTCGCCTTTGCGCACAGTAGGAATATCTTCAAGGAACCTATGGCCTCTGTCATCCATTTACCGTTGCCCGGGGCTTCGACAAATCCATCCAATGCTGCTGGGGTCAATGGCCGAACTATTTTCGCCCGTCGTTTACTCTCCGGCTTGCGCTTCAGAGCCCTCCATCTACCTAGAGATGTCGAGGTGACAACCCTAGGCCCGGTCTTGGGGGGCAGCCCTAGGCCCGGCATCTCACGGCTATGTGGGTCGCAGGTGGAGGAACTTCCCCTCATAAAGGAGTGACCAACGGAAGTTGTCAAATAGTGCCATTGCACCCAGTGCACACAATGCAAAATCAGGGTTGTCAAGGCACTTGGTCTCTAGTACAACCTTGTGCAGCTCAATCATGGAGATGTTGCCGTTCTTCATGAGCTCCGCAACCCCCATGCCGGACTTGTCAATTTTTCGCACCAGTGCAAAGCTTTCCGAAATGGACCACTGGGTATTAAGGAATGACTGAATTTTGGCCCTGGTGACATCGTTCACCACAAGTTAAGCCTCCTTGTTGGCCTTAAAATGCTTGTGGCCAACTCAATGGTGCACTTGCAGCAGCTCTCATGCCGCGCGATGGCATAGAAGAGATGCAATGGCTCTCCTTCCCACCCGCACGTTGTCTTGAATTCCTTTAGCCACTTGGCATGCTCCACTCCTGCTAACTGAATGCTCTCCATAATCTACGATGGAATCTCGACGATGGCCTAGGCCAAGTTCTCCGCAGGAAGCGTGTGTTCGTAGATTTCAAATTGTCCTTTCATGACGATATCCTTGAATGAAAATTGGTCCATATTGACACTTTGCATTTTGTAGGGTACTCAATACACAGTCTGACTAGCCTGAGATCCCAAAATCTAAAAACAACTCTACAACAGATAGCACACAGTTGAGTGTATCATGGGGTGAATCCTCTGATTCGCCTAATGGCCGATCCCTTGATCCTAATCAGCATGACAAGCGAGCCAAAAAAATTGGCGTTGATTGGCGCTGCTGTCCTAGTAGATAAACTTGAGGCGGAACCACATCGCGGCCTCCTCCCACTGTAACCCCTCACTCGGGGACCAACGCTAACGAAACCCCCCTTGTCTCCTTTGCTTCTACGCAAACTAGCAACCCCCCTGAGGCCCCGCCAACCATTGTGCTAGAGTCATTCAAATTGGGGACAAGCCTGAAACTAATAGTTACGGCCGCCCTATCTATGCTTACCGCATCTCTTGCGGCCTTTCACCGGCGCCTCTGACACGTCCAGCTTCTCGCACAACTTTTGCTAGCCAATTCTCACTTCCAACCTGCTTCCCATCACTTGAATCCTCCAAACGATCTCATCTCTCGCACGGTGGTGTCTCCAAAATTGACCAAAACTCCATGTAGGAGGTATGAGTCTAGACCGGCACCACCATTCCCTCCTAGAAATTGTGACTCATAGACGCCCAGACCTGAAACAACAACCACCAAAAAGGCCTCCAGGCCATGTTGTACATGAATGTGAATGGGTGGGTCTACAATTGGTTCCTCTCTGTTGTTTGCCAAAGGCGCAGACAGGATCCAAAGAGTCAGTTGACCCTAGCACTCCATCTGGCATTGGATACAAACCACCCTTCCCCCACGACCAATCTGTCGTGCATGCCACCTCCCCAAGGATCGGCGGAAACCTCACAAGGGCACAGAGCACCAGATCCAACATGCGTATAAGCCTGTGTGCGGCTTGGATGGCAATGTATTGAGTCTCCTTCGAGCTCCTTCGAGCAAAAAATCGGCATTGATGACCACTCACACAGGCGGGTCTGCACAATTGTTTGACTAAGCTTCTTTGTGAGGTTTTGCAATGCCTCCCCGCGCACTTGTACCTGACACAAAAGCTCCTGCATAGTGCTGGCCGTCAAGGCCGCCGCCATAGCCTCCAAACTCGCTGGAATTTGTGCCTGGACAAACTTCGTTCCCCTCACATTGGGGCGCACATCCTCGAAACATGATAATATGCACCACCATTTTTAGCAAAACATTTGATGACCCCGTGCACAAAACCAACGAGACAAACACCATCATCCACCGCCCCCTTGGTCACCGAAAGCATCAACATAACACCTGTTAGAAGTTTTGGGTGAGATGACATCACGCGCCAGGGGCGACAAGGCGTGACTTTCCCCTTTTCCGTAATGTGATAGTGAGAGGCCACAGGACTCACTCACTCCTTCACACCACACGTGAAACCAAAAAGCAGACTAAATACAAACGGGTGTGTAAACACCACAAAACTTCAGCTTGAGTGCTTCAAATTTTAATCTTTGACGCTCCATTTGTCTTGCGCTACTGTTTCATGCTTCCTTCACCAATGTCCATGTTGGAACCATCATGATCCGAGAAAAGTCATCACTCCACTCAATCTACTGCCTACCGATGGGAGGGAGGTTTGGGGATGCCAGCCACCAACCTAGAGCAAGGAGAGAGGGGAGGGCTAGGGTTGGGTGTGTGGTGAGGGCGGTGAGAGTCACCAAATTGGCGATGTCATTGACAGTGTATTGCATGGCAACACACTTCTGTTGGTTCCCTTATGCTCCAAAAATGTCATCAAACCATATGGGCAATGACACAAAAAAGGAGAACACCACTCTTTGTAGGGTACAAATATTTGGCTTAGTTGACGAGCAACAGGAAAATTGGTGTGTACCTAGGGTTCCAACTTGGTACCTTGTGCTTGAAGGCAGTTACATAAACCAACCAACTACCTCAACATCTACAACGAAATTGTTGCACTATGCTCACTACTATCCTTGCTTGGAGGGCCTTGACGGAGGGGTGTTGGGTACCGAGGTTGGCTTGAGCTTGGGATTCCGTGGGGTGCAATTGGCTGGTCGGAGACAGCTGAAGAAGTGCACATGGCTTGAGGAGCTATGGGCTACGCCAACTCACATGTGTAGTAGATAGATGACGGGATGTGGGGGATTGATGAAAAGTGTGGCTGCGCAAAGACGGCACGGAGAGGGATTTTTGGTCACCCTTTGATGGCAACGCTCTATTACATGTTCCCATGCCAAAGTGGGGTACGTTGTGCAATTCCACGGCATGGGGGGTATGTGGGGGAGTATCTCCGCCGCGCGCGCACCGCACGCTACCTCTACGGTGCGTTTCCCAGGAACAGCCTGGGTTTCCCCCCTCCTCTGATTGCCCCTACAGCGAGAAAACCCCTTGGTGGTAAAAGGTTGCTTGGTCAGGATAGGTGGCCAAATCTCCGCGCCGCGCCTACCGCATCAGGTGCTTCCCTTGTAGATAGAAGAGAATGCTTTTCAAGCAAGCTGCACAACACACAAACTTGTTTAATTCTTTGGGGGCATGAAAATTGCAATCGTGTACGCATATAACGATACAAGACTAGCCCTGCAATCCCACAAGCAACAAAAAATAGAAATGTGCAAGAAAATTGTGTGCAGCACATTTCTGAACACATGAGACTCGAGGTCATTCCCTATGTTCCCCTCTTCGATGGTTAATTGGTGTTCCAACCCTTCTACGCCTTTTCTCTTAACGATGCAAATGGTGCAAAAAAAAAAAAGAGTATTTAAGATTGACTGAAAAATTCACATTGCACCAGAATACCCTGAGCCTACAGCACTAGCAGTGCACCTGCAGCACACAAAAAAAGAGTTTTTGACAGGGGGTGGGCGGGTGACAGGGAAACAAGCCACAGCTCACCTGGAAATAGGTCGCAATTGCCTCCTTTTTCTTTTGATACTGAGTACTCATAATGGGCAAACTCCATGTAAAACATGTTTCAGACCTTGTTGGTGTGTTCCTCACCTCGTTTGGCCATTGGGTGGGTGGGGGGGTGGGGGGGGGGGGGTCCTTTCCAGGGGCCTGGTTCACAATGTGCAATTTTCAGCGCCAACACAGCCCAGAAATCATCACGGCACCATGGCCGTTCGGCTCTGACTCCAGTCTTGCAAGCACATCTTGGCCCCATGCCCGTCCCTCACAAAATGTGCAGGACAAGATATCACTTTCCTTGTTACCGCAGGAGGCACTGCACTTGTGATTGGTAGATACTTCTGGAATATGAAAACCCCAGGCCCATGTAAATCAGAAATGCAAGTGGGGGATGAAAAATGAGACGGGTACATTGAAGCCTGAAAGACCAAACCACATGGACCCATGACAGGTGTTCATCTTCCACATTTCTTTTCCTCTGAAGCACCAGCCAACAACTTAAATCTGTGATGCCACCACCCCATTTTCACTCACTGTGCATCCAGGCAGAAGAACAAACGCAGCCTTACTAACAAACCACTGCAAGCCTACATATGTACACTCTGCATAAAGACCTCGTCATTGTTGTCATCCAAATGCTTGGGTTCTGCAACCTGGATTTCAGAATGGTCTTCTGCACTTTGCAGGGAGGCCAACGTTGTCTCAGCATTTGTGTTCAACGGCACCTGAGTGTGCACAAGAGGAAGGGAAATGCAGGTGAGAACATTCATGGTCAAGATACAGAGGTAGGACAGGAAGCCAAGCAGTCCAAACATCATTGTTTGATGACGCTTGGAGCACACTGACAGCAGTGGTGGAAGAAAACCGGTTTGCCCGTGGGGGGAGGTTGCCAGAACCCTTTCTCAGACCTGGCCACTCCCCTTCAGGGCTCAGGTGGAGAGTACCCACCACCCAAAGGACCCTGGGCTGCCGGGTCCAGTTGGTGGTGGTGGGCTGGGGTGGGGGTGGGGTGGATGGATAGATGGATGGATGGTTTGAGCATTGGGAGGAGGAGGAGCCATGGGTCTCGCACCCAAACGGGCTTAGGAAGCAGACGCGTGGTCTGGTTCGTAGCCACTCCTTTCGTCTCCACCGTGACGAGTTGTACCGAAGGCCGGGGTACCGACGTCAGTGGGTTGTAAGGCACTGGCCGGTTGCGAAGGAACTGTCGCAGCGACTGCCCCCTCCTGCCGTCAGCACTATCCCCGACCTGTTTAGTAGACGTGAAGTCAGGACATCACCCGACTGCGTCATTTTTTCTGGTCATAGCGTCACTGTACCGCTTCATCTTTTCGTAGCCCGTCGCGCGCACGTCATCACTGCGTGGCCAGGTTCCCAATGTGCGGAAACATGCACAAATGGCCGCGGGTCTCATCATTTTTTCGTACCCAAAACAATGCGAGCGTCAGAGTATAGCCTCGAGTGGACAAGTCCACCGCCAAGGAGTAAGAGTTCAAACCAGCGGCGCCATTGCTTGGCAGACATGAGCGGGCGTCGAAGACAAGGAGACCATGATGAGATACCATTCAGCACCCACCGAATATCCTATGACCCACCAGACGGTACCCGGCACCCGGGGCCGCTAGTACTGCATAGTGGTATCTAGTATGAGCAACTGTGAATGTTTGATCACCCCCTTGGGGTAAGTGGTTGGAATCGGCCAATGTTTTGTTAGGCGCCGGTACGCCACCGGCTCGCGCATATGACCCGCATGTGGTCACTTACAACAAGCAGCTGCGCACTCGCGTGCAGGTGGCGCGGTAGACTGTCCACCGGCCACTGGGATGGCGAGACCGCGTGAAACTGCTATTGCTAAGGCGAAAGGGTATAGGCCTTGGGTACGACGATGTTCCAAAGAGTAGTGTTCCGGTCCAGGTATGTGAAAGGAGGCAGCTGGAGAGAACACAGGCACGTGGGGCAACTCCATAAGACGTTGGACAATCACTAAGCACTGTCGTACCAAAGAAAACAACCGTTCTTGGGGAGCACCATGTCGTTCCCAGTGCGACATGGTACCGGTGGACCTCTGGCACCGGGCACGTTTCTGGTCGCTGAACCGCCAAACCAAGCCAAGTCCCTCCCCAACGTACCAACACACCCCACGTGGTGGGCATGTGTTCAACCCACTGGAGGACATGTTTGGAAATAGCCCCGGCCGATCTGGTGTAGACACAATACCAAAAGAAGCTGCGGAAAGGGCACGACTGCACGATATGTTTCACGGACCACGTGGAGCGGCACGGAACGCATTGCGAGGGGGTGGAGGGGTGAATATTGTGCGGAAGGGCAACACATCGAAGATGCTCCGGCCAGGTTAGCTTACCCCGCATAACAAGGGATGTATAGACATGAAGGGTCGGATCACGAGGATAGTGTTCCACCGAGAAGGTCCGGCAATATACCCGCGCCGTCTCTCGTTCGATGTGAGTAGAAACATCATAGTGTTGCACCCCATTCACTACGAAGCAAGGTGTGGGCTGCAAAAGTGTGGTGTCCTTAGCCACCGAGTCTACGGAATCCAATATATCATCCAGAAAGGTGTGAATAGATAGGTGTGGGGTCCTGGAACTGTGATACAAGGTCCTAGCATGCACGTAGCAGATCGCCCACTAGCCCTTCCTTCGTGGAAGAAGGACTGTCTGAGACTAGTGCTGTAATGTAGGATTTGGAATCTGTAAAAGTGGGAGCAGTATCCGTACCCTGGCCGCCCCTTCTACCTCATACCCCCGACAGCCTGTGACACATGCGGCACCGCACCGTTAACACTACCCACGTTGTGTACACCTCCACTGCCAACGAGTGATCAAGAGCAAATGGGATAAAGACAGGGTAGACCCTGTACTAGCCAGTGGCAAGACAAACAACTGCAAACGCCCCTCCACAGCGACGATCCGGAAACCATAATCCGTCGGTCACAAAGGCGGCGTCATCGGGGATCATGTCTAAGGTCGGAACACGGCCCGAACGCCAACGCCACGGGCCAAGGATTGTGAGGGGGGGGGGGGGGTTTCCATACCCAAGAGTGAAGAGGCCACCCCGCACGGTGGGCTTGGTCCAAAGTGTGGTAGCCTTGGTCTAACCAAGCGTGAACCTATGCGGCCTACAAGGGGCGGCGCACGCAGGCCATAGTGTGAGGATGCACCCGGGATGGGGGGTGGGAGGGGCTGGATCAGGCAAGTAGACCGAGATACCAAGAAAGTGCACATACGCCAACGCCCTGTTGTGGTCCGTATTGTGGGACCTGCAAAAGAATTTTAACCCCGGCTGGTAGCCGGGCATGTCAGGGTGCATACTCCGACGTGTTGTGAACAGGCTGTGGAGAGTGGAGGAACGGACTAATTCAATAGCATGCTGCAGCGGGCGGAGATATGTCAACAGGAAAGTGCTGATAATGGACACCCCTGCTGGTTGCAGACCCGTCCACCCGGCCTCGACCGGGTGGAAGAAAACCACTGACAGCAGTTCATCCCAGTTGGCGATACCTCGGATGGCAGAGGGAGCCGCGTGGTCGTTGACTCTCGTTGCCGAAAAGTTGGGGGGGAGTACGGCAGCGTGCCAACGGTGCTGGCCTCCAATGGCCCCAGAATGTATATGCAGAGGGAAACTCGCCGGTAACTCTGGCGTGCGTAGTACCGCGGAGGCTTTCCTGGACGAGAGAAAAAGCTTAATCTTGTCAACTCGGTGATAGACGTGCGGCATCAAATGCCGTCCCACGACATGGACATATCCTGGCCCGCTGTGCATTTTGATAAGGGTGTTGCCCATCAGTGCGACAAGCCGAACAAACTGCACTTCATGGAGGGTGCGTGTCGCGACGACCCTCAGTTGTTTGGGAACAGAGGAGAAAAGTTTGGAGGTTGAACTGGCCCTGAACAAACTGAGTAAGAAAGAAGGGAGGTCATCCACAGACCCCAAACACCAGGTAGTATCATCCATATACCCGAGGCGGTTAAAAAGGCCTCCCGGACTTTCTGGAAGACTGAAAATGGTGAGGACCAAAGCCGCTCCGATTTCGTTGACTACACAAAATAACATGGTGGAGGCGGGGCAGCCCTAGGCCAGGCCCGCTAGGAGGCGTGCCACCGCTTCCGCCACACCTTCACTCCCTCCCATGCGGATGTGTGCCGTAACGGCCGCTGCAACCAACAAAAAGGCAATGGGACTCGCGAAACCTGCCGCTATCAAAATGTCTTCCACGGACTAGTGGACAACCGAACCGTAGGCGTGACGAATGTCTTCAACAACTATGACTGCTGACAGACGATAGTGGATGCGGTCGTGTAGCACCCTCAGCAGGTCTGGGGCAGAGGACCCCTTACACCACGCGCTTGGCTTGGTCCAAAGTGTGGTAGCCTTGGTCTAACCAAGCGTGAACCTATGCGGCCTACAAGGGGCGGCGCACGCAGGCCATAGTGTGAGGATGCACCCGGGATGGGGGGTGGGAGGGGCTGGATCAGGCAAGTAGACCGAGATACCAAGAAAGTGCACATACGCCAACGCCCTGTTGTGGTCCGTATTGTGGGACCTGCAAAAGAATTTTAACCCCGGCTGGTAGCCGGGCATGTCAGGGTGCATACTCCGACGTGTTGTGAACAGGCTGTGGAGAGTGGAGGAACGGACTAATTCAATAGCATGCTGCAGCGGGCGGAGATATGTCAACAGGAAAGTGCTGATAATGGACACCCCTGCTGGTTGCAGACCCGTCCACCCGGCCTCGACCGGGTGGAAGAAAACCACTGACAGCAGTTCATCCCAGTTGGCGATACCTCGGATGGCAGAGGGAGCCGCGTGGTCGTTGACTCTCGTTGCCGAAAAGTTGGGGGGGAGTACGGCAGCGTGCCAACGGTGCTGGCCTCCAATGGCCCCAGAATGTATATGCAGAGGGAAACTCGCCGGTAACTCTGGCGTGCGTAGTACCGCGGAGGCTTTCCTGGACGAGAGAAAAAGCTTAATCTTGTCAACTCGGTGATAGACGTGCGGCATCAAATGCCGTCCCACGACATGGACATATCCTGGCCCGCTGTGCATTTTGATAAGGGTGTTGCCCATCAGTGCGACAAGCCGAACAAACTGCACTTCATGGAGGGTGCGTGTCGCGACGACCCTCAGTTGTTTGGGAACAGAGGAGAAAAGTTTGGAGGTTGAACTGGCCCTGAACAAACTGAGTAAGAAAGAAGGGAGGTCATCCACAGACCCCAAACACCAGGTAGTATCATCCATATACCCGAGGCGGTTAAAAAGGCCTCCCGGACTTTCTGGAAGACTGAAAATGGTGAGGACCAAAGCCGCTCCGATTTCGTTGACTACACAAAATAACATGGTGGAGGCGGGGCAGCCCTAGGCCAGGCCCGCTAGGAGGCGTGCCACCGCTTCCGCCACACCTTCACTCCCTCCCATGCGGATGTGTGCCGTAACGGCCGCTGCAACCAACAAAAAGGCAATGGGACTCGCGAAACCTGCCGCTATCAAAATGTCTTCCACGGACTAGTGGACAACCGAACCGTAGGCGTGACGAATGTCTTCAACAACTATGACTGCTGACAGACGATAGTGGATGCGGTCGTGTAGCACCCTCAGCAGGTCTGGGGCAGAGGACCCCTTACACCACGCGAACTGTGTGGGGGGGATGACATGGCGTGAACATAGCAGTGGCAGGTAGTGGTTAGTGATACACATGGCAACCAGCTTCCAAACTGTGGTCATATTTAGCAGGGGTCGGGCATTAGATACAGGCCCGTGGGGGAGTTTACGGGGTAGTGCATAAAAATCGCCGTGCAGGAGTTGCGAGACTACATGTCCTTGAAGGATACGGTTTACAAAGGTAACCAACTATCTAGGGCTTCTGCTGCCTGTAGCGATGTAGGGACATGGTGCCCCACCACAGAAGTGGGAGCTACTCTGGCTGAAAAAGGGCGCCGTAAATATTTTCTGTAATCTTTTTTTTCCGGTACGATACTGTCTTGAGGCGCCCATAGAGGGGGCCAGGTCCAACGACCTCTCCAAGTGCACAAGGTCCCAAGCGCAGCGCACCGGCTGCGGAGGACGGCCACGTGGCGAGCACAGGTCCCACCAGGGAGGGCATGTGGTGACAATATGTTGGAGTTTGGAGTGGGTTGCCCCAACTATCCCTGGCACACCATCCGAGGGGCGGGCGGGCCTGAAAACACACTCCGCCATCTGCTGAACCGTGGAAAGAAGATGCACATATGCGCCGTTTGTGGCGGTAGCATCCACCCGCATGGGACTACCTTGGTTTTGGTAGGCCTGTACCTGAGTTAAGCCGGCCCGAGCAGGGAGTGGGAATTGTCCGCGCGGTTCAATGTTGCCTAGCGCTTCCAGAGTAGGGATGGACGTTAGGTGCAATACCAACGGGATGTGATTCGACGGAAAGACAAACTGCGTGCAGAGGTGTACCGTGCCGGCAGAGGACTAGGAAGCATGCGTGATGAAATGATCGATGGCCCCCACATGCCCTTGATGGTTGACCCATGTAGGGCCTAGGCATGACGCAGGTATAGGGACCAATCGCAAAGCACAACACAAATCCAAAAGAACTTGGACTCTCTCAGGGTCGGAAGAAGGTACCGCAGGGGTCCACCCCGTGTTGCACTGAAAATCCCCACTCATGAGTAGAATGCGGTCGTCGACGAGCAAGAATGAGCGGAACCACTCTAGTGCATGCCTATACTCCGGGATTCTCCCAGATGCGGGCAAGTAGGCTATTACCGCACGCACTGGAGTGCGGTGAAAAGAGAAGTTAACTACCAGTCCCCTGTGTTCTAGATGTCGAAAAACGTCTTCTACCTCAACCTCAATGTCCCGTTGAAAAAGGACGGCCACAGCGATGGAAGAATGTTTCATTTGCATAGAAAAATTTATACAGAAAATTTTATCTGTTATATGCCGTGAAAAGAGTAAGAGGGGGGTAGGGGGCCTGTTTCTTGGAGGAAAACCACCAACGGTTAGTGGCTCAGAAGCATTTGTTGGAGAGGGCGTTCTTTGCCTTTGAGGGTGTGCCTAACATCGATCATGAGGGCCTGTACTCCACCAGTTGGCAACTGGTTATCAGCAAGAGGCGGGGGGGGGGGGGGGGTCATGTCAGGTGCTCCTGTAGGGGCGCCGCCGCTGCCAAAAGCGTTATCTTTTGAATAAAGACTTATCCAAAACCACGCACGCAGTGTCTGACATCCAATGCGATACAGGTGGACTCTTGAATGCTGGGAATGACAATCTCTAGTACACCTAGGCCATGTAATTGATAGACGATACAGTAGTTAGTCCACTGAGCGTGCAAAGCAGTAAATTAGTAAGTGACTCGCAGCAAATGGATATTAGTGAGAAGATGGGGTATAGGCACAAGAACCGCCAGTTCCGATGAGGGGTGGCAAAACCCGACGACTGTGCAGTCCATGAGACAATGACCCCATGGTTGGACGCCAGCAATCGGGGTCCAGCGCAAAAGAAAATTGGTGGGCCCTTCCAATGAGAGTGAGCTGGGCTCAGGTTCGAGTTGCCCTTAGCTGTTGAGCTACTGCCACCGGCTGCTGTGTTGTCCTAGGGGGGGGGGGGGTTCTGGGGCTGCACATAAAAGGGGTGGGGAGTGGGCGGGGGCAGCAGACTGTGGGAGGCCGACGGGGAGGGGTATTGGGGGGGGATACTGGTGATAGACCGGGTACGATTGGTCGTACCATTGTGCACCGCCCCCTCTCCATCGGTACCCCCCCCCCCCCATGGGAATGTCCAGGGGGGGGAGCGGGACCGGGAGCGTCTGTCTCGTCTCGGGGAGCGATCTCCATAATACTTGTGGCGCCTTCCTGGGCTGGGGGACCCACACTGGAACCTAGAGCATTTGCGAGGTGCAGCCACAATATGGGGTGGTGCTGTGGGGGTCGCCGAAGCGGGAGCAACAAGGGGGTTTGGGACAGCGACAGAGCTGACCGTTGCGACGGAACCTACGGAGGTCTTTTTAGGAGCAAAGGAAGAAGAAAATTGCGACTCATTCGCCCTGCTGCGCGCGGATTCCATGGTTGGTAGTGTCCGATTTTCCAAACGATGCGAAATCTCGGATACGTGGTGGACCCCCCTTATTCTACCAAACAGCGGCTCTCCGGTTTGACCTCCAGGACGACAAAGGTCAGTCCAGGCTGGAGCATGCCATCACTGATGGAACATAAGGACTGAGAGAAAGTGGTCCGCAGAGTTGTGGCCAGTAGCGGGGCCGTCATGACTTCTGGGGGGGCCGGGTCATCGTTAGCGTTCCATGCCACAAACATTCCTACGCTATAAACTCCCGGATCTGAACTGGTACCTCGCTGAGAGTGCGCGGCACTGCTTGCAGCTTGGTTGCGCTGCACGGCCTGCGCAATGTCAGTGGGCGCTGGGGAGGGGGGGTGACAAGATGATAAATGAAGCTGGAGATGTTGTCGAGAACACTGCTGGGCAAAACATGCTTCTTCAAAGCGCCCCATTGTTCCCGTAGGTTTGTCATAGGGAAGTTGGGGACCGGGCACCGTGCTGGTTGCATTGCGAGATGAAACCGCTTCGCATGGGTTGGTGCATTGGCGTCAGTCTGCTCATTTATCCAGGAAAGGAAACCATTTAGCACAGAGTCTTGGGGAGAAACTTTGGTGGGGGGTGGGTCAACGGCTGGCGAGGCTAGGTGTGTGTCCTTCATCGTCGCCGGAGGCTTGGCCATTGCTTGCGGACTATCGAACTCCAAAAAAAGAACTACAGCCTCCCAGCCTCCTGGGTTGGCGGGGAGTTTGGTGTCGCTGCCAACTCTATGAGCCTACGCACGTGCTCGACCGGCATACCCCTAGCGACCCAGGAAGTGGTAAGAACACGTACAGAATGACGAAAGGCGTCATGGGTTGGGGGTGGGATCTGGTACTCGGGGGGGGGGGGGGGGGGGCTTTGAAAAAATTTAGGAAGCTGTCCGGCACGGGTCCTTGATCCCGCCCAGCATTGCAGACAATTTCATAAGGGAAAAGGTAGAGGTCTACATGCAGCGATCCACTTCGGACCGCACCATAAGTCTCCCATCCACAGGGTGAGACTCAGTCCGTGCAACACGCAGCTGTTGTTGCAACCATTTAACTTCGGAGGTGTGCCGCCGAGCTTGTTCTTGCCCCTACTGCAACGCAGTGTGGCCTGCTTCGTGGCCTTTGGCTGGTCCTTTAGAGTAAGTGTCTCATCTTGTACGCGGTGAACCTCGTCCGGAGCAGAAAGCATGGGCAGGGCGGGGGGTGCAGGCGTCGAAGGCACATCCCACAGTGGTCATTGACCAAGTCAATAGCTCCAAGTTTAGGCAAGGCAACGACATCTTCCAAAAATGATGTGTCCGCTCACGGCTTGCACCATCTCCGCCGAAGACCTAGCCACTTTGTTGTAGGCGCGAATCCACAAGGTAGGGGTGCGTTGTTGTGCCAAAGCATGCACAAGGTATCCTGCTAAAGCCCATGGCTGCCCGTGGCAGCATTTGCACATCCATGATCCATTCCAAAGCGGGCTCAGTGTGGACAATGATAGTAGAAGCGCAGAGAGCATGTGCGAGACGATTGGCCAGCATGACCGTGATCAAAGGGATGCCCGTGAACTGAGTAGGCACCGGGCGCTGATGAGGCTAAGAGGTGAGAACCGCCGCACATGCCACCATGTGGGCGTGAAACGCCCTCACTTGATTGGGACCTTTTCTTTACTTTACTTTACTGTTGTGGTAAAGATGATAGCCTCTGGCATATTCCAAAATGACGCAATGACATCTTGAGCGTGTTTTTGAACCCATAAATCCCAAGCGGTCTTATACTTGTCGGGTAGGCGATGTAGGATGACGTGCACGATCTCCCTACAACACTTCGAGGACATTGTACCCGGTTGTTCCCCCATCGGTCCCCAGAGTGCACGAGATCCCTTGCTGGACCAAGGCTCTGGAAATAGGTGGAAAAGGCGGATTCCACATAGCGACCAATTTCTCGGTGGTTGAATTGGCATACTGCAGGTACCGCAAGAGAGGGATGCCTTGTGCCAAAGCAAGTGGAACATGCTGAACCACTTGAAACCCCATGGGGGTGCTGGCGTCCACGGTCGCAGTACGCAACACCCCTTGCGGGGCAAGGTGACCTATGAGACACTGTCAGAACCGTGGCGATTGTGAGGGCCCAGCGCTAGGCATCACAGACGTGTGACGGCAACTGTCCATGTAGCGTCGGTGTGTCGCATTTCACTTCCTCTACCACATCAGATGACAAGGTCGCAACTAGCTCGTGTAGGACCACTCGAAAACAGGGCTACGAAGTAGCCCGCAAGATAGCCATGAGTGCATCCGGTATCTCTGTTACGGGTTCAAGATCAGACATGGTGCGGAAGGAAAGAGGAGGTGGCTATGGCGTGCGTGGAGGACATCTTCCGCGGCTAGCGTAGAAATGGGCAGGCATCATCACACAATGACTGTTTGGACTTGGAAGAGACATGGAAGACCCTCACGAGAACCCGCACGGATAGGTGCCGCTTTGGTGGACCCGGTAATGGGATGCAGTGCGGAACTGTGGAATGCGGCCTCCCTCCCATGCTCCGCACGGGTCGTAACCGCTCTGGAGGACGTGTTCATCGGGTAATGGAAATGCGACGTGACCAGCTGGTGGCCGTCATGTACAGAACACATGCACAAAAATCAGCATACCTCAAAGTAAAACAGCCGTTAGTAGGGTGAGAAGGCGATTACAGCATGTGGGGCTAGATGACATGTACCAAGCGGCCACAAGCAAGGAGGGGCTGATTGGCGCGGTCACAGGTAGAAAATTGTGTTTCGTAATGGTGGTGGGGGGCGGGGGGCAGAGGTTCAAACGACATTGTTGTATGACGTATGTGGCCCTGTGTTATGTGTGTTGTGGACATGCTGTACGGGATAGGAACTCAAGGAAAAAATCACAGGACGAGACACGTCACCCATCCACCGACGGTACCCGTGGTGGAGTGGGATGTGGAAGGGGGAGTGGCTTGGACCTTGCCAAAGGGCCCCTGGGCGGACGGGGGAACAAGGATTCAAACTCCCGACGACGACGATGCCATTCCATGGAGCGTACTACTAGACCGTCCATGCCTGTTACAATTATTGGTGTTTTGTAACACTACTCTTATTCCAAGCTGTTCTAGTGTTACCTATTTCGCAGGCTGCCGGCGGTGGTGGTGCACGTCTTGCATGTCCACGGCCCGTGTCGGCGGTGGATCGTGCCCCCCGGCTCATCCCGCCGGTGTCTGTGTGTTGTGGTGGGGTGTTCCCAGTGGAGGTCGTAGACCGCCACCCACATCTCCAGTGAGATGTACCCGGCCTGTGCCTAGGGGATGAGCAACGGGGGGGGGGGCTCCTTGGGACCCAAGCATGAAGCTCTGGCTGCTCAAACGTCCCTAGCAGCAAGCACTTACCTTGTTTGGGGTGCCCATTGGCTTCGGTAACCCAGAGGATTTAGGCTCTTGTGAGATAGAGCATGTGACTCGTCAACTTGTGGTGGGCAACTTTAGGCAGCCCGGCCCGCCCCAGACTGCCCAAGAAAATTCGGGACAACTTCCTGGCTTTGGTCTTAGCTCACCCATGGGTTTTCAGCTCTTCTGTGATAGAGCTTGTGACCCGTCAGATTATGGTGGGCAACTTTGAGCAGCCCAGGTCCCCCTTACTACTGTGGAAGGTCAGGGCAACATGAAGCACCTGGGCCCTCACCTAGTTGCCGACGGGCACGTAAGTGGGATAAGGGGACGGAGGGAAGGAAGGGGAGAGGGATCTAAAAATGGACACGCCCTTGTCTGGGTCTCTCACTTGCTCCGCGGCACCCCAAGCTACTCCCCTAGGCTACTTCCATAGGAGCAACTCAACTAGGGGCACCACATTATGGGTGCTGCGGGGCAAACAGGGTACCAGGTTTCAGAGAAGAGAGGGACAGGGGGTTGGAAAGGAGTCGGGCAACTTGAGGCGTCCCGGACCCCCCAGGGCACCCTCTGTTGGGCAACTTTTAAGAGGATAGAGCCCTCTCTAGCTGCCGCAACCCGCTTCTCCGGTCTATTTGCGATGTCCTGGTGCCATTCAGGCCCCCACACCACAGCAAGGTCACTTGCAGGGGTGGGGAGCGGGAACACATATCACTCAAAACATCTTGCACGTCGCGTTGATCAGTTTGGCAGCACATACTCCGGGGCAAATTTTTGGCAAAAAAATAACCTTGGACAGGCCCGCATGTATGGGAAAACACCCCCCCCCCCCCCCCGGTGTGGGGCAGCAACCGCATCCGGGTGCAGCACATGCCAGCTCCACAATTGTTTTCTCCGGGCAAATTTGATCTCAGGTTTGATTCCCAAGATAGTATTCTTGTTGCCTGACATGTACAACACAATACCAGATAGCCCATGAGGTAGGCATCAGACCCTCACACTCCTTGAAAACACCAAAAGCAGGGTCCAAACTGCTCTTTTCCATGCCATACACAACGTCAAAAGCGGGTTGCCCAACAAATTTCACCATCCCCCCCCCCCCCCCCCAGTCCAACGTTTAGCTATTGTGGCCTTGAGAGACAAGCACATGATGGAATCATGCTCAATGAGATCGGTATCGATAATTAACATTGGAAACATGTGCCACACACCATAGAGCCTTCTTCGGCTGTCATTCCCACTTCTGCCAACATATTTTGAACATCGTTCAGCAATGGGACACCTGGGTCCTTTGCAATATGCTCCAAAAGAAGCTGCATGTGTTTGCTGGTGGTTGACATAGAGCTACTTGTAGTCGGCACTTGATGAGCCCCTACCAGCTGTCTTCGGATGGGTGGCGGTGTGCCACGTTTAATTTCGAAGGCTTCAAAGTCTTTTGTCGAAGTGGGCAGTGGGTGATTTTCTTTTCCATTTCCTTGCGATGCTGCATGGCAGCTATGTAGATGTGTTGGCCCCCAAGGGCATACCAAAAGCCAGCCAAACAAACAGCAATAGTGAGCACAGTAGATAGCACAATTACAGTGCCCGAGTAAACATGTGCTGAACATACGAACTCCAGGTACCGGTAATAAATCGTCCATAAAGCCAGGGGGTGGTGCGCGCAGTAAATCCTCATAGCGCGCTTGGACGCATTCGGAGTTTAGCCCACGAACCTGATCTTCAGTACGCGAAGTATCAATCAGAATTTGATCCCAGCGGACCCGAATGCACTTGGTTGAAGTGAGGTAGTCAACCAGACAAATATTAGCCTTCCCTTTGGGCTTCGCCTTTGGCTTTGGCTTCGCAGGAGGTTGGGGGGCTGGTTCTTCAGCTTGCGTCTAACTCAATGCAGCCCAACAAAGGTACAGGGTGTGTGAAGCGGACAGCAAACTGGTGTGATACCACAGACGCATGAATTGCCCAAGCAAAAGGGAAGCAAGTGGGGGTGATGACAATGGGAACAATGAAACAGCAGGGGGGGGGGGGTTGGCAGAAATTTTCGTCCAGAACCAAGTAGAGTCATTTTGCAGTATGGATTTTGAGAGGAGGGGAAGGGCTGGACTAAGTTTCGTCCGGCTTGTTAAAATGCTTCAAATGGGCATACCTTTTTTGCTATTCACCCTAACCTAGCAGAAATTTCGTCCAGAACTAGTCATCATGGCAAATAGAGACATGAAATTTGAAATTGCTGTTGTGCAGGCACAGACAACACATATTCTTCATGCACCATTTGTTAACGTAGAGACGGCATTAAAAAAACACATGTACAAGACCAAAATGTAACAAAGTGCACAAAAGGAGGTCCTAACAGGCAGGTAGTTTGCGTTGCGTAAATGTGAGGAAAGATGAGTTTGATAACAATGTTGTCGTATGTGGCAGTACCATGGCCAAAAATAAGGTAACTGCGATGAAGCGAAAGCTGAATGGGCGCATTTGGGATAAACAATGGATCCAACCTCACACAGCTACACTCGTAGCATTGCCACTTTAGAAATTTCCGGTTTGCAAGCATGGCTGGCAAGGTGGGAACCGAGTGACACTTGCCCGCCTTGCAGCGGTGACTATATACCATGATATGCCCACCTGTTCATTTTGCAATGCAGATCGCCATGATGTAGCTCACCATTGGAGCCGGAACCGGGTTGATGGGGACAATCATGAAATGACAGCTATAGCCATTATACGCTTGACATGTGCATCTTGTGGAGAGCCAAAAGATGCACGGTTTGACGATATGAAGAAAGAAGACATGAGACATAATTGACGAAAGCACTTGATGAAGCAGTCGTCCACGTGTGACCGTGTGGCGGTGTAGGCAACTTGAGGTGAATTTTTTTGTCCCTGTTTGTAATGCACTGGCAACGTTGTGGTTGTACCACTACCATTGACCGTCCACGGCCAAATGAATGATGGGGGGTTGGGGGGCAAGTGGCCTCCAAGGAGGACAAATAGCAAGTGGGTACGCCAAAAAACAAGCGTAGCTTTGGCCAAGCGGGTATCGCTTCTCGTGTTTTGAATCACGCACAACAAACATTGTCAAGCCAAGCAACATAAGCCATTCAACACAATTGGGAAAGAGCCGATGAAATTGAATCTACTAGATCCAGGGTGGATGAAGAAGAGGAAATAATTGTACAACCTTTTGTGAGCACATCACCCAATAAGTTTACGAGTGTAGAGGTTGGGGCCTCACTCGCTTGCATGGTTAGAGAGTTGTGGGAATGAACCGGGATGAATAGATTCCCGGTTCAACCCGAAGGTAACTTGTAGACATGCGAATTCGTGAAGGCGTTGCTGCGAGCTATCCTTGATGAGAGGGCGGAGGTTGCGGAAATACCTGCATGACCCAAAGAATGGCACGAAAAGGTGGGAGAAATATGTGAGGACATTCATTGCGGCAGCTGTTGCGGGCTCTGGGATTTTGAACGGGTGAAAGAAATGAATGTCCTCGACTTGGAGATCTTGAAATTGAATAAGGACGAAAGCAAATGGTACAGTAACTTTCTACTAGGAGACTACACATATGCTATGAGCTATGAACAAGAAGGACAATTGTATTGGTTTGATCATGACTTTGCAAAAAACAGTGCGGCACAATTGTGCAATATGTGCCATTGGGGCTTGTTTGGCAAGAGAGGTTCTTGTCTAAGTGGTCAACCACCCCAAAATCTTGAACGATTCAAATAAAGAAGCATTTCAATCGCCATCAGGGAGTGGGGGAAATCCGTGCATTCCTCATGGGAATGCTCGTGCCATTGCTAATGGCAAGCATTTTAGTAAGTGTTGTGACTGGCCACCGGGGTCAATGGGCCCCTTTGGTGGACCAGCGATGTCTTGTCACAAACCCCCCCTTCCCCCACCCACGCACATGGTGACGGTCCACCCATGGCCAATGGACCTGGACACCCTAGACACCGGGGACATTAGTCAGGACACTTGTATACTTGAGGGAATTCGCACTCAATGTGTGTGCACCAGGGTTGGGAAGGCACAACAAACACCGCAACAACGTGCGCATCTCGCTGCACCGTATCTAGCAGGTGTCGATGCCACCGCATGTATTGATGTCACACACGTACTAGCGGCAACGACCGCCGTGAATTACCAATGAAAGCAACACGGAAGCGCTTCCAACTGTGGCAAAGTCAGCCCGTGACGGGTAATCACTTTGGAACAACAGCACAAGACACACGCATATACTCCCCCTTAGCCCACTTGGGGCCCTCGGGCGTAGCATCATCACCCCTCTCCTCTGAAGCGAGGTCCGAATCCGTGTCATCGTGCCCATCCTCCGTCTCCTCATCCATGCAACGAGGTCGTAACGAGACGCCGGGGCTGAGCTTCAAGGGCGGGATCTTCAAAGAGCAACAAACGGCATTTGTATAGCGCCCCATCTTGCACGATTTGGCACTCAAAACATGGACGGTTTGATGGAACAACTTGGTGCAGTCGTTAGACTCAGGAGTATCACGGACCGGGCTGACAACCCCTACACAAGGGGTCCCCGGGGCAGAAGCTGCTGGTCAAACCACACGGTTAAATCTCTGCGCCGCGTCAGGTGTTCCCCCTAAGAGCCCCGGTGAAAAGGGGGACAACAAATTGACATGAGAACAACTGACTACCGACCACGCACAAAGACCATCAAGTGCGACTTCTTGAAGCTAGTTGCCATATGGCAGGTCCTTGACCGCATGCTGCACCCACGGACGAACGTAAAGTGGCCGCTAACGGTGTGGTAGCATGGACAGGCAAAACCAGTTGGCTCGTTTTCATTTGCTATCCGCATTATGATTTTGGCTTTGGCCATCATGGGGTGATCAATGTGTTCGGTGCTGTGGGGAGGAATTTTCGCACGAAGGGCGGCGAATCCAATGTTCTTTATTGATTGGATCGGCAAATCCTTTCATTTGTCTAATGCCACATTGTTGGCCAAGTGGTTGGTTTCTTTGGTGATCTTTTGCCCAAGGAAAGATCTCCTGCACTTTGTGGGCCGCATTATGTGACCAGCACACCCATGTTGGGGAGTGCCGCCGTTCTTGGCACTGGGGTGGTCCGACATTTTGTGGGGTGGGCGTTGCAGGGGTGGGACATACCCTGTGGCGCATTTTACATGCCATGAGTGTACCCATAGTGTTGGCGGGCAGCACCATAGCATGTGTGGTCATGTCGTTGTGGCCGTGTTGACGACTACTACCCAGGATGGCCACTACCATTGTGACCGGGCCCGTGGGTGGAAGTCCCCACCAGCAGCACCTCCTCCGCCGATTGTGGGCACGGCTACTTCAACAAGGGCGTCCCCATTGCCGAACACAACGCCCCCTTGCTGTGCCAACGCCGGGGGAGGGAAGCATCCTTCACGTAACACTGCTGTAACAACCGAGCGTTGAAGTTCTATTCAAAAATCTTAGCCACCACCTTCTCCTCCCCGATCCCCCACGGGACCTCACAATCATGCTCCCTCACTAATGAATGCAAAATTCACGGAGGGTTAGCTCGGGCCCGCCCTGTTTTTTTTTGGGGGGGGGGGATCACACCTCACATTAATTGACGGGCCTGGAAGGGGTTCCATGCGGACAAGAGCCTCGCTAGAAATGTAAGAGGGGGGGGGGGGGCACAAGCATCATGGTACCATTGGAGGGCTATGGTGGAGTAACAAGTGGGGTGGATGATGTCGAGGATGTGAACTTTGGGGGGGATGGTGAGATGGAAGCGGGCGATGCCCAAATCCTCCAAGCATCAGGGGTTGGCGCCATGGCAATTAAAGGGAAAGAAGGAGCGGTCAAAATCAAGGTCAGTAGTATAGATGTGGAGGGCAACCATATCACGCGTGGCGGGGGGTATACACCATATCACACGTTGGGTAGACCTCAACTTAGGTGTCCTTGGTCTTCCTAACAGAGTTAGATTGCATGAGGCCCAAAAACTTGTCGACGGTACTGGGGCTGGAGAGGAGGAGCATCATGCGCACCAAGGGCACGTCTTGACGCAACGTCCTCCACAGGTTTGTGGACCAAGCTTTCCCCCCATAATGGCAATTGCGGGCGCGGGGGGAGCAGAGGGTCATGGTCTGATGTTGGGTTTGCACTTGCGGCGGGGGGGGGGGGGGGGCTCAGCTGACACGCACCATTAATCAATTATTATGAACTCTGGCGCCCAAGGCATCCAAACTTTTTTTGAGCATTAAAATTGGTCAACTTTTCCCCAAAATGTATGGAATATGATGACTTTTCTGAACCCCTTGGACGCTCCAATTCCAAAAATCCCATTGTCATTTGTTGCCAATATTTGGGTCTGGGTCACCGCCAAGACCCGGGGGTCAAACTAGGCACGATTGGGGGGGTCCTGTCAATTGAGCCCTTTTTGGGGGGGGAGGTAGGTTTGGCAGGAGGGCTCTATCGACCCCCCCCAAAACGAAAACCCGGCCTCCCTAGTTGAAATAGATAACATGGGGGGATCAAGGGATGCAGCCCAGACAACCACAACCTCCAGAGCCAGATTGTCGTTGTTGTAGGTGGCCTTCTCCATGGTATCGTGCTGCAGGGGGAGGGTCTGGTACCCTACAAGCGTGTGTGCGGAGGGGTCGGTGCGCCACAAGATTTCAAAGCTCCCCTTGGCCTCTCAAGCTAAGATCCTAGCAATCAAATGTTCGGAACAGCGACCGAATTGATATGCGCATCACATAGGTGCATATGCTGGCATTCTCGTGGCATCCTTTCTACCTACAACTGGCTCCTTCTGTCCCATCCAACTTGTCTCGCAAAAAGTCACTATGCCCAAAGTAATGTCGTGGAGAATACAGGTGCAGACGACGAATGATGTACATCGCTCATGTCCAAGCAAGGACATGGTGCGCCATTGTGTGAGACATACAAAATCCAAAGCAAAGTAGAAGGCATAAAATTCTGCCAATTGTTGGTTTCAACATTGGTGAGGTAAAACTTGGGACCGGGGATTGGTGAATAGAGACGCAACCTCCACCCATACCTGTCCAATGCACCACTGAAACATACAAAATACCACCAGGTTAGAATTAGGGTTCGGGTCAACGAGCTGGTGGAACCAGTCTTCGTTTTCTCACCCTCTTTAGTGTCGAGGGTGGCCTTGAGAGGTTTGGCAAGCAAGCAGCAAGCAAGCAAGCAGCAAATAGTAAGCATGCGTGAAATGGGCAAAAATCACTGCTCCACCGTGGCGCTTCGATTTTGGCCAAAATTTTTTTGGATGCTACCTATGGGTGTGAGGGACAACCACACAAAGTATTAGCCAGAAAGTCAACGGTGGCGGCCGGGAACGGGCATCGCAAGTGCTAGACCTCAAATTCAAAATCCGCAATTTAGGGCGAAAACCAACCTTTTTTTGGCCAAAGCGCCCTAGAACCTCCTAACAATGGCCTAATGATGACGGCTACTCATCACACGCACCTACACTTCCCCGTGCTCGAGGGCCCTCTTGGGCCCTCTAACTCCACAACGTGCCTGTGCACCACCCCCAAAAAACCCCCCAAAACTCCAAAATTCGTGCACATGCCGACAGCCCCAAACCAAAACCCGGATTGAATATTGGGATTGAGCTGGTGGGGGAAGGAACATCGTCTAGGAGACTTCAACGCCAAATGAGGTACCCACTAGAAAGTGGATGAGAGCGGCACAAAAGGGGATCAAAATGGGCTGTATTCATCCGTTTGGGCAACACACCTCGACTAGGATCATTTTTGAAAAACCATGGTTTTGACCCGTTTTTGAGCCATCTGTGGTCCCAAATTGGCACATTCTCAAGGCCCTTTTGGTCTGAAGAGGGGCCAAAATTGCTCAACATGGGCTCAAAATGGCCTCCTTCCAATTGTTTGTGCACCCCAAATAGTCCAAAAGTATCACATCCACCACCGGTGCCTAGCATGGAACATTGCAAGAGAGAGCAATATTCTTCCATCACGGGGGGCAATTTTGGGGGATACCCGGCGAGGTGCGTGCAATATGCTTCGGTGGGGTCGCTTCCCCCATTTTAGATACGGCTGGGTACGGCCCACGGAAAACCGCTTTGAAGTTTTGGCAGTCAGCTCGGGACCCAAAACGCAACCAATATCCTTGGAATGTTCTGGGGACCTTCCGGCCGAGGTTCCATGGAACGCTCGGAAGAAATTTTGGTGGAATGTGTGGAACGTGAACCTATTGGAACTTTAGTAGGATGCTTGGTGCCTGCTTTGCCTGCAAGGTCGTCCATGAACAATATTTGTCAACAAGGTTTGTGTCTAGTGTCCACTGTCAAATGCACACTGTGTGGATGTCCATTACCTATGCCAAAGAACACTACACCGAATCCGGCAAGACGAGTGAAAATCTCTGCCTCGAGCTATTCCCCGGCTCGAGAAGGAGGCATTCGAGGGCTTTCCTTCTTTCTCTGCTTTCACGTGCTTTGCGTGCCATTCTCGACACTTACAAATATTTGTGAACAAGATTTGTGTTCATTGTCAATTGCACACTCTATAGATGTTTGTTGCCTATGCCAGATAACACTAGGCCGAATCCGGCAAGACGAGTGAAATTCCCTGCCTTGAGCTACTCGCGGGCTCGAGAAGGAGGCATTCAGATGCTTTCTTTCTTTTGCTTTCACGTGCTTTGCGTGCCATTCTCGACACTTACAAATATTTGTGAACAAGATTTGTGTCCATTGTGTTGGTTGCGCCTCTGTGCACCTTGTGCTCTTGTGTGACGTTGCACTTTTTGCACCGGCATTCGCAATAGACATGACCAACGCCAGCCAGGGCAGTGCATCCTCTTCGGGCCCCCGGGACCCCAAGGGCCCCCCGGACGGAGGAATGTTGGAGTTTGAGGCAGAGATGATTGATGCTGACTTCGGCAATGTGGAATTACCTGAACCCGGGGACATGCGGTCCCGTCTTCAACATGCCTTGGCGGCATTATGTTTGAGGCATAAGCCGTTTGAGACAATTGAGCCCCAAATGTTAAGGGTTTTTCTAGATACGGTCACAGCTAAGCAGTATGCCATTTCACCCAAAGATACGTTGTTGGCAATGCTCATGCATGAAAAATTTGAAATACCGGTTTTAACCACCAGGGAAGCGGTTGGCAAAACAACTCCCTCCAAGCACGAAACAAATTACGGCATATAGTACAGGAATCTTTGTATAGTTGGCCCTAACCCCAAATAGAACACAGAGCACACGTTTGCCGAAGAGGCAGATGAGCGTCTCCGTGACCACGATACATTCCTCAAGTCTGTACTTTCAACCCATCCATAGCCAATAATTCGCAAGCTGAAGTGCGCATCTAATCCACCAACAACCACCCACTTTTGGTGGTTTGCATCCCTCTAAATTGCCCTAAGCAACGCCGAGACCCCCGTACCAAGGCCCGGTGGGTTGCGGCAAGGAGAAGAGGTAGCCCAAAGAGGTGGGTGCCAAAGTGGGTCACCAAGGTCCACGAGGTGCGAAAAAATGACTTTTTTCAAACATGATCCTAGACCACATGGAATGCCGAAACAGGTGTTTTTGGTGCGTTTTGAGCTGGTGGTGGCCCGTTTTGGCCCTCCTAAAATCCCAAAATGCCTTGAAAATGGGTTGTTTTGCGACAAAAAGTGGGCCAAAAGTGGGTCAAAAATGTGTTTTTCTAAAAATGATCGGAAACCATTTCGGGTGCCTAAACAAACGAAATGAGCCCATTTTGAGCTCAATGCAACCCATTTAGGCCAGTGCACAGTCATAAAATGCCCTGAAAATGGGCTGTTTCGGGACCAAAAATGTGTTGTTCCAAATATACTTTTGGACTATTTGGGGTGCACATACAATTGGAAGGAGGCATTTTTGAGCCCATGTTGAGCAATTTTGGCCCCTCTCGAGACCAAAAGTGCCTTGAGAATGTGCCAATTTGGGACCACAGATGGCTCAAAAACGGGTCAAAACCATGGTTTTTCAAAAATGATCCTAGTCGAGGTGTGGTGCCCAAAACGGATGAATACAGCCCATTTTGAGCCCCTTTTGAGCCGCTCTGATCCACTTTCCAGTGGGTACCTCATTTGGCGTCTAAGTCACCTTCCCCACCAGCTCGGTCCCAATATTCAATGCTAGTTAGGGTTACCAACGAAACCCTAACCCTAACCTAGTGGAGGGACTCCGAAAGAAACCGGGGCTACCATTGGCCACCCAAGTAGCTTCCCTTGCTTGTAAGAGGTCGACCAGGTGCAGGTATAGGCGAGGACAGTGTTGGGGGAGGCAGCGGAGTCCGGGTGGGACACCATTGAGTTGCACAGAGGGGACATGGTACTCATAGTGTCCACCTGCAGGCACCATGGGACACCTGCACCGGAGGTGGCAAGCGAGGCGCTCCAAGGAGCCATCTTTACCCTCTGTATCCATCAAGTGCTTGCCCGATACCGGGTGAATAGTCGTTAGCCCGGGGACAAAAGTAACACGGATTGTGGACCCGCAGCCAAGCATGGATGAGGGGCAGGTTGTGGCCCTGTGGCGAATTCAGTCGTTGCACCTCTCTAGGACGGAAGCACGGTTGAGCAAATGACCTACGGCGTGGTGTGGAAACGGGTTTACGGCATGCTTAGGAAGCGAGCCTCACCGGAGGCGTGGGCCTTCATGGCTCGTACTGGGAATGAGATGACCATCCATGGATTTGCCTCCTGCCTACCGGACCCGCTAGCATCTATAAATAAGGGCCGACCATTCCCGCCATCGATGTCATGTAGCCCCGGGACCGGAATCTACATTGGCTACCCATTGTAGTGGATGCAACCATCATACCAATCAAAGTTTTCCACAAGCAGCGACCAATCCAACTTATGTAGGTCCTCCACATGTCACAACAACGGGTCTAGGTACACCTGGCCATTCATCACATCCCGCAACCTCTGTCGTGCCCTAAAGTTCACGGCATACATCTCCTTCCTTGAAATATCACACACTTCACATTTTCTCCGCAATGCCAACCTCATCTTTTTCAATTGGACCCATACCCCAATCTGAGGGCCTCTATTTTCTACCGCAACCGGTGTCTTTTGCGACCTATGTTATTAGGGATTCGACTGAAGGGCAAGGAAATTCTCGGTACCAGAATAACATACTTTGAACTATTACACATGCTCAGTTAAATTGCATAATAGGCACGGGTGTGAAGTGACAACCTCCCGGGGGGGGGGGGGTCGAAGATTGCAAGTGGGGGGGGGGGGGCTTCACATGTACATGAGTCCTCCATGTATGTACATCAGCCTAGAGGTCGGGGGCAGGGGAGTTGCCCCCACAACAAACACCATTTACGTCATGAGGTTATAACGTCATAGGGTTAAAAAGTCAAGGTGCACATGGGCACACGCTACCACCCTTAGACCGCCAACCTCCGGCGCAGCCGTGAGAGCTCTGGTCGTCCCCCCCCACTTGCGAAATCCGCAACCAACACCGCTGCGGTGAGGCATTAGGGGGGGGGGAGGTCCGCAATACGCCTGCTCGACCTTACCATACTCCGGAGCAATGGTCGCCACCGCCACCTACATGTTCCATTGCACTAGCATCATGCGCAAGCCGGTTTGCATCGCGGACAGCTGCTTGCGCGCCGCCTCGGCTTGCACGTGTGACACCAGGGCACTAGCCGAGAGGAAGCCCCCCCCTCCCACCCCCCACCGTCTCGGGGTCTCGGGGTCTCGGGCTCTCCTTCGACCGTTGGCCCTCGAGTGCCCTTGGACCACCGCGCGTTCCACTCCAAGGTTTCCACCTTGCCTAAGCCTGTCGCTCTCGTCCCACAACTTGTCCCTCTCCTCGAACAAATCGACTTCTTCGCGCGCGACTCCCAGCTAGAGAAATTCGACCATGCCAAATTAGCAATTGGGGCAAAAATAGATGGCAACCCATCCAAATTTCCGTTATTATTGAATCCGCTTGTCTCGAATTATTTTTGGAGAATTATTTCAAGCCGCCAGTCAGAAATGATTTCTAAAGCCTTCAAAAGCCAAAAAAGTCCCACCAAGATGAGTTCAGCCTCGACATTGACGCATTTCGCAACGTCCTACTCAACATATGCTGCGAAATGACCGAATTCACCCCGTACAGCTTTGTCCAAAAAGAACGCTCGAGCCGCGTCATCATGTGTTATGGAAACGTTTACAATTTCCCCGGACCTTTGACGAGTCCCGCTCGTTACCTTCCAAGTCAAACTTGGAAAGTGTTTTTCAAAAGTCCTTCACGCCGACGGTAACTTCTGCATGACCACATACGAACCTCATTGGAATCTACCTTCCTATGTCTACCCTCACTGCTCGTCTGTACATCCTTTGGATCCCATCACCTTCACGTCTGAGTGCACAACTATGGACAGTTTGCGTCAGGAAACGTTCCGTGCTTGGCCGCCCCCCTTTGATGCCATTGTTGCCGTTTGGTGGGAAACGCAAGATGTTACCAACCGCCGTCATTTCATCCGCACCCTCGTTCCCAACTCTTTGGCCCACATGCTTCTCACCCCCCCTGAAGGCAAGTGCCTTGCTGAGCATCAAGACGACGTTGGACAAGCGCTCAGCCACCGGAGAACACCACTACGTGCCGCCCTTCACAATATCCTCGACCACCTTCGCTCCCACCCAGTCCCACTCCCACGCCCAGCACCTCAATCCGACAACCCATGGGGAGTCCCCTATGCCCCGTACAGCACCTCCCGGGCCCCCGTTCCCGAACCTGGCCGCAATACACCCCCCCCCACCCTTGCCCGCCACGGTTTCTCGCCGAAATGACACTTCCAAAAGAAACAAATAGCCAAAGGAATCAACATTCCAACTAGCAGCCAAACGCCAACGCACCGCATCCCGCGATAGTCAGCCACCGTCACAGACACGGCCCCAAGGCCGCCTCCCCGAGCGCAGCCAGGCGTAAACTTCCTCAAGGCACTCGTCCCATCACCTCTTTTTTCTTTGCCCCTCCTACGGTTGATGCTGCCCACCCCCCCGCCGAGACGAACCCCCCGCCCCCCCCCCATTCAGCACCCCGTTCCACTTAACCTTAGGGTGCTAACCTCAACCGCAAACCAGTGTCAGGGCCCAACGATTTCGTGTAAATACTCTTTGTATCTCTCGAATTAAACTACATCCCCGAACCCTCGAAGCGCCTCGTTCAGGGCTTGGGCTGGGCCGTAAATGTTGCTTTGTGTCAAAAAAAAATTGTCCCTCTCGTGCCGCAACCCGTCACTCTCCGTCTGCAACCTGCCCCTCTCCGTCTTTGCTGTCTTATCCTCCTCCTAGAACACCGCTAGTCCAAGTCCCTCGAGGCTGCCTCTGCATACATCGCCCAAACCTACCACAGGTCTTACTGCTACTGCCATTGAAGCACTGGGGCACATCCCCACTAACCGGGTCGCGTCCGGCCGTGGTGGCAGCAGCAGCAACTAGTGCGGGGCTAGCTGTGCGGGGAACCTTGGGAGGGAGGGCATCAGTGTCATAAGGAAGGAGAGGTCTCCTCTTGGAGGCGCAGGGTGGCATGTGTCGTCTCCCGCATCCTCCTCTTCCACGTCAACGACGTCAGCCCTTGCCAGCGTCATCACCCTTGTCACCCTACCCGCATGGAGGCGCCCCACTTGGCCCTTCGCTGCTCCCAACCCACGACCGACGCCAACAGAAAAACCATCGCGATGGTCAATGCCCCCTGCAGCATTGCAAACCCCGGTTTGCACCCTTCAGTTCACCCTGTTCTAAATGGACCCTTCGCAACGAGTTCCTACGAAATTTGTATCAAATTCGCAGGAAATTTGCACAAACGTCGAACCAATTTCTTACAAATTTCGCACGAATCTGCACTTTGTTTTTAATGAAACCCACCATGGCGGCCCCTGGTATAGAGGTATGCCCCCAAGATTGTCACTTGAATGCAACCGGGTTCGATTCCCATTCTAGTCTTCTCCTTCATGGCAAGGAGCGCAATACCCAGCCCCTGAACACGGACCCGCGGACCAAAATTGCATTGGTCCCTACAGAACCACTGAAGGGGAACTTGTTGTCCAAGAGGGACACAGAGCTGCTCACCAGGTAAGGAAGCACAACAACTTGTGCAAACATTCGTGTGCTTGCTATGCCGTGATGCGTTTTACTAATTGTGAGAGGTATGGTGGAATGGGGAAAAGGAATAACATGATGTTGTTCTTGGGGCCACCGCGTCTCTTCTGTACAGTTGCACACAATGACAGAGATAATGAGCAAGCTTTATGTTTGCTGCACGCATTGCATTGACTCAGCTATCCCACCGCTTGGAAGCATTGTTGAAGAACCCTATAGGTGTTGCTTGAATGTTTAAGGAAGGGTTGTTAAGGTCTTCCCAGTTTCAAGCAAACGAAGGAAATTGAGCGATGTGCAATCACAAGAGTTATCTTTGGCGCATAGTTGCGTGTCAAGATTCTTGCACTCCAATGGTCTCTTTTGGGTTGCATTCCGCCATGATTGTTGATATGGTTGTGGGCAATAGTAATTTTGTACACTACATTGATTAAGCGCACTCGCAAGGCATGAGCCCAATTTGTGTTTTTTTTTGCATTGTGCCTCCCCGCTTCCCCCGGGGTGCTGGGCAGGAGCCCGATTTATTTGGTGCAACTCTGTTTCATGGGATATTGAAGAGCCACGATCGTTGGCATGGAATGATTACTTGCGATGGCACAAGCATTACAAGAGTGCAAGTGTTGGTGACTTGGAGCGAAGGAGGTTCTCCATGGTGAGCCGTTTGAAAAAGATTTGGCGCGGCCTTTGGTGGGGGCGGATGGTTACATGTGGTTGAATTTGTCCATGTGCTCCCAAGAAGATACCAACGTCCGCCCCGTCTGCCTATACTTTCATATTGTCGTGCACCCTTTGAGCATGGGAGCAAACGTCATGATCACCATCACCCAAGGCATAAACAAACTTGTTGGGCATTTGAATTTGCGTTTGGAAAATTGTCACTGGGGTCGCTGATCAAGTGCGGTTGGAGGCAGCTTGTGACTCTTCGTGCAAGCCAGTGGCACTGTTGGTTTTCCTACATGCAGGTGGAGGGATTAACACCTAAGAATAGCAACACAAATCTCTTTCACTCTACTTACCAATTCTTCGGGGTGTAGGACAATGCTTTGCAAGCGCCCTTGCGTGCCATTGGCCAAACCAATCTAGTGCTCTTAGGTTGCTTGTGAGGCAAGAAGGTGCGGGTAGGTAGGTGCAGTCATGGGCGAGGACGCAACCCTGGTCACCTAACATCACCCCTCTTACAAAATTGGAAGAGGTTGTGTTGCTGAAACGAGTCAGCTGCAAAGGGGGGTCAACTTATGGCGGGAGCCCCTCTTCCCTCTCCCGGCATTTTCATAGCTTGATCCCAACAACGCGCCTCCCCACTTTGGGGAGGGGGGTCTTCGCCGCCAGTTGGTTTCCCAGACCGGGAGCGTTTGCCTTGGTGCCCACACACAGTCCCTTCTTTGGGCGGAACCAAAACTCTAGGTGTATCCCTTTTCCCCGAAATGGAACGGATGGTTGCTCATGGTACTTGGGTTATGAAGGTGCTTGGGTGTTGCCCCTGCAGCAATGCAAGCAAAGTGTCGGTTTACCCCAGTCTCCGGGTTTGAGCGGGTCCCTGCGCCGCCCCAGCTACCTCCGTTCCCCTAATATGTGCCGGTGGTCCTACTCCGGCGGATTGGGAGGGCTGGGACTAGCCGGAGCTGGATATGTGCTTCTTGCATGCATGAGCGGGCTCGGTTCGCCTTGCCTGTAATAAGAGTCGAAAATGGCTCAAAATCAAACCCTAACCCACTTGTTTGAGCACCCCAATTAGTTTAAACATCTCTCAAAAAATCATTTCGGACTGCTTTTCTTCGGGATGATCCATACGTGACCCGCGAAGGAACTCTCGGCTATTGCACAGGTGCACAAGGGGCAGTCAGCACAAAGCGCAGAAAAAAATTTGGCTCGCCAGTGGCCTATGAGACCATAGGTACCTTTCTGTCACAAACATGAGACATGAAGATGCCTGCAAACAGTCCACGGAGCAGGCCAAAGGCAGCGGTTGTGCAGCGGTACGTCACAAACCAACGCTATGCTACAGCCGCTGGATCCATTTGTCGATTAACTACTGAGTTCGCTGATGAGTAGAAAAGCAGGTGTCCCCTCCCCCCAGGGCTAGTGCCCCACCAGGATATGTTTTGACGGGTCCAATAGGGGTGTGAGAGCCTGGAGGACGTGATAATCATAGCACCACTCGACGCAGATGGCAGTGCAGGCACTTGTGTGGGGCATGCACCAAGAGGCGTATGCTTGACCCGACCAAACTGCCCGGTTCTTCACCCATTGGTGCAGACGAAAAAAGATAGATACCTATCAGCAACCACAACCCTAGCCCTAACCCTAATCAAGACTGAATATTGGGACCAAAATGGTGGGGGGTGGAACATCATCTATGATTGGTGAGGGACATCAAGAATGATTCACACATTGATGACTCTTGACAAAGTGAAATCAGCTTGCAAGTGAACGCCATCACCACGAAGGTTCACAATGGGCTCATTTCACCCGTCTGTGCACCCCAAATGGTCTAGGATGAGGTTTGGAAGAATGCATTTTTGACCCATTTTTGACCCATTTTTGGTCCCAAAAAAACCCTTTTCAAGGCATTTTGGGATTTTCGAAGGACCAAAATGGGCCACCATCACCTCAAAACGGTCAAAAAACACTTGTTTTAGCGTCGCACATGGTCTAGGATCATTTTTGAGAAAAGTCATCTTTTTGCCTTTACTGGACCCCGTTGACCCATTTGGGCACCCACCTGTTTGGGCTTGAAGTTGCAGCTTGCCGCAGCCTAGTGGGCCTAGGTATTGGGGTCTAGGCGTCCGTTTGGGCCATTTTGAGGGGTGGAAACCACAAAAAGTGGGGGGTCGCGGGTGGAGTAGGTGCCCTCGGAATCGCATTTTGAGCCATGTAGCCAAAGATATGGCCTATTCTTGGTTTGTGGCTGTCGGCATTTGGAGCTTATGGGGGCCTTTTTGGGCCGTTTCTGGGACATATCATGGAGTTAGAGGGCCGCAAAGAGCTCGTTGACACGGGGAAGTCAAGCCGCACGTGGAGTGTACCCATTGTTTCCCTTCGTTTGGCTCTTTTGAATGTGATCCAGGGGTTTTTTGGCCCGAAAATGGCTGTTTTAGGCCCTAAACTGCAGTTTTTGAAATTGAGGTCCGCCACTTGCGAATCCCGTTCCCCGCCGCCACCGTTGAGTTTCTTGCTCAAACTTTGTGTGATTGTACTTCACATCCATAGGTATCATCCACCATAATTTCACGTGAATCTGAAGCACCACAACGGAGTTGTGATTTTTCCCCATTTCGCGCGTGCTGCTGCTTGCTGCTTGCTGCTTGCTGCTGCTAAACCTGGTAGGTCCACCCTAGACCCTAAAAAGGGTTATAAAACCAAGACTGGTTCCACCAGCTCGGTAACTCTAATCAAGACTGAATATTGGGACCGAGCTGGTGGGGGAGGGAACATCAGCTACGACTATTGAAGGACACCAATGAGTCACACGTTGAAGGCCGTTGACAGGGTGGAATCAGCTTGCAAGTGATCCCCTTCACCACAAGGCCCACTTTCAAGACTTTTTGAACTTTTGAGGGGCCAAAATGCCCCAAAATGGGCTCAAAATGGGCTCATTTCACCCGTTTGTGCACCCCAAATGGTCTAGGATGAGTTTTGGAAAAATGCGTTTTTGACCCATTTTTGGTCCCACAACAGCGCATCTTCAACGCATTTTGGGATTTTCGGAGGACCAAAATGGGCCACCACAAGCTCAAAACAGTCCAAAAACACTTGTTTTAGCATCGCACATGGTGTAGGATCATTTTTAAGAAAAGTCATTTTTCTGCCCCTATTGGACCCTATTGACCCATTTGGGCACCCACCCGTTTGGGCTTGAGCTTGCAGCTTGCCGCAGCCTAGTGGGCTTAGGTAATGGGGTCTAGGCGTCCGTTTGGGCAATTCTAAGGGGTGGAAACCACAAAAAGTGGGGGGTTGTGGGTGGAGTAGGTGCCCTCGGAATCGCGTTTTGAGCCATGTAGCCAAAGATATGGCCTGTTCTTGGTTTGTGGCTGTCGCCAGCCAATCTGCACAAAATTTGGGGCTTTTGGGGGCCTTTTTGGGCCGTTTCCGGGACATATCATGGAGTTAGAGGGCCGCAAAGGGCTCGTTGACATAGGAAAGTCAGGCCGCACGTGAATTGTACCCCCCGTTTCCCTTTGTTTGGCCGTCTTGAATGGGTTCTAGGGCTGTTTTAGCCCCAAAAAGGCTGTTTTTGGCCCTAAATTGCAATTTTTGAAACTGAGGTCCGCCACTTGCGACACCCGTTCCCGGCCGCCACCGTTGAGTTTCTGGCTCATACTTTGTGTGGTTGTCCCTCACACCCATAGGTATCATCCACCAAAATTTCCGAATCCGAAGCACCACGACAGAGATCTGATTTTTCCCCATTTCGCGAGTGCTGCTTGCTGCTAAACCTGGTAGGTCCACCCTAGACCCTAAAAAGGGTTATAAAACCAAGATTGGTTCCACCACCTCGCTAACCCTAGCCCTTACCCTAATCAAGACTGAATATTGGGACCGAGCTGGTGGGGGAGGGAACATTAGATATGAATGGTGAGGGACACCAATGAGTTACACATTGAAGGCCGTTGACAGGGTGGAATCAGCTTGCAAGTGATCCCCTTCACCACAAGGCCCACTTTCAAGGCTTTTGTGGACTTGTGAGGGGCCAAAATGCCCCAAAATGGGGTCAAAATAGGCTCATTTCACCCGTTTGTGCACCCCAAATGGTCTAGGATGAGTTTTGGAAAAATGCGTTTTTGACCCGTTTTTGACCCATTTTTGGTCCCACAACAGCGCATCTTCAACGCACTTTGGGATTTTCGGAGGACCAAAATGGGCCACCCCAAGCTCAAAACAGTCCAAAAACACTTGTTTTAGCATCACACATGGTCTAGGATCATTTTTGAGAAAAGTCATTTTTCTGCCCCTATTGGACCCTATTGACCCATTTGGGCACCCACCTGTTTGGGCTTGAGCTTGCAGCTTGCAGCAGCCTACTGGGCTTGGGTACGGGGGTCTAGGCGTCCATTTGGGCAATTTTGAGGGGTGGAAACCACAAAACGAGGGGGGTTGCGGGTGGATTAGGTGCCCTGGGAATCGCGTTTTGAGCCATGTAGCCAAAGATATGGCCTATTCTTGGTTTGTGGCTGTCGCCAGCCAATCTGCACAAAATTTGGGGCTTGTGGGGGCCTTTTTGGGCCGTTTCCGGGACATATGGTGGAGTCAGAGGGCCGCAAATGGCTCGTTGACGCAAGAAAGTCAAGCCGCACATGGAGTGCACCCACCCTTTCCCTGTCCTTGGCCGTTTTGAATCGGTTCTAGGGCTCTTTCGGCCCCAAAATGGCTGTTTTTGGCCCTAAATTGCAGTTTTTGAAACTGAGGTCCGCGACTTGCGACACCCATTCCCGGCCGCCACCGTTGAGTTTCTGGCTCAAACTTTGTGTGGTTGTCCCTCACACCCATAGGTATCATCCACCAAAATTTCAGCCGAATGTGAAGCACCACGACGGATGTCTGATTTTTCCCCATTTCGCGCGTGCTGCTTGCTGCTTGTTGCTGCTTGCTGCTTGTTGCTGCTGCTGCTAAACCTGGTAGGTCCACCCTAGACCCTAAAAAGGGTTACAAAACCAAGACTGGTTCCACCAGCTCGGTGACCCTAGCCCTAACCCTAGGGCTAACCCTAATCAAGACTGAATATTGGGACCGAGCTGGTGGGGAAGGGAGCATCAGCTATGACTGGTGAGGGACATCAAGAATGATTCACACATTGATGGCTCTTGACAAAGTGAAATTAGCTTGCAAGTGAACCCCATCACCACGAGGCCCACTTTCAAGGCTTTTTGGACTTCTGAGGGGCCAAAATGCTCCAAAATGGGCTCAAAATGGGCTCATTTGACGTGTTTGTGCACCCCAAATGGTCTAGGATGAGGTTTTTGAAAAAATGCGTTTTTGACCCATTTTTGACCCATTTTTGGTCCCACAACAGCCCATTTTCAAGGCATTTTGGGATTTTCGGAGGACCAAAATGGGCCACCACAAGCTCCAAACCGTCAAAAAACACTTGTTTTAGCGTCGCACATGGTCTAGGATCATTTTTGAGAAAAGTCATTTTTTTGCCCCTACTGGACCCTGTTGACCCATTTGGGCACCCACCTGTTTGGGCTTGAAGTTGCAGCTTGCCGCAGCCTAGGGGGCCTAGGTATTGGGGTCCATTTCGCGGGTGCTGCTTGCTGCTAAACCTGGTAGGTCCACCCTAGACCCTAAAAAGGGTTATAAAACCAAGATTGGTTCCACCACCTCGCTAACCCTAGCCCTTACCCTAACCCTAGCCCTAACCCTAGGGCTAACCCTAATCAAGACTGAATATTGGGACCGAGCTGGTGGGGAAGGGAGCATCAGCCATGACTGGTGAGGGACATCAAGAATGATTCACACATTGATGGCTCTTGACAAGGTGAAATTAGCTTGCAAGTGAACCCCATCACCACGAGGCCCACTTTCAAGGCTTTTTGGACTTCTGAGGGGCCAAAATGCTCCAACATGGGCTCAAAATGGGCTCATTTGACGTGTTTGTGCACCCCAAATGGTCTAGGATGAGGTTTTTGAAAAAATGCGTTTTTGACCCGTTTTTGACCCATTTTTGGTCCCACAACAGCCCATTTTCAAGGCATTTTGGGATTTTCGGAGGACCAAAATGGGCCACCACAAGCTCAAAACGGTCAAAAAACACTTGTTTTAGCGTCGCACATGGTCTAGGATCATTTTTGAGAAAAGTCATTTTTTTGCCCCTACTGGACCCTGTTGACCCATTTGGGCACCCACCTGTTTGGGCTTGAAGTTGCAGCTTGCCGCAGCCCAGTGGGCCTAGGTATTGGGGTCTAGGCGTCTGTTTGGGCGATTCTGAGGGGTGGAAACCACAAAAAGTGGGGGGTTGCGGGTGGAGTAGGTGCCCTCGGAATCGCATTTTGAGCCATGTAGCCAAAGATACGGCCTATTCTTGGTTTGTGGCTGTCGGCATTTGGAGCTTCTGCGGGCTTTTTGGGCCGTTTTTGGGATATATAATGGAGTTAGAGGGCCGCAAAGAGCTCGTTGACACGGGGAAGTCAAGCCGCACGTGCAGTGTACCCACCGTTCCCCTTCGTTTGGCCGTTTTGAATGGGTTCCAGGGCTTTTTTGGCCCAAAAATGGCTGTTTTAGGCCCTAAACTGCATTTTTTGAAACCGACGTCCGCCACTTGCGAATCCCGTTCCCGGCCGCCACCGTTGAGTTTCTTGCTCAAACTTTGTGTGATTGTACTTCACACCCATAGGTATCATCCACCAAAATTTCACCCGAATCGGAAGCACCACGACGGAGTTGTGATTTTTAGCCATTTCGCGCGTGCTGCTTGCTGCTTGCTTGCTTGCTGCTGCTAAACCTGGTAGGTCAACCCTAGACCCTAAAAAGGGTTATAAAACCAAGACTGGTTCCACCAGCTCGGTGACCCTAACCCTAACCCCCTCCCCCCCTCAACCCTGGCTGGACACCCCCATGACCCCCGGCAGGAACCCCCCCCCCCCCCCCCCCCCACCCCCAGGAGGAACACCCCCCCCCCCCCCCGCCCGCCCGCTGGACCCCCCCCCCCCCCCCCAACTGCCCCCCCCCCCCCCCCCCCCCCCTCCCCCCCCCCGAGTTTTGAAAGATAGTTAGGGGGGTGGGTCGCATCAGGACCGGTTGTAGTCACCCCCCCCGTGCGGCAGGCACATGAAGAAACAAGGTCACTGATCACAGAAAAGAGGTTTGGTCGTGGCAGAGGTACTTCGTGGAAAGGTCATGCCTTGCATTATCGGTGCTTGGCACCATTTTCGCCATGCAAAGGACATGTTTTTTCTCACACCAAAGGAAGGCAAGGATGCTGCCTGCACAGCCCTTGGTTTCGCAAAGTTTTGGAGATGTGTGGCAGCTATGGGGAAATTTCTTGTTTATTTGTGGTCATATGCAGCCAGCATTGTGCTGTTCTCTTCCACTTCTGGTGGTGATGCTAGTGGTGATGTTGAGTCTGCCATTCGCCATTCCAGCACTCGATAGCATTACTGCTGCATGCCATGCATGCCAGAGTCTCATGTGATGGGACAATATTTGTATGCATTTAATTGCCAAGCAGGATACACCTCTTGTAAAAGAACACCCAGTGTCTGGTGTTGCTGTGGCATGGGTTGCTGCAGTTACTGGCCGTAGGTGTTTTTAATGTTCCAAGTAGAAGGTGCAGACTAACAAAGGAAAGAAGGGGATGTGTTGTTGACAAATTTTGCACTGTGGTGATAGTTCACTGAATCCACAGGTCATCCATACAAACATGGAGTCTAGATGGAGAAGTGGGTCATTTTCTCACTCTGATGACCGTTCCACTTCCAGCTCCTTTTGAGCTCAGGATTATTTCCAAGGTCTCCTTCCCAAAAAAGGTGCTGCTGCCCATCTGTGCTGCGTGTTCCCTGCATCTTGGTCTGACCCATGCGGAATTATAAAGTTCATATGGAACCAGACACCGGTTGTCCCAAAAATACAGTGACCAATATGAAATCTCAGGAAATGTCTGGAACCGGACAACTCTGTCATGGGATATGGTAACATCCGACAAATTGTGGCTCTGGCCCCAAAAACACCGCCACGGCTGGCTATTTGTGGGAAGGAGGGCGGTTCATACAATTTTATGTCCAAAACTTGCTCTCTACAGGGAGGGGTCCAAAAATTAGTACATACGGTGTGTTTGCCGTAAAAGTACTGTGGAACACAAGTACTCCCCCTGTGCAGCACATTCTTGTGAATCAACTTGGATGTGGTGTGCTTACCATTTTGGGCCGTGGATGTAGTAAATCATAAATTGTGGACGGGGGAGTGGGGCAAGTGGGGAAAGGGGCTTAAATCCATCATTGCGGCAGAGTACCTTGCTACCTCAAGAAACAATCACCTCAAAGAATTTGTGAGACCAAGTGCAGGCATGCACACGAAGTGGACCTTAAGACCTTAATTGGCACTTTTTGAGGGTATCCACGCAGCATACCCCAAGGGGTTGCATCTACATTCTACATTACAAGGGGACCATTTGCAAGCTCTTTCCACTCTGCTGGCTTCTTTCAATGCCCCATTGGCACCAACGGGTGATGGATTGTGCAAGTGCTGGGGGTGGGGGTGGTGGGGGTGGGGCGTCACGTCCTCAATCTGCAACCATTTCCTCACAGTTGGATTGCTTGCCTCCTGAGCATCACCGTATCACGCGTGGCAGGAAGGGTATATGTTACGTGGCAGCACCAGGCAAGTGTGCTGTCTAAATCCCAGGGTGTTCTACTGATGATGCGGGGCACTGTGGAGTGCAACGCGCGCAAAACTGTGGGTCGTGAGTACCCTGAGAGGCATGCCACTTGTGCGCATGAGGCCTGCAGCCCTCCTGTAGCCCTCCTTCAGGTCAAAATTTTTTCTTGTTGTTTTAACACAAATATGATTTCTCTACAAAGTTTTGAGTATTTTGAGTATAAACACGTAGTATGAAACAAAATTCTATTGCCTTCGGCAGTGCACCTCGAAGAGAGGTTGACAGTCAGCCAATCAGTCCCTGAGCCAGCAAGCAGGCAGTCAGACAGATACACACAGTTTGGGTTTTTTGTCAGTGGCAGATGCGGCCCCAAGCAGCAGGGAGGCCCTTCGCCGCAATCAAATCAGTGGCCGAGTGGTAATGCAGCCCGCCGGCATCCGCATGGTCGGCGGTTCGAACCCCAGCCTGGCCACTTTGGCGCCGCCGCCAGCGGCGGCGCTAAAAGTCTGCAGACCAGGATTCGAACCGACGCCTGCATACCTGGCATCGGCTGCGTTACCATTGGACCGCTGGCCGTGTTACCAGCACCTTGCGTCCCCACTGCTTGTAACCTATTAAGCAAAAACTTTTGACCCCCCCCCCCTACCCCCCCCACCCCCCCCAAAAAAATGATATCCAGTTTTAGGGGGTAGAGGCCTCAAAATAAAAAAATCCATTGGGGGATGCTCTTATTGGGCAAAATAATGATTTTACAAGGGGTTGGACATCCAATATCATGCCTTGGGGTATGCTACGCGAATGACCCCAAAAAAGGGGGGTATATGACGCCCGCGCCTGCGCTTGATCTAACAACCTCTCTTCGAGGTGATTTTGGCGCCTTCGGCGCCAGACAATTTTCTCTAGAGACACTTGTTGGTGGCCGACCCGGCACCACTATCTTTCAAAACCCGGGGGGGGGGGGGGGGGGGGCTGGGGGGGGGGGGTCGCATACAAGGACCGGGCCCGTCCACCCCCCCGTGGCCTGCCGGGGGGGCAAACAAAGAAGGTGACGCAGCGCTGGACCCAGACTCTGACTCTGTTCATCATGGGTGGACAAAGAGCTTTCTGAGTGCATTGCCATCACAAGGCAAACTCAGAACAGATCTGCTCCTTTCTTTTGTTGATCCACACGGCCAGCATGCAGTGGCAATAACATGCTTGTTGTCGCTTGCTGTTTGCTGTGACCGTATTGAAAATTAGTATTGCTTTTTTGGTTGTTGCACATCCTTTTTTGGTACAGGCCTTTGCCCCCCTTCCTTCACATGGTTGGCCACAAACACTGGACCCCTGGAAATGCAGCTGCCCATGCCACACACCGGGTTTCGCTGTCATCTCTGTGGGGGCAAACTAGAAAAGAGATGCGCCATGCAGCACAAAGGTGCTCAAAATTGGTCATTTCGCACATTGTATGTTGTCAATTTTGCCCCCACCGCCACCCCCACGAAGTTAAATACACATTTATTATATCCATCCTTGCTCTGCAGCTGCGCTCCTTAATCCACAGGGCACATTACCCTCCATGAAGAAAGCAGCAGCAATGTTGCCCTTCCTGGTTCATGGCTCACACACAGCCCCCATGACCCATCCTATTACGTGCACTCACCCACCTTTGTATAGGGTTTACAGTGTCCCAAAATGGTCCATTTCAAAGGTTTCAGTTGCCTGCAGATTTGCTCTGGACCCTTGATACTCTGTTTCATGTGAACCCTCAGTGGGACAATTTCTGCCCCATTATTTCTCAGCTCAGCAAGGGATGTACTTCCATGACTTGGCCAACCTTGCAAAAAGGGTGGCAAAGCAATTTGCCAGCAAACAGTTGCAGCCCCCTGAAAGCCCACCTGAAAACAGATTGAACCATGGGTGGCATGAACAAAAATAGAGCATGGCCCAACAGGGTGGCTACAAAATCTGCATGTGTTTCCACCATGGTCATAGCCAAGCAAGTGCAGACCAACAGGTGAAGTAACAAAGGCCATGCACCACATGTACTTGGGCACAGGAGAAACCATGGCAAAGCCATCTAGAATTTCTCAAGTGACCTAAGTAACCTGAGACTGGGGAACATTAACTTCAGGCAAGAACTGACTGTGCTGCGTGTGCACACCTGTGTGTTTGACGTAAAGAACAGGAGAAACACACTTGGAGATATGACGAGGGAAGAACTCACCTGTGCCATGCCATTTGCCAATCCACTGTCCTGGACGTGATTGGTACCGATGCTGGCGAAAAGTCCCCATGTGTCCTTTTGCGTTAGAATGGCACTGGCAAGCCCATTGCGGTCTCCCTCAGGGTCCTCCTGAAACAGGTGCAACCAGGTGTACATGGGTTTAGAATGCACAACATAACTGCACTTTCTCATCGAAATCATGCACTTGCACATGAACATGGCACATTGCATTGCATGGCAAAATATGCACAGGGATGCAAGTGGTATTTGGGTTGCAACCTCCAGGACACTGAGTTTGGATGTCTTTAAGATTGCATCAATCTTCATCTCACACCCCCATCTGGAAAAATAGTGCATCTCCTCTGCTTGTTTTCACCTCTATGATGCATTTCCACATTGGTGAAAAACGCATACAAGAGGGTGTGAAGCATGCTTTACATGGGATATTCAATTATTGTGAGTGGTCACGATACCAGAAAAAGGGGTTTTGAGACTTTTGATTTTTGCTTCGGCTTAGTGCACTAGCCCCTTGAGAGGAAGCCCTCCCTCACCACCCAATGGCCGAGTGATGTGAAATACACCACACATAAACATGCTGGTAGACATACCTTGCATGTTGCATCAGTTTGAGTGGCCGAAAAAGCTTCAAGCCTTCGAGCCATGGATGATGTAAACTGACGAGGCATTTGGTGCACTAGCCCTTTGAGAGCACTTCCTCAGCACCCAATGACCAAATGAGGTGAAAAACATATATACAGGGGTCAAGGGGCTGTGCCCGCCCCAATGCGGCCGCGGCCTTGGTGATCCCAAAGCCACGGAGGCCCCCCAACCAATGTGGCAGCGGCCTCAGTTGTCCCATAGCGGCAAAAACCCCACCCGAATGCGGTGGGGGCCCCTATGGTCCCCAAGCGGCGGAGGCCCCCCGTCCCAATGCGGTGGGGCCCCTGGTGGTCCCAAAGTGGCGGGGTCCTGGTGGTCCCAAAGGGGCAGAGGACCCGGCACCAAGGTTTTTTTGGGGGGGGGTTGGAGGTCCCTACGTGGCGGAGACCTGTGCCCCAATGCGGCAAGGGCCTCCGTGGTCCAAAACCGGCGGAAGCCACCGCACCAATGCAGCGAGGGCCCCGGTGGCGTCAAAGCGGCGGAGGCCCCCCGCAACAATGTGGCGGGGGCCCCGGTGGGCCCAAATTAGCGGAGGACCCCGTCCCAATGGGGCTTGGGTCCTGGCGTCCTAAAGCAGTGGAGGCCCCCACCCCCTTGCAGCCCCGACCTTAGTGGTTCCAATGAGGCGGAGGCCCTCATCCCAATGCGGCGGGGGCCTTGGTGATGCCCGCTGGGGGCCTATGGGCACCTACGGGGACCTCTGGGGGCCTGTGGGGACCTATGGGGACTTATATGCCCCCATAAGTCCCCATAGGTCCCCATAGGCCCCCATAGGTCCCCAGAGGTGCACATAGGTGCCCATAGGCCCCCAGAGGTCCCCATAGGTCCCCATTGGCCCCCATAGGTCCCCATAAGTCCCCAGAGGTCCCCATGGGCCCCCATAGGTCCCCACAGGCCCCCATAAGTCCCCAGAGGTGCGCATAGGTGCGCATAGGTCCCTGTAGGCCCCCAGAGGTCCCCATAGGTCCCCATAGGTCCCCATAGGTCCTCACAGGCCCCCGTAGCTCCCCATAGGCCCCTATAAGTCCCCATAGGTCCCCACAGGCCCCCATAAGTCCCCAGAGGTCCCCATAGGCCCCAATAGGTCCCCACAGGCCCCCATAAGTCCCCAGAGGTGCGCATAGGTCCCCGTAGGCCCCCAGAGGTCCCCATAGGTCCCCATAGGTCCCCATAGGTCCTCACAGGCCCCCGTAGCTCCCCATAGGCCCCTATAAGTCCCCATAGGTCCCCACAGGCCCCCATAGGTCCCCACAGGCCCCCATATAAGTCCCCAGAGGTGCGCATAGGTCCCCATAGGTCCCCATAGGTCCCCATAGGCCCCCGTAGCTCCCCATAGGCCCCTATAAGTCACCATAGGTCCCCACAAGCCCCCATAGGTCCCCACAAGCCCCCATAGGTCCCCACAAGCCCCCATAGGTCCCCACAAGCCCCCATAGGTCCCCACAGGCCCCCATAGGTCCCCACAGGCCCCTACAAGTCCCCATAGGTCCCCATAGGCCCCCACAGGCCCCCATAGGTCCATAGGGCGCTTCAACGGCCCGCATAGCATGATCAGCACCTCGAAGAGGGGAGAGGAACGATCATTTTTGAGCTGCCGAGGTTGGAAAACTACATAAGCAGGTTGTGCCCAAGGCCCTTGCCCCCCCCACCCCCCCACACCCAAATAGGGTAAAAAACACATAAAGAGGCGCTAAAACATGCTTTACATAGGATATTTGATCATTTTGGATGGTAAGAATATAAAAAAAATCAGTTCGGAAATTTCCATTTTTGAGTTGCCGAGGCTGGTAAACTACATTAGCAGGTTGTGCCCTAGACCCCTTGGGAGCCCCCCCCCCCCCCCTCCCACACCCAAATAGTGTGAAAAACACATAAAGAGGGGCTAAAACATGCTTTACATAGCATATTTCATCATTGTGAGTGGTCACAATATCAAAAAAAAATTTGCCAAATTTTCCATTTTTGACCCGTAGAGGGTGGAAAATTGCTTAAGCAGTTTGTGCACACACCAAATGCCATTGAACCACCTACAAACAGCAATTTCGAAACTTTTGGGGGGCCCATGGCTTGGGCTAGATGGGCCCAGTGGCAACTACGTGGGTCCCCATGGGCGCTCAAATATCCGTATTGTCACCAAATGATCACCCAAACCCAACCTAGGGGCGACAGAAGGGTTTCATAAAAAGTCGAAATGTGAAAATTTTTTCAGATGTTACTAAATAGCCTACACAACAACAATTTTGGGGCGCCCGGAGGGCCCATGGCAGAGGCTACATAGGCCTAGCGGCCACTACGTGGCCACGGGTGGGCACATCGCCTACATGCATGCATTTTCAGTAAAATTGGTAATTGCTTCTTTGCGGTAAGGTCGTGTAATTTTTTTATTTTTGCGGTAAACGCGTGTAGGAAAAAATCGTCACGCCGTGTAATTTTTTTTTTGCGGTAAGTCGTGTAAATTTTTTTTTTGCGGTAAATGCGTGTAACAAAAAAATTGTCTAGTCGTGTAATTTTTTTTTTGCAGTACGTTGTGTAAGCCGGTTTACACGACTTACCGCAAAAAAAAAAGAATTACACGACTAGATGATTTTTTTGTTACACGCATTTACCGCAAAAAAAAAATTACACAAATTACAACATACACGGGTGGGTAGGGATTCCCCAAACCCACATTTTCAACCAAGGGAGGGTGGGGTTGAGGTTTTGGAGTCCCTCCCCCCAATAGCAAAACGTGATGGGGGGGGGGGTGATTCGGGGAATTGAATGGGGCTAATGTGGTCTCCCCAAAAAGATGATTCTACAAAAGGCTAAACATCTAGGATGACACATTGCAATGGGGTTTGCCATGCAAATACCCTGCAAAAAGAGGGTATATGGCGCTTGCACATGTGCTTGACCTAACAACCCTCATCAAGGTGATCGGATGGATGTTGTTTATCCCTCCTAGGATGGAGACTATTAAATCCTGGAGATTCTTTTGGATGGATGTTGATCATTCTTTCAGCAAAGGGAGAATATCAAGAGACCCATGAGTTGCTTAAAAAGGGTCATTATGTAGATCATTCGGTGGGAGCACTGTTCTCTGCTGCATTCCATGCAGTCTTTTTGACATGCCCCGTCTTACCTTTACGCAGTGAAAAAACAGAATACCACGAGCTATTTCCTTGCAGAATACCAGGAACTATTTCCTTGCTTCTCATTTCCCTGGGAGTGATTGGAAGAAAAACTGGTAGTGTCATTACGTGTGTCTGATGTTAAAGGACACATGGCATGCGAGCGGCATAACCCAACCCTTGAACAAGGGGGAGGAAAAAGAGGAGCCCCGTCAAACTTGAAATTTCACTTCATTGGATCCAGGAGGGGAGGGGATTTTGGGGTGGGGTGTGTGCCACAAGAGCTAAGTGAGTACCCCAGTTGGTACGTCTGGATGTATGTACTTGTTTGCCTTTTGACTTTTTTGCCTTTTGGGAGGGAAAGTGGGGGGGGGTGTTTGGACCCCTCCCCCTGCAGGGTAAATCTGCACGTGTCAGGACCACCTGCGCAGAAATGATGAATGACCAGAAATTATTGAGCCCCACCCATGTTGAATTTGCAACAGCTTCTTTAACTAGGTTTGTGGATGCGCCAAACGTGTGACTGCATTTGAAATCACGCCAAAAACGTTGTTAGATGAACCCAGTTGTGAGAAGGCACCTGAGGCATTTTGGGGGTTTCATATTAGTTGGAATATGCTACTGTTTTGTGGAGTTTCTGTATGTTTTTTTTCTTGATCAACGCTTTCGGAACAAAATGGAAGTTTCCCAGGTTGAAAATTCATCACTATGCCCGAGTTCCAAGATGCAGTGAGTAGGGGGATGGGCGCCGGGGGGTATCTGAGAACACAAATCACCTTGCACGGATCCTTTTATTGGGCAAAGTACGGATTTACAAGTTTACAAGGGGCTACCCACAACTTACCAACCCACCTTAGGCAAGGTTACCAGGGTACACGAATGGGACCAAAAAAATTCGTATGTGGTGTGCCTGCCTGTTGTTGATTCAAAAACATCTGCCGTGTGATTCCAAAAGGTTCCTGATTATTGACATACAAAAGGGGGTGGGGTATTTTTGTGAAAAAAGATTTTCATCTGCCACCCTGAACCACCAGACACACTTTATGGCCTTTTTCATTGGACAACAAAGATTTTGGAAGGATTGATTCCCTGATTTGACCCCTTGGGCAGGTCGTGTCAAGAAAAATGAAAAGGTGGGGTGGGATGCAGGAATGACGTTGGCACTGCATCAAATGATATCAAATACTTGATATCAGTTTGAAATACCCTTGCAATCTCGCCCCCCTTGGGGGGAGACCGTCACTTGGCGACCCTCTCCCCCCCCTCCAAGGGAGACCGCTGCGCGCTGTGGTGGCAGATTCCAAAGGGGGGGCGGGGTAGCAACCGCAGTGGCATACCTTATGTCACTGACTCCCAAAATGCGTGTTTTGCTCATAATCAATCCTTGTGAAGCATGCGCAAGATAAAAGCACTGCAGGCACTGGAGTAGACAAAAAAGCAATTACCTCCTCCTCCTCCTCTTCTTCATCCTCCTCTTCAACCTCCTCCTCAATCTCTTCGAGCTCCTCCTCCTCTTCCTCTTCAACTTCTGCAGAGGTCTCAGCTTCTGGCCGTTCCTCCACTTCTGGCCCCACCTGTGTGCATATTGTACCCATTTATACCCCCAAATTCCCAAATATGGAACCTCTGGCTGTGGCATCTGGCTTACCAAAGGAAATTTGGCAGGATTATCATAGCACTCCACAAAATTGCACTACTGACATGTGGTAGCCTGACAACCTTGCTCTGCAGTGGTACACAAATGCAAAGTACATACAGCTCCCAGAGGCTTTCTTGCAAAGGGAAAATCCTTGCACTGCACACACTGTGCACAACTTTTTAAACTGTCCGTAAAAACCTCCAAATTGACCCCCTTCCAAGCAACCCAACAAGACAAGATGTAATTGGTGGACAAGTTGATATGTTCGGTGCAGCGTAGGGGGTGGGGGGTGATTTGAGAGACCCACCCACAGAGATACTTGGAAATCTCAGGGAGCAAGAAATATCTCCTCCCACCGGAGGCGGTGGGGGGGCTGTCCGACCCCACCCAGCCACCCACTGGCCCTAAAGCAGAAAGCAGGGCAAACTTTGAGGTGATTTTTCTGGCACTCACACACCCACCCCCCAAAATGTCCTACCCCACAGGCGGAGGGGGGCGGTGTGGACACCCACCCGCCCGCCGCCGCCCCCGCGGGGCAGGGCACAAAATGAGGAAAACACTGGTGTGGTGTGCACATTTGCCATAGTTAAATACACGGGGGGGGGGGGGATTGTAACCGGTCCCGATGCCACCGACCCCCCGGCTATCTGTCGAAAACTCGGCGGGGGGGGGGGGGTATCAGTGGGAGGGCGGGGGGGGAAGGGGGGGATTGGATTGGATTGGATCGGATTGGAGCCTCGCTCTTTTCGGGAGGACCATCCTGGGGTCACAGGCCATGCAACCAACTAGGCTCGTGACTTTGACATGCTGCGAACGGCCCCAACACGCCCGGGGACCCCGAGTCAGTGTCCCACGACCACATCCATCACTGCCGCAGGGCCCTGAGTCGGTGCCCCACATACGCACCATGTGCTCGTCGACTTCTGCAGGGGCCCAAAGCCGGTACCCCACTTACACTACAGCAATCACTGTTAGCACCAGGGCCCACAGTTGGTGCCCCACACACGCACCACGTGCACGTCAACTTCCGCAGGGGCCCAAAGCCGGTGCCCCACTCACACTAGACGCATTCCCACCTTAAAGGGAGGATTCTCGATTGGGACGTGTTCTCACCTTGTGCTCACCGTAAATAGAGGTAAATGGAAATTTCGACCGGGACACGTCCTCACCGTGAATGCAGGATAGAATTTTCGCTTGGGACGTGTTCTCACCTTGTTGTCTACGTAAATGGAGGGAGAAATGTCAATTGGGACAGGTGCTCACTGAAACCCGAGGGTGGATCTTCAATTAGGACGTGTTCTCACCATAGTCTCACCGTGAATGGAGGGAGGAACTATGATTGGGACACGTGCTCACCGTGAATGGAGGGAGGAATTTCGATCGGGACACATGCTCACGGTAAATAGAGGATGAATTTTTCGATTGGGGCACGTTCTCACCTTGTTCTCACCGTAAGTGCAGAGAGGAATTTCGATTGGGACACATACTCACCGTGAATGGAGGGTGGATTTTCGATTGGGACGTGTTCTCACCTTGTGCTCACCGTAAGTGGAGGGAGGAATTTCGATTGACACGTGCTCACCGTGAATGGAGGGAGGAATGTCGATTGAGACACGTGCTCACCGTGAAAAGAGGGTGGATTTTCGATTGGAGCGCGTTCTCATCTTATTCTCACCATGAATGGAGGGAGGAATCTTGGTTGGGACACGTGCTCGCCTGAAATAGCGGGTAGATTTTTGTTTGGGGCGCGTTAGCACCTTGTTTTCACCGTACATGGAGGGAGGACTTTCGATTGGGACGATAGAGAATGGATTTTTGATTGAGACGCTTTTTCAGCTTGTGCTCACCGTAAATAGAGGGATGAAGTTCGATTGAGACACGTGCTCACCGTGAATGGAGGGAGAATGTCGATTGGGACACGTGCTCACCATAAAAAAAGGATGGATTTTCCATTGGGGCACGTTCTCACCTTATTCTCACCGTAAATAGATGGAGGAATTTCGACTGGGACACGTGCTCATTGTGAAGGGAGGGTAGATTTTTGATTGGGAAGCGTTCTCACCTTGTTCACACTGTAAATGGAGGGAGGACTTTCAATTGGGACGAGTGCTCACGGTAGATAGTGAATGGATTTTCGATTAAGACGCTTTCTCACCTTGTGATCACCGGGAATGGAGGGAGAAATTTCGAATTGGGACACGTGGTTTTTTCCATTGGGGCACATGCTCACCTTGTTCTTCTCGTAAATGGAGGGAGGAATTCCGAATTGGGACGCGTGCTCACCTTAAATGGAGGGATTTCCTATTGGGACGCCTTCTCACCTTGTTCTCACCGTAAACGGAGGGAGAAATTTCGAATTGGGACACGTGGTCGCCAGGAATGGAGGGTGGATTTTCGATGGGGGCAGGTTCTCAGCTTAAGCTCACCGTAAAAGGAGGGAGGAACTTCGGTTGGGACACGAACTCACTATAAATAGATGATAGATTTTCAATTGGGACGCGTTCTCACCTTGCTCTCACCGTAAATGGAGGAAGGAGCTTTGATTGAGACACATGTTCACCGTAAATAGAGGGTGCATTTCCGATTGGGACGCATTCTCACTTTCTTCTCCCCGTAAACGAAAGGAGAAATTTTGATTGAGGCGCGTTCTCACCTTATTCTCACCGTAAATGGAAGTAGATGTGTCAATTGGGACACATGCTCACAGTGAATGGAGAGTGAAGTTTCGACTGGGACGCGTTCTTACACCGTTCACACCATAAATGGAGGAAGGAATTGCGGTTGGGACACGTGCTCACTGTGAATGGAGGGTAGATATTCGATTGTGACACGTGCTCAGCGCAAATGGAGAGAGAGATGTCAATTGGGTCCCCCCTCGGTACATGTTCGATTAGGAAGTGTTCTCACGTTATTCGCACCGTATTTCGATTGGGACACGTGCTGACCTTAAATGGAGGGTGGATTTTCGTTTGGGAGGCATTCTCACTTTGCTCTCTCCGTAAAGGGAGGGAGGAACTTTGAATTGGGACACGTACTCACCGTAAATAGACATTGGATTTTCGTTTGAGAGGCGTTCCCACCTTGTTTGTGCCGTAAATGAAGGGACTCAGGGTAAATGGAGGGTGGATTTTCGATTGGGACGCGTTCTCGCCTTGTTCTCACTGTAAATGGAGGGAGGAATTTCGAATTGGGACACGTGCTGGCCGTAAATGGAGGGTGAACTTTCAATTGGGACACGTTCTCACCAGCTATGCGTATAAAGTCTGATGTCTGATAAGGGATGTTGTGTGTGCGGTCTGTCCAAGAAGATGTCTGATATTCTTATCTACTGGAGGTGGGTCTAGGGGTCTAATGCCCAGAGGAAATTGGGAGAAACTATGCCTAAATCTAAATCAACCCCCCCCCCCAAATGAAAAAAACAAAAAGGGAGGACACAATTGAAAAATCATTGGGGAAACACCTTGGACAATCAGAAACATGGCAATACAAAAGTAAAAAAGACTTTGAATACCAAAATGGGAAAGTGGGGAAAATGTGTGAGCAAGGAAAGTGGCAAACAAAAAGGTGCCCATAGGCCCCCATAGGCCCCCATGGGCCCCCAAAGGTGCCCATAGGTCCCCAAAGGTGCCAATAGGTCCCCATAGGGCCCCATAGGCCCCCATAGGCTCCCAAAGGTGCCCATGGGTCCCCAGAGGTGCCCATAGGTCCCCAAAGGTCCCCTGAGATGCCAATGAGGCCCCATCGGCCCCCGTAGGCCCCCAGAGGTCCCCATAGGTCCCCATAGGCCCCCAAAGGTCCCCATAGGCCCCCAAAGGCCCCCATAGGCCCCCATAGGCCCCCAAAGGTCCCCACACGCCCCCATAGGCCTCCACAAGCCCCCATAGGTCCCCATAGGTCCCCATAGGCCCCCATAGGCCCCCATAGGCCGCCATAGGTCCCCATAGGCCCCCATAGAGCCCCATAGGCCCCCATAGGCCCCCATAGGCCCCCATAGGCCCCCAAAGGTCCCCATAGGCCCCCATAGGTCCCCAAAGGCCCCCCTTGGCCCCCATAGGTCCCCAAAGGTGCATATAGGCCCCCATAGTTCCCCATAGACCCCCATAGGCCACCATAGGCTGCCATAGGCCCCCATAGGTCCCCATAGACCCCCATAGGCCCCCATAGGCCCCCATAGGCCCCCATAGGTCCCCATAGGTCCCCATAGGTCCCCACGTGCCCCCATAGGCCCCCAAAGGTCCCCATAGGCCCCCAAAAGTCCCCATAGGCCGCTATAGGTCCCCATAGGCCGCCATAGGACCCCATAGGTCCCCATAGACCCCCAAAGGTCCCCATAGGCCCCCATTGGTCCCCATAGGCCCCCATAGGTCCCCATAGGTCCCCATAGGTCGCCACGTGCCCCCATAGGCCCCCAAAGGTCCCCATAGGGCCCTATAGGTCCCCATAGGCCGCCATAGGCCCCCATAGGTCCCCATAGGTCCCCATAGACCCCCAAAGGTCCCCATAGGCCCCTATTGGTCCCCATAGGCCCCCATTGGTCCCCATAGGCCCCCATAGGTCCCCACGTGCCCGCATAGGCCCCCAAAGGTCCCCATGGGACCCCAAAAGTCCCTATAGGCCCCTATGGGTCCCCATAGGCCGCCATAGGCCCCCATAGGTCCCCATAGGCCCCCATAGGCCCCCATAGGCCCCCATAGGCCCCCAAAGGTCCCCATAGGCCCCCAAAGGTCCCCATAGATCCCCATAGGCCCCCATAGGCCCCCATTGGTCCCCATAGGCCCCCATAGGTCCCCATAGGTCCCCACGTGCCCCCATAGGCCCCCAAAGGTCCCCATAGGCCCCTATAGGTCCCCATAGGCCGCCATAGGCCCCCATAGGTCCCCATAGGTCCCCATAGACCCCCAAAGGTCCCCATAGGCCCCCATTGGTCCCCGTAGGTCCCCATAGGTCCCCATAGGCCCCCATAGATCCCCACGTGCCCCCATAGGCCCCCAAAGGTCCCCATAGGCCCCCAAAAGTCCCTATAGGCCCCTATAGGTCGCCATAGGCCGCTATAGGCCCCCATAGGTCCCCATAGGCCCCCATAGGCCCCCATAGGTCCCCATAGGCCCCCATAGGTCCCCATAGGCCCCCATAGGCCCCCATAGGCCCCCATAGGCCCCCAAAGGTGCCCATAGGCCCCCAAAGGTCCCCATAGATCCCCATAGGCCCCCATAGGTCCCCATAGGCCCCCATTGGTCGCCATAGGCCCCCATAGGTCCCCAAAGGTCCCCATAGGTCCCCACGTGCCCCCATAGGCCCCTATAGGTCCCCATAGGCCCCCATAGGTCCCCATAGGTCCCCATAGGCCCCCAAAGGTCCCCACAGGCCCCCATTGGTCCCCGTAGGTCCCCATAGGTCACCATAGGCCCCCACGTGCCCCCATACGCCCCCAAAGGTCCCCATAGGCCCCCAAAAGTCCCTATAGGCCCCTATAGGTCCCCATAGGCCGCCATAGGCCCGTATAGGTCCCCAGAGGCCCCCAGAGGCCCCCATAGGCCCCCATAGGCCCCCATAGGCCCCCAAAGGTCGCCATAGGCCCCCAAAGGTCCCCATAGGCCCCTATAGATCCCCATAGGCCCCCATAGGCCCCCCTTGGCCCCCAAAGGCCACCGTAGGCCGCCATAGGCCCCCATAGGTCCCCATAGACCCCCATAGGTCCCCGTAGGCCCCCATAGGTCCCCACGTGCCCCCATAGGCCCCCAAAGGTCCCCATAGAGCCCCATAGGCCCCCAAAGGTCCCCATACGCCCCCAAAGGTCCCCATAGGCCCCCATAGGCCCCCAAAGGTCCCCATAGGCCCCCAAAGGTCCCCATAGGTCCCCATAGGCCCCCATAGGCCCCCAATGGCCCCCATAGGTCCCCATAGGTCCCCAAAGGTGCCAATAGGCCCCCATAGACCCCCATAGGCCACCATAGGTCCCCATAGACCCCCATAGGCCCCTATAGGTCCCGATAGGCCCCCATAGGTCCCCATAGGTCCCCATAGGTCCCCAAAGGTCGCCAAAGGTCCCCATAGGTCATCACAGGCCCCCATAGGCCCCCATAGGTCCCCAAAGGTCCCCATAGGCCCCGGATGGGGTTCTGTCAAATATTTGGGGGCTGTACACCCCAAAAATATTTGACAGATGGGGTTCCGTCAAATATTTGGGGGGTCTACACCCCCAAAATATTTGACGGATGGGGTTCCGTCAAATAGTTGGGGGCTGTACACCCCCAAAAAATTTCGCGGATGTGGTTCCGTGAAATATTTTGGGGGTGTAGAGCCCCCAAATATTTGACGGATGGGGTTCCGTCAAATATTTGGGGGGTCTACAGCCCCCAAATATTTCACGAAAGGGGTTCCGTCAAATATTTGAGGGGTCTACAGCCCCCAAATATTTCACGGAACCACATCCGTGAAATATTTTGGGGGTGTAGACCCCCAAAATATTTGACGGATGGGGTTCCGTCAAATATTTGGGGGCTGTAGGGCCCAAAAATATTTGACGGATGGGGTTCCGTCAAATATTTGGGGGGTCTACAGCCCCCAAATATTTCACGGAAGGGGTTCCGTCAAATATTTGAGGGGTGTAGACCCCCAAAATATTTGACGGATGGGGTTCCGTCAAATATTTGGGGGGTCTACAGCCCCCAAATATTTCACGGAACCACATCCGTGAAATATTTTGGGGGTGTAGACCCCCAAAATATTTGACGGATGGGGTTCCGTCAAATATTTGGGGGCTGTACACCCCCAAAATATTTGACGGATGGGGTTCGGCAAATATTTGGGGGCTGTAGACCCCCAAAATATTTGACCGAACCCCATCCGTGAAATATTTTGGGGGCTGTACAGCCCCAAAATATTTCACGGATGGGGTTCAGTCAAATATTTGGGGGCTGTACACCCCCAAAATATTTGACGGATGGGGTTCCGTCATATATTTGGGGGCTGTACACCCCAAAAATATTTGACGGATGGGGTTCCGTCAAATATTTGGGGGGTCTACAGCCCCCAAAAATTTCACGGAACCATATCCGTGAAATGTTTTGGGGGTGTAGACCCCCCAAATATTTCACGGATGGGGTTCCGTGAAATATTTGGGGGGTCTACAGCCCCCAAATATTTGACGGATGGGGTTCCGTCAAATAGTTGGGGGCTGTACACCCCCAAAATATTTCACGGAACCACATCCGTGAAATATTTTGGGGGTGTAGACCCCCAAAATATTTCACGGATGGGGTTCCGTCAAATATTTGGGGGCTCTAGACCCCCAAAATATTTCACGGATGGGGTTCAGTCAAATATTTGGGGGCTGTAGACCCCCAAAATATTTGACGGAAGGGGTTCCGTCAAATATTTGGGGGGTCTACAGCCCCCAAATATTTCACGGAAGGGGTTCCGTCAAATATTTCGGGGGGTCTACAGCCCCCAAATCTTTCACGGAACCACATCCGTGAAATATTTTTTAAGGGTGTAGACCCCCAAAATATTTGACGGATGGGGTTCCGTCAAATACTTGGGGGCTGTACACCCCCAAAATATTGGACGGATGGGGTTCCGTCAAATACTTGGGGGCTGTACACCCCAAAAATATTTGATGGATGGGGTTCCGTCAAATATTTGGGGGCTGTACACCCCCAAAATATTTGACGGATGGGGTTCCGTCAAATATTTGGGGGCTGTAGACCCCCAAAATATTTGACGGAACCACATCCGTGGAATATTTTGGGGGTGTAGACCCCCAAAATATTTCACGGATGGGGTTCCGTCAAATATTTGGGGGCTGTACACCCCCAAAATATTTGACGGATGGGGTTCCGTCAAATATTTGGGGGGTCTACAGCCCCCAAATATTTCACGGAACCACATCCGTGAAATTTTTTGAGGGTGTAGACCCCCAAAATATTTGACGGACGGGGTTGCGTCAAATATTTGGGGGCTGTACACCCCAAAAATATTTGACGCATGGGGTTCCGTCAAATATTTGGGGGCTGTAGACCCCCAAAATATTTGACGGAACCACATCCGTGGAATATCTTGGGGGTGTTGACCCCCAAAATATTTCACGGATGGGGTTCCGTCAAATATTTGGGGGCTGTACACCCCCAAAATATTTGACGGATGGGGTTGCGTCAAATATTTGGGGGGTCTACATCCCCCAAATATTTCACGGAACAACATCCGTGAAATATTTCGGGGGTGTAGACCCCCCAAATATTTGACGGATGGGGTTCCGTCAAATATTTGGCGGCTGTACACCCCAAAAATATTTGACAGATGGGGTTCCGTCAAATATTTGGGGGCTGTAGACCCCCAAAATATTTCATGGAAGGGGTTCCGTCAAATATTTGGGGGGTCTACAGCCCCCAAATATTTCACGGAACCACATCCGTGAAATATTTCGGGTGTGTAGACCCCCAAAATATTTGACGGATGGGGTTCCGTCAAATATTTGGCGGCTGTACACCCCAAAAATATTTGACAGATGGGGTTCCGTCAAATATTTGGGGGCTGTAGACCCCCAAAATATTTGACGGAACCACATCCGTGGAATATTTTGGGGGTGTTGACCCCCAAAATATTTCACGGATGGGGTTCCGTCAAATATTTGGGGGCTGTACACCCCCAAAATATTTGACGGATGGGGTTCCGTCAAATATTTGGGGGCTGTACACCCCCAAAATATTTCACAGAACCACATTCGTGAAAACTTTTGGGGGTCTACACCCCAAAAATATTTCACGGTTGGGGTTCCGTCAAATATTTTGGGGGTCTACAGCCCCAAATATTTGACGGAACCCCATCCGTCAAATATTTTGGGGGTGTACAGCCACCAAATTTTTCACGGAAGGGGTTCCGTCAAATATTTGGGGGGTGTACAGCCCCCATATATTTGACGGATGGGGTTCCGTCAAATATTTGGGGAGTGTGCACCCCAAAAATATTTGACGGATGGGGTTCCGTCAAATATTTGGGGGCTGTAGACCCCCAAAATATTTGACGGAACCCCATCCGTGAAATATTTTTGGGGTGTAGACCCCCAAAATATTTCACGGATGGGGTTCCGTCAAATATTTGGGGGCTGTACACCCCCAAAATATTTGACGGATGGGGTTCCGTCAAATATTTGGGGGGTCTACAGCCCCCAAATATTTCACGGAACCACATCCGTGAAATTTTTTGAGGGTGTAGACCCCCAAAATATTTGACGGACGGAGTTGCGTCAAATATTTGGGGGCTGTACACCCCAAAAATATTTGACGCATGGGGTTCCGTCAAATATTCGGGGGCTGTAGACCCCCAAAATATTTGACGGAACCACATCCGTGGAATATCTTGGGGGTGTTGACCCCCAAAATATTTCACGGATGGGGTTCCGTCAAATATTTGGGGGCTGTACACCCCCAAAATATTTGACGGATGGGGTTGCGTCAAATATTTGGGGGGTCTACATCCCCCAAATATTTCACGGAACCACATCCGTGAAATATTTCGGGGGTGTAGACCCCCCAAATATTTGACGGATGGGGTTCCGTCAAATATTTGGCGGCTGTACACCCCACAAATATTTGACAGATGGGGTTCCGTCAAATATTTGGGGGCTGTAGACCCCCAAAATATTTCATGGAAGGGGTTGCGTCAAATATTTGGGGGGTCTACAGCCCCCAAATATTTCACGGAACCACATCCGTGAAATATTTCGGGGGTGTAGACCCCCAAAATATTTGACGGATGGGGTTCCGTCAAATATTTGGCGGCTGTACACCCCAAAAATATTTGACAGATGGGGTTCCGTCAAATATTTGGGGGCTGTAGACCCCCAAAATATTTGACGGAACCACATCCGTGGAATATTTTGGGGGTGTTGACCCCCAAAATATTTCACGGATGGGGTTCCGTCAAATATTTGGGGGCTGTACACCCCCAAAATATTTGACGGATGGGGTTCCGTCAAATATTTGGGGGCTGTACACCCCCAAAATATTTCACAGAACCACATCCGTGAAAACTTTTGGGGGTCTACACCCCAAAAATATTTCACGGTTGGGGTTCCGTCAAATATTTTGGGGGTCTACAGCCCCAAATATTTGACGGAACCCCATCCGTCAAATATTTTGGGGGTGTACAGCCACCAAATGTTTCACGGAAGGGGTTCCGTCAAATATTTGGGGGGTGTACAGCCCCCATATATTTGACGGATGGGGTTCCGTCAAATATTTGGGGAGTGTGCACCCCAAAAATATTTGACGGATGGGGTTCCGTCAAATATTTGGGGGCTGTAGACCCCCAAAATATTTGACGGAACCCCATCCGTGAAATATTTTTGGGGTGTAGACCCCCAAAATATTTCACGGATGTGGTTCCGTAAAACATTTTGGGGGTCTACAGCCCCAAAATATTTGACGGATGGGGTTCCGTCAAATATTTGGGGGGTCTACAGCCCCTAAATATTTCACGGAAGGGCCTCCGTCAAATATTTGGGGGGTCTACAGCCCCCAAATATTTCACAGAACCACATCCGTGAAATGTTTTGGGGGTGTAGACCCCCAAAATATTTCACGGATGGGGTTCCGTCAAATATTTGGGGGGTCTACAGCCCCCAAATATTTGACGGATGGGGTTCCGTCAAATATGTGGGGGCTGTACAACCCCCAAATCTTTGACGTATGGGGTTCCGTCAAATATTTGGGGGCTGTACACCCCCAAAATATTTGACGGATGGGGTTCCGTCAAATATTTGGGGGCTGTACACCCCCAAAATATTTCAAAGAACCACATCCGTGAAAACTTTTGGGGGTCTACACCCCAAAAATATTTCACGGTTGGGGTTCCGTCAAATATTTTGGGGGTCTACAGCCCCAAATATTTGACGGAACCCCATCCGTCAAATATTTTGGGGGTGTACAGCCACCAAATGTTTCACGGAAGGGGTTCCGTCAAATATTTGGGGGGTGTACAGCCCCCATATATTTGACGGATGGGGTTCCGTCAAATATTTGGGGAGTGTGCACCCCAAAAATATTTGACGGATGGGGTTCCGTCAAATATTTGGGGGCTGTAGACCCCCAAAATATTTGACGGAACCCCATCCGTGAAATATTTTTGGGGTGTAGACCCCCAAAATATTTGACGGATGGGGTTCCGTCAAATATTTGGGGGCTGTAGACCCCCCAAATAGTTGACGGATGGGGTTCCGTCAAATATTTGGGGGGTCTACAGCCCCTAAATATTTCACGGAAGGGGTTCCGTCAAATATTTGGGGGGTCTACAGCCCCCAAATATTCACAGAACCACATCCGTGAAATGTTTTGGGGGTGTAGACCCCCAAAATATTTCACGGATGGGGTTCCGTCAAATATTTGGGGGGTCTACAACCCCCAAATATTTGACGGATGGGGTTCAGTCAAATATTTGAGGGCTGTACACCCCCAAAATATTTGACGGATGGGGTTCCGTCAAATATGTGGGGGCTGTACAACCCCCAAATCTTTGACGTATGGGGTTCCGTCAAATATTTGGGGGCTGTACACCCCCAAACTATTTGACGGATGGGGTTCCGTCAAATATTTGGGGGCTGTACACCCCCAAATATTTCACGGAACCACATCCGTGAAATATTTTGGGGGTGTAGACCTCCACAATATTTCACAGATGGGGTTCCGTCAAATATTTGGGGGCTGTACACCCCAAAAATATTTGACGGAACCTCATCCGTCAAATATCTGGGGGGTCTACAGCCCCCAAATATTTCACGGATGGGTTTCCGTCATATATATGGGGGGTCTCATAAAGAAACGGCATATGATCAATCGTCATGGTTCAAAAACGGAAAAAGAAACTTGCAAATGTGCGGGCAACTACGGTCCACCGTTCGATCAGTGCCGTGACACGCTGTCACCGGCACCTCATAAAGAAACGGCATATGATCAATTGTCATGTTTCAAAAACGGACAAAGAAACTTGCAAATGTGGGGGCAACTACGGTCCACCATGACCCCACCATGATCCACCACATCCACCATGACACGCTGTCAGCGGCAACCCATAAAGAAACGGCATATGATCAATCGTCATCGTTCAAACCTGAAAAAGAAAAACAGGCAAACCCTCCCTAACCATGGTTCAAAAATGGACAAAGAAACTTGCAAATGTGGGGGCAACTACGGTCCACCATTTGATCAGTGCCGTGACACGCTGTCAGTGGCACCTCATAAAGAAACGGCATATGATCAATCGTCATGGTTCAAAAACGGACAAAGAAACTTGCAAATGTGGGGGCAACTACGGTCCACCGTTCGATCAGTGCCGTGACACGCTGTCAGCGGCAACCCATAAAGAAACGGCATATGATCAATCGTCATGGTCAAACCTGAAAAAGAAAAACAGGCATACCCTCCCTAACCTCAACCACATAAGCAGGGAAATGACAGGGTGGGAGGGAGGGAGGAAGGGGAGGGAGGGAGGGAGGGAGGGAGGGAGGCTCTCTTGGGCGGCCGTAGGAGCTGTGTTGTGCTGTGTTGTGCTGTAATATGCTGTGCTATGCTATATGTTGTGCTGTGCTGTGGTATGCTGTGATGTGCTGTGATGTGCTGTGCTGTGCCGTGCTGTGCTGTGCCGTGCTCGAAACCCACTACCCCCCCTCTCCACAGTTCCGGCTCAACCCGATGAACCCCCACCCACCCACCCACCCCACCAGCAAAACTGACCCGATTAGCTCAGGTGAGGTTGCTTGGGCCAGACATCAGGATTCTGTTCCCACTTGTCTTCAGTCACATATGAGCCCCCCGATCGGTTTGAGTGAGAGAGATGGGGTGGGGTGGGGTGGGGTGGGGGGGGGGCACGTACCATCATTGAAGGGGTTGCAAGCACTGGTTGGGTTTCAGACGCTAGGGTCGAGACCACAACCCACTTCTACACCTCAAGGGTGTGGTGACAATGGGACAAGTCGGATATTGGGGGGGACACGGGGGGGGGGGGGGGGAAGTCTGACACGGGGGGGGGGGTAGAAAGGGTGTTGGGGTGGGGGGGGGGGGGGGTTGGGAGTGATGGTCCATAAAAGTCTGATGTCTGATGTCTGATAGCCGACTAGGTCGCTATACACATAGCTGGTTCTCACCTTGTTCTCACCATAAAAGGAGGGAGATCCGATTGAAACACGTGCCCGACGTAAATAGGGGGTGGATTTTTGATTGAGACACGTTCTCACCTTGTTTGCACCGTAAATGGAGAGAGAAACTTCGATCAAAACACGCTCTCGCTGCAAATGGAGGGTGGTTTTTTCACTGGGTTGCGTTCTCACCTTGTGCTGACCATAAAAAAAAAAGGAACTTCGATTGGGACATGTGCTCACAGTAAAGGGAGGGTGGACGTCTGATTGGGACGTGTTCTCACCTTGTTCTCACCATAATTGGGGTGAGGAATTTCGATTGAGACACGTGCTCACCATGAACGGAGGGTGGATTTTCGATTGGGACATGTTCTTACCTTGTGCTCCCCGTGAACGGGGTGAGGAATTTCGATTGGGACACGTGCTCACCGTGAATGCGGGACACATTTTCCATTGGGCCGTGTTCTCACCTTGTTCTCACCATAAGTGGAGGGAGGAATTTCGATTTGAACACTTTTGTCACCTTGTGCTCACCGTAAATGGAGGGGGGAACTTCGATTGAGACAAGCGCTCACCGTGAATGGACCGTAGATTTTCGATGGAGGCAAGGTCTCACCATGTGCTCACCGTAAAAGGAGGGAGGAATTTCAATATGGTCACGTGCTCACCATAAATGGACGATAGATTTTCGATTGGGACACGTTCTCACCTTCTTCTCACCGTAAATGGAGGAGGGAATTTCGACAGAGACACATGTTCACCGTAAATAGAGGGTGGGTTGTCAATTGAGATGCGCTCTCACTGTGTCCTCACCATAAATGGAGGGAGAAATTTCGATTGAGACGCATTTCCACCTTGACCTCACGGTAAATGGCTGGAGAAATGTTGATTGGGACATGTGCTCACCGTAAACGGAAGGTAGATGTTCGATTGAGACACGTTCTCACACCGTTCGCACCATAAATGGAGGAAGGAATTGCGGTTGGGACACGTGTTCACTGTGAATGGAGGGTGCAATTTCGATTGGGCTGCATGTTGAGATTGCTCTCACTATAAATGGAGGGTAGATTTTCGATTGTGACACGTGCTTGGCGTAAATCGAGAGAGAAATGTTGCTTGGGATATGTTCCCCGTGTGGAATGGAGGATAATGATGGATTGTCCATTAGGAAATGTTCTTGCCTTGTTCTCCCCGTAAATGGAGGGAGGAATTTCGATCGGGACACGTGCACACTGTAAATGGAGGGTGGATTTTCGATGGGGACGCATTCTCACCTTGTTCTCACCGTAAGTGGAGAGAGGAATTTCGATTGGGGCATGTGCTCACCGTAAATGGAGGGTAGATTTTCAATTGGGACGTGTTCTCACCTTGTTCCCACCGTAAATGGAGGGAGGAACTACGATTGGGACGTGTGCTCACCGTCAATGGAGGGTAGATGTTCGATGGGGATGCGCTCTCACCATAAATGGAGGGAGGAATTTCGATTGGGACACGTGCACACCGTAAATGAAGGGTGGATATTCGATTGGGACGCGGTCTCACCTAGTTCACACCATAAATGGAGGGAGGAATTTCGATCGGGACACGTGCACACTGTAAATGGAGGGTGGATTTTCGATGGGGACGCATTCTCACCTTGTTCTCACCGTAAGTGGAGAGAGGAATTTCGATTGGGGCATGTGCTCACCGTAAATGGAGGGTAGATTTTCAATTGGGACGTGTTCTCACCTTGTTCCCACCGTAAATGGAGGGAGGCATGTCAATTGGGACACGTATTCACCGTACATGGAGGTTGAATTTTCAATTGAGACGCATTTTCAGCTTGTTTGCATCGTAAATGGAGGGAGAAATTAATTAATTAAAACACGTTCTCACCGCAGATGGAAGGGTGGATTGTTGATTGGGGCGCGTCCTCACCTTGTGCCCACCATAAATAGAGGGAGGAACTACGATTGGGACGTGTGCTCACCGTCAATGGAGGGTAGATGTTCGATGGGGATGCGCTCTCACCATAAATGGAGGGAGGAATTTCGATTGGGACACGTGCACACCGTAAATGAAGGGTGGATATTCGATTGGGACGCGGTCTCACCTAGTTCACACCATAAATGGAGGCAGGAATTTCGATTGAGATACATGCCCACCGTGAAAGGAGGAGGAAAAGTTGATTTCGACACGTGCTCTCCGGGAATGGAGGGAGAAATTTTGATTGGGACACGTGCTCACTGTGGATGGAGGGTAGATTTTCGATAGGGACGCGATATCACCTTGTTCTCACTGTAAGAAGAGGGAGAAATGCCGTTTGGGACACCTGCTGTGCGTAAATGAGGAGAGGGTTTTCGATTGGCACGCATTCTTAGTTTGTTCTCACCGTGAGTGGAGGGAGGGATTTCGGTTAGGACACGTGCTCACCGTGAATGGAGGGTAGATTTGTGATTGGGACGCGTTCTCACCTTGTTCTCGCCGTAAATGGAGGGAGGCATGTCAATTGGGACGCGTCCTCACCTTGTTTGCACCCTAAATGGAGGGAGAAATTTCTATTAAAACACGCTCTCACCGCAAATGGAGGGTGGATTGTTGATTGGGACGCGTCCTCACCTTGTGCCCACCATAAATAGAGGGAGGAACTACGATTGGGACGTGTGCTCACCGTCAAAGGAGGGTGGCTTTTCGATTGGGACATTTTCTCACCTTGTGCTCACCATAAATGAAGGGAGGAATTTCGATTGAGACACATGCTCACCGTGAATGGAGGGTGTATTTTCGATTGGCGCATGTCCTCACCTTGCTCTCACCATGGATGGAGGGAGGATTGTGGATTGGGACACGTTCTCACCTTGTGATCACCGTACATAGAGGGAGGAAACACGATTGGGATACGTTCTCACTGTAAATGGAGGCAGCCATTTCGATTGGGACCCATTCTCCCCTTGTGCGCACCGCACCATAAATGGATGGATGAATTTCGATTGCGACATGTGCTCGATGTACATGGAGGGTAAATTTTCGATTGAGACGCGTTCTCACCTTGATCTCACCATAGATGCATAGTAGTTTTTCGATTGGGACGCATTTTCACCTTTGCAATTTCAGGGTTGCTGCAAGGGGGGGGGGGGCATGCACTCTTTTTGAAACCCCAACCATAGCACGCTTTTCGATTGGAGCCCCTAGCGAAAGAAGCCATCTAAGAACAAGGTGCACACAAAGGCGAGAACCCGGTGAGCACACACTCAAATCAACAATCCTCTCTCCGTTCACGGTGGGATACAGTGAGAACAAGGTAAGAACAAGGTGCAAACACGGTGAGAAGGCGTCCCAATCGAAAATCCTCTGTCCCTTCACGGTGCAAACAGAGTTGATGGCCCCCGATCAGCGGTGCAGCTAGATGCAACAATGGGCCCCATAGTTTGGCCTTGAAGAAATGTGCAGCAACTCCCGACTCAATGCGCACTTGTCCTTTGGCATTTGCCTTCTCGACCCCCCACTTTCCAGGTCGCACAGTGTGGGCCACTTTCGGTGTCCCGTTGACAACGCCCTGCACCACCCGCGCTGCAGCGCTCTTCTATGCTCCTCCCTGGGTGATGAGCACCATCACCGTTCCGTTGATCCCCGCAATGGCATCGCGCATAACTCCATGCGCACCAAAGTCGGGAATGCGGCGGTCTGCTAGGATGTCACGAAACACCCCGCTTAGACGGGCACGGCCCTTGAGCCCTTCAAGGGCCACTTCTTGTCCCCCAAACTTGCGCAAGACCGTGGAACGGTTGGCACTGCAATAGTGGCACACCATGCCCCCGGGGCTCTTCTTGGTGAAGTTGTCCCCTCCGGCCAAAAGGATGTGGGCCTTGCGATCGGCCCGTAGGAAGAATAGAGGGCTGTGTTCCAACCCATCTGCATGGGGCAGTTGCAAGGCCACTGCGGCACGGAGTTGTGCGTCGAAGTCACACTCCGATTGCATGCGATACACAGTGGCGCACTTCTTGCTACCCTCAAACACCCTCCAACTGGCAAGCTGTGTTAGCCCCCAACCGGGAGCAGCCACAACACAGTGTACATACACCTGATTCCACCGGTTGGTGCCATCAACGCCCATGGTCACCCAACTGTGGCGCTGGGCGCCCGCTTGCATGGTGTCCGGGGTGGGTACCGCACGCGCCTGGTACAAAAGAGCCAAGCGCTCAGCGAGGTTGCAAAATGCCCCTTGCAGTTCGTGTCCCCCCTCTAGGATGCCCAAACGTTGGCTCGCAGGTTGACTGAGGTGCTTCAACCATGGGGCCACGTTGGCCCAGCTAACGAAGTTGTCCACATCAGGTAGCAGTTAGGCCATGTCACGGCAGGACATCTTTGAGCTGCAAATGCGCCTAAGCACCCGCAAAGCCTCTAATTTGATGTTGGGCCTGGTGTCGATGGCCTTGCGGTAGTCCTTCGGGGAATGGCAAAGTGCTATCATCAGGTTGCAGCTTAGCCCGTTGTCGCTCACACAGGGAGCGCGCCACCACTGCCTCCAAGTCATCCAAGCGATTTGCGCGCTAGCAGTGCGTTCCCAAAAGGGAAAAGTGACGCTTCGGTGGCATTTTGTGTCACACCTATGGCACGGAAACCAAAACACATGTGTTCCCTGTACTTGGGGCACTTTACACTACAAATTCTCTGCCATACCCAACCCCCCCCCAACTCCGCTTTGTAGTGTCACAAGTAACATTCACCATTTTGTATCCTCCATGAAAAACTCAAAAATTCTCCGTGAAAAATGCAAGGGTCCCCTTGGCCTCCCCCCTTTGGTGTAGGCTATTACGTACCACCTATCATGTGGGTACACCCCTCCCTTCTAACCCCCCCCCCCCCCCCCTGCAGAATAAACATTAGTTGCGTACTGGGCTGGGGTGTACCACGGTGCTTGTGCCTGCAGGCTAATGTCAGGCTGCACCAGGCAAGGGCACCACTAGGCTAGGCCACCTCAACAAACCGGGGCCCAGATGCACCCAAACCCGCCCACCAATCCTCCAAATTGCAGGGCAGTGACCATATCCGTGTACACTAGACACATATGCCCCCCACTGCCCCCCACAGGCCAACCTCAAACCTATGTCAGACGACCGAGAGGTCACTGAGCCATATTGCTCGCTCACTGAGAGGTTTGGCACGCTCACCGAGAGCTAACTGAGCGCCCACTGAGCGCTCACTTATTTCTCACAGAGCGCGCCAAACCTCTCAATGACCTCTCAATCACAATGGGGAGCACCCCCTAGCAGTCCAAGTAAAGTGAGCACGCAACAGGTAAAAGACGCGTGCTCCATCATTTTCACAGCAGGTCCTCCGAGCTGCGAGCCCGTACCAGGTTCATGTAGGCCGCGCCCTGGTGGGGCACAAACAGGGTGACGCACTGGGTGACGCACTGTGGCGCCTAGACGGCAGTGTCCCGGGGGGGCCACCCCTTATTTCATTTATTCAGCCACCACCAATCGCAACATTTTGTTGCAACGGTACACTGACTCTTTCCTAGAAGGGTCACATTAGACATCTTGATGTGCACCACTTTTAGGGATCGGGGCGGGGAGGTGTTGGGCCCACAACTTCAAACGCTCAAGGTCTTGTGAAAGCACTCCGGGGTATGCTACCTCTGTGAATGCGGTAGGTACACAGGGGCGACTAAGAAAAAACGAGAGAGCCTTTAAAGTTTCGGGCTCTGGGCCTGTGGTGACACTAGACATGATGTGGTAAGAGAAGATGGACCTATGGGAGCGCGAAGGAATGGATGGGTGGGCGGACGGGGGGGGGGGGGGGGGCGGAAGAGAGGGTGGAAAGGGGGGGGGAGTCTATGAATGACCACCTCAAAGCACTACAAAAAGATACAATCTCGAAGTAGACCCCACGTCATAAAGATCTGTGAATGTCCAATGCCACCCATCACAAGCATCATTGTCTCGACATTCAGACACCAAAATAAATGTTCACCACTGCTGGCAATCCAGTGATACAAATAGCAGCATTCTGCTTCAACCTCCGCACAATCAACGGATGTAGCCCAAGGCCTTCTTCATCAAGTTCAATGAACATATGAGGCATGCTATCCGGAAATGTTGATCGCATTCGGTAATGGTCGAACGAACAGTCAGGAGTCAATTTTATGGTACGGAGCGATCTTTCGCACGCTTTTTGGTAAATCCGACTATCGCACGCTTTTTGGTAAATCCGACTATTTTGTAATGTGATCAAGAGCTTCTGGCAGTACGACACGGAGTGCATACCACTGCATACGGCTGCAGGGCAAATTTCGTGGGAACTGACTTTGACACAAATGGAGAAATCATGTACCTCGGTCCAGTAACATGCTCCACTTCAAGGGCTTGATTTCCACTGTACTTCATTGTCGTCACCTAGAAAAATGTAGCAGTCACACTGCCTCAAAATAATACTAATCGTGTCCAAGCCGCACATAGAAAGAAGCCCACACCTTGTCTTCTGACGTGGTCAAAGTGGGTGGCACAACCGGGCGGGACAAAGCCGGGCGAAAAATCGCCCAATCTGGGGATGTCCAAAGGGTACATCGTCATACTCTATCCAAAGGCGGCCAGCTATCCTCCGAATCACGGCTCCACTTTCCAAGATTAACGGGCACCAAAGAAGCTGACTTCACAAGCTTCTGCACACGGACCAATTGCTCATCGGTCCTTGCCACACAACATGGACAAAGCAGGTTACCCCAACATCACTATAACGTGGGCATGTAGGCATGTAGGCGCGTAGGCATACTTCTCGTGGAATGGACAAAGATATTCTCCGGATGCATAAATGCATGCCTCCAAGCGGCTTCCTTCTTGATAACCCTGACAAGCCGTCCCAATCCAATTGCTTTGGCATCCTTCCGCTTCAAGTAGGCAACTACCTCGTCAGATTGTGTCTCGAACAGGGCTAATGTATGCTTTAGACTGGTTGTTGCCAAATCTAGTAAAAGGATTGTTAGTGGAGAATCAAGTACCAATGTATGTACATCTAGGCACCACATGGCCGTAACAAACGTGTCTCAGTGTTCTCGTAGTACTTCGACAAAGCTTGGGAGATCTCATTGTGGATGCTGCTACGAAATAAAACAGGGGCTTCCACAACTTCCAGACACCATCGTATGATTCATCAAGGAAAAACGAATGATGCCGAATCCGATTGAAATCTCGGCACTAGCCAACCAGCAATCACATACCATAGTGCTCTTCCCATTTAGAGCCCCGCCGTTTTTGATGGCGACGTAAACCAGTTCGTTTTGATCAGTGTACTTGCCTTGCCCAATCTCAAAATACATTCTGGACCTACAACCAAAATGAAGAGACTCAATCCGGGGTTTCACATGCCATGGAAGGCTCAATAAAAGCGTCAAGACACCCGTGCCTTAGGTGTAGCACTTTGTGGTCGGAACGATCTTCGGCCTGCTTTTCAAGGCAAATCAACCATACGAGCAATGAATACCGGGCACCTTCTCCACACCTGTCGACAACTTGCGACATTTTGAAAACAGACACGGAGTGTTGTATGGCGTTGCTTTCCCCGGGCCAGAGTCTAACGCATGTAACATTCACTTTTAATGACTTCCGGGATAACGAATGAGCACCATTTTGGAGGGGTCTTTTGCCGTGAGATGCATCTTTTGTAGTGGCAGAACACTGCTGCAGTCAGATGCTGACATGCCGGAACCCACTTATGCTAATCTGTGTAACAATAGTGTGTCTAAATGGGATTTCGAGGTTAGAGCAATGTTTGGCGCGCTTTTTCCAAGATTGCGACTATAGACACATGAGAAACACAAGACATTGCAGACTGTACCGTCATCAACCCACACCTGACACTCCACAAGACCTCGTGGCGGATGTAATTCCATATTCGCGTACCGCATTTGCACATCCTTCTCACCCAGTCTTTTGGTCTGTCCATATTGTGCTTGTTTGTCTTAGAGACTTGGTTGATGTGAATTTTCATCTTCTCCGCCTGAATCCATTGATCCCGGTCCACCGATGCAGTCACTCTACTCCTCCCCCCTGGTTTCGCCGGCCTTCTAGGCACCGCTCGTGAAAGGCCTCCTTGCTCGGCTGACGTTGGAGCAATCCCAGCAGGCGCATTAGGTTCTTCAGCAACATTTGCGCTGCCTGCACCTGGGTCATCATACATAATAGTACAAGAGGCGTTCTATACACATCCATTTACACAACAAGAGACGATGCACTTCTCCAAAATTGATTGAAACAATACCCATAACACTTTTTTACAAGGCGACATCTCTTTTAGCTAGGTGCCACTACCCGGAGGGACGTTTTCACTCTTCTGGATCAACATCATCTGAGGAGGCTGTTAAACTGAACTCAAAATGCTCAAGAACTAGCGGGAGTGTGCTTGCCTCCGTGTGCACCGAAATCGCACTGTTGAGTCAGTGTTATCATCCCCTTGGTAGGTGCTAGCATTGTCACCGCTACTAACTTCAAACGGGCGTCTTCGCAGTCTATGGGACAGCCTTAACGGATGCGTTGGTCACTGCACAGCAACATGAGGTGGGGCATCCATACGCATAGCTGGTTCTGGTCCACAGGCGGTTTGGGTTTTGGTGGGAGTATTGATGCAAGCTTGGAAGCTAGAGCTCGAGCATTAGGTGGTTTCGGTTCCGCTGCACGCATACGAGGTCTACGGGCCTCGCGCGAGCGTACCGGGTAGAAATAGCCTCTGTGTACGATCTCTCTCTGTGTAGGAGGTGCGCCTACGTAGGAGTGCAATTTGTTGTTCAGCTGCTCTCTGCTGCGCATTGGTGGCCCGGGGTACACGTTCATCAAAGAGTGCTACAGTCGTGTTATTAGTATCCACTGCAGCTTTTAATGTGTACAACGTCTTGGGACAAGAGTCTGCCAAATGATTCCTCTCCACACGAGTTGACAGTGACACTGGATATTCTGGCAACCCTACCCACATGGCTTGAACAATCACTGCCTTTCTCCTCTCCCATTGGATGGCAGGTACACTGTCATTCAGCAGACCACATACCAAACGCTGTAGGTTCCTTGCAATGTAGGAATACATCCCAACAGGAATACGGCTTTTCACCAGGTCTTTTACATGTTGACTGGCACGCTTCAAAAGCACATACATGTCACATATTGAATCCGCATTGTTCATCCGGGGATGACGACGCATGGATGACATCAGCCGCGAAAACATTGCCTCACACATTACCTGTGAATGGCATTGCGCAGGTATACCCATCATCCAAGGGGACCACATCAAAATAGCAGTGAGTACACTTTGAACATACTCCACCAGGTGTTCACGGCCTAGTGCGAGGCACACCACAATATGCAGAGAGTACAGCACTGCCGTCTTGGCTGGGGTACTATCTCCACAACCCCCAGGGTACTATCTCCACAACCCCCAATGACAGTCACGCACAAATGCTCCCAACAAAAATTGTGCCGGCAAAGCTATGGGATCACCATTTAAAGGCTTGCGCTCACCATAAGAAGGCTTTGGCTCACCATTTAAAGAACGGGGCTCACCATTTGAAGGCTTGGGATCTCCATTTAAATGCTTGGGGTACGCATTTCACGGCCCGGGTTCACCATTTAAAGGCTTGGGCTCACCATTTAAAGGCTTGGGCTCACCATTTGAAGGGCCGAGTTGACCGTTGGGCTCACCATTTAACGTCTTGGGCTCACCATTTAAAGTCTTGGGCTCACCAATTACAGGCTTGGGCTCATCCTTCAACAACCCGGGCTCGCCATTTAAAGAACACGGCTCACCATTTAAAGGGTTCACCATTTAAAGGCTTGGGATCACTATTTAGATGCTTGGGCTCACCATTTCACGGCCCGGGCTCACCATTTAAAGGACTGGGCTCACCATTTAAAGGCTTGGGCTCACCATTTAAAAGGCCGAGCTGACCATTGGACTCACCATTTAAAGGCCTGAGCTCACGATTCAAAGGCTTGGGCTCACCATCTACACCATTTAAAAGCATGGGCTCACCATTGGGAGGCTTGAGCTCACCATTTAAAGGTTTGGGCTCACAATTTAAAGGCTTGGGCTCACCGTTTAACGGCGCGGGCTGACCATTTAAACGCTTGGGCTCACCATTTAGAGGCTTGGGCTAACCATTTAAAGGCCTCGGCTCACCGTTTAAAGGCTTGGGCTCACCATTTGAGGGGCCGAGCTAACGATTGGACTCGCCATTCAAAGGCTTGGGCTCACATTCAAAGGCTTGGGCTCACTATTTATACCATTTAAAAGCATGGGCTCGCCATTGGGAGGCTTGAGCTCACCATTTAAAGGCTTGGGCTCACAATCTAAAGGCTTGGGCTCACCATTTAAATGCGCGGGCTGACCATTTAAATGCTTGGGCTCACCATTTAGAGGCTTGGGCTAACCATTTAAAGGCTTGAGCTCACCATTTAAAGGCTTGAGCTCACCATTTAAAGGCTTGGGCTCACCATTGAAAGGCTTGGGCTCACCAATTACAGGCTTGGGCTCATCCTTCAACAGCCCGGGCTCACCATTCCAAGGCCTAGGCTCGCCATTTAAAGAATAGAGCTCACCATTTAAAGGGCTCACCATTTAAAGGCTTGGGCTCACCAATCAATGGATCCTCTACTTTTCCGAAGCTTTCTAAGGAGTGGAACCAATGATTCAAAAGAGGCATTCTTCGATGAGGCAGGTGCGGGTGGTGATGCAATTCGGTTTGTTACTTTTGTACTAGGGCTACGAGCAGACTCACGTACACACAGCAGCTTTGGCGAGTTTCGTGAGCAGTGGGTTCGTTTAAAAAGCGGTCACAAAACAAAAAAATGGTATACAGTGTTTGTGGAGTAGTGATTTAAGTTGTGGTGTTGCATGCATTCACGATGTTTACGTGGTGCTTCAAGACCAAAATAGGACACCGGTGGGATGAGTCGCATTGTCCGTTGCAGGTTGGCCCACCAGGCAATCTGCAAATGTAATGCCCCTGCCATATTAACATTGGCTGCAGTTGCTGCAGGGGAATTTTGGTCCAAAATGGCTCAAAAACAGTGGACGGCCTGGTTTGATACCTTTTACACAAGATTGTTCGTTGCAACTCCGCATGAGGGAAGCAAGAGTTTGAACTACACAGCAGTGTTAACCCTGCCACATCGCTTGCCACTAGTTATAGGTTGGCCAATGTTGGATACCCTTGTTGCTTCAATACCAGAGATAAGCAGGTTTTGGTGCGCATCATTCAATGATTTGATCACTAGGTTGAGAGGTTTCATGCCGCAGCATATCCGAGGGCGTTATGTCCCATGTCCACTGGATGTGCGCAAAATGCGTGTTTGCAGTGAACCATAGCATCTGTTCATCATCAGCGAGGCACAAGCATGAAAATAGGATGATCTGGTGTTGCTACTGCAGCCAATGCCAGATATCCAGGAACACACGGAGACTTCATTTCCCATCGTCATCGATGAAGACATTCATTGTCGAATTATGAAGTTTTGCTACAGCTCCACGTATGTGTCCCGGGATTTGAGGCCATTGTTGACCAAGTGTCGGCCTGTCTTCGGGATACGGCACCCATGTTAGTACTCGGTGATAGTAAAGTGCCACTTTTTCTGCTCATTATTTGTTTCCGTCACTCACAATAGTCCGGAGGCTAAGGTTCAAGGAAAGGCATTTCCAAAGATGCTATACCTATAACGTGTGCTGGCTTGTTTGCCGGCTGCAGCATCCAGTGGCAAAGGTCAATTGGATGTTTGCGTGAACCCTGTTGCTTGTCAATGGTGGACCCAAGCCTTTAAGTGGTGCAACCAAGCTTTTAAATCGTGAGCCCAAGCCTGCAAATGGCGAATGCTTGGTGTCACCATTGAAATAGTTTGGCTCATTATTTAAAGGCTTGGGCTCCCCATTGAGAGGCTTGGGCTCACCATTTAAAGGCTTGGGCTCTCCATTTAAAGGCCTGAGCTCACCATTTGAAGGCCTAGGCTCGACATTTAAAGGCTTGGACTCACCATTTAAAAGCTTGGCCTCACAATTTAAAAGTTTGGGCTCACCATTGGGGGGTTTGGGCTGTAACGCTGTAACGCCGAGGGGCTAAAAATGGAACAAAAGAACCACAACACTGAACTGATGTTTGCTTCAACTTGAGAGATCCCACTTGGAATCTTGACTACTCCAGCTTGATAATGAGCACGTTCATAGATATGACAGCATAAAAAAGAGAAGGGTAAATGAAAAAGAATGTAAACAGGAAATTCAACAAAAGCGTGCCAAAGATTGGTCTAGCGCAAAAACTTTGTATGTGGTACGATAAATTTGGTAAATGTACAATGCCATACACAAGAGTGATGGTAGAGATCAAAACACAAAACAACGTAGTGCAACATATATAGAATAAAAAGGCAATGGGAATTCAAAGGGAGTGACATTCATTAATGTGATCCGAAGCGTGCCAAGAATCGGGCCAAGCATAATCATCCACATATACCCGCTCAAAAGCAAAATATTCAAATAAAATGTGCCAAAGATCAGTATAGGGGAAAAACTCCGTACAGAGTACTTCTTTAATTGCATCCCACCCCTAGAGCGAGCTTTGGCGCGCTTGTTTGATAAAAAGGGTTTGAATAGGACACCCTATGGTCAAGCAGTAAAACATTAGTAATACACGGATATATACATGGCAGTAATGCAACTACAGGCCGATCCCACATAGTGACAGAACATGAATACAACACCACGCGGGTCCGTTTAGTCTTGGACAATGCGTTTGGCTGGTTATATCTGAAACTATTCTTTGACTGTGACAGTGATGAGTGCAAAAACGGGGGGGTGTATAATGAGTTTTCGACACCCACCTTTTTCCACATTCTGACTACCGTAACCGCAATTGAACCAACGGAGGACAGAACGGCAGGATGTGGTGCACTGGGTGAGCACACTGTTGTCACAAGTGACCTGTTCTAGACACGCTCCCCAACAAACGGTGCAGTTCGCCCCACCGCCTCCACTTGCCACCGTGGGGCGGGCTGACAGTGTATCGCAGCTAACGAACCAGGCAGGACGCAAACCCACAACGTGCCATTCGCCTCACCCGCCGCGACCACCATCACCGGGAAGGTATCGGTGGGAGGGCGGGGGGGGGGGGGGGTTATGGGTGGGGGGTGCTGAAGGGGGGAGGGGGGGGTGCGCGCGACCCACTATTACATACCTATCTCCATAGGGTAGGTGTGTATGGGGTCCAACCAACATAGCATTCTCTGGACACGAAGCAAAGTGCAGACTGGGGCAAAAGGCATTGTAGTCAAGGCAAAACACAAACTCCCACATGTGCCAACCTGTCACACCACCAGGACCACTATCTCTCTAAACCGGGGGGATGGGGCTTGGGCAGGGGGGGGGGGGGCGCATACAAGGACACAGCCCAGTCAACTCCCCCCTCAAGTCAAATACAGCTACAACATACAAACGGCCCCCAAACCATGCACACCGTGCACACCACAACCACACACCCCTGTCGTTCTTTGAGGTGTGTGCACTGCATGGATGGCAAGGGGACCCTTGAGGGCGACAATGTTATTACTTTGTGCTACCGGTTCACCACAGCCGCCAACCACTGGCACCGTCTCAAGCACTACGGGGAGGCCTTGCCGGAACCAAAGGCGGGGGCTGAAACACAGAGGCAAGGCCCCTCCCTAAGGTCGCAATGGCGCTGTTCCCGTCTGGCCGTGAGGATGTGAGTGCGGAAATATGAGGCTATCGTGCTTCGTCACAAAACCTTGCCCAAAGCGGTCCTCGTGGCAGAGAAAACTTACTGACGTTCTTTTAAGTTAAGGTGGTTCGCTACCTGGGTGTCATATGCACACCTAGTGAGCCGCCAATCATTGGCACCGTCTCATGCGCTAGTGGGAGGCCCTGCCGGAGCCGAGGGCGGGGCTTAAATGCGGAGGCAAGCCCCCCCCCCCCCCCCCCCGCCCTCCGGTAGCAATGGCGTTGCTGCGCCCGGCCATGACAACTTGAGTGCGGGAATATGAGGCTGTCTTTGCGAATCCTCAAATGAGACGGTTGGCATGGATTGTCACACATCTCCAAATTGTGCCCCTACTTTTAGCCTATAGATTTAGCACCCCATGAGGGCCGGAACCTGTAACGATGGGTGGCCTGGATGCTTTTTAGTGTTGTGGGGGGCTTTGTCAAAAAACCTTGCCCAAAGCGGTCCTCTTGGCAGAGAAAACTTACCGACGTTAGGGTGGTCCGCTACCTAAGTGTCATATTCACACCTAGTAAGTACGAATCCTTGGTTCAGCCAGATGGGCAAGCAGCTACACTGTGTATGCACATCGCTCAAGGCGCCCCCCATATGGCCAGCAAGCAGTTGACAAAGCTCAACCATCAAAAATGTTTTCATGTAATCTTTTTTTACAACAACCCACAACTTGTACTCAAAATTGGTACACGGTGCACTTACTGCCCCCTCTCCCACACAGGAGCATCCACAAGGGTGACGGCAGTACAGCCCCAGAGGGTGCATGCGCCACAAAAGTGGTCGCATGGGAGGAAGCAGAAAGCGACTTAGTCCCAACTCGTCCCTCTCGACATGGTATGTTGCCTCTTTTCATGACTAGCTCAATTCCAATATTCAGTGTCACTAGGGTGGTGCGCCCTCGTTGAAGAACACGTGCGCTGTGTTGCCGACCCAGCGGTGCCACCCCCACCTGTGTCGCCCCATGCCCCGGGTAGTGCATGTTCCAGCTAGGTGGGGAGCGCGGCCAGCTCACCCCTCGTCCCCGCCTTGCCCCGAAGGTCCTATTTTTGGCCCCCTGGCGGGGTGAGGGGAGGCTAGATGATGTGCCCAACCCTATACTTGGCTCCCGAGGGCCCCCTCCGTTTCACATGGGGGTTCCGCCACCTGATTACCAGCCCCCATTCACCCCCATTCCAAGTTGGTTATGGTGGGGGGGGGGGGTGGTGGTGTTGCCATCCGCCCCAAGCAACCCACGCAGAGGGGGGGGGGGGAGAATGCGGCTGCCGGGATTGGCAAAAAATGGGGAAAAATGCGGAAAAAATGCGGAAAATGCGGCAAAAAATGCGATAGAAAATGCGGTTTCGTTAGAATGGTGTTTGCCCCTCGAAACCCCTATATTTCGTCCTGTCTTGCACAATTGGGCGCGCAAAGCATGGACGGTTTGATGGAACAACTTAGTGCGGTAGTTCAACTCAAGAATATCTCGGACTCGGCTCAAAACCGCTAGGGGCAGAAGCTGCAACTGCTTGGTCAGGCCAGACCGCTAAATGTTCGCGCCGCATCAGGTGCTCCCCCATTGACCCAAACCGCCGGGCTCCGCGGGGCGGGGGGGGGGGGGGGATACCCCAACACACACACATACCTCAAAATGATCCTAGTGACACGCTGTTCTTTTTGAATATACACAACAAAGGAAAATTTTTTTCAAAAAAATTTGCCCATCAACTCAGGCTCCCATCAGCAAAGGTCTGAGGTCGGGATGGGGTCAATATCCTTTTTTGGGTTTTTCGTCCATTTTTGAATTCTCCACAAATTTCTGAGTATTTTGAGCATAGACACATAGGGTCAAACAAAAAAATTTCCCCCTACAGTCTGCCTAAAAAAAAAATGCTCTGTCGCCTCTAGCGCCCACAAAACCTGTTGTTCCTCACAACTAACTCCCTACAAGACAATGCCTCTTGAACATTACACTAAGGGACCTGCCCGGAAAATGCGAAAAAAATGCGGAAAATGCGGAAAAATGCAGACCGTATTTCCCCCCCCCCCTCTGCCCACGGGTCACAGGCGCAGCTTGTGCAGGGTAGTGGGACTGCTGCCTCACCAAGTGAGCCCCACCACCTGCATGCGGATGTGCACACCACCACCACCACCACCCCTAGCGAGACTTACACATTGCGGGAGGTCGAGAGGACACCACGGGGTGGTGCGAGCAAGGGCCCCGGGTATGGAGCTAGACGCAACAGGGCACCAATGGGCGGGGTAGTCAGGGGCAGTGGTGAGGGAAGACCCACCATGGTGGCATGCCAAGCCTTGAGTAGCTAGCATGGGCTGTCACAGGGCAATGGTGTGTCATACCATCCACCAGTGGGCTGATCCGGTGACTTGCCCACGTGAGGGGCGGTGTGGCCCACTGTGAGGTTGGGCGCGGCCCCCACTATACCGCCATGCCCGGCCCGTGACCTATGGGCATGCCCGCTTGCCAAGCCACCTTGCTAGCCTATGCTCTACGGAGAGGCCCCCAACCAAAATGCCACGCCAACCCACCCATACTGCCACTACTAGTGGTCTTGGCCAAGCCCGCCCCCACCCCCAAGTCCCCAACCATCCGCTGCCCTGTGTACTTTGTCCCCGCTCCGGGGGTTGGGGCGAGGAGGCGTGGCGCCCGGCCGCCTTCCTTGGTGGAGCATTACCACTTGTTAGTGTCAAGTCGACGGGGAGTTGCCCCATGCTTCACAAGCCACTCCCTTGTTCCGCCTCGTGTGTGTGGCTTCCCAAGATAGGAATATGAGACGTTGGACAATATGAGCATATGAATATGAACTATGAGTTATGAACCAATTTATGAACAATTTTTTTTGCCTTGTTTGCAATTTGTGCCTTCTTAGGTGCCTTTGTATCATGGTATGTTGCTCATGTTGCCTACGGTAGAGGTTTGCCGCAAAGGATGAACGGACATAGTGCATATTGATCATTTCTAATCGCACATTGAGCCATTGGTCCGCATCACCAAACATTGTGCTCCATTGCTTTGCCTTGTGTAGTTTTGTGTGACGCAATACTCCCGAAATGAGCTTTTGTAGTTTGGTATGACTCTAGTGCGTCCCAATGGGGCCACTAGTCTGTGGGGCTCCAAGGGTAGCCAAACGGACCCACCACGGCCAAATGGTGCCCCAAAAACAAAAGAGGCAAGCCCCGGCATTCCTGTATGGTGCTCGCCAACGTGAATTTAGACGAATTCGTACGAAATCTACACAAGTTTTGTGCGAATGCCATACCCATTCGGTAAGAATTCACATGAATTTCACTCGGATCCTCCCCGACCGTTGCCAAAACACCTAACCATGCACCCCATGTACCCCGGCATGCACCCCATCACACGGGCATCCGTGATCCTTGTCCATGATGCATCTTCATATCCTTTTCTTGCGGCATTGGGACCGCCTCTCCAAAATGTGAAGGTCTGCATGTCGGTCAGAACCCGTCTTCTTGTGCCTCATCCAAAATAGGCTGCAACATGGTTCGGGCAACAATGGCAGCTGCCTTCCCCGTTCATTGGACGAGGTCTCGTGTCCCATTGATTGATTGATGCCACAAAACACGACACGAAGCACCCCGTGGAGGCAATAATCAAGCGCTAGTCTATCCCCCGTGATAGTTCTGCATATAGCTCCTATGCCCACAACGGGCGGGCACGTACCATCTATTGCTCTTGCAATACCAAAGGCAACAAGGCAACAAAGCGATCATGCATGCACACCCAGCGCACCGTTGCTCCGGGGATCCCGCCTTCCAATTTTGGCAGCCCCCCATCAGCACTTGTGCTTCTCTGTCTACAAATTAGAAGAAAGCAACTTCCTGCCATCCGTCCTTGAAACGTACATTTGCGGCCTGCCACAATTCATCGTCAAAATTAATTTCTTGGCAGGCCGCGTACAGGGTCTTCCATTGTTCACTGCCCCCTAGCAGCCACCAGCTAGACAACTAGTTGGGGCTTGCGCTTCCGCCCAGTGTGCAATGGACGTACAAGGCCTCATGCCTCAATGTGCCATCTTGTATAGATGCTCCGGCCGGTTCCGCAAGTAGCAAGCAGCTCTGTACCCTTCGTGAACCGGCCGTTTGAATCCGAGATTCACGGTGCCGTGATTTTCACCAATTTTTGCTTTGTTTTGCTCGTAACTTGGCGCCATCGTTTGCGTTTCTTTTGCCATCTTCGCCCAAACATTGTTGTTAGGAATGTCTTGAAATTTGATGTTTAACCTTGCTGGTAGCTTGCGAATGTTGGGCTCAATCACCGTGAACGCAACACGAATTTACCAAATTCACGCATGCGTGAAATTGCGTGAGTTCCAGGTGAATTTGAGTGATTTTTTGCTAAAATTCGGAAATTTTGGAAATTCGTACAAAATTTGTACGAAATTCGCGCGAGTTGCGTACGAGTTGCGTACGAATCCGGAGATTCTGGTGAAATTCGCAGACAGCGCACGCGACATTCGCACGAATTTCGTACGAATCTGCTGAATTCACACAAATTTCGTACGAATTTCGTTCCAATTTCCTACAAATTTGTACGAAATTCGTACAAAATTCGTACGAATTTCTCAAATTCAGGCCCAAAGGTACCGGGACATAATTCCGGGATTTTTTTTGGGCGCCGTTTGGGCTTGATGGGTCCGTTTGGGCTGGGACTTTCACTGAATCATGGGGACTAAAAATGGTACTTGAAGATTAACACCGAAAATGGGTCAAATTCGCGTGAAATTCACGCAATTATTCAAACGGCCACTTAACCCCTGTTCACAAAGGGTACGTCCATGGGTGGCCGTGTCGCCACCGGTACAGGCCGTGAAGGCCCAGGACTCGGGTAAGGCTACCTTCTTAAGCATGCCGTACACACGATCCCACAGCACACCATTGGTCATCTGCCCAACAAGGTACCGTGTTTCCGTCTTAGAGAGGTGCAATGACCCGATTCGCCACACAGTCATAACCACCCTCTCCATAACCAACCTCTCCTCCGTGCAAAGCTCATGATCCACAGGCGGGGTTACTCTTGTTTCCGTGGTAAGGACTATTTGCGTGGAATCAGGCAGGCACTTGACGGTGCATGGAGTAGCAAGATCCTTGCTAACCAAGTAGCAAAAGCCTTGTAGGAGCCTCCGTTGAGAGCGGTATGTTAACAAATGAAAGGCCTCCTTGGGCCGGGCCCATCTGCACACCCCATTGCGCGCAACCCAAAACCTGCAACGATGCCACAGTGCTTGTGCGACAAAACGCACATGCAAGGAAATGGAAGAATGAACATCCACCGCAACACAATTTACTTTTTTGTCAAAATTAGTACAGGATTCGTGTGAATTCACACAAGCTTCGTACGAACTTCCCTTGAACTTGGCGCTAGCACCCAAGTATGACTCGGTCTCATAACATGAAGCTGGTACAATTTCACACGAATTCACGCCTTTCTTGTCCTAATGCACACCATGGCGGCCGGTGGTCTAGAGGTATGCCCCTTGGATCGTTGCGTGCATTGGCAATGGTACAAACGGTGCTGCGTTCTACACTCAGGTACCATCGGAGAGTCGCTGCAGTGGTGGGCGAGAGCACTTTGAGGTGTTCTACCGTGGAGCGAAAAACATAGGCGCTGACCATAGGCACGAACAAGAAAATGACCACTAGCTGCCCATGTTTTTGGTCGGTGTTTATCAATGAGTACATATATTTGTGTTTATTGTACAATGAACAAGGCACAACAGAAGTGCAGGTGACGTTAGTAATTCGCACATGAGGGAAAAAGCACCCCCAAAGCTGAATAGGACCACGTCACTATTGTACCCCAAGCAGAAAACAAAGGCAGGTCTACAACAACCCTTGCGACCCGTGATCCACCTCAGACCCATCGGGGGGTGGGGGGTTCCTCCGCCCAAAAGGAAGGGTGAATGGCCGCAGCTGTGACCCTACTAGGGGGGTACTCACCCTTCGTCGTGCCGTGGTCCGCCACAACCCCCCCAATGTCCAAGGCGATGGCCTCCGGCGTGATAGCCGGGGCATGCTCCGAAAGCAGCAGCCTCATGATAGGGGCCACGGCATTAAGTCTGCCCCCTAGCAACGTGTGCCCACCCATGCCACGCTTGGGCAGCCGACAAAAAAAAGCGAGTGCCGGCAGGGCTCGGAGCCCCCCCCCCCCCCTCCCGCCCCGGTGGCGCTCTCAGCCGGCCCCTCCGGTGCCACTGCGAAGGAAGCTTGGCAGCTCGGCACTGCTGCTTGGAGTGCTAGGACTCGCGATCCAGGGCAATGACCTCGACTTGGATCCTATCCCTCTCCTCCCGCAACCCATCCTTTTGCTCCTCTATGGCGCAGCTATCGGTGGGGGCCTTGCGAAGCCGCTGCTCGAGGTGCTGTTTTGTGGCCTACACGGACACCGCCCGCACTTGCCACAAGTGCCCTCCTGCGTGCTGCACCTGCTGCTGCTGCAGCCACTGGGCAACCTGCTCGGTGGCGGACATGGCCGGGGCACCCGTAGCGGTAGCAGCAGTCGAACGAGTTGTGGTGCAAAGGGCTTTGGTCGGGGGGGTCAAAACGTCCGAGGGAGTGGGCCTCCGCTTGGCCGCCCCCCTCGACCCACGCAACTTGCTCAAGCATCCCCCTCATCTCCCTCCTCCATCTAGATCACTTGCCCCCTCCCCCCTCCCTCCCCGTGCCCACACGTCCTTCCCCTATAGGTGCCTCATGGCCCACGAGGATCAATCGCACCAACCCCCCAAACTCACGAACGCCCTAAGGTTGAAGACCGCGCCCGTCGCCAGCCCTACCACCCACTGCCCCGCCACGGCCGGCTGCGCTCACTAGTGGCCCCTAGCGAGGCGGTAGGCACACATGCACACCAGCCTCTCCCCCTCCCCTAAACTAGCACTCCCCCCCCCCCACCAAGATGTTGCATGGAAACAAAATGATCTTTGCCCCTACCCCCTGCGCCCAACTCCCAAACCGTCGCCACGTGACGCTTGTGGCCATCCACGCCTAGGGAGCCTGCTCCTGCTAGGCCGGGGTGCCTTGGCGCGGGGCCAGGGTCAGATCACAGGTGCAAACGTCAGGTCCGTGTGGGCTGTCCCGAGCTCACCCTGGGGTGGTAATGGGATCACTACCTCACGGTGGGGCCTCTCGGCAAGCGGGGGCTCCTCTTCGCGGCCAAAGGCGTCGGGGGCCTCATTGGCAGCGTCGCTTGGAGTGGTTCCGGTAGCGGTGTCCACGGGCTCGTCCACATGAACCCTCCCATGCCTGGCAGGGCTGAACCGCTGGTGTGGCAGGGGCCGAACGTTGGGGGACCAGGCATTGAAGGGGACTTGAGAGACATGAAACAAAAACACTAGCGAAGGACAAAAGTAGGGACAACAAGGCACAAAACAGAGGCAACCTACATGAAATAGTAACAAATACATGCGAATTCGTACGAACTTCGTACAAATTTGCACAAATATGATATTTCCAGACAATGTCGGAGGTACGAAGTTTGTACGAAATTCATACAAATTTTATACAAGCTCGCTAACATTTCACATCCTATTGCACACGGTGTGCCACAAGCATGCACACAACACGGGCACACCTGTCACTCGCATGGACACGTCAATGTCCAGCTACCCGTCTTCCCATCCTTCGGCTTTCTCCCGGGTGGAGCCATGTTGATGAGGTGCCAGAGCGGGGCCTCACCGGCGGCACTACCCGGGAGATGGGAAATTGGATAGGGGTGTCGGCGTCCATGGCCCCATCCTTCACCAGCTCGAGCTGGTGGATGCACCCCACAAAGAAAACCACAGCGTGCTTCCACTCTCCAGCACCATCAGGTCGTTTGGGGCGCCCTAAATAATTTTTCCTGAAACATAGGCTCCCTAACCAATGGCGAGGGTCTCGGGTCTAAACTCCAGGTGCACCTTTTGGGCCCCTCATGTGCCCTTGACGTGAGGACACGAGCGTTTTGGGGTGGCATACATGCACAAAAAATTTTCGCACATTTGACGGCTTCCGAAATCCTTTTGATGCCTTTGGGATGAGTTTGGATGATCATTTGGCGATAGCATGGGTAGTTTAGCACACACATGGGGACCCATGCAGTGGCTGCTAGGCGCATGTACTGGAGGAGGACTTGGCTCTGAATCAAAGCACAGTGGTGGCGATAGGCCAAATAGGTTTTGCCGACCATGGTGCAAATAGTCCCGAAACAATGCCTATGGGCCCTAGTGGGCGCTACTTGCGAAGCCTAAGTCGTGCTACATGGGTCGGTGAGGACTGGGTTGGTTGAAACAACGCAATTTGCGGGTGAGGTCCAACAACCCTTGGAGACCGTTGGGCCAAGCTTGGGTGGTCACTATGTGACAATGGGAGTGCGCAGTCCCCCCTGGGGGGCCATGCAGCACTATCTAATCGCTTCTGTTGGTGGTTATTTGCCCCGAAATGATCATTTGGGTGCCATTACCACCGTGGTGAGCAAAACTTGGTTGGCTTGTGTGCTATCTCCAAGGTTCCAAGGTTGGACGTTGTTGAATGATCATGTAGGGACAATGGGAGGACATATAAAGCAATTGGAAGCCATGTAGCACCAGCTAAACCCCCATAATGGTGGTTGTTGGCCCAGATAGCACCATTTGCGGCCTGTTGGCACCGTGTTGGGCAGAATTTTGTTGGCTAATAGCCGCAATTGGGTCCTTGGTGCTATCTTCAAGCTTGTTCACTTGGCCCCCACGTGGGGCCCCACGAGTGAGGACTTGGCCGTTTTCGGGCCGACACGGGTTGGCTGGAAAAACACAGTGTCGGGGTGACCTCCAACAGGCCTCGGGGACATTTGGGCTGTTGTTGGGTGATAATTTGGTGGGTACGAGTAAACCCAATGTGTGTAGCATCAACCAGGCCCTCCTAACGGTGCTTATTGGTCATCCAAAGCATCATTGTATGCCTATTTGCACCATGGTGGGCTAAACTTGGTTAGCCAATGGCTGCCACTATGCGTCAATTCGGATCCCAATCCATTGGTATCTTAAAATTTAAAACTCTAACCAACTTGGGGGGGGGTGTCAATTTTCAAACATAGCCGCCCCCTTGCCCCCCCCCCCCCCGGTGAGGGCTAGTGAGGGCTTTTGGGGCTACAAATCATTGGGCACAAAAGCATGATTTCAAATGACCTCTGACAACCCCCAGGGACCATTGGGTTGTTATGGGGTGATGAATTGGTGACAATGGGAGTACAAATAAACTCACGTTGAACCCACTAGCCCCTCCAAATGGCACCTCCAAATGGCACCGATTGGCCCCCAAAAGCGCCTGTTTGCACTGCAATGGGTAGAACTTCGTTGGCCTACAGTTTCCGACGTCGCTCATCTGTCCTCTAGGTGCTTTGCCATAATGGCATTGCAATTTTGGGGTGACCTCTGGGTCATTGTTGGGTGATCATCTAGTGACAATTGGAGCAAAGATACAATCATGTAGCACCAACTCGGTCCTCCTAGTGGTGTTGATCATCCGGAAAACCAGCTCAAAATCTCTGTCATTGGTTCAAGGATCCATATAGAAAAAAAAAAACCAAGCTGCTTGGGCCCTGGGTCAAAATTATAGTGGCGGCTATAGACTAAGCATGTGTTGCCCACTGGTGCAAATAGCCACGCAAAAATGCTTTTAGGTCCTAGTGGGCACCATGAGAAGGGCCTAGTTGGTGCTACATGGCTTCCCACGGGTTTATACGCACTCCCGTTGTCGCCAAATGATCACCCAACAACAGCCCAAGAGACCCCAAGGATGTTGGAGGTCACCCAGGTCACCCATGGCATACCCCCGCGAGGGGGTGGGGTGTGGGGGGTTAATCCTCAAGAACCCCCAATCCCCCCCCAGGTAGGACAAAAATGTGCAGCACTGAAAAAAGCTTTGGTCCATATGGAACAAAAAAGATTCTCTGGGATCAGGGTCTAGATGGACGCACAGGGTTTGGATGGACGCACAGTGGCCCCCCCCCCAACAACCAAGCCTGCCCATGTTGACCACCCACCGCGAGCGGCCACATTGCACAACATGCAGCATCCTTGAATGGATGAACTTGTAGAACACGTGCGGCACGGGCTGCAGGCTCAGCCCCGCAGGGCCTCACGCCCGGGCCACACGTGCCCGCATAGGCACACTCACCCACAAAAAACCAACCCCTACTGGCGAGCAGGGTGCTCGCCCTTGTCCTTGCATGCGCCCTTGGCACGCGCTTTACTAGTGGGCGTCTCTGCTAGGTGTTACCGGTATGTTAGACACCAGATTTGATACATATGATGGCCATTGTGTAGTTGTGTAGGCCCCTTGTTGGTTTTGTGTTGTGCGTGAGCCCACGGGACACCACCCACAGCTCCGCAGCTGACACCACACAGACTGATAGGCACACACACACCATACAAGAGTCTTGGGGGTACGAGCCTGACATCCCGGGTCGACGGGGACCCTGAAAACGGACAAAAAGTTTGACTGTTGGCCTGTGTGGCCAACAGTGAAACTCACATAAAAATTCAATTTCCCAAAATTGCACCGTGGGGGCCATATTTCATAATGTTTCACTCTCAACAGTGAAACAGCAACTGACATAGAAGCATTGAGGTGTGATGGACGGCATCCCCAGAACCACCCCCCCCCTCCATTCCATCCCATGTGAGGCTGTGGACCAAGTGCAGCCACAAACAACTTCCCTCCGTGACATACGAGTGCATGTAAAGGAGCAACACAAAACACAAGTAGGACACTTGTGCACACAGTGTTCCTGCATGTGTAGAAGCATATCCGTAATGAAAAATACTGTCACTGGCAAATGACATCAGCAAGGGAGAGAGTTTCACTGTTAGAAGTGAAACAGAGTTTTATACTGCACTCTGAGGTGCAACGTATAAACAATACAGCATATATATGACTCTGTTGGTGAAACTGACATAGAAGATAAAATGTACGTGGCTCCTGCAGTGAAGTACAGTGCAAATACACAGGGACAGTGTCATATGTCCGTGCAGTCCAAGACACAAGCTGAAGGGTACAGTTTATGGTTAATAAATGATTGTTCCTGTCTGTTGAAAAACAAAAGCACATAGTGGACTTCCGGACCAAACTGTGTAGTAGGTCATCACAGAGCAGTGCAGTGACAGGAAAAAATCTAACACCGGTTTCAAGCATTTCGGGCACAGGTGTCATTATGGCAGTGTGTTTCACAGTTGACAGTGAAAGTACGGTGTGATAACCTAGCAAACCAACAGACATTGTCGTGGCAGCAACAGTACAACCAGAAGGAGTTCTCAAAAAAGCACAAGTGACAGGTCCTCCCATTCGGCCTACTGCTTTGCAGTGCGGGTCCTCCGGGAAGCTCGCTCGGGCTGAGCCACACTGGGGATGGTCAAGGCAGGGACTTTGGGTTTCCACTTCAACCTGTGGGCTGCTCGTCCGCCGGATCCCACGCTGTTTGCGTCCTAAAGCTGCGTTGCAATTGCTTGCTACTGGCCCTTGTCAATGCTGTGCAAATCCACGGTATTCTCTAGGTCCATCTGGGTGAGGGTGGTTTGCTCAGTCGGCTGCTTGGCACCTGCCTTGGCAAGGGGCTTGGCCTTCCCCCTCTTGTTCCTTGTTGCCTTCGCGGGAGCTGGCTTTGCATCGACACTAACGGCATTGAAGGCAAGTTTGACAGTGCTATTCCTGCTGGCGCAGCTGCTAATGGTGCTTCTGATGCCAGCCCTGTATCTGCGGCAGTTGGAGCTGATCCTGCTTGTGCCGGTACTGGAGACATTGCTGTTGCTGCTGGAGTTGCGATTGGTATTGATATGGGTGCCGAGTTAGGTAATGATGTGGGTGCTGGCGCCGGTGTTAGACAGTTGGGGGCACATGAACCACAGAATCGACAGCACGGGATGAGGTAGCTTCCGGGCAGACAGTTTCACTGTCAACAGTGAAACCTCCTCGGAGAGTCTAGTTTTTTGGAATGCTAGTGCCAGAGAACAAGGTGTCAAGGAACTTCTGATGCTGGCTTCCTTGCCTGTGTCCATCATCGGCCTTCACACCATTCTCTTTGATTCCTCCTGCCTATTGTATGTGTGTCCGTCCATGTACCGCACATTCAAAAAGGGCTAGCATGATATGATTCATGGTAGGGTTGGGCCATAAAGAATAGTGCACAATTAATTTCCGTCTTTATTGTGCATCCCTTGGCAGAAGGAACCACTACAAGTAAATGAGGAGCAGGAAGCATTATGTTGCAGCACCATTTTACACAATGTTAGTTTTAAGAACTGATAGTTGCCTTGTGTCTTGTGTTCAACAACATATTCAACAAATTGAAAACAGCCAAAACAAAGTGAACCCAGTATCTTCCGTGATGGTGAAATACTAAAACTAATGCTCCAGTGACAACCAAAGGCAAATGGTCCTTTGAACCGAATCGCCTGCAGCACACTTTCACTGTTGACATTGAAACCCCATTAGAAGAGGTGCTTGGGGCATGCAATTTCGTACTGTTTGGGGCTGCTTTTCTCCCACTGTTGGCACCTCCTTGCTCCCCGCAGGCTGCTACAAAACGGAGGCTCTTGCAAAATTGGTGTGCCCATGTCACATAATCCTTGTGTCATTTCTTGGCGGATCCTCTCTTTTGCAAAGGCAACCCGGTTGGCCAATGGTGGTTCCCGCAAGAGTACAAAACCACTTCCCCGCAACTCAAGCCGCTGTTCCTTGGTTACTGTTGTCATACCCCTTGCATTGGGCACCGTTTTTGCCACTATCATCGGCTTTGCGAGTACCAGCTTGCGGCGGAAGAGCTTGAACACAACAGCCACAAAGCGCAGAAGCCATTGCTTGGACCCACGACTCAGCTAGTCCTGCTTCACATCTGCAATACTTCGTCTTGCTCGAGGATTCAAACGCAACTCCAGAGCCACCTCCACAAAAGGCAAAGCTGGTGCTCCTCCCAGAGCACATTCCACCAATGAGTCCCCGTCTTGGTATAGCTCACCCCGATCCATGACGTCATACAACCCCGAGCAAATGTCTCATAGGCTGAATGGGGAGGCACTGTTGTCAGTCATTGTGCCCTCTGAGGCAGTACAGGTAGATTACATACAGACAGAACAAGCAGACAACAACCACTGGGTTCACTGTTGACATTGAAACTCAATCGTGGACAGGTGTCAGTAGGCAGAATAGCAGAACTTGTGTACAGGGTGCAATATGCCACCTGCTACTAACAAGGAGTGGTGGCAGTTGGTTGTAATGTTGACAGTGAAAGTCTCAGTGCTTCGGTGCTGTGCAGGCCAACCACCTGAAAGGCAGGAGAACAACACATGGAATGGTGGCACAATAGGGGGGTTACAACTGCAATAACATCCTCCTCTGGCACCCCGCTGTCCCCCCACCACAGCACAAGCACAAGGAAGCACAAGGGCACATAGCTGCACGAACTTACCATATGTACTTGATGACCAGAAGTAGTTTCACTGTTGACAGTGAAACTACGTGTGATAACGTGGCCTGGGTGGATGAGATGACAAAGTAAGTGAGTAAGAGGCCTCAAACAGTTTCACTGTTAACAGTGAAACTCTTTCCCATACTGTGGTGCTAATGGATAAGCAGGAAAAACGAGTAAAAAGAAAAATTTTTTTCAAAAAGGTTGTAAAAAACATAACCGGAAATATCACCGGACCGTCGTGTGGTCCAGTAGATAACCACCTCGTCTCGTCCCAGTGGGGGGCTAGGTTCGAATCCTGCTACGTCCCCAACCTAGCCACCAGGTGGCATATCGCACCACCACCTTGTCACCCACTAGGCACGGCAAGTGCCCCGTTGAGAAGATAACTCATCTAACACTACCAAACTGGTAGTTTTTTGACATGTTTGGTAGTATATTGGTGACCAAGTGGTGAACCAGCAGATTCCTAGCCCGGTCAGTAAGACAGGTACTCCACCAGGACCTTGAGGTATCAGCACAATTGTTCCAGTGCAAAGTAGTTTCACTGTTGACAGTGAAACTACCTTGCAGGACAGGTAGTTTCACTGTTGACGGTGAAACTACCTTGCACTGTTCACCTCACTTGGATCCGTGCATACTCCACCACACCCAAATGAACCACCACCAGCACCCGGGAGGGGGGGGGGGGTTGTAGACAGGTGGGAGGGGTTGGATACGGCCCAAAGTGGCATGGAATGTGGCCTTTCACATCGAGTTTCACTGTTGACAGTGAAACCTTGGCCCGTTGGGGCCTAAAATTTTGATTTCAAAAAACAGTAGTAGGTCAAAAACTATTGTCTTCAGAAATCTACTCAACTATTGGGGGTTTGTGGTCACTTTTTTGCACCAGTGAAACTACCTATCCTGGGTGCAGGCCGGCACCTTAGGATGTCAGGTTCGTACCCCCAAGAGAGTGTGGATGGTAGGCGTGCATGTAGAACACAAACTATGCACAGTAGCGGCTCAGAGCACCGCGCGGGCCGTGCACGGGCATCGGCAGAACCGTTTGTCGCCGCACGTGTACGGCACGCCGCGGGCCCACACCAGCCCACAAGGAGAGATAGGGTAACACTGGCCTAGGCATGCAGGCACACACAAATGATGAGCAGCGGGCGGTGGGCAGGGTGGGTGTGAAGATAGGGCTGCGGTCCCCACGAAACCAGCTCAGGCCCACAGGGCAACGAGACACAGGTGGAAAGTGCAGCAGAGCGCATGGCGGGGGGCGTGGAGCAGCAGCTCCACGCCCCCTGCGTGCCTACACCAACGTATACACACAAGGCACCTGAACCAAGGGCACAATAGAAAGGCAAACCCCCGCCCCAAAATCGGTACCTAGGTATGCGGAGGGGTCAAAATTCATACTCTGTCTCCCAAAGTTATTGTCTTCAAAATTTTCAAAAAAAAAAAGATTTTACACGGGGTTAGACATCCAATATCATACCTTGGGGTGTGCTGCGCAAATCACCCCCAAAAACCGGGGATACATGGCGGCTGCACCTGCGCTCGATCTAACAACCTCTCTGCAAACTGATTGTCCCAAAGCTCAGCATCCCACCCTCAAATCCCTGAGAAAAAAAACACAGCACTCAACAATGGAAAAATGGACAATTTCGCCACTCGCTGCCATGGCGGCTGGTGCGCATGCTGTCCTTTGGCCTTATAATCGCAAATCTCTCATTTGAAGCGACTTTGTAGGCCGGGCCTGGCTGGTGTGTAACCGGTTTGCATTGGCATTCACACCAGCAGGCACAATGACTGCCTTGCGGCAGGCAACTATTGAAGCAGGGAGTCAGCAAGAGATTCAGTTGCATTGGTTTGGGTGCACAATTTCCCATATCACTTTGTACACTGGTGATCAATATTTTGTCCCAGCGTGTACTATAGAAACCATATTTGTCAACAAACATAGCTATTTCTGGATCAATGGTGCATTGGACCCTCTGTCCCAGATGTGCCAAGATGACACAAATGCTGTGGGGCAACTTGCCCATGCAGTTTGTGAAGCATATCAACTTGACTGTCAAAACAATCCACATCACAGCAAATGCTTCAATACATGGGCCAAATGAAGCTCAGGTTGAGAGTGCACCTGCGCTGGATTAGTCCCCATTACTGTTGATGTGACTGATTGCACCACAGCAGATTGCAGAATATCCTTGGTGGTCAATTTTGCAGGCGCAGACGATGGAGTGTGTGGAAGTCCTTGGCCATCTGTCCAAAAAGTGCATAAATTAGAGATTGGTGCTGGTGCAAACACACGATCACAAAAACAGCACAAGAAAATCACACAAACAAGACACAAACACACAAAGCTGACTGGGATGGAGATTAACGATTGGGGAGCATGCAATTTAAGGTGTGCAGTCCAATCTCATGAATGTGCACCAATTAATGTACCAAGAAACAGCTACTGGGCATGGGGTGCCGACCAAGGTGTCTCCAGCATGCTTGTTTTGTCCTACATGCAGACACAGACAAGGAAAGATCAATGTAAAGCAACCACACAAATGTGCACAGCAGCCAGCAGTGGGAAATCCTGTGAGCTGGCAAGTTCAATTCACATACCTTCCTCTCTCAGATATGACATGTTACAACAGATTTCTGAGATGTTGCCAGAGACATTGCTTGGGCATGTAAGATGTCACAGCCCAAAATTCAACCAATCTCGACTCAGCCACACAGTTTTTCGCATATTTGCAGGTCATTCAACACTCGACCAGCATTTGTCACAGCAAACTGCAACCTGCTGTGATATAGCCATTGCATCACCTGGGCTCCATCAACAATCACCTCCAACCCAAGGTCTGCCCACACACATCCAAACAGAGCTATCTTCCCTCCTCTGCCTACAGACATGGCCACCCCTGCCTGCTAACGTTTCTACTGCTTCATTCACCTACACCCCCACAATGTACCCATTGTTTGAAACCACTGCCAACGTAAAAAGCTTGATGCCTTTGCTTATATCTTTCTCTGCTTGCATTGCTGATAGGACTGAAGCACCTTCTGTTTGATCTGCTTCCATTTCCAATGCACGAACGAGGGCGTCATCCACTTGAGCCTTCGGCCATACACCAACTGTTGGGGATGCTACTGGTGTTGGGGGTGCATGTGTTGGGCTGGGCTTGACTAACCCCAACGCCAGAGAAGGATGGTGTGCAGACGCTGCTGCGTTGGGTGCTGAGTTGCTGCTGGGTGTGGGCACAGCAGCAATAACTGGGCTTGGGGCAACTTCTGCTTTTGGCTGGGTCTCTGTGGGAGGGACTGCAAACAGAGCAGCAAAGCAAGTCAGTCGTATTTGTGTGTGGCAGCAGTTTTGTACACGAAACACAAGTTTGTAACTGTGGCAGCAGTGTTCATCCTCACAACCAGCCAAGTGACATGCAAATGCCTCATGGGAATGCAAGACAGCACAACTCTGCTGGCAAAAGCAGTGGCAATGTGATTCCACTCTATCTGCATACGTTTCATGGCTTTCTTGTCAAAACACCGAGCCACGAGTGGCATCCCGGGAGTGGTCTCCCTCCCTACAGGCAAACGTTCCTCACCCAAATTTGATGTAGGATGAGATGGTCAGACTTTCACTTTTGCGGGGGGGGGGGGATAAAGGCTGAACGAACCTGCTGGTTGGGACTTCCGGGTGTACGCATCTGTTTGCCTTTTGAGGAGGGAATCCTCCATTTGTGGATAGGTGGGTAAGATGTCCACCCATTGAGTTGGGGGTGAAGAGGGTGGGAAGCTGCCAGAGGTGGGGAGCCTACTCGGCTACCCCGAACAAGCAGGAAAATTCATTTTACTATGCGATACTTACTATACCATTTTACTGCTAACAAATGCAGCTTCTGCCCCTGGCCGTCCCTCCCATGCTGGTGCCAGCACACTCCACACAAAGTCTTTTGCGAGACGTGGAGTTTGGAGGATGCTCACCACTGCTGATGTGGGAAATGCGACACACGGCCAGGGGGTTCCAGATCACCAAGTGTTACCCATCAGTGGTGCACAGCATACTCAGGCATTTTGCCAGTTGTTTAGGGGCTTCACTACCTGCGCAGCCTGCCAGTTTGGTCCAACAAGGCCCTGCGATGGGGCCTGGGCATGGGGGGCATCCAGGTGCAGTCATTGACCCTAGGTGCAGTCATTGACCCTGACACCCCTTACACATTTTGGCCCCTTGAAGAGGGGGGAGGGGCTGGGACCAAAAATCACCCCTTTCTTTGAACCACCGTGGTGTCCAGGCAATATTCACACACCACACGCACCCCGTGCAGCCACCAACCTTGCCGATCAGCTTATAATGATCTCCACTCATGTCATTTCTCATAAACCTTGCTATGAACAAAGTGGCAGGGACGCGGTGGCCTAAGGGGTTAAAATACAACAACGGAGGTCTCCACTCTCCCTCCTCACTAGTGTCACGGTGGTTGTCGCCGCCCACACCCCATGCCAGGGGTGGGGGGAGGGCGTTGGCAGTAAAAAGACCTCTTTGGCATGGACCGCACCAAAGAGGGTGCCCCATAGGGTGCCCAAGCTTGTGAGGCCGGTTTGACCATTTCGCGTTTCGTATCACTATCTCAGGGTGTGAGGTGGTTATTTCGTATCATCGCCTACTTCTACATGTGGCGGCCTTTCAAGCCTCTACTAGTTGGCCGACGCAACTCGGGAGCCCCTTATGGCTATGGCGGGCTAGGACACCCTCCCCATGCCATTGTGTGCAGCCAACTAGTCCTACCGCGCATGTCACGAAAGGGTTAGAACAAATACATACAACATTCAAGTATCATGCATACAAACGGATCTCATATGTATGCTGTAGGTCGGAAGTGGCTACATAACCCCTGCCTTCTGGGGGGGTCCCCAACAAGGGGATGAAATCAAACGTGGCTCATAACCCGTGCCTTCTCGGGGGTCCCCAATAGGGGGATGGAATAAGAAGTGGTTCAAGGGGGCGGCCTGTTCGAATTCCAGACCCCCCCCCTCCCCCCCCCCTCCAGACCCCCCCAAAGTTTTTGAACCCGTCTTTCTCCAATTTGAGATTTTGGGGGAAAGGGTCGGCGCCTTAACTGAACCCTAACTGAAAAAAAAAATTTTGCCCTTCTGGAGAGGGTATTTTTTTTCCACCCTATGTGTCTATACTCAGAATTTTGTGCAGCATTCAAAAAGGTTTGAAAAATACAGAAAAATTTTTTAACCCTGACCTGACCTCCGCGTCTGACCTTCCCCGAGCCAATGGGCAAATTTTTCTGAAAATATTTTTTACCCCATTTGTGTATGTTCAAAATGATCAGCGCGTCATGAGGATCATTTTGAGGTGTATGTTGGGGTACCCATTGAACCCCCCCCCCCCCCTCTAGGGACCCAGCGGCTGACCGGCCGACCCAACTACCCCCCCCCCCCCTCCAGACCCCCAAAAGTTTTCGCACCCAGTTGGGGTCTAGAATTTGAACAGTTTCACCAGCCCCTTAAGATGGGGCACAAAAATTTTCTGGCACCTATGGCACCAGCCAATTTCTCCATGTTGGCTTGTACTATGGCCTGGACCTTTTAAACATTTTGGCCCCCTAGAGGGGTGTGTGTGTGTGTGTGTGTGTGTGTGTGTGTGTGTGTTGGGGTAAGGGACTACACCTAGGTGCCCCCCGTGGGCTTGGGTGTTCCATGGTGCCATTGTTTGCTTTACCAAGGCCCTTTTGTGGGGCATACGTAGATATCAGCTGTGTCGTGCAACTATGCGGTCATTATGGGGGAGCCTCAAGATGAGAAGTGGACCTGTAGCTGCCCCATAGCTAGTCCGCCCCCCAAGAGTCCTACCAAGGACTGGCAGTGGGGCCTTGGTAGTGCATTGCAGTGGGTGTCTGTCCTACTAGGGCCCTAAGGTGGAGTGTTCCAATTCAAGCTAAAACCCTCATTTGTGAGATGGCTCGCTTAGCGGCCTTCAGGCCGCCAAGCCAACCTTGCCGCCCCACCCATGCCCTTTGCCCAAGCCTAAGGCGTGGCCGTGGCCCTCTTGACCTAGTAGTCTCTGTACCCCGCGGATAGCTAAAACAACAAAACACTCGTATACCGTAGAATGGTGCTCTACAAGCATGATGGAATGCAATCAACCCCCCCCCTTTGTAAAAGCCACGCCAAAGTCCCGAAGTAATGTGGTCCCTACGCCTATTGTACCTTGGACAGGGCTGTACACACCGAGGTCCAAAAGGATATTTGGTAAAACTTAGTACCAAACGAGGTAAAAGTTAGTAAAATTTGGTCAAACTTAGTAGAAACAACATAAAACTTGATAAGCAAAAAATTTTCAATTTTGGTTTACTAAGTTTTACCTCTTTTCTACTAAACTTTATCCCACCCTGCCATCCCCAATTTTAACGAAGGTAGTCAACACTTCGATGGTATGTGGTACCTCTGTTTAAGGGCACAAGGCCCCTGGGTCGATCTCCGGTTACTTGTGTGAGTGGGTCGATCCCCAGCCACTTGTGTTAGTGGCGCCCCACCCAGGCGAAACCATCATGCACACCAATTAGTTGGCATTCAGCCAACATAACAAAATATAATCGGGATCGGGCACTAGAAACAAAATCGTGCTAAAGAAAAGAGTCCTAACGGGGCCATGGCCAACATCAGTGCCGACTACTCACAAGTAGTGTGGCGGCACTAGGAACAAAATGAGGCTCAAGAAAAGAGTCCTGAAGGGGCCACAACCAACATTAGTGCCAACTACTTACAAGTAGTTACAAAAAACACGCTTCAAAATCAAGTCGGCTTTAGTATCTGTATAACTCGGTTTGCCTCCCTCTGTGGGATTATTGGTGCACATCCCAAACAGAGCTTTTTTCAATTCCCCGTGCAGCTTGGTGCAAAATTCTTGGTCATTTCTCAGTTGACCATTAGCATTTTGGGGGTATTGAGGAGGCACCGCATACCACTTGCGACAGGTCCGCACACCGGGACGGGTGTGAAAATCATACATACGCAGCAACAACAACAAAAGCAACAACAACAGCAACAAGGTTGGCCACCCAGAATTGGCGCAATCCAACACATATCTACGATTGACATTGTTGCAAACACGAAGGGCAAAAGGAAAAAAGGGGAGACAAAATCAGAAGTGGCCCATAAGTGGGCGGATTGGCTACATCCCCCCTGCTGTCTGGGGCCCCAGCGCTTCAGAGCGGGGGACAAAATCAGAAATGGCCCACAAGTGGGCGGACAAGGGGGTCCCCAACACCTGAAGGTGGGACAAAATCAGCGTTGGCCCACAAATGTGTTGATTGGCTATGTCTGGGGTATGCGCCCGCCAGCGCCAGACGACGGCTCCCCATAATTCCCCATAATTCCCCATAATTCCACCAATCCCAATCATCGCACCAGCAGCTGTTCGACAAGCCCACTATAGCCTTTAGGAATTATGGGAAATTTCCCCGCCACCGCCAGACGAACTTTCCCCGCCAGCGCCGCCAGCGATTTGGCGGGCGCATACCCCTGCTATGTCACCCCTGCCGTCTAGGGGGTCCCCAACGCTTTGGAGCAGGGGACAAAATCAGTAGTAGCAGTCAAAAGTGGAAAAAACTTGTTTTTTTAATGTTTTTTCTTATTAGGAAAAGAAAATAGTTTTTTACTAAGTAAATTACTTGGTAAAATTTTTCAACTTAGTAATTTACCCCCCCCCTTGCACAAGAACGGCCGCGGTCCCAAAAGTCAGGTCAAAATGGCGGTTCAACGCCCACCCCATGCTTACTTAGACAAGGCCGTGCATGCACGTGACACACGTGACAGCAAAGGTGTGGGGGAGCCCTCAGATGGGGATGGCGAGGGGCTGCGAATGGAAAAAAGCACTTTATGAAAGGTGGCATTGTGCTCAATATACATCTCATTCCGCATGTACTTCGAATGGATGTAGTTGTCCCCATGACAAAAGGGACCAACAGACACATGTTCCCCAGTGCTCCGAGGGTACGTGACAGCCATGCCGGGAATAACATTGTTAGCCATGGCTCAAAATCACATCACAACAAACAGCATGGGGTTGCAATGTGTGGTACAATGTTGTTATAAACACAATGCACTATCACAAATATGACTGAGCCCCTCTTTCCTTGTACAAACACTCTACAAACACACAATCCCACATTTTGGACCACAAAAACAGCGGTCCTAAAATTTCCTCAAAACGGCGGTTCAACGCCCACCCAGTGCTTAGCCATAATCCGACGATGGCCGTCAGCCCCGGTATCCCACCGGCACGAAATCACGTATATATATATATATATATATATACTCGTGTCTAGTACACGCGGCGGAGCCGCGGTCACACATCGTTCACACACGGGGCGCAGCCGCGCTCTCGAGTCCAACACGGCGGCAAAGCCGCCGTCTCGTGTGCGCGCACATCCCGTGCGTTGCCCCTTCCTCCTCGTAGGATAGGGTCTTGTTGCCACTCTGGCTCTGGAAAAAGTGTACCCCTCAAAAGAGCTGTGTCATGCGCGTCGGCGCCATAATCTACACGCCGGGCATCGATCCTACGCTCTCCGAGACGAGACCCCCGTGCACTTCCGGTATACTACGCTACCGATGTGGTTACATAATCGCCATCCAACCCAGCCCCCTACACGTCATTGTCCGCCTCACTGCTATCACCGCATGTGCCGTGGCTGCACCCAGAGCAGCAGCTATTCATGATCGTCGGTGCCGTGGCCTCCACGAGCCGCGATGACGGAGCGCACTGCGGGGCAAGGCCCCCGTGCACTTTCAGGTATGCGCGCACCTCACCTTTCATGCGTGGCCATAAAAAGCAAACATCCCTTGAGGCTGCGGGACGTTCGGCGGGTCCCAGCCCTCCCCGGGGTTTGAACCACCCTTTGTGAAATCGAAGAGATGCGCATGCCCAACTATGCTATGCTGCTCCCCTCGCTCTTTTGCGCTCCCGCTGCTGATCGCTCACGTCTGTACTGAAGCTCGACCCTCCATCACTGGACGCACTAACCCAGTGTGTTGTGGAGAATCATGTCGACGTCTCTGACCCTCTCACCCCTCTGACGAGGTTAATGAGCCCCGGACACTTGACCATGCTCCGGCTGAAACGGGCGGTTCTGCCGACCCTCCTCCCCCCTGCCGAGGACGACACATAGGATCACATGGGCAAAAGCCCCACCTCCTCCCGGAACGGCGCTCCTCTGACCTCCGTTTTTTATTATGTGGACGTTGTAGCCTGCCCTCCTCCGCCAATGCATTAGCCCTGTCACTTCCCACCATCTTCATATATGAACCGTTCATATATGAAAAATGAATTATGAACAAAACTACTTTTCATACAAGTACCTAGGGACGCAGTTGGTGGCAGGCGGGGTACGGCGTTTGGTTTGGGGAGGGTGAGGATAGGAACATAGGGGCGCCAGTGCCAACGCACGAACGCCAGGGTGTTAGCCGAGGGGAACTACGGGGCGTCTTATATGCACTAGAACAGTGACGGGGGGGGGGGGGGGATGGTGGTGGTCCTGGATTCCGGATACGTGTATAAAGGCATAACGGAATGGTCCGTGAAATGGCACCGCCACGGGTGGCGGGTGAAGAATAGCGAGGTGGGGCAGGACTTGTGGGAACAGATTTTTCTGCTACGGCAGGAGGCGGGGTCGTTGTTGCAGATGGTGTGGACGCCTTCCCATATGCAGATGAACTATGAATTATGAACAGCTTTTATGAACGCTTCTTTCCCCCGTGACGGCCATGCCGATGACCCATAGGAAGGCGGCTGTGCGCGCCTTTACCCCATGGTTCAATAGCCCCACCGATAGCTGCGACCAATACCCGTCACCCCGCACCACAAAGGTGAGGGGGCGGGTCCAGTCAATAGACTGGCAAAGTGCTGGCCGGGATTGCACATATTGTGCCCACGACCGCAGGGGCCACTAGCGACCCGACGATGGGGGGTCGGCACATTCCACCGCGGGGGACAACGCAAGCGGAGCGGTCAATGACTTCCAGTGCACAGATTTTGTTATGTCTTACCCTCCCTCTGTCTTCATGGAGCTGAACATGATGCTTGTTCGGCTCAGTGGTGCCGCGGGCCTTCGGGACAGCAAGTGTTCCGACCTATTGGCCCAATGGATGTCATCGTCCCCTCTCATCCGGGCCCGTTTTACGGAGGCAATGGACCACGCTCCCCTCCCGGCGGTCCACAAAACCAAGGTGCAGGCCATCCGTACGCATGCGGAGGCCCTCTTTCCCGCACCCTATCTGATAGGGCTCCTTTTGGAGTTGGGTGCACCCCGGTCCGGGTTCCGGGCGTTGTCTCAGTACATCACCCACCGGGGCGACGCCTACACGGCCCGCACGGGAGTACCCTTCCCACGTCCCATCCCAACACGGGACCAATTTGACGCAACGTTGCCCTGGGCCAAATTTGAGCTCAGGTGCTACAGGTTTGTAGTCTGCATTTGCGTGTTCATAAGTTGTTCATAATTTGTGCGTTCATAATTCGAAAACTGCCGTCATAAAACGCCGTGCTGCTCATTTATGAATTATGAACGCGTTTTATGAACACGAATGATGAACACCTTTTATGAACACAGGTCCTGCAATCCGTTGTTGATTGCAAAAAATTTTACTGGTGCGACAGCTGTGTGCCGGCGGCGGTCCTCCTTGGTGGAAACCAGCCATGGCTCCGGCGGCTACTGGGCATCAGCCTAGCTTTCCATGTGGGGAGCATTTTCAACGAGGCCGTGCGTGACATCACGGCCAAGCAGTGGAATGGCGTCGCTGCTCGGAGGACAACGCAGTCGGATGTGAACAATCATCATCGCTATCTGGCGACCCGCAAAAGTTTGGATGCAGCACGATGCACCGGCGAGCCGTTGCTCGTCATAGCTAGAAACCGGGTATTTTTGTGTATTTTGCACTGTTGCATGGCCTTTGGGAGGCTCTTCGCGGCCTTCCTGGAGGCCCAGGTGGGAAATCATCCCCCTGAGGTTGCAATGGAGGTGCAGAAAATTCTGTACCGGCACCGGTGTGGCGTGCGTTTGGGGGCGCGCAATGCACGGGACGGGGAGGAGGCCCACAACCTGTTCTAGGCCTGGGAGCAGATTGCGCCTCTGCTTGCATACGTCGAGAAGGACCCCACGTGGCAAGCGGTTATGGGGCTGCGAACATTGCTACGCACTTTGTACTCGCCGATTCGGGTTGTGCCACGCCCTTCGTGCCGACCCGTTGCTGCTGCGTTTGGGGAACATTGCTGCGGGGAGTCGGGGTCGCACTATTTGTTGTTCCTCGAAGAGGACTGTGATGCCATGCTCGAGAGTGCGGATGCATGTGGGGTGGGATTGGCTGTTGTGTCAGGTGACGTTGTGGAGAGCACAAATTACATTTTGAAGAAGGGATACAATGGGCATAGTGCTAGGGGTGGGGGTGCGGGTAAGAGTGCAGTGGAACGGGAAGCAATGGTCGTCCAGCAGGTTTGGAAATGGTGGTTTCTAACCTTTGACTCGCCCGTGTTGCACTACAACACCCCACACACCGCAGCGTGCACCACCGCTTCACTTCTAAGCACCAACCCCCAAGCACCCTCCACCCACGTGCCCTGTGCGACCCAGCTTTATTACTCTTCGCCCATCCATGGACGCCGCCGAGCTGAGGAAGCTGCTGGAGGAGAGCTAGAAGGCGACGTTGGCCCTGGTGGTATGCTGTCCGTGTGCTGTTGTTTGCGTTCATATTAAGTTCATAATTCGGTGTTCATAAAACCGAAACTGCCGTCATAAATGAATTATGAACCGATTTATGAACTGATGAATTATGAACCGCTTTTATGAACGAATTATGAACAGTGTCCCCCATGTCCACAGGAGCAGCAACTGGCAGCCCATGCTCCAGCTCCTCCACCTCCTCAAGCTCCACCTCCACCTCCACCTCCACCTCAAGCTCCTCCGCCTCCTCAAGCCCACCCCCAACCCAACGCCGCTAAGCCCGCCTCCGCCTCCCGACCCGCCGCCGACTCCTCAAGTGAGGAGTCAACAGACTCCTCGGAGAAGGAGAGGAAGAGGAGGAAGAAGGAGAAGAAGAAGGAGAAGAAGAGGAAGAAGGAGAAGAAGAAGGAGCAGAAGAAGAAGAGGAGGGAGGCAGCGGGGCGGAGGGGGGTGAAGGAGGAGGAGGCCGCGACCGACATCGAGGAGGTGAAGGCCGAGATCGAGGACATGGCAGTGGAGGGGGAGGGGGCAGGGGGGTGGGAGGGGGAGGGGGTGTTGGTTGTGACCCCGTGGTTGAGGAGGGAGGCAGGCCATGCCTGCGGCCTCAGCCAGGCCAACCAGCGCAACGTGCTGACCCTTCCCTGGGCGCAAGGAGCGCTGGACAGTGGGTACTCCTCCGATGCCCCCCTTTTTTCGAGCCCTGAGGTATCTTACGTCACCCTGCGCTTGGCATTCCGGCGCATGTTGCGGCACCGCATCCGCAACAAGGGGGAGGGGGGGGCCTGGCGGTACACGGGGGGGGCATGGGCATGGAAGCCCCTGCCCGGAAAGCCCCTGTCCCCCATCCCCGAACCAATTGGGGCTGGGGATTTGACGCAGTCCAAAGTTTTTTTCAAGGCTGCGGGGGCCTTGATGCGGGGCTCCCATTGGGAGCTGTTGTTCCTCTACTAGGAGGAAAGGGGGTGGTGGAAGCTGTAGCGCTCCGGGTGCAAGTTGGAGTGCATCCCGCAGTGGGAATCCATTTTGGGGGGGGTGTATGACCCAGGGCAGGCGGCCTCGTACGAGGGGGCCGCGGAGGGCCTCACCATCACCCGCCCCATCAAGCCCCTTGGCTGGGCAGCCCCGGCCACGAGCAGCACCACGGGCCCCACCGGCGCTCCCCACGGCGCCCCTCCCAGCGCAGCGGCGAAATTGCGGACCGCCTTGGGCGTCATGGGGACCATCGGACCAGAGCCGGATTTTGAGGTAAATGCGTTCATAATTCGTTCATATATTGTTCATAATTCGGCGTTCATAATTCAGCGTTCCTGCACTGCCCGTTTATGACCCATGAACGCGATTTATGAACGTGTTTTATGAACGCCTTTATGAATGGCACTGTCACAAGTTGTGGACGTGGAAGTGAACCCGGCAGACGTCGCGGGGGTCCGCGTCCGGTACAAGATGGGCACCGCGGAGTTCAGCATCGCCCTGTCCGCCCTGTACCAACTACTGCCGCTCAACCCCCAGCGGGGGTGCGCCATCCTGTCCGGGCTGCGGGAGTGGGAGCGCTCCCGCCGCCTGACAGACGAGGCTGGGGGAGTTGGGGTGGGAGGGGTGTGCTGACAAGGAGATCCTGCTGTTTAGTTGTGGGTTGAGCCCCCCCACCCCAGGCAGCCCCCGCAGCGCCTCCCCAGCAACCCCCCCCCCGCCCCCCCGGCCGAGAAACCCAAATCCCCTGCCGTGCCCCCCCCCCCCCCCCCCCAAACCCACGCAACCCAAAAAGAGCCCCCCACCAAAGCGCAAATCCTTCGAATCGGGCAGCAGCTCATCGTCGGACCAGCCACTCCCCCGTGGACATGGGAAGGGGAAGGAGAAGCAGCCGCAGCAGCAAAAGCGGCGAGAGGAGCCCCCCTCTTTGGAGGGAGATGATTCACCTAACCCCCTGCTTGTCCCCTGCATGTAATGGTTGACAGGTGTATGTGCCCTGCACCGATGGTGTCTACGCGGGGTTTCTAACCTCGGTTGCGGCGGGGCAGGGGGGGGGGGGGGAGTGTGGGTGGAACACACAGGGGAAAAGGAGATGTTTCGGGTTGAGAGGCATCTGTTGTATGCCTCTCATGCTGCAGTAGTGACCCATTGGGAGCAGCAGAAGGCTGCAGCTGCAGGCAAGAAGGCCGACAAGGCCAAAAAGAAGCCCAACCCCAAACCGGACGCCGACCTGCCGGCTGAGCCGGCCCCCAAGCCGGCCAAGCCTGAACCCAAGCCTCAGGCTAAGGCGGCCCCTCAGCCCGAGCCCAAACCTGCCCCTCAGGCCGCCCCCACGGAGATTGATGCCCTAGCGCACCCCTCGGCCAAACCCGCAGCCCAACCACCTACCCAAACCCATGCCCAGGCCCCGGATGGGGGGGAAACCCAGGCCACAGCCCCCCTTTGGGAGGACCCGACAGGCCCCAGCCCTAAGGTGTAGGGCGGCATGAAAAAGCAAGGACAAGCAAGGACAAGCAAGTACAAGAAAGATTGAAGCCGGAGCGATTTTTGTGTGCCTGTGCATCTGTTCATAAAACACGTCTAGTAAACGCGTTCATAAAATGCTCTGCGCGTTCATAAAACGAGAATTGAATTATGAGTTGAATTATGAAACGAATTATGAACAGGGGAGGATGTTTTCATAATTTTCAAAAACTGGCAAAAATGGCAATTTTTCCTAAAAACCCCCGGCGGACAAAAAAAGACTCACCCCAAGGGTGTTGACCCAACCCCCCCAATTTTGAACGAAAATGGCCCATGGGTACCCTAGCAAGAGCAAAATCCGTGCATATTTCATAAAACCATTTATGATGAACAAAACTACCTTTCATACAGGTACCAAGGGGTACTTGCTTTGCCGACCCATCTGTGTATGCCAACTGCCAGCCCTCTCTCTCTCGCCAATTTCTCGACCACCATGTCCCTATACTTTCCCCACTTCTGCTCTTTTAGGTCCCAGGCGTAGCCGTGGGCTTCGCCGGATAGACCCCGGCGGCCGGGGGCCTGCAGTAGGAACATCCCCCCCGTGAACCATGAAAATAGCTGTTCAATCAAATGCTGCAAGTCCACTTTGGAGAGCGATAGGTCCTTTTCCGCCCGCCAAACCTCCAATACCCCCACCCACCGTGCCACAAAGTCATCCAGCATGGGTGCCGCTCCCTGAAAGCGTGCTTCGCAGCGCAATGACCTTTGCGCTTTGAGGGCCGCCCACAATACCAGTGCTGGCTTGTCTGCAGAGACAATGTGGGGTTCTCCAACAAAACACGCCTAGGCTCTACAACCATCTGGTCTTGTCGCACTAGGCCGAAGGCCTTGCGCGACCATATCAAAAATGAAAGGGGAGAAACGACAGTGCCGAAGCACGTGCTCGTGGTCCTCTAGCGTATGACAAACAGGGTAGAGCTTACTTCCCGCTCGATGCCCCATTCTGCCACCAATAGGCCCTTTTTTCCATAGCGCCCGTCGGATAAAATCCAAGTCCCACTTGGGCAAGTAAAGGCGGCCGAACACACGCCATACTTGGAAGGGCTGACGGGGTTCCTCCGCCAATCCACACTGCATATATAACAACGTTCGTTGTTTGCCCCGCACCCACCCCCACTGATCTAGTGCCATCCCTCGATTCCCGTCACCCGTAGTAAGCGCCCTCAACCATACGTCCTGGGCCCCCATGTCATATGTCATCTTGAACGTATAGGCAATGACATCCAAATGCTCCAGCCGAACTATACCTGACACGACTAGGTCCCTCCACCTCACAACCCCCTTTCTCACCAACCTCGGACACACATACGTAAGTCCCGTCTCCCCCCGGAATAACACCGAGTGCCATATGCCCATGTTGGATAACACCGACGGGGGGGGGGGGGGGATGCCCCCGCATGCGCACTTGGGAAGAGCCCTGAAGAAAAGACAGTCGCTTAATGGTGACTGGCGCCAATTGCACATACGGCAGGATAGTCTCCTCGAGAACAAGCCCCACCCGCCGTGCCAAGCCGCAAAATGCAACCACGTGTGACTCCGGGTACGCCTCCGGGCAGCAAACCAATGTCACAAACGAATGGGAGTGGACCCACAGCGCATACGAAGACAGCCAAACATGCGCCACACCCCTCCCTCTTAGGCATACTCACGAGGCCCATCGTAAGGTGCCAGCAGTTCAGGTTGAGCGCGACGCGCTGTACTGAACTCAACAGCGCCAAAACTTTGCTGGAGGGCTCGCAGGCCCTCGCTGTAAGGTACACAACCGGCGCCACCCACAACGCCAAAAGGCTGGACTTCTCTTCCATACCGAGGAGGGAGGGTCGCGAGTGTTTTAGCCAGTGCCATCATTTTCGCAATTGCCGGCCGATAGGCCTCCTGGTCTGAAACATTCCCCAGCAACACTCCCAAATACCTCAACGACGGCTTCACTGTGATGTCAGCTACCTCACCCGGGTGCTGCCGCGGGGCTGCGCATTTGACCACCCCGAAAGTCTTTGCACAGTTCACTCTAAGCCCCGATAAGTACCCAAAAATGTTGAGGACACATTGTAGTGCCCGCAAGTCCTCCACTTCAGCTGAGCCACATCCGGGGACGCGGATGAGAATGTCATCAGCATAAAACCGTATACAAGAGTCACATTTGATCCTCTGAAAATCGTCAATCCAAAATATCGTCACCACGTTAAACAACAAAGGGGAGAGCAGTCCCCCTCGCTTGATACCAGATCGCGGTCGGAACTCCACGCAGGGCTCAAATCCCCTAACCACACAAAACATGATCGGCCCACTCATAACCGATACCAACACCGACACATATGACGCCGGTAGACCCATATAATCCACAGCTACCGTCCGAAAATTAAACGATACCGAGTCGTAAGCTTTCTGAAAATCTACCACAACCATAATCAGCTGCGGTCGTGAAATCCACTCCATCGTCGCCCCAATACCGTGGTCCAGCATGTGTCTTCCCCTCATGAAACCTTTTTGTGAGGAAGGAATTTTTCGAGCAAAAACATCGTGCAAGTGCAGCAAAATGGTGGTGGACATCCATTTCATTACTGCGTTCTGTAAAGCAATCGGGCACATATCTTTGGCGTGGTTGGCCTGCGCAAACTTGGGAATGCATTTCATCAGGGACAGCGTCCACGCATCCGGCACCCCCCCCCCCCCGTCCCAAAAAGCATCCCATGGCTGCACACATGCGCGGCACAAAAACCGAGGGGAATTGTTGGTAGAGCTCTGCTGGCATCCCGTCCGCCCCAGCCGACGATCCCCCCTTCATTGACTCAAGCGCCGCCTGAACCACTTCCGCTGACAGGGGTTTCATAGGCAAGGGCAGGGAAGACCGCACCTTCTCAGGCACCGGTATGCTTTCTATATAGCGCTTGCATTCCTCTCGAATCCCCCCACCCCCCTACATGATGTCTGCCCAATAGTCCGGCGACATAGAGGCCACTTTCTTCGGACCCGCGTGCTGCACGTGAGGTCCGCGAGGTGCTTGCGGTCTTCGAGTTGTCGCACCAAATCATGAATCCGGTGTTGTCGGTCACGCTGAGGCGCCGCACGTTCTGACCTTGTCCGCAACTGCTTGCGCAAACGCATTCTTTGCTCTGACCGAAACTTATCATCACCATCCTGGTTTTGAAGCTGTACCAGCTGCCGCAGGACTGCTTCACCGAGCTCGCCAACAAACCCCTCTCTTCCAAGAACTCTGCTCCTGCCGACGCCAAACAGTGCACCGTGCTCTCCCGCACCAAAACGTCCAGGTGTGTGCGGCCCACTTGCGGAAGCTCTATTGCCACTTCTCCCCCGCTAGGTGCACTGCCGCATGAGCGGCCTCCCACCATTGTTCCACCTGCAGTTCAGAGTCCTGTATGTCTTCCAATACTGAGGATATTGCTTGCGATCCCTCCTGGCATTACCGGAAAACGATACCTCGGCGGCAGGCCGGGCTCCTCATGGGCACCTGTCTGAACCACCAGATGAAATGCACACTGTGTAAACTGAACAAACACAACTCAGCAACTCCGAGGAGAGGTGGACCCTGTTGATCCTCTTCTGCAAAGCGGGAAAGGTAAACCCGCTCACCGAATCATCTGGATGATCCCCATGCAAATTCACCCACACATCGTCCACGGCCCACTCCGCCAACGCTAGCGCCTCAGGGTCCCTGGCTTTGACGGTTTGTGGTAACTCCTTTGGGACGTCCGCCGGGTCCACACCTGGGACCATTGTGCTGTTGTGGTCAATGAACGCCGTGGTTGCCCTGCCACATGCTGAGACTTCTCGTGTATGGTTTCCCATTGCTTCCTGCACGCCACCGGTTTCGCATTCTATGTGGCCCACCAGGACCCGCAAGGAGCCCCCGTTAGCATGATGTAGTAGAGCCATCAAGAGCCGCGGAGAGATTGTCTCCGACAGTTCTAGGGACCACGACTGTGTTTTCCACACCAAAGCCGAAGACCCTCGAGCTGTACCCGCCTGAGTCGGCGCCAGCATGTCGTAGCCTTGTCGTTGCAGCCACTAGCGCTGACCCCGCACCACTGCCGAATCTTTAAAGTGGGTCTCCGGGAGCCCCGGGAGATCTACGTTGTGGTGCCGAAGGCATCGGAGGATTTGATGCTTGCGCTGCACGGAGGTGGCCTTCGCCGATTTCGAATGATGCTGTGACCCCGCTCTTGGTCGCGCAAACCAACCGTTCACATTCATGGTTGCAAAGGCCATCCCTCGGGACGGCCACTTAGTGAACAGCTCGAAGGCTATTGATCACCACGTTTCCTCTTCATAAACTTCAGCAGTAGAGCTTCGTTGAGGGATATCTCCATGGGTGAGGGCTCCTGCGGTGGTCCCCGACCTCCATTGGATGAACCACGACCTTTGCCGTGCCCCTTGCCCTTGGATCTGGCCTGTGCACATTTAGATCGATATTTCTGCTAAGACACGGGTATGATCATTGTACATGAGGACGCCGCCTGTAGAACTTTCCCAAGCAAATCCTGCACTTTGGGGCCGGTCACCATCCACGTCTTGGATCAGATGTCCCCAATATGAAATCGGCAGCGATCCACTACAAAATCGTGTAGGCCGGTGCCCTGCGTGAGCAGGACCGTTTTCACCACCACCTCCTTCCAATAGGGGGGCACGTTCGTGAGGTACATTGACTGGCATGTACCCCATGCCTCAGGGACATTGGACGCTTGCGTCGTTATTTCTGAAGAGCCCCCGGTCAGGCGCTTGCCCGTCTGCTCGTCTCGGATCTCCAACCCCATGGTCGCCAACCAGCCCTCCATGTTTTTCTCCACACAACCAAAACATGACTTGCTGAGGCCCACACGAATACGCTTGGAATGCATGATTTGCACGCACACTTTTCCTGAAGTAAACACATCTCCGAGTTCCCATAAAGCACCCAACACGTAGGCGTAGAAATATGGCATGTGCTTCTCCTGAAACAACCTTTCCATGGTGACCTCCAGTCGGACCTCCGCCTCATCAACATCCTCCCCCGTGTACCAGCGAAGAGGAAGCAAAGCAAAATGGAGATAGCTGCCAAACTGTGTCACTAACTTGGAGGCTGTGTCGAAGTCAACCTCTACATACATAAATTTTGAATGGGCCGCATCCGAGGTAGGGCAGATAACTGCATGCTCCCTTTTCATGTCCACCGCAGCATAGCAGTTCCCGCTCCCAGGCCATGGAATACTGAATCACTATCATGGGGTACGAGATCTCAACGAGATCTCAAGGTCGGTAAAGAGGATACCTTCGGAGTTCTCCCCCGGGCAGTCGAAGGGGTACCATGCGGTACAGCGGAGATGGGCTCTCGCAACGCGACTGATGGCTGTTTCTGGTGAGCCACACGGTGTACGCCTTGCCTTTTGACACACATCCTATCAGTCGGTCCATGTGACGTACTTGATATGGCACCACCGGGAAAGCATCCTTCAAGGCCAGTGCTGATGTCAAAAACTCCGTGGCCTCAACCCAAGTTGCCTCCTTATACAACAGCACATCCAGGTTCCCCAAAGTGGTCAATTGAAACACCAGCTGATCGACGGCCTTACTCAGCGCCTCCATTTCCTCGAGAGGGTGGGAGGGTTGACTTCCGTAGAAGATTTTTCGCATAGCATCAACGGACGAGACCCCTTGCAGAATTGGAAACTTTGATGATATTGTGTCCACATGCAAAATGCCAGAGGATATCCGGTATTCATCTTGTAGTATGAAGTCGGGTTGGCTTAGGGGGGACAGTGACACAATTTGTTCTGAGTCACTGGAGGTCCAGACCGGCTTGCCTGTGGTCTGGTGGGCGGTACGCACCTCCTTAGCACTACGGCGGCTTGAGGAGGATGACATGGGTTGAGAGGGGCGTGCACGAGATGTGCAGAGAACGACCGTTCCGCTGCGGGCGCGGTTGATGGCTCAAATAGAAAAGCGAGCGCAAGACATCATATTAGCGCCCGCCAAGCCCCGTGCGTAGACAAGGCCGTGCATGCGCAAAGGGGGGGGGGTACATAGTAAAAACCCCACCCGCACAGGAAAAAATTAGGAAATAAATATTTTGTTCTAAGGTTTGAAACTCAGTTTAAAAAATTTTTTACTAACTTTTACCACGGACCCGGTTGAGAGGAGAATTGCATGGTGCGCTAGTGCAAGAAAGGGGAATATAATGCACAAATATCCACAAAATCAGAGCTATGTGGGTTCAAGTGGTCAAACACTCACAACAAATATGTCCATGAGCCTACTTAGCTGGTCAATTTGTCACCAAACCCATGTCTTTTGTGGCCGGACTACATTTGTACCGAATCAGATTGAGTACCAAATTAACATGGTCCCTATGCCTGCTATCGCTTGGACACGGGTGTAGCTTTTACGGGGGGGGGGGGACCTAATTAAAAAACAGACAAATGCAAACCAGAGGTAATGCACTCCACGGGGGGGGGGCAGAGAAACCCAACCTCACTCATATGTCCCATAAATTGCAATCTCAACCCTGCAATCCCTGCAGCCATGTCACTTCAGTGCATATGTGACCAACAAAAATCAGAAAAACTTGCCAGCCCCTCCTGTCATTTGCTCACAGCCCTGTGTGTACAAGTTGCACAATGAGGGATGGTATCATACCATTTGGCATAATACTGAGGACACACTCCTGAATGAGGCGCATGCCAGGAGGAGTAACTGCATCCCCCTGAAACTGCACACCTTTGCAACCCATTGTCCAACATGTGTGAACTTGGGAGGGTATGACTGTATGTGCAATGGGTATGACTGTATGTTACTGCCCATGCAATGGAGATATCCATACACCATTCTGTGTGTGAACGTGTTGCCATCTTCATGTCCCTCAAGCTGGGAGGGTGATTATACAAAACAGCCAGCGGCATGCACCCAAGTGGCAAGTGGTCAATAAACAGTATATCCAGGACGTCATAGAGGGCAAACAGTGGAGAGAAACCAATGCACCAGCAAAGATGTTTCCCAGGGCTGGTGCCGAAACAGCACATGCACTTTGCAGGCTGGGACCCCATTTCAGAGTCAGTTTGCCAGTTCATGGTTGCAGTGTTCAAATGCAATGTCATGGGGAGCATGCTTAAGGGGGGTGATGCACTCACCGCGGGGGCGCTATCAGCTTGACAGTTGCATAAAACAGGTAAAGCCCAATCCTGACTGCGTGTGTTGCATACACGTTGCATCGCCAAGTGCGCCGTGGGCCCTTTGTCTGCAACATTTTCACATCCCCAATTTGCAGGAATTCCAGGATGCCAATGAAGAAAAAAAAGGTCCTGCATCCAAAAAAGCGCATATCCAAATGAATTTGTCCAAAGGCCCAAGGTGCTTTCCCACAGCTGGGGTTATCAAACAACATTGCTGGGAATGTGGTTACACTTAGAAAACTTTTCTCCCACCACAATAAATACCTCCAAATGAACAGCATGTGATGGGCATTATTGAGATTCATGCAGTACCTGGGAACCCCCCCCCCATCTAGACCTCTGGGGCCCTCACAAGAGCCTGTTTTGCTTGAATGCCTCACAGATGAATTTCCCCTCCTCCTTGTGTACATGCATTCAAATCACAGAAATCATGCAATAGCTTTTACACACCCTTTGGCTCCCTTTTGCAACAAATATTGGACACAAAAATGATTGTCACAGAGCAGGAAAAAAGGTCCAAATATCTACTTTTTCAATATCTTACTGTTGGGTTGTTTCAAAGCCTTGTAATGCACAGTGGGCAAGATGGGGCCTTCACAGTGCAGTGCAACTTGCAAAGTGTACAGTGTACAACTTGCAATGTGCACAGTGCACAGAGTACAGTTTGTCAAATGCGTACTTGGTTGTGGCAGTAGGCACCCCACACACTGCAGGGTACGGACTCTTGGCATGTAGTACATTGGACCTTTCTGGGGCAGGAAAAGGGGTCCAATCAGCTGAAAATTTTCCAAACACCCTGTCGCACAACGCTTTGAAAATGTTGGGTCAGAATGCGTCAAAATGAGCCTTTGTGGGGCAAATTGGCCCATGGGGGGCGGGGTGAAAGCCCCTTGTCTGCGCAGCGCAATGTGCAGAGAGTGTACTGGTGGTCAACGTGCATTGTCACCGTATTGTTGACAAAGGCCACTAGGGTCCGAGTTTGCTGCCCTTCAAAAGCCAATGGGCCCTGGTCAATCATTACCAAACATCAGGTGGCCCAAATAGAGAACTTGGCAAAACACTTGAGGGGCTTGTTGGACTCCATACAAAACACATGATGGACCCTGATGGACCTACCCACAACACCTGGAAATGTTGTGCAGGGTTCACATTCACGAAGCACGGCCTGCAATGCGGTTCCCTTTTTATGGACAAAAAGAGAGGCCAACCTGGTGTAACTTCAATCACCTTGCGGGTAATTGGATCTTTGATGGGAATAGCCTTGTTTGCTGGCTGCTGGTGCACGGGAATCTCTTCACGTGTAATGGGATGTTTGAATGCCAGCACCTTCTTCTCACGGGGTTCAGACAGAGGGGTGGTCGGGCTCTTGATCTCCACAACGTTGTGTGTTTTGCTGTCCACAATTGGAACCTGAAAAGGCAACCTGGGTTGGGATGCATGATTCAGAAAAGCAAGCCCTGTCAGATCCCTGTAAATGCACCTAGCCCAGACTCTACAGAGTCCAACATTCAGAGGCCTGAGAGGCAAAGATGTAGAAGCTCCTGTCAGAGGAAACATCAGGTGGGTTCCCAAACCGTCCCCCAGGGAAAACCCCCCTCCATGGTTCCCAAGTTGGGGATTTGTGTCCGGGGTCAGAAGTCCCCAAGTTGGGAATCAGGGAGGGGGTTTTACATAAGGGGACACTTTTGCCCAGTTGGGGAAATGGGGAGGGCGGATCTCCTGCCACTCATTTTCAAAACCCAGGTTGCATTCGCCCACTGTCAACCCCCCCCCCCCCACAGCCTGATCAACGTGCTAGGCTACCAGGGGTCCCATGAGCCTACGAGCAGCCAAGCCTATGTATCACTGTTTACATATCAACAAACACAATGTGTTACTGTTTGGGTATCAACATGCACAAAGCTCAGCTGCGCGGCCTTGCACATTGATAAAGGCAGTGGGGGTTTGGCAAGACGGTGAATCGAACCCAGCGGACACGAATCCCCAGTTTGGGAACCAGCCCTAAACAATTTCCCAGATTGGCCGACGTTGACCACCAGACATACCCCCCCTGTCCAATTTCCAAATTGGGAATTTTAGTTCCCAGGTTGGGGATTCTTGCCCGCGACATCCCAAGAATCGAACCTGGATTTTCCAGATAACTGTTGGGAGAACCCCCATGCTTGGTCCCCCAGTTGCGAATTTGTGTCTCAGGACAGAAATCCACAATTTGGGAACCAGCATGGAAACATGGGAGGTGGGGAAAGGTGGGGAAAATAGGGGAAACCTGACGAGAAAGAAGGAGCAGTTACTTGGGAGGAAACAGGGGGCAGTGGGTCAAATTAGGGGGAGTTTTGGCCAAAATGTTCCTTAGAAAAAACTCTGAGTGTCCGAATTACGGGCTGGGCTCCTGAAAAAATACTTGGGGTGGGGGGTGGGGTTGGGGGGGGGGGGGTTGGAGCCCCTTTTCCAACACCCCCCCCCCCCTGGAGAGGGCTCCAAGTGCAGGCTCTCTTTTTTCCATATTTTTCATGCATATTTGAAATCCCCAACTCCCCGCAACAAAAAGGCCCCCATGCAACAAGAGCAAGACACAAAAGGCAAGCGTTTTCACCGAAAAACGTTGAGCCTCACAGAGGGGGAATCTTTGCACTGCGCGCGCACTGCGCGCTACTTTTAGACTATGTTCCCCCCGAAGAGCCCCCAAGCACACCCCTTGGAAACGCCCTTAGAATTAGGTGACCCAAACTGCCCCAGCTCAAGAAAGTTGCAAACTACCTTCCCTTAACATAACACACACATGTTCCTTACGATGCCCCACTGCCACATGAGTGGTTTCGGTTGTGAGGAAGGGGCTCTCTCCTTTCCCTTGCGGTTAGAATCGGATTGGGGTTGAGATTGTGTAGCCACAGGGGGTTGCAAGGACTGAGAGGGTTGAGGGAGATTGGAGCTGGACGAAGCCACATCCGTCCGAGGGGGCGCAGCAACACAAAAAGCATCCAGTGTGCGTTGCCGCTTTTCTAGGACGTGCTGCGCATGTTTTGCTTGTGTCTTGACCTCTCTCTCTCTCTTTTCTCACGGTGCAAACGGTCAATCGCAGGCTGCAGTGTTGGCGCTTCACTGCCGCCTTCAGAGAATGGTTGGCCATCAAGCCCATCCTGAATAATTACACTTTCCTCATCCCTTAGTAAGTGGTTACCCTTGCCGAACCGCAAGATCTACTCAATCACCTTTGGCACACCCAAACAAAGGGGGACAAAATCAGAAGTCAAAACCTCTGCTAGGGGTCACCATGATGCCCCTAGGGGCCACTAGTATCCCAAAGTATGGGTCTCTGATACGGCCGGACCCCCAAATAGTTGCACTGCGCGCGCACTGCACGCGCACTGCGCTTAAGGCTCCCCCAGAATCACAACGTTCCGGCACGTTCTGGCATTTCTGGCGACGGGAATTGGGGGGGGGGGGTGCCTTGTGAACACGCACTGCCATCCCCCCCCTTTGAAATCATTGGAGGCAAGATTTTAGGCATTTGTATTGAGGAAATAAGCTGGTGGCCTTTGGAGCCCCATTCCGCAACCCCCCTCCCCCCCAAGGAAAACTTTCACCAGCCCTGGTAACCGGCAATGGCTGTAATGAGTTGGACGAATGAAAACGTTGTGGGTCTTTCAAATATGTGCAGTTTCAAGTGGCAACAATCATCCACCACTTTAAGGGCGATGCTGCATTACAGCCCACTATTACGATTGAGGGGAGGGATTGGCGGTCCCCATGGGGGCTAGAGCACCCCTACTGACACCGAATGACGACCCAAACCAATCTCAAAGCCGTCAGAATGTTGTCCTAAAGAAGATAAATCACCCCGCAGAGGTTGTTAGATCAAAGCCAGGCAGGCGTATATAGGGGAAAACGCCACATACCCCCCCATTTTGGGCCTTTTTGGGCCTATTCGCGTACCCTACCCCAAGGGGTTGAATAGTTGGTTTAACCCCTTGTAAAATCATTATTTTGTCCAATGAACGCATCCCCCAATGAGTTTTTGGTCCGGACCCCCCCAAGAACCCCCCCACTTGAAACCCACTTTTTGGAGCTTTTGAGGGAGGGGCGGGGGGGGGGGGGGGCAAAAAATGACCCCCCCTTTTTTTGGGTCGAGAATCATGAATCTTGGGACACGGTGTGCACGTGTCCCAATCGAAATTCCTCCCTCCATTTATGGTGAGAGCGCATCCCCATCGAACATCTACCCTCCATTGACGGTGAGCACACGTCCCAATCGTAGTTCCTCCCTCTATTTATGGTGGGCACAAGGTGAGGACGCGCCCCAATCAACAATCCACCCTTCCATTTGCGGTGAGAACGTGTTTTAATTAATTAATTTCTCCCTCCATTTACGATGCAAACAAGCTGAAAATGCGTCTCAATTGAAAATTCAACCTCCATGTACGGTGAATACGTGTCCCAATTGACATGCCTCCCTCCATTTACGGTGGGAACAAGGTGACAACACGTCCCAATCAAAAATCTACCCTCCATTGAGGCGCTGCGGTGATGTCCCACACCTTATGGCCCACAATTCATATCAACACTGCCATGAGATGGTTTGAGGGGCTGCGGTGATGCCCCATGCCTTGTAGATGGCATGACTTTGGGGGCTGCACCCCTACCCTGCACACTGTGTTCATTGTGCCCCTTTTGCAAAATGTAATTTGTGCTCTCCACTACATCCCCCGAGACAGTTGCAACATCCCACCCCAAATTATCCGCACTCTCTAACATGGTGTCGCAATCATGCTCGAGCAAAAGCAAGTAGTGCAATGCCCATTCCCCACAACAAACGGTGCTCCCCAACGGCCAGTGCAACAACAGCGCATCTTAAACAAGGCACAATGGGCACAAGGAGAGTACAAAGTGCGGTAAGATGTGCGGAGTCCAAACAATGGCCTTCCACACAGCATCGTCTGTTGTGCACGCCAAACAAGGGGGCCATTTGCTCCGAAGCCCAGACTAAGGTCCAACAATAAACGCCAATTATGATCTGTGACCAGTCAAATTATGAATGCAATTTTCAAATCAAGCTAAATTGCACCCTTGAAGGACGTAGATGCAACTTTTGCTCAAAGTGATCATGCTCATGTACCCCATGACGGCCATACCCACAACCCAAAGGAATGCCGGTGTCCTTGCACTCAGGCCGTGGTTCACAAGGCTGATGGAGAGTTGCGACCCCTGGCCCTCTGCACAAGGGTATCCATCTGCTCTCACAATGATAGGGAGGGGCCTCGACCAGTCCATGCTATCCCGCAAAAGATTGAGGCCACGACCACAGTGGGCAACAACAGCCTGAGGCCGGTCGATCGTTGCATGTATGGGGGGGGCGGGGGGGCGAAGGGGGCCATCAATGAATTCCACGTCGCGCCAAACTGGTCGTGTGTGGGAATGGGGGCCCTGTACTTGCGTTGTACACCTGTCCCTGTTTGGGGATGTACTTAGAGAGTACAGGAAAGGCGCTCCATAGTGCCCCAGCTGAAAATGCACCATTGCATCTGTTGGAACTTTTCGATAAAGAGGTTATCAGCAACAACCATTGGAGGGCACATCAGAAGTGGTTTTTTTAAATCTATAGAAACTAGCAGGATAACAAATGGTGTTTTGCCAAACCACAGCTCTCAATATTACTTTGTGGGTAAAACATGCAACATTGGGCCATACCCTGCTGCCTTGCCCTACAGGTGGCTGCTTCTGCACCATGCTGGATGCATCCCAAACTCGTACCCACACATGTCCACACACACCTGTTGCTCAGGCTGGGTTGACAGCTGCTGGGGAAGGGGGCCCTGGGGCGATGATTGTTGAGGGGGTGAAGGCCCTGTGCCACCGGGTGGCTGAAATCCGAAGCCTGGCTGGTGCAGGGTGTGTGCAAAACTAGTCATTGGCTGTGTGGTAGACCCACCATGAGATACCTGTAAGCAGAAGGTGCATGGACTGTGAAGGAAGGAATCATGAGAAAGCACAGAGGGAAAGTGTAGGAATTGCAACAACATTGCACATGTGTAAGCAGAGTCTGAACCCCTGATAGTAACAGGCTACCACAAATGCCCATGCACGGTTGTAATGAGAGTCATCATCAGAGACACTATTCAGTTTGCTACTGGATAGTACTGCAACCTAATGGATCTACCACTCACCAAGGACAGAAGCTGGGTTCACCTGCAAGCAGTATGCCAAGGCGTGGTGGTGGCCGAGCTAACCACCCAGTAGTGGCATGCAAAGTTGTAGATATGTCCAGCCCCCAGGCACAGAACAGTTCCAACAATATGACACACTCAGGGGGTGAGGCCATATTGACAGACCTTGTCTATGCTGCCCTTAATTGAACCATGACTCCTTTGTGTGCCGCGCTGAGGGCAAGCGCCAGGACCAGCCCGAAAACACCAGGTGTCAAAGGCACAGACACCCCCTTCCTTTTTACGGATGAGGTTTATTTGGAGAAGTACTCCACGAAATTATCAAAAAAGCAGCACTAAACTATAGCACATTTTTGACCACTTCGGCACATCTTTTGGATCTTAGATGTCTGCCTGCACAGCACACTTCTGCTGTGTGGATTTTGCCAAAGCCCTCGGATCCATGTCTCACAACTACTGTTTTGCATTCTTCAGGCCTTGTCAGAGCTTTTGCGAGAGCAATTGTAACCAAAAGATTGGGAGCCCATTCATGACGCCACCGTGACGATGCCCCACCTGCTAACGGCATGACTTTGGGGGCTGCACCCCTACCCTGCACACTGTGTTCATTGTACCCCTTTTGCAAAATGTAATTTGTCCTTTCCACTACATCCCCCGAGATAGTTGCAACATCCCACCCCAAATTATCTGCACTCTCTAACATGGTGTCGCAATCATGCTCGAGCAACAGCAAGTAGTGCAATGCCAATTCCCCACAACAAACAGTGCTCCCCAACGGCTAGTGCAACAACAGCGCATCTTAAACAAGGCACAAACAAGGCACAATGGGCACAAGGAGAGTACAAAGTGCGGTAAAGTGTGCGGAGTCCAAACAATGGCCTTCCACACCGCATCGTCTGTTGTGCACGCCAACAAGGGGCCCATTTGCTCCCAGGCCACGGGGGCCGCCGCCAGCCAATGTGCGACCCCGAGGGGTGTGCGACAGTTTTGGGGGCTGTAGGGGGGGGGGACCCCCACCCCCCCCTTGGTTGACCCAAATCTTGGGGGTCGGTGGGTCGGGCCGTCAGCCGCCAGCCTCCTCGCGGGGGGTTGGTGGGTACCCCAAATACATACCTCAAAATGATCCACATGACACGCTGATCACTTTGAATATGCACAAGTGGGGTAAAAAATTTTCAAAAAAAATTTGCCCATCAACTGAGGCTCCCATCAGCCAAGGTCTGACCCGGAGGCCGGTCGGGTTCAAAATCCTTTTTTGTGCTTTTCAGCCATTTTTGAATTCTCCACAAAATTCTGAGTATTTTGAGTACAGACACACAGGGTTGAACAAAAAAATTTCCCCCTGCCATATGCCTAAAACAAAATCTCCGGCGCCCACAAAACCCATTGTTCTGTGCAACCATTTTGGGGTCCGTAGAGGGGGGGGGGGTGGTTAGCCCCCCCCCCCCCTTTGGGGTACAGAAGCAGCCACCTGTAGGGCAAGGCAGCAGGGTATGGCCCAATGTTGCATGTTTTACCCACAAAGTAATATTGAGAGCTTTGGTTTGGCAAAACACCATTTGTTATCCTGCTAGTTTCTATAGATTTAAAAAAACCACTTCTGATGTGTCCTCCAATGGTTGTTGCTAATAACCTCTTTATCGAAAAGTTCCAACAGATGCAATGGTGCATTTTCAGCTGGGGCACTATGGAGCGCCTTTCCTGTACTCTCTAAGTACATCCCCAAACAGGGACAGGTGTACAACGCAAGTACAGGGCCCCCATTCCCACACACGACCAGTTTGACGCGACGTGGAATTCATTGATGGCCCCCCTCCCCCCCCCAAGGGACTTGCTTTAATTTTCACTCCAGCACGGGGGGGTATGACCTAGATTATGTGAGAGATATTGAACTAAAAAGAGAGAGAATCAGAAACAGAGCAGCAAAACAGACAGAGGTAATGCACTCCTCAGCATGGCATAAGTGCATCTTTATTCTCTATGCCATACCTGGTTGAACCTCAGTAAAACAGGCAGTACAGACATCAGACCAGGCGTCCCTGGTCGTCACAACAGCTGACCTATACATTCAGTGCAGTAGTGCAAATAATGAAAAATGGCAGAAGACAGAGAAATACAGAGGGGCTCTGAAAACATCAGATGGAATCGTTCAGCAGGGGGGGGGGGGGGCTCCCCCTGGACCCCCTACCCCCCTCAGCTCAAGTGCACCTGAAAACCTGGGTTTTGGGAGCTTTTTTCAGTCATGGGAAAAAATTTTTTGGCACCTTCGGCGCATGCCATCTACTGTGTATGTGTTGCTCCACGTGTGCTCTCCATATGCCTTGTCTTGCAGACCCATGCCCCAACGCTCGTTATCAGTGTATTTCAGCTCCCCGATCCAACCGTCGCCAGTTGCAAAATGCGAAGACGTAATTGACACGCTACTCTAATTTAGGTTTAAAGATAGGGTCACCAGTCGGAAAAGACAAGAAGCCTACAAAGAGGCACAAAAGGCATGTGCCAGACTTTTTTGAGTGTACCAATGGCCACACTGTGGATCAAGGTAGTGACTCAAGTTTGTCATCATCATCAGGTTCTAGTTCCAGTACCACTACCGATGGAGGCACCAGTTCAGGTGAGTCTAATTCTGATTGATCACTGTCATTTGACATAAGATGGTGAATGTCCTGCTTTGTTGTCGTTGTTGTGCATTGGTGAGATGTGGGAACCCTGAATTGACATGCAATGACGAATTTCCATTGTTTACAGCCGACAACATGACATTTCCATGTGCTGAGTGTTCATTCTGTAATAAATCACCTCGAAGAGAGGTTGTTAGATCAAGCGCAGGCGCGGGCGTCGTATACCCCCCTTTGTTGGGGTCATTCGCATAGCATACCCCAAGGCATGATGTTTGATGTCCAACCCCTTGTAAAATCTTTATTTTGCCCAATAAGACAATCCCCCAATGGATTTTTTGATTCTCAGGCCTCTATCCCCGAAAACTGGATATCACTTTTCTGAGGGGGGTGGGGGGGGGGGGTCAAAAGTTTGTGCTCAGAAGGCTTCAAGCAGTGGGGAGGCACAACTCTGTCACAAAAAACCCCGGTCGAATGGGTAACGGAGCCAACTGCAGGCTTTGAGGTCTGCGTTCCAAACACTGGTCGGTCGACTGTTGGCGCCCTTTCGCCCGACTGGGCCCGAACCGCCGACCAAAAAGTCTGCAGTCGGCTGCATTACCATTCGGCCACTCCTTTTCCTGAGGATGGCGTTCCTCCTTACTGCTTGGAGCCGAGTATGCCACTGACAAAACCCCAACTGTGTGTTTCTGTCTGACTGACTGCTGGCCTGCCTAATTGACTGATTGGCTGACTGTCAGCCTCTCTTCGACGTGCACTGCCGAAGGCAATAGAATTGTCTGTTTCCCTGTTGGTTGGGTATGTTCCGGCAGGGGGCGGGGGCTCCCCTGCACCCCCTCCCCCCTCCCCTGGAGCCCCTGCCCCCCCCCCCCCCCCCCGCTCAAGCAAGTCCCTCCCCCCCCCCCCATACATGCAACGATCCACCGGCCTCAGGCTGTTGTTGCCCACTGTGGTCGTGGCCTCAATATTTTGCGGGATAGCATGGACTGGTCGAGGCCCCTCCCTATCATTGTGAGAGCAGATGGATACCCTTGTGCAGAGGGCAAGGGGTCGCAACTCTCCATCAGCCTTGTGAACCACGGCCTGAGTGCAAGGACACCGGCATTCCTTTGGGTTGTGGGTATGGCCGTCATGGGGTACATGAGCATGATCACTTTGAGCAAAAGTTGCATCTACGTCCTTCAAGGGTGCAATTTAGCTTGATTTGAAAATTGCATTCATAATTTGACTGGTCACAGATCATAATTGGCGTTTATTGTTGAAGTTCAGTGTGGGCCTGGGACACGGGGGCCGATCCTGGTCAGGACGCGACAGCATGCTAGATGCATCCCAAACTCGTACCCACACATGTCCACACACACCTGTTGCTCAGGCTGGGTTGACAGCTGCTGGGGAAGGGGGCCCTGGGGCGATGATTGTTGAGGGGGTGAAGGCCCTGTGCCACCGGGTGGCTGAAATCCGAAGCCTGGCTGGTGCAGGGTGTGTGCAAAACTAGTCATTGGCTGTGTGGTAGACCCACCATGAGATACCTGTAAGCAGAAGGTGCATGGACTGTGAAGGAAGGAATCATGAGAAAGCACAGAGGGAAAGTGTAGGAATTGCAACAACATTGCACATGTGTAAGCAGAGTCTGAACCCCTGATAGTAACAGGCTACCACAAATGCCCATGCACGGTTGTAATGAGAGTCATCATCAGAGACACTATTCAGTTTGCTACTGGATAGTACTGCTACCTAATGGATCTACCACTCACCAAGGACAGAAGCTGGGTTCACCTGCAAGCAGTATGCCAAGGCGTGGTGGTGGCCGAGCTAACCACCCAGTAGTGGCATGCAAAGTTGTAGATATGTCCAGCCCCCAGGCACAGAACAGTTCCAACAATATGACACACTCAGGGGGTGAGGCCATATTGACAGACCTTGTCTATGCTGCCCTTAATTGAACCATGACTCCTTTGTGTGCCGCGCTGAGGGCAAGCGCCAGGACCAGCCCGAAAACACCAGGTGTCAAAGGCACAGACACCCCCTTCCTTTTTACAACATGCCGATAGTGTCTACAATTAGCAGGCCGCCTCCACTTGGGGCAGACCACGTCTACAGACTCCAGACCACGTTGCCTGGGTGTGCAAGTAAACGCTGGAATCGGACCGTTTGTGGGAAGGGGGCCTTCGGCCCCCGTCCCAAATATTGGCACTTTGCGCCTACAACATGCCAGCAGTGTCTACAATTAGCAGGCCGCGTCTACTTGGGGCAGACCACGTCTACAGACTTCAGACCACGTATACATGCGTATGGACCCACCTGCTAAGGGCATGCCCTCAGGGGGAGTATTAGCACGCTGGGTGTGCGCCGAGCATCTTTTTCCGACCATTCCCCACCCGTGCCTGTTTTTGCCCCCCCCCCCCCCACCAAACCATCTGCCCCCAAGAACTGAGGGGTGATGTAGACCCCTGTGAATTTGTCCCCTTCTATTGGGTACCCCCCAGAAGACAGGGGTTACGTAGCCAATCTGCCCATTTTTGGGCCCCCTAGAAGGCAGGGGTGATGTAGCCATTTTTGATTCCGTCCCCTTTTATTGGACCCCTGGAAGGCAGGGGTTAGGTAGCCAGGTGCAATTTTGTCCCCATGTGGGGACCCCCAAGAAGGCAGGGGTGGTGTAGCCATTCCGCCCACATGTGGGCCCCCGAGACGGCTGGGTTCATGTCATTGTGCTATTCACTGGAAGAAAGAATGGAACTTTGATAGCCCGCCAACAATGTTGGAATGGTTAGGAACATTGGCGTGGCGGCCCTGATGAGTTGCACTAGTTGGTCCGTATATCATTGCATTTTTTCTCAATTTTGTATTCAGAGGCAGGTGTGCCACGGGACCATGGTCCGCCTCATGTTTGGACGGACAAACGCAACTCGGCTGCCACGGGGGATGAGGGAGAGGATGAAGTAGAAGTGTGTGCATTGTGTTGTCGAAAGCGCTCCGCAGTCACAATTTGTGGTGAGTGTAAGGAGCACTATTGTTGTGAATTGTTGTGACCCACACTTGTGGGAATAATATTATTTGTTAATCACATTCTGAGTGACATTTTGTGTTGTTGAATTCTCATATTCCGTGCTTTGCAAGGAACGTTTGCAGTCCAGTGCAGTCTACGTGGGGGATTTCCCTAGGTGAGGACAAACTTGGGGCTAGAGCTAGCATACTTAATACAAAGGTAGCGCGCCGGGCAACTATTCCCCCTCACACTTTTGGAAGAATGCCCATGCATGGCAGCGCATGTGCGTGTCCAAAACAAGATGGGTCATGCACCCCCGAACAATTTCTTTGCCCGTGCATTAGGGGCAGTTCAACCCCCCTTGTGTGGGTGGGGGTGCTCGAATTTTCACTGTATTGGGGTGGGGGGGGGGGGGTCATTACAGCGCCCTGGCTGGACCCCCCCTCCCAAAAAAGGGCGTCAATGACGGGAGCCCCCGGAACCAACCCAGGAGCATCCCCGGCTTCAATGCAGAGGGTGGGGTGGAGGTGGGGGGCAAGAGATTAGAAGGGAAGCTGGACACCTTGGACACGGTCCTAGTCTTGCTCCATGCATAGGAAATCGGCGTGGAACAAAAGCGGCCTACATTGGATGTGGTCCTACACGTTCAAGGATGATCGTCCTAAAAAACGGCTCATTTTCACCTCAAAATGAACCACCACATGGCACCATGGGGTGCGGAAGACGCCTCATCCCACACCCCTTTGCAATCATTTCTTTGCCCAATTGCTATGAAAGAAGAACGGAGACGCCTACTTTATGAAGGAAGAACGGAGACGCCTACTTTGCGTACCGGCAAATTCAGGACGATCGTCCTGTAAACAACCTAACAAAGCCATTTTTGGACACTTAAATTGGCCGTAAAGTGGGCTACATGGCCTGAAATGGCACAAAACTTGTCGCACGTGATGTGCATTTGCTCTGCGGTGGTTGCATTATAACGGAGCAAAAACACTTGAAAATCATTGCATAGCAGACACTTCCACAGCCCTCAGATCCTGACAACCCTCCGTCTCCGTGATCGAGGGCTCCAATCGACTTCGGCCAGAGGTTGGTCGCCCTTGTGTCCTCCACCTTGAAGAACCATACTGCGGTACCGGACACGTGTGTAGGCTGTGGCAATCTGGCATCTTCCCATGGTAGATCCTCCCATGTCCCCACGTATCTCCTGGCGACCTTGACTGACCTCCACCTGGCCCAGGACATGACCTCCAGGATCGTCGCCCCCGACCGCACGAGGAGGGTGGCGCCAGCCCTCCGCCACGCATGCCACCGCATGTCCGCGTGTTCCGTTCCCACAAGTAAGCTGGCCATGATGTGCTGCAGCCTTGCGGCCCCTCCTTTGATGAGCGGCCCCGAGACATCCCGTCCCCGTCGCATTGCCAAGAGCCGCGCCAGCCCCATGACCCTCCGCACGTACTCACTTGCCGGCCTGGAGACCCATGCCCGCCGCGTTTTGCTGTCGTAAAAGTTGACGTATCCGTTCTGCTGGTCCAAATCCCGGGGCCGTATTGATGCTGCCTCGCCAACCCTGAGGCAAAACGCGAGGGACAGTGTCGCGATGCAGACGCACAACATTTCCTCTTCTGTGGTGGCCTGCCTGGCCATGATCTCCAACGTTCCCAGCGACGCCCATCTCTGTCGGCGCGCTTTGCTGACCTTATCCTTCGCCCTAATAAATCTCCAAAAACTGCGTGGGACGAAGGCAGGGGCCACTTCCAATTCTTCCAGTAATCTACATGCGGATATGGCCTGCCGCATGGAGCTGGAGGTCTTGTGTTGGCGGTACATGGGGATGAGGTACTCGCGGAGGATCTCAGTGGGCGTCTGGTCTGGGCTCTCTTCATGGGCTCCACGCATGGCCCTGATGTGACGTTCATAACATTCCCGGGTGGACACCGCCCAGGACTCCAGCATGAACCCTTGCCACCCGCCCTCGTCCGCATCCTCCTGGAATCGCAGGTATTTAATATGCCAGTCCGTGAATCTAGCTTCATCGGCCCGGACCACGATGTGTTGAGTGCCCTGCTCTGCACCCCCACCATCTGGTCCATGCCCCTGTCATTTCCGGCGGCAGTTCCACTCCCAGTGCCGGCCCCCGCAGATATCACAGTCCCCAGGCGGGGGCCGGTCACTGCGCCACTCACGGCCGTTTGATGCCACATAGAACTCCACCCCATTCCGCACAATGAACTTATGCTTACCCCGCCAAAAATACTCGGGGCCCGAAGAGCTGCCGCTGGATGAACCTGAAGTAGACGTATGTGACCGTCTCCTGGACTTCTTGTGCTTCTTACCTTTCCCCTTGGGGGAAGATTTCCGTCTCCCGGACTTCTCTTTGCTGCGGCCCTTTTCACCACCGCCATACCTGGCCCTCTTGTATTTCTTGGTGTATTTATGCTGGCATCTCGTCACCAAGCGCCAGAGATCTACAGCTGGGATTGCTGACACGCTGTCTTCGCCCATGTCGGAAATTGCTATTTTTACCAGGTCCAGGGCCTCCTGCATCCACTCAGGCACTCCTTCCTCGTCGCACAAGAATGCGTCAATGGTTTCCTCAGTCAGGGGCCTGTCGCCCCAGGGTACTCGCCGTGACGATGTCTCTCTCCCCGCCTGTGCTTGAGCCAGCTCTCGTTCCAACGACTCCATCCTGGTCTTCATCTCCAGCCACTCCGAACTCTCCTGCTTGACCTTCAGGCCCGAGGTCGCAGTAGTCGCCGCGGTCTGCGCCTGCTTGAACATTTTCTGCCCGGGATTGTACTCCACTCCATTAACATCCTCCCACGCTACAACCAGGTCCATCACGTCTCCCAGGTCGATGCTCAACTGGAGTTCCTCCTTCATCTGACCCGCCAGTTGGGGCGCATTATACCCATGCGCCGTCATCCTCATCGTGAGGGCTGCCACCTTGCGGCCAAGGACTTCTCCAGGTACTCGCGATCTCCATAGTCCGAACGCGTGCTCTGCAAAAGCGCATAGGGCCGCAGCATCCGGCGCAGACTCTGCCGGACGCTTAGTGGCACGCGCAGCTGAACTCGGTCCCCCGTTGTCTCCCATATTTCGGTTATGTTGGTGTACAGCTCTGGCAAGTTGGTCGTTGGAGATGTCACAGTCAGCCTCAAATTCGATGAGGCTCTCAACGTCAGTGGAGGCAATCAGGCACTCAAAAAGCTCGAAGCTTGCCAGAGCGTCCGGGAGATAAAACAACAACAAGGGGCCGAGCCCACCTCACAAAAATCAAAATTCTGGGAAGCAAAGGATCTCTGTTCAATATGCACACGAATGCAACCCCCATTTGCAAGCAAACGGGATGTTTTGAGCTACCGGCATGCCGGTTTTGAGACAGGGTGCGTCCGAAAAGAGTTTTTGATCGTCTGCCCATTGTTGTTGCTTGCCGAAGACGCTTTTGCTGCTAAAATGTGTTGCTCACCTTGGACCCTAAGAAGGGTTGTAAACCCTCCACACGGTAAACCTATCTCGGCAATCAAGACGTCCATTACTTCCTCCATCAGCGACCTCAACAGGGCCTGTCTCGCGACGGCGCTCCACTTTTATCAGAGCACAAAGTCTCCCCAGCCGCTTACCACGGCAAGCATACTTAATGGCGGGTGTGATGGCAATTTGCTTGGTTTTGGATCCTTCAACGTCGGTGAACAGCTGCGCTCGGCATGTTGCAACCGCATCTGATTGTGCCAGATCCATTGTCAAAGAGTGAAGGTGCTCTACCATTGTCTGCATCTCTTGCCGTTCCGGTGAATAAAGCAAGAAGGACGGTTGTAGTGCTCCAAGGATGCACCACAGCAAACTGGCGAGAGCAGTGCCATGATGGATACCCCAACAAAGAAATGGCTGCCATTTGGGCACTAAATTCCACTTTCTTGTCCATGGAGTTGATAATGCGCTTCAGCAACATCGCTTCCTTGTCTCTGGGCTGTGCAAACTTGGTCGTCTCCATTTTGTCAATCTCATGTGTGACTTGGCGGATGGTGCTCTGGACATTCACAATCCTCACCGGATTCTTGCTGCAGTGCCCCACAACATACTTGGCCACAGCAACTAGCACATCTTCCCCCCAAAAAAATTGCACATTTGTGTTGCTAGCATATAGGTAGGCCAATAATTTGTTGGTTTCAACAACACGTCCATCACATGGGTGCGGCCGACGCAACTCCCATATGACAAGAACACAACTCACCTTCTCGTCGTTTGCGTTGAAGTTAGATTCGGAATTGTACATCTTGATGGTGTGCCCTCCCGGCAGGGTATGATATGCCACAAAGAAATGGGGTTGTGTCTCGGTATACCCATCTCCGGCTGGACGAGGTAATCCAAAGCGGCAACCACTTTTCCTGCCTGGCGGTTTGCCACAACCAGCAATCAGGCATCGGTGGATTTGAATATGGCCAAAGACTTCAGAGGCAAACCTTTCAATTCCTTCTGCCGCTTCATGTGGATCATCCGGCAAAGGAGGCAAAAGTTGCTTTTTCTCTAGCATACGCGGCGGCTCGTACTTTTGCCTCAACCTTTCCTCATAGTCCCTATGAATATGAGCATCCAAGGCGGCGCAAATCTGCTGATCCAACACCGTAGCAACGGCTTGCACAAAGCCGCTATTTCCCACAATCATGTCCAACAACCATGGAGGAATGCCACCCCAGAAGAGACCATGAAAATGTAGAGATCCTCGACCTTGACATTCGTAACACGTGCAATGGGCCACACATGTACCAAACAAACCCTTCTTGCGATTGCACACCGCACGGTCCTTCTTCGTTTACTTGGAACCAGGAAAACCCAGCAATACTTCCAAGAAAGCACGTACTTGTCGCTCAAAAATACGTGCTGCAGCCAAGGGCAAGCATGTCCGGTCCCTTGGAAAAATTTCTTGTGCTGCGGCATGCTTCTACCTGCACATGTGGGTACCTAAGCATATGTGGGAAATTGAACTCACAAAACAAGAGACAACATGCACAACACTGTTGGGCCGAATTAATCACTTTCACCATCCGGATCGCCTGTAGTGGGTTTGTTGACATACATCATAGCCAAAAAAAATGGCGCAAAGTGTTGTTGCCCATATGCAAACGATCCTTTGTCCGGATGTGGCCCATCAAACTGCACGTTCGCTCCACGTGGCAAGCAGAGCGTGGTCGTCGGACAAAGAAAACAGCAATGCTACTCAACGTAGGAAAATCATCTTTTTCGGCATCCCACCATACCACTCTGGCTGCAGTAGAATCAGGCAGAGGGCTCGGGGCAGGCAGAGCAATATACCGCACCCACTCAGATTGTGGCACATTGGGTATGTGCTTACACAACTCAGAATAAAATGTCATTTCTTTGGTCTGCGGCAGTCCTGGGGCAACAGAGCAGGAACAGGCAGACAAACACATGAACTCAAAAAATTGGATGTTGCGGCATGCTGCGTCATGCTTCCAAACCCCTATGTGCAGCTCCAAAAAATGGGTGCCACGGCATGCTGCGGCTGCACATGCTTGGCCATGGGATTCTTTGATAGTGCTTCGAATCGACGAGGTACCTCCGGCAATGGAATGCGTGTTTTGCGATCACCCATGGACAAACATAAAAACAATTCATTGTCTATGTCAATTGGTGCAACCGTGTAGAAGAGACTAGGTGCCCCAAAGAACAGCATCATGCTATTCATTTTCCCCATTACGGCATACCGCTCACAGGTACTAAACTGCACTGATGCATTCTCAAATGTATTCTTGGCATGCACAATGCGTGTAGGGTCCACACCACCCCACACAGAATTCAGAAGTATGACAGGTGCATTATTTGGCAAGCGCGGGATGCACAGTGTATGGGGTCCAAACCACCACACACTGCACTACTCACTATTGCTTGGTGGTGCTAGGATGTGTCCTTGATATGCACAATGTGTGTGGGGTCCAAACCACCACACACAAAATTCAGAAAGCTTACAAATGTATTCTTTGGCAAGCACAAGATGCACAGTGTGGGGGGGCCAAACCACCACACACCACACTACTCACTATTCCTTGGTGATGCTAGAATGTGTCCTTGGTATGCATAATGTGTGTAGGGTCCAAACCACCACAAACCACACTACTCACTATCGCTTGGGAAAGCCAGAATATGTCCTTAGTATGCACAATGCGCAATGTGTGTAGGGTCCAAACCACCACACACAAAATTCGGAAAGCTTACAAACGCATTATTTGGCAAGCACAAGATGCACAGTGTGTGGGGGCCACACCACCACACACCACACTACTCACTATTCCTTGGTGATGCTAGAATGTGTCCTTGGTATGCATAATGTGTGTAGGGTCCAAACCACCACAAACCACACCACTCACTATCGCTTGGGAAAGCCAGAATATGTCCTTAGTATGCACAACGTGTGTAGGGTCCAAACCACCACACACAAAATTCGGAAAGTTTACAAATGCATTAATTGGCAAGCACATGATGCAATGCGTGTAGGGTCCAAACCACCATGCACTGCACTACTCATTGCCCAAAAACAGCGCTCAAAAGGCCCAACAATGGCCATTTTTGACCACTAAATCTGCCATGGACAGGCTAGGTAGCTTGAAATTGCCAAAAATTTTGTGTGTGTGCTGATACGCATTTGCTTGCTGGTCATTTTGAGCTACTTGGATGCCAAGTTTAAGTCACACTGACAATCATCCTGAATTTTCACGACGATCGTCCTAAACGTTGAGTTAAAATAGCCCGGAAATGGCCTTTTTTGACCACTAAATCGTCCATAGAACGGGCTAAGTAGCTTGAAATCGCCCAAAATTTGTGTGCGCGGATGCGCATTTGCTCAGCGGTCATTTTGAGCTACTTGGATGCCAATTTTGAGTCACACTGACGATCGTCCTCCAATTTCATGACGATTGTCCTCAAAACTACCTCAAAACATGCTGAAAATGGCGTTTTTTGATGAGTAAATCGGCCATAGAACAGGCCAGACGGTTGGAAATAGCACAAAACCTGTTTCTCTAGATGCACATTTGCCACGCGGTCATTTTAAGCTACTTGGATGCCAACTTTCAGTCACACTAACGATTGTCCTCCAATTTCACGATGTTCATCCTGAAAACTGCCTCACAATAGGCTGAAAATGGCCTTTTTTGACCACTAAATCGTCCATAGAATGGGCCAGACGGCTGGAAACAGCACAAAACCTTTTTCTCTAGATGCGCATTTGCTCTACCGTCATTTTGAGCTACTTGGATGCTAATTTTGAATCACACTGACGAGCGTCCTCCAATTTCACGAAGATCGTCCTGAAAATTGCCTCAAAACAGGTTGAAAATCGCCTTTTTTGACCACTAGCTGGGCCATAGCACGGGCCAGACGGCTGGAAACAGCACAAAACCTGCTTCTCTAGATGCACATTTGCCGTGCGGTCATTTTGAGCTACTTGGATGCCAACTTTGAGTCACACTGACGACCATCCTCCAATTTCGGGATGTTCATCCTGAAAGCTGCCTCGAAACAATCTGAAAATGGCCTTTTTTGACCACTAAATTGTCCATAGAACGTGCCAGACGGCTGAACCAGCACAAAACTTGCTTCTCTAGACGTCCTGAAACACACCTGTAAAACGGCTCATTTTCACCTCAAAATGGACCACCGTGTGGCGCCACGGCATGGTGCATACCTTATTGAACACCCATTTGCATTCCTTTGATAGCCCAATCGGTCGAAGAAGAACGGCCCTCGTTGAAGACGCCCACTTGACACACCGTCCTGAAAACAGTCCCAAAACGGCCATTTTTGGACACTACATCAGCCATAGAACAGGCTAGACGGCTCCAAACGGCACGAAACTTGTTTGTGGTGGTGCATGTTTGCTCCCCGGTCGTTTTGAGCTACTTGGATGCCGATTTTAAGCCCCGGTGTCATCGCAAAAACTTTTGGACCGCCTGTTGCTGCTACTGATGATATTGCTGCTATTGCAATGGACCACGGCGTGGCACCAGAGCATGGCACACGCCTTATTGAAAACCCGTTTGCATCCCTTTGATAGCCCATTCGCAATGGACGAAGAACGGCCCTCATTGAAAACGCCCACTTGACACACCGGCAATAATCCTCATTTTTCAACACGATCATCCTGAAAACGGACGCAAAACGGCCGTTTTTGGACACTAAATCAGCCGTAGAATTGGGTAAACGTCTCAACATTACACAAATAGGGTTGCAAGTGATGCGCATTTGCTCTGCAGTCATTTTGAGCTACTTGGATACTGCTTTTGAGCCACAAAGCCCTCGAAGGAGTTTTCTTGCGTCTGCTGCTTGCTGCTGCTGCTCCTTCCTGCTTGCTAAAATGTGCTGCTCATCCTTGGACCCTAAGAAGGGGTGGAAAACCTCAACAAGATAAACCCAGCTCGGTAATCAAGACTCACGACTGTCACCGTGGAATAGAGACCGCTTGCTTTGCTAATGTGCTTCCACGGTCACCACAATTTTCCTGTATCGCGGCTCTAAAATTGCTCATTTTCACCTCAAAATGGACCATGGTGTGGCACCACGGCATGGTACATACCTTATTGAACACCCATTTGCATTCGTTGAATAGCCCGATCGCTGTGGAAGAAGAAAGGCCCCTTTGAAACGCCCCACTTGACACACCGGCGATCCTCCTAAACTTTCACGACGATCGTCTTGAAAACAGCCCAAAAAAGGCCATTTTTGGACACTAAAAGGGCCGTAGAACGGGCTAGATGGCTCAAAATAACACAAAAAGATTTCAAGAGATGTGCATTTTCTTTGCGGTCGCTTTGAGCTACTTGGATCTATGTTTTGAGCCACAAAGCCCTCGAGCCCTCGAGTCTGCTACTTGCTCCTGTTGCTGCTGCTGCGGCTTGCTGCTTGCTAAAATGTGTTGCTCACCCTTGGACCCTAAGAAGGGGTGTAAAACCTCGACAGGGTAAACCCGGCTCGGTAATCAAGACTCACGCCTAGGACCGCGCTCGGTCCTAGTCTTGCTTAACGCATTGGAACTCACTGTGGAGCAAAGCCCGCTTGCTTTGCAGATGTTCCTCCACGGTCGGGCCGATCGCACTCAAACATGGCTCAACAACGGCTTGTTTTCACCTCGAAATTGCCAACGCCATGGCACCATGGCCTGGCACACGCCTTATTCCCCAACCATTGGCATTCCTTTGCTGGCCCAATCGCTATGGAAGAACAACGGCCCTCATTGGAGACACCTACGTGGCAGACTGACATCCTCCTAGGTTTTCACGACGATCGTCCTGAAAACATACCCAAAACGGCCATTTTGAGACCGAAAAGCGGCCATAGAACGTGCTAGACGGCTGGAATGGCAGAAAACTTGCTTGTGGTGATGCGTGTTTGCTCCCCGGTCGTTTTGAGCTACTTGGATGCCGGTTTTGAGCCACGGTGTGGTCGCAAGGACTTTTTCACCGCCTGCTGCTGCTGCTACTCCTTGCTACTACTGCTTGCTGCTGCTGAAATGTGTCGGTCATCCTTGGACCCTAAGAAGGGGTGTAAAACCTTGACAGGGTAAACCCGGCTCGGTAATCAAGACTCACGCCTAGGACCGCGCTCGGTCCTAGTCTTGCTTAACGCATTGGAAATCACCGTGGAGCAAAGCCCGCTTGCTTTGCAGATGTTCCTCCACGGTCAGGCCGATCGCACTGAAACATGGCTCAACAACGGCTTGTTTTCACCTCGAAATCGCCCGGCTTGTGGCACCACGGCATTATTATCATTATTCCCCACCCATTTGCATTCCTTTGATGGCCCGATCACTATGGAAGAACAACGGCCCTCATTGGAAACACCTACGCGGCAGACCAACGATCGTCCTAAATTTTGAGGATGATCGTCGTGAAAACGGCCCAAAAACAGCCATTTTTGGACACTACAACAGCCGTAGAACTGGCTAGAGGGCTCAAAATGCAACGAAACTTGTTTGTGGTGATGCGCGTTTGCTCCCTGGTTGTTTTGAGCTACTTGGATGCCGGTTTTGAGTCACAATGTCCTCACAAGGACTTTTGGACCGCCTGCTTACTGCTTGCTGCTTGCTGCTGCTGCTGAAACGTGTTGCGCACCCTTGACCTTACTTTGATGCCGGTTTTGAGCCACAATGTGGTAGCAAGGACTTTTGGACCGCCTATTGCTGCTGCTGCTTGCTGGTCAGGACAATTTTCCTGAATCGCGGCTCAAAAACGGCTCATTTTCACCTCAAAATGGACCACTGTGTGGCACCACGGCATGGTACATGCCTTATTGAGCACCCATTTGCATTCCTATTGATAGCCCAATCGCCATGGAAGAACAATGGCCCTCATTGCAAACGCCCCACTTGACACACCGGCGATCGTCATGAGTTTTCAGGACAATGTCCTCAAAAGAGCCCGAAAACGGCCATTTTTGGACACTAAATCGGCCATAGAACGTGCTAGACGTCTCAAAACGGCACGAAACGTCTTTGTGGTGATGCGTGTTTGCTCCCCGGTCGTTTTGAGCTACTTGGATGCCGGTTTTGAGCCACAATGTGGTCGCAAGGACTTTTTCACCGCCTGCTGCTGCTGCTTGCTGCTACTGCTTGCTGCTGCTGAAATGTGTCGGTCATCCTTGGACCCTAAGAAGGGGTGTAAAACCTCGACAGGGTAAACCCGCCTCGGTAATCAAGACTCACGCCTAGGACCGCGCTCGGTCCTAGTCTTGCTTAACGCATTGGAAATCATCGTGGAGCAAAGCCCGCTTGCTTTGCAGATGTTCCTCCACGGTCAGGCCGATCGCACTGAAACATGGCTCAACAACGGCTTGTTTTCACCTCGAAATCGCCCGGCTCGTGGCACCACGGCATTATTATTATTATTCCCCACCCATTTGCATTCCTTTGATGGCCCGATCACTATGGAAGAACAACGGCCCTCATTGGAAACACCTACGTGGCAGACCAACGATCGTCCTAAATTTTCAGGATGATCGTCGTGAAAACGGCCCAAAAACAGCCATTTTTGGACACTACATCGGCCGTAGAACGGGCTAGAGGGCTCAAAATGCAACGAAACTTGTTTGTGGTGATGCGCGTTTGCTCCCTGGTTGTTTTGAGCTACTTGGATGCCGGTTTTGAGTCACAATGTCCTCACAAGGACTTTTGGACCGCCTGCTTACTGCTTGCTGCTTGCTGCTGCTGCTGAAACGTGTTGCGCACCCTTGACCTTACTTTGATGCCGGTTTTGATCCACAATGTGGTAGCAAGGACTTTTGGACCGCCTATTGCTGCTGCTGCTTGCTGGTCAGGACAATTTTCCTGAATCGCGGCTCAAAAACGGCTCATTTTCACCTCAAAATGGACCACTGTGTGGCACCACGGCATGGTACATGCCTTATTGAGCACCCATTTGCATTCCTATTGATAGCCCAATCGCTATGGAAGAACAATGGCCCTCATTGCAAACGCCCCACTTGACACACCGGCGATCGTCATGAGTTTTCAGCACAATGTCCTCAAAAGAGCCCGAAAACGGCCATTTTTGGACACTAAATCGGCCATAGAACGTGCTAGACGTCTCAAAACGGCACGAAACGTCTTTGTGGTGATGCGTGTTTGCTCCCCAGTCATTTGGAGCTACTTGGATGCCGGTTTTGAGCCACAATGTGGTCGCAAGGACTTTTTCACCGCCTGCTGCTGCTGCTTGCTGCTACTGCTTGCTGCTGCTGAAATGTGTCGGTCATCCTTGGACCCTAAGAAGAGGTGTAAAACCTCGACAGGGTAAACCCGGCTCGGTAATCAAGACTCACGCCTAGGACCGCGCTCGGTCCTAGTCTTGCTTAACGCATTGGAAATCATCGTGGAGCAAAGCCCGCTTGCTTTGCAGATGTTCCTCCACGGTCAGGCCGATCGCACTGAAACATGGCTCAACAACGGCTTGTTTTCACCTCGAAATCGCCCGGCTCGTGGCACCACGGCATTATTATTATTATTCCCCACCCATTTGCATTCCTTTGATGGCCCAATCGCTATGGAAGAACAACGGCCCTCATTGGAAACACCTACGTGGCAGACCAACGATCGTCCTAAATTTTCAGGATGATCGTCGTGAAAACGGCCCAAAAACAGCCATTTTTGGACACTACATCAGCCGTAGAACGGGCTAGAGGGCTCAAAATGCAACGAAACTTGTTTGTGGTGATGCGCGTTTGCTCCCTGGTTGTTTTGAGCTACTTGGATGCCGGTTTTGAGTCACAGTGTCCTCACAAGGACTTTTGGACCGCCTGCTTACTGCTTGCTGCTTGCTGCTGCTGCTGAAACGTGTTGCGCACCCTTGACCTTACTTTGATGCCGGTTTTGAGCCACAATGTGGTAGCAAGGACTTTTGGACCGCCTATTGCTGCTGCTGCTTGCTGGTCAGGACAATTTTCCTGAATCGCGGCTCAAAAACGGCTCATTTTCACCTCAAAATGGACCACTGTGTGGCACCACGGAATGGTACATGCCTTATTGAGCACCCATTTGCATTCCTATTGATAGCCCAATCGCTATGGAAGAACAATGGCCCTCATTGCAAACGCCCCACTTGACACACCGGCGATCGTCATGAGTTTTCAGGACAATGTCCTCAAAAGAGCCCGAAAACGGCCATTTTTGGACACTAAATCGGCCATAGAACGTGCTAGACGTCTCAAAACGGCACGAAACGTCTTTGTGGTGATGCGTGTTTGCTCCCCAGTCATTTTGAGCTACTTGGATGCCGGTTTTGAGCCACAATGTGGTCGCAAAGACTTTTTCACCGCCTGCTGCTGCTGCTTGCTGCTACTGCTTGCTGCTGCTGAAATGTGTCGGTCATCCTTGGACCCTAAGAAGGGGTGTAAAACCTCGACAGGGTAAACCCAGCCAGGTAATCAAGACTCACGCCTAGGACCGCGCTCGGTCCTAGTCTTGCTTAACGCATTGGAAATCATCGTGGAGCAAAGCCCGCTTGCTTTGCAGATGTTCCTCCACGGTCAGGCCGATCGCACTGAAACATGGCTCAACAACGGCTTGTTTTCACCTCGAAATCGCCCGGCTCGTGGCACCACGGCATTATTATCATTATTCCCCACCCATTTGCATTCCTTTGATGGCCCGATCGCTATGGAAGAACAACGGCCCTCATTGGAAACACCTACGTGGCAGACCAACGATCGTCCTAAATTTTCAGGATGATCGTCGTGAAAACGGCCCAAAAACAGCCATTTTTGGACACTACATCGGCCGTAGAACGGGCTAGAGGGCTCAAAATGCAATGAAACTTGTTTGTGGTGATGCGCGTTTGCTCCCTGGTTGTTTTGAGCTACTTGGATGCCGGTTTTGAGTCACAGTGTCCTCACAAGGACTTTTGGACCGCCTGCTTACTGCTTGCTGCTTGCTGCTGCTGCTGAAACGTGTTGCGCACCCTTGACCTTACTTTGATGCCGGTTTTGAGCCACAATGTGGTAGCAAGGACTTTTGGACCGCCTATTGCTGCTGCTGCTTGCTGGTCAGGACAATTTTCCTGAATCGCGGCTCAAAAACGGCTCATTTTCACCTCAAAATGGACCACTGTGTGGCACCACGGCATGGTACATGCCTTATTGAGCACCCATTTGCATTCCTATTGATAGCCCAATCGCTATGGAAGAACAATGGCCCTCATTGCAAACGCCCCACTTGACACACCGGCGATCGTCATGAGTTTTCAGCACAATGTCCTCAAAAGAGCCCGAAAACGGCCATTTTTGGACACTAAATCGGCCATAGAACGTGCTAGACGTCTCAAAACGGCACGAAACGTCTTTGTGGTGATGCGTGTTTGCTCCCCAGTCATTTGGAGCTACTTGGATGCCGGTTTTGAGCCACAATGTGGTCGCAAGGACTTTTTCACCGCCTGCTGCTGCTGCTTGCTGCTACTGCTTGCTGCTGCTGAAATGTGTCGGTCATCCTTGGACCCTAAGAAGGGGTGTAAAACCTCGACAGGGTAAACCCGGCTCGGTAATCAAGACTCACGCCTAGGACCGCGCTCGGTCCTAGTCTTGCTTAACGCATTGGAAATCATCGTGGAGCAAAGCCCGCTTGCTTTGCAGATGTTCCTCCACGGTCAGGCCGATCGCACTGAAACATGGCTCAACAACGGCTTGTTTTCACCTCGAAATCGCCCGGCTCGTGGCACCACGGCATTATTATTATTATTCCCCACCCATTTGCATTCCTTTGATGGCCCAATCGCTATGGAAGAACAACGGCCCTCATTGGAAACACCTACGTGGCAGACCAACGATCGTCCTAAATTTTCAGGATGATCGTCGTGAAAACGGCCCAAAAACAGCCATTTTTGGACACTACATCAGCCGTAGAACGGGCTAGAGGGCTCAAAATGCAACGAAACTTGTTTGTGGTGATGCGCGTTTGGTCCCTGGTTGTTTTGAGCTACTTGGATGCCGGTTTTGAGTCACAGTGTCCTCACAAGGACTTTTGGACCGCCTGCTTACTGCTTGCTGCTTGCTGCTGCTGCTGAAACGTGTTGCGCACCCTTGACCTTACTTTGATGCCGGTTTTGAGCCACAATGTGGTAGCAAGGACTTTTGGACCGCCTATTGCTGCTGCTGCTTGCTGGTCAGGACAATTTTCCTGAATCGCGGCTCAAAAACGGCTCATTTTCACCTCAAAATGGACCACTGTGTGGCACCACGGAATGGTACATGCCTTATTGAGCACCCATTTGCATTCCTATTGATAGCCCAATCGCTATGGAAGAACAATGGCCCTCATTGCAAACGCCCCACTTGACACACCGGCGATCGTCATGAGTTTTCAGGACAATGTCCTCAAAAGAGCCCGAAAACGGCCATTTTTGGACACTAAATCGGCCATAGAACGTGCTAGACGTCTCAAAACGGCACGAAACGTCTTTGTGGTGATGCGTGTTTGCTCCCCAGTCATTTTGAGCTACTTGGATGCCGGTTTTGAGCCACAATGTGGTCGCAAGGACTTTTTCACCGCCTGCTGCTGCTGCTTGCTGCTACTGCTTGCTGCTGCTGAAATGTGTCGGTCATCCTTGGACCCTAAGAAGGGGTGTAAAACCTCGACAGGGTAAACCCAGCCAGGTAATCAAGACTCACGCCTAGGACCGCGCTTGGTCCTAGTCTTGCTTAACGCATTGGAAATCATCGTGGAGCAAAGCCCGCTTGCTTTGCAGATGTTCCTCCACGGTCAGGCCGATCGCACTGAAACATGGCTCAACAACGGCTTGTTTTCACCTCGAAATCGCCCGGCTCGTGGCACCACGGCATTATTATCATTATTCCCCACCCATTTGCATTCCTTTGATGGCCCAATCGCTATGGAAGAACAACGGCCCTCATTGGAAACACCTACGTGGCAGACCAACGATCGTCCTAAATTTTCAGGATGATCGTCGTGAAAACGGCCCAAAAACAGCCATTTTTGGACACTACATCAGCCGTAGAACGGGCTAGAGGGCTCAAAATGCAATGAAACTTGTTTGTGGTGATGCGCGTTTGCTCCCTGGTTGTTTTGAGCTACTTGGATGCCGGTTTTGAGTCACAGTGTCCTCACAAGGACTTTTGGACCGCCTGCTTACTGCTTGCTGCTTGCTGCTGCTGCTGAAACGTGTTGCGCACCCTTGACCTTACTTTGATGCCGGTTTTGAGCCACAATGTGGTAGCAAGGACTTTTGGACCGCCTATTGCTGCTGCTGCTTGCTGGTCAGGACAATTTTCCTGAATCGCGGCTCAAAAACGGCTCATTTTCACCTCAAAATGGACCACTGTGTGGCACCACGGAATGGTACATGCCTTATTGAGCACCCATTTGCATTCCTATTGATAGCCCAATCGCTATGGAAGAACAATGGCCCTCATTGCAAACGCCCCACTTGACACACCGGCGATCGTCATGAGTTTTCAGCACAATGTCCTCAAAAGAGCCCGAAAACGGCCATTTTTGGACACTAAATCGGCCATAGAACGTGCTAGACGTCTCAAAACGGCACGAAACGTCTTTGTGGTGATGCGTGTTTGCTCCCCAGTCATTTGGAGCTACTTGGATGCCGGTTTTGAGCCACAATGTGGTCGCAAGGACTTTTTCACCGCCTGCTGCTGCTGCTTGCTGCTACTGCTTGCTGCTGCTGAAATGTGTCGGTCATCCTTGGACCCTAAGAAGGGGTGTAAAACCTCGACAGGGTAAACCCGGCTCGGTAATCAAGACTCACGCCTAGGACCGCGCTCGGTCCTAGTCTTGCTTAACGCATTGGAAATCATCGTGGAGCAAAGCCCGCTTGCTTTGCAGATGTTCCTCCACGGTCAGGCCGATCGCACTGAAACATGGCTCAACAACGGCTTGTTTTCACCTCGAAATCGCCCGGCTCGTGGCACCACGGCATTATTATTATTATTCCCCACCCATTTGCATTCCTTTGATGGCCCAATCGCTATGGAAGAACAACGGCCCTCATTGGAAACACCTACGTGGCAGACCAACGATCGTCCTAAATTTTCAGGATGATCGTCGTGAAAACGGCCCAAAAACAGCCATTTTTGGACACTACATCAGCCGTAGAACGGGCTAGAGGGCTCAAAATGCAACGAAACTTGTTTGTGGTGATGCGCGTTTGCTCCCTGGTTGTTTTGAGCTACTTGGATGCCGGTTTTGAGTCACAGTGTCCTCACAAGGACTTTTGGACCGCCTGCTTACTGCTTGCTGCTTGCTGCTGCTGCTGAAACGTGTTGCGCACCCTTGACCTTACTTTGATGCCGGTTTTGAGCCACAATGTGGTAGCAAGGACTTTTGGACCGCCTATTGCTGCTGCTGCTTGCTGGTCAGGACAATTTTCCTGAATCGCGGCTCAAAAACGGCTCATTTTCACCTCAAAATGGACCACTGTGTGGCACCACGGAATGGTACATGCCTTATTGAGCACCCATTTGCATTCCTATTGATAGCCCAATCGCTATGGAAGAACAATGGCCCTCATTGCAAACGCCCCACTTGACACACCGGCGATCGTCATGAGTTTTCAGGACAATGTCCTCAAAAGAGCCCGAAAACGGCCATTTTTGGACACTAAATCGGCCATAGAACGTGCTAGACGTCTCAAAACGGCACGAAACGTCTTTGTGGTGATGCGTGTTTGCTCCCCAGTCATTTTGAGCTACTTGGATGCCGGTTTTGAGCCACAATGTGGTCGCAAGGACTTTTTCACCGCCTGCTGCTACTGCTTGCTGCTACTGCTTGCTGCTGCTGAAATGTGTCGGTCATCCTTGGACCCTAAGAAGGGGTGTAAAACCTCGACAGGGTAAACCCAGCCAGGTAATCAAGACTCACGCCTAGGACCGCGCTTGGTCCTAGTCTTGCTTAACGCATTGGAAATCATCGTGGAGCAAAGCCCGCTTGCTTTGCAGATGTTCCTCCACGGTCAGGCCGATCGCACTGAAACATGGCTCAACAACGGCTTGTTTTCACCTCGAAATCGCCCGGCTCGTGGCACCACGGCATTATTATCATTATTCCCCACCCATTTGCATTCCTTTGATGGCCCAATCGCTATGGAAGAACAACGGCCCTCATTGGAAACACCTACGTGGCAGACCAACGATCGTCCTAAATTTTCAGGATGATCGTCGTGAAAACGGCCCAAAAACAGCCATTTTTGGACACTACATCGGCCGTAGAACGGGCTAGAGGGCTCAAAATGCAATGAAACTTGTTTGTGGTGATGCGCGTTTGCTCCCTGGTTGTTTTGAGCTACTTGGATGCCGGTTTTGAGTCACAGTGTCCTCACAAGGACTTTTGGACCGCCTGCTTACTGCTTGCTGCTTGCTGCTGCTGCTGAAACGTGTTGCGCACCCTTGACCTTACTTTGATGCCGGTTTTGAGCCACAATGTGGTAGCAAGGACTTTTGGACCGCCTATTGCTGCTGCTGCTTGCTGGTCAGGACAATTTTCCTGAATCGCGGCTCAAAAACGGCTCATTTTCACCTCAAAATGGACCACTGTGTGGCACCACGGCATGGTACATGCCTTATTGAGCACCCATTTGCATTCCTATTGATAGCCCAATCGCTATGGAAGAACAATGGCCCTCATTGCAAACGCCCCACTTGACACACCGGCGATCGTCATGAGTTTTCAGCACAATGTCCTCAAAAGAGCCCGAAAACGGCCATTTTTGGACACTAAATCGGCCATAGAACGTGCTAGACGTCTCAAAACGGCACGAAACGTCTTTGTGGTGATGCGTGTTTGCTCCCCAGTCATTTGGAGCTACTTGGATGCCGGTTTTGAGCCACAATGTGGTCGCAAGGACTTTTTCACCGCCTGCTGCTGCTGCTTGCTGCTACTGCTTGCTGCTGCTGAAATGTGTCGGTCATCCTTGGACCCTAAGAAGGGGTGTAAAACCTCGACAGGGTAAACCCGGCTCGGTAATCAAGACTCACGCCTAGGACCGCGCTCGGTCCTAGTCTTGCTTAACGCATTGGAAATCATCGTGGAGCAAAGCCCGCTTGCTTTGCAGATGTTCCTCCACGGTCAGGCCGATCGCACTGAAACATGGCTCAACAACGGCTTGTTTTCACCTCGAAATCGCCCGGCTCGTGGCACCACGGCATTATTATTATTATTCCCCACCCATTTGCATTCCTTTGATGGCCCAATCGCTATGGAAGAACAACGGCCCTCATTGGAAACACCTACGTGGCAGACCAACGATCGTCCTAAATTTTCAGGATGATCGTCGTGAAAACGGCCCAAAAACAGCCATTTTTGGACACTACATCAGCCGTAGAACGGGCTAGAGGGCTCAAAATGCAACGAAACTTGTTTGTGGTGATGCGCGTTTGCTCCCTGGTTGTTTTGAGCTACTTGGATGCCGGTTTTGAGTCACAGTGTCCTCACAAGGACTTTTGGACCGCCTGCTTACTGCTTGCTGCTTGCTGCTGCTGCTGAAACGTGTTGCGCACCCTTGACCTTACTTTGATGCCGGTTTTGAGCCACAATGTGGTAGCAAGGACTTTTGGACCGCCTATTGCTGCTGCTGCTTGCTGGTCAGGACAATTTTCCTGAATCGCGGCTCAAAAACGGCTCATTTTCACCTCAAAATGGACCACTGTGTGGCACCACGGAATGGTACATGCCTTATTGAGCACCCATTTGCATTCCTATTGATAGCCCAATCGCTATGGAAGAACAATGGCCCTCATTGCAAACGCCCCACTTGACACACCGGCGATCGTCATGAGTTTTCAGGACAATGTCCTCAAAAGAGCCCGAAAACGGCCATTTTTGGACACTAAATCGGCCATAGAACGTGCTAGACGTCTCAAAACGGCACGAAACGTCTTTGTGGTGATGCGTGTTTGCTCCCCAGTGATTTTGAGCTACTTGGATGCCGGTTTTGAGCCACAATGTGGTCGCAAGAACTTTTTCACCGCCTGCTGCTGCTGCTTGCTGCTACTGCTTGCTGCTGCTGAAATGTGTCGGTCATCCTTGGACCCTAAGAAGGGGTGTAAAACCTCGACAGGGTAAACCCAGCCAGGTAATCAAGACTCACGCCTAGGACCGCGCTCGGTCCTAGTCTTGCTTAACGCATTGGAAATCATCGTGGAGCAAAGCCCGCTTGCTTTGCAGATGTTCCTCCACGGTCAGGCCGATCGCACTGAAACATGGCTCAACAACGGCTTGTTTTCACCTCGAAATCGCCCGGCTCGTGGCACCACGGCATTATTATTATTATTCCCCACCCATTTGCATTCCTTTGATGGCCCAATCGCTATGGAAGAACAACGGCCCTCATTGGAAACACCTACGTGGCAGACCAACGATCGTCCTAAATTTTCAGGATGATCGTCGTGAAAACGGCCCAAAAACAGCCATTTTTGGACACTACATCAGCCGTAGAACGGGCTAGAGGGCTCAAAATGCAACGAAACTTGTTTGTGGTGATGCGCGTTTGCTCCCTGGTTGTTTTGAGCTACTTGGATGCCGGTTTTGAGTCACAGTGTCCTCACAAGGACTTTTGGACCGCCTGCTTACTGCTTGCTGCTTGCTGCTGCTGCTGAAACGTGTTGCGCACCCTTGACCTTACTTTGATGCCGGTTTTGAGCCACAATGTGGTAGCAAGGACTTTTGGACCGCCTATTGCTGCTGCTGCTTGCTGGTCAGGACAATTTTCCTGAATCGCGGCTCAAAAACGGCTCATTTTCACCTCAAAATGGACCACTGTGTGGCACCACGGAATGGTACATGCCTTATTGAGCACCCATTTGCATTCCTATTGATAGCCCAATCGCTATGGAAGAACAATGGCCCTCATTGCAAACGCCCCACTTGACACACCGGCGATCGTCATGAGTTTTCAGGACAATGTCCTCAAAAGAGCCCGAAAACGGCCATTTTTGGACACTAAATCGGCCATAGAACGTGCTAGACGTCTCAAAACGGCACGAAACGTCTTTGTGGTGATGCGTGTTTGCTCCCCAGTCATTTTGAGCTACTTGGATGCCGGTTTTGAGCCACAATGTGGTCGCAAGGACTTTTTCACCGCCTGCTGCTGCTGCTTGCTGCTACTGCTTGCTGCTGCTGAAATGTGTCGGTCATCCTTGGACCCTAAGAAGGGGTGTAAAACCTCGACAGGGTAAACCCAGCCAGGTAATCAAGACTCACGCCTAGGACCGCGCTTGGTCCTAGTCTTGCTTAACGCATTGGAAATCATCGTGGAGCAAAGCCCGCTTGCTTTGCAGATGTTCCTCCACGGTCAGGCCGATCGCACTGAAACATGGCTCAACAACGGCTTGTTTTCACCTCGAAATCGCCCGGCTCGTGGCACCACGGCATTATTATCATTATTCCCCACCCATTTGCATTCCTTTGATGGCCCGATCGCTATGGAAGAACAACGGCCCTCATTGGAAACACCTACGTGGCAGACCAACGATCGTCCTAAATTTTCAGGATGATCGTCGTGAAAACGGCCCAAAAACAGCCATTTTTGGACACTACATCAGCCGTAGAACGGGCTAGAGGGCTCAAAATGCAATGAAACTTGTTTGTGGTGATGCGCGTTTGCTCCCTGGTTGTTTTGAGCTACTTGGATGCCGGTTTTGAGTCACAGTGTCCTCACAAGGACTTTTGGACCGCCTGCTTACTGCTTGCTGCTTGCTGCTGCTGCTGAAACGTGTTGCGCACCCTTGACCTTACTTTGATGCCGGTTTTGAGCCACAATGTGGTAGCAAGGACTTTTGGACCGCCTATTGCTGCTGCTGCTTGCTGGTCAGGACAATTTTCCTGAATCGCGGCTCAAAAACGGCTCATTTTCACCTCAAAATGGACCACTGTGTGGCACCACGGCATGGTACATGCCTTATTGAGCACCCATTTGCATTCCTATTGATAGCCCAATCGCTATGGAAGAACAATGGCCCTCATTGCAAAAGCCCCACTTGACACACCGGCGATCGTCATGAGTTTTCAGCACAATGTCCTCAAAAGAGCCCGAAAACGGCCATTTTTGGACACTAAATCGGCCATAGAACGTGCTAGACGTCTCAAAACGGCACGAAACGTCTTTGTGGTGATGCGTGTTTGCTCCCCAGTCATTTGGAGCTACTTGGATGCCGGTTTTGAGCCACAATGTGGTCGCAAGGACTTTTTCACCGCCTGCTGCTGCTGCTTGCTGCTACTGCTTGCTGCTGCTGAAATGTGTCGGTCATCCTTGGACCCTAAGAAGGGGTGTAAAACCTCGACAGGGTAAACCCGGCTCGGTAATCAAGACTCACGCCTAGGACCGCGCTCGGTCCTAGTCTTGCTTAACGCATTGGAAATCATCGTGGAGCAAAGCCCGCTCGCTTTGCAGATGTTCCTCCACGGTCAGGCCGATCGCACTGAAACATGGCTCAACAACGGCTTGTTTTCACCTCGAAATCGCCCGGCTCGTGGCACCACGGCATTATTATTATTATTCCCCACCCATTTGCATTCCTTTGATGGCCCAATCGCTATGGAAGAACAACGGCCCTCATTAGAAACACCTACGTGGAAGACCAACGATCGTCCTAAATTTTCAGGATGATCGTCGTGAAAACGGCCCAAAAACAGCCATTTTTGGACACTACATCAGCCGTAGAACGGGCTAGAGGGCTCAAAATGCAATGAAACTTGTTTGTGGTGATGCGCGTTTGCTCCCTGGTTGTTTTGAGCTACTTGGATGCCGGTTTTGAGTCACAGTGTCCTCACAAGGACTTTTGGACCGCCTGCTTACTGCTTGCTGCTTGCTGCTGCTGCTGAAACGTGTTGCGCACCCTTGACCTTACTTTGATGCCGGTTTTGAGCCACAATGTGGTAGCAAGGACTTTTGGACCGCCTATTGCTGCTGCTGCTTGCTGGTCAGGACAATTTTCCTGAATCGCGGCTCAAAAACGGCTCATTTTCACCTCAAAATGGACCACTGTGTGGCACCACGGAATGGTACATGCCTTATTGAGCACCCATTTGCATTCCTATTGATAGCCCAATCGCTATGGAAGAACAATGGCCCTCATTGCAAACGCCCCACTTGACACACCGGCGATCGTCATGAGTTTTCAGGACAATGTCCTCAAAAGAGCCCGAAAACGGCCATTTTTGGACACTAAATCGGCCATAGAACGTGCTAGACGTCTCAAAACGGCACGAAACGTCTTTGTGGTGATGCGTGTTTGCTCCCCAGTGATTTTGAGCTACTTGGATGCCGGTTTTGAGCCACAATGTGGTCGCAAGGACTTTTTCACCGCCTGCTGCTTGCTGCTTGCTGCTACTGCTTGCTGCTGCTGAAATGTGTCGGTCATCCTTGGACCCTAAGAAGGGGTGTAAAACCTCGACAGGGTAAACCCAGCCAGGTAATCAAGACTCACGCCTAGGACCGCGCTTGGTCCTAGTCTTGCTTAACGCATTGGAAATCATCGTGGAGCAAAGCCCGCTTGCTTTGCAGATGTTCCTCCACGGTCAGGCCGATCGCACTGAAACATGGCTCAACAACGGCTTGTTTTCACCTCGAAATCGCCCGGCTCGTGGCACCACGGCATTATTATCATTATTCCCCACCCATTTGCATTCCTTTGATGGCCCAATCGCTATGGAAGAACAACGGCCCTCATTGGAAACACCTACGTGGCAGACCAACGATCGTCCTAAATTTTCAGGATGATCGTCGTGAAAACGGCCCAAAAACAGCCATTTTTGGACACTACATCAGCCGTAGAACGGGCTAGAGGGCTCAAAATGCAATGAAACTTGTTTGTGGTGATGCGCGTTTGCTCCCTGGTTGTTTTGAGCTACTTGGATGCCGGTTTTGAGTCACAGTGTCCTCACAAGGACTTTTGGACCGCCTGCTTACTGCTTGCTGCTTGCTGCTGCTGCTGAAACGTGTTGCGCACCCTTGACCTTACTTTGATGCCGGTTTTGAGCCACAATGTGGTAGCAAGGACTTTTGGACCGCCTATTGCTGCTGCTGCTTGCTGGTCAGGACAATTTTCCTGAATCGCGGCTCAAAAACGGCTCATTTTCACCTCAAAATGGACCACTGTGTGGCACCACGGAATGGTACATGCCTTATTGAGCACCCATTTGCATTCCTATTGATAGCCCAATCGCTATGGAAGAACAATGGCCCTCATTGCAAACGCCCCACTTGACACACCGGCGATCGTCATGAGTTTTCAGGACAATGTCCTCAAAAGAGCCCGAAAACGGCCATTTTTGGACACTAAATCGGCCATAGAACGTGCTAGACGTCTCAAAACGGCACGAAACGTCTTTGTGGTGATGCGTGTTTGCTCCCCAGTGATTTTGAGCTACTTGGATGCCGGTTTTGAGCCACAATGTGGTCGCAAGGACTTTTTCACCGCCTGCTGCTTGCTGCTTGCTGCTACTGCTTGCTGCTGCTGAAATGTGTCGGTCATCCTTGGACCCTAAGAAGGGGTGTAAAACCTCGACAGGGTAAACCCAGCCAGGTAATCAAGACTCACGCCTAGGACCGCGCTTGGTCCTAGTCTTGCTTAACGCATTGGAAATCATCGTGGAGCAAAGCCCGCTTGCTTTGCAGATGTTCCTCCACGGTCAAGCCGATCGCACTGAAACATGGCTCAACAACGGCTTGTTTTCACCTCGAAATCGCCCGGCTCGTGGCACCACGGCATTATTATCATTATTCCCCACCCATTTGCATTCCTTTGATGGCCCAATCGCTATGGAAGAACAACGGCCCTCATTGGAAACACCTACGTGGCAGACCAACGATCGTCCTAAATTTTCAGGATGATCGTCGTGAAAACGGCCCAAAAACAGCCATTTTTGGACACTACATCAGCCGTAGAACGGGCTAGAGGGCTCAAAATGCAACGAAACTTGTTTGTGGTGATGCGCGTTTGCTCCCTGGTTGTTTTGAGCTACTTGGATGCCGGTTTTGAGTCACAGTGTCCTCACAAGGACTTTTGGACCGCCTGCTTACTGCTTGCTGCTTGCTGCTGCTGCTGAAACGTGTTGCGCACCCTTGACCTTACTTTGATGCCGGTTTTGAGCCACAATGTGGTAGCAAGGACTTTTGGACCGCCTATTGCTGCTGCTGCTTGCTGGTCAGGACAATTTTCCTGAATCGCGGCTCAAAAACGGCTCATTTTCACCTCAAAATGGACCACTGTGTGGCACCACGGAATGGTACATGCCTTATTGAGCACCCATTTGCATTCCTATTGATAGCCCAATCGCTATGGAAGAACAATGGCCCTCATTGCAAACGCCCCACTTGACACACCGGCAATCGTCATGAGTTTTCAGGACAATGTCCTCAAAAGAGCCCGAAAACGGCCATTTTTGGACACTAAATCGGCCATAGAACGTGCTAGACGTCTCAAAACGGCACGAAACGTCTTTGTGGTGATGCGTGTTTGCTCCCCAGTGATTTTGAGCTACTTGGATGCCGGTTTTGAGCCACAATGTGGTCGCAAGGACTTTTTCACCGCCTGCTGCTTGCTGCTTGCTGCTACTGCTTGCTGCTGCTGAAATGTGTCGGTCATCCTTGGACCCTAAGAAGGGGTGTAAAACCTCGACAGGGTAAACCCAGCCAGGTAATCAAGACTCACGCCTAGGACCGCGCTTGGTCCTAGTCTTGCTTAACGCATTGGAAATCATCGTGGAGCAAAGCCCGCTTGCTTTGCAGATGTTCCTCCACGGTCAGGCCGATCGCACTGAAACATGGCTCAACAACGGCTTGTTTTCACCTCGAAATCGCCCGGCTCGTGGCACCACGGCATTATTATCATTATTCCCCACCCATTTGCATTCCTTTGATGGCCCAATCGCTATGGAAGAACAACGGCCCTCATTGGAAACACCTACGTGGCAGACCAACGATCGTCCTAAATTTTCAGGATGATCGTCGTGAAAACGGCCCAAAAACAGCCATTTTTGGACACTACATCAGCCGTAGAACGGGCTAGAGGGCTCAAAATGCAACGAAACTTGTTTGTGGTGATGCGCGTTTGCTCCCTGGTTGTTTTGAGCTACTTGGATGCCGGTTTTGAGTCACAGTGTCCTCACAAGGACTTTTGGACCGCCTGCTTACTGCTTGCTGCTTGCTGCTGCTGCTGAAACGTGTTGCGCACCCTTGACCTTACTTTGATGCCGGTTTTGAGCCACAATGTGGTAGCAAGGACTTTTGGACCGCCTATTGCTGCTGCTGCTTGCTGGTCAGGACAATTTTCCTGAATCGCGGCTCAAAACCGGCTCATTTTCACCTCAAAATGGACCACTGTGTGGCACCACGGCATGGTACATGCCTTATTGAGCACCCATTTGCATTCCTATTGATAGCCCAATCGCTATGGAAGAACAATGGCCCTCATTGCAAACGCCCCACTTGACACACCGGCAATCGTCATGAGTTTTCGGGACAATGTCCTCAAAAGAGCCCGAAAACGGCCATTTTTGGACACTAAATCGGCCATAGAACGTGCTAGACGTCTCAAAACGGCACGAAACGTCTTTGTGGTGATGCGTGTTTGCTCCCCAGTCATTTAGAGCTACTTGGATGCCGGTTTTGAGCCACAATGTGGTCGCAAAGACTTTTTCACCGCCTGCTGCTGCTGCTTGCTGCTACTGCTTGCTGCTGCTGAAATGTGTCAGTCATCCTTGGACCCTAAGAAGGGGTGTAAAACCTCGACAGGGTAAACCCAGCCAGGTAATCAAGACTCACGCCTAGGACCGCGCTTGGTCCTAGTCTTGCTTAACGCATTGGAAATCATCGTGGAGCAAAGCCCGCTTGCTTTGCAGATGTTCCTCCACGGTCAGGCCGATCGCACTGAAACATGGCTCAACAACGGCTTGTTTTCACCTCGAAATCGCCCGGCTCGTGGCACCACGGCATTATTATTATTATTCCCCACCCATTTGCATTCCTTTGATGGCCCGATCACTATGGAAGAACAACGGCCCTCATTGGAAACACCTACGTGGCAGACCAACAATCGTCCTAAATTTTCAGGATGATCGTCGTGAAAACGGCCCAAAAACAGCCATTTTTGGACACTACATCAGCCGTAGAACGGGCTAGAGGGCTCAAAATGCAACGAAACTTGTTTGTGGTGATGCGCGTTTGCTCCCTGGTTGTTTTGAGCTACTTGGATGCCGGTTTTGAGTCACAGTGTCCTCACAAGGACTTTTGGACCGCCTGCTTACTGCTTGCTGCTTGCTGCTGCTGCTGAAACGTGTTGCGCACCCTTGACCTTACTTTGATGCCGGTTTTGAGCCACAATGTGGTAGCAAGGACTTTTGGACCGCCTATTGCTGCTGCTGCTTGCTGGTCAGGACAATTTTCCTGAATCGCGGCTCAAAAACGGCTCATTTTCACCTCAAAATGGACCACTGTGTGGCACCACGGCATGGTACATGCCTTATTGAGCACCCATTTGCATTCCTATTGATAGCCCAATCGCTATGGAAGAACAATGGCCCTCATTGCAAACGCCCCACTTGACACACCGGCAATCGTCATGAGTTTTCGGGACAATGTCCTCAAAAGAGCCCGAAAACGGCCATTTTTGGACACTAAATCGGCCATAGAACGTGCTAGACGTCTCAAAACGGCACGAAACGTCTTTGTGGTGATGCGTGTTTGCTCCCCAGTGATTTTGAGCTACTTGGATGCCGGTTTTGAGCCACAATGTGGTCGCAAGGACTTTTTCACCGCCTGCTGCTGCTGCTTGCTGCTACTGCTTGCTGCTGCTGAAATGTGTCGGTCATCCTTGGACCCTAAGAAGGGGTGTAAAACCTCGACAGGGTAAACCCAGCCAGGTAATCAAGACTCACGCCTAGGACCGCGCTTGGTCCTAGTCTTGCTTAACGCATTGGAAATCATCGTGGAGCAAAGCCCGCTTGCTTTGCAGATGTTCCTCCACGGTCAGGCCGATCGCACTGAAACATGGCTCAACAACGGCTTGTTTTCACCTCGAAATCGCCCGGCTCGTGGCACCACGGCATTATTATCATTATTCCCCACCCATTTGCATTCCTTTGATGGCCCAATCGCTATGGAAGAACAACGGCCCTCATTGGAAACACCTACGTGGCAGACCAACGATCGTCCTAAATTTTCAGGATGATCGTCGTGAAAACGGCCCAAAAACAGCCATTTTTGGACACTACATCAGCCGTAGAACGGGCTAGAGGGCTCAAAATGCAATGAAACTTGTTTGTGGTGATGCGCGTTTGCTCCCTGGTTGTTTTGAGCTACTTGGATGCCGGTTTTGAGTCACAGTGTCCTCACAAGGACTTTTGGACCGCCTGCTTACTGCTTGCTGCTTGCTGCTGCTGCTGAAACGTGTTGCGCACCCTTGACCTTACTTTGATGCCGGTTTTGAGCCACAATGTGGTAGCAAGGACTTTTGGACCGCCTATTGCTGCTGCTGCTTGCTGGTCAGGACAATTTTCCTGAATCGCGGCTCAAAAACGGCTCATTTTCACCTCAAAATGGACCACTGTGTGGCACCACGGCATGGTACATGCCTTATTGAGCACCCATTTGCATTCCTATTGATAGCCCAATCGCTATGGAAGAACAATGGCCCTCATTGCAAACGCCCCACTTGACACACCGGCAATCGTCATGAGTTTTCGGGACAATGTCCTCAAAAGAGCCCGAAAACGGCCATTTTTGGACACTAAATCGGCCATAGAACGTGCTAGACGTCTCAAAACGGCACGAAACGTCTTTGTGGTGATGCGTGTTTGCTCCCCAGTCATTTAGAGCTACTTGGATGCCGGTTTTGAGCCACAATGTGGTCGCAAAGACTTTTTCACCGCCTGCTGCTGCTGCTTGCTGCTACTGCTTGCTGCTGCTGAAATGTGTCAGTCATCCTTGGACCCTAAGAAGGGGTGTAAAACCTCGACAGGGTAAACCCAGCCAGGTAATCAAGACTCACGCCTAGGACCGCGCTTGGTCCTAGTCTTGCTTAACGCATTGGAAATCATCGTGGAGCAAAGCCCGCTTGCTTTGCAGATGTTCCTCCACGGTCAGGCCGATCGCACTGAAACATGGCTCAACAACGGCTTGTTTTCACCTCGAAATCGCCCGGCTCGTGGCACCACGGCATTATTATTATTATTCCCCACCCATTTGCATTCCTTTGATGGCCCGATCACTATGGAAGAACAACGGCCCTCATTGGAAACACCTACGTGGCAGACCAACAATCGTCCTAAATTTTCAGGATGATCGTCGTGAAAACGGCCCAAAAACAGCCATTTTTGGACACTACATCAGCCGTAGAACGGGCTAGAGGGCTCAAAATGCAACGAAACTTGTTTGTGGTGATGCGCGTTTGCTCCCTGGTTGTTTTGAGCTACTTGGATGCCGGTTTTGAGTCACAGTGTCCTCACAAGGACTTTTGGACCGCCTGCTTACTGCTTGCTGCTTGCTGCTGCTGCTGAAACGTGTTGCGCACCCTTGACCTTACTTTGATGCCGGTTTTGATCCACAATGTGGTAGCAAGGACTTTTGGACCGCCTATTGCTGCTGCTGCTTGCTGGTCAGGACAATTTTCCTGAATCGCGGCTCAAAAACGGCTCATTTTCACCTCAAAATGGACCACTGTGTGGCACCACGGCATGGTACATGCCTTATTGAGCACCCATTTGCATTCCTATTGATAGCCCAATCGCTATGGAAGAACAATGGCCCTCATTGCAAACGCCCCACTTGACACACCGGCAATCGTCATGAGTTTTCGGGACAATGTCCTCAAAAGAGCCCGAAAACGGCCATTTTTGGACACTAAATCGGCCATAGAACGTGCTAGACGTCTCAAAACGGCACGAAACGTCTTTGTGGTGATGCGTGTTTGCTCCCCAGTGATTTTGAGCTACTTGGATGCCGGTTTTGAGCCACAATGTGGTCGCAAGGACTTTTTCACCGCCTGCTGCTGCTGCTTGCTGCTACTGCTTGCTGCTGCTGAAATGTGTCGGTCATCCTTGGACCCTAAGAAGGGGTGTAAAACCTCGACAGGGTAAACCCAGCCAGGTAATCAAGACTCACGCCTAGGACCGCGCTTGGTCCTAGTCTTGCTTAACGCATTGGAAATCATCGTGGAGCAAAGCCCGCTTGCTTTGCAGATGTTCCTCCACGGTCAGGCCGATCGCACTGAAACATGGCTCAACAACGGCTTGTTTTCACCTCGAAATCGCCCGGCTCGTGGCACCACGGCATTATTATCATTATTCCCCACCCATTTGCATTCCTTTGATGGCCCAATCGCTATGGAAGAACAACGGCCCTCATTGGAAACACCTACGTGGCAGACCAACGATCGTCCTAAATTTTCAGGATGATCGTCGTGAAAACGGCCCAAAAACAGCCATTTTTGGACACTACATCAGCCGTAGAACGGGCTAGAGGGCTCAAAATGCAATGAAACTTGTTTGTGGTGATGCGCGTTTGCTCCCTGGTTGTTTTGAGCTACTTGGATGCCGGTTTTGAGTCACAGTGTCCTCACAAGGACTTTTGGACCGCCTTCTTACTGCTTGCTGCTTGCTGCTGCTGCTGAAACGTGTTGCGCACCCTTGACCTTACTTTGATGCCGGTTTTGAGCCACAATGTGGTAGCAAGGACTTTTGGACCGCCTATTGCTGCTGCTGCTTGCTGGTCAGGACAATTTTCCTGAATCGCGGCTCAAAAACGGCTCATTTTCACCTCAAAATGGACCACTGTGTGGCACCACGGCATGGTACATGCCTTATTGAGCACCCATTTGCATTCCTATTGATAGCCCAATCGCTATGGAAGAACAATGGCCCTCATTGCAAACGCCCCACTTGACACACCGGCAATCGGCATGAGTTTTCGGGACAATGTCCTCAAAAGAGCCCGAAAACGGCCATTTTTGGACACTAAATCGGCCATAGAACGTGCTAGACGTCTCAAAACGGCACGAAACGTCTTTGTGGTGATGCGTGTTTGCTCCCCAGTCATTTAGAGCTACTTGGATGCCGGTTTTGAGCCACAATGTGGTCGCAAAGACTTTTTCACCGCCTGCTGCTGCTGCTTGCTGCTACTGCTTGCTGCTGCTGAAATGTGTCAGTCATCCTTGGACCCTAAGAAGGGGTGTAAAACCTCGACAGGGTAAACCCAGCCAGGTAATCAAGACTCACGCCTAGGACCGCGCTTGGTCCTAGTCTTGCTTAACGCATTGGAAATCATCGTGGAGCAAAGCCCGCTTGCTTTGCAGATGTTCCTCCACGGTCAGGCCGATCGCACTGAAACATGGCTCAACAACGGCTTGTTTTCACCTCGAAATCGCCCGGCTCGTGGCACCACGGCATTATTATTATTATTCCCCACCCATTTGCATTCCTTTGATGGCCCAATCGCTATGGAAGAACAACGGCCCTCATTGGAAACACCTACGTGGCAGACCAACGATCGTCCTAAATTTTCAGGATGATCGTCGTGAAAACGGCCCAAAAACAGCCATTTTTGGACACTACATCAGCCGTAGAACGGGCTAGAGGGCTCAAAATGCAACGAAACTTGTTTGTGGTGATGCGCGTTTGCTCCCTGGTTGTTTTGAGCTACTTGGATGCCGGTTTTGAGTCACAGTGTCCTCACAAGGACTTTTGGACCGCCTGCTTACTGCTTGCTGCTTGCTGCTGCTGCTGAAACGTGTTGCGCACCCTTGACCTTACTTTGATGCCGGTTTTGATCCACAATGTGGTAGCAAGGACTTTTGGACCGCCTATTGCTGCTGCTGCTTGCTGGTCAGGACAATTTTCCTGAATCGCGGCTCAAAAACGGCTCATTTTCACCTCAAAATGGACCACTGTGTGGCACCACGGCATGGTACATGCCTTATTGAGCACCCATTTGCATTCCTATTGATAGCCCAATCGCTATGGAAGAACAATGGCCCTCATTGCAAACGCCCCACTTGACACACCGGCGATCGTCATGAGTTTTCAGGACAATGTCCTCAAAAGAGCCCGAAAACGGCCATTTTTGGACACTAAATCGGCCATAGAACGTGCTAGACGTCTCAAAACGGCACGAAACGTCTTTGTGGTGATGCGTGTTTGCTCCCCAGTGATTTTGAGCTACTTGGATGCCGGTTTTGAGCCACAATGTGGTCGCAAGGACTTTTTCACCGCCTGCTGCTTGCTGCTTGCTGCTACTGCTTGCTGCTGCTGAAATGTGTCGGTCATCCTTGGACCCTAAGAAGGGGTGTAAAACCTCGACAGGGTAAACCCAGCCAGGTAATCAAGACTCACGCCTAGGACCGCGCTTGGTCCTAGTCTTGCTTAACGCATTGGAAATCATTGTGGAGCAAAGCCCGCTTGCTTTGCAGATGTTCCTCCACGGTCAGGCCGATCGCACTGAAACATGGCTCAACAACGGCTTGTTTTCACCTCGAAATCGCCCGGCTCGTGGCACCACGGCATTATTATCATTATTCCCCACCCATTTGCATTCCTTTGATGGCCCAATCGCTATGGAAGAACAACGGCCCTCATTGGAAACACCTACGTGGCAGACCAACGATCGTCCTAAATTTTCAGGATGATCGTCGTGAAAACGGCCCAAAAACAGCCATTTTTGGACACTACATCAGCCGTAGAACGGGCTAGAGGGCTCAAAATGCAACGAAACTTGTTTGTGGTGATGCGCGTTTGCTCCCTGGTTGTTTTGAGCTACTTGGATGCCGGTTTTGAGTCACAGTGTCCTCACAAGGACTTTTGGACCGCCTGCTTACTGCTTGCTGCTTGCTGCTGCTGCTGAAACGTGTTGCGCACCCTTGACCTTACTTTGATGCCGGTTTTGAGCCACAATGTGGTAGCAAGGACTTTTGGACCGCCTATTGCTGCTGCTGCTTGCTGGTCAGGACAATTTTCCTGAATCGCGGCTCAAAAACGGCTCATTTTCACCTCAAAATGGACCACTGTGTGGCACCACGGCATGGTACATGCCTTATTGAGCACCCATTTGCATTCCTATTGATAGCCCAATCGCTATGGAAGAACAATGGCCCTCATTGCAAACGCCCCACTTGACACACCGGCAATCGTCATGAGTTTTCGGGACAATGTCCTCAAAAGAGCCCGAAAACGGCCATTTTTGGACACTAAATCGGCCATAGAACGTGCTAGACGTCTCAAAACGGCACGAAACGTCTTTGTGGTGATGCGTGTTTGCTCCCCAGTCATTTAGAGCTACTTGGATGCCGGTTTTGAGCCACAATGTGGTCGCAAAGACTTTTTCACCGCCTGCTGCTGCTGCTTGCTGCTACTGCTTGCTGCTGCTGAAATGTGTCAGTCATCCTTGGACCCTAAGAAGGGGTGTAAAACCTCGACAGGGTAAACCCAGCCAGGTAATCAAGACTCACGCCTAGGACCGCGCTTGGTCCTAGTCTTGCTTAACGCATTGGAAATCATCGTGGAGCAAAGCCCGCTTGCTTTGCAGATGTTCCTCCACGGTCAGGCCGATCGCACTGAAACATGGCTCAACAACGGCTTGTTTTCACCTCGAAATCGCCCGGCTCGTGGCACCACGGCATTATTATTATTATTCCCCACCCATTTGCATTCCTTTGATGGCCCGATCACTATGGAAGAACAACGGCCCTCATTGGAAACACCTACGTGGCAGACCAACAATCGTCCTAAATTTTCAGGATGATCGTCGTGAAAACGGCCCAAAAACAGCCATTTTTGGACACTACATCAGCCGTAGAACGGGCTAGAGGGCTCAAAATGCAACGAAACTTGTTTGTGGTGATGCGCGTTTGCTCCCTGGTTGTCTTGAGCTACTTGGATGCCGGTTTTGAGCCACAGTGTCCTCACAAGGACTTTTGGACCGCCTGCTTACTGCTTGCTGCTTGCTGCTGCTGCTGAAACGTGTTGCGCACCCTTGACCTTACTTTGATGCCGGTTTTGATCCACAATGTGGTAGCAAGGACTTTTGGACCGCCTATTGCTGCTGCTGCTTGCTGGTCAGGACAATTTTCCTGAATCGCGGCTCAAAAACGGCTCATTTTCACCTCAAAATGGACCACTGTGTGGCACCACGGCATGGTACATGCCTTATTGAGCACCCATTTGCATTCCTATTGATAGCCCAATCGCTATGGAAGAACAATGGCCCTCATTGCAAACGCCCCACTTGACACACCGGCGATCGTCATGAGTTTTCAGGACAATGTCCTCAAAAGAGCCCGAAAACGGCCATTTTTGGACACTAAATCGGCCATAGAACGTGCTAGACGTCTCAAAACGGCACGAAACGTCTTTGTGGTGATGCGTGTTTGCTCCCCAGTGATTTTGAGCTACTTGGATGCCGGTTTTGAGCCACAATGTGGTCGCAAGGACTTTTTCACCTCCTGCTGCTGCTGCTTGCTGCTACTGCTTGCTGCTGCTGAAATGTGTCGGTCATCCTTGGACCCTAAGAAGGGGTGTAAAACCTCGACAGGGTAAACCCAGCCAGGTAATCAAGACTCACGCCTAGGACCGCGCTCGGTCCTAGTCTTGCTTAACGCATTGGAAATCATCGTGGAGCAAAGCCCGCTTGCTTTGCAGATGTTCCTCCACGGTCAGGCCGATCGCACTGAAACATGGCTCAACAACGGCTTGTTTTCACCTCGAAATCGCCCGGCTCGTGGCACCACGGCATTATTATTATTATTCCCCACCCATTTGCATTCCTTTGATGGCCCAATCGCTATGGAAGAACAACGGCCCTCATTGGAAACACCTACGTGGCAGACCAACGATCGTCCTAAATTTTCAGGATGATCGTCGTGAAAACGGCCCAAAAACAGCCATTTTTGGACACTACATCAGCCGTAGAACGGGCTAGAGGGCTCAAAATGCAACGAAACTTGTTTGTGGTGATGCGCGTTTGCTCCCTGGTTGTTTTGAGCTACTTGGATGCCGGTTTTGAGTCACAGTGTCCTCACAAGGACTTTTGGACCGCCTGCTTACTGCTTGCTGCTTGCTGCTGCTGCTGAAACGTGTTGCGCACCCTTGACCTTACTTTGATGCCGGTTTTGAGCCACAATGTGGTAGCAAGGACTTTTGGACCGCCTATTGCTGCTGCTGCTTGCTGGTCAGGACAATTTTCCTGAATCGCGGCTCAAAAACGGCTCATTTTCACCTCAAAATGGACCACTGTGTGGCACCACGGAATGGTACATGCCTTATTGAGCACCCATTTGCATTCCTATTGATAGCCCAATCGCTATGGAAGAACAATGGCCCTCATTGCAAACGCCCCACTTGACACACCGGCGATCGTCATGAGTTTTCAGGACAATGTCCTCAAAAGAGCCCGAAAACGGCCATTTTTGGACACTAAATCGGCCATAGAACGTGCTAGACGTCTCAAAACGGGACGAAACGTCTTTGTGGTGATGCGTGTTTGCTCCCCAGTGATTTTGAGCTACTTGGATGCCGGTTTTGAGCCACAATGTGGTCGCAAGGACTTTTTCACCGCCTGCTGCTTGCTGCTTGCTGCTACTGCTTGCTGCTGCTGAAATGTGTCGGTCATCCTTGGACCCTAAGAAGGGGTGTAAAACCTCGACAGGGTAAACCCAGCCAGGTAATCAAGACTCACGCCTAGGACCGCGCTCGGTCCTAGTCTTGCTTAACGCATTGGAAATCACCGTGGAGCAAAGCCCGCTTGCTTTGCAGATGTTCCTCCACGGTCAGGCCGATCGCACTGAAACATGGCTCAACAACGGCTTGTTTTCACCTCGAAATCGCCCGGCTCGTGGCACCACGGCATTATTATTATTATTCCCCACCCATTTGCATTCCTTTGATGGCCCAATCGCTATGGAAGAACAACGGCCCTCATTGGAAACACCTACGTGGCAGACCAACGATCGTCCTAAATTTTCAGGATGATCGTCGTGAAAACGGCCCAAAAACAGCCATTTTTGGACACTACATCAGCCGTAGAACGGGCTAGAGGGCTCAAAATGCAACGAAACTTGTTTGTGGTGATGCGCGTTTGCCCCCTGGTTGTTTTGAGCTACTTGGATGCCGGTTTTGAGTCACAGTGTCCTCACAAGGACTTTTGGACCGCCTGCTTACTGCTTGCTGCTTGCTGCTGCTGCTGAAACGTGTTGCGCACCCTTGACCTTACTTTGATGCCGGTTTTGAGCCACAATGTGGTAGCAAGGACTTTTGGACCGCCTATTGCTGCTGCTGCTTGCTGGTCAGGACAATTTTCCTGAATCGCGGCTCAAAAACGGCTCATTTTCACCTCAAAATGGACCACTGTGTGGCACCACGGAATGGTACATGCCTTATTGAGCACCCATTTGCATTCCTATTGATAGCCCAATCGCTATGGAAGAACAATGGCCCTCATTGCAAACGCCCCACTTGACACACCGGCGATCGTCATGAGTTTTCAGGACAATGTCCTCAAAAGAGCCCGAAAACGGCCATTTTTGGACACTAAATCGGCCATAGAACGTGCTAGACGTCTCAAAACGGGACGAAACGTCTTTGTGGTGATGCGTGTTTGCTCCCCGGTCGTTTTGAGCTACTTGGATGCCGGTTTTGAGCCACAATGTGGTCGCAAGGACTTTTTCACCGCCTGCTGCTTGCTGCTTGCTGCTACTGCTTGCTGCTGCTGAAATGTGTCGGTCATCCTTGGACCCTAAGAAGGGGTGTAAAACCTCGACAGGGTAAACCCAGCCAGGTAATCAAGACTCACGCCTAGGACCGCGCTTGGTCCTAGTCTTGCTTAACGCATTGGAAATCATCGTGGAGCAAAGCCCGCTTGCTTTGCAGATGTTCCTCCACGGTCAGGCCGATCGCACTGAAACATGGCTCAACAACGGCTTGTTTTCACCTCGAAATCGCCCGGCTCGTGGCACCACGGCATTATTATCATTATTCCCCACCCATTTGCATTCCTTTGATGGCCCAATCGCTATGGAAGAACAACGGCCCTCATTGGAAACACCTACGTGGCAGACCAACGATCGTCCTAAATTTTCAGGATGATCGTCGTGAAAACGGCCCAAAAACAGCCATTTTTGGACACTACATCAGCCGTAGAACGGGCTAGAGGGCTCAAAATGCAACGAAACTTGTTTGTGGTGATGCGCGTTTGCTCCCTGGTTGTTTTGAGCTACTTGGATGCCGGTTTTGAGTCACAGTGTCCTCACAAGGACTTTTGGACCGCCTGCTTACTGCTTGCTGCTTGCTGCTGCTGCTGAAACGTGTTGCGCACCCTTGACCTTACTTTGATGCCGGTTTTGAGCCACAATGTGGTAGCAAGGACTTTTGGACCGCCTATTGCTGCTGCTGCTTGCTGGTCAGGACAATTTTCCTGAATCGCGGCTCAAAAACGGCTCATTTTCACCTCAAAATGGACCACTGTGTGGCACCACGGAATGGTACATGCCTTATTGAGCACCCATTTGCATTCCTATTGATAGCCCAATCGCTATGGAAGAACAATGGCCCTCATTGCAAACGCCCCACTTGACACACCGGCGATCGTCATGAGTTTTCAGGACAATGTCCTCAAAAGAGCCCGAAAACGGCCATTTTTGGACACTAAATCGGCCATAGAACGTGCTAGACGTCTCAAAACGGGACGAAACGTCTTTGTGGTGATGCGTGTTTGCTCCCCAGTGATTTTGAGCTACTTGGATGCCGGTTTTGAGCCACAATGTGGTCGCAAGGACTTTTTCACCGCCTGCTGCTTGCTGCTTGCTGCTACTGCTTGCTGCTGCTGAAATGTGTCGGTCATCCTTGGACCCTAAGAAGGGGTGTAAAACCTCGACAGGGTAAACCCAGCCAGGTAATCAAGACTCACGCCTAGGACCGCGCTTGGTCCTAGTCTTGCTTAACGCATTGGAAATCATCGTGGAGCAAAGCCCGCTTGCTTTGCAGATGTTCCTCCACGGTCAGGCCGATCGCACTGAAACATGGCTCAACAACGGCTTGTTTTCACCTCGAAATCGCCCGGCTCGTGGCACCACGGCATTATTATCATTATTCCCCACCCATTTGCATTCCTTTGATGGCCCAATCGCTATGGAAGAACAACGGCCCTCATTGGAAACACCTACGTGGCAGACCAACGATCGTCCTAAATTTTCAGGATGATCGTCGTGAAAACGGCCCAAAAACAGCCATTTTTGGACACTACATCAGCCGTAGAACGGGCTAGAGGGCTCAAAATGCAACGAAACTTGTTTGTGGTGATGCGCGTTTGCTCCCTGGTTGTTTTGAGCTACTTGGATGCCGGTTTTGAGTCACAGTGTCCTCACAAGGACTTTTGGACCGCCTGCTTACTGCTTGCTGCTTGCTGCTGCTGCTGAAACGTGTTGCGCACCCTTGACCTTACTTTGATGCCGGTTTTGAGCCACAATGTGGTAGCAAGGACTTTTGGACCGCCTATTGCTGCTGCTGCTTGCTGGTCAGGACAATTTTCCTGAATCGCGGCTCAAAAACGGCTCATTTTCACCTCAAAATGGACCACTGTGTGGCACCACGGAATGGTACATGCCTTATTGAGCACCCATTTGCATTCCTATTGATAGCCCAATCGCTATGGAAGAACAATGGCCCTCATTGCAAACGCCCCACTTGACACACCGGCGATCGTCATGAGTTTTCAGGACAATGTCCTCAAAAGAGCCCGAAAACGGCCATTTTTGGACACTAAATCGGCCATAGAACGTGCTAGACGTCTCAAAACGGGACGAAACGTCTTTGTGGTGATGCGTGTTTGCTCCCCAGTGATTTTGAGCTACTTGGATGCCGGTTTTGAGCCACAATGTGGTCGCAAGGACTTTTTCACCTCCTGCTGCTGCTGCTTGCTGCTACTGCTTGCTGCTGCTGAAATGTGTCGGTCATCCTTGGACCCTAAGAAGGGGTGTAAAACCTCGACAGGGTAAACCCAGCCAGGTAATCAAGACTCACGCCTAGGACCGCGCTCGGTCCTAGTCTTGCTTAACGCATTGGAAATCATCGTGGAGCAAAGCCCGCTTGCTTTGCAGATGTTCCTCCACGGTCAGGCCGATCGCACTGAAACATGGCTCAACAACGGCTTGTTTTCACCTCGAAATCGCCCGGCTCGTGGCACCACGGCATTATTATTATTATTCCCCACCCATTTGCATTCCTTTGATGGCCCAATCGCTATGGAAGAACAACGGCCCTCATTGGAAACACCTACGTGGCAGACCAACGATCGTCCTAAATTTTCAGGATGATCGTCGTGAAAACGGCCCAAAAACAGCCATTTTTGGACACTACATCAGCCGTAGAACGGGCTAGAGGGCTCAAAATGCAACGAAACTTGTTTGTGGTGATGCGCGTTTGCCCCCTGGTTGTTTTGAGCTACTTGGATGCCGGTTTTGAGTCACAGTGTCCTCACAAGGACTTTTGGACCGCCTGCTTACTGCTTGCTGCTTGCTGCTGCTGCTGAAACGTGTTGCGCACCCTTGACCTTACTTTGATGCCGGTTTTGAGCCACAATGTGGTAGCAAGGACTTTTGGACCGCCTATTGCTGCTGCTGCTTGCTGGTCAGGACAATTTTCCTGAATCGCGGCTCAAAAACGGCTCATTTTCACCTCAAAATGGACCACTGTGTGGCACCACTGAATGGTACATGCCTTATTGAGCACCCATTTGCATTCCTATTGATAGCCCAATCGCTATGGAAGAACAATGGCCCTCATTGCAAACGCCCCACTTGACACACCGGCGATCGTCATGAGTTTTCAGGACAATGTCCTCAAAAGAGCCCGAAAACGGCCATTTTTGGACACTAAATCGGCCATAGAACGTGCTAGACGTCTCAAAACGGGACGAAACGTCTTTGTGGTGATGCGTGTTTGCTCCCCAGTGATTTTGAGCTACTTGGATGCCGGTTTTGAGCCACAATGTGGTCGCAAGGACTTTTTCACCGCCTGCTGCTTGCTGCTTGCTGCTACTGCTTGCTGCTGCTGAAATGTGTCGGTCATCCTTGGACCCTAAGAAGGGGTGTAAAACCTCGACAGGGTAAACCCAGCCAGGTAATCAAGACTCACGCCTAGGACCGCGCTTGGTCCTAGTCTTGCTTAACGCATTGGAAATCATCGTGGAGCAAAGCCCGCTTGCTTTGCAGATGTTCCTCCACGGTCAGGCCGATCGCACTGAAACATGGCTCAACAACGGCTTGTTTTCACCTCGAAATCGCCCGGCTCGTGGCACCACGGCATTATTATCATTATTCCCCACCCATTTGCATTCCTTTGATGGCCCAATCGCTATGGAAGAACAACGGCCCTCATTGGAAACACCTACGTGGCAGACCAACGATCGTCCTAAATTTTCAGGATGATCGTCGTGAAAACGGCCCAAAAACAGCCATTTTTGGACACTACATCAGCCGTAGAACGGGCTAGAGGGCTCAAAATGCAACGAAACTTGTTTGTGGTGATGCGCGTTTGCTCCCTGGTTGTTTTGAGCTACTTGGATGCCGGTTTTGAGTCACAGTGTCCTCACAAGGACTTTTGGACCGCCTGCTTACTGCTTGCTGCTTGCTGCTGCTGCTGAAACGTGTTGCGCACCCTTGACCTTACTTTGATGCCGGTTTTGAGCCACAATGTGGTAGCAAGGACTTTTGGACCGCCTATTGCTGCTGCTGCTTGCTGGTCAGGACAATTTTCGTGAATCGCGGCTCAAAACCGGCTCATTTTCACCTCAAAATGGACCACTGTGTGGCACCACGGCATGGTACATGCCTTATTGAGCACCCATTTGCATTCCTATTGATAGCCCAATCGCTATGGAAGAACAATGGCCCTCATTGCAAACGCCCCACTTGACACACCGGCAATCGTCATGAGTTTTCGGGACAATGTCCTCAAAAGAGCCCGAAAACGGCCATTTTTGGACACTAAATCGGCCAAAGAACGTGCTAGACGTCTCAAAACGGCACGAAACGTCTTTGTGGTGATGCGTGTTTGCTCCCCAGTCATTTAGAGCTACTTGGATGCCGGTTTTGAGCCACAATGTGGTCGCAAAGACTTTTTCACCGCCTGCTGCTGCTGCTTGCTGCTACTGCTTGCTGCTGCTGAAATGTGTCAGTCATCCTTGGACCCTAAGAAGGGGTGTAAAACCTCGACAGGGTAAACCCAGCCAGGTAATCAAGACTCACGCCTAGGACCGCGCTTGGTCCTAGTCTTGCTTAACGCATTGGAAATCATCGTGGAGCAAAGCCCGCTTGCTTTGCAGATGTTCCTCCACGGTCAGGCCGATCGCACTGAAACATGGCTCAACAACGGCTTGTTTTCACCTCGAAATCGCCCGGCTCGTGGCACCACGGCATTATTATTATTATTCCCCACCCATTTGCATTCCTTTGATGGCCCAATCGCTATGGAAGAACAACGGCCCTCATTGGAAACACCTACGTGGCAGACCAACGATCGTCCTAAATTTTCAGGATGATCGTCGTGAAAACGGCCCAAAAACAGCCATTTTTGGACACTACATCAGCCGTAGAACGGGCTAGAGGGCTCAAAATGCAACGAAACTTGTTTGTGGTGATGCGCGTTTGCTCCCTGGTTGTTTTGAGCTACTTGGATGCCGGTTTTGAGTCACAGTGTCCTCACAAGGACTTTTGGACCGCCTGCTTACTGCTTGCTGCTTGCTGCTGCTGCTGAAACGTGTTGCGCACCCTTGACCTTACTTTGATGCCGGTTTTGAGCCACAATGTGGTAGCAAGGACTTTTGGACCGCCTATTGCTGCTGCTGCTTGCTGGTCAGGACAATTTTCCTGAATCGCGGCTCAAAAACGGCTCATTTTCACCTCAAAATGGACCACTGTGTGGCACCACGGAATGGTACATGCCTTATTGAGCACCCATTTGCATTCCTATTGATAGCCCAATCGCTATGGAAGAACAATGGCCCTCATTGCAAACGCCCCACTTGACACACCGGCGATCGTCATGAGTTTTCAGGACAATGTCCTCAAAAGAGCCCGAAAACGGCCATTTTTGGACACTAAATCGGCCATAGAACGTGCTAGACGTCTCAAAACGGGACGAAACGTCTTTGTGGTGATGCGTGTTTGCTCCCCAGTGATTTTGAGCTACTTGGATGCCGGTTTTGAGCCACAATGTGGTCGCAAGGACTTTTTCACCGCCTGCTGCTTGCTGCTTGCTGCTACTGCTTGCTGCTGCTGAAATGTGTCGGTCATCCTTGGACCCTAAGAAGGGGTGTAAAACCTCGACAGGGTAAACCCAGCCAGGTAATCAAGACTCACGCCTAGGACCGCGCTTGGTCCTAGTCTTGCTTAACGCATTGGAAATCATCGTGGAGCAAAGCCCGCTTGCTTTGCAGATGTTCCTCCACGGTCAGGCCGATCGCACTGAAACATGGCTCAACAACGGCTTGTTTTCACCTCGAAATCGCCCGGCTCGTGGCACCACGGCATTATTATCATTATTCCCCACCCATTTGCATTCCTTTGATGGCCCAATCGCTATGGAAGAACAACGGCCCTCATTGGAAACACCTACGTGGCAGACCAACGATCGTCCTAAATTTTCAGGATGATCGTCGTGAAAACGGCCCAAAAACAGCCATTTTTGGACACTACATCAGCCGTAGAACGGGCTAGAGGGCTCAAAATGCAACGAAACTTGTTTGTGGTGATGCGCGTTTGCTCCCTGGTTGTTTTGAGCTACTTGGATGCCGGTTTTGAGTCACAGTGTCCTCACAAGGACTTTTGGACCGCCTGCTTACTGCTTGCTGCTTGCTGCTGCTGCTGAAACGTGTTGCGCACCCTTGACCTTACTTTGATGCCGGTTTTGAGCCACAATGTGGTAGCAAGGACTTTTGGACCGCCTATTGCTGCTGCTGCTTGCTGGTCAGGACAATTTTCGTGAATCGCGGCTCAAAACCGGCTCATTTTCACCTCAAAATGGACCACTGTGTGGCACCACGGCATGGTACATGCCTTATTGAGCACCCATTTGCATTCCTATTGATAGCCCAATCGCTATGGAAGAACAATGGCCCTCATTGCAAACGCCCCACTTGACACACCGGCAATCGTCATGAGTTTTCGGGACAATGTCCTCAAAAGAGCCCGAAAACGGCCATTTTTGGACACTAAATCGGCCATAGAACGTGCTAGACGTCTCAAAACGGCACGAAACGTCTTTGTGGTGATGCGTGTTTGCTCCCCAGTCATTTAGAGCTACTTGGATGCCGGTTTTGAGCCACAATGTGGTCGCAAAGACTTTTTCACCGCCTGCTGCTGCTGCTTGCTGCTACTGCTTGCTGCTGCTGAAATGTGTCAGTCATCCTTGGACCCTAAGAAGGGGTGTAAAACCTCGACAGGGTAAACCCAGCCAGGTAATCAAGACTCACGCCTAGGACCGCGCTTGGTCCTAGTCTTGCTTAACGCATTGGAAATCATCGTGGAGCAAAGCCCGCTTGCTTTGCAGATGTTCCTCCACGGTCAGGCCGATCGCACTGAAACATGGCTCAACAACGGCTTGTTTTCACCTCGAAATCGCCCGGCTCGTGGCACCACGGCATTATTATTATTATTCCCCACCCATTTGCATTCCTTTGATGGCCCGATCACTATGGAAGAACAACGGCCCTCATTGGAAACACCTACGTGGCAGACCAACAATCGTCCTAAATTTTCAGGATGATCGTCGTGAAAACGGCCCAAAAACAGCCATTTTTGGACACTACATCAGCCGTAGAACGGGCTAGAGGGCTCAAAATGCAACGAAACTTGTTTGTGGTGATGCGCGTTTGCTCCCTGGTTGTTTTGAGCTACTTGGATGCCGGTTTTGAGTCACAGTGTCCTCACAAGGACTTTTGGACCGCCTGCTTACTGCTTGCTGCTTGCTGCTGCTGCTGAAACGTGTTGCGCACCCTTGACCTTACTTTGATGCCGGTTTTGATCCACAATGTGGTAGCAAGGACTTTTGGACCGCCTATTGCTGCTGCTGCTGCTGCTTGCTGGTCAGGACAATTTTCCTGAATCGCGGCTCAAAAACGGCTCATTTTCACCTCAAAATGGACCACTGTGTGGCACCACGGCATGGTACATGCCTTATTGAGCACCCATTTGCATTCCTATTGATAGCCCAATCGCTATGGAAGAACAATGGCCCTCATTGCAAACGCCCCACTTGACACACCGGCGATCGTCATGAGTTTTCAGGACAATGTCCTCAAAAGAGCCCGAAAACGGCCATTTTTGGACACTAAATCGGCCATAGAACGTGCTAGACGTCTCAAAACGGCACGAAACGTCTTTGTGGTGATGCGTGTTTGCTCCCCAGTGATTTTGAGCTACTTGGATGCCGGTTTTGAGCCACAATGTGGTCGCAAGGACTTTTTCACCGCCTGCTGCTGCTGCTTGCTGCTACTGCTTGCTGCTGCTGAAATGTGTCGGTCATCCTTGGACCCTAAGAAGGGGTGTAAAACCTCGACAGGGTAAACCCAGCCAGGTAATCAAGACTCACGCCTAGGACCGCGCTTGGTCCTAGTCTTGCTTAACGCATTGGAAATCATCGTGGAGCAAAGCCCGCTTGCTTTGCAGATGTTCCTCCACGGTCAGGCCGATCGCACTGAAACATGGCTCAACAACGGCTTGTTTTCACCTCGAAATCGCCCGGCTCGTGGCACCACGGCATTATTATTATTATTCCCCACCCATTTGCATTCCTTTGATGGCCCGATCACTATGGAAGAACAACGGCCCTCATTGGAAACACCTACGTGGCAGACCAACGATCGTCCTAAATTTTCAGGATGATCGTCGTGAAAACGGCCCAAAAACAGCCATTTTTGGACACTACATCAGCCGTAGAACGGGCTAGAGGGCTCAAAATGCAACGAAACTTGTTTGTGGTGATGCGCGTTTGCTCCCTGGTTGTTTTGAGCTACTTGGATGCCGGTTTTGAGTCACAGTGTCCTCACAAGGACTTTCGGACCGCCTGCTTACTGCTTGCTGCTTGCTGCTGCTGCTGAAACGTGTTGCGCACCCTTGACCTTACTTTGATGCCGGTTTTGAGCCACAATGTGGTAGCAAGGACTTTTGGACCGCCTATTGCTGCTGCTGCTTGCTGGTCAGGACATTTTCCTGAATCGCGGCTCAAAAACGGCTCATTTTCACCTCAAAATGGACCACTGTGTGGCACCACGGCATGGTACATGCCTTATTGAGCACCCATTTGCATTCCTATTGATAGCCCAATCGCTATGGAAGAACAATGGCCCTCATTGCAAACGCCCCACTTGACACACCGGCGATCGTCATGAGTTTTCAGGACAATGTCCTCAAAAGAGCCCGAAAACGGCCATTTTTGGACACTAAATCGGCCATAGAACGTGCTAGACGTCTCAAAACGGCACGAAACGTCTTTGTGGTGATGCGTGTTTGCTCCCCGGTCGTTTTGAGCTACTTGGATGCCGGTTTTGAGCCACAATGTGGTCGCAAGGACTTTTTCACCGCCTGCTGCTGCTGCTTGCTGCTACTGCTTGCTGCTGCTGAAATGTGTCGGTCATCCTTGGACCCTAAGAAGGGGTGTAAAACCTCGACAGGGTAAACCCAGCCAGGTAATCAAGACTCACGCCTAGGACCGCGCTTGGTCCTAGTCTTGCTTAACGCATTGGAAATCATCGTGGAGCAAAGCCCGCTTGCTTTGCAGATGTTCCTCCACGGTCAGGCCGATCGCACTGAAACATGGCTCAACAACGGCTTGTTTTCACCTCGAAATCGCCCGGCTCGTGGCACCACGGCATTATTATCATTATTCCCCACCCATTTGCATTCCTTTGATGGCCCAATCGCTATGGAAGAACAACGGCCCTCATTGGAAACACCTACGTGGCAGACCAACGATCGTCCTAAATTTTCAGGATGATCGTCGTGAAAACGGCCCAAAAACAGCCATTTTTGGACACTACATCAGCCGTAGAACGGGCTAGAGGGCTCAAAATGCAACGAAACTTGTTTGTGGTGATGCGCGCTTGCTCCCTGGTCGTTTTGAGCTACTTGGATGCCGGTTTTGAGCCACAATGTGGTCGCAAGGACTTTTTCACCGCCTGCTGCTGCTGCTTGCTGCTACTGCTTGCTGCTGCTGAAATGTGTCGGTCATCCTTGGACCCTAAGAAGGGGTGTAAAACCTCGACAGGGTAAACCCGGCTCGGTAATCAAGACTCACGCCTAGGACCGCGCTTGGTCCTAGTCTTGCTTAACGCATTGGAAATCATCGTGGAGCAAAGCCCGCTTGCTTTGCAGATGTTCCTCCACGGTCAGGCCGATCGCACTGAAACATGGCTCAACAACGGCTTGTTTTCACCTCGAAATCGCCCGGCTCGTGGCACCACGGCATTATTATTATTATTCCCCACCCATTTGCATTCCTTTGATGGCCCGATCACTATGGAAGAACAACGGCCCTCATTGGAAACACCTACGTGGCAGACCAACGATCGTCCTAAATTTTCAGGATGATCGTCGTGAAAACGGCCCAAAAACAGCCATTTTTGGACACTACATCGGCCGTAGAACGGGCTAGAGGGCTCAAAATGCAACGAAACTTGTTTGTGGTGATGCGCGTTTGCTCCCTGGTTGTTTTGAGCTACTTGGATGCCGGTTTTGAGTCACAGTGTCCTCACAAGGACTTTTGGACCGCCTGCTTACTGCTTGCTGCTTGCTGCTGCTGCTGAAACGTGTTGCGCACCCTTGACCTTACTTTGATGCCGGTTTTGAGCCACAATGTGGTAGCAAGGACTTTTGGACCGCCTATTGCTGCTGCTGCTTGCTGGTCAGGACATTTTCCTGAATCGCGGCTCAAAAACGGCTCATTTTCACCTCAAAATGGACCACTGTGTGGCACCACGGCATGGTACATGCCTTATTGAGCACCCATTTGCTTTCCTATTGATAGCCCAATCGCTATGGAAGAACAATGGCCCTCATTGCAAACGCCCCACTTGACACACCGGCGATCGTCATGAGTTTTCAGGACAATGTCCTCAAAAGAGCCCGAAAACGGCCATTTTTGGACACTAAATCGGCCATAGAACGTGCTAGATGTCTCAAAACGGCACGAAACGTCTTTGTGGTGATGCGTGTTTGCTCCCCGGTCGTTTTGAGCTACTTGGATGCCGGTTTTGAGCCACAATGTGGTCGCAAGGACTTTTTCACCGCCTGCTGCTTGCTGCTTGCTGCTACTGCTGAAATGTGTCGGTCATCCTTGGACCCTAAGAAGGGGTGTAAAACCTCGACAGGGTAAACCCAGCCAGGTAATCAAGACTCACGCCTAGGACCGCGCTCGGTCCTAGTCTTGCTTAACGCATTGGAAATCACCGTGGAGCAAAGCCCGCTTGCTTTGCAGATGTTCCTCCACGGTCAGGCCGATCGCACTGAAACATGGCTCAACAACGGCTTGTTTTCACCTCGAAATCGCCCGGCTCGTGGCACCACGGCATTATTATCATTATTCCCCACCCATTTGCATTCCTTTGATGGCCCAATCGCTATGGAAGAACAACGGCCCTCATTGGAAACACCTACGTGGCAGACCAACGATCGTCCTAAATTTTCAGGATGATCGTCGTGAAAACGGCCCAAAAACAGCCATTTTTGGACACTACATCAGCCGTAGAACGGGCTAGAGGGCTCAAAATGCAACGAAACTTGTTTGTGGTGATGCGCGTTTGCTCCCTGGTTGTTTTGAGCTACTTGGATGCCGGTTTTGAGTCACAATGTCCTCACAAGGACTTTTGGACCGCCTGCTTACTGCTTGCTGCTTGCTGCTGCTGCTGAAACGTGTTGCGCACCCTTGACCTTACTTTGATGCCGGTTTTGATCCACAATGTGGTAGCAAGGACTTTTGGACCGCCTATTGCTGCTGCTGCTTGCTGGTCAGGACATTTTCCTGAATCGCGGCTCAAAAACGGCTCATTTTCACCTCAAAATGGACCACTGTGTGGCACCACGGCATGGTACATGCCTTATTGAGCACCCATTTGCATTCCTTTTGATAGCCCAATCGCTATGGAAGAACAATGGCCCTCATTGCAAACGCCCCACTTGACACACCGGCGATCGTCATGAGTTTTCAGGACAATGTCCTCAAAAGAGCCCGAAAACGGCCATTTTTGGACACTAAATCGGCCATAGAACGTGCTAGACGTCTCAAAAAAGCACGAAACGTCTTTGTGGTGATGCGTGTTTGCTCCCCGGTCGTTTTGAGCTACTTGGATGCCGGTTTTGAGCCACAATGTGGTCGCAAGGACTTTTTCACCGCCTGCTGCTGCTGCTTGCTGCTACTGCTTGCTGCTGCTGAAATGTGTCGGTCATCCTTGGACCCTAAGAAGGGGTGTAAAACCTCGACAGGGTAAACCCAGCCAGGTAATCAAGACTCACGCCTAGGACCGCGCTCGGTCCTAGTCTTGCTTAACGCATTGGAAATCACCGTGGAGCAAAGCCCGCTTGCTTTGCAGATGTTCCTCCACGGTCAGGCCGATCGCACTGAAACATGGCTCAACAACGGCTTGTTTTCACCTCGAAATCGCCCGGCTCGTGGCACCACGGCATTATTATCATTATTCCCCACCCATTTGCATTCCTTTGATGGCCCAATCGCTATGGAAGAACAACGGCCCTCGTTGGAAACACCTACGTGGCAGACCAACGATCGTCCTAAATTTTCAGGATGATCGTCGTGAAAACGGCCCAAAAACAGCCATTTTTGGACACTACATCAGCCGTAGAACGGGCTAGAGGGCTCAAAATGCAACGAAACTTGTTTGTGGTGATGCGCGCTTGCTCCCTGGTTGTTTTGAGCTACTTGGATGCCGGTTTTGAGTCACAGTGTCCTCACAAGGACTTTTGGACCGCCTGCTTACTGCTTGCTGCTTGCTGCTGCTGCTGAAACGTGTTGCGCACCCTTGACCTTACTTTGATGCCGGTTTTGAGCCACAATGTGGTAGCAAGGACTTTTGGACCGCCTATTGCTGCTGCTGCTTGCTGGTCAGGACATTTTCCTGAATCGCGGCTCAAAAACGGCTCATTTTCACCTCAAAATGGACCACTGTGTGGCACCACGGCATGGTGCATGCCTTATTGAGCACCCATTTGCATTCCTATTGATAGCCCAATCGCTATGGAAGAACAATGGCCCTCATTGCAAACGCCCCACTTGACACACCGGCGATCGTCATGAGTTTTCAGGACAATGTCCTCAAAAGAGCCCGAAAACGGCCATTTTTGGACACTAAATCGGCCATAGAACGTGCTAGACGTCTCAAAACGGCACGAAACGTCTTTGTGGTGATGCGTGTTTGCTCCCCGGTCGTTTTGAGCTACTTGGATGCCGGTTTTGAGCCACAATGTGGTCGCAAGGTCTTTTTCACCGCCTGCTGCTTGCTGCTTGCTGCTACTGCTTGCTGCTGCTGAAATGTGTCGGTCATCCTTGGACCCTAAGAAGGGGTGTAAAACCTCGACAGGGTAAACCCAGCCAGGTAATCAAGACTCACGCCTAGGACCGCGCTCGGTCCTAGTCTTGCTTAACGCATTGGAAATCACCGTGGAGCAAAGCCCGCTTGCTTTGCAGATGTTCCTCCACGGTCAGGCCGATCGCACTGAAACATGGCTCAACAACGGCTTGTTTTCACCTCGAAATCGCCCGGCTCGTGGCACCACGGCATTATTATTATTATTCCCCACCCATTTGCATTCCTTTGATGGCCCAATCGCTATGGAAGAACAACGGCCCTCATTGGAAACACCTACGTGGCAGACCAACGATCGTCCTAAATTTTCAGGATGATCGTCGTGAAAACGGCCCAAAAACAGCCATTTTTGGACACTACATCAGCAGTAGAACGGGCTAGAGGGCTCAAAATGCAACGAAACTTGTTTGTGGTGATGCGCGTTTGCTCCCCGGTAGTTTTGAGCTACTTGGATGCCGGTTTTGAGTCACAATGTCCTCACAAGGACTTTTGGACCGCCTGCTTACTGCTTGCTGCTTGCTGCTGCTGCTGAAACGTGTTGCGCACCCTTGACCTTACTTTGATGCCGGTTTTGAGCCACAATGTGGTAGCAAGGACTTTTGGACCGCCTATTGCTGCTGCTGCTTGCTGGTCAGGACATTTTCCTGAATCGCGGCTCAAAAACGGCTCATTTTCACCTCAAAATGGACCACTGTGTGGCACCACGGCATGGTACATGCCTTATTGAGCACCCATTTGCATTCCTATTGATAGCCCAATCGCTATGGAAGAACAATGGCCCTCATTGCAAACGCCCCACTTGACACACCGGCGATCGTCATGAGTTTTCAGGACAATGTCCTCAAAAGAGCCCGAAAACGGCCATTTTTGGACACTAAATCGGCCATAGAACGTGCTAGACGTCTCAAAACAGCACGAAACGTCTTTGTGGTGATGCGTGTTTGCTCCCCGGTCGTTTTGAGCTACTTGGATGCCGGTTTTGAGCCACAATGTGGTCGCAAGGACTTTTTCACTGCCTGCTGCTGCTGCTTGCTGCTACTGCTTGCTGCTGCTGAAATGTGTCGGTCATCCTTGGACCCTAAGAAGGGGTGTAAAACCTCGACAGGGTAAACCCAGCCAGGTAATCAAGACTCACGCCTAGGACCGCGCTCGGTCCTAGTCTTGCTTAACGCATTGGAAATCACCGTGGAGCAAAGCCCGCTTGCTTTGCAGATGTTCCTCCACGGTCAGGCCGATCGCACTGAAACATGGCTCAACAACGGCTTGTTTTCACCTCGAAATCGCCCGGCTCGTGGCACCACGGCATTATTATCATTATTCCCCACCCATTTGCATTCCTTTGATGGCCCAATCGCTATGGAAGAACAACGGCCCTCATTGGAAACACCTACGTGGCAGACCAACGATCGTCCTAAATTTTCAGGATGATCGTCGTGAAAACGGCCCAAAAACAGCCATTTTTGGACACTACATCAGCAGTAGAACGGGCTAGAGGGCTCAAAATGCAACGAAACTTGTTTGTGGTGATGCGCGTTTGCTCCCTGGTTGTTTTGAGCTACTTGGATGCCGGTTTTGAGTCACAGTGTCCTCACAAGGACTTTTGGACCGCCTGCTTACTGCTTGCTGCTTGCTGCTGCTGCTGAAACGTGTTGCGCACCCTTGACCTTACTTTGATGCCGGTTTTGAGCCACAATGTGGTAGCAAGGACTTTTGGACCGCCTATTGCCGCTGCTGCTTGCTGGTCAGGACAATTTTCCTGAATCGCGGCTCAAAAACGGCTCATTTTCACCTCAAAATGGACCACTGTGTGGCACCACGGCATGGTACATGCCTTATTGAGCACCCATTTGCATTCCTATTGATAGCCCAATCGCTATGGAAGAACAATGGCCCTCATTGCAAACGCCCCACTTGACACACCGGCGATCGTCATGAGTTTTCAGGACAATGTCCTCAAAAGAGCCCGAAAACGGCCATTTTTGGACACTAAATCGGCCATAGAACGTGCTAGACGTCTCAAAACAGCACGAAACGTCTTTGTGGTGATGCGTGTTTGCTCCCCAGTCGTTTTGAGCTACTTGGATGCCGGTTTTGAGCCACAATGTGGTCGCAAGGACTTTTTCACTGCCTGCTGCTGCTGCTTGCTGCTACTGCTTGCTGCTGCTGAAATGTGTCGGTCATCCTTGGACCCTAAGAAGGGGTGTAAAACCTCGACAGGGTAAACCCAGCCAGGTAATCAAGACTCACGCCTAGGACCGCGCTCGGTCCTAGTCTTGCTTAACGCATTGGAAATCATCGTGGAGCAAAGCCCGCTTGCTTTGCAGATGTTCCTCCACGGTCAGGCCGATCGCACTGAAACATGGCTCAACAACGGCTTGTTTTCACCTCGAAATCGCCCGGCTCGTGGCACCACGGCATTATTATCATTATTCCCCACCCATTTGCATTCCTTTGATGGCCCGATCGCTATGGAAGAACAACGGCCCTCATTGGAAACACCTACGCGGCAAACCAACGATCGTCCTAAATTTTCAGGATGATCGTCGTGAAAACGGCCCAAAAACAGCCATTTTTGGACACTACATCAGCAGTAGAACGGGCTAGAGGGCTCAAAGTGCAACGAAACTTGTTTGTGGTGATGCGCGTTTGCTCCCTGGTTGTTTTGAGCTACTTGGATGCCGGTTTTGAGTCACAATGTCCTCACAAGGACTTTTGGACCGCCTGCTTACTGCTTGCTGCTTGCTGCTGCTGCTGAAACGTGTTGCGCACCCTTGACCTTACTTTGATGCCGGTTTTGAGCCACAATGTGGTAGCAAGGACTTTTGGACCGCCTATTGCTGCTGCTGCTTGCTGGTCAGGACAATTTTCCTGAATCGCGGCTCAAAAACGGCTCATTTTCACCTCAAAATGGACCACTGTGTGGCACCACGGCATGGTACATGCCTTATTGAGCACCCATTTGCATTCCTATTGATAGCCCAATCGCTATGGAAGAACAATGGCCCTCATTGCAAACGCCCCACTTGACACACCGGCGATCGTCATGAGTTTTCAGGACAATGTCCTCAAAAGAGCCCGAAAACGGCCATTTTTGGACACTAAATCGGCCATAGAACGTGCTAGACGTCTCAAAACGGCACGAAACGTCTTTGTGGTGATGCGTGTTTGCTCCCCGGTCGTTTTGAGCTACTTGGATGCCGGTTTTGAGCCACAATGTGGTCGCAAGGACTTTTTCACCGCCTGCTGCTGCTGCTTGCTGCTACTGCTTGCTGCTGCTGAAATGTGTCGGTCATCCTTGGACCCTAAGAAGGGGTGTAAAACCTCGACAGGGTAAACCTAGCCAGGTAATCAAGACTCACGCCTAGGACCGCGCTTGGTCCTAGTCTTGCTTAACGCATTGGAAATCACAGTGGAGCAAAGCCCGCTTGCTTTGCAGATGTTCCTCCACGGTCAGGCCGATCGCACTGAAACATGGCTCAACAACGGCTTGTTTTCACCTCGAAATCGCCCGGCTCGTGGCACCACGGCATTATTATCATTATTCCCCACCCATTTGCATTCCTTTGATGGCCCAATCGCTATGGAAGAACAACGGCCCTCATTGGAAACACCTACGTGGCAGACCAACGATCGTCCTAAATTTTCAGGATGATCGTCGTGAAAACGGCCCAAAAACAGCCATTTTTGGACACTACATCAGCCGTAGAACGGGCTAGAGGGCTGAAAATGCAACGAAACTTGTTGGTGGTGATGCGCGTTTGCTCCCCGGTAGTTTTGAGCTACTTGGATGCCGGTTTTGAGTCACAGTGTCCTCACAAGGACCTTTGGACCGCCTGCTTACTGCTTGCTGCTTGCTGCTGCTGCTCAAACGTGTTGCGCACCCTTGACCTTACTTTGATGCCGGTTTTGAGCCACAATGTGGTAGCAAGGACTTTTGGACCGCCTATTGCTGCTGCTGCTTGCTGGTCAGGACATTTTCCTGAATCGTGGCTCAAAAACGGCTCATTTTCACCTCAAAATGGACCACTGTGTGGCACCACGGCATGGTACATGCCTTATTGAGCACCCATTTGCATTCCTATTGATAGCCCAATCGCTATGGAAGAACAATGGCCCTCATTGCAAACGCCCCACTTGACACACCGGCGATCGTCATGAGTTTTCAGGACAATGTCCTCAAAAGAGCCCGAAAACGGCCATTTTTGGACACTAAATCGGCCATAGAACGTGCTAGACGTCTCAAAACGGCACGAAACGTCTTTGTGGTGATGCGTGTTTGCTCCCCGGTCGTTTTGAGCTACTTGGATGCCGGTTTTGAGCCACAATGTGGTCGCAAGGACTTTTTCACCGCCTGCTGCTGCTGCTTGCTGCTACTGCTTGCTGCTGCTGAAATGTGTCGGTCATCCTTGGACCCTAAGAAGGGGTGTAAAACCTCGACAGGGTAAACCCAGCCAGGTAATCAAGACTCACGCCTAGGACCGCGCTTGGTCCTAGTCTTGCTTAACGCATTGGAAATCACCGTGGAGCAAAGCCCGCTTGCTTTGCAGATGTTCCTCCACGGTCAGGCCGATCGCACTGAAACATGGCTCAACAACGGCTTGTTTTCACCTCGAAATCGCCCGGCTCGTGGCACCACGGCATTATTATCATTATTCCCCACCCATTTGCATTCCTTTGATGGCCCAATCGCTATGGAAGAACAACGGCCCTCATTGGAAACACCTACGTGGCAGACCAACGATCGTCCTAAATTTTCAGGATGATCGTCGTGAAAACCCAAAAACAGCCATTTTTGGACACTACATCAGCAGTAGAACGGGCTAGAGGGCTCAAAATGCAACGAAACTTGTTTGTGGTGATGCGCGCTTGCTCCCTGGTTGTTTTGAGCTACTTGGATGCCGGTTTTGAGTCACAATGTCCTCACAAGGACTTTTGGACCGCCTGCTTACTGCTTGCTGCTTGCTGCTGCTGCTGAAACGTGTTGCGCACCCTTGACCTTACTTTGATGCCGGTTTTGAGCCACAATGTGGTAGCAAGGACTTTTGGACCGCCTATTGCTGCTGCTGCTTGCTGGTCAGGACAATTTTCCCGAATCGCGGCTCAAAAACGGCTCATTTTCACCTCAAAATGGACCACTGTGTGGCACCACGGCATGGTACATGCCTTATTGAGCACCCATTTGCATTCCTATTGATAGCCCAATCGCTATGGAAGAACAATGGCCCTCATTGCAAACGCCCCACTTGACACACCGGCGATCGTCATGAGTTTTCAGGACAATGTCCTCAAAAGAGCCCGAAAACGGCCATTTTTGGACACTAAATCGGCCATAGAACGTGCTAGACGTCTCAAAACGGCACGAAACGTCTTTGTGGTGATGCGTGTTTGCTCCCCGGTCGTTTTGAGCTACTTGGATGCCGGTTTTGAGCCACAATGTGGTCGCAAGGACTTTTTCACCGCCTGCTGCTTGCTGCTTGCTGCTACTGCTTGCTGCTGCTGAAATGTGTCGGTCATCCTTGGACCCTAAGAAGGGGTGTAAAACCTCGACAGGGTAAACCCAGCCAGGTAATCAAGACTCACGCCTAGGACCGCGCTTGGTCCTAGTCTTGCTTAACGCATTGGAAATCATCGTGGAGCAAAGCCCGCTTGCTTTGCAGATGTTCCTCCACGGTCAGGCCGATCGCACTGAAACATGGCTCAACAACGGCTTGTTTTCACCTCGAAATCGCCCGGCTCGTGGCACCACGGCATTATTATCATTATTCCCCACCCATTTGCATTCCTTTGATGGCCCAATCGCTATGGAAGAACAACGGCCCTCATTGGAAACACCTACGTGGCAGACCAACGATCGTCCTAAATTTTCAGGATGATCGTCGTGAAAACGGCCCAAAAACAGCCATTTTTGGACACTACATCAGCCGTAGAACGGGCTAGAGGGCTGAAAATGCAATGAAACTTGTTGGTGGTGATGCGTGTTTGCTCCCTGGTTGTTTTGAGCTACTTGGATGCCGGTTTTGAGTCACAGTGTCCTCACAAGGACTTTTGGACCGCCTGCTTACTGCTTGCTGCTTGCTGCTGCTGCTGAAACGTGTTGCGCACCCTTGACCTTACTTTGATGCCGGTTTTGAGCCACAATGTGGTAGCAAGGACTTTTGGACCGCCTATTGCTGCTGCTGCTTGCTGGTCAGGACAATTTTCCTGAATCGCGGCTCAAAAACGGCTCATTTTCACCTCAAAATGGACCACTGTGTGGCACCACGGCATGGTACATGCCTTATTGAGCACCCATTTGCATTCCTATTGATAGCCCAATCGCTATGGAAGAACAATGGCCCTCATTGCAAACGCCCCACTTGACACACCGGCGATCGTCATGAGTTTTCAGGACAATGTCCTCAAAAGAGCCCGAAAACGGCCATTTTTGGACACTAAATCGGCCATAGAACGTGCTAGACGTCTCAAAACGGCACGAAACGTCTTTGTGGTGATGCGTGTTTGCTCCCCGGTCGTTTTGAGCTACTTGGATGCCGGTTTTGAGCCACAATGTGGTCGCAAGGACTTTTTCACCGCCTGCTGCTGCTGCTTGCTGCTACTGCTTGCTGCTGCTGAAATGTGTCGGTCATCCTTGGACCCTAAGAAGGGGTGTAAAACCTCGACAGGGTAAACCCAGCCAGGTAATCAAGACTCACGCCTAGGACCGCGCTCGGTCCTAGTCTTGCTTAACGCATTGGAAATCACCGTGGAGCAAAGCCCGCTTGCTTTGCAGATGTTCCTCCACGGTCAGGCCGATCGCACTGAAACATGGCTCAACAACGGCTTGTTTTCACCTCGAAATCGCCCGGCTCGTGGCACCACGGCATTATTATCATTATTCCCCACCCATTTGCATTCCTTTGATGGCCCAATCGCTATGGAAGAACAACGGCCCTCATTGGAAACACCTACGTGGCAGACCAACGATCGTCCTAAATTTTCAGGATGATCGTCGTGAAAACCCAAAAACAGCCATTTTTGGACACTACATCAGCAGTAGAACGGGCTAGAGGGCTCAAAATGCAACGAAACTTGTTTGTGGTGATGCGCGCTTGCTCCCTGGTTGTTTTGAGCTACTTGGATGCCGGTTTTGAGTCACAATGTCCTCACAAGGACTTTTGGACCGCCTGCTTACTGCTTGCTGCTTGCTGCTGCTGCTGAAACGTGTTGCGCACCCTTGACCTTACTTTGATGCCGGTTTTGAGCCACAATGTGGTAGCAAGGACTTTTGGACCGCCTATTGCTGCTGCTGCTTGCTGGTCAGGACAATTTTCCCGAATCGCGGCTCAAAAACGGCTCATTTTCACCTCAAAATGGACCACTGTGTGGCACCACGGCATGGTACATGCCTTATTGAGCACCCATTTGCATTCCTATTGATAGCCCAATCGCTATGGAAGAACAATGGCCCTCATTGCAAACGCCCCACTTGACACACCGGCGATCGTCATGAGTTTTCAGGACAATGTCCTCAAAAGAGCCCGAAAACGGCCATTTTTGGACACTAAATCGGCCATAGAACGTGCTAGACGTCTCAAAACGGCACGAAACGTCTTTGTGGTGATGCGTGTTTGCTCCCCGGTCGTTTTGAGCTACTTGGATGCCGGTTTTGAGCCACAATGTGGTCGCAAGGACTTTTTCACCGCCTGCTGCTTGCTGCTTGCTGCTACTGCTTGCTGCTGCTGAAATGTGTCGGTCATCCTTGGACCCTAAGAAGGGGTGTAAAACCTCGACAGGGTAAACCCAGCCAGGTAATCAAGACTCACGCCTAGGACCGCGCTTGGTCCTAGTCTTGCTTAACGCATTGGAAATCATCGTGGAGCAAAGCCCGCTTGCTTTGCAGATGTTCCTCCACGGTCAGGCCGATCGCACTGAAACATGGCTCAACAACGGCTTGTTTTCACCTCGAAATCGCCCGGCTCGTGGCACCACGGCATTATTATCATTATTCCCCACCCATTTGCATTCCTTTGATGGCCCAATCGCTATGGAAGAACAACGGCCCTCATTGGAAACACCTACGTGGCAGACCAACGATCGTCCTAAATTTTCAGGATGATCGTCGTGAAAACGGCCCAAAAACAGCCATTTTTGGACACTACATCAGCCGTAGAACGGGCTAGAGGGCTGAAAATGCAATGAAACTTGTTGGTGGTGATGCGTGTTTGCTCCCTGGTTGTTTTGAGCTACTTGGATGCCGGTTTTGAGTCACAGTGTCCTCACAAGGACTTTTGGACCGCCTGCTTACTGCTTGCTGCTTGCTGCTGCTGCTGAAACGTGTTGCGCACCCTTGACCTTACTTTGATGCCGGTTTTGAGCCACAATGTGGTAGCAAGGACTTTTGGACCGCCTATTGCTGCTGCTGCTTGCTGGTCAGGACAATTTTCCTGAATCGCGGCTCAAAAACGGCTCATTTTCACCTCAAAATGGACCACTGTGTGGCACCACGGCATGGTACATGCCTTATTGAGCACCCATTTGCATTCCTATTGATAGCCCAATCGCTATGGAAGAACAATGGCCCTCATTGCAAACGCCCCACTTGACACACCGGCGATCGTCATGAGTTTTCAGGACAATGTCCTCAAAAGAGCCCGAAAACGGCCATTTTTGGACACTAAATCGGCCATAGAACGTGCTAGACGTCTCAAAACGGCACGAAACGTCTTTGTGGTGATGCGTGTTTGCTCCCCGGTCGTTTTGAGCTACTTGGATGCCGGTTTTGAGCCACAATGTGGTCGCAAGGACTTTTTCACCGCCTGCTGCTTGCTGCTTGCTGCTACTGCTTGCTGCTGCTGAAATGTGTCGGTCATCCTTGGACCCTAAGAAGGGGTGTAAAACCTCGACAAGGTAAACCCGGCTCGGTAATCAAGACTCACGCCTCGGACCGCGCTCGGTCCTAGTCTTGCTTAACGCATTGGAAATCACCGTGGAGCAAAGCCCGCTTGCTTTGCAGATGTTCCTCCACGGTCAGGCCGATCGCACTGAAACATGGCTCAACAACGGCTTGTTTTCACCTCGAAATCGCCCGGCTCGTGGCACCACGGCATTATTATCATTATTCCCCACCCATTTGCATTCCTTTGATGGCCCAATCGCTATGGAAGAACAACGGCCCTCGTTGGAAACACCTACGTGGCAGACCAACGATCGTCCTAAATTTTCAGGATGATCGTCGTGAAAACGGCCCAAAAACAGCCATTTTTGGACACTACATCAGCCGTAGAACGGGCTAGAGGGCTGAAAATGCAACGAAACTTGTTGGTGGTGATGCGCGTTTGCTCCCTGGTTGTTTTGAGCTACTTGGATGCCGGTTTTGAGTCACAATGTCCTCACAAGGACTTTTGGACCGCCTGCTTACTGCTTGCTGCTTGCTGCTGCTGCTGAAACGTGTTGCGCACCCTTGACCTTACTTTGATGCCGGTTTTGAGCCACAATGTGGTAGCAAGGACTTTTGGACCGCCTATTGCTGCTGCTGCTTGCTGGTCAGGACAATTTTCCTGAATCGCGGCTCAAAAACGGCTCATTTTCACCTCAAAATGGACCACTGCGTGGCACCACGGCATGGTACATGCCTTATTGAGCACCCATTTGCATTCCTATTGATAGCCCAATTGCTATGGAAGAACAATGGCCCTCATTGCAAACGCCCCACTTGACACACCGGCGATCGTCATGAGTTTTCAGGACAATCATCCTCAAAAGAGCCCGAAAACGGCCATTTTTGGACACTAAATCGGCCATAGAACGTGCTAGACGTCTCAAAACGGCACGAAATGTCATTGTGGTGATGCGTGTTTGCTCCCCGGTCGTTTTGAGCTACTTGGATGCCGGTTTTGAGCCACAATGTGGTCGCAAGGACTTTTTCACCGCCTGCTGCTGCTGCTTGCTGCTACTGCTTGCTGCTGCTGAAATGTGTCGGTCATCCTTGGACCCTAAGAAGGGGTGTAAAACCTCGACAGGGTAAACCCGGCTCGGTAATCAAGACTCACGCCTAGGACCGCGCTCGGTCCTAGTCTTGCTTAACGCATTGGAAATCACCGTGGAGCAAAGCCCGCTTGCTTTGCAGATGTTCCTCCACGGTCAGGCCGATCGCACTGAAACATGGCTCAACAACGGCTTGTTTTCACCTCGAAATCGCCCGGCTCGTGGCACCACGGCATTATTATCATTATTCCCCACCCATTTGCATTCCTTTGATGGCCCAATCGCTATGGAAGAACAACGGCCCTCATTGGAAACACCTACGTGGCAGACCAACGATCGTCCTAAACTTTCAGGATGATCGTCGTGAAAACGGCCCAAAAACAGCCATTTTTGGACACTACATCAGCCGTAGAACGGGCTAGAGGGCTGAAAATGCAACGAAACTTGTTTGTGGTGATGCGCGTTTGCTCCCTGGTTGTTTTGAGCTACTTGGATGCCGGTTTTGAGTCACAGTGTCCTCACAAGGACTTTTGGACCGCCTGCCTACTGCTTGCTGCTTGCTGCTGCTGCTGAAACGTGTTGCGCACCCTTGACCTTACTTTGATGCCGGTTTTGAGCCACAATGTGGTAGCAAGGACTTTTGGACCGCCTATTGCTGCTGCTGCTTGCTGGTCAGGACAATTTTCCTGAATCGCGGCTCAAAAACGGCTCATTTTCACCTCAAAATGGACCACTGCGTGGCACCACGGCATGGTACATGCCTTATTGAGCACCCATTTGCATTCCTATTGATAGCCCAATTGCTATGGAAGAACAATGGCCCTCATTGCAAACGCCCCACTTGACACACCAGCGATCGTCATGAGTTTTCAGGACAATGTCCTCAAAAGAGCCCGAAAACGGCCATTTTTGGACACTAAATCGGCCATAGAACGTGCTAGACGTCTCAAAACGGCACGAAACGTCTTTGTGGTGATGTGTGTTTGCTCCCCGGTCGTTTTGAGCTACTTGGATGCCGGTTTGGAGCCACAATGTGGTCGCAAGGACTTTTTCACCGCCTGCTGCTGCTGCTTGCTGCTACTGCTGAAATGTGTCGGTCATCCTTGGACCCTAAGAAGGGGTGTAAAACCTCGACAGGGTAAACCCAGCCAGGTAATCAAGACTCACGCCTAGGACCGCGCTCGGTCCTAGTCTTGCTTAACGCATTGGAAATCATCGTGGAGCAAAGCCCGCTTGCTTTGCAGATGTTCCTCCACGGTCAGGCCGATCGCACTGAAACATGGCTCAACAACGGCTTGTTTTCACCTCGAAATCGCCCGGCTCGTGGCACCACGGCAGGGCACACGCCTTATTCCCCACCCATTTGCATTCCTTTGATGGCCCAATCGCTATGGAAGAACAACGGCCCTCATTGGAAACACCTACGCGGCAGACCAACGATCGTCCTAAATTTTCAGGATGATCGTCGTGAAAACGGCCCAAAAACAGCCATTTTTGGACACTACATCAGCCGTAGAACGGGCTAGAGGGCTCAAAGTGCAACGAAACTTGTTTGTGGTGATGCGCGCTTGCTCCCTGGTTGTTTTGAGCTACTTGGATGCCGGTTTTGAGTCACAGTGTCCTCACAAGGACTTTTGGACCGCCTGCTTACTGCTTGCTGCTGCTGCTGCTGCTGAAACGTGTTGCGCACCCTTGACCTTACTTTGATGCCGGTTTTGAGCCACAATGTGGTAGCAAGGACTTTTGGACCGCCTATTGCTGCTGCTGCTTGCTGGTCAGGACAATTTTCCTGAATTGCGGCTCAAAAACGGCTCATTTTCACCTCAAAATGGACCACTGTGTGGCACCACGGCATGGTACATGCCTTATTGAGCACCTATTTGCATTCCTATTGATAGCCCAATCGCTATGGAAGAACAATGGCCCTCATTGCAAACGCCCCACTTGACACACCGGCGATCGTCATGAGTTTTCAGCACAATGTCCTCAAAAGAGCCCGAAAACGGCCATTTTTGGACACTAAATCGGCCATAGAACGTGCTAGACGTCTCAAAACGGCACGAAACGTCTTTGTGGTGATGCGTGTTTGCTCCCCAGTCGTTTTGAGCTACTTGGATGCCGGTTTTGAGCCACAATGTGGTCGCAAAGACTTTTTCACCGCCTGCTGCTGCTGCTTGCTGCTACTGCTTGCTGCTGCTGAAATGTGTCGGTCATCCTTGGACCCTAAGAAGGGGTGTAAAACCTCGACAGGGTAAACCCAGCCAGGTAATCAAGACTCACGCCTAGGACCGCGCTCGGTCCTAGTCTTGCTTAACGCATTGGAAATCACCGTGGAGCAAAGCCCGCTTGCTTTGCAGATGTTCCTCCACGGTCAGGCCGATCGCACTGAAACATGGCTCAACAACGGCTTGTTCTCACCTCGAAATCGCCCGGCTCGTGGCACCACGGCATTATTATCATTATTCCCCACCCATTTGCATTCCTTTGATGGCCCAATCGCTATGGAAGAACAACGGCCCTCGTTGGAAACACCTACGTGGCAGACCAACGATCGTCCTAAATTTTCAGGATGATCGTCGTGAAAACGGCCCAAAAACAGCCATTTTTGGACACTACATCAGCCGTAGAACGGGCTAGAGGGCTCAAAATGCAACGAAACTTGTTTGTGGTGATGCGCGCTTGCTCCCTGGTTGTTTTGAGCTACTTGGATGCCGGTTTTGAGTCACAGTGTCCTCACAAGGACTTTTGGACCGCCTGCTTACTGCTTGCTGCTTGCTGCTGCTGCTGAAACGTGTTGCGCACCCTTGACCTTACTTTGATGCCGGTTTTGAGCCACAATGTGGTAGCAAGGACTTTTGGACCGCCTATTGCTGCTGCTGCTTGCTGGTCAAGACAATTTTCCTGAATCGCGGCTCAAAAACGGCTCATTTTCACCTCAAAATGGACCACTGTGTGGCACCACGGCATGGTACATGCCTTATTGAGCACCCATTTGCATTCCTATTGATAGCCCAATCGCTATGGAAGAACAATGGCCCTCATTGCAAACGCCCCACTTGACACACCGGCGATCGTCATGAGTTTTCAGCACAATGTCCTCAAAAGAGCCCGAAAACGGCCATTTTTGGACACTAAATCGGCCATAGAACGTGCTAGACGTCTCAAAACGGCACGAAACGTCTTTGTGGTGATGCGTGTTTGCTCCCCAGTCATTTAGAGCTACTTGGATGCCGGTTTTGAGCCACAATGTGGTCGCAAAGACTTTTTCACCGCCTGCTGCTGCTGCTTGTTGCTACTGCTTGCTGCTGCTGAAATGTGTCGGTCATCCTTGGACCCTAAGAAGGGGTGTAAAACCTCGCCAGGGTAAACCCAGCCAGGTAATCAAGACTCACGCCTAGGACCGCGCTCGGTCCTAGTCTTGCTTAACGCATTGGAAATCACCGTGGAGCAAAGCCCGCTTGCTTTGCAGATGTTCCTCCACGGTCAGGCCGATCGCACTGAAACATGGCTCAACAACGGCTTGTTTTCACCTCGAAATCGCCCGGCTCGTGGCACCACGGCATTATTATCATTATTCCCCACCCATTTGCATTCCTTTGATGGCCCAATCGCTATGGAAGAACAACGGCCCTCATTGGAAACACCTACGTGGCAGACCAACGATCGTCCTAAATTTTCAGGATGATCGTCGTGAAAACGGCCCAAAAACAGCCATTTTTGGACACTACATCAGCAGTAGAACGGGCTAGAGGGCTCAAAATGCAACGAAACTTGTTTGTGGTGATGCGCGCTTGCTCCCTGGTTGTTTTGAGCTACTTGGATGCCGGTTTTGAGTCACAGTGTCCTCACAAGGACTTTTGGACCGCCTGCTTACTGCTTGCTGCTGCTGCTGCTGCTGAAACGTGTTGCGCACCCTTGACCTTACTTTGATGCCGGTTTTGAGCCACAATGTGGTAGCAAGGACTTTTGGACCGCCTATTGCTGCTGCTGCTTGCTGGTCAAGACAATTTTCCTGAATCGCGGCTCAAAAACGGCTCATTTTCACCTCAAAATGGACCACTGTGTGGCACCACGGCATGGTACATGCCTTATTGAGCACCCATTTGCATTCCTATTGATAGCCCAATCGCTATGGAAGAACAATGGCCCTCATTGCAAACGCCCCACTTGACACACCGGCGATCGTCATGAGTTTTCAGCACAATGTCCTCAAAAGAGCCCGAAAACGGCCATTTTTGGACACTAAATCGGCCATAGAACGTGCTAGACGTCTCAAAACGGCACGAAACGTCATTGTGGTTATGTGTGTTTGCTCCCCGGTCGTTTTGAGCTACTTGGATGCCGGTTTTGAGTCACAATGTGGTCGCAAGGACTTTTTCACCTCCTGCTGCTGCTGCTTGCTGCTACTGCTTGCTGCTGCTCAAATGTGTCGGTCATCCTTGGACCCTAAGAAGGGGTGTAAAACCTCGACAGGGTAAACCCAGCCAGGTAATCAAGACTCACGCCTAGGACCGCGCTCGGTCCTAGTCTTGCTTAACGCATTGGAAATCACCGTGGAGCAAAGCCCGCTTGCTTTGCAGATGTTCCTCCACGGTCAGGCCGATCGCACTGAAACATGGCTCAACAACGGCTTGTTTTCACCTCGAAATCGCCCGGCTCGTGGCACCACGGCATTATTATCATTATTCCCCACCCATTTGCATTCCTTTGATGGCCCAATCGCTATGGAAGAACAACGGCCCTCGTTGGAAACACCTACGTGGCAGACCAACGATCGTCCTAAATTTTCAGGATGATCGTCGTGAAAACGGCCCAAAAACAGCCATTTTTGGACACTACATCAGCCGTAGAACGGGCTAGAGGGCTCAAAATGCAACGAAACTTGTTTGTGGTGATGCGCGCTTGCTCCCTGGTTGTTTTGAGCTACTTGGATGCCGGTTTTGAGTCACAGTGTCCTCACAAGGACTTTTGGACCGCCTGCTTACTGCTTGCTGCTGCTGCTGCTGCTGAAACGTGTTGCGCACCCTTGACCTTACTTTGATGCCGGTTTTGAGCCACAATGTGGTAGCAAGGACTTTTGGACCGCCTATTGCTGCTGCTGCTTGCTGGTCAAGACAATTTTCCTGAATCGCGGCTCAAAAACGGCTCATTTTCACCTCAAAATGGACCACTGTGTGGCACCACGGCATGGTACATGCCTTATTGAGCACCCATTTGCATTCCTATTGATAGCCCAATCGCTATGGAAGAACAATGGCCCTCATTGCAAACGCCCCACTTGACACACCGGCGATCGTCATGAGTTTTCAGCACAATGTCCTCAAAAGAGCCCGAAAACGGCCATTTTTGGACACTAAATCGGCCATAGAACGTGCTAGACGTCTCAAAACGGCACGAAACGTCTTTGTGGTGATGCGTGTCTGCTCCCCGGTCGTTTTGAGCTACTTGGATGCCGGTTTTGAGCCACAATGTGGTCGCAAAGACTTTTTCACCGCCTGCTGCTGCTGCTTGCTGCTACTGCTTGCTGCTGCTGAAATGTGTCGGTCATCCTTGGACCCTAAGAAGGGGTGTAAAACCTCGACAGGGTAAACCCAGCCAGGTAATCAAGACTCACGCCTAGGACCGCGCTCGGTCCTAGTCTTGCTTAACGCATTGGAAATCACCGTGGAGCAAAGCCCGCTTGCTTTGCAGATGTTCCTCCACGGTCAGGCCGATCGCACTGAAACATGGCTCAACAACGGCTTGTTTTCACCTCGAAATCGCCCGGCTCGTGGCACCACGGCATTATTATCATTATTCCCCACCCATTTGCATTCCTTTGATGGCCCAATCGCTATGGAAGAACAACGGCCCTCATTGGAAACACCTACGTGGCAGACCAACGATCGTCCTAAATTTTCAGGATGATCGTCGTGAAAACGGCCCAAAAACAGCCATTTTTGGACACTACATCAGCCGTAGAACGGGCTAGAGGGCTCAAAATGCAACGAAACTTGTTTGTGGTGATGCGCGCTTGCTCCCTGGTTGTTTTGAGCTACTTGGATGCCGGTTTTGAGTCACAGTGTCCTCACAAGGACTTTTGGACCGCCTGCTTACTGCTTGCTGCTGCTGCTGCTGCTGAAACGTGTTGCGCACCCTTGACCTTACTTTGATGCCGGTTTTGAGCCACAATGTGGTAGCAAGGACTTTTGGACCGCCTATTGCTGCTGCTGCTTGCTGGTCAAGACAATTTTCCTGAATCGCGGCTCAGAAACGGCTCATTTTCACCTCAAAATGGACCACTGTGTGGCACCACGGCATGGTACATGCCTTATTGAGCACCCATTTGCATTCCTATTGATAGCCCAATCGCTATGGAAGAACAATGGCCCTCATTGCAAACGCCCCACTTGACACACCGGCGATCGTCATGAGTTTTCAGCACAATGTCCTCAAAAGAGCCCGAAAACGGCCATTTTTGGACACTAAATCGGCCATAGAACGTGCTAGACGTCTCAAAACGGCACGAAACGTCATTGTGGTTATGTGTGTTTGCTCCCCGGTCGTTTTGAGCTACTTGGATGCCGGTTTTGAGTCACAATGTGGTCGCAAGGACTTTTTCACCTCCTGCTGCTGCTGCTTGCTGCTACTGCTTGCTGCTGCTCAAATGTGTCGGTCATCCTTGGACCCTAAGAAGGGGTGTAAAACCTCGACAGGGTAAACCCAGCCAGGTAATCAAGACTCACGCCTAGGACCGCGCTCGGTCCTAGTCTTGCTTAACGCATTGGAAATCACCGTGGAGCAAAGCCCGCTTGCTTTGCAGATGTTCCTCCACGGTCAGGCCGATCGCACTGAAACATGGCTCAACAACGGCTTGTTTTCACCTCGAAATCGCCCGGCTCGTGGCACCACGGCATTATTATCATTATTCCCCACCCATTTGCATTCCTTTGATGGCCCAATCGCTATGGAAGAACAACGGCCCTCGTTGGAAACACCTACGTGGCAGACCAACGATCGTCCTAAATTTTCAGGATGATCGTCGTGAAAACGGCCCAAAAACAGCCATTTTTGGACACTACATCAGCCGTAGAACGGGCTAGAGGGCTCAAAATGCAACGAAACTTGTTTGTGGTGATGCGCGCTTGCTCCCTGGTTGTTTTGAGCTACTTGGATGCCGGTTTTGAGTCACAGTGTCCTCACAAGGACTTTTGGACCGCCTGCTTACTGCTTGCTGCTGCTGCTGCTGCTGAAACGTGTTGCGCACCCTTGACCTTACTTTGATGCCGGTTTTGAGCCACAATGTGGTAGCAAGGACTTTTGGACCGCCTATTGCTGCTGCTGCTTGCTGGTCAAGACAATTTTCCTGAATCGCGGCTCAAAAACGGCTCATTTTCACCTCAAAATGGACCACTGTGTGGCACCACGGCATGGTACATGCCTTATTGAGCACCCATTTGCATTCCTATTGATAGCCCAATCGCTATGGAAGAACAATGGCCCTCATTGCAAACGCCCCACTTGACACACCGGCGATCGTCATGAGTTTTCAGCACAATGTCCTCAAAAGAGCCCGAAAACGGCCATTTTTGGACACTAAATCGGCCATTGAACGTGCTAGACGTCTCAAAACGGCACGAAACGTCTTTGTGGTGATGTGTGTTTGCTCCCCGGTCGTTTTGAGCTACTTGGATGCCGGTTTTGAGCCACAATGTGGTCGCAAAGACTTTTTCACCGCCTGCTGCTGCTGCTTGCTGCTACTGCTTGCTGCTGCTGAAATGTGTCGGTCATCCTTGGACCCTAAGAAGGGGTGTAAAACCTCGACAGGGTAAACCCAGCCAGGTAATCAAGACTCACGCCTAGGACCGCGCTCGGTCCTAGTCTTGCTTAACGCATTGGAAATCACCGTGGAGCAAAGCCCGCTTGCTTTGCAGATGTTCCTCCACGGTCAGGCCGATCGCACTGAAACATGGCTCAACAACGGCTTGTTTTCACCTCGAAATCGCCCGGCTCGTGGCACCACGGCATTATTATCATTATTCCCCACCCATTTGCATTCCTTTGATGGCCCAATCGCTATGGAAGAACAACGGCCCTCATTGGAAACACCTACGTGGCAGACCAACGATCGTCCTAAATTTTCAGGATGATCGTCGTGAGAACGGCCCAAAAACAGCCATTTTTGGACACTACATCAGCCGTAGAACGGGCTAGAGGGCTCAAAATGCAACGAAACTTGTTTGTGGTGATGCGCGCTTGCTCCGTGGTTGTTTTGAGCTACTTGGATGCCGGTTTTGAGTCACAGTGTCCTCACAAGGACTTTTGGACCGCCTGCTTACTGCTTGCTGCTGCTGCTGCTGCTGAAACGTGTTGCGCACCCTTGACCTTACTTTGATGCCGGTTTTGAGCCACAATGTGGTAGCAAGGACTTTTGGACCGCCTATTGCTGTTGCTGCTTGCTGGTCAGGACAATTTTCCTGAATCGCGGCTCAAAAACGGCTCATTTTCAGCTCAAAATGGACCACTGTGTGGCACCACGGCATGGTACATGCCTTATTGAGCACCCATTTGCATTCCTATTGATAGCCCAATCGCTATGGAAGAACAATGGCCCTCATTGCAAACGCCCCACTTGACACACCGGCGATCGTCATGAGTTTTCAGCACAATGTCCTCAAAAGAGCCCGAAAACGGCCATTTTTGGACACTAAATCGGCCATAGAACGTGCTAGACGTCTCAAAACGGCACGAAACGTCTTTGTGGTGATGCGTGTCTGCTCCCCAGTCGTTTTGAGCTACTTGGATGCCGGTTTTGAGCCACAATGTGGTCGCAAAGACTTTTTCACCGCCTGCTGCTGCTGCTTGCTGCTTGCTGCTTGCTGCTGCTGAAATGTGTCGGTCATCCTTGGACCCTAAGAAGGGGTGTAAAACCTCGACAGGGTAAACCCAGCCAGGTAATCAAGACTCACGCCTAGGACCGCGCTCGGTCCTAGTCTTGCTTAACGCATTGGAAATCACCGTGGAGCAAAGCCCGCTTGCTTTGCAGATGTTCCTCCACGGTCAGGCCGATCGCACTGAAACATGGCTCAACAACGGCTTGTTTTCACCTCGAAATCGCCCGGCTCGTGGCACCACGGCATTATTATCATTATTCCCCACCCATTTGCATTCCTTTGATGGCCCAATCGCTATGGAAGAACAACGGCCCTCATTGGAAACACCTACGTGGCAGACCAACGATCGTCCTAAATTTTCAGGATGATCGTCGGGAAAACGGCCCAAAAACAACCATTTTTGGACACTACATCAGCCGTAGAACGGGCTAGAGGGCTCAAAATGCAACGAAACTTGTTTGTGGTGATGCGCGCTTGCTCCCTGGTTGTTTTGAGCTACTTGGATGCCGGTTTTGAGTCACAGTGTCCTCACAAGGACTTTTGGACCGCCTGCTTACTGCTTGCTGCTGCTGCTGCTGCTGAAACGTGTTGCGCACCCTTGACCTTACTTTGATGCCGGTTCTGAGCCACAATGTGGTAGCAAGGACTTTTGGACCGCCTATTGCTGCTGCTGCTTGCTGGTCAAGACAATTTTCCTGAATCGCGGCTCAGAAACGGCTCATTTTCACCTCAAAATGGACCACTGTGTGGCACCACGGCATGGTACATGCCTTATTGAGCACCCATTTGCATTCCTATTGATAGCCCAATCGCTATGGAAGAACAATGGCCCTCATTGCAAACGCCCCACTTGACACACCGGCGATCGTCATGAGTTTTCAGCACAATGTCCTCAAAAGAGCCCGAAAACGGCCATTTTTGGACACTAAATCGGCCATAGAACGTGCTAGACGTCTCAAAACGGCACGAAACGTCATTGTGGTTATGTGTGTTTGCTCCCCGGTCGTTTTGAGCTACTTGGATGCCGGTTTTGAGTCACAATGTGGTCGCAAGGACTTTTTCACCGCCTGCTGCTGCTGCTTGCTGCTACTGCTTGCTGCTGCTCAAATGTGTCGGTCATCCTTGGACCCTAAGAAGGGGTGTAAAACCTCGACAGGGTAAACCCAGCCAGGTAATCAAGACTCACGCCTAGGACCGCGCTCGGTCCTAGTCTTGCTTAACGCATTGGAAATCACCGTGGAGCAAAGCCCGCTTGCTTTGCAGATGTTCCTCCACGGTCAGGCCGATCGCACTGAAACATGGCTCAACAACGGCTTGTTTTCACCTCGAAATCGCCCGGCTCGTGGCACCACGGCATTATTATCATTATTCCCCACCCATTTGCATTCCTTTGATGGCCCAATCGCTATGGAAGAACAACGGCCCTCGTTGGAAACACCTACGTGGCAGACCAACGATCGTCCTAAATTTTCAGGATGATCGTCGTGAAAACGGCCCAAAAGCAGCCATTTTTGGACACTACATCAGCCATAGAACGGGCTAGAGGGCTCAAAATGCAACGAAACTTGTTTGTGGTGATGCGCGCTTGCTCCCTGGTTGTTTTGAGCTACTTGGATGCCGGTTTTGAGTCACAGTGTCCTCACAAGGACTTTTGGACCGCCTGCTTACTGCTTGCTGCTGCTGCTGCTGCTGAAACGTGTTGCGCACCCTTGACCTTACTTTGATGCCGGTTTTGAGCCACAATGTGGTAGCAAGGACTTTTGGACCGCCTATTGCTGCTGCTGCTTGCTGGTCAAGACAATTTTCCTGAATCGCGGCTCAAAAACGGCTCATTTTCACCTCAAAATGGACCACTGTGTGGCACCACGGCATGGTACATGCCTTATTGAGCACCCATTTGCATTCCTATTGATAGCCCAATCGCTATGGAAGAACAATGGCCCTCATTGCAAACGCCCCACTTGACACACCGGCGATCGTCATGAGTTTTCAGCACAATGTCCTCAAAAGAGCCCGAAAACGGCCATTTTTGGACACTAAATCGGCCATAGAACGTGCTAGACGTCTCAAAACGGCACGAAACGTCATTGTGGTGATGCGTGTCTGCTCCCCAGTCGTTTTGAGCTACTTGGATGCCGGTTTTGAGCCACAATGTGGTCGCAAAGACTTTTTCACCGCCTGCTGCTGCTGCTTGCTGCTACTGCTTGCTGCTGCTGAAATGTGTCGGTCATCCTTGGACCCTAAGAAGGGGTGTAAAACCTCGACAGGGTAAACCCAGCCAGGTAATCAAGACTCACGCCTAGGACCGCGCTCGGTCCTAGTCTTGCTTAACGCATTGGAAATCACCGTGGAGCAAAGCCCGCTTGCTTTGCAGATGTTCCTCCACGGTCAGGCCGATCGCACTGAAACATGGCTCAACAACGGCTTGTTTTCACCTCGAAATCGCCCGGCTCGTGGCACCACGGCATTATTATCATTATTCCCCACCCATTTGCATTCCTTTGATGGCCCAATCGCTATGGAAGAACAACGGCCCTCATTGGAAACACCTACGCGGCAGACCAACGATCGTCCTAAATTTTCAGGATGATCGTCGTGAAAACGGCCCAAAAACAGCCATTTTTGGACACTACATCAGCCGTAGAACGGGCTAGAGGGCTCAAAATGCAACGAAACTTGTTTGTGGTGATGCGCGCTTGCTCCCTGGTTGTTTTGAGCTACTTGGATGCCGGTTTTGAGTCACAGTGTCCTCACAAGGACTTTTGGACCGCCTGCTTACTGCTTGCTGCTGCTGCTGCTGCTGAAACGTGTTGCGCACCCTTGACCTTACTTTGATGCCGGTTTTGAGCCACAATGTGGTAGCAAGGACTTTTGGACCGCCTATTGCTGCTGCTGCTTGCTGGTCAGGACAATTTTCCTGAATTGCGGCTCAAAAACGGCTCATTTTCACCTCAAAATGGACCACTGTGTGGCACCACGGAATGGTACATGCCTTATTGAGCACCCATTTGCATTCCTATTGATAGCCCAATCGCTATGGAAGAACGATGGCCCTCATTGCAAACGCCCCACGTGACACACCGGCGATCGTCATGAGTTTTCAGGACAATGTCCTCAAAAGAGCCCGAAAACGGCCATTTTTGGACACTAAATCGGCCATAGAACGTGCTAGACGTCTCAAAACGGTACGAAACGTCTTTGTGGTGATGCGTGTTTGCTCCCCGGTCGTTTTGAGCTACTTGGATGCCGGTTTTGAGCCACAATGGGGTCGCAAGGACTTTTTCACCGCCTGCTGCTGCTGCTTGCTGCTACTGCTTGCTGCTGCTGAAATGTGTCGGTCATCCTTGGACCCTAAGAAGGGGTGTAAAACCTCGACAGGGTAAACCCAGCCAGGTAATCAAGACTCACGCCTAGGACCGCGCTCGGTCCTAGTCTTGCTTAACGCATTGGAAATCACCGTGGAGCAAAGCCCGCTAGCTTTGCAGATGTTCCTCCACGGTCAGGCCGATCGCACTGAAACATGGCTCAACAACGGCTTGTTTTCACCTCGAAATCGCCCGGCTCGTGGCACCACGGCATTATTATTATTATTCCCCACCCATTTGCATTCCTTTGATGGCCCAATCGCTATGGAAGAACAACGGCCCTCATTGGAAACACCTACGTGGCAGACCAACGATCGTCCTAAATTTTCAGGATGATCGTCGTGAAAACGGCCCAAAAACAGCCATTTTTGGACACTACATCAGCCGTAGAACGGGCTAGAGGGCTCAAAATGCAACGAAACTTGTTTGTGGTGATGCGCGTTTGCTCCCTGGTTGTTTTGAGCTACTTGGATGCCGGTTTTGAGTCACAGTGTCCTCACAAGGACTTTTGGACCGCCTGCTTACTGCTTGCTGCTTGCTGCTGCTGCTGAAACGTGTTGCGCACCCTTGACCTTACTTTGATGCCGGTTTTGAGCCACAATGTGGTAGCAAGGACTTTTGGACCGCCTATTGCTGCTGCTGCTTGCTGGTCAGGACAATTTTCCTGAATCGCGGCTCAAAAACGGCTCATTTCCACCTCAAAATGGACCACTGTGTGGCACCACGGCATGGTACATGCCTTATTGAGCACCCATTTGCATTCCTATTGATAGCCCAATCGCTATGGAAGAACAATGGCCCTCATTGCAAACGCCCCACTTGACACACCGGCGATCGTCATGAGTTTTCAGGACAATGTCCTCAAAAGAGCCCGAAAACGGCCATTTTTGGACACTAAATCGGCCATAGAACGTGCTAGACGTCTCAAAACGGCACGAAACGTCATTGTGGTTATGTGTGTTTGCCCCCCGGTCGTTTTGAGCTACTTGGATGCCGGTTTGGAGCCACAATGTGGTCGCAAGGACTTTTTCACCGCCTGCTGCTGCTGCTTGCTGCTACTGCTTGCTGCTGCTGAAATGTGTCGGTCATCCTTGGACCCTAAGAAGGGGTGTAAAACCTCGACAGGGTAAACCCGGCTCGGTAATCAAGACTCACGCCTAGGACCGCGCTCGGTCCTAGTCTTGCTTAACGCATTGGAAATCACCGTGGAGCAAAGCCCGCTTGCTTTGCAGATGTTCCTCCACGGTCAGGCCGATCGCACTGAAACATGGCTCAACAACGGCTTGTTTTCACCTCGAAATCGCCCGGCTCGTGGCACCACGGCATTATTATCATTATTCCCCACCCATTTGCATTCCTTTGATGGCCCGATCGCTATGGAAGAACAACGGCCCTCATTGGAAACACCTACGTGGCAGACCAACGATCGTCCTAAATTTTCAGGATGATCGTCGTGAAAACGGCCCAAAAACAGCCATTTTTGGACACTACATCAGCCGTAGAACGGGCTAGAGGGCTCAAAATGCAACGAAACTTGTTGGTGGTGATGCGCGTTTGCTCCCTGGTTGTTTTGAGCTACTTGGATGCCGGTTTTGAGTCACAGTGTCCTCACAAGGACTTTTGGACCGCCTGCTTACTGCTTGCTGCTTGCTGCTGCTGCTGAAACGTGTTGCGCACCCTTGACCTTACTTTGATGCCGGTTTTGAGCCACAATGTGGTAGCAAGGACTTTTGGACCGCCTATTGCTGCTGCTGCTTGCTGGTCAGGACAATTTTCCTGAATCGCGGCTCAAAAACGGCTCATTTTCACCTCAAAATGGACCACTGTGTGGCACCACGGAATGGTACATGCCTTATTGAGCACCCATTTGCATTCCTATTGATAGCCCAATCGCTATGGAAGAACGATGGCCCTCATTGCAAACGCCCCACGTGACACACCGGCGATCGTCATGAGTTTTCAGGACAATGTCCTCAAAAGAGCCCGAAAACGGCCATTTTTGGACACTAAATCGGCCATAGAACGTGCTAGACGTCTCAAAACGGTACGAAACGTCTTTGTGGTGATGCGTGTTTGCTCCCCGGTCGTTTTGAGCTACTTGGATGCCGGTTTTGAGCCACAATGGGGTCGCAAGGACTTTTTCACCGCCTGCTGCTGCTGCTTGCTGCTACTGCTTGCTGCTGCTGAAATGTGTCGGTCATCCTTGGACCCTAAGAAGGGGTGTAAAACCTCGACAGGGTAAACCCGGCTCGGTAATCAAGACTCACGCCTAGGACCGCGCTCGGTCCTAGTCTTGCTTAACGCATTGGAAATCACCGTGGAGCAAAGCCCGCTTGCTTTGCAGATGTTCCTCCACGGTCAGGCCGATCGCACTGAAACATGGCTCAACAACGGCTTGTTTTCACCTCGAAATCGCCCGGCTCGTGGCACCACGGCATTATTATTATCATTCCCCACCCATTTGCATTCCTTTGATGGCCCAATCGCTATGGAAGAACAACGGCCCTCATTGGAAACACCTACGTGGCAGACCAACGATCGTCCTAAATTTTCAGGATGATCGTCGTGAAAACGGCCCAAAAACAGCCATTTTTGGACACTACATCAGCCGTAGAACGGGCTAGAGGGCTCAAAATGCAACGAAACTTGTTTGTGGTGATGCGCGTTTGCTCCCTGGTTGTTTTGAGCTACTTGGATGCCGGTTTTGAGTCACAGTGTCCTCACAAGGACTTTTGGACCGCCTGCTTACTGCTTGCTGCTTGCTGCTGCTGCTGAAACGTGTTGCGCACCCTTGACCTTACTTTGATGCCGGTTTTGAGCCACAATGTGGTAGCAAGGACTTTTGGACCGCCTATTGCTGCTGCTGCTTGCTGGTCAGGACAATTTTCCTGAATCGCGGCTCAAAAACGGCTCATTTCCACCTCAAAATGGACCACTGTGTGGCACCACGGCATGGTACATGCCTTATTGAGCACCCATTTGCATTCCTATTGATAGCCCAATCGCTATGGAAGAACAATGGCCCTCATTGCAAACGCCCCACTTGACACACCGGCGATCGTCATGAGTTTTCAGGACAATGTCCTCAAAAGAGCCCGAAAACGGCCATTTTTGGACACTAAATCGGCCATAGAACGTGCTAGACGTCTCAAAACGGCACGAAACGTCATTGTGGTTATGTGTGTTTGCCCCCCGGTCGTTTTGAGCTACTTGGATGCCGGTTTGGAGCCACAATGTGGTCGCAAGGACTTTTTCACCGCCTGCTGCTGCTGCTTGCTGCTACTGCTTGCTGCTGCTGAAATGTGTCGGTCATCCTTGGACCCTAAGAAGGGGTGTAAAACCTCGACAGGGTAAACCCGGCTCGGTAATCAAGACTCACGCCTAGGACCGCGCTCGGTCCTAGTCTTGCTTAACGCATTGGAAATCACCGTGGAGCAAAGCCCGCTTGCTTTGCAGATGTTCCTCCACGGTCAGGCCGATCGCACTGAAACATGGCTCAACAACGGCTTGTTTTCACCTCGAAATCGCCCGGCTCGTGGCACCACGGCATTATTATCATTATTCCCCACCCATTTGCATTCCTTTGATGGCCCGATCGCTATGGAAGAACAACGGCCCTCATTGGAAACACCTACGTGGCAGACCAACGATCGTCCTAAATTTTCAGGATGATCGTCGTGAAAACGGCCCAAAAACAGCCATTTTTGGACACTACATCAGCCGTAGAACGGGCTAGAGGGCTGAAAATGCAACGAAACTTGTTTGTGGTGATGCGCGTTTGCTCCCCGGTTGTTTTGAGCTACTTGGATGCCGGTTTTGAGTCACAGTGTCCTCACAAGGACTTTTGGACCGCCTGCTTACTGCTTGCTGCTTGCTGCTGCTGCTGAAACGTGTTGCGCACCCTTGACCTTACTTTGATGCCGGTTTTGAGCCACAATGTGGTAGCAAGGACTTTTGGACCGCCTATTGCTGCTGCTGCTTGCTGGTCAAGACAATTTTCCTGAATCGCGGCTCAAAAACGGCTCATTTTCACCTCAAAATGGACCACTGCGTGGCACCACGGCATGGTACATGCCTTATTGAGCACCCATTTGCATTCCTATTGATAGCCCAATCGCTATGGAAGAACAATGGCCCTCATTGCAAACGCCCCACTTGACACACCGGCGATCGTCATGAGTTTTCAGGACAATCATCCTCAAAAGAGCCCGAAAACGGCCATTTTTGGACACTAAATCGGCCATAGAACGTGCTAGACGTCTCAAAACGGCACGAAACGTCATTGTGGTTATGTGTGTTTGCTCCCCGGTCGTTTTGAGCTACTTGGATGCCGGTTTTGAGCCACAATGGGGTCGCAAGGACTTTTTCACCGCCTGCTGCTGCTGCTTGCTGCTTGCTGCTTGCTGCTGTTGAAATGTGTCGGTCATCCTTGGACCCTAAGAAGGGGTGTAAAACCTCGACAGGGTAAACCCGGCTCGGTAATCAAGACTCACGCCTAGGACCGCGCTCGGTCCTAGTCTTGCTTAACGCATTGGAAATCACCGTGGAGCAAAGCCCGCTTGCTTTGCAGATGTTCCTCCACGGTCAGGACGATCGCACTGAAACATGGCTCAACAACGGCTTGTTTTCACCTCGAAATCGCCCGGCTCGTGGCACCACGGCATTATTATCATTATTCCCCACCCATTTGCATTCCTTTGATGGCCCAATCGCTATGGAAGAACAACGGCCCTCATTGGAAACACCTACGCGGCAGACCAACGATCGTCCTAAATTTTCAGGATGATCGTCGTGAAAACGGCCCAAAAACAGCCATTTTTGGACACTACATCAGCCGTAGAACGGGGTAGAGGGCTGAAAATGCAACGAAACTTGTTGGTGGTGATGCGCGTTTGCTCCCTGGTTGTTTTGAGCTACTTGGATGCCGGTTTTGATCCACAATGTGGTCGCAAGGACTTTTTCACCGCCTGCTGCTGCTGCTTGCTGCTACTGCTTGCTGCTGCTGAAATGTGTCGGTCATCCTTGGACCCTAAGAAGGGGTGTAAAACCTCGACAGGGTAAACCCAGCCAGGTAATCAAGACTCACGCCTAGGACCGCGCTCGGTCCTAGTCTTGCTTAACGCATTGGAAATCACCGTGGAGCAAAGCCCGCTTGCTTTGCAGATGTTCCTCCACGGTCAGGCCGATCGCACTGAAACATGGCTCAACAACGGCTTGTTTTCACCTCGAAATCGCCCGGCTCGTGGCACCACGGCATTATTATCATTATTCCCCACCCATTTGCATTCCTTTGATGGCCCGATCGCTATGGAAGAACAACGGCCCTCATTGGAAACACCTACGTGGCAGACCAACGATCGTCCTAAATTTTCAGGATGATCGTCGTGAAAACGGCCCAAAAATAGCCATTTTTGGACACTACATCAGCCGTAGAACGGGCTAGAGGGCTGAAAATGCAACGAAACTTGTTTGTGGTGATGCGCGTTTGCTCCCTGGTTGTTTTGAGCTACTTGGATGCCGGTTTTGAGTCACAATGTCCTCACAAGGACTCTTGGACCGCCTGCTTACTGCTTGCTGCTTGCTGCTGCTGCTGCTGCTGAAACGTGTTGCGCACCCTTGACCTTACTTTGATGCCGGTTTTGAGCCACAATGTGGTAGCAAGGACTTTTGGACCGCCTATTGCTGCTGCTGCTTGCTGGTCAGGACAATTTTCCTGAATCGCGGCTCAAAAACGGCTCATTTTCACCTCAAAATGGACCACTGCGTGGCACCACGGCATGGTACATGCCTTATTGAGCACCCATTTGCATTCCTATTGATAGCCCAATCGCTATGGAAGAACAATGGCCCTCATTGCAAACGCCCCACTTGACACACCGGCGATCGTCATGAGTTTTCAAGACAATCATCCTCAAAAGAGCCCGAAAACGGCCATTTTTGGACACTAAATCGGCCATAGAACGTGCTAGACGTCTCAAAACGGCACGAAACGTCATTGTGGTTATGTGTGTTTGCTCCCCGGTCGTTTTGAGCTACTTGGATGCCGGTTTTGAGCCACAATGGGGTCGCAAGGACTTTTTCACCGCCTGCTGCTGCTGCTTGCTGCTTGCTGCTTGCTGCTGTTGAAATGTGTCGGTCATCCTTGGACCCTAAGAAGGGGTGTAAAACCTCGACAGGGTAAACCCGGCTCGGTAATCAAGACTCACGCCTAGGACCGCGCTCGGTCCTAGTCTTGCTTAACGCATTGGAAATCACCGTGGAGCAAAGCCCGCTTGCTTTGCAGATGTTCCTCCACGGTCAGGACGATCGCACTGAAACATGGCTCAACAACGGCTTGTTTTCAGCTCGAAATCGCCCGGCTCGTGGCACCACGGCATTATTATCATTATTCCCCACCCATTTGCATTCCTTTGATGGCCCAATCGCTATGGAAGAACAACGGCCCTCATTGGAAACACCTACGCGGCAGACCAACGATCGTCCTAAATTTTCAGGATGATCGTCGTGAAAACGGCCCAAAAACAGCCATTTTTGGACACTACATCAGCCGTAGAACGGGCTAGAGGGCTGAAAATGCAACGAAACTTGTTGGTGGTGATGCGCGTTTGCTCCCTGGTTGTTTTGAGCTACTTGGATGCCGGTTTTGAGCCACAATGTGGTCGCAAGGACTTTTTCACCGCCTGCTGCTGCTGCTTGCTGCTACTGCTTGCTGCTGCTCAAATGTGTCGGTCATCCTTGGACCCTAAGAAGGGGTGTAAAACCTCGACAGGGTAAACCCAGCCAGGTAATCAAGACTCACGCCTAGGACCGCGCTCGGTCCTAGTCTTGCTTAACGCATTGGAAATCACCGTGGAGCAAAGCCCGCTTGCTTTGCAGATGTTCCTCCACGGTCAGGCCGATCGCACTGAAACATGGCTCAACAACGGCTTGTTTTCACCTCGAAATCGCCCGGCTCGTGGCACCACGGCATTATTATCATTATTCCCCACCCATTTGCATTCCTTTGATGGCCCGATCGCTATGGAAGAACAACGGCCCTCATTGGAAACACCTACGTGGCAGACCAACGATCGTCCTAAATTTTCAGGATGATCGTCGTGAAAACGGCCCAAAAACAGCCATTTTTGGACACTACATCAGCCGTAGAACGGGCTAGAGGGCTGAAAATGCAACGAAACTTGTTGGTGGTGATGCGCGTTTGCTCCCTGGTTGTTTTGAGCTACTTGGATGCCGGTTTTGAGTCACAATGTCCTCACAAGGACTTTTGGACCGCCTGCTTACTGCTTGCTGCTGCTGCTGCTGCTGAAACGTGTTGCGCACCCTTGACCTTACTTTGATGCCGGTTTTGAGCCACAATGTGGTAGCAAGGACTTTTGGACCGCCTATTGCTGCTGCTGCTTGCTGGTCAGGACAATTTTCCTGAATCGCGGCTCAAAAACGGCTCATTTTCACCTCAAAATGGACCACTGTGTGGCACCACGGCATGGTACATGCCTTATTGAGCACCCATTTGCATTCCTATTGATAGCCCAATCGCTATGGAAGAACAATGGCCCTCATTGCAAACGCCCCACTTGACACACCGGCGATCGTCATGAGTTTTCAGGACAATCATCCTCAGAAGAGCCCGAAAACGGCCATTTTTGGACACTAAATCGGCCATAGAACGTGCTAGACGTCTTAAAACGGTACGAAACGTCTTTGTGGTTATGTGTGTTTGCTCCCCGGTCGTTTTGAGCTACTTGGATGCCGGTTTTGAGTCACAGTGTCCTCACAAGGACTTTTGGACCGCCTGCTTACTGCTTGCTGCTTGCTGCTGCTGCTGAAACGTGTTGCGCACCCTTGACCTTACTTTGATGCCGGTTTTGAGCCACAATGTGGTAGCAAGGACTTTTGGACCGCCTATTGCTGCTGCTGCTTGCTGGTCAGGACAATTTTCCTGAATCGCGGCTCAAAAACGGCTCATTTTCACCTCAAAATGGACCACTGTGTGGCACCACGGCATGGTACATGCCTTATTGAGCACCCATTTGCATTCCTATTGATAGCCCAATCGCTATGGAAGAACAATGGCCCTCATTGCAAACGCCCCACTTGACACACCGGCGATCGTCATGAGTTTTCAGGACAATCATCCTCAAAAGAGCCCGAAAACGGCCATTTTTGGACACTAAATCGGCCATAGAACGTGCTAGACGTCTCAAAACGGTACGAAACGTCTTTGTGGTTATGTGTGTTTGCTCCCCGGTCGTTTTGAGCTACTTGGATGCCGGTTTTGAGCCACAATGTGGTCGCAAGGACTTTTTCACCGCTTGCTGCTTGCTACTTGCTGCTACTGCTTGCTGCTGCTGAAATGTGTCGGTCATCCTTGGACCCTAAGAAGGGGTGTAAAACCTCGACAGGGTAAACCCTGCTCGGTAATCAAGACTCACGCCTAGGACCGCGCTCGGTCCTAGTCTTGCTTAACGCATTGGAAATCATCGTGGAGCAAAGCCCGCTTGCTTTGCAGATGTTCCTCCACGGTCAGGCCGATCGCACTGAAACATGGCTCAACAACGGCTTGTTTTCACCTCGAAATCGCCCGGCTCGTGGCACCACGGCGGGGCACACGCCTTATTCCCCACCCATTTGCATTCCTTTGATGGCCCAATCGCTATGGAAGAACAACGGCCCTCATTGGAAACACCTACGCGGCAGACCAACGATCGTCCTAAATTTTCAGGATGATCGTCGTGAAAACGGCCCAAAAACAGCCATTTTTGGACACTACATCAGCCGTAGAACGGGCTAGAGGGCTCAAAATGCAACGAAACTTGTTTGTGGTGATGCGCGCTTGCTCCCTGGTTGTTTTGAGCTACTTGGATGCCGGTTTTGAGTCACAGTGTCCTCACAAGGACTTTTGGACCGCCTGCTTACTGCTTGCTGCTGCTGCTGCTGCTGAAACGTGTTGCGCACCCTTGACCTTACTTTGATGCCGGTTTTGAGCCACAATGTGGTAGCAAGGACTTTTGGACCGCCTATTGCTGCTGCTGCTTGCTGGTCAGGACAATTTTCCTGAATCGCGGCTCAAAAACGGCTCATTTTCACCTCAAAATGGACCACTGTGTGGCACCACGGAATGGTACATGCCTTATTGAGCACCCATTTGCATTCCTATTGATAGCCCAATCGCTATGGAAGAACGATGGCCCTCATTGCAAACGCCCCACTTGACACACCGGCGATCGTCATGAGTTTTCAGGACAATGTCCTCAAAAGAGCCCGAAAACGGCCATTTTTGGACACTAAATCGGCCATAGAACGTGCTAGACGTCTCAAAACGGTACGAAACGTCTTTGTGGTGATGCGTGTTTGCTCCCCGGTCGTTTTGAGCTACTTGGATGCCGGTTTTGAGCCACAATGGGGTCGCAAGGACTTTTTCACCGCCTGTTGCTGCTGCTTGCTGCTACTGCTTGCTGCTGCTGAAATGTGTCGGTCATCCTTGGACCCTAAGAAGGGGTGTAAAACCTCGACAGGGTAAAACCGGCTCGGTAATCAAGACTCACGCCTAGGACCGCGCTCGGTCCTAGTCTTGCTTAACGCATTGGAAATCACCGTGGAGCAAAGCCCGCTTGCTTTGCAGATGTTCCTCCACGGTCAGGCCGATCGCACTGAAACATGGCTCAACAACGGCTTGTTTTCACCTCGAAATCGCCCGGCTCGTGGCACCACGGCGGGGCACACGCCTTATTCCCCACCCATTTGCATTCCTTTGATGGCCCGATCACTATGGAAGAACAACGGCCCTCATTGGAAACACCTACGCGGCAGACCAACGATCGTCCTAAATTTTCAGGATGATGGTCGTGAAAACGGCCCAAAAACAGCCATTTTTGGACACTACATCAGCCGTAGAACGGGCTAGAGGGCTCAAAATGCAACGAAACTTGTTGGTGGTGATGCGCGCTTGCTCCCTGGTTGTTTTGAGCTACTTGGATGCCGGTTTTGAGTCACAGTGTCCTCACAAGGACTTTTGGACCGCCTGCTTACTGCGTGCTGCTGCTGCTGCTGCTGAAACGTGTTGCGCACCCTTGACCTTACTTTGATGCCGGTTTTGAGCCACAATGTGGTAGCAAGGACTTTTGGACCGCCTATTGCTGCTGCTGCTTGCTGGTCAGGACAATTTTCCTGAATCGCGGCTCAAAAACGGCTCATTTTCACCTCAAAATGGACCACTGTGTGGCACCACGGCATGGTACATGCCTTATTGAGCACCCATTTGCATTCCTATTGATAGCCCAATCGCTATGGAAGAACGATGGCCCTCATTGCAAACGCCCCACTTGACACACCGGCGATCGTCATGAGTTTTCAGGACAATGTCCTCAAAAGAGCCCGAAAACGGCCATTTTTGGACACTAAATCGGCCATAGAACGTGCTAGACGTCTCAAAACGGTACGAAACGTCTTTGTGGTGATGCGTGTTTGCTCCCCGGTCGTTTTGAGCTACTTGGATGCCGGTTTTGAGCCACAATGGGGTCGCAAGGACTTTTTCACCGCCTGCTGCTGCTGCTTGCTGCTACTGCTTGCTGCTGCTGAAATGTGTCGGTCATCCTTGGACCCTAAGAAGGGGTGTAAAACCTCGACAGGGTAAACCCAGCCAGGTAATCAAGACTCACGCCTAGGACCGCACTCGGTCCTAGTCTTGCTTAACGCATTGGAAATCACCGTGGAGCAAAGCCCGCTTGCTTTGCAGATGTTCCTCCACGGTCAGGCCGATCGCACTGAAACATGGCTCAACAACGGCTTGTTTTCACCTCGAAATCGCCCGGCTCGTGGCACCACGGCATTATTATTATTATTCCCCACCCATTTGCATTCCTTTGATGGCCCAATCGCTATGGAAGAACAACGGCCCTCATTGGAAACACCTACGTGGCAGACCAACGATCGTCCTAAATTTTCAGGATGATCGTCGTGAAAACGGCCCAAAAACAGCCATTTTTGGACACTACATCAGCCGTAGAACGGGCTAGAGGGCTCAAAATGCAACGAAACTTGTTTGTGGTGATGCGCGTTTGCTCCCTGGTTGTTTTGAGCTACTTGGATGCCGGTTTTGAGTCACAGTGTCCTCACAAGGACTTTTGGACCGCCTGCTTACTGCTTGCTGCTTGCTGCTGCTGCTGAAACGTGTTGCGCACCCTTGACCTTACTTTGATGCCGGTTTTGAGCCACAATGTGGTAGCAAGGACTTTTGGACCGCCTATTGCTGCTGCTGCTTGCTGGTCAGGACAATTTTCCTGAATCGCGGCTCAAAAACGGCTCATTTTCACCTCAAAATGGACCACTGTGTGGCACCACGGCATGGTACATGCCTTATTGAGCACCCATTTGCATTCCTATTGATAGCCCAATCGCTATGGAAGAACAATGGCCCTCATTGCAAACGCCCCACTTGACACACCGGCGATCGTCATGAGTTTTCAGGACAATGTCCTCAAAAGAGCCCGAAAACGGCCATTTTTGGACACTAAATCGGCCATAGAACGTGCTAGACGTCTCAAAACGGCACGAAACGTCATTGTGGTTATGTGTGTTTGCTCCCCGGTCGTTTTGAGCTACTTGGATGCCGGTTTGGAGCCACAATGGGGTCGCAAGGACTTTTTCACCGCCTGCTGCTGCTGCTTGCTGCTTGCTGCTTGCTGCTGTTGAAATGTGTCGGTCATCCTTGGACCCTAAGAAGGGGTGTAAAACCTCGACAGGGTAAACCCGGCTCGGTAATCAAGACTCACGCCTAGGACCGCGCTCGGTCCTAGTCTTGCTTAACGCATTGGAAATCACCGTGGAGCAAAGCCCGCTTGCTTTGCAGATGTTCCTCCACGGTCAGGACGATCGCACTGAAACATGGCTCAACAACGGCTTGTTTTCACCCCGAAATCGCCCGGCTCGTGGCACCACGGCATTATTATCATTATTCCCCACCCATTTGCATTCCTTTGATGGCCCAATCGCTATGGAAGAACAACGGCCCTCATTGGAAACACCTACGCGGCAGACCAACGATCGTCCTAAATTTTCAGGATGATCGTCGTGAAAACGGCCCAAAAACAGCCATTTTTGGACACTACATCAGCCGTAGAACGGGCTAGAGGGCTGAAAATGCAACGAAACTTGTTGGTGGTGATGCGCGTTTGCTCCCTGGTTGTTTTGAGCTACTTGGATGCCGGTTTTGAGTCACAGTGTCCTCACAAGGACTTTTGGACCGCCTGCTTACTGCTTGCTGCTTGCTGCTGCTGCTGAAACGTGTTGCGCACCCTTGACCTTACTTTGATGCCGGTTTTGAGCCACAATGTGGTAGCAAGGACTTTTGGACCGCCTATTGCTGCTGCTGCTTGCTGGTCAGGACAATTTTCCTGAATCGCGGCTCAAAAACGGCTCATTTTCACCTCAAAATGGACCACTGTGTGGCACCACGGCATGGTACATGCCTTATTGAGCACCCATTTGCATTCCTATTGATAGCCCAATCGCTATGGAAGAACAATGGCCCTCATTGCAAACGCCCCACTTGACACACCGGCGATCGTCATGAGTTTTCAGGACAATCATCCTCAAAAGAGCCCGAAAACGGCCATTTTTGGACACTAAATCGGCCATAGAACGTGCTAGACGTCTCAAAACGGCACGAAACGTCATTGTGGTTATGTGTGTTTGCTCCCCGGTCGTTTTGAGCTACTTGGATGCCGGTTTGGAGCCACAATGGGGTCGCAAGGACTTTTTCACCGCCTGCTGCTGCTGCTTGCTGCTTGCTGCTTGCTGCTGTTGAAATGTGTCGGTCATCCTTGGACCCTAAGAAGGGGTGTAAAACCTCGACAGGGTAAACCCGGCTCGGTAATCAAGACTCACGCCTAGGACCGCGCTCGGTCCTAGTCTTGCTTAACGCATTGGAAATCACCGTGGAGCAAAGCCCGCTTGCTTTGCAGATGTTCCTCCACGGTCAGGCCGATCGCACTGAAACATGGCTCAACAACGGCTTGTTTTCACCTCGAAATCGCCCGGCTCGTGGCACCACGGCATTATTATCATTATTCCCCACCCATTTGCATTCCTTTGATGGCCCAATCGCTATGGAAGAACAACGGCCCTCATTGGAAACACCTACGCGGCAGACCAACGATCGTCCTAAATTTTCAGGATGATCATGGTGAAAACGGCCCAAAAACAGCCATTTTTGGACACTACATCAGCCGTAGAACGGGCTAGAGGGCTCAAAATGCAACGAAACTTGTTGGTGGTGATGCGCGTTTGCTCCCTGGTTGTTTTGAGCTACTTGGATGCCGGTTTTGAGTCACAGTGTCCTCACAAGGACTTTTGGACCGCCTGCTTACTGCTTGCTGCTTGCTGCTGCTGCTGCTGAAACGTGTTGCGCACCCTTGACCTTACTTTGATGCCGGTTTTGAGCCACAATGTGGTAGCAAGGACTTTTGGACCGCCTATTGCTGCTGCTGCTTGCTGGTCAGGACAATTTTCCTGAATCGCGGCTCAAAAACGGCTCATTTTCACCTCAAAATGGACCACTGCGTGGCACCACGGCATGGTACATGCCTTATTGAGCACCCATTTGCATTCCTATTGATAGCCCAATCGCTATGGAAGAACAATGGCCCTCATTGCAAACGCCCCACTTGACACACCGGCGATCGTCATGAGTTTTCAGGACAATCATCCTCAAAAGAGCCCGAAAACGGCCATTTTTGGACACTAAATCGGCCATAGAACGTGCTAGACGTCTCAAAACGGCACGAAACGTCATTGTGGTTATGTGTGTTTGCTCCCCGGTCGTTTTGAGCTACTTGGATGCCGGTTTGGAGCCACAATGGGGTCGCAAGGACTTTTTCACCGCCTGCTGCTGCTGCTTGCTGCTTGCTGCTTGCTGCTGTTGAAATGTGTCGGTCATCCTTGGACCCTAAGAAGGGGTGTAAAACCTCGACAGGGTAAACCCGGCTCGGTAATCAAGACTCACGCCTCGGACCGCGCTCGGTCCTAGTCTTGCTTAACGCATTGGAAATCACCGTGGAGCAAAGCCCGCTTGCTTTGCAGATGTTCCTCCACGGTCAGGACGATCGCACTGAAACATGGCTCAACAACGGCTTGTTTTCACCTCGAAATCGCCCGGCTCGTGGCACCACGGCATTATTATCATTATTCCCCACCCATTTGCATTCCTTTGATGGCCCAATCGCTATGGAAGAACAACGGCCCTCATTGGAAACACCTACGCGGCAGACCAACGATCGTCCTAAATTTTCAGGATGATCGTCGTGAAAACGGCCCAAAAACAGCCATTTTTGGACACTACATCAGCCGTAGAACGGGCTAGAGGGCTGAAAATGCAACGAAACTTGTTGGTGGTGATGCGCGTTTGCTCCCTGGTTGTTTTGAGCTACTTGGATGCCGGTTTTGAGCCACAATGTGGTCGCAAGGACTTTTTCACCGCTTGCTGCTGCTGCTTGCTGCTACTGCTTGCTGCTGCTGAAATGTGTCGGTCATCCTTGGACCCTAAGAAGGGGTGTAAAACCTCGCCAGGGTAAACCCAGCCAGGTAATCAAGACTCACGCCTAGGACCGCGCTCGGTCCTAGTCTTGCTTAACGCATTGGAAATCACCGTGGAGCAAAGCCCGCTTGCTTTGCAGATGTTCCTCCACGGTCAGGCCGATCGCACTGAAACATGGCTCAACAACGGCTTGTTTTCACCTCGAAATCGCCCGGCTCGTGGCACCACGGCATTATTATCATTATTCCCCACCCATTTGCATTCCTTTGATGGCCCGATCGCTATGGAAGAACAACGGCCCTCATTGGAAACACCTACGTGGCAGACCAACGATCGTCCTAAATTTTCAGGATGATCGTCGTGAAAACGGCCCAAAAACAGCCATTTTTGGACACTACATCAGCCGTAGAACGGGCTAGAGGGCTGAAAATGCAACGAAACTTGTTGGTGGTGATGCGCGTTTGCTCCCTGGTTGTTTTGAGCTACTTGGATGCCGGTTTTGAGTCACAGTGTCCTCACAAGGACTTTTGGACCGCCTGCTTACTGCTTGCTGCTTGCTGCTGCTGCTGAAACGTGTTGCGCACCCTTGACCGTACTTTGATGCCGGTTTTGAGCCACAATGTGGTAGCAAGGACTTTTGGACCGCCTATTGCTGCTGCTGCTTGCTGGTCAGGACATTTTCCTGAATCGCGGCTCAAAAACGGCTCATTTTCACCTCAGAATGGACCACTGCGTGGCACCACGGCATGGTACATGCCTTATTGAGCACCCATTTGCATTCCTATTGATAGCCCAATCGCTATGGAAGAACAATGGCCCTCATTGCAAACGCCCCACTTGACACACCGGCGATCGTCATGAGTTTTCAGGACAATGTCCTCAAAAGAGCCCGAAAACGGCCATTTTTGGACACTAAATCGGCCATAGAACGTGCTAGACGTCTCAAAACGGCACGAAACGTCATTGTGGTTATGTGTGTTTGCTCCCCGGTCGTTTTGAGCTACTTGGATGCCGGTTTGGAGCCACAATGGGGTCGCAAGGACTTTTTCACCGCCTGCTGCTGCTGCTTGCTGCTTGCTGCTTGCTGCTGTTGAAATGTGTCGGTCATCCTTGGACCCTAAGAAGGGGTGTAAAACCTCGACAGGGTAAACCCGGCTCGGTAATCAAGACTCACGCCTAGGACCGCGCTCGGTCCTAGTCTTGCTTAACGCATTGGAAATCACCGTGGAGCAAAGCCCGCTTGCTTTGCAGATGTTCCTCCACGGTCAGGACGATCGCACTGAAACATGGCTCAACAACGGCTTGTTTTCACCTCGAAATCGCCCGGCTCGTGGCACCACGGCATTATTATCATTATTCCCCACCCATTTGCATTCCTTTGATGGCCCAATCGCTATCGAAGAACAACGGCCCTCATTGGAAACACCTACGCGGCAGACCAACGATCGTCCTAAATTTTCAGGATGATCGTCGTGAAAACGGCCCAAAAACAGCCATTTTTGGACACTACATCAGCCGTAGAACGGGCTAGAGGGCTGAAAATGCAACGAAACTTGTTGGTGGTGATGCGCGTTTGCTCCCCGGTCGTTTTGAGCTACTTGGATGCCGGTTTTGAGCCACAATGTGGTCGCAAGGACTTTTTCACTGCCTGCTGCTGCTGCTTGCTGCTACTGCTTGCTGCTGCTGAAATGTGTCGGTCATCCTTGGACCCTAAGAAGGGGTGTAAAACCTCGACAGGGTAAACCCAGCCAGGTAATCAAGACTCACGCCTAGGACCGCGCTCGGTCCTAGTCTTGCTTAACGCATTGGAAATCACCGTGGAGCAAAGCCCGCTTGCTTTGCAGATGTTCCTCCACGGTCAGGCCGGTCGCACTGAAACATGGCTCAACAACGGCTTGTTTTCACCTCGAAATCGCCCGGCTCGTGGCACCACGGCATTATTATCATTATTCCCCACCCATTTGCATTCCTTTGATGGCCCGATCGCTATGGAAGAACAACGGCCCTCATTGGAAACACCTACGTGGCAGACCAACGATCGTCCTAAATTTTCAGGATGATCGTCGTGAAAACGGCCCAAAAACAGCCATTTTTGGACACTACATCAGCCGTAGAACGGGCTAGAGGGCTGAAAATGCAACGAAACTTGTTGGTGGTGATGCGCGTTTGCTCCCTGGTTGTTTTGAGCTGCTTGGATGCCGGTTTTGAGTCACAGTGTCCTCACAAGGACTTTTGGACCGCCTGCTTACTGCTTGCTGCTTGCTGCTGCTGCTGAAACGTGTTGCGCACCCTTGACCTTACTTTGATGCCGGTTTTGAGCCACAATGTGGTAGCAAGGACTTTTGGACCGCCTATTGCTGCTGCTGCTTGCTGGTCAGGACAATTTTCCTGAATCGCGGCTCAAAAACGGCTCATTTTCACCTCAAAATGGACCACTGTGTGGCACCACGGCATGGTACATGCCTTATTGAGCACCCATTTGCATTCCTATTGATAGCCCAATCGCTATGGAAGAACAATGGCCCTCATTGCAAACGCCCCACTTGACACACCGGCGATTGTCATGAGTTTTCAGGACAATGTCCTCAAAAGAGCCCGAAAACGGCCATTTTTGGACACTAAATCGGCCATAGAACGTGCTAGACGTCTCAAAACGGCACGAAACGTCTTTGTGGTGATGCGTGTTTGCTCCCCGGTCGTTTTGAGCTACTTGGATGCCGGTTTGGAGCCACAATGTGGTCGCAAGGACTTTTTCACCGCCTGCTGCTGCTGCTTGCTGCTACTGCTTGCTGCTGCTGAAATGTGTCGGTCATCCTTGGACCCTAAGAAGGGGTGTAAAACCTCGACAGGGTAAACCCAGCCAGGTAATCAAGACTCACGCCTAGGACCGCGCTCGGTCCTAGTCTTGCTTAACGCATTGGAAATCACCGTGGAGCAAAGCCCGCTTGCTTTGCAGATGTTCCTCCACGGTCAGGCCGATCGCACTGAAACATGGCTCAACAACGGCTTGTTTTCACCTCGAAATCGCCCGGCTCGTGGCACCACGGCATTATTATCATTATTCCCCACCCATTTGCATTCCTTTGATGGCCCGATCGCTATGGAAGAACAACGGCCCTCATTGGAAACACCTACGCGGCAGACCAACGATCGTCCTAAATTTTGAGGATGATCGTCGTGAAAACGGCCCAAAAACAGCCATTTTTGGACACTACATCAGCCGTAGAACGGGCTAGAGGGCTCAAAATGCAACGAAACTTGTTGGTGGTGATGCGCGTTTGCTCCCTGGTTGTTTTGAGCTACTTGGATGCCGGTTTTGAGTCACAGTGTCCTCACAAGGACTTTTGGACCGCCTGCTTGCTGCTTGCTGCTGCTGCTGAAACGTGTTGCGCACCCTTGACCTTACTTTGATGCCGGTTTTGAGCCACAATGTGGTAGCAAGGACTTTTGGACCGCCTATTGCTGCTGCTGCTTGCTGGTCAGGACAATTTTCCTGAATCGCGGCTCAAAAACGGCTCATTTTCACCTCAAAATGGACCACTGTGTGGCACCACGGCATGGTACATGCCTTATTGAGCACCCATTTGCATTCCTATTGATAGCCCAATCGCTATGGAAGAACAATGGCCCTCATTGCAAACGCCCCACTTGACACACCGGCGATCGTCATGAGTTTTCAGGACAATCATCCTCAAAAGAGCCCGAAAACGGCCATTTTTGGACACTAAATCGGCCATAGAATGTGCTAGACGTCTCAAAACGGCACGAAACGTCATTGTGGTTATGTGTGTTTGCTCCCGGGTCGCTTTGAGCTACTTGGATGCCGGTTTGGCGCCACAATGTGGTCGCAAGGACTTTTTCACCGCCTGCTGCTGCTGCTTGCTGCTACTGCTTGCTGCTGCTGAAATGTGTCGGTCATCCTTGGACCCTAAGAAGGGGTGTAAAACCTCGACAGGGTAAACCCGGCTCGGTAATCAAGACTCACGCCTCGGACCGCGCTCGGTCCTAGTCTTGCTTAACGCATTGGAAATCACCGTGGAGCGAAGCCCGCTTGCTTTGCAGATGTTCCTCCACGGTCAGGCCGATCGCACTGAAACATGGCTCAACAACGGCTTGTTTTCACCTCGAAATCGCCCGGCTCGTGGCACCACGGCAGGGCACACGCCTTATTCCCCACCCATTTGCATTCCTTTGATGGCCCGATCACTATGGAAGAACAACGGCTCTCATTGGAAACACCTACGTGGCAGACCAACGATCGTCCTAAATTTTCAGGATGATCGTCGTGAAAACGGCCCAAAAACAGCCATTTTTGGACACTACATCAGCCGTAGAACGGGCTAGAGGGCTGAAAATGCAACGAAACTTGTTTGTGGTGATGCGCGCTTGCTCCCTGGTTGTTTTGAGCTACTTGGATGCCGGTTTTGAGTCACAGTGTCCTCACAAGGACTTTTGGACCGCCTGCTTACTGCTTGCTGCTTGCTGCTGCTGCTGAAACGTGTTGCGCACCCTTGACCTTACTTTGATGCCGGTTTTGAGCCACAATGTGGTAGCAAGGACTTTTGGACCGCCTATTGCTGCTGCTGCTTGCTGGTCAGGACAATTTTTCTGAATCGCGGCTCAAAAACGGCTCATTTTCACCTCAAAATGGACCACTGTGTGGCACCACGGCATGGTACATGCCTTATTGAGCACCCATTTGCATTCCTATTGATAGCCCAATCGCTATGGAAGAACAATGGCCCTCATTGCAAACGCCCCACTTGACACACCGGCGATTGTCATGAGTTTTCAGGACAATGTCCTCAAAAGAGCCCGAAAACGGCCATTTTTGGACACTAAATCGGCCATAGAACGTGCTAGACGTCTCAAAACGGCACGAAACGTCTTTGTGGTGATGCGTGTTTGCTCCCCGGTCGTTTTGAGCTACTTGGATGCCGGTTTGGAGCCACAATGGGGTCGCAAAGACTTTTTCACCGCCTGCTGCTGCTGCTTGCTGCTACTGCTTGCTGCTGCTGAAATGTGTCGGTCATCCTTGGACCCTAAGAAGGGGTGTAAAACCTCGACAGGGTAAACCCAGCCAGGTAATCAAGACTCACGCCTAGGACCGCGCTCGGTCCTAGTCTTGCTTAACGCATTGGAAATCACCGTGGAGCAAAGCCCGCTTGCTTTGCAGATGTTCCTCCACGGTCAGGCCGATCGCACTGAAACATGGCTCAACAACGGCTTGTTTTCACCTCGAAATCGCCCGGCTCGTGGCACCACGGCATTATTATCATTATTCCCCACCCATTTGCATTCCTTTGATGGCCCAATCGCTATGGAAGAACAACGGCCCTCATTGGAAACACCTACGCGGCAGACCAACGATCGTCCTAAATTTTGAGGATGATCGTCGTGAAAACGGCCCAAAAACAGCCATTTTTGGACACTACATCAGCCGTAGAACGGGCTAGAGGGCTCAAAATGCAACGAAACTTGTTGGTGGTGATGCGCGTTTGCTCCCTGGTTGTTTTGAGCTACTTGGATGCCGGTTTTGAGTCACAGTGTCCTCACAAGGACTTTTGGACCGCCTGCTTGCTGCTTGCTGCTGCTGCTGAAACGTGTTGCGCACCCTTGACCTTACTTTGATGCCGGTTTTGAGCCACAATGTGGTAGCAAGGACTTTTGGACCGCCTATTGCTGCTGCTGCTTGCTGGTCAGGACAATTTTCCTGAATCGCGGCTCAAAAACGGCTCATTTTCACCTCAAAATGGACCACTGTGTGGCACCACGGCATGGTACATGCCTTATTGAGCACCCATTTGCATTCCTATTGATAGCCCAATCGCTATGGAAGAACAATGGCCCTCATTGCAAACGCCCCACTTGACACACCGGCGATCGTCATGAGTTTTCAGGACAATCATCCTCAAAAGAGCCCGAAAACGGCCATTTTTGGACACTAAATCGGCCATAGAATGTGCTAGACGTCTCAAAACGGCACGAAACGTCATTGTGGTTATGTGTGTTTGCTCCCGGGTCGCTTTGAGCTACTTGGATGCCGGTTTGGCGCCACAATGTGGTCGCAAGGACTTTTTCACCGCCTGCTGCTGCTGCTTGCTGCTACTGCTTGCTGCTGCTGAAATGTGTCGGTCATCCTTGGACCCTAAGAAGGGGTGTAAAACCTCGACAGGGTAAACCCGGCTCGGTAATCAAGACTCACGCCTCGGACCGCGCTCGGTCCTAGTCTTGCTTAACGCATTGGAAATCACCGTGGAGCAAAGCCCGCTTGCTTTGCAGATGTTCCTCCACGGTCAGGCCGATCGCACTGAAACATGGCTCAACAACGGCTTGTTTTCACCTCGAAATCGCCCGGCTCGTGGCACCACGGCAGGGCACACGCCTTATTCCCCACCCATTTGCATTCCTCTGATGGCCCGATCACTATGGAAGAACAACGGCCCTCATTGGAAACACCTACGTGGCAGACCAACGATCGTCCTAAATTTTCAGGATGATCGTCGTGAAAACGGCCCAAAAACAGCCATTTTTGGACACTACATCAGCCGTAGAACGGGCTAGAGGGCTGAAAATGCAACGAAACTTGTTGGTGGTGATGCGCGTTTGCTCCCTGGTTGTTTTGAGCTACTTGGATGCCGGTTTTGAGTCACAGTGTCCTCACAAGGACTTTTGGACCGCCTGCTTACTGCTTGCTGCTTGCTGCTGCTGCTGAAACGTGTTGCGCACCCTTGACCTTACTTTGATGCCGGTTTTGAGCCACAATGTGGTAGCAAGGACTTTTGGACCGCCTATTGCTGCTGCTGCTGCTGCTTGCTGGTCAGGACAATTTTCCTGAATCGCGGCTCAAAAACGGCTCATTTTCACCTCAAAATGGACCACTGTGTGGCACCACGGCATGGTACATGCCTTATTGAGCACCCATTTGCATTCCTATTGATAGCCCAATCGCTATGGAAGAACAATGGCCCTCATTGCAAACGCCCCACTTGACACACCGGCGATCGTCATGAGTTTTCAGGACAATCATCCTCAAAAGAGCCCGAAAACGGGCATTTTTGGACACTAAATCGGCCATAGAACGTGCTAGACGTCTCAAAACGGCACGAAACGTCATTGTGGTTATGTGTGTTTGCTCCCCGGTCGTTTTGAGCTACTTGGATGCCGGTTTTGAGCCACAATGTGGTCGCAAGGACTTTTTCACCGCCTGCTGCTTGCTGCTTGCTGCTACTGCTTGCTGCTGCTGAAATGTGTCGGTCATCCTTGGACCCTAAGAAGGGGTGTAAAACCTCGACAGGGTAAACCCGGCTCGGTAATCAAGACTCACGCCTCGGACCGCGCTCGGTCCTAGTCTTGCTTAACGCATTGGAAATCATCGTGGAGCAAAGCCCGCTTGCTTTGCAGATGTTCCTCCACGGTCAGGACGATCGCACTGAAACATGGCTCAACAACGGCTTGTTTTCACCTCGAAATCGCCCGGCTCGTGGCACCACGGCAGGGCACACGCCTTATTCCCCACCCATTTGCATTCCTTTGATGGCCCGATCACTATGGAAGAACAACGGCCCTCATTGGAAACACCTACGCGGCAAACCAACGATCGTCCTAAATTTTCAGGATGATCGTCGTGAAAACGGCCCAAAAACAGCCATTTTTGGACACTACATCAGCAGTAGAACGGGCTAGAGGGCTCAAAATGCAACGAAACTTGTTTGTGGTGATGCGTGTTTGCTCCCTGGTTGTTTTGAGCTACTTGGATGCCGGTTTTGAGTCACAGTGTCCTCACAAGGACTTTTGGACTGCCTGCTTACTGCTTGCTGCTTGCTGCTGCTGCTGAAACGTGTTGCGCACCCTTGACCTTACTTTGATGCCGGTTTTGAGCCACAATGTGGTAGCAAGGACTTTTGGACCGCCTATTGCTGCTGCTGCTGCTTGCTGGTCAGGACAATTTTCCTGAATCGCGGCTCAAAAACGGCTCATTTTCACCTCAAAATGGACCACTGTGTGGCACCACGGCATGGTACATGCCTTATTGAGCACCCATTTGCATTCCTATTGATAGCCCAATCGCTATGGAAGAACAATGGCCCTCATTGCAAACGCCCCACTTGACACACCGGCGATCGTCATGAGTTTTCAGGACAATGTCCTCAAAAGAGCCCGAAAACGGCCATTTTTGGACACTAAATCGGCCATAGAACGTGCTAGACGTCTCAAAACAGCACGAAACGTCTTTGTGGTGATGCGTGTTTGCTCCCCGGTCGTTTTGAGCTACTTGGATGCCGGTTTTGAGCCACAATGTGGTCGCAAGGACTTTTTCACCGCCTGTTGCTGCTGCTGCTTGCTGCTACTGCTTGCTGCTGCTGAAATGTGTCGGTCATCCTTGGACCCTAAGAGGGGGTGTAAAACCTCGACAGGGTAAACCCAGCCAGGTAATCAAGACTCACGCCTAGGACCGCGCTCGGTCCTAGTCTTGCTTAACGCATTGGAACTCACTGTGGAGCAAAGCCCGCTTGCTTTGCAGATGTTCCTCCACGGTCAGGCCGATCGCACTGAAACATGGCTCAACAACGGCTTGTTTTCACCTCGAAATCGCCCGGCTCGTGGCACCACGGCATTATTATCATTATTCCCCACCCATTTGCATTCCTTTGATGGCCCAATCGCTATCGAAGAACAACGGCCCTCATTGGAAACACCTACGTGGCAGACCAACGATCGTCCTAAATTTTGAGGATGATCGTCGTGAAAACGGCCCAAAAACAGCCATTTTTGGACACTACATCAGCCGTAGAACGGGCTAGAGGGCTCAAAATGCAACGAAACTTGTTTGTGGTGATGCGTGTTTGCTCCCTGGTTGTTTTGAGCTACTTGGATGCCGGTTTTGAGTCACAGTGTCCTCACAAGGACTTTTGGACCGCCTGCTTACTGCTTGCTGCTTGCTGCTGCTGCTGAAACGTGTTGCGCACCCTTGACCTTACTTTGATGCCGGTTTTGAGCCACAATGTGGTAGCAAGGACTTTTGGACCGCCTATTGCTATTGCTGCTGCTGCTTGCTGGTCAGGACAATTTTCCTGAATCGCGGCTCAAAAACGGCTCATTTTCACCTCAAAATGGACCACTGTGTGGCACCACGGCATGGTACATGCCTTATTGAGCACCCATTTGCATTCCTATTGATAGCCCAATCGCTATGGAAGAACAATGGCCCTCATTGCAAACGCCCCACTTGACACACCGGCGATCGTCATGAGTTTTCAGGACAATGTCCTCAAAAGAGCCCGAAAACGGCCATTTTTGGACACTAAATCGGCCATAGAACGTGCTAGACGTCTCAAAACGGCACGAAACGTCTTTGTGGTGATGCGTGTTTGCTCCCCGGTCGTTTTGAGCTACTTGGATGCCGGTTTTGAGCCACAATGTGGTCGCAAAGACTTTTTCACCGCCTGCTGCTGCTGCTTGCTGCTACTGCTTGCTGCTGCTGAAATGTGTCGGTCATCCTTGGACCCTAAGAAGGGGTGTAAAACCTCGACAGGGTAAACCCGGCTCGGTAATCAAGACTCACGCCTAGGACCGCGCTCGGTCCTAGTCTTGCTTAACGCATTGGAAATCACCGTGGAGCAAAGCCCGCTTGCTTTGCAGATGTTCCTCCACGGTCAGGCCGATCGCACTGAAACATGGCTCAACAACGGCTTGTTTTCACCTCGAAATCGCCCGGCTCGTGGCACCACGGCATTATTATCATTATTCCCCACCCATTTGCATTCCTTTGATGGCCCAATCGCTATCGAAGAACAACGGCCCTCATTGGAAACACCTACGTGGCAGACCAACGATCGTCCTAAATTTTCAGGATGAACGTCGTGAAAACGGCCCAAAAACAGCCATTTTTGGACACTACATCAGCCGTAGAACGGGCTAGAGGGCTCAAAATGCAACGAAACTTGTTTGTGGTGATGCGTGTTTGCTCCCTGGTTGTTTTGAGCTACTTGGATGCCGGTTTTGAGTCACAGTGTCCTCACAAGGACTTTTTCACCGCCTGCTTACTGCTTGCTGCTTGCTGCTGCTGCTGAAACGTGTTGCGCACCCTTGACCTTACTTTGATGCCGGTTTTGAGCCACAATGTGGTAGCAAGGACTTTTGGACCGCCTATTGCCGCTGCTGCTTGCTGGTCAGGACAATTTTCCTGAATCGCGGCTCAAAAACGGCTCATTTTCACCTCAAAATGGACCACTGTGTGGCACCACGGCATGGTACATGCCTTATTGAGCACCCATTTGCATTCCTATTGATAGCCCAATCGCTATGGAAGAACAATGGCCCTCATTGCAAACGCCCCACTTGACACACCGGCGATCGTCATGAGTTTTCAGGACAATGTCCTCAAAAGAGCCCGAAAACGGCCATTTTTGGACACTAAATCGGCCATAGAACGTGCTAGACGTCTCAAAACGGCACGAAACGTCTTTGTGGTGATGCGTGTTTGCTCCCCGGTCGTTTTGAGCTACTTGGATGCCGGTTTTGAGCCACAATGTGGTCGCAAAGACTTTTTCACCGCCTGTTGCTGCTGCTTGCTGCTACTGCTTGCTGCTGCTGAAATGTGTCGGTCATCCTTGGACCCTAAGAAGGGGTGTAAAACCTCGACAGGGTAAACCCGGCTCGGTAATCAAGACTCACGCCTAGGACCGCGCTCGGTCCTAGTCTTGCTTAACGCATTGGAAATCACCGTGGAGCAAAGCCCGCTTGCTTTGCAGATGTTCCTCCACGGTCAGGCCGATCGCACTGAAACATGGCTCAACAACGGCTTGTTTTCACCTCGAAATCGCCCGGCTCGTGGCACCACGGCATTATTATCATTATTCCCCACCCATTTGCATTCCTTTGATGGCCCAATCGCTATGGAAGAACAACGGCCCTCATTGGAAACACCTACGCGGTAGACCAACGATGGTCCTAAATTTTGAGGATGATCGTCGTGAAAACGGCCCAAAAACAGCCATTTTTGGACACTACATCAGCCGTAGAACGGGCTAGAGGGCTCAAAATGCAACGAAACTTGTTTGTGGTGATGCGCGTTTGCTCCCTGGTTGTTTTGAGCTACTTGGATGCCGGTTTTGAGTCACAGTGTCCTCACAAGGACTTTTGGACCGCCTGCTTACTGCTTGCTGCTTGCTGCTGCTGCTGAAACGTGTTGCGCACCCTTGACCTTACTTTGATGCCGGTTTTGAGCCACAATGTGGTAGCAAGGACTTTTGGACCGCCTATTGCTGCTGCTGCTGCTGCTTGCTGGTCAGGACAATTTTCCTGAATCGCGGCTCAAAAACGGCTCATTTTCACCTCAAAATGGACCACTGTGTGGCACCACGGCATGGTACATGCCTTATTGAGCACCCATTTGCATTCCTATTGATAGCCCAATCGCTATGGAAGAACAATGGCCCTCATTGCAAACGCCCCACTTGACACACCGGCGATCGTCATGAGTTTTCAGGACAATGTCCTCAAAAGAGCCCGAAAACGGCCATTTTTGGACACTAAATCGGCCATAGAACGTGCTAGACGTCTCAAAACGGCACGAAACGTCTTTGTGGTGATGCGTGTTTGCTCCCCGGTCGTTTTGAGCTACTTGGATGCCGGTTTTGAGCCACAATGTGGTCGCAAGGACTTTTTCACCGCCTGTTGCTGCTGCTGCTTGCTGCTGCTGAAATGTGTCGGTCATCCTTGGACCCTAAGAAGGGGTGTAAAACCTCGACAGGGTAAACCCGGCTCGGTAATCAAGACTCACGCCTAGGACCGCGCTCGGTCCTAGTCTTGCTTAACGCATTGGAAATCACCGTGGAGCAAAGCCCGCTTGCTTTGCAGACGTTCCTCCACGGTCAGGCCGATCGCACTGAAACATGGCTCAACAACGGCTTGTTTTCACCTCGAAATCGCCCGGCTCGTGGCACCACGGCATTATTATCATTATTCCCCACCCATTTGCATTCCTTTGATGGCCCAATCGCTATCGAAGAACAACGGCCCTCATTGGAAACACCTACGCGGCAGACCAACGATCGTCCTAAATTTTCAGGATGATCGTCGTGAAAACGGCCCAAAAACAGCCATTTTTGGACACTACATCAGCCGTAGAACGGGCTAGAGGGCTCAAAATGCAACGAAACTTGTTTGTGGTGATGCGCGTTTGCTCCCTGGTTGTTTTGAGCTACTTGGATGCCGGTTTTGAGTCACAATGTCCTCACAAGGACTTTTGGACCGCCTGCTTACTGCTTGCTGCTGCTGCTGAAACGTGTTGCGCACCCTTGACCTTACTTTGATGCCGGTTTTGAGCCACAATGTGGTAGCAAGGACTTTTGGACCGCCTATTGCTGCTGCTGCTGCTGCTTGCTGGTCAGGACAATTTTCCTGAATCGCGGCTCAAAACCGGCTCGTTCTCACCTCAAAATGGACCACTGCGTGGCACCACGGCATGGTACATGCCTTATTGAACACCCATTTGCATTCCTATTGATAGCCCAATCGCTATGGAAGAACAATGGCCCTCATTGCAAACGCCCCACTTGACACACCGGCGATCGTCATGAGTTTTCAGGACAATGTCCTCAAAAGAGCCCGAAAACAGCCATTTTTGGACACTAAATCGGCCATAGAACGTGCTAGACGTCTCAAAACGGCACGAAACGTCATTGTGGTTATGTGTGTTTGCTCCCCGGTGGTTTTGAGCTACTTGGATGCCGGTTTTGAGCCACAATGTGGTCGCAAGGACTTTTTCACCGCCTGCTGCTGCTGCTTGCTGCTACTGAAATGTGTCGGTCATCCTTGGACCCTAAGAAGGGGTGTAAAACCTTGACAGGGTAAACCCGGCTCGGTAATCAAGACTCACGCCTAGGACCGCGCTCGGTCCTAGTCTTGCTTAACGCATTGGAACTCACTGTGGAGCAAAGCCCGCTTGCTTTGCGGACGTTCCTCCACGGTCAGGCCGATCGCACTGAAACATGGCTCAACAACGGCTTGTTTTCACCTCGAAATCGCCCGGCTCGTGGCACCACGGCATTATTATCATTATTCCCCACCCATTTGCATTCCTTTGATGGCCCAATCGCTATGGAAGAACAACGGCCCTCATTGGAAACACCTACGCGGCAGACCAACGATCGTCCTAAATTTTCAGGATGATCGTCGTGAAAACGGCCCAAAAACAGCCATTTTTGGACACTACATCAGCCGTAGAACGGGCTAGAGGGCTGAAAATGCAACGAAACTTGTTGGTGGTGATGCGCGTTTGCTCCCTGGTTGTTTTGAGCTACTTGGATGCCGGTTTTGAGTCACAGTGTCCTCACAAGGACTTTTGGACCGCCTGCTTACTGCTTGCTGCTTGCTGCTGCTGCTGAAACGTGTTGCGCACCCTTGACCTTACTTTGATGCCGGTTTTGAGCCACAATGTGGTAGCAAGGACCTTTGGACCGCCTATTGCTGCTGCTGCTTGCTGGTCAGGACAATTTTCCTGAATCGCGGCTCAAAAACGGCTCATTTTCACCTCAAAATGGACCACTGTGTGGCACCACGGCATGGTACATGCCTTATTGAGCACCCATTTGCATTCCTATTGATAGCCCAATCGCTATGGAAGAACAATGGCCCTCATTGCAAACGCCCCACTTGACACACCGGCGATCGTCATGAGTTTTCAGGACAATGTCCTCAAAAGAGCCCGAAAACGGCCATTTTTGGACACTAAATCGGCCATAGAACGTGCTAGACGTCTCAAAACGGCACGAAACGTCTTTGTGGTGATGCGTGTTTGCTCCCCGGTCGTTTTGAGCTACTTGGATGGCTGTTTTGAGCCACCGTGCCGTTGCAAGGACTTTTTACTGGCCTCTTGCTGCTTGCTGCTTGCTGCTTGCCGCTGCTGCTACTCTGCTTGCTGCTTGTTGTTGATGCTTGCTGCTAAAATGTGTAGCTCATCCTTGGACCCTGAAATGTGGTGTAAAACCTTGACAGGGTAAACCCAGCCAGGTAATCAAGACTCACAACTACGACCGAGCTGGATCCTAGTCTTGCTTAACACATTCGAAATTACCATGGAAGAAAGATTGTTTGCTTTGTAGATTTGCTTCTACAGTTAGGACAATTGTCCTGAAACACAGCTCAAAAACGGCTCATTTTCACCTCAAAATGGAACACCGTGGTTAGGCCACTTGAGGAGATTGTAATCTTCATTCCGCCGCCTCATTTTGTTCCACACTTGAGACCTTTTTTTCATGGGCATGACCAAACCATGCCCACATGCCCACGGAATTGCCACTTCGAGTGCTTGTGACCTTCATGCTGCAGCTTCTTTGCATTGCATGTTCAAAACTTTTCTTCGTTGGCAGGACCAAACCATGTCCCTGGGGTTGCCACTGAAAGACAGTTGCGCACTCTAGACATGCCCTCTTGTACGAATTGTAGCCAAGTTTGCAAACATGAACACCCTTCGGCCTTTGGCAAGCAACCACAAATGACTATAGTGCTGGCGGCGCCACCGGCTGCGAAGCTCAAGCCATTGCTATTACTTGAGTCCGGTCACCCCAGGTGAAACACATGTTAAGCTTTTCAATGCAACTTAGTCTTTAGACTTATTAGGCTGAAGCTGCACACTAAGTTTCAAGTAATGTTTGCGAACATCTTGAGCACAACTGGCCCCCAACAGAGTCAAAGCCATGATGACCTTGTTCTTGGACTTGGCAATAGTGATCTAACTTCAACCAATTTGGATCCTGGCACGGCGGAAAAGTGACATGGCACCCAGGCCGTAAGCGGCACATTGATGAGGAAGAAGAAGAAGATGATGACGATGCTACGGGTGGGGAAGTTGAAGCAAATGTTGTTGAAGAGGCGTATGGCGACAATGAGGACGCTTTAGGAGGTGAAGTTGCATGGCATGTGGTTGACGGTGCTGATGGGGAAGAACAGAAGAATGGTGTCTGCGCTTTGAAGGTGAACTTGGTGAGGCATCATTGTCAGGTACACGTTGCTTACCTTTCCGTTCCGGTCTTTGTTGTCCATGTTCATCAAGCAACGTTCTTGCTTTAGCGCCAACTCCCCCCGCCCCCACCCGTGCGCCTCGTTAGCGCCAAACTCCCCCCCTCTCACCTCGTTACCGCCACCCCCCCCCCCCCCCCCCCGCCGCCTTGTTAGCGCCAACCCCCCCCCCCCCCCCCCACCGCTGTGCACCTCGTTGGCGCCAAACCCCCCCCCCCCCCGGCGGTCTCAGTCAAACTATGGTTGTAAATTGGTTGCAAGTGATCCACATTAGATGTGCGGTCATTTTGAGGTACCAGGATGCCAGCTTCGAGTCACAGTGATGATGGTCCTGAACTTTCAGGATGATCCTCCTGAAAACTAACTCAAAAAAGGCTGGAAATGGCCATTTTTGAACACCAAATCGGCGATAGAACGGGGTAGGCAGCTTGAAACTGCCAAAAATTGGTTGCAAGAGATCCGCATTAGCTGTGCAGTCATTTTGAGGTACTGGGATACCAACTTTGTCACAGTGTTGATGGTGCTGAACTTTCAGGATGATCGTCCTGAAAACTGTCGGTGTGAGCGGCATGTACTCCCATTTTGGGTATTCGTAGAGCACACTCGAAGGGTTCAACTGTGAGAAGTGTTTTTATACAACAGTTGCCCATGCCAATATCCCTGTCTTTGCTGGGCCTCCACCCCTCCCTTATGGCAGAGCAATTTTCTAGTCACCCAGGCAAAGACATGCAAATGTGTGGACGTGGGTTGCTACCATAGGGTGAGCAGGAGGGATGAGCAACAGTAACTAATCCCCTTTGGTTTGTGACAGTTCAAGATGTAACAACACATACCGCTGGCAGTATGGTGGTTGCCTGCTGTTTGGCAATCTGTGGCGCAATTGGAGGTGCTTGCACAGGATGTGGAGGTGCACGACCAGATGCATGTGGTTCTCGAAATGCTGATGGGTGATTTTCTGACACTGGTTCCTGTGAGCCTGCAGGCTTCTCAGGTCTGGATGGGACTGGCTGAGGTGATGATTGCGATGATTGCTGTGCCTGCGGCTGGAGAGCAGTAGATGACTGGGTTGCGGCTTGCAGGCCATGTTGTTCCTGGCTGGGGGCTTGTGACACCTGTAAGGGAGACAAATAGAAGCATGAGAGGAGAGAGTCAGCAAAATGTGGTGGGGGGAGGGTAAAAGTAGAAACTAAGTGAATCAAGAATGTGGCAATTTGAGATTGGTCGTGGAAAGAAAAGGGTAGCTAAGGAGAAAGGATGAAGGGAGGGGAAAAGAGAATGAGTCAAATGTGAAGCAGCAGCAGGAATCCAGAGCTCTCATGCGGAGGGGGGTGGTTGCATCGAAGTTGGCAATTTATTGTGTCATACAGCACCAAGAATTGTGCCCAAGGGCAGATGGTCTTTGAATTCCTGAGCTTTGTGTGCCAAAGTCCTTGAAAATGGCCACCCCCCAACCAAAACATGGCTCAAAAGGAAAACCTGGTCTTAGAAGGCTCAAGTAGATTGCTAGTCAGCTCAATATTTGGACGTCATTGGACGCATGCCAATCCATCTTAGGCTACCAAAAGTCCCAAGACAAAAGTGGGTCAAGCACGCACACCGAATTCTAACCCTGGGCTAGGGTTAGGTTTAGTTTTGGGGTTCAAAATGGAGAGCAATGATGTGGCAAAAGGCAGCCATGAACAAAATTTGGAAGATCTTGTTCAGCCTAACCAGCATGGCTGCCATGACTAAACCAGCTAGCTACAAAGATTAGGGTTACGTTTAGGGTGATGGTATGGTTGGAGGGAGGGCAAGGGGAGGTCAGGGGAGCCCGTGATTGCTCGACCTTGGGGGCATGTACCCCCCCAAATTGACCCTCCCGCCCCCCCCCCCCACCCCAACCCCCATCGCCTCTCCCGAACCGCCCCTCCCCCAAGGGGCCTTTCGGCCAATAGTTCGTAGGAGGAGTAGTCCACATCAAACCCCAGAGTTGGGCCCCCCGTGGGCATCACACCCCTATTCAAGGGGGTGAATTGTTGGTTCAACCCCTGGCTTTATGGGGGGAGAGGGCGCGTGAACTCTGCACAGCTCTCTCCCTCCGCCCCTCTACCTCTGCACATAGGCCTGAGGATGACAAAAGGAGCACGAGCGGTACCCAAAAATACCGGTTGTTTGGGCTGTTTAGTGGAACTTTTGGAAATTTTTGGAAATTCGACCTTTTCCGAAACCGTCTTGTCGCCCCTGGATGGGTTTCCCTCAAAAACCCCAAAATTGCCGTTGTTTAGGCTAGTCGTCGGTGGTCATGACTTTTGTATGATTGTTAAGGGCCGGACGAGATTCCACTGTCGACTAGTCCCTGCCTTGCTTTCGCTTGCGCTAGGATTTGGTCACTTGCGTCATCTACATGGGTGTGCCTGTGTTTTTGGCCCCTCTCTTTTCCTCTCTTTAGCTCCAAACATGTTTGGATGTTTTCGTTCTCGTGTTATTCTAGGCTAGACATTCTAGTATTGTTTTTGCAAGCGAAGCGGTCATTCGCTAGAACAATACTAGAATGAAACTAGAACAAAACTCAAAACTTTTTTGGGTTGAAACCCGGGTCAATAAATTCAAAATTGATTGGGGATTGGATGGTGGGGGTCCCGGGTGCTATCTTGAGGTTTGGCCCCCTCATGGAGCCTCACCAATGAGGATTGGATCATTGCAAAAACAGCCACTTGGGGGTTCATTCCTTGGGGTAGATTCTGTACCAGGTGGACTTGCCAAAGGCAAATACAAAATTTCCAAATTTGCCCCTTTTCCGGTTCCTTTTGTCGCTTTTGGTCATCATTTGGTGACAATACCGGTACACTCTAGCAGCCATGGGGACCTAGGCAGTGGTTGCTTGGGCAATGTAGCCTGGGTCACAGTTGCTTGTAATTCCCTGAAATTGTTGTTTTTAGGTTGTGCAGTGGCACCTTAAAATCACCTCAAAGAGGTTGTGAAATCAAACCCACACAATTGGAAAGTTTGTAACATGACATCCCAAGTCCCACAAACCTAGTGAGGTACCTCACGGTCACTAAAGCGGCGAAAAACACTGACATACCAACAAGTGGCGACAAATTGCATAAACTGCACAAGCGCTTATCCCACTGTGCCTAGAGAAACACCACGGAGTCACAACCGCAAACCACTTGTTTAGCTGAAACAAAAAAAGCAAAAGATACGTGACTTTTGACCCCCCAAGGGGCCATCCTTGTGACACTTTTTGACCCCACCCCGGCCCCCCCACTCAAGTGGGTTTCAGTAGGGCGTGTGTGTGGGGGGGGGGGGGGGTCTGCCCAAGAAATCATTGGGAGACACTTTTATTGTACAAAATATTGGGCGCCGCCCACGTGGCCCAGTACAAGAATGGGACACCCTCCCTACAAGCAGTGGGTTGTACAGCCGTGCCCCTATTGCGCCTTCTGAGGCACGATGTCATCCTGTGCATCCTCCATTGCGTTATGGCCATGGGACGGCCGCAAGGGGCCTTGATACAGTCCCTTGCGGACCAGCTGCACCAGAGGACAAGGTGTAGGCGGAGAAGGTACCGGTGGACAACCGCCACCAGTGGTCTGTGCTGCACCAGATCACACTGGAAGGGGAGGAGGTGCAAAACTTGCCACCTAGCCTGTCATTGCCGGGATGGCAGGAGCCTTGGTGGTCCCAAAGCGAAGGAGGCCCCCGCACCAACGTGGCAGGAGCTTCGGTGGTCCCCAATGGACTGAGGCCTCTCCACTGATTAGGCAGGAGCCTCGGTGATCCCAAAGCAAAGGAGGCCCCCGTGCCAATGCGACGGGAGCCTCGGTGGGATCTTGGGGGGTGCCATCACACTCCCCAAAATACAAAGCTGTGCTGCAAATGGGTCTTTTGCTCCAGAACCTGTACTGCAGCTACCAGCCGCAAGTTCCAACACACCCGGTGTGCACAAGTTGTTGCGAACAACCGCAAACATGGGGTGAAACCGGGGTCCATGTCCGATTGCTGGGTGTTTTTGAACAACAACTGTGCATCCGTTCTGGCGGCCATCCACCCATCTGGGTTGGCAATATTTTGCCGCGTTGTCCAAGACACAATGAACTGTTTTCAAACAGCTGCGTACAATGAACATTCGTGTGCGCGTCAGGATTGTGTATAAAGTTTGATGTCTGATGTCTGATAAGGGGTGTTGTGTGTGCGGTCTGTCCAAGAAGATGTCTGATATTCTTGTCTATTGGAAGTGGGTCTAGGGGTCTAATGTCTAAAGGAAATTGGGAGAAACTATCCCTAAATCACCCCCCCCCCCTTGCCGTTGTCCACACCAAATTCTTCACAGGAACCCCCCCCCCCCCCCCTTGACCCACCCATCCCCCCCCCCCCCCACTATCAGGTGCCTTTCATCCCACCCCCCAAGGAAAAAAGGCGCCACAAAAAACAGAACACACAAACCCCCCCCGTTTGGAAAACAATTGCACGCACACCTGTTGTTGACAGCAGACAGCACCTGTGACAATCAGAAACATGGCAACACAAAAATAAAAACCACTTTGAGCACCACAACGGGGCAATGGGGAAAATGGGTGAGCAGCAAAAGTGGCCAAGGAAAAATACACTTTGGGAAAGGGAAAGGGGAAAGGGGAAAGGGGAAAGGGGAAAGGGGAAAGGGGAAAGGGGAAAATATGGGAGCAGGAAAAGTGGGAAAATTGAACGACCACCACACAAAACGGCCATACATAGCACTGAAAACCAAATGGGAAATGTGGGGGAAATGTGCCAAACAGGGAAAGGGGCAGAAATCTCAACGGATAGCATCCTGACCATGGCAATTGGCATCAGTTAAATTCGGATCCACACGTAAAATGGTCATGGTACACCATAGAACACCAAATGTGGCAACACGGAAAATGGGCAAAATCTTCAAAGAGAGCGCACAACAACAAACAGGCACATGCAAATACGTGGGCATCCTCTCATTCATCGATGAGTCCATCCATGTCATCCACTGGCTGCGAGCAACTGGGCTGGGAGCTGCTTGGTGGTGCCGCAGAACGCGTGACACGGTCCGTGTCTGGCACAAACGCATCCCATTCTTCCAACAATGGCAATGCGTGCTGCGTAGCAAGGTCCCGCAGTTCCCGCCGAGTGTTGTTACTTGCCACCTTTATACCAAGCACATCAAGACAATGCACCAACGCCACCCTCGTCCAATCACGGACCCTGCCATTCTGCACTGCCATTACCAACTTCGCCTGCATCCTAGCCACACTGCGCCCCTTATTTGGCTTGCGCGTTGTGGCCAATTCGTCTGCACTATTGTTCTCCCCCTCATCACAGACATCACCTACAACATTCACCACCACGTCCCCACAAGGACGCGGGCTTGCGCAAAAGCATCCATGACACACTAGACATGTATTGCACCAGATGCGAACCTCCTTCTTGCATGTGGCACACTCCATACCTCTGCGAAAAGTGATGAAGTCGTGGTTGCCAGCATGCGAGTCAGGGGTCCCATCTGGTGCCACAGTGCGTACCACCATCTGGTGCCGTTCTGTACCCTTTCCTGAGGGGGCCGTGGATGCTAGTGGTGTACCCGGCCCTCCAAAGAAGGGCAGGTTGTCACCATCATCAGCCACTGCTTCATTACCTTGTAGACACTGCAGCATCGCAGCTTCAAGAGATTCTCTTTCACTTACCTTCCTTGAAACCCTCTGTCTTGGGTGCAGATCGAAGCGTGCACGGGCAGCCAAGTGGCGTGCCACTGCAACACCTTGTCCCTTTGCCCATTGTTGTAAAGGGGGCAAGTTGGAATGCAATGCCATGCACATGCTGAGGACATGTGTCTCCACAATGTCATGCATATTGCTGCAGAACCTCCCACGCAAAGAGATGGCACGCTCTACTGCAGCTTCAGCGGGGCAATACGTTCGCAATAATGCGAGAACGCGCCACACATTGACCCACTGTGCATGTGCCCTTTCGGGTGCCAATGCCTCCCACATCTTGGACATTTGCACAGTTGCAAAGTGCTGCACCATGTGCTCCTTAAGGTCTGCCCACTCTACCAAGGCACGGTCACAGTTCACATGTGCCGCGCACAACTCTTCTTGGTGTGCAGCCATAAACTGACGCAACTGCTCTACCCCATATGCAGCACGCTCATTGACCGGGAGGCCAAGGAAACGGCCATGGTCCAACAATACTGCGCACTCCAACACCCCCCTGGGGTCAATGGTTGCCTGCCCCTCCTTGATGCCTGCAAGCAACGCATCAGTTACTGCACGCGCCTGAACGCCAGGAAAAGGAGGGGTTGTTACACACTTCTGCCCACCCGAATCAAAATGCACCAACTGCACACCATGCCATGCACCGGTCGCAGTTTGCTCCTTGAAGTGCAACCACCCTCGACCCTCCTCGCAAGCCACCTTCTGCAACCGGGCTTGTAGCATACCTGCGGCAGTGGCTAAGTGTGCACCTGTGGGCGCGCGCAGTTGTGCCAGACTGTTAAAACACCGCATGCCATGCAAGATGTCCCCATAAACCACCCCCCATGCAAGCAAACTGGCATCATGGCAGTCCTCCCACACATCCTCCTCCTTGGTAGAGTGCTGCACCTTGGAATCCAAGTGTCGTGCCACCCAGGGGACATTGGCCAAAAAAGCAGTGTTGCGCCGTGCATTTGCCTGTGACCACCTGATGCGATGACTTGTGGGGATCAGTTGCAAGCCACTACGGTTATCCTGCACATGCTTCTGCACACACTTTTGCAACTCCTTCCACTGCCGTGCCCCACTGTACAAGCCTCGCTGCCGATCGACGGCCGCCATGTAATCAACATGGGTCGCGCCGGCAGCCTCCAGCGCAAGACCCAACTTGCGCTGCAACACATGGCACGGCTCACCCAAGGGTGTCATCAACACCAACCACTTCCCAATCAAGGCAAACACATTGCTCTCAATGACAGAGACATCAACAACGTGCCGCGCACTGGCACCCCGCACACCAAGGTTGGAAGCCCCGTCCACTGCAAAGGTCACTACCCTCTTTGCCCACCAATCGCGGTCGGGAATCCAGGACAGCAGAACGCATTCCAACTGTGTTGCAATCTCATGCGCATCACCACAGGCCACATCCAACACCCCAAGGAACACCTCACACATGCCCCCAGGGCCAGTCCCCGGGAAAATAAGCAGAATGGCGTACTCATTGACGCGATGCCTCTGCCTATCTGAGCCGTCAAGCAACACTGCAATGAACGTTGCCAGGAATAAGGTGTGCGTCACCTCATCCTGCATGGCATCATGCATTGCTGCAATAGCCTTCTCAACTATCCACCGCCGTGATGCATGGTGCCCAGGGGCAGATGTCAGAGAACAGTGCAGAAGAATGCGCTCACTTATAGACGGACGGAAGTGCACATGCGTAACCCAATATACACCTCAACCAACGGTGACAGAATGGCTGCCTCAGCATCCGACATAGCCACACCAATGTCCATGGCTTCCCCCCTGACAAACACAACGGTCGCTCCCACCACCACAGTTGTGGCAGCAGCAGTGGGGCACAATGCGCGATATCGCTCTGCACAATGCACCTTGAAACTGTCCTCGGCCAATCGGTGGTGGTGCCCTAGCCTATGCAGATTCTTTCGGTTTGATGTTGTGCCACGTGATAACCCCAAGGCTTTCCAACACCTCCTTCCGCCACGTTTTTGGGCCAGAGGTCTTCATGCGCATCGCTACAGCATATGTTCCCAATACCAAGGCTTCACTTTTCTTAGGGGGACGCGCCACCCCAGGAATGCCACACACATTTGCCCACGCACAACACACACACTCAACACCCCCACTTGTCGTGAACTGATACTGCCAATGGGCGGCTACAAACATTTGTAGTGTCTTTGGACCACTGTCTAGTTGCATGGGAGTGGCCTGCATCAACACACACAATGCGTCCTTCCCCAATGCGGCCAATGCAACAGACCTCAACCTGTCTTGCTCGACTGATTGTGCCACTGAGGATTGTGACATGCCATGCTCTGCATGCCGCGCATCCCACTCTTTTGCATGCCGTGGTCTCAGTTGCATCTGGTGTGCTTCAACACGCACTCTCAGATGCCTTGCCACTCGCACCTTGCGCTTCTGCAGCAACTGTGCCACTGCCTCAACAAATTCTGAGGACGTTTGTAGCGGCGCCGAGGCAGCCACACACATCTCATTAGGCATGCTCTGGGCATGCGTACTCATGTCCCCTACCCTTGAAGCACTCTGTGTTGCAGTTGGGGAAGGGGGGGGTGCGCCTTGTGCCAGCGCCATGGCTGGCACAGAGGCGTCCATAGGCATGCTCTGGGCATGCATAGGCCTGTTCCTGATGTACCCAACCCTTGATGCACCCTGTGTTGAAGGAGGGGTGGGGGGGGACGCACCTGGTGCCAGCGCCATGGCTGGCACCGAGGTGTCAGTAGGTACGCTCCGGGCATCCCGTGTCTGACCAGGGGCCGGCGGTCCTATCCGTTGGGAGGCACGCTGCGACATGTTTGGTACAACCAAATCTGTCTGTTTCCGCTTGTATAGCAGAAACGTCGCCTTTCGCGGGTCGGGGGGGGGATTCATGGCCTTCACCGTGGTGTCGTTACACAACCACCACCTGTCGTGGACAACGACATGCACCACAAAGTGACCCTCCTCCCTCGTCGCTCCAATGTGCAACACCATGGCATGCAAGGACCATTGCCACCCCAGGCAATCGAGAAACTCATGGTCCACAACCAACTTGTACTCCTGCTGGTTGTGGACATGTAACCCCACGACCTCGTTGTACACCACCGATGTATACATTGGTACACGGACACGGGGGGGGGGGGGGGTTGTCAGGTAACCCAACCGGTCTCCCCTTCATTCCCTCCTTCACGCGCTGTCGCACACTCTGCCCCTGGTTCGTCACATGCAATATCTGCGCTGGCATGGCTGTCTCCCCCCCCTCCCGCAGAACCTTCACCCCACAGGCACCACAGTATTGCCAGAACTGCTCGTACGACAAACAACATGTCAGAGCAACCACCCCAGCGGCCGTGAGCTTGGGCACCATGTACTTCCAACACTCGGGCATCTCCGCCTGCCGCATCCATTGGAATTTTGGTGCAGGGGCTTTGCACTTGCATCGCCCGCTGCATCGGCACACCGTCTCACACATGGCATCCTCCATTGCCAGCCTCTCAGCAATGTCCTGTGGATTGTATGCACCACCTCCTCCATGTGCCACAACACCCTGCCACAATGGTCCCTAGACACCCTCCTCGTCCAGGCATCCTGCGTGCTGTCCTTCATGTCCACCCGACGCCACCAACAGACACTGCAGCGTGGTACCCAACCAACACTAGTTGTACCCATGTGGATTCTCCATTCCCCATGGTCGCCGCGGTGCTCCACCAAGTGGCCCACTATGCACCTGCATGTAAGCGGAATGCTGTCTCATTGAGGAATGCACGGTCCCGCGGCGGGAGTGTCCATCAGTCACCACGGGGGTACAACACCACCAACCTCCTCTCCCCGTGCCAAGAACAAGTGCCATGCCATGCACCCGTACGTACAAGAACCGGTTGCTGGCATACATTGTACGTGGCGCCAACCCGTGTAACACCATCCAAGCATTCCATACTACATCTCCGTCCACCCCGACCATTACATACACCACCTACCTCCACCCATATGTGTCCCCGTGTGTGCTGGCCGGTGGAAAACACTGCCGACCAAGGGGACACGTCATGCACATGCTGATGCGGTTTTGTGAGCACATTGCAAGACAATTGCATGGTGGTCCATGTGAACCAATCAGGCAACATCTGCCTTGCCATCTTGTTCACCAAGGTCACCAGTGGCTTGTAGTTGCGTGTCCGTTGCACTAGACGAGTGCGGCAGCAGTCTGTTGCATTGGTGTGGCCCTTCATACCACCAACCCCTAGTTGCAAATGCCACGCTCTAACCCCCCCAACCGGCCCACGCTTGTATGCCAAGATGCCCATCATCCCGTGCAACGTGCAAAAGGGGGCTACCTGCAGCGAATGGTCAAAGACTGCACCCCGAAAATGACCACCTCCTTTGACACCATCTCGTTCCGCCTCGGCAATAACCAGCACCGTCGCCCGGTGGCACTGCTCCTCCATATCCCCACAGTCACGGTAGTGCAGCGGATGCTCCCGTCTAGGCACCCAAACAGTAGCGGATGTCAACGCGCTGTCGATCCCAAACCCTGACGTCACAATGCTGTACCTGTCTCATCGCAGCAACACCACACTACCGTTCACATGCTTCGCCAAGGCAGCAAAGTGGTCAGCCATTCCCCGTTGGGGCCGGCCACGCCATGTGTCCTTCTCAAGATCCCGGTTCACAGATAGTGTAGACTCTTGAATTGAAAGCCCACACATGTCGCGAAACACGGCGATGGCCCTTGCCCGCAGCGATGCGCCGTCCAACGCGGTGTTGCTGGTGATAGCATGCAGGCTCTGGGCCACAGCATAGTAGAACCGTGCCCCGGCAACGTATTGGTCGGGAAGAATGCAAAGCTTCAAGGACCTCGCCGTTGGTAGGACTCTGCCAACCTCGGCCTTGCAGGGCTTTTTGTCCACGTCGTCCAATGCCATAGCATCTGGATCTATCGGCGCTGTCTTTGTGCCTTGCTCTTTCTTGCCACGTTTCACAGCAGCCCCATTACTTGCTGGGGGAACCCCTGGGCGCTTGTTGCTCCGTGGGCTCTGTCCCACAAAACTGGGGTGTGCAACCGGGGTGGTCGTTGACTCTGCACTGGACTGACTGCAAGCCCTCACTGTCGCCAATGAACTAGGGTGTTCAACCGGGGTGTACCCTGAATCCGCACTAGACTGACAGCAGGCCTTCACTGTCGCCACAGTGCCTGTGCTAGAAGGACTGCAGTCCACAGCAGCTGGCTCCTTGGGTTTCTGTGCAAGTGGTACAGGAGACTCCTCCAAGGAACTCGCCACCCCTTCATCACTAGCCGCCGGTGTCAGACACACAGGGTGGGGGGCCGGGGAGTGTGACTCATCGGCGGGGCAGACCTGGGACCTGGGGTCCGGTGTTCCACGTCCAACACATGCTGCGGAGTCGTTCGCACCACCTGGGGGGGGGGGGGCAGGTGGACTTAACACCTCACCAGGGCTATCCACCCTATGTGCACCTGCCGGGGGACCACGCCCTTGTGCCAGGGAGGACGAAGTGGGAGTCACAGACTCATCGCCTGAGGGGTCTCTTGCCATGAGCACCGCCGCTCCACCCTCCTGCGCTACGGCAGAGGACGTGGAGTCACTTGGGTCACCTCGGGGGTGCCCTTCTTGACTTAAAGGTTGGGTGCATGGTCGCTGTACACCGGCCGCCTCCATCTCCTCCATGCGCACCGCCGCTCCAACCCCCTGCGCTACGGCAGAGGACGTGGAGTCACTTGGGTCACCTCGGGGGTGCCCTCCTAGACTTAATCGTTGGGTGTATGCTGGCTGTACACCGGCCGCCTCCATCTCCTCCACTAGTACCTGCAGCATCTCAAGACCTCCATCATCCCTCCAGGCGTTGTCCATAACCCGTACGGCCGCATGCAGACGACCGGGATGACTGTCTGGCACCTCTGGGCTAAAGGGGCTGCAACGCAGCAAGAGCTCGTTGCAGTCTTGCATAGGCACCCGCATGCTGTTCGCGAAGTGGCGGCCCAGCGTGTATGCTGCCACCAGGCTGTCCTCAGTCAATGGTTCTTGGCGCTGCTCTTGCAGCCCTTGGCATGCAATCGTGAGGCAGCGGGCTACCCCATGGGCGGCTTGCAGCAACGCTTGGTCAAAGCGCTCTTGCCGTGTCTGGGTGACAGTGACACACGCACGTGGGACCGCAGCCTCAGGCAGCAACGAGTTGCGCCGACCGCTAGCGCGCGCCTTGGGGCTTGGCAACAGGTCGCTCACCAGTGGTTTGGGCCCACTTGTCGCTTGGGGCCACAGATATGGGCCAGGCGTCACATGGCGAATAGCCTTGTCATAGAAGTAACCCATGGTAGGGGTGGGATACGCCACGTCCCCAGTCCAGAACGGCCACTCGTCGACCAGAGGTAGGGCACGCACCAGTTCACACCAAACGTCCCTTTGCTCTGCTGTCTTCACACTTGACGGCCACCCGGCAATAGCACCGGCCTTACGACTGCCTGGCCGGCCACTGTTCCGTTTTGCAAGTCGTTCCCACAGGTTTGTGGCAACATCCCGGTAGTGCACGAGGCTCCCCCCATCATGCATGGTGGGCTTGGCAAACCCATGCTCGGTGTACATGAACCGGCACAATGCCCTGCAACCATGCAGATTCACCACGTCAAGGTCACACGAGGCCATGCGGTCCCTCAACCATCGCCATAGGCGCCCGGCCACCTCCGGTGTGGCCTCCCACCCCAATTGTCCTGTGGCCAGCATTAGGCCATACTTCATTCTTGCTGGCTCTAGCAAGTGCTCCGGTGGCCATTCAGCAGGCTGGTCCATTGCTTGGCTCGCGCACCACGACTGTTAGTGTTTTGGGTGACCTTCGAGGCTTGCAGGGTCCACAATTGTGACCACTATGGGGCTCCCACAACTCGGGGGGGCAATCAAGGGCAGGTCCTTGGTACTCAAAGTGCCAACCGGGCTGGTCCTCAGGCTCACCGGCTGGTCCAGGAGACGCCGTTGCTGGTGGGTTTGTTGTCGAGAGCGCTAGGGCTATGACAGCAAACGAAGTGCTGCTGCTCAGAGGCACGCAGTGGCTACGTCAAGGCTTAGTCGCGAAGCGCAATGGCTTGGACTGAATCCGAAAGCTGAGGCTCAAAGGCGCACAATAGACAACCAGAGTTCAGTCGCAGAGCGCAGTGGCTCAGACTCAAACCGAAAGCTGTGGCTCACAGACGCACAGTAGGCGATCAAGGTTCAGTCGCGAAGCGCAATGGCTCGGACCGCGCCAGGTAGCTGTGGCTCAAAGGCGCACAGTAGGCGATCAAGGTTCAGTCGCGAAGCACAATGGCTCGGACCGAGCCAGGTAGCTGTGGCTCAAAGGCGCACAGTAGGCGAACTGGCAGAACGCGAACTCGCACAGGGAAAGGTGTAACGAGGCAAAAAACAAACTACAAGGAGAAAAGGTACAGATGAGACCACAGAACCTGGACGCGGACCCCGAAATGTTTTGGAGGTGAGATATTGGACCCCTTCCGTGAAATATTTTGGGGGTGTAGAGCCCCCAAATATTTGACGGAACCCCTTCCGAGAAATATTTTGGGGTGTAGACCCCCCAAATATTTGACGGAACCCCATCCGTCAAATATTTTGGGGGTTTAGACCCCCCAAATATTTGACGGAACCCCTTCTATCAAATATTTGGGGGGTGTAGAGCCCCCAAATATTTGACGGAACCCCTTCCGTCAAATATTTGGGGGGTGTAGAGCCCCCAAAAATTTGACGGAACCCCTTCCGAGAAATATTTTGGGGTGTAGACCCCCCAAATATTTGACGGAACCCCATCCGTCAAATATTTTGGGGGTTTAGACCCCCCAAATATTTGACGGAACCCCTTCTATCAAATATTTGGGGGGTGTAGAGCCCCCAAATATTTGACGGAACCCCATCCGTGAAATATTTTGGAGGTGTAGAGCCCCCAAATATTTGACGGAACCCCTGCCGTGAAATATTTTGGGGGTGTAGAGCCCCCAAATATTTGACGGAACCCCTTCCGAGAAATATTTTGGGGGTGTACACCCCCCAAATATTTGACGGAACCCCATCGGTCAAATATTTGGGGGCTATAGACCCACCAAATATTTGACGGAACCCCTCCCGTGAAATATTTAGGGGGTGTCGAGCCCCCAAATATTTGATGGATGGGGTTCCGTCATATATTTTAGGGGTGTAGACCCCCCAAATATTTGACGGAACGCCTTCCGTGAAATATTTTGGGGCTGTAGACCCCCCAAATATTTGACGGAACCCCTTCCTTGAAATATTTTGGGGGTGTAGACCCCCCAAATATTTGACGGATGGGGTTCCGTCAAATATTTTGGGGGTGTAGACCCCCCAAATATTTGACGGAACCCCTTCCGTGAAATATTTTGGGGGTGTAGACCCCCCAAATGTTTGACGGAACCCCATCCGTCAAATATTTGGGGGCTGTAGAGCCACCAAATATTTGACGGATGGGGTTCTGTCAAATATTTTGGGGGTGTAGACCCCCCAAATATTTGACGGAACCCCTTCCGTGAAATATTTTGAGGCTGTACACCCCCCAAATATTTGACGGATGGGGTTCCGTAAAATATTTTTTGGGTGTAGACCCCCCAAATATTTGACGGAACCCCTTGCGTGAAATATTTTGGGGCCGTAGACCCCCCAAATATTTGACGGATGGGGTTCCGTCAAATATTCTGGGGGTGTAGAGCCCCCAAATATTTCACGGATGGGGTTCCGTCAAATATTTTGGGGGTGTAGACCCCCCAAATATTTGACGGAACCCCATCCGTCAAATATTTGGGGGCTGTAGACCCCCCGAATATTTGACGGAACCCCTTCCGTGAAATATTTTGGAGGTGTAGAGCCCCCAAATGATTGACGGAACCCCATCCGTCAAATATTTGGGGGCTTTAGACCCCTCAAATATTTGACGGAACCCCTTCCGTGAAATATTTAGGGGGTGTAGAGCCACCAAATATTTGACGGATGGGGTTCTGTCAAATATTTTGGGGGTGTAGACCCCCCAAATATTTGACGGAACCCCTTCCGTGAAATATTTTGGGGGTGTAGACCCCCCAAATATTTGACGGAACCCCATCCGTCAAATATTGGGGGGCTGTAGACCCCCCAAATATTTGACGGAACCCCTTCCGTGAAATATTTTGGGGTTGTACACCCCCCAAATCTTTGACGGAACCCCTTCCGTGAAATATTTGGGGGGTGTAGAGCCCCTAAATATTTGACGGATGGGGTTCCGTCAAATATTTTGGGGGTGTAGACCCCCCAAATATTTGACGGAACCCCATCCGTGAAATATTTGGGGGCTGTAGAACCCCCAAATATTTGACGGAACCCCTTCCGTGAAATATTTTGAGGCTGTAGACCCCCTAAATATTTGACGGATGGGGTTCCGTAAAATATTTTGTGGGTGTAGACCCCTCAAATATTTGACGGAACCCCTTCCGTGAAATATTTTGGGGGTGTAGACCCCCCAAATATTTGACGGAACCCCATCCGTCAAATATTGGGGGGCTGTAGACCCCCCAAATATTTGACGGAACCCCTTCCGTGAAATATTTTGGGGCTGTAGACCCCCCAAATCTTTGACGGAACCACTTCCGTCAAATATTTGGGGGGTGTAGACCCCCCAAATATTTGACGGAACCCCTTCCGTCAAATATGTGGGGGGTGCAGAGCCCCCAAAATATTTGACGGATGGGGTTCCGTGAAATAATTTGGGGGCTGTAGACCCCCGAAATATTTGACAGAACCCCTTCTGTGAAATATTTTGGGGGTGTAGACCCCCCAAATATTTGACGGAACCCCATCCGTCAAATATTGGGGGGCTGTAGACCCCCCAAATATTTGACGGAACCCCTTCCGTGAAATATTTTGGGGCTGTAGACCCCCCAAATCTTTGACGGAACCACTTCCGTCAAATATTTGGGGGGTGTAGACCCCCCAAATATTTGACGGAACCCCTTCCGTCAAATATGTGGGGGGTGCAGAGCCCCCAAAATATTTGACGGATGGGGTTCCGTGAAATAATTTGGGGGCTGTAGACCCCCGAAATATTTGACAGAACCCCTTCTGTGAAATATTTTGGGGGTGTAGAGCCCCCAAATATTTGACGGAACCCCATCCGCACTGTCATTGTCATGTAACATTGTTGAACGGCAATTATCGTTGGCGTGTCTTCAACCTCCTTTTTGGGCATCCCCACCCTGAAGACCTTGGAGACCTCCTTCAATCTTGGGCAGTCAGGCATGGGCACATTCGTACCATTGCGGACAAACATAATGAACGCACAGTGCAGCAAACCTGGTGGTGATCACATGTGTGTACTCTTTCCCGCTGGTGTTGTGGCTGGTACTGTTGTGATGTGGCAGGGATGGTCAGAGGCCATGGGTCAATGTATGTTCTTCTACATACAGGGTTAGTGGCGGCCCAAAATGTAATATTTCAGCCCGTGGGGCAGCTTGCGCCACCCACATTGGGGGGCTTCCTCCTCGTGCACCGGAATTGGTGCACACACCCCAAGGTCCCCAGGGCAAGGGTGCACACCATGGAGCACGGACGCCACGTACACACCAATAGGGGTGCGGAATTCCGCACACAAGAACGGCAGGGAATCCAAGCAGGCGTACGCGTCCTGCCACAAGGGCAGGTGGATCGTGCGGTACGCCCCTACTGTCTCCTTGTTGCTGTACTTTTGCTTGTAGAAGAGGGGCCTTCCCACCAGGTGCTGGACGAGTCGCTGCTCCCACACGTCAAGCTTGGATGTGTGGGTTACCCTCACCAGCCCCCCCCAGTCCCCCTCTCCCCTGTCCCCTTGTCCATCGTCCTCAACCAAGACGTACGGGAGCGCCCATTCGGTGAAGTCAGGCAGGATGACCCCCAGAAGGCGGGGTTTCATAATGTTCCCCCGTGCATCCCTCACAGAAACAGACACCTCATCCTTCCGATTGTTGGCCAGGATGCGCTCAAAGTCAAGCAACGGATCCGCACTGCCTGGTGAATACCCCCATGGGTCCCGTGCCCTCTTGTGCCTCCTCCATGGCTTCCACAGCCAGTGCCCCACCACCCCCCTAGCCAACCGGTAGATTGTGCCATGCACAATCTTCTCCACAGTTGCGGCCTCCCTCAGAATCCCTGCCAGCTCAAGAGTGTCGCTCACAGTCCCAGAGGCTGCTTCCCACTGCATCGCGTGTAGTGCCTCGAGCCATACAACAGGGGTGGGGTGGGTGGTCCACTGTGCAAACTGCCCGAAGAGGTGCAGCTCCGACTGCGCCCTGCTGATCAGGGTGTTTGACCGCCAAATGTCGTGCATGATCCCCGGTGTCTTGGACACCAGGGAGGCCAGGATCACTGGGGCTTGCAGCCCCTGGAACCTATCGAGGGTCGCAACCGTTCTGAGGAGGTTTACATGATGGGTCTGCCACTTGCGGCCAACAGACGCCACGCAGTGTTTCAACCACACCATCTGGGCGTAGTGAGTCGTCACTACCGCTACGGACTGTGCTGGGTAGGTCCCTTTCCTTGCAGCATACTCCAAAAAATGGCACACCAGCAGACCCTCCTCCATGCTCAGGCCCCCCTTGTTCAGCAACACTGGATCCATTCGCAGGGTGGCCCATGCTTCCTGTACGTCGTGCCACATTCTACCTAGGTCCTGTGCCCCCAAAGTCTGCTCCAACTCCCCCCACCAAGTGGACCTAGCGAGGTCCATAATGCGGATGGGGTTGTTCAGGATGGGGTCGGGGAGGGGGTGCACAGATGAGTGGTAGTGGCCAACTGCCCCCCCCGTAAACAAGGCACGCATGACCGTGGCCAGCGGCTGGGTCATCCGGTACTGTTGTACCAGGATACTGGCCTGGCAGCGCGTGCGGTACAAAAAGAATTGCAAGGTGCTGGTGGTGCAAAACCGATGCGAATCATGCCAATGCACTTCCGGGCCTGGACCGTCCCTTACAACCCCGTTGTACTTGAAGGTGTCCTCCCGTGGCCATGCCACTCTGTGGGGGACTACCTCAAGCTTCTCAGTCTCACACCAACTTGCCAAAAGCTTGACGTGGCTGTAGGGCCGCAACTGCCCTGGGTCACCACACAGTAGACATTGGCCGCCCATGGCGGCCAAGTCCAGGCCTACAGGGATGTTGTGCCTCGACGCCTCATCCACGAAGCTGAACGCGAACCTGGTTTTTTCCTGCCCTTTCCCAAGGAGCATCTTGTGCCGGTTAGCAACCATCCCAACCGTGGCAAACAGCACACGGCAGGAGTTGAGGGCACATTTGAGGGTAGGCTTGCAACCTGGGGTCTTGCCCAAGGTCTTCTGCACCTCCTCCTGGTCGAAGGGTGCCAGGCCTGTTGAGGCAGTAGCCCGTTGGGCTCGGAGGCGCAACCAGGGGGCTGGGTGGTCGCCAAGCACCTTCTCACGAAACACACTGTCCTTGTAACACTCCTCGTGAACGCGTGCCAACAACATGTCGAATTGTGCGTTCGTGGGTGCAGTCACCAACACGCATGCGCGGGGTGGGGTATCTGACTCAGGTCCCCCCACCTTCCTGCCCATGTTCCACGTACTCCGGTCAGCAGGTTCAGGGTTCTGGGCGACCAGGAGGCCTTGCTGAAATAGCACGGCCTTGATGCATGCCACCAAAGTCTCCGACTTCCCTGTGCCAGCACCACAAGTCAATGCTGTGATGCATGACTCATCCAACACCTGCCGCACAGCCAACGCCTGTGAAGGATTCAGCCCGTGCTATTTGACAAGGTGTTTCAGGATGTCCTGGTCCTCGGGCGACAGGGGAGGCGTGTCCCTCGGTTCGGCCCGCATGTTTGCCAGCAGTTTGGGCCACGCTTCTCCGTTCTGGATCTCCCTACGCAAGGTCTGAAAGGCACCTGTGTCGGGGACAACCTTACACCAATAGGTGCCAGTGAGATTGGTGCGTGGCTTATTGGCACAGCTGATCCAAACACGCTGTCCTGAGATGCCATCTCCATGCACACTCGCCTCGAAGTCCGGCTTGTTTTTATCCCAGTTGTGGTTGCTGGAGATCCTGCCACGCACCATGTCACCATCGGACAGCTCATAGTTGCCCCAAACCTCCATTTGGGAGGCCCATTGTGGCGGTGGGGGAGCATTCCCATCCCCATCGCCATCAGCGTGGGGCCACCATTGCTCAAAGGCCAGGCTCCGCTTAGTGCGTTCTTGTCTGCCCACACCTCAGCGGCCGCCATCTCATGGACGGTGTACACCTCTGATGCTTTGGTCACGAACTTGTCGCGGTCAAGCCACCGTTGCGTAAACCCTTCGACAAGGTTGTCATCGGGCCCGTAGTCCATGTTGTTCAACGTGGCCGTAGTGGGCAACAGTGTTGGCTGCTGTGGCTAAGCAGCACATGGTGGTTGTGAAGAGGTTGAGCTCCTTGTGGCGCACCCGAGTCGACCGGCGCAATGGCCGGGACAGGGGCGGATTGCTGCGGCTCTTGGGCACGCATTTGCGGGGCAGAGGGTTGGGTACCGTGTGGCGCGCCCGGGTCAGCCGGCGCCATGGCCGGGATAGGGGCGGATTGCTGCGGCTCGGGGGCACGCATTGCTGGTGCAGAGGGTTGGGTACCCTGTGGCGCGGCCGAGTCAGCCGGCGCCATTGCCCGGACAGGGGCGGATTGTTGCGGCTCGGGGGCACGCATTGCTGGTGCAGAGGGTTGGGCACCCTGTGGCGCGCCCGAGTCCACCGGCGCCATGGCCGGGACAGGGGCGGATTGCTGCGGCTCTGGGGCGCGCAATGATGGTGGTTGTGCCGAGGGTTGCGGTGGGATCATGACGAAATCCACACCCCCAGGTGGTGGCTGGGGCGGTGCCTGTGGGGGGGCAAAGGGTCGCGCGCCCCTGTCAACCGGCGCCAGGGCCGGGACAGGGGCGGAGTGCAGCGCCTCTGGGGCGCGCGGTTGAGGTGCCATTGTCTTGGGGGGGGCAGAGTGCGGCGCGCCCCTGTCACCCGGCGCCAGGGCCGGGACAGGGGCGGACTGCGGCGCCTCTGGGGCGCGCGGTTGAGTTGCCGGTGCCTTTTTGGGGGCACAGTGCGGCGCGCCCCTGTCAGCCGGCGCCAGGGCCGGGACAGGGGCACACTATGGCGCCTCTGGGGCGCCCGGGTGAGTTGCCGGTGCCTTTTTGGGGGCAGAGTGCGGCGCGCCGCTATCAGCCGGCGCTGCGGCCGGGACAGGGGCGGAGGCGCGCGCGTCTGGGGCGTGCGATGGTGACCGTGATGGTGATGGTGGTGGTGGTGGTGCCGTTGCCTTCGGCTTCGGCTTTGCACCATACTTGGTCTTGGCGAGCCATTTTGGAGTCATTTGGAAGAGTGCCCTACGAGTAAGAGACGCTCGGCGCACATTGCCCGAAGAGCTGGAAATTTGAACCTCTCGCCGAAGTCTGGGGTCGCTGCAGGGGGGCTTGCGCAGGGAGCAATGACCCAAATTGCGGGGGGGCGGACTGAGACGCACGCCGCTGGAGCAATGAACCAAACTGCGGGGTGGGGCATGGCCGCTTTGGGGCGGGAGCCAGTGGGAGGAGTGAGGTACGGCGGTGCCTGCTATACTGGGTCAGCGTCACCTGATCACTTGGTGGAGGGGGCAGCGGCCGACGCGGCACAGGTGGCGGGGCTGGCTTGGGGATACGGGGGGGTTTTGGGGTGGCACACGGGATTTCAAGTACCACTGCTGCATGCTCCTCGTCCCTGCTGAGGAAATGCGAACGACTAATTCGCATGCCCTCCTGCCACACCCGCAGGGGGTTTTTCTTGGGCTGCTGCACAGCAAACCGGTACATCGCTCGGCGGTGCAGCACCCCGTCTACGAAGTACTGGACCCCACCCCCGTGATTCTCCCGGATGAGCTGCAGTGTTTTGGCACTGTAGGGCCGGTGTACAGTGGGCTTTTGGGGGGTGGGCGGGTCCTTGGGTACGTACTTGGGGGGTTGCGGGGGGGATGGCGGTGGCACGGCAGTGCACATCAGGGCCTCCTCCACGGCTTCCAGGGCTACCAGGTAGGGGGTTGGGTTAATGTGGGGTCTGCGTGGAGGACTTACGGGCGTTGGAGAGGTTGTTGGTGCACAGCGGGGTGAAGGGGGGGAGGGAGGCGGTGTTGGCAATGGAGGCTGGGGGGAGGCCAGTTCGCTGAGACACTTCTCAGCATCAGAGTCCCACGGTGGCGATGGGGGTTGGTCTCCGAACCGCAAGAGCTCCGGCAGACCCCCCCAACCGCATTCCGGGAACGAAGGGCTGGAGGGGGCGGAAGAGGCCACGCTAAGGGGGCTAGACGACAGGGCAAATTGCAGCCCGCAGTGGGTGGGGGATGAACGCATGGGTGCTGGGGCAGGCCCAACTCAAATGTCTGGGTCAGAGACGCAACGGTCTAGACCCTAGACGCGCTTCCTCGCCTCAAGGGTCAAGGGTAGACAACAAAAGAGTGCCCTGTGTGTAGAAGAGGCTCAGCAGACACTTGTCTCCTAGGCAATACACGCATTTCCCTTTGTGCCGAGAGAGACATGCACAACAAGGAACAGATAAGCGTTGAAGGGACATAGGTACCAGCAGAATGTGACATGCGACCCCTTCTCAGTAGTGGGCAGCATGTTCATCATTGAAGGGGTCTATGGTCATAGGCGCATGGCCTAGACCACGGACGGACTAAACACCTCAAGGGTGTTGTGCATGATCCGCCAAATAAAATAAAATCAAGTGCAATAAAACCAAAACGTACCATGAAATCACAACCACATTAAATCCATGGACCACCAGTACCCACATAGCAGAGCCCCTTCTCGGTTTTTTTTGGCTGACAGTAGGAATTCTGCATCACCCAACTCAAATGCAGTCTGCCGCGTTCTGACATTGGACAGTACTGCGCCCAGCAAGGCAGAGTGAAAAAGAAACCTTGGGGCCGGAATCTGCGCAATGACCTAGACAAGCTGTCAAGGTAGGGGCTGGCATATGTTGTGCAGCACAAGGGTGCAGTAGGGCTGATTGCAGTGGTCTTTGGCAAGTTTGGCAAACATGCAGATCCGTTAGAGTATGGGGAGATGCCTGGCTCCATCCAACAAAATAGGGCCTATAACAGTAGGCCATGGACAGATTGTTCCCACATGGCTGACACATCATCGAAGGGGATGCATACGTACATGGATGCATGCTCCATCTAATAAAATGAAATCCATCAAATCCATCAAATCAAACAGAGCCAAGACACAAAAGTATTAGCAACGCACACCTCTGGGTGGTAACCAAAACAGCCAAAGCAGAGCCCCTTCTCATAACATTGTTTTCGGTGGAAGCGTCAGCCTCCGGGCGCCATACGACTATGGGGATGTTTGAAATATGTCTTGGGGCACGCAGTTGCAGGGCAGAGGGTTGGGCGCCCTGTCGCGCGCATGGTGGTGATGGTGGTAATGCCATTGCCTTTAGCTTTGGCTTTGCACCATACTTGGCCAGGACGGGGGCTGCGCCTCGAGGCCTCTTTAGGGATGCTGCTGGTGCGAAGCCGGATCCCTTCCCCCCTGGATGTGGAGTTGGATGGTACTGATTTTCCCATGCTTAGGCAAATGATGTTTCATGCCCAACTTTCTCAACAGCTCTGCCGACCCAAACAGGGCCTAAGAAAAAAGGTCCCTGCGGGGGTCTGTGCCTCTGCTGTGGGGGAAGCACAGACCCGATGTCGGCAAAGCATCCCCCTGCGTTTGCGCCCTTAGAAACAAAAAATCATCAAAGGAGATGCGTAACCTCGTTTGTAAAATAGCAAACATGGAAGCAAATACCAGGAAATCAGAACCCCTTCTCAGTTGTCGTCAGCACATTCCTCATCGAAGGGGTCTGTGGTCGTAGGCGCCAGGGTCTAGACCATGGACATACCAAACACCTCGATGGGTGTTTTTCAGGAACAAACAGCACACGTTCAAATACACCTTCAAAAGAAATGCAATGCGACACGTGGCACCAAAGTTGCAAATGTTCACGACTTACACCATGACACACCTCTGAGAATTGTAGTCTGTGGGTAATCTGTAGTCTGTGATTTTTTCCATGTTTTTCCACTACACACAGAACCAACAGAACATCAAACATCACAGACACACACCATGTGATGTTGACACTGAAAGAGGCAAGGCAGGCTTTTCCACACCATTGCGCATGGGGTTGCGTGGGGGGTGTTTTCCCTACACTATGGATTTCTCTGCATGGTTTTCCAAACTTCCGCAAGAAACACCACGGCAAGACGGAGGACGACAAGACAGAGCACAGGGGTTTTAATGGTCGTCACCAGTTCCTGCAATGAACAACAAAGCGTGAGCAGGGCATAGTGCAGCACATTGCAATGAGCCTTCGGGGCTGGGACAGAGGGGCGGTTTAAAACAAGGAAGTCAAATTCGAAATCACTGCAAAGCCCCTTCTCAGATGTATGTTGCTTGGTTTTCAAAATGGTTGCTGGCCATTGGAGGACATGGTGCACATTCTGGTGGACATGGTACACTGACTGCTGGGGGCAGTCCCATTCCTCCGCCGCAAATCCGCAAAGCTCCGTCCGCACAAAACAGGTCCTAAGAAACAGGTCCCTGCGGGGGTCGACAATGAAGACCCACGCGTGACGGAGCAGCACATGTAAATTGTCATGCATCGTCATTGAAGGGGCTCAGAGTCAGCAAATTGTAATTGGTTGCAGTAGCAAACATGCCAGAACCCCTTCTCAGTTGTGATCAACGCGTTCAGCATTGAAGGGGTCTCTGGTCTAAGGCGCAAAGGCCTAGACCACAAACAATCAAAAACACCTCAAGGGCGTTGTACACAAACAAATTGTCTGCTCAAACAACCAAAATCAGAATCAAATTGAAGTTGTCACATACATTGTCAACAACAGGTGTGCAATTGGTTTCCAAACGGGGGGGTTTGTTTTTGCCGTGGCACCTTTTTTCCTTGGGGGGGGGGGGGGTTGAAAGCACCCGATAGTTGGGGGGGGGGGGGGTCACGGGGGGGGGTTTCCTGCGAAGAGTTTGGTGTGGACAAGGGCGGGGGGGGGGGGGGTGATGTAGTGCATAATCAAGGGGTTGGGGGAGGGGGGTTCATGGTCTGGTAATGATGGTCCATAAACGTCTGATGTCTGATGTCTGATAGCCGACTAGGTCGCTATACACAATCCTGGTGCGCGTGGGGCCCAAAAGGAGAACGGCATTATACCGTAGTGCCTGCATCCGCGGGCAACTATCAATCGCGAGGCACGGGTTCTAACAAAGTGCATGTCGGTTTTCTTGCACTCTCATGTGCACGTTTTCATGCACGGGTTCCACGCATGGATGATAGTAGACCAACCCAGGCATGGGATCATAGCACATTGCCAATTATCCGGAGCCCACCTCCCTCCTTGCATCCCTGCTTCCGATGCAAGCTCTTTTGAATCCCACACGCCATGGCCAGCCCACCTTTGACGCCTGCCATTTCCAGTGCTCATCAATGAGGTATGCAACGCTACGTTTACCTAAAACCATTCCTATTAGAAATTATAAAATTGTTCTAAGTTGCCGGCGCTCGCTTCTAGAACGGTTGTACAATTCCAAAACGGGCTTGGTTTGTACAAGCTGCAACACAAGGAGCAGCCTTCCAATCGAGCCCTACATTCCGAGCAAGGGGGGTCAACTAAATTTTTGGGTATGCTCCGCGGGCTTGGCGAGTGCGCCCAAGTTTGCTTTTTGTTTTCAAGTGTGGGCGGAGGGTGGGTTGGCGAGGATGGTGGAGAGTGGAAAGGGACGCGGCGGGGGTGGAGGGGGGGGGGAGAGCAGGGACTTGCTTGAGCGGGGGGGGGGTCCAGGGGAGGCGGGGAAGGGGTCAAGGGGGGAGCCCCCCCCCCCCCGCCGGAACATACCCAATCCACGGGGAACAAGAAAATTATTGGAGAATGAACAACTCAGCACATGGAAATGTCATGTTGTCGGCCGTAAGCAAGGAAATTCATCATTGGATGTCAATTCAGGGCTACCACATCTCACCAATACACAACAACTACAACAAAGCGGGACATTCACCATTTCATGCCAAATGACAGTGATCTTTCTTGTCAGTCAGAATTAGACTCACCTGAACTGGAGCCCCCATCGGTAGTGGAACTGGAACTCGAACCTGATGATGATGACAAACTTGAGTCACTGCCCGAATGGGAGACATCACACAAATTATTGGGCAGCGCCTCATCATCCACTGACTCCGGATCAGAGGGTACCTCGGCTTTTTGTCTTTTATGACCGGTGATCCTATCTTTAAACGTAAAATAGAGCAACGCGTCAATTACGTCTTCGTGTTTTGCGCGTGGCAACGGTGGGACCGGGGAGCTGAATGACCTCACAACGAGCGTTGGGGCATGGTAGTCTAGAAAACTCTATATGGAGCACACATGGAGCAATATGTACACGATGTATGCACCGAAGGCACCAAAAAAATTTTCCCGTGACTAAAAAATGTTCCCAAAACCCAGGTTTTCGGGTGCACTTGAGCTGAGGGGGAGGGGGGAGGGGGTCCAGGGGAGGGGGGGAGCCCCCCCCCCCCCCCCCTAATGAAATGAAAATGCAAGCAAGTCCCCGGGGGGAGACCCAAACCGGAAGGCCATCTGGGGTCAGGGGGATTTGACCTAGTGAAGCCCAATGCGGGGCGTACAGGGGGGCAGAGGCTGGGATGCCCAGGCGTGGGCAAAAGGAGTGCAAGGCCCCGGTCCTATGCCTCCCCTGTCACTCCCGAAGGAGGCCCCGCAGCCCCGCAACCCCGAGGAGGAGTTTTGTGCTGCGATGGGGGCCCTGGAGACGCAGATGGACAAGGGGCTCCGAGTTGATGATGTGCATCCTGCGTGCATTCTAAAACTGTTCTAATTAAAAGTTCTGGAACCGTTTTAAAACAACCGATGCCCCATCACTTCCTTTTAGAATTACAACGTTTTTACAATGTAGCTTTGGAACACGTTTACAATCACATCCGCTTCCACAGGTGATCGACGTGGAGACCGACCCCCAAGGCTTTGGATGGGGGGGGGGGGGGATGCCAAACAGCAATATGGCCCCGGTGTCCCTGCCCGGTCTTTGGACGCAGATGCGACCTCACCGTTGGAGGTGATATCGGTGCTGAAGGCTTTCGAGGGGTGGGGGAGGTCAATGCGGGGGCCTGGGATGTGGCTATGGGGCATTGGTGGACAGGGATGCAAGAGTTGGCAGCGGAGCATAGTGGGGCAGCATCCCCCACCATCGTCACCGGTCACTTCATCCCCCCCTCCCTTCCCCTCCCCATGCCCATGAAGGCCTCCAAGCCTTTTGCCAAACCCATCAAACCCCCACCCTCTTTGGGGGGGAGGGGGGCATCGCAAAGGGGAAGGTACGGTGGAGTGAGGGGGGGGAAGGGGGGGGGGTCGGGAAGGTGAGCGCGTCCCGTAAAAAGGATAGCACCCCGGGGGCAAGGTGCTATTATGTGTGGCTGATGGGGCTAGGAGGCGGAAAGAGGGGGGAGAAGAAGAGGAGAACAAGTGGCATGAGGTTGAGGGGGCGGTCTTGTACCGCTCCGCGGAGGAAGAAGGAATTCATGGCGGCTTTTCCAATATCATTGCTCTTTGAGCCCAACAATAACTCTGACCCTAGCCTAGGGTCAGGGCTACCCGAGTGGCCTAGATTAAATCCAATATTTCTAATACCTGGGGAAAAATAAAAAGGTTAACGCACTTTCCCGCGTTTACACAGGGTATGGGGGATACCTAGGGCAAATTTGCACCCTTATGGGGTGCCTTGCGCGTTTAGTGGCATTTTCCACCCGGGGTTTGGGCGGGGGGTTCTACCGGTGTAAATCTACAAAAAAGGTTAAAAGGGTACTCGGAGTTAATATTTGCTTTAATTTTTGAAATTAATATCTCAGATATTAAATATTAAATAAGAGCCGGCTTAATATTAACTCACAGATATTAACCAAAATATTAACCTGCCCTGCGAATGCACAAAAACACACAAGAACACATACCACATACTTTGCTTTCCGTTTCTTGTCTTGCTTAATGGCCAGACTGGCCGGATGGGTCCGTTTACGGGCCCTTACGGTTCGTGCGACCCCTTTGCGGGGTCACCCCCCTCTTGTTCTTTGTTCTCTTTGTTGTCTTAGTCTACGGGGTTAGGGGGTTCGGTGGTGGTTGGTTGGGGTTGGTTTAGGCTGGGGGTTAGTCAGGGGGCTAGAGGGTTTAGTGGTGGTCTTTGCCTTCTTCTTCCCCACCGCTTCTTGCCAATAGGCTTCGGCTTTTTCGGGGGAGGGGAAGAGGAGGCCGTAGGCCACCTTGTAAAGGGTGGTGTTGCTTGGGTATTCCACCCAGACAACACCACCCTTGTTGCGATGGACACTGCGAGCGGTGTGCATCTCCATCCCCCCGGGGTAGGTGACGCGGGCGACAGTCCCGACGATTGGGTCCTCGGGACCGTCGCCTACCTAGAGGGCTGGGGTGGTGGGTTTGGCGGGGGGGGGGGGGCTTGAGTGTGTGTGCCCTTAGGGGCTGGGGTGCTTTTGTCTTGGGTGTGGGGTGGTGGGTTTTTTGAATTTTGGTGCTACCCCGTGGGATGGCGCCATCACTTGAGCGGACAACTTGAAATAAAATTGTTGTTGGTCTTCTGGGGGGGGGGGGGGGGGGGCTAGGGGTTTGGGTTTGGTGGTGGTCTGGGGGGGAAGGGGGCTGGGGGTTTGGATTTGGTGGTGGCCCGGGGGGGGGGGGGGGGTTCGTTGTTTTAGCACAAAACGAAAGCACACAAGCACCAACACCAAAGCAGGCACACAACTCGACAATGTGCTCGCCCCCCGTGGGGGAGTGTCACAAGAGCCCGAAACGGGGCGATAGAAAACGCACATAGCGTGATGGGTGGGACGGGTGGGCTGCAGGCTCAAATGCAAAAATTGCATTGTACCAAGAAAGAGATGCATGCACACCACACACACACACACACACACACACCACAAACAGAGCTAAACCATAGATGAAAACGTGATCTAAGATTTAGCACAAAACGAAAGCACACAAGCACGGACACCAAAGCAGGCAAACACCTCGACAGTGTGTGCCCCCCATGGCTGTGGTTCATGCCAACCGTGCACGGTAATATACCCACACAGCTTGTCCCTTACGGATGAAACAGGTGGGCCGCGCCCTCTACCGACCGCAGGGAGCCTTGCATGAATACATATGGCAGGCGCCTACCTTCATGCGGGCAATGCCTGCTGATCGTCAAGTAGACGGTGCCCAGCTGGTACAACACCCGCCACTTGTAGGAGCACATGTGGTGCTCACCCGTCGGCTTGACGTTGGCGGTGCGCTCGGGGTGGAAAGCCTGGGCAAGCTGTAGGCAAGCTATCGGTGCGTGCGATGCGCAATGTCGAACGCGGCGTCCCGCAACACCGCCGGCGCAAGGGCATCGGGGATGTCAACCTGGAAGAAAATCTTCGCGGCCGACGCCAGCAGCACACGGCATACCGGCCAGCGGGCCTGTAGCCGGCGAAGGGCACTGCACAACCGCTCCCCCCCCCCGCATCCGCCTCCCGGCGGTCGCCGCCGGAGATCGCCAGTGCTGGCGCCGCCCGTGGTTGCGATGCTTGCCTTTTTTCCGTGCCATGACGGGGGCAGTATGACAGGGGCACAAGCAAACATTCAGATAACACCCACCACACACAGGTCTGGCGACATCGTGCACGAATCCCAGAGCTAGACTGTTTTGGATACGTCATCACCCCTACGGACTCCTCCGGCCTATGCAGAGGAAAACTTCATGGAATTCCGCACCCCGCCCCTCCCCAACATCATACGAACGGAGTCTTGATCGCCACGCCTGCGGAAGCACAAAAGGACCCATGGGAATGCCCAGGGTCCACGGAAATACTGTCTTGCGGATCGGAAAGGCCCACAAATCGCCTACGCTACGCGTCGCAGCCCCGCACGCCAGGCCCAGAACACCATCAAATTAGTCATGCAGCCTGCTAGTGGGGTCCGGCAGATTCACCGCCCCACGCACCTAGTGACAGCATACCGTAAAAGCCGGGCAAGACGCCCACATGTACTTGAAGCTCTCAGCAGGCGCTGCTGGTAAACACGTCCTACACCTGCCCCACAGCGCCAAAGCTGGACGAGTGCCGCCGCCACATTGTCACCGAACAAATGCGTCTCGCGGATGCCCACATTGAAAATAAGCTTCAACCCCCACAAGAAAGCTCACGCCTCCGTACGTTGTTGGTCTGGCGGCTGTTCATGGGGCACCGCCGACCGTGAAACAAGCTCTAGTGAAAAAAGCCCCAACTGGTACACCCCACCATCGAGCGTTGCATCAACATACACGAACACCGGCTACCTACGCACCTCCCGCGTTAGGGGCACCACCGACCAGCCCGGCAAAGCCAATACACATGCCACACACATACATCGCACCAACTTGAGTGGGTTAAATTGCAGCCGGGGGGGGGGGGTCCCCATAACACATGGGCCTAGACCCCCAACAAGTGGGGACTATGCCCAAAACGAGGCCCGCAGATCCACTACGCGCACCCAAGAAGCTGCTACAAGCGCCACATACTAGAGACGCCGTCAGACAACCGCAACCAATGGGCCAACAGGGCCTCTCACGCATTCCCCGCTGTCCGTAGGCTTCCTCCACCCAAGTCCATGTCTTTTCCTAGCCACACTAGGCGCGTAACCGGCTCCAGGGTGCTCTTAGGGCTCCACTCACCGCATGTAACGCCTGCACCGCACGCATAGCCTGCTCATGCACTTTCACCCCGTTCCACAGTGAGCATGCACATCGTCGATGTAGATTAAAACCAACACCCCCAGCAATCCAATCTCCTCCACTAAACACTCCATGACCTTGTGGCATAGAATTGGACTATACTTCCAACCAAAAGGCAAGCACCTCAACGACAAAATTCTGCCCTCACCATCTGAGATACGGAAAGCTCCCCAGAAGGTTTCAGGGAGGCGTAGCGACCAAAAACAGTTACTGGGGTCAACATGGCACATACATAGCTCCTTGCCCCCCCCCCCCCGTGGGAGACCCAGCACCTCTCAAACCGGGTGGAGGGACCGTGCTCGACTATAGAAAGGGGGGAAGGAAAACGAAGAACCCTGCTGCGCCACCTGCGCCAACAAGGCGAGGACCTCCACAAAGGGTAGCAAAAATTTCTCAAGTTTCTCAAGCATCTCTCTATTCAACGGCAGCAAGTTCATTATCACGCTACACTTATCGAGCGTTTTCGTAATGGCGAAAACTCCCCTGTTCGGACCCCAAAATCCTGGCGGGAGGGGGAACAACAGGTTCTGGCGATGCAAAGCATGCAACATGACCACCGCCTCGTCCGACGGGGGCCCAACTCCAGAGAAATGGCGACTGGCGACCGATGCAAAAGACTCGGGCACATACAGCTCCCAAATATCAGCCAGGATAGGAATATGCCCCACCACCACCCAACTCCTGCGCAATATTTCTTCCCTGATGCGGTGCATCAGCAACTTCGGCGACGTGGAATCATGAAGCAGGGATTCCCAAACCCCAGAATCCATGGAGCACAGAGCGGCTGTAATTAAGGGCAAGAAATCCGGTTGCCGTAGGTCTCTAGGTAGCTCCACCCCCAATGCAGAAACTGGATTAGGCGGCGTTCTAACAAACGCAACGGGGCCCTGGGAAGGCAGGCACGCAAGTTGCGCAGCCACGCATCCCACTCACTGCACCGTAGGCGCTCCCGAGCCCAATGACCCAACTCCGACCCGGCGGGAAACCGCCGCTAGGGCAACCGCACCAACGCGCTTGGTCTGGCTTGCTACCTTCCTCTTTCCCAACACCGACGCAACCGCACCAGTCCTGTGTGCCGCGACTCGGAGCCGAGGGATAGAACATGTGCCTGCCGACCGGGGGGGAGGGGGGGCTCAGCATCGACGCCGATGACGTCATCTCTCTCTTGGCGCTCAACTACGAGCTCAGACCCCGGGCGCCCCTCGACGGCCGCAAAGGCCAGAGGGACACTCGTGATCCTTGTGCCCCTGCCTATGGCGGGATTCTCTCGACTGCTCTCACCAGCACCCCGCCCGGCAGGCTGGCCATCTTCTTGCTCCTGCAGCCCCTTGCGGACTGCCTTGGGACTCGTCGCTTGCATCTGCATCCTTCCACCCCCGAGGTCTTCTTCTGGCCCCAGGTCTCTATCCTGCACACACAGGGCCTGTATCTCCCCCATAAAAATGTCTTTCAGTGATACAACTCTCCACTCCCATGCCATGTCCCCTTGTGCACTTGGCCACGGCAGTTCTACGTTGTCCGCCACGACGAAGTCGTCTGGGGCGTCGCCGCAGTGGGCCGCGACCAACTCTGAGAACCAAGGACCCCACCAGGCGAGCCATCGGACCGGCAGCCCAACAAGCGTAAGGCCGCCAACCTACCCCGCCTCCACGCGTGCCACCGCGCGTGGGCGCTTTCGCAGCCGTTGGGGGCGGTTGCCATAACCATCTGGAGGTAGGCGGACCCTTGCGGGCAGAAGTGCGACAATGGGATCGCAAAAGTGGACCCCTCACGGTCCAACCATCGCAAACATGCCCTGCCGTAGCTCCCCAGCCTCCTTCGGACGAAGTGTGGGTCACACTTGACGGTGTGAAACCCCAAACCTCGGCTTCGGGACCCTCCACGCGTGATGGGGGTTGCCTCGCCCACCCGTAGCAGGTAGGTGAACAATAGGACCGCCATTCCGTATACCGTCCACTGTGCATTGCCATCACACGCCCTCACGAAATTCGTGAGGCCCTCGAGTCCTGCGTAAGGGCGCGCCACCGCCTGAGACGTGGACCATTTTGCACAACTCCAAACCCCGCCGGTAACGAACTCTGGGAGCCACCCCATCTCTTCCAATGCCTGCATTGCTGATACCGCCCCCCGGAGGAAGCTCCTAGAATACCCCATCCCCCATAGCTAGAACACGGACCGGCAGGCTTCGGTCTCCAAGCCATTGATCACTGTGTATCCGACCCATAGGGCAAATTTCCTGTAGTGGGTACAATATGTACCCATTGTGCTCTTTGCCCAAGAGGATGCTTGCAGGGCATCCACAGAGGTGATCTCATCCTCCTTCCACAACCGTCGCCACACTACCCATACCAGATGCCAGACCACGTCGTCCCGGTCCCGGAAGTCGGCCGGCTGCAAGACCACCACGCCTTTTCGGGATTCCATCTCCTTGCGTCCGACTGGGCAGCGCCCCCATTAGTCAAAGGGGCATTCATGAAACTAGTGGTGCTTCACCCCCAGCCCCGCATTCTTGCAAGCCCGACACGTTGTCACCGGCGCGCACGTCACGTCCATCGGCTCCGCGCCAGGCTTCGTCGTATACAGCCTGCAATCACCCTCTATCCGGAACTTGGTGTTCATGGCCACCAGTCTGCGAGTGACCAGCTCTTCCTTTGCAGCCCCCTAACAACCTTGCGATCTCGCTGGCAAACGGGGCTCGTCGTCTTCCGCCTCTCGGTGGTCAGCCGCTCCTTTGGGGTCAAGACCCCTTTTACCGCGGTACGCGGACAGGGACGTCACCGTGAACGTCCAAATCGCCAGGATGAAGGCGTTTAGCCTATCGATCTCCTCATCATTCATGGACTCCACACACCAGACCTCGGTGTCTGCGGCATCAGAGTCCATCACTCGGGCCACATCATCCAGCGTGACATCGGTGAACTTCTCCTTGTCCCGGAAGCACGACGCGTACTCGTGGGCTGGCACCTTGCTGCGCCACAGCAGTGTGGATAGGGCCAGCAGGCTGGCATAGACCCATTGGGGTTTTGCAGCCAACCCCTGACTTTCAGCAACTCGGCCTTGCTCAGCAAGGACACCCATGCCATTTTCCTCTTTGCCGCGGCTTGGGACTTCGCACTGACCTTCGCCAGTTCCGTGCGCAGCGTTGCCAGCGCTGAATTTGCTTACAGATCGACACAACGTGGGGGTCACAATGGGCCATTACCTTGTGCTGCTGCAGCACTGGCCGCACATGGGCTGGGTGCACCTGTGGTGTGTGGGTAAGGCATGCATGTGGACCCCACAGTGGGGGAACATCCTCGCCCTCTGGACCCCCGTCTACGACGCGCGCCACGAGCGGTCGTACGAGGGGAACACGGGACGCGGGGTACGGGGCTGTCGGTGACGAGGCCAACGAAGCCGAGTAAGGCCCTGGCCACCTCGAGTCCATCGACACGGGTGGGGGTCGCTGAGGCCGCAGAGCCACTGGAGGCTCTCTCGGCGACCACCCACTTCCGCAGCCCTATGGCTGCAGTTCAAGCTTCGGGCAAAGCATCAATGTGCGAGGTATGTGCCGGCCTAGTTAGTCAGTTAATATCTAGGACGTCGTAGTGAATATGAGTTAATTTTTAATTTTTGCGCCGGCGGCTCAGGAATTAAAAACTAAATTAATACCTGAACTCGGATACATTAATTTCGTCGCCTGGAAAAATTAATTTGCACACTTGTTTTTTTCGTGTGTTTTTGCAAATGTTTGATGTTCCCATCAATGCTTGCCATGCCCGCCTAGTACGTATCACTTGGCGGGACACGGAGGGCTCCCAAGAGATACCCTTGGGGGCCCTCCATCGCATGCTAGCCCAGGACCCCAAGCCTGCGCGTTTCCCTGCTCCGCGGCCTGCGAGAGTAGGAGGCGGGCTGCGTGGCAGCCGACGTGTGGGATACCTAGAAGGGTAATCGTCGCAGCCAGCGGGCCAAAATGTGAGAGGTAGGGTTTATGGGGGGCTCGATGGGGACTTCTGGGCGGAAGTGGGTGAGAGGCAGGCAGCGGAAGAGGAGGGGGGGGTGGGAAGTCCATTGCCACGTCCTCTTAGATCGCATTCTAATCTATGGTTTAGCTCTGTTTGTGGTGTGCGACTGTGTGTGTGTGTGTGCGTGTGTGTGGTGTGCATGCATGTGTGTCTTGGTAGAGGACAACTTCTGCATGTCAGCTTGCAAGCCTGCAGTGGGTCACACGTAGAGTCAAACTCCGTGATAACTCGTTACAGACCTGGCCAGCAGTGATGTCGATGTTAGATTTCGCAGCGTTTGCCCAGGGGCAGCATATGCTCCACCTTTATCGACTCGGTACCCCTCATCGAAATTGCAAGAGCCACGTCGACAGTTGAGATGGCATTGTCAATGTTGATGGACAGGAGAAAAGAATGGGAGGACACGTTTGTGAAGAAGTTTGGGGTACCAGTGGACAGCGAGGTGGGATTACCGAAAAGGACAGGTGCTTTCTGCGTGATGGCGCAGTGCAGTCCAGATGTGGAGGGGGCGGGCTTTGTGAATTCCCCCCCCCCTCCCCTACCCCCACGCCAAAGCTGCAAGAATTGAAGAAACTGGTGCAGGACCAGTGTATGGCCATGGAGGGCCCCCCCAACACTGAGACTCCCTGACACCGGTGCCCGGGGTGCACCAGTGACAGGCCTCCACATCCACCCCCCTTTCCCGAGCCGTGCTTGCGCGCAAGGCGGCGGAAACCCAGAGCATAGTCATATGACTGTGCCCAGCCCCCCGAAAAACGGGGTGCTCTTGGGCACAGGCCCGGTCAAGGACCCGGGCCAACCAGGGCACCCTGGAGGCTTTTTGATCTGGCTAGCCGAAGGGCCTTGGCCAGTCACGGGGGGAGGTTGATCTTGGGGGGGGGGGGGGGGGCGGGTGTCTCAACTACGTCCCCCTCCCCATCCCCACCATCCCCAACCTCCCCATCCGCCTAGTCCACCACCACGTCCTTCCCCTGTTCCTTAACCACCACCATTGGATCCCCTGCCCCCACCCCTGCTAACTCTCAGGGCCTCTCTCTCTCCCTCTCCCCCTCTCTCTCCTCCCTTTCCCTCTTCTTCCTCTTTTTTTTCTTCCTTTTTTTCTCGTCGTCTTCTATCGGAGGAGCCTCCGCTTGACTCCTTGTCCCGGGGTTGCCGAATTACTGTTGCTGTTGCTGTTGCTGCTTCCGCTGGAACTGCTGCTGCTAGAAGTGCTGCAGCTGCTATTGGAGGGGGTTGCCGAAGGCGCTCCTCCACTTTTTGCATATGAAAACGAAGAAAGTGAGATTTTTAATTTTTTTTATGATTTTTATATCAATATCTACGGGTTAATACTTGGAACGCAAATAATCATTCATATATGAAATGTTAAAAGACCGACCTGTTAATATTACCTCGCAGATATTAAAAAACCGCCGCAAATATTAACTCCGCGTTGCAAACAAGCCATTACAAGCAAGCATACCATTTTTGCGTTGTTCTTGGCCATCATAGACATCAAGGTGTCCGTCATCGCCTTCATGTTATCCGACGATATGGCCATGGCAAAAGGATAGAAGTGCTAGTGGGGGGGGGAGGAGAAGAGTAGAGGGGGATGGGCTTTGGGTGGCCATGAGCTTGGCCATTGCACACGGAGCCCTATGAGGTGCTCCTTGCGTGAGGAGTGGCAGGTCGAATTTCAAGAACCACCACTCCCACACTTGCAATACCACCTCATCCTCGCGTTGCAAGGCCGAGGCACCCGTTATCCCTCCCCCCCTGGGCGGTGGGTCATTGTAGGCGCGCTTGTGGATATCGTTGAGGCTCTCACTCCTGGACTCCTCACCGTCGGGCGCGGCCGCCAAGCCCAACTTGACGCCCGTACGGGCGCGGTAGAGGATCCGTTGCACGGCCTCGGTGGTGTCCTTCGGGAGTGCCTTAAGGCGGGCCTCAATGAAGGTAACTTAGAGGCGGACCATGGCCGTGCAACAATGGAGGATCCATAGGAAGACCAAACATCGGTCAACAACAATGTGTGGGTCCCATGCATCCCTATTGTCCAAGCTACCGCCCGTCTCCTTGTAGCGCACACGGGCGGCCGCCTCCTCCCGCAATGTACGCCGCGTGGCAGTGTTCAACCATGCCGCCGCACCCTTGTCCCACACACCCATGTTGTAAATTGAGCCCACCATGGGCGGTATGGAGATGCCAATGAGGCGTCGCACGAAGAAGTGGTCTCCCCCAATGACCAGCTCGCTTGCCACCCAACGGGTTGCCCAATAGAACTTTTTGCAATCGTGGATCAATTGCAAAACCCAAGCACAATGGTGGGTTAACATTTGCAACTAATGTGTGCGGGTTAGTATTAAGTTTTAATCTATGAACTGAGTTAATACTAACGAAAATCTAGATGTTAACTCGTCGATATGAACGCAAAAATTATCGAACAACGAATGGACCACAAACCTGCAAGTTCTCGGCCCGAATCGTTGCAAGGGCGGCCATATCCTTGTCTCCGCACACGGCCATCCCAGTTACCCACAAGTACGCGGGTGAGCGGCCCGTGCGCCATAGTTAAGGAGCCCAACGGAGAGTTGGGTCCAACTACCACGGGCACATGGGTACGCATTCCCGCACACGGGGAATGTGAGAGGCCGCAACCAATCGATGACAACCCAAGTGGAGGCCGTGATTGGACGTAGCGCGCCCCAGATTGAAGCGGCCGTGAGCCGCCACTCGCGGGGGGATCCGTAACGGACACGTGAGGCCGCAACTCAAGGGACTTGGCAATCTCCTCCATGTGTCCAAGAATTGGTCCCGTAAGGGGATGGGCCGGGGGAACGGATAACCCGTTGGGGCCGTGTATGCAAACCCCCCGGCGGGACATGTACTCCGACATAGCCCGGAAACCAACCTTTGGGACGTTGAAGTCCATGAGGAGCCTGAGCAAGTCAGGCGCGGGAAAGAGGAAGGAGGCGTATTGTTTCACCGCCTCCAAATTGCTTACTACGATTAAGGGCGGGGTAGCCCATCTCCGTGGCCTCTGACCATCGGGCCTTGGCCAAAAGGGACGAAGCCAACCACTCGCTGAGGAGTTGCGCCACCAATGGGTCGCGCAAACTCTTGGCGCTACTTAGCCGCGTAAGGGTCATGCTAAGCTCGGTAAGTGTGTCCGGAGAGTAAGGTATCACAAGAGCTAAACAAAGGAAAAGGGCGATATGAGTGAGGTGCATAGTGGGCGTGGAAAGTGGGGTGTGTGTGGGGTACCCAACCACATACGCTGGGGACCCCTCTACTATCCCGTTGTGCAGCCATGCACCCCATAAGAACCCTTAGACATTGTGATATAGAGAGAAAAAGAAGGACACAAATGTGGCAAAATGATGGGAAAGCGAGTTAACCTCTTAATATGTGGCAAGTTCATATATGAATGAGCTCATATATGAAATATTAAAAATTAACCATATTGGATTTAATCTAGGCCACTAGGGTAGGGCTAGGGCTAGGGTTAGGGCTAAGGCCAGGGCTAGGCTTAGGGCGAGGGGTAGGCATAGGGTTAAGACTAGGCTGAGGGTCAGGGTGGGTGTTAGGGTCAGGGTTGGGTTTAAGGATAGTGTTCAGGTGCAAAATGCACAAAATTTTTCTCTGGGCGGAACAAATGTAGTCCTGGTGCGCATCTACGGGGACCTGTATGTATTGTGCCTTTGGTGCGTCTCACATCAAAGCTTCCACAAATCGTACGGGATCACCGCAGCAATACCGTCTGCAACACCAGTTGTCATATGCCACAACCTCCGTTGATTTGCAAACAGCGTTTGTTCTGGCATGGGCCTATTGCACCAAAGGTGGTAAACAATCCGCAACAAGACCTGCATTTGACAACAACCTCTTCATCCCCCTTGATGCAGCTATCTGAGGACTAACAGCCTTTTCCTCTGGCAAAGCCATCTTCGTGTTGAGTTGCACATTGTATACAAGTAGCACCCAAAAACTCCATACCACCTCGACCGCGGTGACTGTCAATGAGCTGCAGTCAACGTCGTCATACTACGTTTTATTCACCAATTGACCCTCATGTGTAAACACAGCCCCGCACGCAAGGTTGCCCTTGGCTCCTCATCCCGTAGCGAACAATGTACCATACTTAGCTCCCCGTGAAAAATCACGCAATAGACCAGAGGGATCTGCTGCAGTGCCCGGCACCCAGCTCATTAGCAGGGGAACAGAACAAGACTAAAAAAAACAGTCAACATCAACATTATCCTTGCTTAGCGACGAAAGAATTGTTGGATAGTGTTCGGAACTTGACACCATCCAGCAAACTTGTGTTGAAATGGTGAAATTGTACTTAAGTGTCTAGAACCAGACACCTCTTCAATATTTTGGAGGCATGAAGAGGAGTTGTGACAGCGGAAACGGACAACCAATGAGACCTGCCCCCCTGAAGGGGTGCAAATTGCTTAAAATGTCTGGAACCATACATCAACATCTCCAAAACCGGGCTTGACAGGGCTAGTATTTCAAAAAGGGTTTGGTCTTCAAAACCTTTGGAAAATGCCGAGCGCACGGACAAATGGGAACACGAGGAAAGCACAGCACAAAGGAAAGTGTTTGCACTGCAACGTAAAAAGTGATCCCACCCAAAACAGCTGGTTTTGTTCGGATACGTAGCGCACCACAAAAAACAGGTTATCAAGTGCTTATCAGCTAGACCCCCTCAGACCTTAGAAAAAGGCCATGAAATTTCACACCAGGCACAATGCGTTTTTTTTTGGCTGCTTTGCGTCGATTTACCGAGTTGGGCAACTTGTGCTGTCTAAGAGATTGACAAGGGAGACAAAACCCTTATGCGTGGGTGGTCAGGGTAGTTAGCATTGTATGGCGAATAAAAAATCCGCCGACAAACATCATTTTCCCTACACGGAGCAGTGCGACGAACGATATAAACAATAGCTCGTAAGAACGTCCATTCAACCCTATACCAACAAGATTGCAAAATGAGGTGAATTGTTTCCATACCTCTAAATGACCGGTGGTCCTCATCATCCCGAAGTGTGCCATCCTCCGGATTTTCTTAGAGAAAACCGACGATAGCCACTCCATCTCCTCCATGGCCCGCAACACACTAATGGCCCGACAAGCATTGGTATTGGAAAGGCCATTTTGGAATAGCCCCAATGGAAATTGTTCAATGAAAACTTGTGGGGACACCTTGGGCTCATCGTGCGTTCCCCTCGCGATAGCACTAACGTGGATGGCAGTTGTCCCACGATCTTGGTCTCCACAACAAGCTAGCCAGCGCATCAGCAATGGTCGCCGTTGGTGTCCGTTTTTACATGCTTCAAGTGGTAGGCATCCAAACAGACTTCACAAAATACTAGCAAGCATCACGTGAAAAACCTCAAAAAGGACAACTAATTGTTGGTCACTAGCCTGCAATCGCAAGGGGGGGAGGAGGGAGGAGGTTTCGGGCTTTCAAAGGGCCCATAGCCCGAGCCTCGGGGCAACGGCGTGCGCGTGCATGGGTGCTCGAGTACCCGCATTCTCATCAAATGATCACCCAAACTCATCCCAGAGGACTAAAAGTGGCAATACCGGCAAGGTCGGGCGCTTTAGGGGGCTCATGGCTCGGACTACATAGGGCCCATGGGTGCTTGGGTACCCGTGTGGCCCAGACCTCATCACCCACAACCATTGTTGGGGGTGATGAGAATTCTAAACTTGAAAGATTGGACTGTTTTAAGTGCCATTAAATCGCGGAAACAACAACAATTGGGGAGCATTCGGGGGCGGGCGACATGGGCCTAGGAGCCAATGAATGGGTGCTTGAGTCCCAGCATTGTCACCAAATGATCGCCGAAACCAATCCAAGGGTTTCGGAAAACGTTGAATTTTCTAAAATTATCAGGTGCCACTAAATAGCCTAAACAAAGACAACGTTGGGCACGTTGCCCTTTAACGTCCATAGGCTTATGTACGAGGTCCGGGGCCGGAGGGTTGGCCGCCTTGAATTGTGGTGCCATGCCTCCTGGTCACGCCCCTCGCGCATGATGCACGCTGACCAAGAGGGGCGACTAGTGGGACTATGTCTCTTCCATACTCACCACTCGAGCAAATAGTCGCAAGCACCAAGATACCTCCAAGAAACAACAGCAAGCAATCCGGAAAGCTCCAAAAAATTAGAGCATGCTTTGTGAAATTTAGGTTTGGTCTTGTGCCACAATGTAGGAATTATGAATCACATTTTGCAGCGGTATTTGAAAGGTGGTACCGGATTTTCTCTACGCCGGTTTTTGCTCCAATTTCTATTGCCTTTGGCTAGGGGTGCGAGGGCGCGGTGGGCGCATAGGCCATAAAGGTGGTTTGCTGAAACGTACAGACGTCCACCACCGCCTGTCGTACATCCATAAGTTCATCACGTCAGTGCGTGCATGTGCAGTTCATTCACACAGGCTCCATGTGTCCCCTTCTTGGATGGGGTGCTCCACTATCTATGTACATAGCCGTGACCAGCCACAGTGACAGTGTCACCAGCATGTGTGTGAGGGGTCGAAGGCCCAACCTCCGGTGCATGTGCACGGAACAGTCAAAACATTCAAGGATGTTTGGGTGTCTGACAGACGACTCCCTCGGGGGTGGGGAAACACATCCCAAATCAGGTCTACAACCTTCGCACCCTGGTAGTACTGACGTCTGAGCTGAACTCGACGTCCTGTACATGATCGTGACTGGGCACAATAGTCGAACAGGCCAATGGCTCCGTGCCGCAGAGCATCCACTGGCACCGGAGCCAAATTGGACTTTGCTTAAGGTCTCCCGGGGGGGGGACCTCTTGGGGGCATGGGGTGGACCTCAATCAAGGGCATAGCGTGACGGGGTACAGAGACAATCAGAGCCTATCGTCACCACGAATTCAATTGCGGATCAGGTGCTTTTTTGCTTGTTCATTCAGACATGGGAGAAGGCCCCTACATCTCAAAACAGCCAGAGTCCGGGGTGGTGGGTGACTCTGGTGGGGAGTGCCCTGAGCAATCAGTGTCACATATTGAGCAGTGCCAGAAATTGGGCGTGTCTGGCGCCAGAGGCGATGCGGGTTGCCGTGGCGAGTACACAGGCTGTCTGTTGGAACGCGCCGGCATGCTGGGTGAGTACATGGTTGTTCCGTGTGAGTGTATTTCCACCGAGGCGGGGCTTGATGGCACCGGGCTAGGCGTGTTGAAATGCCTTCGTTTGGTTGGCTGTGGGACCGAATGGTTTTCACTCCCTGATGCCGTGAGTAGACTGTCCTGCGAAGCCTGAGACTGAATGTAATCCTCTGTGGAGGCGAAAGACACGGTGGTCTCTGAGAGGGAGCCACTCTGACGACTTACAGGTTCATCCATGAGGCATAAATCCAGATCATTCAAAAGCAGGCGGGCGGGTGTATCTCTGCACAATGGGGAGGCACTGACCGGTACTCTAATAGGTGTCACGACGAGGGGTGTCACCATGTTGTGCGTATCTGACTGTGTGCCTGACATGGGAGCGGACGGTGTCGCAAACGGCGGTGTCGAGGGTTCTTGCACCACTGGGGGTGGGGGTGATCCTGCATGTACTGCGGGCTCGGGGGGGGATGGGTGCTTGTGTGAAAAAATGATCACTTTGCTCTGGTTCGCTTCCGTGCCTGCCCTGCCCTCCTCTCTGTCCCCGGGGGGTTCTGGGTATAGCGGGTTTTGCTGCTGTCCCCATTCTGCCAAATCATTGGCACGTTCATTACCCTCTATCTGCACATGTGATGGGACCTTGTACCAACTCAGTATACCTTGGTGGTCCGCGATGAGCTGTAGAAGCTCTTCCCATAGTTCGGGGTGTAGTATGGGGCCGTGTGATCCGTGCCAGCCACAGATTTTCCAGATTCACGCTGCGCCGGTGGCCCCCAGGTAGACCAAGGCAGAGTCTGTCATCAGGGCCAAGTTTGCTTGTGCTTGGGCGCATAGGTGCCACCCCTACAGCCCTAGGCCAACGACAAGGTACGCTGGGTTTGTGGGGAGTGGTGCCTCTATATGGTGCACTTCCACTCCCATGGAGGGGGGGGTTGTCGTGGCGGGGAGGGGGAGGGGGCCTTTCCAAACCTGTGTGTTGACCCTACATGGTGTGAGAAATGGGCCGGCCAGCCGGCGCCACCGCCCCCACCACCCGAAGTAGGGGACGTTGGGGGAGCGGTGGAATGCAGCGGCGGGGCCCCCCCGCTGGAAGCTGTGCCATCGGGGCCCATCGTACGGGGAGTCGCGGAGGAGGTCCGCGAGTGTCTTCTCTACTGCCTCCACTCCTCCCGGAACTAATGGCTGACCTTCAGGGATGAAACAGGCCTGGGCAGAGGCCCCAAGAAAACGGATCCCAAACCGTCCCCACCCATAGAGCGGCCTCCGCACCTCTTGATGACCGCTAACCGCTTTGGTTGTGACGAACAGGACCACTAAATCGCTCGCCAGGCCTACTGGTCTGATGGATAGCGCTTCGGAGACTCTGAGGAAAAGCAACCAACTGAGGCAAGCAAGGGTTGCCACAATTTAATCTTTCGGCGATGATGCCTTGGACTAGAGGAGACGGAGCCCGCATGGTCCCATGTGCGGTTGCCCGGGCGTGGGCTTACCCAATTTCGCAAGCCTCCAGTGGATGGTACGTACACACCCCGGAAGCAATCTGACATTCTCAGCAGCCCGCACGGCTGAGACATATCCTCGGATGGTTGACGTTGCCTGCCCCATACTGACCCGTGACACCGGGAACTCAAACAGCGTGTGAGTAGGCGACGACTGCAGTGCCCTGGCCCCCTCGAAGCCTACCAAAGTGGATAACGCAAATCGGTACCTCGTCTGGGTCTTGGGCGCCCATCCTCGCACGCCCACGGCTGCCACCCAATACGAACTCACAGCCGCCATCGCTATGGCCCAGCAGGCCGCCGCCGCCCAGCAGGTCGGTCCCGGTGCGTGGGAGGGCAGTGGCGTGTGGTTCCAAGCGACCGATCATGAATCCGAATACCAGCATTGACAAAGCCATCCCCACCCGGTCCGGCCACAGGGGCCGCAGTTCCGTCAAGACCAGTGAGGGCATTAAAAATGCCAATGCCTCAATTGCTCTTGTGGGACATTTTCTCTCGCGCATCTTTGACAGTCACCCGCTGGCTTGGCTGATACCAGTATCCACCTCCCCTTCTTCAACATCCAGTGAAGGACGCCCTGCCGCACGGCGAAATCAATGCCCTTGTACTTGAAGGACGGACCGCCCCTCTGGACGGCCTCCGACCAGCTCAACGCATACAGTGGGTTTGCTAGGTCCGCTCAGTTGTTGTCATCCGACACATAACGCTGGGTGTACGCGTGCTGCGAGTCCAAGATGATTCCCCATAGCTTGTATGCCACGCTCTCCTCGTCTCCTTGTGGATATTCCATGGCGTTGGAGTTTAGGGGCATAATGTACCACTCGGCGAACACCCCTTCCTCCTTCCAAACCCTCCTTTTCAACCTGAGCACCCTTCATGGCATGGGGGGAGGAGGAGGAGGAGATGCGGTCCCCCGGTAGGGCGCACCCGCGGCACATCCCCATGGTGCCCGCCGGCCCTCATCGTCTGGCCGGCAACCGAGAGGGGGGTTCTGTCCCAACCCGTCCGGCTAAGCATCATGGCGGCGGCTCTCCTCTTCGTCTCCTCCCCTTGTCCCTTGGCCCGCACAACGTGCATGCTCTCCCGCCCTACACGTGGCTGGATCCCCCCAGGGGCATGGGATGGGGGGCGAGGCAGAGCGCCGGCTCCACTTCCGGCACGGTCCACCACCCCCCCAAGAAAAGGGGGACGCAGTCTCACGGCTGTGGGCCCTTAGCCCGCCAGGTACTACCGACTGGGCGGCGTTTGGCCGGCAGGTCTCAGGGGCTTGGTCCGTGGCCTGGTCCCCCCCCCTCCCCCGGCGCACGGCACTTCTGCCGAAGGTGTCCGTGCGCGGAGCCATCCTCTACATCCCTCCGGCCACGCCCACGTGTCCCCCCAAAACCCCCACGGGGCGCCCCTATCCCTCCCCGGCCCAGGCAAGACCGGAGGGACTCGGATGTATCCGCCGCTGTGTGGGGGTGGGTGGTGCGGTGTCCCCTCATAACCCCCACGGGGCGTCCCTATCCCTCCCCGGCCCAGGCAGGACCGGAGGGACTCGGGTGTATCCGCCGCTGTGTGGGGGCGTCCCTCCGCGGTACAGGCTCCGGGGGGCCTCCCCTTAGTTCACCCCACACGCTCCCTACATCCGACCTGTGACCGGGGGGCCTCCCCTTATTTCAAGGCAATTCATGGGGAGTCAGACTGCCGGAGCTGCAGGCAGGTGCCATTACCCCGGTGCACTGAGCACCGTAACGGCAGGCGCCGGCCCTTTCCTCCGCCCCGGCGCCGTCTCCCCTTCACTCCACCGTCTCCCGACTCCCGTGGGCCCGACCAGGCACCGCGGAGGCTTCGGTAGCCCCCATGTCCAAAAGCTCGATCCCCCAACCCGTGATGCACCTGTGCAGAACACGCGGAGTGCATGGGCTGGTGCAAGGGGGGAAACTCGAGCCCTGAGGTGGGCTAGGCCACAGGGAGACCCGGAAACCCTCGCTAACCGCCACCCCCCGGTGGAGCCCGCCCTGTACCATCGTGGCTCCCCCACGGTGGTCGGCGGGGGATGGGGCGCGTGATCCCGCGACCCAGCCGCCGTGGCTGGACTGGGCCGCCCCCCAGATTGCGTGTTAGCCTAGGGGTGTCCCCCCCCCCCTAGTTTCACCCCCACACCACGGTGAGGTCAGGCGCCCTTGGGCGGCCGTGGGGGTATGGGGGGTGCGCAGGCAACCTTGCTGATCATCTCATAATGATCTCCACTCATGTCATTTCTCAAAACCTTGCTATGAACAAAGTGGCAGAGTGGTTGTAGCCGCCCGCGCCCCTTGCCGTGGGGGGGGGGGGGTTGACAGTAAAGAGACTTCTTTGGCACGGCTCGCACCAAAAGAGGGTGCCCAAGGGTGCTCACACCAGCATGGTGCCACATTGTGCCAAGGCTGAGCTTCGAGGGCAGGATCTTCAATGACGAACAAACGACATTTGTATGGCGCCTTCTCAAGGTCCCCCAACAAGGGGGAGCAAATCAGAAGCGGCTTCATAAAACCTGCCTTGTCAGGGTACCCAGAAAGATCAATATGGCTACATCACCCTGCCTTCTTGGGGGTCCTCATGGTGCGGATTGATCAAACTGGCTACATAACCCCTGCCTTCTCGTTCTTGGGGGCTAAGGAAAATACCCAAAAAAACCAGAGCATTTTGAGAAAAAACACATCGGGTGACCTTTTTCACAAGCCCTAAAATGGAGCACCAAAATTCCCGGCTGGCTGCAGCACCAGCCAATTTCGCCATATTTGCTTGTACTATGGTTGGGACCTTTTAAACATTTTGGCCAGCTAGAGGGGGTCGGGGGGGGCGTGGGGGGCAGTCACTGCACCTGGGTGCCCCCCGTGCTTCATGGCATAACTTGCAAACACAACACATGGTTATGCGCCTCTGTGTGAACCAGCGTCTGACACTCTTGGTGGATGGCTTTGTCAAACAACGAACAGTCAACCAGCTGCTGGCTACAGGGAAGCAAAATAACCCTTCCTCTGTCTCTTGGTTACCCAGCTGACCACACCTGCTTTCCAGAGTTGATTGTGACTCAAGGTAGTTTTCTATTGCATCACGTCTTTTGCACACCAGCCATGCTTCACAAGGCATGGCAGAGCAAGCATGGGCGCTCAGCTGCTGGGCCGTTCTTTGACAAATTGTGGACCTGAAGAATTCTTCCTAAACTGAGGTGATCTTTCTGTATCTTCAGCTCTCATTGACACACTGAGGGCAAATTTGAGTTTGAAAGCAGAACAGTTTAAAACCAACCTTGATCAACTCAATGCCCAGCAATCTGAGTGCTCCATGAAAAACAGAGGCAGAGGCATACCTGGTTCTGATTTGTGCCCGGCGGGTACTGGTATCCGAGTGGGTACTGGGGGGTGGGATGGTGTTGGTGGTGGGTTTGGTGCAAATACTGCTGGTATTGCTGTTGATGTGGAGTGCTCACGTGGTGTTGATGGTGGTGCTGATCATGCTGTGGAGGAAGGTGGTATTGTGGTGTTCTTGAAACAGTGCTGTAATAAGAGTGTGTGATTGTTGGGTTCACTGCAGGTTGTGATGGGGGCTTTTGCTGGCTTGGGCTGCCTTGTTGGTTGTGCTGCTGGGGCTGCTGCTGAGGCTGCGGCTGGGTTTGAGGCCCTAATGCATGCAAGAACTGGTGGTGGTGGTGGTGGTGGCCTGGGTGGGCAGGGTGTTGTTGGTGGTTTGGTGGCAGGTGTTGATGTAAATGAGCATGGTGCAGGTGCTGATGGTGATGGCCAGCATGGGGGTGAAGCTGCTGATGATGGTGAATGTGGTGGTGGTGTAGTTGATGGGCATGAGGCCGGTGGATATGCTGGTGGTGGTGGTGGTGGTGGTGGTGGTGGTGAGGGTGGTGGTGGGCCAGCTGTGCCTGCTGACCTTGTAGTGTCTGAGGCGACACATGGTGATGTGTGTGGTGCTGGGACACTGGATGGTGCTGGCGATGTACGAGGTGGTGGTGACTGTGATGGTGATGGTGGTGATGGTGCTGATGGTGCTGATGATGTAGCACTGCAGGCCTACAGACAAAACCAGAGTTGGGAACACTGCAATGATCTTGAACAAATGACCTTTGGCAAACATGCCTGACTAGCCCATCTTCTGTGCACGACAGGGTCAATGCCAAAACTGTGCACCAAGTGATGCTCTTTCCTGACTGTAGAAAATGAAGGGCACAGGCCGAAATTTTGAACGCAAACAGAGCACCATTTCCCATGAAGAATATTCATTTCTTTGGGGCTAGAGGGGGACAAAGGCACAGGCATGCCAACATAAAGAAAGGCTCTGTCAGTAGAGCATGCTCCAGAGAGCTCACTGAATTAAACTGGACTTAGGTTTCGACGCACTTATCGGATCGGCAGACTTTCGGCTGTCCGAAATTCCGGTTTAATTCGGTAGCGTGCAATTTTTGACCGGAAAAAGTACGATCTGTTTTTTGTTTGGGGCTGTCGGCGGCCAGAATGCACAAATTTTGGGGCCTTTGGGGGCCTTTTGGGGGCGGTTCGCGGACATATTGTGGAGTCAGAGAGCCCTAGAGGGCCCTTAGGCACAGGGAAGTCTAGCTGCATCTGTAGAGTAGCCACTATTTCCCTTCATTTGGCCGTTTTCAGCAGGTTCTAGCGCGGTTTTGGGCAAAAAAAGGCTGATTTCGGCCCTAAATTGCAGATTTTGAAATGGAGGTCCGGCACTTTCGACGCTCGTTCCCGGCCGCCACCGTTGAGTTTTTGGCTCATACTTTGTGTGGTTGTCCCTCACACCCATAGGTAGCATCCACCAAAATTTTGGCCAAATCTGAAGCACCATGATGGAGCTGCAATTTTTGCCTATTTCGCGCGTGCTTGCTGCTTGCTTACCAAACCTGTTACGCCCACCCTCGACACTAAAGAGGGTTGTAAAACCAAGACTGGTTCCACCAACTCGGTGACCCCCACCCTCACCCTAACCCCAAACGTGTGTTTGCCCCCCCCCCCCCCCCTTGATGGGTATGTGGGGCACCTCGACTTACCTCTTCCGGCCCACCTTGCCTTAGAACTGCCACACCACACCTTGCTTTGGCTCGCCTCGCTCAACAGACGGCTTGCTTTGGTCAACGTGGGGGCCAGCCCCTGCACCCCCCTTAAATAACAAGACTCTTGCAGTGGCCGCACCTTGTGTACCCAGTGTACACCACCTTGTGTATGTACTGCCTTGCCTGTGGACTGCCAAACCACCCCTCGCTTCGCTCCACAACTGGTCTAGGATCATTCTTGGAAAACCATGACCCGTTTTTGAGCCATTTGTGGTCCCAAATTGGCCCATTTTCAAGGCCCTTTCGGCCTTGAGAGGGGCCAAAATTGCTGCACATGGGCTCAAAATAGGCCCATTCCACTTGTTTGTGCACCCCACATAGTCCAAAACTATCTTCGCAAAAACACATTTTGGATCCATTTTTGATTGATTTTTGTTCCCAAAACAACCCATTTTCAAGGCATTTTGTGACTTTGGAGGAACCAAAATGGCTTGCAATGGGTTCAAAATGGGCTCATTTCACTTGTTTAGGCACCCCAAATGGTCTAGGATCATTTTTTTTTGCTGCCGTGGCTCTTGCCGCGCTCCCTCTTGTGCTCTTGTGCCCAGCCCCGCCGCTGTGCCCAGCCCCGCCGCGCCGATGGTCAACAGCCACTAGTGTAAGGTCAGCAAACTTTTCTGCATGAAAGGAGACTTAGAACGAGGTTGGGGACCAACGGACCCCACATCGGTGGATGGCACGCCGAGGCCTACAACGAGTTGGGAGCCCTTTTTGGAAATTCCTGCAGAATCTTAGGATCCGGAAAAAGGTCCACATGGCATTTGGAATTTCGAAAAACCGATCTGTTTTCGCTGTTTGGCAAAGCGTTTTCGTTTGGAAAATTTTTGATTTTTCGAGATGCAGGTCATCTGGTGACATGGATAGCGCCGCGCCTATGGCTCATGTGGCCCGCATTCAAGCACCATCCTCTCCGGACAGCTCCAAGGTCGTAGAAAAAAAAATTAGCTCCAACAAAGCCCGTGGTTCGCCCGGCCCGCCCACCCACTGCAAGACGTGCACACACAAAATGATACAGTAATAATATGGATCAATACAGCGATGGGACATGAAAATCATGTTGTTCGGTACCTTCGTAAAACCAAAGCAAGGAAACATTCTACCACGCCTGCTTTCCTACCATTCACCCATATGTGCATCGGCATAATGACATAACCACACATTGTTCAACATCAATGTATGCATTTAAACAGAAAGCCTTTCCCCTGTTTTGTACAGCCGCAACTTCTCTCTACAAAAAAACAACATTGGTTAGAGCCAAACATACCTGTAACAAAGTTGTCGTTTTCCATCCTCCGGTTATGTTGCATTTTAATTCTTTATACACATCTTCCGACGTATATGCGCATTACCAGAATTAACACATTAACAAGATTCGAGTTCCTCTGTACTTCCACATACACTTGCACAAATGGTTCCGGCCAAATCAAATACAATGCAATAAATCCTTTTGGGCCATCTTTGACATTAGTGCTTCGGCTAGGCTTGGGAAGGTCTCGCTACGCTCCCCCTCCCCAAGCCTAGGGATGATTTTTTATTGCCGTCATCGGTCGAGACTGCTACACAATTTGTACACCCTCTTCGTTTCAATCACCGAACTTCTCATGCCGAAAGCTCCTACACAAGACCTCTCCAACCACCAGTCCAATCATACCACATATGTACAACCTTTGTTTACGTCCAATCAATCAACTCTCTTGTTTGGAGGGGGACCTATATATCGGTGACCATGATATTTGCAAAATGAGGCCTCAAACATGGGATTCGCAAATGATTTTTTTCCCAGAGCATCAAATGTTCATTGTGTCCCCCAACTCACAATCCGACTTGATTATAGCACTTGACCAGGGGACAGACCATGCATTCTCACTTCTTGTGGTCCGCCGTACGGAGCCACGTTCGCTTTGGTCCACGGGCAGACTCCACGTCATCATAGGAGAGAAATTTTCAACCACCCCTGTAAAATATGTGAAAACAACATCAAGCTGTAGCACAAAAAAAGTACTTTTTGGCATAATTTTTGCGACGAACCTTCGAAGGTCCCGAATACTACACCCTGGTCATTCTGTTCTACATCTCTCAAAGATCGTTGTGCGCTTCGTCCCAAGGCCTAACTCCACAACATGTCCAAATGCCGCCAAAAACACGCCACTGCGCAACTTCAAAAAATTGCAAAATGTCAACCCCCCAACGCACCAACCACCTGCATTATATCTGCTCACCAACCCAAATACCTACCTAACATGTGCTATGCACCACAAAGGACCTCAATAAAAAGAGTTTGAAGGCAGATGGTTCCGGGGCTCCTTGCACTAACACTCGGAGGGAGACCTATGATGGCCAAAAAAAACAGCCAGTTTTCGTTGATGACAGCATGCTCCAAAAACCCTCACAAGACAGCCCCCGTTCTATAACCATACAAAACCACGCACAAAACCCCATAGTACAAATCGACGGGCAACAATAGAGCTTCGATTTGGTCGGGGGGCGGCTATGTACCTCAACGCTGTATTCGCGTAGCGCCCAATTCCGTAAGGTGCACAACTGAAAAAATGTACTTTTTTTACTAAAACCGGTCTCCCTCCAACGGCCGTAACTCGGCGCCACCGGGTCGTTTTGAGCTAAATTTTTTTTTCCGCGACCCTTGGACCTAGCCGGAGGTAATCGTTTTTTGTTTTTTTTTTATCAAATAGGCCAGTTCATAATGTGCCAAGGGCCGCTGTGGGCCAAGTTCGATGCAGAGTACAGATTTCGGCATAGCCAGGGTGTGCATACGGGCTGCAGCTCACGACTGCGCCCCCATGGTTTCCCGTTGGGGTGGTAGTGGTCATGTCATTGGTATTTCCCACTTGTTTGGATCCCAGTGCGTTTTGTGGCGTTTCGGTAGAGGCTGCATCGGGACTTCCCACAAGGTGGGGTCCCAATGTTCTCGTGGCCGTTTCCGTATGAGGTATATCGTTTGTCGTGCTTGTCGGGTTGTTTGCCAGTATTGTGTCGTCTTATGTTTGCAGGCGTCATGGTAGCACTGTGTCATGTTTGCCAAGTGTTCCTACTGGCACCACATGTAGTGTGCCTGTCGTAGGTGAAGGTCCAGCAGCTTATCGGTGCCAGCCGGAGGTAATCGTTTTTGAATCTGGGCCGGATGAGCCACAGGCGCCCGGAAATTTCTGTCGCTAGCTGACCCGCGTTTCGAAAATTGCCGTTTTCCCCAACTTGCACCCTTCGCCAAACGGCCAAACCGGATTGGTTTTGCGAAATTCCAAATGCCATATGGATCGTTTTTCGATGCCGTTCACAAACTTGCAGTCGGATTCGGATTTCGTGAAAATTCATTCTGGCGATTCTTTTTCGGGATCCTAGAATTGTGCAAGAATTTCCAAAAAGGGCTCCACAAACCTTGTTGGCCCCGGCCTGCCATCCACCGATGTGGGGTCCGTCGGTCCCCAATGTCGTTCTTTGTCTCTATTGCCGCAGAAAAGTTTCCGGGCCCATAATATGATGGGGATGACCATCGGGCGCGGCGGGGCCCCTCCCCGACCGCGAGCACGGGAGGAAGCGCGGCATACTGCCGCACAGGCAAAAAAACCCGTTGGCGCCAAGATACAGCTGTTTGAGCGAGACGGATTTTTGCAAAAAAGTGTGTTTTTTTCAATCGTGGACGTTACGGAATTTGGCGCTGCACGAATACAACCTTGAGGTACAAGGCTGCCTTCCGAACCCTACTGTTGCCCTTCGATCTGCACCATGCAGTTTTGTGCGTGCCTTCGTGTGGTCATAGAGTGGGGGCTGCCAAGTGGAGAGTTTTGGAGCGCACCGTTAGTAGCGGAAACAAGTTGTGTGTTTTGGCGACGATGGGTCTCCCCCCAAGTGGTACTGTGAGGAGCCCTGGACCCATCTGCCCTCAAACCTGTACGGCGGACCAATAGACCTCAGAATGCATGGTCCGCCCTCCGGTCAAGTGACATCATCACGGCGGTTTGTGAGTTGGGGGTTTTGCGGACGTTGTAGTACATGGTGCAAGCTATGGTGCATGGACCTGGAGACACACCACCGCCCGATGATGAGAAGGGCCGATTGAAACCCAAAAGGAGGCAATTAGAAGCAATAGGTTGTTGATATCGGCTAGCACTAAAGCATTTGCTGCTCTGGGAAAAAAATCATTTGTGAATCCAATTTTTGAGGACTAGGATTGCAAACATCATCGTCACCGAAATATAGCTCCCCTTCCAACTAATGGAGTTGATTCATTGCATCCAAACAAAGGGTGAACATCTGTGGTATGACTTGACCGGTGGTTGTAGAGGTCTTGGATAGGAGCTTTCAACATAGCAAGTTCCACCGTTGATAGCAAAAAGGCTTACAAATAGTGGAGCAATCTCGACTAGTGACCACAATGAAAAAACATTCCTAGGCTTCGGGAGTTGGAGCATAGCGAGACCTTCCCAAGCCTAGCCAAAGCGCTGATGTCAAAAATGGCACAAAAATTTATTCGATTTATTTGCTTTCGCTGGAAGCATTCGTGCAAGTGTACATAGCAGTATAGAGAAACTTAGATGTTATTGTTGTGTTAATTTTGCTAATGCGCACATAAATCGGAAGAAGTATATAGCCATGTAGAAATGAAACGTAACCATTGACAGGGCACGAAAAACTATAACTTTGTTTTAGGTGTGTTTGGTTGGAACAAATGTCGTTTGGTTGCAGCATTAAGTTGTGGTGCTATCAAATATGGGAATGCCGCTTTGTTTAAATCCGTACGTTGTTTTTTGAAAAATATATCATTATGTTAGTATGCCGATGCCATATGGATGAAAAGGAGAGGAGGCACGGCGGGACCTTTCTTTGACAGCTTTTACAAAGCCATCGAACAAGATGATTGTTATATTGTCATGATGTCCCATCACTGTACCACTACAACTACCACTTTGTGTGCACGTCTTGCAGCGGGTGGGGGGGGGGGCGGGCGAACCACGGGCCTTGTTGGAATGTAGGCTTTGGGGGAGGGGGGGGGGGGTGAAAGGAGGTGGGGACATCTTTGATAAGAAAAGGGGGGGGGGGGGGTCATGGATTACAGCGGACTTTTGGCTGGCCGAGCAGTCAGCCGATGGTCCGCCGAGCCGATAAGTCCGCCAAGCCCATTAGTCCGCCCTGCCTTTTCTCCCTCTCATTTTGCCCATGGGTCTAATTCACCACAGGACCCTGGCTTGGCAACCTGTCCCCATTAATCGTTCAATTGGGTCCGCAAAAAAGACATACGCAGACAACAGATCACCCAAAATGGCCACTCCCTCCCCAACTCACCTCAGCACCCTGCAACAGAACCGTGGTGCAACTTGTTGAAAACTTGGGGGTCACCATTCTGCGACTCACCTGGCCTGCGTGTGTATGCACCATCGAGCTCGTGGGTCTGCTCTCCGTGTCCAGCCAAAAGCTACATGGCTACAGCATCCACATTGTACACACAACATTCATCTCGAAGGTTCATTGGTGGGTTGGGCTCGTTGTCGTGCACATTGCCCTCACCTCCACACGTGAAGCATATTGTCCTTCGCCCTAGTCCTTGAGCCTCACCGCCCTGCCCTCTTTATGCCCATTTTGAACAACTGCTTCGGAGAAGCGGGCACGCAGGGCATCATGGGAAAGGAACCTGTCCACCTACAATTTCTACCGCTTGTGCACATGACTGCTAACCCTAGCCCCCACCCAAGTGCCCGGATATTTGCATACACATCTTGCCATGCCAGCACCAACGAGTGACTTTGCAATGTTGCTGGTATTTGTGTCTGCTTCACTGGGCCGGCAAGTTTTTTAGCTTGCCAAAAATGGCGTTTTGTGTGTACACAATGCAAAAGCAAAACGAGGTGCCGTCTAGGGAAGCAAAACGAGGTGCCGTCTAGGGAATGGCAACCGGCTGTGCCCCCGTGGGACGGGGTTGCGCCGCTTGCCCAAGGGGGCTCCCTTCTGGTCGCATTGACCAAGGGGGCCCCCTTCTGGTGGCATGGAGCACGTTGTAGAAAAGGGGTAACCGCCATATTTAGGTTGCAAAATGGGTGGGTGCTGGAAAATTGGGGAAAATGTATGGGCTGAGAATTTTTTAATTCTCAAGCTGTACATTTTTCCAATTTTTGGGGCGTGCCAAAAATGCAGTCTTCCGTGTCTCCTGGAATGCCGCACCCCTTGGGTCGGGGCTTTGCTGCTTGCCCAAGCCCCCACCCCCTCCGGTTACTCGGCACCAAAGGCGGAAACCAAGGTGCCCATTCTGCCTGTTCACAGCCAAAATCATCACTATCCAATACTGCCCCAGTCCTAAGTAGCCCCAGTTCAAGGGGGAATTGCTAACCTCACACCACTGTGCAGTCTCATCACTTGAGAGGGAATGCATAAATGGCTTGGTATATAATATCTCTTCCCACACCCTCCTCCCCATAATTCCCAAGCAAACACTTCACCAATCTGAATTGTGAGTTTCTATGTTATAGCCAGCCTTCGCCGGCCGCAAATCTAGTGGTTTGCATGCCCAAATGTTGCCTTGCCAGTGCTAGAGCGTGTACTAATTCCTTGACCTTCCTGAATTCAAGGTTTGAGCTCAGATATCATCGGCGGCCCGGAGTGCGGGTGCCAAGTTGATAGGTGCTCTCCGGAATCTACCCAGTCTTGGGCCAACAAAGGGCATTTTTGGCCAAAAATTGTGCAAAACTTATTCAAAAAAGCCCCAACTAAGAGAAATGAATGTCATATTCTACCACCGTCTTACCCTGCCACAAAGAAGGGTGGTTCACCCACTAACCAAGAAATGACCCCAAAAGGGCCCAAAATGGCCCATAATTCCTCGCACCATGTGTAGTGTAGTGCAGCACAACCCCGATAGTGCAAGGGTGATTCCACTGGGCTGTGTTTATAAGAGGAGGGGGGTGTTGTAGATGAGACCCACCCACCCGACTTCCCACCTACCTGGAGCCCTGTGCATTTTTTTATCAGTCAAATTGAAGCCAAGGCGCCCGCCTAGGTTACGCATCCCAACCGCAAAAGGTGACAGAGGAAAATCATCAATAGGCAGGTCACACATTGATGCTACAGTGCCCACCCAAAAATGTTCCCATATCACTCCCTGCCCGGCTTCGCTACGCTAGGTCCCTTGGTTCTTTGCTTTCTCCTCACATTGCTTATGCTTTTGCCTCCTCACATACTCTCCTTTCTCACTCCTCAGGTGCTGTCTTTTACCCATCAGAGGAATCAACTAATGACCCACACTGGCGAAGAGATTTCCGCTTGGAGGCTGCATAAGACACCGTGTGCTGTTTTGTGCATACAGGGGGAGGAGGTGCTGTGCCGCTTGTGCCTACCCCGTTTTAGCTCGTGGAAGTGCAAAGGTATATGGTTGTCACATTATAAGCCAGAATTTATGGTTAACTACCTCACAAAGGATGAGATTTTTCAGGTGGGACTTGTCGCCTTTGGTTTGCATGCCACTGATCATACCTCTTTTTTTCCTCTTTTTTTAAGAAGTGTCATGATTCATAGGTTGGTACATCTACTTTTGGTTGCATGTGACAGGTTGGATGTCACACACTTGTGCCTCTGTGAACTACCATCCACCTTTGCTTGCATGTGTAACCACACTTTGAATCAAATTTTTTGCGACAAGTGGCATGGGGGGTGGGTAAGGGGGCTTGTGCCGTTTTGAGGGCCTTTAGGATTGGGGTACACCTTCTTCCCTTGTTCACAAAAGCCTTGTCAAATCTGTGCAGTTGCTGCTTCTGCCTTTGTTTCCCCTGTACAATACAATCTTCCTCTGGAAGACAAAAACCACCTATTTCCCAAGGTGAGACCCAAACTAAAGTAGACATCGAGTGCACACACCGCCCTCTACAAGGTCGTGTGTGAATGTATACCAATTCCATGGCACAAGGCCCTTGGCACGACACAATTATTAGAGGGGGTGCCAAAGGCTCCCACTCACACCCACTCACACGGACGCCCACCGCGCCTGATGCTAAAAGTTAATCCCACTTGACATGTCTCCGGACTACATATGGCATTAGTCCGTTTGTGTTTCCTGGGGCAGCACCACATTTCACTCACTTTTGGGTCAATGCTGACTCACCCCACCACAGTCGTATGGGAAAATACTTGCTTGCTTTGGGAACATGAGTGGAAGGAAGTGGAGAATGAGTTGTGTGGATAAAAATTAACTTGCATTGGCGATCCTTCAAGAAACCGTTGATGCAAAAAAAAAAACCGAGGTAGGTGCAATCAGCATTTGTCCATGTGGAATGATGGCAATTGTTGGGCAAAAATGCTTTTTGGGAGTACTACTTGCAATATTTGTAAAAAATTCATTTGAGAGACTTTGAGGATGATGCGCTTAACTGACCCAATGGCCAATCAGCACAAATCATGAATGGGTCTTGGGTCTACTGCTTGGACCCTTTGTATTTTTTTTTGTGGGCGATGGGCCTCAGGCTGATGTTGTGATGTTGATAAATGGCATTTTGGGGTGGTGGTTCTTTTTATGCGTGGCATGTACGAGCCATGCCGGCCAAAGGAAAAGCATTTTGTGGATTTTATCTAGAATGCAGAACACTTGGGACACACACTCCAGCAAAGTCCCAAGAGGCTAAAGACCATTGCCACAAAAGTACTATACACCAACACATCATGGATTGATTGTACGGAGGACAAGTAATAGGCCTCCCCTTAGGTGCTTGATAGCCATGTAGTGTTGAATTAAATTGGTTAATTGTTAGCAAGGCAAACTTGGATGGGGGTCCAAGGAGGTTGTGCATGTGGACAAACACGATGAAGCCTTCATTCACAGTGGACGTGTCCTCATGACTCCTTGGAAACATAACTCAGCCAAGACTCATGGAACGGCCAGGTATGAACGTAGCGCTACATATGAAGTGAAAATTGAGAATCTCAACTTTCACATCTTTCGAACTGCATCCACAATTTATTGGCTTTCAGTCACCATTGATTCCAAACGACGACTAGCATGTGAAAATTGAGAATCGGAGTCTCAACTTTCGTATCTTTTGAACAACCATAGTGCTTCACCGCCATACTCGAGTTGAATTTGAACTTCTTATCACCGCGGAGCTGAACTAAAGTGAGCTGCTAAACGAGAAATAAGGCAACATGTTGATAGCGCGAGAGGGAAAAAGGAGTAGAATGGGTACCCGCTCGCTGATGTTGGCGGCTGCTGTTTTTGCGCTGGTGGACCAGATGGCGTTGCTGGTGGTTGAGGGACCACAGGAGTGTCTGTTTTGTTGCGGAGCACACTTAGATCAGGGCCATTGCTGTCCTTGGAGGCACTAGACTTGGGGAACTTCGATTTGGAAACCATTCGCACTCCTAAGGAAAGCGCAAGAAGGAAAAGCAAGAGAGGGACGGCGCAGTTGAGGCAAGGGGAAGGTACTTTGAACGGACCTTGCGCCTGTGCACGTTGTTGCCTTAGGGAAGGAATCACGTGATGCAAGGTGCACAAAATTTGCACAACGCCTACCTTCTTGAATTGGCATTCGAGAACACGATGAACTGAAAGGGCTGGAGTTACATGTTTGTGAAACATTTGTGTGGTGGTTCGGAGTCGTGAATCTGATCAGCGCAAACAATTTTCCAGTTTCATGGCAGCACCTTTTGCCGAGTGAAACGCTTTTTGGTTGAACATATCTCCACGTGGCACAACAGAACGCGCTTGTGTGTGTCGTCAAGAGTTGGTGACGGGCACGGGGTAGGCTGCACACAACGGCTGGGACGAAGGGATTGACGCGCGCCGAAGAAATTATACCTCAGGATGAAACTTCCCAATTAAAGAATTTTGGCAGGTCGATCACGTTTAACTTGCTTTCCGAGATATCACAGCGGGCCTTACGCTGGCCAGACGCTGTCGTTTGTTGCCATTTTGTCACTGCGTGCCCAGAGCGGTTGAGGTGCGCACGCACAAGACAAGGTGTGCTTATGGGTGTGGGACACCCGCGAAATTACTTGACGCCAAGCCACATGCCGCCAAGCCACATGTTCCGCATTTCGGTTGCCATTCGCTACTTATGTTCGCCAAGCCGAACCCAGCCATGCAACCGGTTCCTCCTCCTCCTGACCTCCTGACAGTAGGGAAGTCCCCGTATGCATAAGTTGCGCTGCCTCCACATGACGTCATTTTTGTGGAATGAAAGGAAGGCCAGGCAACATGTATGGCGTGGAAAAAACCCGCCATAGCCAGACGGTTCATAATCACAGCTACCAACAAACCCGTTTACTTTGGACATGCGTCCGGAGTTCTTCTTCTACATAACTATGAAAATCAGACCGCAATCAAGTCCTGTTTTTAAGGTATGCGTACACTCGGATGCAGAAGGATCTGGTTCACCATGGTTCCATTTCGCAGGCAAAGGATCCTCCAAAACAACTTTAACGAGTGCAACTTCGCCACAGGCGACCTGCCATGCCGCGGAGGTGGAAGTGCAAGTTGGGAATGGCTATGCAGGACTACGGCTTAAGGGAAAACCCCGCTAACTTGGACTGACGCGCGGCGCGCAAAGTTTTGAGATTTTCTCGAAATTCCTGGCAGATGAGACGCCGACAAGCTGGGAACGTCTTTTTTGAGTGTCTGTTTACCAGGTGCACTATCTAGAATTTCGTCGAAGCGACAATTTTACGTCGAAAATTTGTCGAACTTTCCTACCCTTTGAGGGCACCTTTTTACCCCAACCCCACTAATTTGGACTGAGTTGTACTTAAACGCATTTGAATAACTTTGTGCCACTGTTTGCGTTGGACGTTGCGGTTTTTGCGTTGGGCAGCCTACAGCCCTCTAGTGCTGTCTAATTCACGCTTTGGGTAGTCTTTGTGTTGGTGTCGTGCTATACTTGTTGGGGGTTTGTTACCTTGAAGTGATACTTTGGTCATTCTTCATGTGCCCTAGGCATGGCATGTCCTTCGGACATGATGGGCCAAATTTGGTGATTGCCCAAAAGTGAAGTTTGCATGTTGCAGTTTGGGTGTTTGGGCACCGGGTGAGGCAAGTGTTACGGGTTTAACTAATAGTTGGGGTGCTTTGGTGTCAAGTGCACTTTTGTCATTTTCGCATCTGCAAAATTGTGGCATCGACTGTCATGATGCTTGGGAGGGAGATGCCCGATTTTGCAATTGTGTAGATTTGTAGCCACCATGCCTAGCCATTTGGAGCTCAACCCAACCAAGTCTTCCAAGAATCCCAATTTGGCGACTTGGAAGCATGAGCATCCTCATGCCGTGTTGTATCCAACCCGGAGGGAGGCTCCCATGTTGAAGGCCATTGCTGCGGTACTCAAGCATGACCTTGGCCTACCTGGAGGGATGTTGGCTGAAGATGCCGCATTGAAGTATCAAGTGGCACGGTCAACCTTATTTCTAAGACTAAAGGATTGGCGGGTGGGCAAATACGTGCTTCCAACGGATACCTCAAACCGTTCGGAAGCACAAGCGATACTTTCTCCCAAAGCGGAGGAAAAAATCCGTGATTGGGCACTTTTGCATTGACGGAAAAATGACACCAAGTCATCTTTTCAAGTTCGCCAGTTTGCAACCATTGTTGCTCAAAACCAAGGGTTGGTTTTTAAAACCGAGGATGGCTTGCCTTCCAATGGGTGGTGGGATAGATTCTTGCGGCGCCACCCCATTCTTTCCTCCCGGGACACCCAAGCAACGGAAAGGACTACGCGTAGGACTAAAGGATCTGCCCACATCTGGCGCCTGCGCTTGAATTAACTGAAAATGGGGAAAAAATGGAATTTATTTTTTGATTTAATTGATTGCTGCGGCTAAACAGCGTATTTTTATCAATGCCAGCATCAAGCGCATCTGTTCTACTATTTTTCAGACACAGATGTCAGACACATCATCTGAGCTCAACTACAGTCCCCTTCCCTTGTCCCCGGCACCATCGGAGGTCCTCGAAGAAGACCCATATGAAGCATGCTCCGATGAGGAAGATAATGATGAGGAAGATGCCAGCATGAAGTTTCCGGAGATGGGTGCCACTTGGGAGCCGGTTGTGCATGCATTTGCCGGCTCTAGTCACTAAGAAGTTTGTGAACGCATGGAGGATTGGGAGGATGAGAACGGCTATGTTCTCAGTCGTCGTGGCGATAAAAGCAAAGGCCAAGCATATTTTTATTGCGCCAAAGTAGGCCGCCAAAAACAGCACAATCGTAACGCAGCCCAATCCGGGGTCCTTCCCGAGGATAGTAGGACGGTGCCAACATATGCACCGGAGTCAAAGGAGGATTGTTGTCCCTTCAATGTGTACATTTCTCGCCGGAAGGATGGCATGCGCGAGGTGTGGTCCGTGAGTCCCAAAGAACTCCGCCTGGACCATAACCATCCACCGCAAACGGCCAAGCAAAAAAAATTCCTTGGTCCGGTGAATTTGTCCCGTGAGGATGCCGATTTAATCATAAACTTGGCACAAGCCTTCATGCCCCCCCGCAATGTGGTACATTTCATGCGGAACCGCGGAGTCCAGATCACCGCAAAACAGGTGCAAAACATTTATGATGACAAAGGGTACTCCTCAGCGCTGGATGGCCATGAGTTGGTCAACCGCCTTGAGGAAAAGGGCAAACATGGGTGGTACACCCATGTGGTGAAGGATGACATTGGGAAACTATCCCATGTCAGAAAGTCTTATAGTGGTTTCAACATTGTGAGTTTGTTGTTCCTCTCCTGCTGCTTGCTGCTGGTGTAGGGTTTCCTGCTGCTTGTTTTTGATGAGGAAAATGTTTTTTTTGCAGAAATACAACCAATCCAGGATAACCCAAGCCAGAGATAAGCAAGTAGAAGAGAATCAGGATCAAAGCATGAAGGGCTGCAGTGTAAACAGTGAAAGATGTAAGAATATTCACACAAACTGCAACTCAGGGCAAATCGGATTGCATATTCACAAAGATAGTTATAATGTTTTGGAAAAAGAGTTGGAAAACTGCCCCATAGTCACTTGATCTCCATAGTGCCATCTCAGGAGATGTGCACTCTTTGTGTTGCGTCCCATAATATATGCTGAGGTGGTAGGGCATGTGGCGATGAGGTCACTGCCATGTCACATGGGAACTTCCTACTTAGCTAGGCTGACCGGGAATTGAACCCAGGACTTCTCAAAAAGAGGTGCCCCAGCCCCCTAGGGTGCATACCACTAGGAAAGCTAGGAATTCATGAGAAAACATAGATAAATTCATAGGCTCTGCCCTCGATATGTCAGTTCTCAGTCAACTCAGGAAAAGATGTTTTAGTGCATATAGCTTGGGGATAAAGGGGTCCACACCACATCCTGATTTAGTGTTTGGTTCCATAGGTCAAAATGTGTTATCACCACTTTTGGTTGGGCCAATACTAAGATAGAAATGCCTGTGTGCTTAGAGCACCTCTAGTACAACTAAAGTATACCCTAAAGCATTGGAAAAGCACTTTTTCTTAGTCACCCCTTGTGCTGTGTTGGCCACCACTGTCGCACTTTCAGGAAAAAGGGATTTTTTCTTGGCCTTTCCTTGGTTTCCACATGTACTTTAAAATACCTATACTTCCCCTCACACAGAAAAATGGGCGCTCACCATGGCTGGCGCCTTTTTGCTGCCGTGTTCATGACTGCCGTACAGAAAACTCAGCGCTCTTGGCGCTGCCGGGGTTTCTGTGGCTTGGTTGGGTTAGGTTGGGAGCATGCCAAAAACATGTGCATATGCATCTCTCCCTCCAAGACGCAGCGCGTCATAAACCCAACGCAAGACGCAATATACACACTCGCATGGGTTCTCGTAAACCTGCAGGCGACTTGTGACCTGTCTTAGGGCGAAGGGAGTCGTTAAAAAAATTAAATTGCCCCTTGGTGGGGTCTTGGGTTCTGCTCAGTCTCTCCAGGCTGCTGCGTTTCGGCCCGAACACGGCCTACTCAGCGAGGCTGCGCGTGGGTATCTGCAGAGGCAGGAATGGGAGAATTATGGACGAATCCACGCAAGCGCGAAGCGAATACACCTAAATCCGTCAAATGACGGCCTAGAATTTTTCTAAGACAACACACGTGAGCAGAATCCAATTGTGCATCACATGCACATTTTTATAAAAATTGTAGTCATCTTTCGATTTTTTAAATCAAGAAATTCCTACGCAGAAAAAGGCGGCGCACAGGAGCGGCTCCTAGCGAAGCGCCAGAAAAATACAGAAATAATGAGATTATAAACGTATGTCTTACGTAGACAGGAAAATGACGACACACACATAAATAAATAAACATACAGATTCCACCCACGCCTCACAGAAAGAATTAAAAATCCAAGAATTCCGAAATCAACGAAAAGATTTCAATGAATCAGGTATAAACCTCAAGTGTGCTCGTCTCGTATGCGACATGCACATTGCTCGTCTCGTGTCTCCGTGAACGAGTCTTCCAGCAGCGCTAACAAACGATAGAGGGCTAGATTAGAAAGATTGCAGATGATTAGAGGTGAGATCAGGGTGATTAGACATACACACAAGTGCATAGCGACGTTTTTCGCTTGCGCCTTGTTTTCCTCCTCACCTTGCTTCACTCTCTAGCGGTAGGTAAGGTAGGTAAGCCCAGGTGGGGCCACCCCCTGGTAGAGTTCGTGATCGTGGGTAAGATTAGGCAGCCAGACAGTGATTGCAGAAGGTTGTTCGCAAACTCGTGCATGCTCGTGCATTCATACACGCATTAAAGGGTAGGCCACGTGAAATGCGCACGGTAAACCTTGCTTAGGTTACCAAGGGGCTCCTCGGTACGTTCTTTAAGAGAACCTGAGGAGTCTCTTAACGCTTGCTTGCTTGACAGGGGTGTTTGAGGACAGCGTATTATAGGAGTAAGAAAAAGTGCTTTTCCAATGCTTTGAGGCATACTCTAGTTGTATTAGAGATGCACTGAGCATCCATGCATTTTTATCTTAGTATTGGTCCCACCAAAACTGGCGATAACACATTTTGACCTATGGAACCAAACACCCAATCACGATATGGAGTGGACCCCTTAATCTGCTTTCAATGTGAGGCAAATCATCTTTTCCTGAGTTGACTGAGAACTGACATATCCATGGCAGAGCCTATGAATTTATCTATGTTTTTTCATGAATTCTTAGCTATCCTAGTGGTATGCACCCTAGGGGGCTGGGCACCTCTTTTTGAGAGGTCCTGGGTTCCATTCCTGGTCAGCCTAGCTAAGTAGGAAGATCCCATGTGACATGGCAGTGACCTCATCGCCACATGCCCTGCCACCTCAAGACATATGGGACCCAAAACAAAGAGTGCACATCTCCTGAGATGGCACTATGGAGAGAGAGTGACCATGGGGCAGTTTTCCAACTCTTTTCCAAAACATTTCAGCTATCTTTGTGAATATGCAATCCGATTTGACCTGAGTTGCAGTTTGTGTGAATATCCTTTCATCTTTCACTGTTTACACTGCAGCCCTTCATGCTTTGATCCTGATTCTCTTCTCCTTGCACACCTTTGGCTTGGGTTATCCTGGATTGACTATATTTCTGCAAACAAAAGGTTTTCATCTTCCAAAACAAGCAGCAGGAAACCCTACACCAGCAGCAAGCAGCAGGAGAGACAAAAACACAGTGCTGAAACCACTATAAACTTTTCTGGTAGCAGAGGCAGTGTGTCTCTGCGCACCGGCAGCAACCCCGCGCCGTACATCCAGTGCGCCGAGTACAGGCACATATAAGCACAAGGGTGACTGAAGATGGACACAAGGAAGGAGGACGCCAACGTGAAGACAGCGCCAGCGCCTGAGGCACCGGCAAGGCCAGCACCTGGCGCTGTACCTTCGGCGGAGCCCTTACATGGGCCCGTGGATGCGGCTGAGGACTCACTGGATGGACTTCAGACGGCCTTCGGGGCCCTGTCCGTCGAAGAGGTGGTCTCTCAGCCTGTGAAGAGGAAGAGAGAGAGCGAGAAGGATGCTGGAGACGAAGCAGACGAAGGAGAGGAGCAAGGGCAAGACCTGACGAATGTCCCTACCTTCGAAGGCGCACCAAGCGCTTCTGGCCTCCGCGCATCACCCTCTCCTTTAACCACCACACTCCCAGCCGCTGCAACATCCACTTCCACAACCAACCCGCCTATGGCAGAGGGCACAGGCTTTACTGGCATGCCTCCCTACCCCGCCTATGGTATGGGCCCGCCTACCACTGCGCTCCATGAGGCAACTACTGCCATTGAGCCGGTGGCTACCAGCTCTGCGCCGCGATGGTATGCGGATCAATATTCCCATCCACTACCCGCTACTGGAACCTATTTGGATGTTCCTACGTATGCACCTGGCTATGCAACCTTGAGTGGGTTGAGGAGAGGACCTGAATCTCTTGGTGGCAGGAGTAGAGGATCGGGAGGATCCTCCAACAGGTCCCTGATGCGGTCGGAGATCAACGAGGTGCTCCGAGGAGCCACTTCAAAAATCGTGGGCGATCTCACTCAAGAGATCCGGGAGAAACTGGAGCCCCTGATGATCCCGCCCCAAGCGTCACCTACTACGGTGGGAATGTCACCCCACCAAGTACAGGCCAACCACCTGGTGGCAGGGTTGACAAACACCCTGGGGAGCCTGAGGAGCCGACCAATGCCAACTCCTGCAGCTATCCCGAGAAGTCCATTCGTGCCGAGAACGGCCCAGCCGCCCTACAGCCACGTGACGAACTCGACGAGGGCCGAGCTGGACCGGCTGGGGCTGACAGCCTTGAGGGCTATGGTGGACGTGGAGCCTTATGGCTCTAGTGATCTAGGCGGAGACCCCTCCGATGATGAGCCGCCGTCGATGACTTCAACTTCGCCCTCGGAGGACGATGACCCGGAGGACCCTGAGGACCCAAAGGGGAAGAAGAAGAAGAAGAAGAAGAAAAGGACCCGACGCCCTGAGGGATGCAGGTCTCAGGAGGCGAAGGCTATTGCCACCTCCAAGATCGTGGTGAACCTGCCTGAGTTCACAGGCAAGGACCTCAGCGAGTTCGCTGAGAATTTCGGCCGGCTCCTACGACTGACCGGCCAAACCCACGCTAGTGGGCGAGTGAAGTGCGAGCTGCTCCTGCAGTGCTGCAAGACCAAGTACCTGGAGAAGCAGGTCAGGCAGATCGTGACTAACTCCGCCACCTTTGCCGATGTGTTGGTTGCCCTGGAGAGGCAGTACCCGACCTACGAAACCGACCTCTCCATCAGGGCCGAGATCCAGAACCTGCCCGTGCTGCCCAACAACCCCAAACCTGGCAGGTTCTCTGAGCTGTTGGCTGACCTGGATCACTGGGCTGGACGACTGACGCCCGGTTCCTACAGCAGCGACGACCTGCTGTTTTGGTTGGTGGCCAGGCTCCCTCGAGAGCTATGGGACAATTTCCGTTTGACGGCGGAGCGCAAGGCTAGATCCCTCCGCTACGAGGATCTATGCGTGCTACTCCTGGAGCTGGCGCCGGAGAAGGAGAGCGACCAGCCCTTGAACAATTACCGTTCTGGAGGAGGAGGTTCTGGAGGTCATGGCAAAGGGTACCAAGGGTCCCGACTTGGGCAGGGGACTACCCCCAAACACGCCCATGCCCGTATCATGGAGAACGTGAAGGAGCTATTGTGGTGTGATGCCAGGGACGAGCAGGGCCACCTGCAGCACGCCCCTGACTGCGAGCAGCGAGACTGCTTCGTAGTCCAGGGGAAGCAGCAGGAGGCCAACACCGGCGCTAAAGCGAAGCTGCCGGATCATTATAGGTGCACCATCACGTGTGCATTCTGCGGGAAGCGGAAGCACTACGAGGATGAGTGCTACCATAAGCAACGCCTATCGGCGAAGCTTGAGGGTGAAGATCCTGGCAAAGGCTCAGGCAAAGGTGGAGGCAAAGGCAAAGGCAACGACTCCGGCAAGGGCAAGTCGAAAGGACAAGGTCAAGGGCAAGACAAGGGTCAAGGTGGACGAGGAGGAGGCGCTAACTGCCAGCCCGACAACAACAACAAGGACAAGAACGGAGGCGACCCCAACCCTAATCCAGGGGGGAACTCCGAGCCCTCTGGAGGGCAGTCTGGTCCTACCACACGCTCACAAACGCAGGCCCAGCAAGAACAAGGAGCCAAGCGTGAGCATGAAGGTGGTGATGACGGCAAGGCTAAGAAGAGGAGCCGTTTCATGAGGATGGCCCGCAAATTGCGGAACAAGGGGTTCGAGGTGACCTGTCCCGCGGAGTTTTGACGGGGACGCTCTGGTGGCACCCAAGACCTGGTGTTTTGGGTACGTATCCGACTAGGGGGACGTGAATATCTGGGGGTATTGGACACTGGCGCCACCATATCTATAGTGGCCAAGAAAATTTTACCTTGTGGGAGCCTGAAGAACACCATGACCACTGCTGCTATACGCATGGGGGATGGACATGTGGTGCACAGCTGCGGGGACTGTGAAGTGGAGTTACCTATGGGCTCCCGGACTATCGCCCATCGGTTCTATGTGATGGACACTGAGGGCTTCAACTTTGTACTGGGAACTGACTTCTTCGTACACCACTCCCAGATACAATCCCTGACGCTGCAAGCGCCCTACCTCCTCTACGTGGACCACGGCAGTGGCAGAGAGTCTGTGCCACTGGAGCAGTCGGAACATACCTCGAGTTACCTGAGACTATCGAAGGAGGAGCCCTCGAACATGATGGCGGCCTCCAAAACTAAGGACTATCAACTATTGGGGGAAGTCCTAGACCAAGGTCTGAAGGATTTGGGTTACTCTCGAGAAGACCTGAGTGTGGAGTTGTTCGCCAGCGACAAGCAGCATGTACTGGACCTATACTGCAGCAAGGGGAAGAACTGCAGCTAGAAATTTTACTGGCCCTCTTTCGGGATGGCCTACGGGAACCCCAGGTTCAGTGAACTGGGGAAGGTGCTGACCAAGGTGGCCTTGGAACGTTCCCGTATGGTCCTGTGTTCCCCCGATTGGGGAGCCCATGGGGGCAACCAGTACTGGCGAAACCTCCTGGACAGGCTGACTATCAGCTCTGTTCGGTTACCTGATGAGGCCATCTACGTGCCTCTGGGGCGTAAGACGCCTATTGGGAAGCCGGGATGGGGGAGTATGCTCAGCGTGGTGGACGGAAGTCTTACCACCATCCCCTGGGAGGACCTGGACCCGACTCTGGTCCAGGCTATACAACGAGAAAGCGATGGACTCGCCTTGGGTGACTTGAAGGATCGCCTACAACCTCAAGATGCTCTTGAGACTACACCCGGAGGGGATGAGTACGTCGTGACTGACACCAACGCCACCAACTCTCCCTGCCATGTACCTGTTCCTGATGGAGTCTCTGAGTGTGGACTATCTGAGCTACCTAGCTCTATCCACTCAGATGACGAAACTGAGCACGACGCCTTCTTCGTGCAGACCTGTGTGGAGGCAGTGGAGAACGCCGAGTACGTCGCCCCACTGAAACCCCTACTCTCCATGAGGGTGGAAGACCCTGTGGATGAGGAGCTGGACCCTCGATCCAGGCTCAGGGAGTATGTGGATTCCAAGAGGAAGTTGGTGGCGAAAAAGCTATGCTACGCGAAGCCTACCCGCAGCTCATGGCCACTGAAGCAAGGATGTATGGGAGACCTATCCCAATTGAAGGAGGACCTCGAACAGAAGATCACCACCTGGCAAAGGGAGGTAGATCTTAAGCTGATGAAGAGCGTGTGGGGCGCCCATGTGAGGACCCCAGAGGAGGACGACCTCTCGGAGGAAAGTGTATGTGAACCCCCTCGAGCGTGCCTATGTTGCCATCGTCCACCGGAGATGGTTGAACAAGACCTTCTATATGCCTACCAAGGGCTGAAGGACACTACCAAGGGCGAAGAGTCGGTGGAGGACCACCTCCCGACGTCTATTACTCAGGGGGCAAGCAACTTACACTCTGACGAGGACATGGAGGACAAGATCAAGGTATTGGACCCGCGGGTAGAGAAGCTTATAAGGACCTATCTGGAGGTGTTCGGAGAACTACCCCCTCCAGCCTCATGTGACAAGCTGGTACAGATGGACCTCAAGCTGAAACCCGAGTTCGTGGGTCACAAGATCCGAAGGAGACCCTATCCAGCTCCTAAAGAGCAGGCCGATGAGATTGAGCGACAGATACAAGAATGTATCGACGCTGGCCTAGTCCTGGAGTACAAGGACGGGGACTACCCCCTACACTGCAGCCCCTGTTTCCTGGTGGCTAAACCGGGGTCTACAGCCAAACGGCTGGTAGTGGACTACGGAGAGCTGAACAAGAAAACACCGAACCACTCAGGGTCCATTCCCAATATGGAGTCTACCCTGGAGAAGATAGCCTCCTGTCGCTACAAGACCAAAATGGACAAGAGGAGCGGATTCTGGCAGGTGGACCTGACGCCCAACGCACAGGAACTACTGGCCTTCATCACCCCTCAGGGGAGGGTGTTCAAGTGGAAGGTCATGCCGTTTGGCGTGGCTAACGCACCCGCTCTATTCCAAGAGCTGATGAACAAGATCTTGTCCATCCTACAAAGGAGACCTAAGGTGCAGGAGCTCATATCCCGTGGTGCCCAGATGGAGGCTCACATCGACGATGTATGCCTCGGGGCCAATACCCAGGAGGATCACCTAATCCTCTTGGGTGAGTTCTTTGCGGTCTGCCAGGAGAACCACACACGACTCAAGCTGGAGAAGTGTGAGTTCATGCAGGAGACCATGCAGTACCTGGGGTTTGATGTTGGCTATGGGTGGTGGACCCCAGCGGCCTCTAAGGCCAAACCCCTGATGGATGCCAAGGTACGACACGAACACCCCAAGAAAAGACTTCATGATGTACGCAGTTTCATTGGGGCGTGCAACTTCTATCGCCGCCACATCAAGAACTTCACCTACACCAGCGCCGTCCTGACGGACTTGATCAAGAAGAGTACTACTTGGCGCTGGGGCCCACAAGAGCAACAAGCGTTTGACGAGCTCAAAGACAAGGTAGCCAACGCTAAGTGCTTGGGCGTGCCTAGGGCACAAGGGGATATTATCCTGGTGACCGACGCCAGCAATGTGGGCGGTGGTGGAACGTTGTTCCAATGGCAAGCACTAGAGAAGGAGGAGTTCGACTCGGCCATTTCCCAATGGGGGACGGAAGGTCTCAACCGAGATGGAACCCTCAAGCACAGCTACCCTGACGACAAGTGGTTCCTAGTACCTCTGGGCCACTGGAACTGGAAGTGGAACCAGGCCAGGGGGAACTACTCCACCTATGAGCAGGAATTGCTCGCGGGTATGCTGGTGCTGTCCTCACAAGCACGACTGTTGGGGAGTAACCCTGTGGTCTGGCTGTGCGACCAAGAACCGGTCCGCAGTTTCCAGAAGGGTCCCCCACCTGAGAAGGCCAAGCTACGACGCTGGTGGACCTACCTCAGTCAACTACGGCTAACGGTACACCATATCCAGGGAGTGAAGAACGAGTGTGCCCACTACATGAGCCGCAACAACTTCGACGCCCTGATTGGTGCCCGGTCTGAAGCGCTGGCTAAGGAGGCGTTCAGCCGTATGGACGTCCACTTGGACCTCAACATGACGATGATACGCCCCCTGGATGGACTCCAACAATCGGAGTACCTACAGGAGTTTGGGGATATCTACAAGCGCCTGGAGAAACGCCTTGAACCCCTCCTGGTAAACCAAGACCAGTGGAAGAGGGACAAGAGCTACCTCTGGCACGAGGACCGTATCGTGGTGCCTAGTGACAGAGTCCTAGTGTTGCTGAAGTGGACCCATGAGTCCAGCGGTCATGTGGGTGCTGACCGTACCCTGAGGCTGTTCAAGAAGTGGTTCCACACTACGTGGACTGACGACCAACTGCGGAAAACCCTCCAGCCTATCGTGGACAAGTGCCCGTGCAGGTCCTGTAAACCGGGGGATATCAGGGACAGAGGTCTCTACTCGACCCTGCCCATCCCACACTGTGCTAACAGTGTTCTATACGCGGACTACACGGAGATGCCGAACTTCGGGGGCTATGATTTTCGCCCTCGTGGTAACCTGTGGGCTGACCAGGTTTACCAGGGTATTCCCATGTACCAAGCACATTACCGGGGAGGAGACTATCAAGATACTCCTGGAGGAGTGGTTTTGTGTCTATGGGGCGCCCAAGGAGATCAACTCCGATGAAGACGTACGAGTACGCTCAGATACTGGCTGGTACAAGAGGGTCCTGAGATCCCTCAATGTCCAGGTGTCTACGGGGATTCCCTACTCTCACACGAGCAACCCCCTATGTGAGCGACAGATCCGTGTCCTGAAGGAGAATGTACGGATATGGTGCAAAACTGAACGCACCAGAGACTGGGTGAGACTACTCCCCGTCATATCCTTGATGATGAACTCCCAAGAGAGTTCAGCTACTGGCTACTGGCCCCATGAGCTATTCCTAGGGCGCCGGGCATGGTTCCTACATGCCCCCTATCCAGAGGACACCCATTCTTCTGTGGGTGAATGGGTCCAAGAGCAACAAGCGAAGGTGAACAAGGCCAAGGCTATGCTCCAGAGAGTGAGGGAGCGTCAGTGGAACAAGAAGAACAAGCACCGAGTACCGGCCACCTACCAAGAGGGGGACTGGGTGCTGGTGCACCACAGTCGACTACCCGCCTGGCCACGCTCTACCAGCGATGACCCATACTTCGGGCCGTACAAGATTCTATCAGTGGATGGACACCGTATCACCGTGCGGTGTTCTCCCCGTCTAGGGGGGACCCTGGTGTGCGCTGCTCAACACTTGAAGCGCTACTATGATCCTGAAGACCTCTGTGGGGAGGAGTGGGAGCTGAACGACGAGGAAATCGCCGCTCTGGACCTACAAGGGGCTGCCAGCCCTATGGAAGTTGAAGGTGAACTCCCCGACATGAACGCCGAGGAGATGGCTAAGGAGGGCTTCTACCTGGTGAAGTCTGTCCTACGCCACCGCTATCGCCAGGGTTGGCGCTTCCTCACCCTCTGGGAAGGGTTTGGAGTCGAAGAGGCCACCTGGGAGCCCTTCTCTGCATTTGTTCTACCTGAGGGACGCCTAAACTCAGTTCTGGTTGACTACTTGTCCCAGAACAACCTTGGTGAGTTGCTGAGGCTCGCTGAGACGCTTGCCTCCAAGACTAAAGCTAGGGACTGAACCTTACCCTTACCTGCCAAAGCGTATGTGTGAATGTGCTAGTCCTAAGGTCCTGAGAGCAAGCCGCAGAAGTGGTGTCCTAATTATACCCAAGTCTGCACGCTTGCTAAACCTGGAGGGTTGGCTTATTGATGCCACGGGGTACGCCCCGGGTCTCCGCTCCCCTAAGCGCCCAATTTCTGTGCTGGCGCAAAACCTTTGGGGAATACCCAGCGTACTAATCCAGGTATTGTTTTCCCTACCTATCTGTCTACTACAGGGAGGGGTGGCCAAAAGCTATGAAGGCATGAAAACGCCGTTTTGCTAAGTGGCCAAAACACTGACCTAACCACTGCCACAGCCCACCAACCCTGCTAAAATTGCACCAAACGGGTGGGACAGTGACACACGCACTACAGGTCCTACACACCCTACAGTGGCACCATCCTGGTGGGCGAGCACTGGTGCAACTGGCTCAAGCCCCCACTCAGGACTACCACTCCTACACGCACACTCTACTTGGTGTTGTTGAAGAACATGTCGTGGGTCCTAGCGACCCTCCTGTGAAATGACAAGAGAACACAGCGCTGCTAAGCAACTGTGGCCTAATAGGGGACGCCACAACGCGTTTCCCCTGCTAGGGCTTGGAGGGAAGAGGTGCTCTTGCGTGCACGGCGCAGATGTCGATGGAGTCGGACTCCCTGCTCTGCCACAGGCAGAGGGGAGTTACTTGTTTGTGTGATCTGCGCCCTTGTTTAGCAGGGCATGAAAAAAATGGTATGCTGCTGCACCAATCACCCTACCTGCCCACCTGAAAAGCAAAGGCAAATGAAGAGGCGTTTGCGGCGGAGGAACCAAGCCACACTCCCCGTATTATACGGTTCTCAGTGTGACCTATAATACACTGTCCGCAAACACGCTGAAGAATCAGCTACCTCTGTCAAGCAAGCAAGCGTTAAGGGACTCCTCGGGTTCTCTTAAAGAACGTACCAAGGAGCCCCTGGGTAGCCTAAACAAGGTTTACCGTGCGCACTTTGCGTGGCCTACCCTTTAATGCGTGTGTGAATGCGCGAGCATGCACGTGTAGCGTGGGTAAACCTGCCCATCTCAACCTCAATCACGAACTCCACCAGGGGGTGGCCCCGCCTGGGCTTACTCACCTTACCTACCGCTGGAGAGAGAGAGCAAGTGAGGGGCGCACGCGAAGAACGTTGCTATGCACTTGTGTGTATGTCTAATCACCCTGATCTGACCTCTAATCATCTGCAATCTTGCTAATCAATCCCTCTATCGCGTCCTATCGCTGTTAGCGCTGCTACAAGACTCGTTCACGGAGACACGAGACGAGCAATGTGTATGCGGCATACGAGACGAGCATACCTGTAGTTTATACCTGATTCATTGAAGTCTTTTCGTTCATTTTCGAATTCTTGAATTTTTGATACTTCTATTAGTGTAGGTGGAATCTGTATGTTTATTTATTAATGTGTGTCTCGTCATTTTCAAGACTACGTGAGACATACGTTTATAATTCCATTATTTGTCCATTTTCCGGCGCTTCGCTAGGAGCCGCTCCTGCGCGCCGCCTTTTTATGCGTATGAATTTCTGGATTTAAAAAATCCAGAGATGACTATAATTTTTATGAAAATGTGCTTCTGATGCACAATTGGATTCTGCTCACGTGTGTTGTTTCAGAAAAATTCTAGGCCGTCATTTGACGGATTTTGGTGTCGTCGCTTCGTTTTTGCGTGGATTCGTCCATAATTCTCCCATTCCTGCCTCTGCAGATACCCACGCGCAGCCTCGCTGAGTAGGCCGTGTTCGGGCCGAAACGCAGCAGCCTGGAGAGACTGAGCAGAACCCAAGACCCCACCAAGGGGCAAATTCATTTTTTTTACGACTCCCTTCGCCCTAAGACAGGTCACAGGTCGCCAGCAGGTTTACGAGAACCCGTGCGAGTGTGTATATTGTGTCTTGCGTTGGGTTTGTGTCGCGCTGCGTCTTGGAGGGAGGGATGCACCTGCACATGTTTTGGCATGCTCCCAAACTAACCCAACCAAGCCACAGGAGCCCCGGCAGCGCCATGAGCGCTGAGTCTTCTGTAGGAAATGTTACAAACAGAGCAGCAAAAGAGCGCCAGCCATGATGAGCGCCCATTTTTCTGTGTGAGGGAAACTACAGGTATTTTAAAGTAGATGTGGAAACCAAGGAAAGGCCAAGAAAAAATTCCTTTTTCCTAAAATGCGACAGTGGTGGCCACCACAGCACAAGGGGGGTGTAAGAAAAAGTGCTTTTCCAATGCTTTGAGGCATACTCTAGTTGTATTAGAGATGCACTGAGCATCCATGCATTTTTATCTTAGTATTGGTCCCACCAAAACTGGTGATAACACATTTTGACCTATGGAACCAAACACCCAATCAGAATATGGAGTGGACCCCTTAATCCCCTTTCAATGTGAGGCAAATCATCTTTTCCTGAGTTGACTGAGAACTGACATATCCAAGGCAGAGCCTATGAATTTATCTATGTTTTTTCATGAATTCTTAGCTATCCTAGTGGTATGCACCCTAGGGGGCTGGGCACCTCTTTTTGAGAGGTCCTGGGTTCCATTCCTGGTCAGCCTAGCTAAGTAGGAAGATCCCATGTGACATGGCAGTGACCTCATCGCCACATGCCCTGCCACCTCAGCACATATGGGACCCAAAACAAAGAGTGCACATCTCCTGAGATGGCACTATGGAGAGAGAGTGACCATGGGGCAGTTTTCCAACTCTTTTCCAAAACATTTCAGCTATCTTTGTCAATATGCAATCCGATTTGACCTGAGTTGCAGTTTATGTGAATATCCTTTCATCTTTCACTGTTTACACTACAGCCCTTCATGCTTTGTTCCTGATTCTCTTCTCCTTGCACACCTCTGGCTTGGGTTATCCTGGATTGACTATATTTCTGCAAACAAAAGGTTTTCATCTTCCAAAACAAGCAGCAGGAAACCCTACACCAGCAGCAAGCAGCAGGAGAGACAAAAACACAGTGCTGAAACCACTATAAACTTTTCTATAGGTCACACTGAGAAGCGTATAATACGTGGAGTGTGGCTTGGTTCCTCAGCCGCAAACACCTCTTCATTGGCCTTTGCCTTACATATGGGCAGGTAGGGTGATTGGTGCAGCAGCGTCCCTTTTTTTCTTGCCCTGCTAAACAAGGGCGCGGATACCAAAATCAATTAACCGCATGTCAGCCAGGAGTGGCGAGGGCAGTTCGACTCCATCGACATCCACACTATGCAGACAAAAAGAGCACCCCTTCCCTCAAAGCCCTAGCAGGGAAACGCGTTGTGGCGTCCCTGTTAGGCCACAGTTGCTTAGCAGCGCTGTGTTCTCTTGTCTTTTTCACAGGAGGGTCATTAGGCCCCACGACTTTGTTCTTCAACAACACCCAGTAGAGCCTGAGTGTAGGAGTGGTAATCCTGAGTGGGGGCTTGAGCCAGTTGCAGAAGTGCTCGCCCACCAGGATGGTGCCCCTGTAGGTAGGGTGTGTAGAGTAGTGGTGTCTCCTGTCCCGCGTGCTTTTCCCTGGGGGCAGGGGAGTGCGTTAGCTTTTGGCCTTTAGCAAAAATGGGCGTTTTGTATGCCCTTAGCACACTTGGCCACCCCTCCCCTCCAGTAGGTAGGTGAAAGTGCTGCCCTGGGTCGTTGATGGTGCCGGAGGGCTCGGGGCCGGCAAGACCAGTGGGGCAGGCACGCGAGGAGTCGACCTGAACGCTGCTATTGGGGGTAGAACCGGAGACTCGGACACCAACGGAGGCGAGAGCAGCAACAACTGAAGCAAGGTCCATGCTGATTGTTATCCGGCAGAAAATCCCAGTCTATGAAGAAAATTGATGCGGATTATTCTAAATACATCTGAGTGTCCAAAAATATCTGAAAAGATTTAAATAAATCCGATTGTGAAAAATATTTGGCCGATCTGGCCCGCGAGCGCGCGTCAGCGGCAAATGGCGATTCCAGGCAAATGATCGGAACGCGGCGGATTTACGGAGAATGGACCGCGGAATCAGATCCGGCATATCAGAAATATATAGGTCTGATCCTGAGACTGAGCTGCGAGGCGGCGATTCCGCCGAAGCAAAGAAAATGACCAAAATGTAGCCAATCTGGGTTAGATCAGTGAAAATCTGGGCAGATGGGGGTTAGCCGCACTTACACTCCCCCTCCAAAAACACACTGGGGTGTGTCGCCATGTCAACGAAGAACGTAGTGCGGGTAAGTCCCAGAAAAAAATAGAGATGTAGCCTCGATGGGGCGAAATCTGTTTGATCTGACCTGATTTGGGCTGAATTGGCACTGAATCAGGATGGATGAACCTGAAATGAGACAGAATGAGAAGTGACGAACAGTCCTCCGTGCAGTAAAACATTAGGTTAAGGGCTAAAAAGCATGTAAACGTATCGAGAATCGATACCAAACCATGCACTGGTTGAGAATGAGGTAGATTATTGGTGGATTGAGTGGGGGAATCAAGAAATGGAGTGACATCTCAGCGCTCTGGCACAGTTTCGCTGTCGCGGGCACGCTACGGTGCCCTCGCCGAACTCTACATCGTGTTACTCCCGCTTTTCTCGTTCTGAAAAGTGCAGCATGTGCTTCAGATTTGGCGCATCTGGTGGATGATCACAAAATTCAGCAAGATTGAGTATCAATTTGGGCAGAGATGAAGGAGATGAAACAATCACAGAGAGGGAAAACAAATACAAATGTAATCTACAGTCCCTAAGTGCACAGATAATCATAACCGTCAACGAAGTTAGGCAAAGCCGTCGACAGATCTTCGAGGAATGAGAGGAGATTACAAGGAAATCAACCTAAACTGTCCTAAAATCAACAATTTCCCTAAGATGAAGGTGAAATGAAGCGGAATGTCTAGCACTGAAACTACTAACACTTTCGTTTAGACTAGAGTTAATATATATTGTCGTTTATTCAGCTCAATTGTGCTTTCCGGCACGTTGGTTCGCGAGCATCCAACAGATTCCATCAAAATGTGGATCATGTGATGATGCATCATGATGGGACATGATAGCCCTGGATCCTTGGCATGTAACGCGCCGAAGGTTCGCTGAAGGCGCTTTACTGACAGTATATAACTGAGAGACACCGTATTTACAGTGGCGGCGGTGTCAATCGACTTGGACAAGGCCCATCTTTCGATTGAGTCCCACAAGACACTTGGATTCACCATTTTCGACAGTTCCAGGTCGGATTGAGCTCACATTGGCGTGTGCCAAAAATACAACGAAGCTTACGGACTTCAGAGGTTGCTGTTAGAACTTCCTAGAGCTCCTATGTGAAGGTTGTCTGAACAATTGACGTCGGGGTTTCGTGCAACAGTGGCAGAATGATGGACAAACCTGAGAAATTCAAGGCAAATTTGAGGATCCTGGATCTGAATCTGGACTTTGGCTTCCGCATCACGGCAAATGAAGGTAAGATCTGAGTTCCCAGTCGCATCTGGTGCAGCCAGTACTACAGGGGGTACCTGTAGGGGTGAATGTCGCTGGCCAGCGTTTTTAATATGTACATTTGCTTCCATCTGCACGAGTAGCCTAATTCCAAAGATGCACAGACCAACAGAGACAAGATTACCCCGAATCTGCCTGAATTAAGCCTGAGTTTGGTTTTTTCTGAACACGGCAGCACACTCCGTGGCTTTCGGTAGCGTATCTACGCCTTGTCTGCCGAACGGAGACCAAAGAAAAGTTGATTGACGTCAAATTATCAAACATTTGCAGTTCTCCACATCATGACATAATCAGGAAGAATGAACAGTGGATTGAGCAGAATGTGGTTCTTTCAAGTCGAATTCGGCCAAGCACGAATACATGTGACCACCAACCTGTCTGGTCGGGCCCTCGTACGGCTTGGGCGCTGCAAATCAGCGGCCGAACTTGAAGCTTGGTCCTCATTTGGTTCCTGGGCTGGCCTGACCGCAGGAGGGGGGATCGACGGATCAGCCCTGGAATGTGACGAATGAGGGCCGTAAAAGGCTGGATCTCGATTCACCACAGGTCTTTTTCCGTCGCTCTCCACTTGTCTGTCTGGTTTCGACAAACAGTCTGTCAGGAGTACGCCAATTTCGGGGTGCTTCTTGAGGAAGTCGATGAACCCCTTGGTGTACCCATGGACAAAAGAATGGGCTGGTTCCCAGTTGTTGTGACTGGAATCGAAGCCCCTCCACTCACACAGAAATTCCCATTCGCCCTTGGCGTCACGTCTTGCTTCAACAATCCTCTTGAGTTCGTACTTCCCCCCTTCGATGACCCGATCGGACAAAATTTTCGAAGTCCAAAAAAGGGGTTTAACCCGATCCTTGGGGGAGGGGATCTCTCTCTTGAGGCGATCGCCCGAAACGTCAATTTCCCTGCTGACATCCACACGAATCCTCCACGTGTTCTCACCTAGACGCGCTGTAACAGCGAATGGCCCCTCCCACAAGGGAAGAAGCTTGTCATCTCCGTCCAGGGTGGTTTCGGATTTTCGAAGCCAAACTCGATCATCGACTTCAAAATTGTGGGGGTTTTTTCGGCCTTGATTCTGGACCCAAAGCCAGTCAGCTTGATGCTTATCCATTAATTTCGAGACAGTTTTATCTGCTCGTTGGACGTCGTCCAAAAACAACGAAGCATCTTTACAGGGGCGAGGATTATTCAACGGCATGTTCCACCAACACTTCTTTCGTCCAAAGACAATTTCATTTGGAGAAAGGCCATGATACAAAGGCGTGTTGTGGTAACGGCGAAGCAATGCGAACAGAACTTCAAGCCAGTGGAAATCTTTCTCACTCGCGAGCTCCTTACGAAGCATATTTATAATAGAGCGGCCGGCTCTTTCGCCAGGCAGCGCTCGATGCGAGTGGATTTCACACCTGAGGTGGTGGATTCCAAGGCGAGCACATAATTCTCTCCACCATTTGGAGGTGTACTCTTTGCCTGAGTCCGTAACCACCTCGGATGGGACGTCCCAACCTCCCATCCAGGTCTGCGCGCACCATTTGGCGGCAGCCTTGCCAGTCATCGACTCAATGTTGCAAGGCAACACTTGGATGTAGCCGGAATGACGGCACTGAAAAAGGAGCACACCATTGACTTTTTTATTAGTCCAATGGCACTCTTCGTCATCGAGCTCACCGAGATAAAAAAAGTCACTGGTGACTCTGTTAAAGAGGCGCTCCGGAATAGGATGAGGCCTCAGATGGCCGTGCTTCTTTGCGCTGGGGGGCGTCGAGACAGCACATTGGGCACATCCGGCGGCTACTTTCATGCATTGAGTATATAGCCTTGAGCCAAACAACCTATGTTTAATCATCGACCATAATCGACGGCCATGTGCGTGGGGGGACTCCCATTTATGCCACCAGTTTAACACTCGGGGGGCCAGGGCGTCTGGTACGCACAATTTACCCTCCATCCACAGCTTCCCCCCATCCAACGAATACTCAGAAAAAATCCCATCCTTGTGAGCATCTTTGGATTTGAGATTTCCAAAGACCTCTTTAAACATGGGATCCTGCAGATAATCGGACGTCCAGTCACGGATGATCAGGGAATCTTTCGGCAGGGGTGGAGTTTTGGCCGGATCCTGACGCTTAATGCCCTGGATCAACCGAAATCGACTTACTCGTCGGGTATAGTCAAACCGTTTCACACTCCCTGAGGAGGGATCGGTGACTTTCTCCACGACTTTCAGTGTTTTGGTGCAGATCTCATGAGCATGCGCCGGATCTGAGAAGGCCGTGATGTCATGGCACGGTAATGCGTGCTGTTTAACAGCGCACTGCATGCATGCACGTCGAATGAGTTTCTTTTCTTCTTGATCCCACTCGATTATTACATGGCGGTCCTGCTCCGTACCATGGATGTTGGTACTTTGCAGCCCCTCTGAAGCGGGGTAAGCCCATCGGCTCAGAGCATCCGCTACCGTGTTGTGTTTTCCAGGCAAATACGACACATGGAGGTCAAACAGAGAGAGAAATTCGTGCCATCTGGCCCGTCGACCAGCTGGGCTCGCGACAGTATCAATGTGTTCGGTGGCCCAATACTCCAGAGATCGATGATCTGTCAGGACCTCGACTCGATTGGTGCCAACCCACGATTGGTACTTTTTCAGAGCGCAAATTATGGCGTAAGTCTCTTGCTCACGCGGTGACCATTGCATTTGGCGTGCGCCTAGCTTCCGAGACCAAAATGCAAGAGGGTAATGATCACCTGTGGCTTCATCAACCTGTTCAAGGACAGCTCCGATCGCGTACCTAGAAGCGTCGGTTCTTATGTAGAAGGGTCGGTCAAATTGCGGCACATGCAACGTGGCGACTTCACAGAGGGCCGCCTTCAAGTGATGGAAGGCCTCCTCGCACTCGTCAGTCCACTTGACACGAACCTTTGAACCTGCCTTGCCTGCATCTCTCCCTACCTTCAATAATTCAGTCAGGGGGGCAGCAAATTTGGCATAATTCGGCACAAAAGTGTGGTAAAAATTGCAACAACCCAGGAATCCTCTGAATTCCGTAATCGTCTCAGGGCGCTTCCACTTCTGAATAGCGACGAGCTTCCCTGGACTGGGTCGTCGGGTGCCATTCTCAAGGAGAGAACCACAAAATTCGACTGATTTTAAAAATAATTTTCCCTTCTTTGGCCCACAAATCAGCTGATTGGCATCAAGAATGTCCAAAACCTGGTTCAGCTGCTTGTAATGTAGGGCCACCAGCTCGGCTTCGGTCAGTCCCTCCCCCTCCGTCGCGATGATCATGTCATCTATGTACACACTCACGAAGGCACGAAGCTCAGGATGGGCTGTAAAAAGCACATCTTCCATCATTCTTTGAAAAAACGAAGGGGCGTTCTTCAGGCCCATGGGCATGACCGTCCACTGGACTGGGCCAAATGGCGTGCACATACAGGTGAGAGGTCGGCTGTCCTTCCTCAACGGCATTTGGTGAAAGCCGTGACGGAGATCCAGCACAGAAAACAAACGACCTCTTGCCCTCTTGGCGATTTCCTCCTCAATGAGGGGCAGGGGGTGTGAATCCGCCTTGGTTTCGGCGTTGAGATTGCGAAAATCAACAACCATCCGCCAACCATCAATAGTGTTCTGGTCTGCAGGCGGCGGCTTCGGGACTGTGAAGGGTGCACAGCACCATTCGCTGGTCATACAACCCTCAAGCCAACCAAATTCCCTGAGATTTCTCTCGATTATTTTTCTGAGGATCTCATGTTTATGTCCATGGTTCTCATAAGGACGCTGTTTCTTCGCCTTGTAACCTTCACGAAGCTCGATGAAGGCTTCACCGAACTGCCCACGGACAGGGGGGTCTTTGATCAACTTCCCCGAAAGGGTCGTGTCCTTCCGTTCCTCAAAAATCTTTTCTCTTGTCTTGGAACACAATTCAGTGTCCACCTGATCGCCAGGAATTACTGTCGAAAAATCTTTGGCGACTTCTTCGGCCTTGGCAGGAAGAATCTTCTTACGGATGTCCCTAAACAGGTCCGTATCAACTGCCTCTTGAAGATAGGTGGGTCGAGTGTCGACATTCCAGAGATTATCTTCGCGATCCAGCTCCTCGAAAGGATCTATGAAAGCTTCCACACGGGGTTTTTCATAAAAAACTCTGAATTTGCGGCGCGATTTAAAATTTTTCTTCGCCCGTGCACTGAAGATTCTTTTCGATGTCGATCGTATTGGGGAAGAGGGAGACGAGGCGGATCCATTTGACGTTGGATCACCTTGGGTATCTGACGGACAAAAATCAGAAAAAATAGATTCATCATCAGTACCACGCTCAACCTCAGATTCAGACCCAACACAAGAATCAGTACCAGAATCAGCAGAATTAGAGTCAGAAAGCTTTCCATCCACCTGGAATGCAAGCGAACTCCAGGACCGCTGTGGCAAGGGACCTGTGTCGTCCCTGGCATACAGCTTAATCTTCCTGGGAAGTTCGATGTAATCTACACAAATGTCTTGCAATTCCTGAAACCAAGGCTTGTCGTCCCACAAGGGCACAACTAAAATCGCCTGGGTTTTATCTTGCTTGATTTTGTGGATGACCTGCTGGATTAAGTGAAACGGAGGATTAATCCATAACTTCTTGTCCCATTTATGGGTCCAAGCGTCGCGAAAATGCTTGTCAAAGCGCTTGTTCTCGCGGTTAGCAAAGGCATCATACTGTGGCCAAAAGGAATGGTGTTCATAAAAATATTCACAAATTGCATTGCGCCATTTGTCGACAACTCTGTAGGATGAAGAGTGCCAGCGCGATGGACGTCGTGGCTGGGAGTCCCTACGAAGACATTCGAACTCTCGGGAGTAATCGGCACTCCCATTCACCTCTGCAATGGTGACATCTTCGCCAAATTTTGGTGTAACCTTTCGCTTCAAAAATTCTTCTGCACTTTTAAACCCTGCGTGCAAAAAACGAAATTCAGGACGCTCCAAGGGACCTGACTCCAGCAAAAAACAACGCCGATGACCTACGGGCGCCACCCTGTTCTTGCTAAGCCAAGGATGGCCCAAGTAAAGGTCATACTTTATGTCGGCACGATAGAACCAGTCGCCCTTAAGGACAACTTCCTCCACATTACCTTCTTCCCAAAGGTCTTGAGCGACCAAATGAGTTGATATATAACAACCGCGTTGCCCACCTGCGAGAGAATGTCCAGAAACTCCCTCGAGGGTAACAGGATAAAGCGAATCAATCACGCAGTCGTCGGGTAAGAAAGAATTGGATTGGAGATTTACCTCTGATCCATTGTCACACAAACAAGTGGCGAGGTGGTAATTGCCCTTGCAATCAGAGACCCACAGCTTTGTGACAAACTGACGGGCCCTGTGCTTGGACTGTACACCAACCTCGTCCACTACAACAGAAGGATCCGCTGCCGGATCCAGGGGAGAGGAGACAAGCGACCCTACATCAAGTAGTGGTCGAGATGGAATCTGGGGATCATGCCTGAAATCGCCTGGGGAGGGGCGATTTTCGTGGCTCCCCTAGGCGTTCTGACCTCCAGTGGATGCGTTAACATTGTGAACACACCCTGATTCGTCGACCCACTCATCTTGGAACGGATCATCTGCTGGATTCAAGGCATTTTCAACGTAATCTCGATCCGCATCGGACACCTGATCTGCACCTGAGACCTGATCCACACGATGGTTGCCCTTTCCACGTCCACGGCCACGGCCGCCGGATGATGGGCCTCCACCGTCGCCACGCCCTCTGCCCTTACCAGAGAAAGGGGTCCCAGAAGGATTTCCCTTACCTTTACCCTGGGATCCTGGAGCATTTCCCTTGTTTGTACCGGATTGAGGGGTTTGGCCTGGATTTCGATTTCCGCCTCCGGCGTTGCTATTGGGATTTGTCTGGCCGTTCGGCTGCCCACCGGAGCCGGATGGAGTCCGATTTCCTTTGCCTTGGGACCCGCCAGGGCCTCCAGTATTTTTGTTTCCACCGGAGGGGGTCGGATTCCCTTTTCCAGCCTTTCCACCATGCACCTGTCTGTCATTCCTGTCTGAATTCTGCGGATTACTGATATTTTCACCAATCACCTTGTGATCGTAAGGAGACCATCGGTGATTACCAGTAGAATGTGTCTCAGCTCGGTTCGTAGAACCTAAAAGAAGGCAGATGCTACAGTGATCCTGAACATTCCGGGTGTCATTCACCTTTTTGTTGCCCTTTTGGGCCCCATTTTGGGTGTTTTGCTGGGTATTCTTGTTTCCCCCAAGACCCTCATGGAAATTTTGATTGGCGGCGTCAGCGAGCCGCTCAACCTCTTCCCACAATTCCTTCGGGGTGAACGAGAACACCCAGTTCTTGGCCTTCAGGCGATGGCCATGGTAACTTACTCCGCTGTTGAGGACTTGGACAAACAAGTCCTGATCCTCGTGTTCATTAAATTTGATTTTCCACGTGTTTTCAGTGAATTTCACCTTGGAAAACGACGTGGGGGACCACTTTTGAAGTGCCTCCCTGACCGTAAACCTGTTGGCCGAGGCATCGAAGCCTTCGACCTCCGCCCACCAGGTCTTGACCTTTTCTTCGGACTGTTTGTTCCGAAGGGTGGCGGCGGTTTCTGAGGGGATCTTGTCAAAAATCAGATTTTTCAGCTCGGCACTAGAAAATTTTTCGCCTGAATGTTCAGATTCTTCTACTAAATTCCAGAAGTGCTGTCTCTTGTCTTGCACTTCGTGCAAGATTAATCGCGAGAATGAAGGAAAATTCTTCAACATTTGGTGGTAATGGTCCTCTGGCAGCCGGGATCCACGTACCTCCAACTGTTCCCACACCTCATCAAAGGTAAGGGGGGAACTTGTATCCTCACGATCACTCCAGGTCCTGAGCCAAGTGTTGGCCGGCGCTCCCTCAAGGCAGTCCAAGAGGGCCATCAGGAACTGATCATCTTGGAGTTTTTGAGTCTTAACCCACAATTTAAATTCCCGTTGGAACTGAGGCCAACGTCGGGGGTTCCCATTATACTTCGGTTGCTTGGCAACCTGACAAAGTCGCAATGAAGTAGGATTAAGAAGCGAATCCAGCCCAACACCGGCCGTAATGGCAGACACCTTGGCGGCATCATTCGCCACACCAGCTCCGGCGAGGGTCTGGGCGAGCAACAGCTGGGCTAAGGCTTTGGAATCAGCAGCAGGAGGGGCAGTACGGGAGGCAGTTCGCTTGGCATTCTGAGCCTCAGTCCTAGCCTTCGCCGTCCTACTCTGAGATCGAGAGATTGTAACCCTTTCCTTTAGCTTGGTCCTGCTGATTCTTGCATCGGTGGTCTTGGAGTCCACCGAAGGAGCAATTGAAAAAATTTCTGTCGCCTCCTCCGACGGCTCTGTTACTTGTTCCACCGATGATGCGCCCTCAGACCGCATGTGCGTCTTGAAAAGATCTTTTATTCCCAGCGTTTGAATGATGAGTTGCATTTGATCTTTGAGCAATTGGAGCTCAGTATCTCGCTGGAATCTGCAGGAGCAGTCGGCAGGACAGTACATACCGTGCCCTGAAGGGCCTGAGCAGGCTGTCGGACCGCTAATCTCAGTGGTCCGCAGCCAGGAGTCCGCTTGGGGAGCTCCTTCAGCCCTGATTTCCAGGCTTGCCTGCCTGGCTGCCTCTAAAATTCCTTCCTCAACCGCGGCGGCTAGATCGTCGCGGATGGAAACAGGGGGATGAGGGGCGGAGGGCCCGGCAACAGGTGCCTTGGTCTTCTCCTTCGGGAAGGGGCTTGCCTCCCAGATCTGCAAAAAAATGGCAAAAGAGTCATCTTCTTGAGAACGCCACCACATCCTGGTATTAATTTCTTCTTGAAGTAGGAAAAAATATTCCATTAAAAAATCAGAGGCGATTCTTTCTTGTCCTATCAGCTTAGACGTGGCTAATAGACAAAGGGCCTCAAGCGCCTCAAGGTTACGGGTCACTTCTGAAGACAAATGGTCGTGCCATTGTGCCCAAGAGGCTGGTCGATTATAGCTAGGTACCTCACCTGGACCACCCATCTCAATGTCGTTCAGATCGGCGTCGATGGTCTCAAAATGTGGACATTGGTAAGGAGTATTGGTACCTGCCAGGTCCGTAAGCTCCACCGGAGCGTTGCCATCGGCGTAGGCTGGCAGATTCCAGCTGCTTGATGGCCAATTTTGACTGGGATTGGGATGGTAATTTGGGTCTCCACAGCTGCTGATTTGCGCCCTTCTTGGGCAGCTTGGGCTTGCGCAAGGCATTCCTCTCAAGGCCTCGTTCGCACAGCACCAGGGCAACGTAATCGTTACTTCTCCGGAGGTGGTGGGGTCTACGGGGCCGTACTGGGGAGCTAGCTGTGGTTGGGACACCAAAGGAACAACATTCAGGTAGCCTCTGCTACCATGAAAGTGCTGCCCTGGGTCGTTGATGGTGCCGGAGGGCTCGGGGCCGGCAAGACCAGTGGGGCAGGCACGCGAGGAGTCGACCTGAACGCTGCTATTGGGGGTAGAACCGGAGACTCGGACACCAACGGAGGCGAGAGCAGCAACAACTGAAGCAAGGTCCATGCTGATTGTTATCCGGCAGAAAATCCCAGTCTATGAAGAAAATTGATGCGGATTATTCTAAATACATCTGAGTGTCCAAAACTATCTGAAAAGATTTAAATAAATCCGATTGTGAAAAATATTTGGCCGATCTGGCCCGCGAGCGCGCGTCAGCGGCAAATGGCGATTCCAGGCAAATGATCGGAACGCGGCGGATTTACGGAGAATGGACCGCGGAATCAGATCCGGCATATCAGAAATATATAGGTCTGATCCTGAGGCTGAGCTGCGAGGCGGCGATTCCGCCGAAGCAAAGAAAATGACCAAAATGTAGCCAATCTGGGTTAGATCAGTGAAAATCTGAGCAGATGGGGGTTAGCCGCACTTACAGTAGGGCTTTTGCCGTCTTCCCCCATGGATAGGCGCCAGCACAGAAATTGGGCGCCATAGAAGTGGTACTAGTAACTGACTAGGACCTTCGGTCCGACGTCAGCAAAGCCCGTTGATTCGGGAGCCACGCCCGGGAGAGAAGTGAGACACACACAGACATACGTAGCACACTTAGGGGTAAGGTTCAGTCCCTAGCTTTAGTCTTGGAGGCAAGCGTCTCGGCGAGCCTCAGCAACTCACCAAGGTTGTTCTGGGACAAGTAGTCAACCAGAACTCAGTTTAGGCGTCCCTCACGTAGAACAAACGCAGAGAAGGGCTCGCAGGTGGCCTCTTCGACTCCAAACCCTTCCCAGAGGGTGAGGAAGCGCCAACCCTGGCGATAGCGGTGGCGTAGGACAGACTTCACCAGGTAAAAGCCCTCCTTAGCCATCTCCTTGGCGTTCATGTCGGGGAGTTCCCCTTCAACTTCCATAGGGCTGGCAGCCCCTTGTAGGTCTAGGGCGGCGATCTCCTTGTCGTTAAGCTCCCATTCTTCCCCACAGAGGTCTTCAGGATCATAGTAGCGCTTCAAACGTTGAGCAGCGCACACCAGGGTCCCCCCTAGATGGGGAGAACACCGCACGGTGATATGGTGTCCATCCACTGATAGAATCTTGTATGGCCCGAAGTATGGGTCATCGCTGGTGGAGCGTGGCCAGGCGGGTAGTCGACTGTGGTGCACCAGCACCCAGTCCCCCTCTTGGTAGGTGGCCGGTCCTCGGTGCTTGTTCTTCTTGTTCCACTGACGCTCCCTCACTCTCAAGAGCATAGCCTTGGCCTTGTCCAACTTCGCTTGTTGCTCTTGGACCCATTCACCCACAGAAGAATGGGTGTCCTCTGGATAGGGGGCATGTAGGAACCATGCCCGGCGCCCTAGGAATAGCTCATGGGGCGAGTAGCCAGTAGCCGAACTCTCTTGGGAGTTCATCATCAAGGATATGACGGGGAGTAGTCTCACCCACTCTCTGGTGCGTTCAGTTTTGCACCATATCCGTACATTCTCCTTGAGGACACGGATCTGTCGCTCACATAGGGGGTTGCTCGTGTGCGAGTAGGGGATCCCCGTAGACACCTGGACATTGAGGGATCTCAGGACCCTCTTGTACCAACTAATATGTGAGCGTACTCGTACCTCCTCATCGGAGTTGATCTCCTTGGGCGCCCCATAGACACAAAACCACTCCTCCAGCAGTATCTTGATAGTCTCCTCCCCGGTAATGTCCTTGGTACATGGGAACACCCTGGTAAACCTGGTCAACCCACAGGTTACCACGAGGGCGAAGTCATAGCCCCCGAAGTTCGGCATCTCCGTGTAGTCCACGTATAGTACACTGTTAGCACAGTGAGGGATGGGCAGGGTCGACTAGAGACCTCTGTCCCTGATATCCCCTGGTTTGCAGGACCTGCACGGGCACTTGTCCACGATAGGCTGGAGGGTTTTCCGCAGTTGGTCGTCAGTCCACGTAGTTTGGAACCACTGCTTGAATAGCCTCAGGGTACGGTCAGCACCCACATGACCGCTGGACTCATGGGTCCACTTCAGCAGCGTTGGGACTCTGTCACTAGGTACCACGATGCGGTCCTCGTGCCAGAGGTAGCTCTTGTCCTTCTTCCACTAATCTTGGTTGACCAGGAGGGGTTCAAGGCGTTTCTCCAGCCGCTTGTAGATATCCCCAAACTCCTTCAGGTACTCCGATTGTTGGAGTCCATCCAGGGGGCGTATCATAGTCATGTTGAGGTCCAAGTGGACGTCCATACGGCCGAACGCCTCCTTAGCTAGCGCTTCAGACAGGGCACCAATCAGGGCGTCGAAGTTGTTGCGGCTGATGTAGTCTGCACACTCGTTCTTCACTCCCTGGATATGGTGTACCATCAGCCGTAGTTGACTGAGGTAGGTCCAGGGTCGAGACGTCGTGGACCTCGTGCCGGGCAAGGCCATGGCCCTTGATGTGGTGACCGCGGGTGGCACACTCACGGTCACCAACGTCCACGGCCCGGGCAGTGGTGGCGACTCCTGGGCGTCTACAGCGTCCTTTTGGGCTGACGTGGCCATGTACGCTGTGGCCAAAAGCGCGGGAGGCACGAAGGCAGTGCTCCTCGGGGCACCAGCGCCGTAGCTTGGCCTTCTCAGGTGGGAAACCCTTCTGGAAAGTCCGGACCGGCTCTTTTGGCGCACAGCCAGACCACAGGGTTACTCCCCAATAGTCGTGATTGTGAGGATAGCACTAGCATACCCGCGAGCAATTCCTGCTCATAGGTGGAGTAGTTCCCCCTGGCCTGGTTCCACTTCCAGTTCCAGTGGCCCAGAGGTACTAGGACCCACTTGTCGTTAGAGTAGCTGTGCTTGAGGGTTCCAGCTCCTCTTCCATTCACCTTCCGTCCCCCATTGGGAAATGGCCGAGTCGAACTCCTCCTTCTCTAGTGCTTGCCATTGGAACAAGGTTCCACCACCGCCCACATTGCTGGCGTCGGTCACCAGGATAATCTCCCCTTGTGCCCTAGGCACGCCCAAGCACTTAGCGTTGGCCACTGTAAAACGCAAGCACCCAAAAGGCTGCCTTGCATGTTTACAGTAAACATGCAAGGCAGCCTTTTGGGTGCTTGCGTTTTACAGCCACCTTGTCTTTGAGCTCGTCAAACGCTTGTTGCTCTTGTGGGCCCCAGTGCCAAGTAGTACTCTTCTTGATCAAGTCCGTCAAAATGGCGCTGGTGTAGGTGAAGTTTTTGATATGGCAGCGATAGAAGTTGCACGCCCCAATGAAACTGCCAACATCATGAAGTCCTTTCTTGGGGTCTTCGTGTCGTACCTTAGCGTCCATCAGGGGTTTGGCCTTAGAGGCCGCTGGGGTCTACCACCCATAGCCAACGTCAAACCCCAGGTACTGCATGGTCTCCTGCATGAACTCACACTTCTCCAGCTTCAGTCATGTGTGGTTCTCCTGGCAGACCGCAAAGAACTCACCCAAGAGGATTAGGTGGTCCTCCTGGGTATTGGTCCCGAGACATACATCGTCGATGTGTGCTTCCATCTGGGCCCCACGGGATATAAGTTCCTGCACCTTAGGTCTCCTTCGTAGGATGGACAAGATCTTGTTCATCAGCTCTTGGAATAGAGCGGGTGCGTTGGCCACGCCAAACGGCATGACCTTCCACTTGAACACCCTCCCCTCAGGGGTGATGAAGGCCAGTAGCTCCTGAGCTTTGGGCGTCAGGTCCACTTGCCAGAATCCGCTCCTCTTGTCCATCTTGGTCTTGTAGCGACAGTAGGCTATCTTCTCAAGGGTAGACTCCATATTAGGAATGGACCCTGAGTGGTTCGGTGTTTTCTTGTTCAGCTCTCCGTAGTCCACTACCAGCCGTTTGGCTGTACACCCAGGTTTAGCCACCAGGAAACAGGGGCTGCAGTGTTGGGGGTAGTCCCCGTCCTTGTACTCCAGGGCTAGGCCAGCGTCGATACATTCTTGTATCTGTCGCTCAATCTCATCGGCCTGCTCTTTAGGAGCTGGATAGGGTCTCCTCCGGATCTTGTGACCCACGAACTCGGGTTTCAGCTTGAGGTCCATCTGTACCAGCTTGTCACATGAGGGTGGAGGGGGTAGTTCTTCGAACACCTCCAGATAGGTCCTTATAAGCTTCTGCACCCACAGGTCCAAAAGCTTGATCTTGTCCTCCATGTCCTCGTCAGAGTGTAAGTTGCTTGCCCCCTGAGTAATAGACGTCGGGAGGTGGTCCTCCACTGACTCTTCGCCCTTGGTAGTGTCCTTCAGCCCTTGGTAGGCATATAGGAGGTCTTGTTCAACCATCTCCGATGGACGATGGCAACATAGGCACACTGGAGGGGGTTCGCATACACTTTCCTCCGAGAGGTCGTCCTCCTCTGGGGTCCTCACATGGGCGCCCCGCACGCTCTTCATGAGCTTAAGATCTACCTCCCTTTGCCAGGTGGTGATCTTTTGTTCGAGGTCCTCCTTCAATTGGGATAGATCTCCCATACGTCCTTGCTTCAGTGGCCATTAGCTGCGGGTAGGCTTAGCGTAGCATTGCTTTTTCGCCACCAACTTCCTCTTGGAGTCTACATACTCCCTTAGCCTGGATCGAGGGTAGCTTTTCGTCCACGGGGTCTTCCACCCTCACGCAGCGTCAAGCATGGATGCAATGTGGGCGTCAAATTGTGCAAGGGGTTGTTGTGGATGCACGAAAGGGGGTGATTTTCAATGCGTGGCGTACGCATGGGCCGGAGCGATGGGAGGGTGAAAGGTATGCCATCGTGGCGTATACATCTATCGCGTGGCACCGCCTTCCCGCTCCGATGCGCACTGAAGTCCTGGACCTGGGGTTCCCATGGTGACAGGCACTGGGATTGTTCATCCAATTTGACGTGAATTGTTGGTGCCATTGTTGTGTGATTGCGATTACGTGCGGCATTTCTCCTAACGCGCTCCAGTGTGTGTTCAACCGTGTTCAACCGTGTTCAACCGTGTTCAACCGCGCGGTTGAACACGCAGTTGAACATGGCCGAACGCGTATGGGCGGCAATATGAAAGTAGCAGAAAATCCATGGTTTTGTGGTTATAATTGATTTGGATAAGGCAGGTGCACACTGCAAAAACCTCTGAACACCATCCACGATAGAATGGAAGCCAAAGGACCACAATGAAGGTCAGAGCTTAGGGGAATGTGTCAAGTGGGGTGTTCAACCGCATGGTTGAACACCAAGGCGGCGTTGACGCTACTCTTGGACATGATAGAAAGGGAGTGGCAATGTGAGGGGTATGGCATGGAATAGTGCATTGGGCATTAGTATGTTGTTAAAAGCATGGTACATCGTCATGGATGGTTTGGAATGGCATGGTGATACGTCAAAAGTTTAACTTTTGGTAAAATTGCACTACGCGCGCTGGGGGTGTTCAACCGCTGTTCAGGGGTGGTTCAAGGGCCCAGGTGAAGTCAGTTGAACACCGGTTGAACATAGGACATGGCACCATGGTGTGCAAAAGGGGTCACTAGGGTAGGGGTTTCAGTGGGGCGACGTACTCGGCATTCTCCACTTCCTCCACACAGGTCTGCACGAAGAAGGCGTCGTGCTCAGTTTCGTCATCTGAGTGGATAGAGCTAGGTAGCTCGGATAGTCCACACTCAGAGACTCCATCAGGAACAGGTACATGGCAGGGAGAGTTGGGGGCGTTGGTGTTAGTCACGACGTATTCATCTCCTTCGGGTGTAGTCTCAATAGCATCTTGAGGTCGTAGTCGATCCTTCAAGTCACCCAAGGCGAGTCCATCGCTTTCTCGTTGTATAGCCTGGACCAGAGTCGGGTCCAGGTCCTCCCAGGGGATGGAGGTAAGACCTCCGTCCACCACGCTGAGCATACTCCCCCATCCGAGTTTCCCAATAGGCGTCTTACGCCCTAGAGGCACGTAGATGGCCTCATCAGGTAACCGAACAGAGCTGATAGTCAGCCTGTCAAGGAGGTTTCGCCAGTACTCGTTGCCCCCATGGGCTCCCCAATCGGGGGAACACAGGACCATACGGGAACGTTCCAAGGCCACCTTGTTCAGGACCTTCCCCAGTTCACTGAACCTGGGGTTCCCGTAGGCCATCCCGAAAGAGGGCCAGTAAAATTTCTAGCTGCAGTTCTTCCCCTTGCTGCAGTAAAGGTCCAGTACATGCTGCTTGTCGCTGGCGAACAACTCCACACTGAGGTCTTCTCTAGAGTAACCCAACTCCTCCAGACCTTGGTCTAGGACTTCCCCCAATAGTTGATAGTCCTCAGTTTTGGAGGCCGCCATCATGTTCGAGGGCTCCTCCTTCGATATCCTCAGGTAGCTCGAGGTATGTTCCGACTGCTCCAGTGGCACAGACTCTCTGCCACTGCCTGTAACCGCTGCATAGTGGTTGATCTTTGTTGTGATTGCGAAGCCTGTAGCCTTGATGCCCCAGGGGTCGTAACGCCTGACACTGCCCCTGATATCTCCGAACCCACATAACCCTCTTCGGACCCATATCCAGCCTCAGGGAGCGACATATGCGAAGCACTTGTAAGTCCAGTGAACTCCATGGTGGAATATGAAGAGTACGAAAACCCGGTCTACAAAAATGGAGCAAACATAGAATCTCAATGCGCATTCATCGCAATTAATGACACATCGTGAAATCATTCGAAATAATTTAAATAAATCCGATTGGGAAATCACGAAAGACAAATGCGACTCGACGCGCGCTCACAGGCGACATCTGGCGGCGAACGGAAAACATGAAACAGAACGGAAAATTTACTGCACTAATGTACATCTGAGAATCATTGGAATTCTGATCACATCAGTGTATAATTGAGTGCTGTCACTGCTGCCGTTACACTCCCCCTCTGAAAACATACGCCAGTATGTCAGGCTGGGTCAAGTGAAGTGAACGAAACGGCGAAAGTGACCAAAAACTGCCTAATCTAAGGCAAAATGTGTGAAATTGAGCTGAATTGAGCAAAATTGTGCTGAGATCTGTGCTTCGCGATGGCCATCGACTTGAATGAAACAGATAGGTACCTCAGGGCACACAGAAAAGCTTCGTTCAAGCTCGAAAATTCGAAAATTGACAGTCTGAGTGAAGAATGTACATGATGATCCATGATCCATGATTCATGATGAAATCAGGATCTGACATCCCACTGCCAGAAAACAGAAAACGAGCGTCGCCATGTCGTCGAGCGTCAAAAAAAATAGGGCATCCCTTCATGGAGTCCAAGATATGTGAAACTGGCTGGTGTCCTTTGCAGTCATGAGACCAGATGCCAGATTATGGTACAAAATGTGCCTGAATTGGGACCAAAATCAGTGAATCGCGCACGGATTCAGGGTGGCGAAACTCACCGCAAGCCAAAATAGGTCCAATTCAATGTCGATAGACACTGTGTGTAGTGTTGAACGGAAATCCAGTTCTCATTCATAGCCAATCCAGGTCAAATCCTCATGATGATGATGAATCCCATGATGGAAATCCAATCATTTAAAGTAATGATAGCCAAGAAAACCCAGTGGGGATTCCCCACACTGTCAGTATTGTTCCCAGGGCTTCATGTTTAATCCAGTATGAGCCAGAAGGGGTAATTGACTCGTTATAGTCCCACAATGTATAAGCATCCAATGCTTGGTACTGGGAATTTGCCAAAATTGAGCTGATTCTGAGGGGGATTCGAACACAATCCACAGATGAACAGCGAGTCGACACAAGTAAGAACACCATCGTCGTCACTTGGTCTATATAAGCCCTTTGACAGTGGTCAATTGAAAAACAAACCAACCGTCTCAATGTAAGAGCTGATGGAAATCATATTCTCAGCAGATCCGTCAAACACATGAAATGGATCAGACTCAGTCATGTGCCAGAATCTCTGTAATGAGCACGAACTCGAACGAGTCCTTCCCAAGGCGAGTAGAGGGGTCCAGTCGACAGCTAAACACGAAAGTGTCGTCGTGGTTGAGGATAATGGCCTTTCGGATCTTCGGATTGGAATCATCTGAGATGAAGCACATGATTCACATGATGGCCATGATGGGAATGATGGATGGAATGACCAGGATGACCCCAGAATGTCCCATCATCTGTTCGTTGAACCACATAGACGATGCGTCTGGACTGTTATGTCCCCATGCCAAGGGTATATGTCGACCGTAAACCTCTTCGAAAGTTTTGGCGACCCAAATTCTGATCAGATCTTGTCAGCGATGGATGATGCCACAATTGGAGCTTCTTCTTGTGCTTGTAAGTCCTCCTTGGTGACACAATCCTTGATCAGCGAGAGCTCTTTGTCAATCTCAGGGTGTTTCTTCAGGAACTTGATGAAAGTATCCGTATACCCATGGATGAAACTTGAAGCTGGCTCCCATTTGTCTTCTTCTGGACCGAATCCTTTCCATCTGCACAGAAAGTACCACTTGCCTCGAGCATTCTTCTTGTACTCAAGAATCTTCTCCAACTCGAAACTGCTTGTGACCATCTTCCTGTCGCTCAGGTACTTCGAAGTCCAGTAGAGAGGCTTGAACCTTCCTTTGGGGCAGGGTACTTCGGCCTTCAAACGATCTCGATGTACTTCTTGATGCCTGCCTGGCTCAATCTCGATGTTGAATGTAGTCTCACTTAGTTGACTTTTGACTTGGAATGGGCCATCCCACAAAGGTAACAATTTGTTGTCGTCCTTCAGGGTCTCGTCTGACTTACGAAGCCAAACTTGCTGGCCTTTCTCGAAGGGTTTTCCTTGCGTTCTTGACTTATTTTTGAAATTCAACCAATCTGCTTGACTTTCCACTTTGGCTTTGATCCACTTGGACTCTAGATCCTTGATCTTCTCAAACCATTGCGAGGCGTCGTAGCACTGCCTTGGATGATACATCACTGGTCCTGGACCCATCTTCTCACGACCAAAAACCAGCTCATTCGGACTTAATCCAGTGTAATTCTTGGTACGATGGTATCTCCTCAAGACACAGTAAATTGTCTCCAACCAATTGTAGTCTTTTTCAGTTGCCAGAAAATTTCTCAGAATGGAGATAAGAATCCTTCCAGCGCGTTTAGCAGGGAGAGCTCGATGGTCGTAGACTCTGGCACGAAGATGATGCACACCCAATAGAGCACACATGTTCTCCCACCAAGTCCCAATGAACTCCTTCCCACTGTCCGTCAGAATTTCACTGGGCACATCCTAGTTACTCATCCACTGACTTGCAGTCCACTTGGCAGCCATTTCAGAGGTGAGATGCTTCGTGTTGCAAGGGAGGACTTGGATGTAGCCACTGTGGCGGTCTTGAATTAACAAAACCCCATCGATAGGCTTCCTCGTGTAGAGACATTCCTCTTGGATTTGTCCCAACTCGAAGACATCCGCCGTCACCTTGTCGAACAGCCTCTCAGGAATTGGTAATCCCTTCAGTAGTCCTTCTGCCTTTTGATTCTTGGGGATGGTCGCCTGACATTGCTTGCATCCTTTGGCAACTCGTTCACAGGCACCCTTGAGGTCCCTTGTGTACACTCTGTGGCGTAGCTCCTGTTCCAGCACACGAGAATGTGTGTGGGCTGTCCCATTCCGATGCCAATGTTTGACATATTGGTCAATCAGACAATCAGGAACACAAATCCGTCCTTGCCAAAATAACTTGTCGCCTTGGATTTTGAAATCAGACGTCTCTTCAGAGTCGTAAGGCCTGTCCCCTTTCAACTTGTGGTATACAGACCCAAAGAACTTGTCCTCCTTGTACATCTTCTTCCAATCCACATAGAGGAAGGAAGTTTCCTTGTCCTTTTGTTGTGGAGGGAGCGTGGATTTCGCTTTGGATCTCGTCGTAGGAAACACATTCAGGAGTGGCAGCGACGACTCAGAGTCAGAGTTAACTCCTGCAGTCTGATCTGCCTTGGTAATCTCCTTGCATCTGACCAAATCCACCTTCATCCGATTTTTAATCGAACATTGGAGACAATGTTTCTTGATCAGTGCTTGTTCCTCCTTGTCGAACTCGATCACTTCAGCTTTATCCGTCGCTGTCCCATGAAAACTCACTTCAGAGTAAGCCTCTGAGGCTGGGTAGGCCCAGCGACTCAGGGCGTCCGCCACTGTATTGTAGCGACCCAGAATGTAAGTCACATGGAGGTCAAATCTGCTGAGAGTTTCATGCCAACGGCCTCTTCTCCCAGCTGGTCCACCAGGGGTATCCACATGTTCTGTCCTCCAGCTCTCCAGTGACTTGTGGTCAGTCAGTACCTCGACGCGATGGCCCAAGATCCAACCTTCATAACGCCGTAAGGCACAAAGGATTGCGTAGGCTTCTTGTTCCCTTGGACTCCAATTTCGCTGTCTTGTTGTAAGCTTGCGAGACCAGAAAGCCAGAGGGTGATGGTGACCTTCGTCGTCGACTTGTTCGATCGTAGCACCAATGGCGTAACGACTGGCGTCTGTACGAATATAAAAAGGTCTTCCATCCAACCACGGAGTCTTTAATGTAACCACATTCGCCAGTGCTTCCTTGAGACCAGTAAAGGCTTCTTCACATTCTGGCGTCCACTTGAGCTTGACTTGAGATCCCTTCTTTCCTTCCATTTTGCCAACCTTGAGTAACTCTGTCAATGGACCAGAGAACTTGGCGTAGAGAGGAAGGAACTCGTGGTAGTAATTGCAGCAGCCTAAAAAGGCACGAAGCTGCGTGATGGTTTTAGGCCTTTCCCAGAGCTGCAGGGCAGCCATTTTCCCTGGGGCTGGTCTTCTTGTCCCATCTTCCAAGACAGAGCCACAAAATTCCACCGATTGGAGGAACATCTTGCCCTTCTTGGGTCCACACACGAGCTTCTCTTGTCGAAGGACTTCGAGAACTTTTCGAACTTGTTCTTCGTGCAACTTCAGGCACTCATCAAAGTTTTTTCCCAACGGCGTGGCAATCAGAAGGTTGTCAATGTAGATGCTGCAGAATTCTTGTAAATCCAGATCTTTGTGCTTCTGAAATAAAATAGTCTCCATCATCTTCTGGAACATCGACGGCGCATTCTTCAGACCCATCGGCAGTACAGTCCACTGGACAGTGCCACAGGGCGTGCACATTGCCGTCAAATGCCTATCCTCCTTTCGAAGGGGCATCTGATGAAAGCCATGGCGCAAATCCAACACAGTAAAGAGCTTGCCTTTGGCCGTCGCAGCGATCTCCTTCTCAATTAAAGGAAGAGGATGCGCGTCTGGTACTGTGGCGGCATTCAGGGCTCTGTAATCCACCACTAGACGCCAAGCATCTATGCTGGATTGGTCAGCAGGTGGGGGTTTTGGCACAGTAAATGGTGCTGAACACCACTCAGAACTCATGCAGCCCTCCAACCAACCGAGTTCGTAGAGATTGCGCTCAATAATCTTTCGCAGGGCATCTGCTTTGGTGCCGTGGAGATAGAATGGACGTTGTTTGTGCATCTTTGAGCCTTCGATTATGTCAATCTTGGCTTCCCCATTTTCACATCGAATTGGGGGGTTTTTCCACAACTTCCCACTCAGCACCTCATCTTGATAATCTTCGAACACTGCGTCCCTTCTTGCAGATATCTTGTCTCCGTCGACCTGATTCCCACATTTAATCACCGACATTATGTCCACCAATTTGTGAATTGTTGGTCGTGGTCTCATGTTCTTGGCCACTTCATTCCAAACTTCTTCGTCGCATTGCTGGCGGATGAAGCTCACCTGAGCTCGCTCCTCCGTGGGATCCCACCAATGAAAGGGGTCCACGAATGTCTTGAAGGGATGGTCGGACGAATTCAGCTTCATTCCTGTCAATTCAGGCGAGATTCTTGGAGAATTGTCATCATTCTTGCTTGAAATCTTGACTTTTTTGGCTCGATTCTTGTCTGATGGGGACGAATTGTAATGGATGGAGGCGTTCTCTTGAGGGACGCCGATTGTCCTTCCCTCCTTCCGCGACGATACGTCGGGACTCCGCTCTCGATCGTCTTCATCCACCTCAATTTCGTCGATTCTTGAGGAATTTGAGATAACCTCTTCTGTTCCCATTTCACTGCCATCTTGCCAATAATCTCCCAGATTCCCGTCAACTAAGCACGCCAACGTGCTCCACGAACGCTGTGGCAAAGGCTTGCCATTGTCTTCGCAATACAGCTTCACGCCCTTGTGAGGTAGCTCGACAATGTCGATAGAAATGTCCATAATGTCCTTGAACCACTCTTGTCTTTGCCAATTTGGGACAATTAAAATCGCCTTTGCTCCGGATTGCTTCAGCTTCTGCACTACACGAGGGAAAACGTCGAAGGGCGGATTGATCCAAAGAGGTTCAGACCAGTCCTCACTCCAGGCATCGTCGTAGAACTTCGGAAATCTTTTATTCTTTTTGTTTGCAAAAGCATCAACTTCAGGACGAAAATTGTGGTTCTTTTCGAAATAATCAACCAGAATGTCCCGCCATTTGTCGACTACTCGATAGCAAACTGACTTCCACTTCTTGCTGTTCAACGAATCCACCTTTCCTTCGTCGAAATCTTCTCGATTCCTTGTCCATTCCTGCCCATCTTGCTGAAAATGCAGCTTATTTCTCTCCTTGAATTGGTGGATACTCTTGGTATATGGGTGCAGATAGTACAGTTCGGACGGGTCGTTGGTCGACGGATCTTGGAGGAAGCACGTCCTGTGTCCCATGGGCGACACACGGTGAGCGTGAAGCCAAGGTTGACCCAAGAATAAATCGTACTTTATACTGGCTTCATAGAATTTTCCAGGAAACCACTCCTCAGTGACCGTCTCTTCCACACTCCAGACTGATTGTTTCACCAATCTGACCGCCAATTCTGCTTCTCTGTCGCCACCGTCAAGGCGATGTCCGCTGACTCCTTCCAGCTGGACAGGGGTGGAGGACATCTTCGTCTCATCCTCCTGCAGAAAGCCTTTCCTCACCAGATTGACCTCTGAACCATTGTCAATCAGACATCTGGCAAGTTTAACCTTATCATCCGTCGATCTGACCTGGATCCAGCAGACAAACTGGCGCTGCTTGCCTCGCCGGACAGCGCTGAGGACCCAGGCAGGGTACAGGAGGCCGGAGGACCGCGCCAGTCGATCCCAGAAGCGTCCATCCACCGCCCCAACTACCCTGATGGGTTTTTCCTCCTGCCACTCAACCCCAGTGTTGGGATTTTGGTCAAGTTGGCTTCCCTATTGCCATTCTTCTTCTTCGTTCGCCTGTACGTCCTGTACTTGTCCTTCGTCAACCCATTCTTCTCCTGCTTCGACAGCATTCACTCCTTTTCCACGTCCACGACCACCAAATGATTTTCAACCACCACCTTTCTTACCTCCTTGGCCTTTGTTGTTGGAGGTGTTGGAATTGGGGTTGGATTCGTTGGATCTGCCCTTGCCTCGACCTCCAGTATCCTTGTTGTTGCCGAAGGTCTTGTTCGCTGGCGTCTCCGCGTACAGGGGGTTGCCATTCACCTTGGAATCATCTTGATTCCCGGACTTTCCCTTGCCATTTCCACCTTTTTGGCCATTTTTTCCACCATTTTTTCCACCAGCATCGGTCCATCTTGAGTCGCTTGGATCTCCGCCTTGCTGCGAGTAATCTTTTGGAGTCCAGTCTCTGTTCTTTCCTTTGGACTGCCCTTTACCTTTTCCCCGTCCATGCTGGTCAGCATCTCGTGCTCCATCCTGCTGGGGATTTTTGGGAGAATTCCCCTTTCCATCCATTTTGGACTGAATTGTCTTGAGATCTGAGGGCGTCCACCTGTGATCTGGGGTCGTGTGAGTCGCCGCTAGACCTTCTTTTCCAAGGGCAATGCACACAGAGCATCCCTTCTCACCAACGGCGTTGACCTTGCCTCCGAAGCCATGTGCATCCTGGGACTTCTGGCGTTCTAAGTTTGCATACTTTTCAAGTTGGTCCCAGATCTGCTCGACTCCATACGAGAAGATCCACGGTCGTACCTTCAAAACTGTTCCCTTATACTTCACTTTTCCATCCACCATGCTGCAGAAAAACTCCGACTGTTCAGAATCGTGGAAACCAACTCTCCATCTGCCGTCACGAATAGTGAGGTCCTTCAATCCAGTAGCACTGATAGAGTGTAGTAACTCACGAACTGCCATTTTTCCCATAGTTTCTGGTAATCCTCGGACTTCAACCCAGTTGCCCAGGACTTTTTGGTCCGCCTGAGAGTCCCTGATCTTCTGCTTGGTCTCCGGCGTGAGCTTGCTCAGGAGGATCTTCTTCATTTCGCCTTCAGAAAGTCCTTCTCCAGAGTTCTCCGCCTCTTGCACCAAAAACTCCCAATCTTGCCTTGCAATTTGAATTTCTTCCAGAAACAGTTTCTTGATCGCCCTGAAGTTCTCCAGACGGTTCCTGTAATGATCTTCAGGGAGTCGAGAGCCTTTTTTCTTGAGGCTTCGGTACAGCTCCTCATAAGTCAGGGGATTCCCCTGATTTTGCCTCTCCACATACAGATTGTATGTGCTTTCTCGGAGCTTGCCAGTCAAGCAATCCATCAACCCAAGGATCCAGAGTTCCTTGTCCAGCTTCTCCGTCTGCAGCCACACCATGAACTGCCTCTCGAAGGACGCCCAGTAATTTGGGTGCCCTGAGAACTTCGGCTGCTTCATTACTGACCCTCTCAGCCTCATGTGCAAAGGGTTCAGCAAGTGGTTCAGGTTGAAGTTCGTGGCTGTACCAACCGGATTGACGAACACTGGGTTGACTGCGGCGCCTCCCATTGCCTGTCCCTGTGCAATTGCTGCTGCCAGCAATGCCTGGTCCACAGTAGGCTGCACGAACGGCGTCTGCGATGCTTGATGCAGCCTCATCTCCCTCAATTTCTTCTGCTTTTCTTTGATCTTGGCCTCGTTTTCTTTCGCCTGCCGGTCCTTCTTCTTCAAGGCCATTGATCGCTCCTTCACGGTGGTCCTTGCTTCTCCATCAATATCTCCGACAGTACCAACAGATAGTACAGACTTCCCTGACGAAGATTCTCCTCCTTCGGTACCCAGATTGAACCCAATAGGACTTGTAATTCCAGTAGGGGGGATACCAGAAATTCCAGTAAAAGCTGGATGGTGGCCAGTAAAAGCTGGGGGTGCTGGAGAATGTGGAACGCCGTAAGGCGTGGATGTGGGTGCAGCTGAGGAGGTAGGTGCTGGGTGGCTTGCCATTGTAGGCACTGGTCCAGTGAGCCCAGTAGTGCTCAAATTTTGTACCAGATTCGTAAGCTTTTCCAGCTTCTGCTCCATCTCCTTCGACTTGCTGTCATCATCCCTCTTTTTCTCCTTGGCGGCGTTCTTCAGCTCCTTCACCTTGTTCTCCAGCGACGAAATCTGCCTTCGACAGGAGCAGTCCTTGGCGCATTCGCCACAGGAAGGGCATCTCGTACCTTTTCCTTTGCTTCTGACTTCATCAACCCAGCTGTCAACACTGGAGTTGGAGTCAGGAAGCTTGGACAGTTGCTCCCTGGAGAGGTGAGAATGCGTCGAATCACACCTCATTTCGTCGACCTCGTCGTCGTTCCGACTCCAGGCGCCTGACGGACCAGGCTGCTGACGCAGATTCTGGCGTCTCTCCTCGGCGATGATGGCCATCTGCACCATCACGGCGGCCTGGTGGTCGAACTGGTCCAGCAGCTCTTCCCAATGCTCTTGTTCCTGCAGTTGGGCGTCGAATCGCAGGCGGCCGGCGTCCCTGATGAACTGGCACGACGCCCGGAACCAGTCCCTCAGGCGGCCACGATAGCCCGCCTCCGCCAGCAGCCAGTTCTGCCTGTGCAGGAATTCCTCATTCCAGATCTGCTGGAAGTGGTTTTCCCAGTAATCACCACTAATTCCAGTATCAGACTGCTCTCCTTCGCTGCTGCTGTCTTCCAGATCAGGCAAAGCGTGAGAGGAGGAACCAGATTCACTCGAGGAGGGAGATTCTCGACCGGGTTTAAGGTTGGGTGGGGCGTTCATGCAACACTCAGCACAATTGTGAACACCAGGCCAATGCCTATGGCCACAGTAAGGGCACTCTGACGGATGATCCTCGGTTTGCTGGGGAGATGCTACGAAGGTAACCTCAGGGGGAACACGCAGCGACCCAGAAGGAGTAATAGCCCCGCTAAAGTCCGACGATCTCAGAGTATCAGTGGAGATTCCAGAAGCAGAGTCATGATTTCCTCTGCTACCATGTAACCGCTGCATAGTGGTTGATCTTTGTTGTGATTGCGAAGCCTGTAGCCTTGATGCCCCAGGGGTCGTAACGCCTGACACTGCCCCTGATATCTCCGAACCCACATAACCCTCTTCGGACCCATATCCAGCCTCAGGGAGCGACATATGCGAAGCACTTGTAAGTCCAGTGAACTCCATGGTGGAATATGAAGAGTACGAAAACCCGGTCTACAAAAATGGAGCAGACATAGAATCTCAATGCGCATTCATCGCAATTAATGACACATCGTGAAATCATTCGAAATAATTTAATTAAATCCGATTGGGAAATCACGAAAGACAAATGCGACTCGACGCGCGCTCACAGGCGACATCTGGCGGCGAACGGAAAACATGAAACAGAACGGAAAATTTACTGCACTAATGTACATCTGAGAATCATTGGAATTCTGATCACATCAGTGTATAATTGAGTGCTGTCACTGCTGCCGTTACACTGCCGTGGTCCACGTAGAGGAGGTAGGGCGCTTGCAGCGTCAGGGATTGTATCTGGGAGTGCTGCATGAAGAAGTCAGTCCCCAATACAAAGTCGAAGGCCTCAGTGTGCATCACATAGAACCGATGGGCGATAGTCCGGGAGCCCATAGGTACCTCCACTTCACAGTCCCCGCAGCTGTGCACCACATGTCCATCCCCCATTCGTATAGCTGCGGTGGTCATGGTGTTCTTTAGGCTCCCACAAGGTAAAATTTTCTTGGCCACTATAGATATGGTGGCGCCAGTACTCAATACCCCCAGGTATTCACGTTGCCCTAGTCGGATACGTAACCAAAACACCAGGTCCTGGGCGCCACCGGAGCGTCCCCGTCAGAAGTCCGCGGGACAGGTCACCTTGAACCCCTTGTTCCGCAGCTTGCGGGCCATCCTCATGGAACGGCTTCTCTTCTTGGCAATGCCGTCATCACCGCCCTCATGCTAACGCTTAGCCCCTTGTTCTTGCTGGGCCTGCGTTTGTGAGCGTGTGGTCGGACCAGACTGCCCTCCAGAGGGCTCCGAGTTCCCCCTTGGATTAGGGTTGGGGTTGCCTCCATTCTTGTCCGTGTTCTTGTTGTCCTTGTCTCGCTGGCGGTTAGCGCCTCCTCCTCGTCCACCTTGACTCTTGTCTTGCCCTTGTCCACGTCCTTTCGACTTGCCCTTGCCGGAGTCGTTGCCTTTGCCTCTGCCTCCACCTTTGCTAGAGCCTTTGCCAGGATCTCCCCCCTTCAGCTTTGCCGACAGGCGTTGCTTGTGCTAGCACTCATCCTCGTAGTGCTTCCTCTTCCCACAGAAGGCACAGGTGATGGTACACCTGTAGTGATCCGGCAGTTGCTTCTTGGCGCCGGTGTTGGCCTCCTGCTGCTTCCCATACAGTACGAAGCAGTCTCGCTGCTCGCAGTCATGGGTGTGCTGCAGGTGGCCCTGCTCCTCTATGGCATCACACCAGAAGAGCTCCTTGACGTTTTCCATGATACGGGCGTGTTTGGGGGTAGTCCCCTGCCCAGGTCTGGATCCTTGGTATCCTTTGCCATGGCCTCCAGAGCCTCCACCTCCAGGACGGTAGTTGTTCAGGTGCTGGTCCCTTTCTTTTTCCAGCGCCAGCTCCAGGAGTAGTACACATAGATCCTCGTAGCGGAGGGATCTAGCCTTGCGCTCTGCCGTTGAGCGGCACTCGTCCCACAGCTCTCCAGGGACCTTAGCCACCAACCCGAAAAGCAGGTCGTCGCTGCTGTAGGAACCGGGCGTCAATCGTCCAGCCCAGTGATCCAGGTCAGCCAACAGCTCAGAGACCCTGCCAGGTTTTGGGGTTGTTGGGCAGCAGGGCCAGGTTCTGGATCTCGGCCCTGATGGAGAGGTCGGTTTCATAGGTCGGGTACTGCCTCTCCAGGGCAACCAACACATCCGCAAAGGTGGCGGACTTAGTCACGATCTGTCTGACCTGCTTCTCCAGGTACTTGGTCTTGAAGCACTGCAGGAGCAGATCGCACTTGACCCGTTCACTAGCGTGGGTTTGGCCGGTCAATCGGAGAAACCGGCCAAAATTCTCAGCGAACTCGCTGAGGTCCTTGCCTGTGAACTCAGGCAGGTTCACCACGATCTTGGAGGTGGCAATAGCCTTAGCCTCCTGAGACCTGCGTCCCTCAGGGCGTCGGGTCTTCCTCTTCTTCTTCTTCTTCTTCCCACTTGGGTTCTCGGGGTCCTCCGGGTCGTCGTCCTCCGAGGGCGAAGCAGAAGTCATCGACAGCGGCTCATCATCGGAGGGGTCTCCGCCTAGAGTAAGAAAAAGTGCTTTTCCAATGCTTTGAGGCATACTCTAGTTGTATTGGAGATGCACTGAGCATCCAGGCATTTCTATCTTAGTATTGGCCCCACCAAAAGTGGTGATAACACATTTTGACCTATGGAACCAAACACTCAATCAGGATATGGAGTGGACCCCTTAATCCCCTTTCAATGTGAGGCAAATCATCTTTTCCTGAGTTGACTGAGAACTGACATATCCAGGGCAGACCCTATGAATTTACCTATGTTTTTCCATGAATTTTTAGCTGTCCTAGTGGTATGCACCCTAGGGGGCTGGGCACCTCTTTTTGAGAGGTCCTGGGTTCAATTCCCGGTCAGCCTAGCTAAGTAGGAAGATTCCATGTGACATGGCAGTGACCTCATCGCCACATGCCCTGCCACCTCAGCACATATGGGACCCAAAAAAAAGAGTGCACATCTCCTGAGATGGCACTATGGAGATCAAGTGACTATGGGGCAGTTTTCCAACTCTTTTCCAAAACATTTCAGCTATCTTTGTGAATATGCAATCCGATTTGACCTGAGTTGCAGTTTCTGTGAATATCCTTTCATCTTTCACTGTTTACACTGCAGCCCTTCATGCTTTGATCCTGATTCTCTTCTAGTTGCATATCTCTGGCTTGGGCTATCCTGGATTGATTGTATTTCAGCAAACAAAAGCTTTTCATCTTCAAAAACAAGCAGCAGGAAATCCTACACCAACAGCAAGCAGCAGGAGAATCAAAAACACGGTGTTGAAATCAATATAAACTTTTCTGGTAGCAAGAGGCAGACTGTCTCTGCGCACCGGCAGCAACCCCGCGCCGTACATCCAGTGCGCCGAGTACAGTCACATATAAGCAGAAGGGCGAACGAAGACGGACACAAGGAAGGAGGACGCCGACGTGAAGACAGCGCCTGAGGCACCAGCAAGGCCAGCACCTGGTGAACCTGGACCTGGACCTAGCGCTGTACCTTCGGAGACCTTACATGGGCCAGTGGACGTGGCTGAGGACTCTTTGGATGGACTCCAGTCGGCCTTCAGGGCCCTCTCAGTCGAGGAGGAGGTCACTCAGCCTGTGGAGAGGAAGAGAGAGAGCGAGAAGGATGCTGGAGACGAAGCAGACAAAGGAGAGGACCAAGGGCAAGACCTGACGAATGACCCTACCTTGGAAGGCGCACCAAGCGCTTCTGGCCTCCACGCATCACCCTCTCCTATAACCACCACACTCCCAATTCCAGACCCAGCCGCTACAACATCCACTCCCATAACCAACCCGCCTATGGCAGAAGACACAGGCTTTACTGGCATGCCTGCCTATCCTGCCTATGGTTTGGGCCCACCTACCACTGCTGTTGCTGGGGCAACTACTGCCAGTGAGCCGGTGGCTTCCAGTTCTGCGCCACGATGGTATGCGGCTGACTCTCACCATCCTCTACCCGCTACGGGAACCTATGTGGATGTTCCTGGGTATGCACCTGGGTATGCAACCTTGAGTGGGTTGAGGAGAGGACCTGAGTCTCTTGGAGACAGGAGTAGAGGATCGGGGAGATCCTCCAACAGGTCCCTGACGCGGTCGGAGATCAACGAGGTGCTCCGAGGAGCCGCTTCAAAAATCGTGGGCGACCTCACTCAAGAGATCCGAGAGAAACTGGAGCCCCTTTTGATACTGCCCCAAGCGTCACCTACCACGGTGGGAATGTCACCTCACCGAGTACAGGCCAACCACCTGGCCGCAGGGCTGACAAACACCCTGGGGAGCCTGAGGAGCCGACCGATGCCGACCCCTGCAGCGATACCGAGAAGTCCTTTCGTACCGAGAACGGCCCAGCCGCCCTACAGCCACATGACGAACTCTACGAGGGCCGAGCTGGACCGGCTGGGGCTGACAGCCTTGAGGGCAATGGTGGACGTGGAGCCTTATGGCTCTAGTGATCTAGGCGGAGACCCCTCCGATGATGAGCCGCCGTCTATGACTTCTGCTTCGCCCTCGGAGGACGACGACCCGGAGGACCCCGAGAACCCAAGGGGAAAGAAGAAGAAGAAGAAGAAGAAGACCCGACGCCCTGAGGGACGCAGGTCTCAGGAGGCGAAGGCTATTGGCACCTCCAAGATCGTGGTGAACCTGCCTGAGTTCACAGGCAAGGACCTCAGCGAGTTTGCTGAGAATTTTGGCCGGTTTCTCCGATTGACCGGCCAAACCCACGCTAGTGGACGAGTCAAGTGCGATCTGCTCCTGCAGTGCTGCAAGACCAAGTACCTGGAGAAGCAGGTCAGACAGATCGTGACTAACTCCGCCACCTTAGCCGATGTGTTGGTTGCCTTGGAGAGGCAGTACCCGACCTACGAAACCGACCTCTCCATCAGGGCCGAGATCCAGAACCTGTGGATGTCTTTGATTTATGCCCTAGATATTTTGATGATGTCCTGCAAGTTTTGTAGTTGAAAACCCAAACCAAAGCAGCAAGTAGAGCAAGAACAGGATGTGGATCGAATCAATGATTGGTTTTGGAATCCAGTGTAACACAGAAGGGCTGCAGATAGACAAAGCAGGTTTATACACATAGATTCAATCACAAATGGATAATACAAAAGATTTTAAAAGAAAATTGGTCTGACTCTTGCCTCAGAGATTGCATTAGGCACTTCATGTGCACTCTTTTGGGTGAAATGGTGCTGGTTAGGAATGTTGGGCGTAGATGTCAGGACCACACAGAAAATGACTTGGCCAAGCAACTGAATTCAGAAACAGTTACAAAGTAGGACCACAATAAATGGTAGAAACAATTGAGTATAGGGGTCTTGGGGTGGGAGACCACTAGGCTTAACCTCCAAGGCCTAAAGCATGAAATGCCTGTTTTATTTCGGTATATCCTCCATGAAGGAAGGTACCTCCGCTCAGTTGAGTGGTAGGGGTGAACTTCATGGGGGGCTAGGGTCACAACCCTAGTTACTTTGAGAAAGTGTACTTTAGGCAACAAAAGAGGGATAAAAACACTTAAGTTTGTCTTAGCATCAGCAAAAGGGTTTTAAGGGGGGCTTGGCCTGGATCAAGCCCTCCAAGAAAGACATGGCAGTGGCTTTTTCTTCCTCCCCCCTGGAGTACTAGTTAGCTAAGCTAGTAGGACCAAGGAAAAAGGCTCAAATATTCCCAAAATTACCTCAAAAAATGCATTAAACTTACCAAAAACATCCTCATCACTTCATAGAAGCCTATCACACTGTAGGTACCCTTGAAAAACAGTGTAATGTATCGTGATTGATGTCCCTTCGATGGGGCATTCCTCAAAAGTCGCCGGCGTGCGACGAAAACTTTTGGAAAAAGTTTGGGGGTAGTGGGGTTTGAACCCAGGACTCCCTCCCTGGAGCACATATGCTTGCCCACCAGGGTACAGTCGAACGCTCTAATGAGGACGGCCATCGCTGTATAAACAGCGTTTTAGTATACGTCCTGACCAAGGGCCAGGGCGGAGCAATACTCCCAATGGAGGACACAAACCTCCAGGAGCTGGAAAAAATAGAAAATGTAACCAGCAGGGAGTGATTCCTGCGGTTTAGCGGAAGGGGTTACGATTTAGCAAGTGAAATCGTTAAAAATCGACGAAACCACGCGGGAAATCGTCATTTTTACACATAACTCAAAGTCGCAGACAAGCGCAAAGGAAGCGGACTCCAAGAAAAGGGTTGCGCAAGCGTAAACGGCTTTTGAAAAAGAAGGTATGAGCCGTAGTTTTTAAAGTTTTAAAAGAAATTTTTGCACAGTTGCATCAAAATTTTATAAACTTTAGAGAAAAGTCTTCAAATTCAACCCACACCACAGAGCAGGTCAACAACCCACCTCTCAGGTATGTCAGTGTCACCCACACGCATGCATTGCGTTCGTGTTGATTGCTTTGTCAAAACGTTAGGGTTGTCAACGCTGTGTTCGTTGGGGGGTCGGGTGTTTCTCCTCGTGCTCTGCACAGGTCTGCACAGGAATGAAAGGTATGCGATGCGAATGCAGCGCGCAGCGCGCACGTAGGGTTAGAATATGCGCTGTGCTCGCGATGCATGTGCCTAATCGAGGCATTCACACGCTGTGACGCTTTACCTGTACCCCAAATTCACCCTTGTTTTCTTCTTCACAGGTAAGTAAAGAAAGCGTTTGTTCGTGTGTGGCCGTGGCGTTAAAGTAGGGTTGCTTAAAACGCTTAGGCTTGTTTTGTGTCCGCTTCATTCGGCATTCACACGATGCATGGTGAGTAAGGTAGGTTAGCCCAGGAGGAGCTCACCTCCTGGTTGAGTCAGTGTGGATATGGTTAAGCCTCCCTTCCCTGCGTGCACATGATGCATTAAAGGGTAGGCCACGCGAACTGCGCACGGTAAACCTTGTTTAGGTTACCCAGAGGCTCCTCGGTACGTTCTTTAAGAGAACCTGAGGAGTCTCTTAACGCTTGCTTGCTTGACAGGGGAGCTGATCCTTCAGCGTGTTTGCGGACAGTGTATTATAGGTCACACTGAGAAGCGTATAATACGTGGAGTGTGGCTTGGTTCCTCCGCCGCAAACACCCCTTCATTTGCCTCTGTTGTACAGGTGGGAGAGGATCAGGGTGATTGGTGCACGCAGCAGCTGCCTTCGGCGGCTATCCATTTTTCTGCCCCAGTAAAACAGGGGCGCTGATCACAGATCAAATGACTGTGCCTCAGCCAGGACTGGCGAGGGCAGTTCGACTTCAACGACATCTGCGCTGTGCACGCAACGAGAGCACCCCTTCCCTCCAAGCCCTAGCAGGGGAAACGCGTTGTGGCGTCCCCTGTTAGGCCACAGTTGCTTAGCAGCGCTGTGTTCTCTGGCCTTCTTCACAGGAGGGTCATTAGGACCTGAGTGATCTTGGACAGCAGCACCCAGTAGCGTGTGTAGGGGTTAGGGTCAGCAGGCCTTGCAGGAGTTGAGTGCAAGTGATGAGTGCTCACCCTGCCTTCGAAGGCCGGTGCTGGCGTTAGTGAGTGTAGTGTAGTGGTGTCTCCTGTCCCGCGTGCTTTTCCTCGTGGGCAGGGGAGTGCGTTAGCTTTTGGCCTGTAGCAAAAATGGGCGTTCTGTATGCCCTTAGCACACTTGGCCACCCCTCCCCTCTAGTAGGTAGGGCTTTTGCCGTCTTACCCCAAGGATAGGCGCCAGCACAGAAATTGGGCGCCATAGGAGTGGCAATAGTACCTGATTAAGACCTTTGGTCCGACGTCAGCGAAGCCCGGTCTCCAGGAGCCACGCTGGGGAGAGAAGTGAGACACACACAGACATACGTAGCACACATAGGGGTATGGTAAACCCTGTAAGGAAGGGTAGAACCCCATGGGTCTGGACCAGTCAGGGGTCCTAACTGTGGGCTCGCTTGTCCCCAAGGAGGGAAGACACACCTTGCCTCATAACACCTTGCTTGTCATTCCCCCCTGGTGTAGTAAGCCACCGTTCTTCGTTGGCTCTCCAAGGTCATTACATTAGGGCAGTACCCATGCAACACATGGTCAACAAGGCACACACTCGCTGGGTGGCTGCAATCCTGATAAGCGGCCACCTGGCTCACGCTGGAAACCATAGGCATGGGTCTGCAGGGCACAGACAGGGTCAGTGCAGTGCTCAGTAAGCAGTAGTCTGTGAAAAAACCAATGGCCTTCGGCCAGGGAGTGGTTGTCACGGGGGGCTAACGGTCCTGTGCTGCGATGCAATGCGGGGCAACTGTGACAACTGCTCTTACACCCATACACAGGCACGTCTGCAGAAGAGTGCTCACTGCACCTGTCAGTACACTGACACAGGGAGATTAGTTTCGCTTCTTACGCTGGGACATAGTCTCAGCACGGGTCAGGAGCTGTCCCTCGTTGTTCTCAACGAGGTAAGTGCGGAAGATGGGGTTGATACTCCCATCTGGTTGTATGAAGGCTGACATAGGTTCCCAGGTTGCCTCAGATAACCCATAGCCATCCCACAGGGTTAGGAATTTCCATCCCTGTTTATACTCGTGGCGAGCAATACCTGCAACCACGTAGTAACCATGGACTGCCATCTCATCGGCAGTCATCTCTTCGAGTCCGTCTGCCTCCTCTGGACTGGCAGCGTTCTCTAGGTCTATACGCTCAATCTCACTGTCGCTGAGGCGCCACTCATCCCAAGACAAGTCGTCAGGGGAGTGATAGTGCCTCAACTGCTTAGGTGCACACAGCAGTTCACCACCTAGACGTGGACTGCACCTGACATGGATCCTCCATCCATCTATCCTGATGATACGATAGGGTCCAAAGTAAGGGTCCTGTAGGCAGTTACGTGGCCAGGAGGGTAGGCGTGAATGGTGTACCAAAACAAGGTCACCAACCTTGAAGCTGGCAGGTCGCCGTAGGCGGTTCCGTCGGCTCTGTTCACGGTCACGAATGTGTCTCAGGTTAGTACCAGCCTGGTTAGCCAGAGACTGCTTGTGTTCCAGCCAATCTCCCACAGGGCTCTTGAAGTCCTCAGGAAAGGGGGTTTTGAAGAACCAAGCAGGTCTTCTTCCATGGAACAGTTCGTGGGGGGTGAAACCCGTAGAAGAGCTCCGCTGTGAGTTCATGGACAGCACTGCCCAGGGCACTAGGCGTACCCAGTCCTTGGTGCGCTCCTGTTTCACCAGGATTCTTAATTTTTGCTCCACCACACGGTTCTGTCTCTCACAGAGAGGGTTAGACGTGTGGGTATAGTGACGCGTTCCCTTGGGGGGCCGGCCACGGGACGCTGCGGTGACACGCACAGGTGAGCAGGCAGGCAAAGCACTACGCTCACAAGGGCATCAATACGCTCGTGTCATGTGACAAAGCGTTTCAGGATCCTTGCCACTCTGAAACAAGGGAACAAAAGTATGTACAGCAACACATCAGGATATGTACACATGGGGTTAAGACTGGACTGGGGTAAGGGCATCACAGGACAATAGACACTCAGTCCCAACTCGTGTCCCAATCCCAGGTCCGACCCTCTCAGTGGCTGGTCGGGGTGGGGGCTCAAACACAACCCATGCCCTGCTCAGTCCGGACCCTGAAACCCTGCCAATGAGGGAGGTGTCCCGCCCAGCCACAGGCGAGCTCCTGGGAACCAAGGGGCTCCAAGGCCAACCAACAGTGGCTCCCTATGCTCCCTTAACGGCAGGTCCCAACTCCTCCTTGAGCCAGAGATATGGACCCGCCATTATCCCCTAGGAGTTGGTAGCTGAAAATGGGCTGTTTCAGCCCAAACTGAAATTAGCTCAAAAATCTCCAAAATTGACCCCTTGTCCGGACCCGCCAGAGGTAGGGACGAGGCAACTGACCCTATGCCCTTCGAGTACGAACTCCCTGGAGCCCTCACCCAACCTGGTTCCCTCTGAGGTCCCGGCATCAGGGCACCACGGGTTCGTCAAGTGGGGTCATGATGCCAAAATCACCAAAAAGGGCGTCATTCCCACGCGTGGCTCGCCCCGCCTGGGCAAGGCCAATGGCTCACAGGATAGGAGGCAGGACCTAGGACCTATATCTGAGTGTACAACTTGGAATTAGGTCCGGGCTCCGTGTGGGCATAGAGATATGGGGCCGCCAATTGACCACACGGGGGGGGGGGTGAAATTGGGGTCCCAAAAGGGGGTCATTTTGGCTGCTCGAAATGAGCCAAAATTCGGGGTGCTCCCAAAAGTATATCTCCACGCTGGCTTGGAGATGGGATCCGCCATTCCATACGCGATCCACTCGGAGTCCATTGGAGACTCCCATGCACTTGGCTCTCAAAGATCTCCATGCCACTTGGTGTGGTGACAATCCCAATTGGGTCCACAAATGCCAAAATGGCAAAATTGCCCACACTCACTTTGGGCTAGCACCTTAACGAAGGTTGCTCCGCTTCGCCCACGTGGTGTATGAACCATGGGGACCAATATGCATAACACCCATGTCATATATGGTCCATTGGTCCATGCGTCCGGCGTGCACGGGTGGGCTGAACATAGTGCACGGCGGGCAGAAAATGTGGAAAATTGCTCAAAATGGCCGAAAATGCGCACACTCATGGTTGGGGCAAATGAGGCACATGCCCGACTTGGACCGGAGTGTGCCATAGGATTGGTATCAAGTCATATGTGTCCAACATATCTTTGGGGCGTCGCCCAACTCCTCCGGTATTGGGAATGGCAGGGTCGCCAAGTGAGCCCATGATTTGGGATAGTCCCAAATCGCCAACATGGCGGCCACGGTATGCCAAGGCCAAGAGGAGTTAATCGCCGGGTTCAAGATATGTTGGGCACCGAAGTATGTACCCTCATAACATACTTGGGTCATGATGTCAATTGAGCGCAACGTTGAGATACACGGTCGCCACTTGACATCATGACGAGCCAAAAATGGCAAAATTGGCGAAAGGACACGCAAAAGTGCCTTGAAAGCTACACAATTATATTATAATATCTTCGGGTTGGATCGAGTAATCGATCAATCCTTCTTAACACAATGACTTGACACCAATGACCTTCGATTCCACATATGTGCTCCACTTGGGGCGCTTTGAAAGGTCACGAGCGCTACTTCCCAAGTGGGCACACGAAAATATGGAAAATTGCAAAATACACACCTTGCTCCCAACGCATCGCTTTGGGATCGCTACACAAGCTTTCCTCCACGAAGGTTAGGCTTGCAATTGATCGTGGGGAGTATGGAGAAGGGGCTTGCGCAATATGAGGTCCATTGGCGGGCTTGGCTTGGAGCGCTGGACCCGCCAAATGGGCACGCAACACAACACATGGCACATACCACATATTGCCCAAAAAGGTAGCTCCCCCCACGATATGTCATGCCCCTCCAAGGGCATAACTTTGTGTCAATCGCTCATAGGAACTCAAGGAGAGTTCCTATGCAACACCAACACTCGCGCGCTACACTCGAAAGTTATCTTAACGCACGCAATATCATGGCCAAAGAGTTATAACGCAAACTCTACCCTCATGACCATGATCCATTACGCTAGCGCGCACGTGTGGAGACGCAAGGCATATAAAGCTTCCTAAATTACGTCGGGAGTATTGTGAATACATCCCACGTTTCCTTACTGTCAATCCTCGCAAGCGGCACGAGATATGACCCTCACAAGTGGCCTCAGGAATCAACTTTGTTTTGCCCATATCTCTAAGACAAATGGAGGGCAAGACAAAAGGAAAGTTGATTCGTGCATAGGGAAGCACGTAGGTCCACTCGAAAGAGGTCAAATCAAGTGCGGGGATGTCGAAGTCGAAAATCCGATTTCGACATCCTGAAAAATTCGGATTAAGGTTGCGAGTGTAAGATGTGAAAATTGCGGATGCATCAATGCAATTCCTGAAGACTTTAGAGTCTTCGTCACGATTTGCGCTAAAATATCTGTATATAACAGTTAAACTGGCGGTTACGCTAAAGTCGCGAGCTAACCGCCAGCTGCCAAAACAGTGAGTATCAGAACGGAAGCGTAAAAATTGACGGAAACAATATGAAAATAAAACCCTGTTGATTCCTGATATTCTGATATATAAATCTCTGCTGGCGGTGCATCGGTTGCCGATGCGGGGCTTTACGGCACGGAACACGCTCCCGCCGGGCTCACACCAGGCGTCAACGGGCGTCTTCCGTACATGGGGTTAGTGGACCGGAGACCGGTCTTCCCTTCCGTACATGGGGTTAGTGGACCGCAGACCGGTTGTATGCCTCACCATGGTCATGGGGTTCTGGGTACCGCTTCACCCCCCTCCTTAGAGCAAACCCTGGGGGGCCTGGACAACACCCAAGCATGGCAGCGGGTACCCAGGACCATCTCCTGAAGAGGGGGGGGGTGTCACATCCTCACTTCAGGCTGATTCGCAGGTTAGGTTGCCCAAATCCCACAGTAAGACAGGTACGGTGCTGTAGCTGTTAGTAACTGCTAGTATAGTATCAAGTATCAAGTCCCGGGTCCTGGCGGCGATTGTTCGGCATTTAAAGGACCCGTTAACCCATACCAGGCGCACCGGGTGCCGGCTGCGACGGTCACCACCACAGTGGCAGTGGCATACACGGCCAACATAGGCGTCACACGACGACCGAGGTGGTCCCACAGGTCGAGAGCGACCACAAAGATCCATCAGGCTACCCCAAGCTTCCCAAGGCCCGCCGGCTGGGGGAGAGTCCCCACGGGTCCTTCCTCGGGCGCACCATGTCCATATCCATACGACGCGAGTCCAGAGTGGTACAGCCGAACGAGCTCCTCCTTAAGGGATTGGGCATCAAGGCCTTCTTTTCCCTCGCCCTATTACCATGAAGGCCATACATGAGGGAGTCCTCATGCAGTGTGGGCGGAGGCGTCGACTCCTCAAACCACCAGTTTCCCAGGCAGACTGACCGAGGTCAGGAGCACCGGAGGCCGCCATCCGACTGCAAGTGCGTCTGCGAGTCGGTAGGCTCACACTGGGACTGACAGTGGCGGACCGCTGGGAGTGTAGTCAGGCAACTGGGCTTCCCGCCTGGCGCCATCAGGATCTCCACATCACAGCGAATAGGGCACACGGTATCACGGGCACTCATACAGAAGAATCTGTACTTAGGTACAGGTCCAGGATGGACCTTATGTAGAAGCATGTATACGGCGACTCAGGGCGCCTTCGTAGTCAATTCGCATCCCGTCGGGGGGGAAAAACAGTCCACATTCCGGTGATGGGCTGATAACACTTAACATACAAATGCACATATCCTGGGGAACAGAAAAACAAGCAATAATCAGGTAAACAGGCGTGTAAACACACTCCCGAGAGAGCGCCAAACCACGCCACGGTCAGGATAAGGCAAATGCAGGAGGGTGGACAGGAAAACGCCTGAGTTCAGGCCATATATAGTCTCGAGACAGAGGTCGACTGGTCTGGATTCCGCAAGTGCCATGGAACCAGACCACACACCAAAAAATCGCAATGCCGATGACAGCGGCATCCGTTGCGCAACGTCGTATGGGCTTCAAGGCCCCAAGAGCTCAGAAATATGAAGGTCAGTCGTCCCGCCTGGTTTCACAAGGATTCAGCAGGCGGGGAGTGACGAATAGAAGAAGAGAGGGGCCATCCTCCTCTGGATTCAGCAGGGGGGGGTATATGGCCACTCTGATGGCAGGTCACCGAAAGATGGAAGAGAGCAAGCAAGTAAGGGACGATCCGTCGACCTCACAGGCGCTCAAAATGCATCAGGGGAGAGCTCAGGGCGCTGATCAGGCACCCGTGGCTGCAATCGCCCGGGTGAGTGCTGCCAAGTCCGAGACATGGATCTGGGTCTTGTGCTTGCGGATGTACTCCATGAAGGGAGTATTGACCCGCGGCACGAACGAGGAGACAGGTTCCCAGGTGTCGTGGGACGGCCCATAGCCTCGCCAACGAACCTTGAACTCCAGGCCTCCGGGTGCCGAGGCGTTCGGACGCTGAGCAAGGATCTTCTCGACTGTATAGTCGTCCTGCTCAGCATAGTCGTCGTCCGAATCGGCCTCATGTGCGGCGTAGCTCAGGGACACATGCTGGCCACGGAGGTCGGGTTCCCGCACACGGAGTTGACTCTCGTGGCGCTCCCGGAATTGTCCGTGACCTACCTTGATGCGGTAGGTCTCCTCACCAATCCTGCGGACCACCTCGCGGGGTGTGAACCAGGTTTTGGTGCGGTGGGTGCCCATAGGGCGGGGTCTGATCACCCACACCGGGTCTCCCACCCTGAACTTCTGCGCTGTCGAGCTAGGGGCGGACTTCTGACGCTCAGCATGCTCCTTCTCGAGTAGCTGGCGGATGTCCCGCGCCGTTTGCTCTTGTCGCGCGAAGAATTCTTTGGCGTCCATCGCCACACCATCACCAGACAAGGGAAGTCCCCGGCCAAGGGGGTCCCTGCCGAACAGAATCTGGTGAGGGGACAAACCACCCGGAGTGGGGGTGTCATGATGGGCCTTCAGAGCAGGCCACATCTCCTCAAACGAGTTCCGACGTGGATTGGTGATGTGAATCTTGCGCAGCTTCTCGAACAGCTGCTGTCCAGCCACTTCAGCACGGCCCTTAGACCGGCTGAGATAGGCGACGCTCTTGGCATGACGGATCCCCATGAGGGAACACATAGCCTTGAACCAGCCACCAGTAAACTGGGGCCCTCGGTCACTGCAAATGGTGCGGGGGATGTCAAAGACGGTCAGCCAATGACGAATCATCATGACTGCCACTTCCTTGGCAAGCAACCCCTTTTTGCGTGCCGGAACGGCTACCACGTAGCCACTGTGGCGATCCACGCAAAGAACCACACAGTCAAAGGTCTCCTTGCCAATGTGGACTTCGGGCATGGAGAAGACGTCCATGGCCACGCTCTCCATGGGCTGGTCAGGAACCGGGGTCCATTGGGCTTCCCCCTTGACGTTCCGGTTGTCGGGATTGCAGGCCTGACAGACGGAGCAACCCTTCCTGACCTTCTTGATGGCGGTGTAGAGAACGATATGGTCGATCTCGAACCGACGCTGCATGTCAAGGGCTTGCTTCTTGACCCCTGGGTGCAGCATGTGGTGGTGCCAAGCTTCACATAGCTCAAGCACTCGGGGCTCTGGTACTAGCAGCTTACCATTCCGGTAGAGCTTGCCATCTTCCTCAGTCAGCCCCTTTGGCCACTTCTGCCCGTCATCAGGGTCGGTCACAGCCCTATACTCGGCCGCAAAGGCCTCAGACTTGGCGTAATCGTTGGTCCAGTCGTCCTGGAGGCAAGACTCCGGGAAGAGGTGCTTGTCGGACTCAGCTCCCTCAGGGGCGAGTACTCTGACCGCTCTGCTCACCCTCATTGCGAGGGGGGCATCCGCAGCCATGACGACGAAGCATTTTACACCCTCCTCCTCCATCAGGCGCTCCATCTCAATGATCCTCTTGGCTTCAGCGGTCTCAGCCTCATCGCCATGGGCAGACACGTCTGTCATGCCCTTGCTGGCGGGATAGGCCCACCTACTGAGACAGTCCGCCACGGTGTTGTCCTTTCCAGGAATATAAACAACCGTAAGGTCGAACTTGGCCAAGGTCTCGTGCCATCTTGCCCGTCGGGAGGCGGGACCTGAGGGGGTGTCCACGTGCTCCTTGTGCCACGACTGCAGACTCTGATGGTCGGTGCAGACGGTGACGGGGTGGAGGGCTATGTACCCAGCCCATTTCCTGAGAGCCATGACGATGGCATACGCCTCCTTTTCACGGGGCGTCCACGTCCGTCTCTGGCCTTCCGCCAGGACTCGGCTCCAGAAGGCCACGGGCACGTGCCTCCCATCGTCAAGCACTTGCTCCAAGACAGCGCCAACGGCGTAGTCGGAAGCGTCGGTGCGCAGGACGAACCCTCGGTCGGGATCCACGAGGTGCAGACCCACTGCGGATAGCAGCGCCTGCTTCATCCCCTCAAAGGCACGGTCGGACTCAGCTGTCCAGACCAGAGCCTTCTTGGACCCCTTTTTGGTCTCCTCTCGGTTGCCCTTGAGCATGGTCGTCATGGGGGCTGCATACTCGGCATACATCCTGATATACCCCGAGTAGTAGTTGCAGAACCCCAGATACGCCCGTAGCTCAGAGACCGTTTTGGGCTTTTCCCAGTGCTCGATCGCAGCCACCTTGCCAGGTATGGGCTTTCGCTGCCCGTTCCCGACTACGTGGCCAGCGAAGACCACCTCGCTTACCGCAATGGTGGCCTTGTCACTGCTACCCGTGAGTTTGTGCCGAACCAGCAGGTCCAGCACTCGAGTGACGTCCCTCTCATGTGCCTCCAGGAGCTCCTCGTAGCTCATACTGGGGTCCCCGGACGCGATGATCACGTCGTCCAGGAAGGGGTCCGCACAGTCACGCACCGGCTCAAGCAGGTTCTCCAGCATCCGCTGAAAAGCCGCATTGCCGTTGGTAACGCCCATGGGCATCACCTTCCACTGGAGAGGTCCAAGTGGGGTGCTCATGGCTGTGCAGGCACGGGACTCCTCGGCGAGAGGCATCTGATGATAACCATGTTTCAGGTCAATCACCGTGAAGATCCTCCGCCGGTGTTGTTTTTGCAGCATGTCCTCAATGAGGGGCAGCGTATAGCTGTCGTGCTGCGTTTGGGTGTTTAGGCCGCGGTAGTCGACCACGAGCCGCCACTCACCGGCCACCTTCTTGGGGACGACGAAGCACGGAGAGGCCCACTCGGAGTGGCACGGCTCAAGCCAGCCTCTCTGGATGAAGTCGTGGAGGATCTTCTCCATGGCCTCCTTCCTCTCGCCCCTCAGGGCAAACTCCCGGTGCCGATACACACGGGGGTCCTGCTTCAGTCGTATCTTGGCCTCGCCATACGGTCCACGCACCGGTGGGGGAAACACAGGCTTTCCGCTGAAGAAGGTGTCCCCATACTTCTGCTTCAGCCCGGCCCTCAGTGCCTGGATCTTGGGGCAGTCATCGGACTCCGCCTTGGCTTTTCCGGGCACCTGGACCACGGAGCTTACTTGAGGGGTAGCCACCCCGCTCGGTTTCGGCTCAGGCGGTCTTCCCAGGTGGCCCAAAGGGCCATCTCTGGTCTTGCCTCGGAATAGATCGCCGTAGGTGGATGGGTTACCGCCGATTGGCTCGTCCTGGCTGGACATGTGATCCAGCACCCTCTGTACGAAGGTATTCCCATCATAGGAACCGGAGACGATTGAATCCACTTCCCACCAGGCTTTGTCCTGGCCCTTGCCCTCACGCTGGTTTCCCCAGTCGTGAAAGGGCTGATCCATATACCCCTGAACCAGATCCAGCTCCTCTTCTGTGAGGGGGTTCTCCGATTCTCCGATGTCAACAGGGGGAACCGCAAAGCATTGCCGCCAGGGCTCTGCTATGATGCGGTTGACACACACGAAGTCCGTGGCGTCGGCCTGATCAAGGCCCCCATCCACATAGTGGAATTCCGTTGGCCATCTCTGGGGTGGCATGGGCTGTCCCTTAGCGTCCTGATAGACACTCTCTCCAGCCGGTAGGACGACCTTGTTCAAGGTCATGTTGGTCAATGAGGCTACCCAATGTCGGGTACCTTCCTCCTCGGTGCATCCCATAGGAACAACCAGCACTGCCTTGGAGCGGTCCTTGCGAATCTTCGCTATCGCTCTTGGAATGTCCCAACGGGGGCAATGGATCCACATCAATCCCTGATGCGGACCCCAGTGCTTCTTCCACGCGGAGTCCTGTGCGCTCCAGTACTTCTCACACACCCGCAAATGGGCGGAGGTTCCTGAAGAGAACGCATCCAGGGCCAGATCCGAAGCTCCCAGGTCCGGGACAACTCGGCTCGCCACTTCCGGCCTTACGCCGTACTCCTGGTTTGCAGGACCAGTTGGCTCAGTGTCCAGCGCGGCCACTTCGAGCTGATTGCGTTCCGGGTGGATCCATTGGCATTCCACATGGTGCTCAGGTGACGAAAGCCACGAGAGCTGGTCGTCCTGGTACAGGGTCATGGAAGCCTGGGCCGGGAGAACGCCGGAGTCTGTCTCCATCATGAAGTCGTACCCGACGATCATGTCCCAGTCCATCTCGGCCTCGTAGAAGCGACCTTGCAGGAGGATTTCCTTGCCGAGGTCTGGGCGGCTCAGCTCACGGTGGTTCACGAACTGCAGCCCAATGGCCGCTTCCTTCGTGCCTCCCACCATGTACTGGCCGTTCGCCACCTTCAGCCTGACAGGTTTCCGACTGTCGGTCAAACACTCTGGCGGAAGTAGGCCAGCCTTGACCAAGCTGACCTGAGCGCCCGTGTCGACCAACACGTCGAAGACCTTTTCCACTTCCCGGCATAAGGCACGGACCTTAAGGTGCAACTGCCGCTCACGCCCAACTCGGCGCACGGCGTGCAAGCTCAGGATCTCGGGCCGTTCCAGAAGCTCGACAAGCGACTGGTGCAGGTCGTGGACAATGGGCTCAGGCTGCCCATCTGCAGCATCCAGCTGCGGTCCGGGTGATCCTCCGATACTCTCGGAAAGATCTTGTAGTACATCAAACACATTCTTGGTCGCGAAGGACGGACGGGTGCAAGGGTTCGTGCCTTCACCTGCCCTCACCCCGCCTCCGCGACTGGGTGCCGGACCGGGCCTTCCGCCCGCGGCAGTCCCTTTGTGCTTATCGACTCCCGACTGGGATGGTTCGGCGCTTCCCACGTCACCATCCTGCGACCGCCCTAGCTGGGGCCCTTGGCTGCAGGGGCTCCGCTAGGGGGCGTCGGTTGTGGAAGAAGGGGTGTTCTCCTCCGCATCAACCTCGTTGACGCCCTTCTTCCTTCCCTTACGAGTAGGCTTGTTGTCCTTGTCCTTGTTCTGGTCGTTCTGGTTGTTCTCCTTGTTCTTGTTGTCCGACCTGCGGACCCAGTTCCTCTTGATCTCCTGGATCTCCTTGGCCAACTCGGTCCCCTGCGACACCAGCTTGGAGAGCTCGTCCCTGTCCACCTCCACCTTGGCTTCCCGGATACCCGCGGGCGCACGCTTCTTCGACCCGTGCGCCTTCTTGTAAGCCTCCGTGTCGGCCTTGTGGGTGGAGCATGTTCGGTGGTCATGGTTGAAGCCTTTCTTCCTCCCATAACACACGAAACAGCCCTGCGGGTGAGCTCGTATGAACTCCCCAAAGGACAGCGGAGGGTCGCGGATGGGGCGAGGGTCCCTCTTCTCCTTCTTCTTCCAACCCGGCTGCAGGGGCTTCCAGCTTCCCCGGTTGTTCCCCGCGCTCAGGTTGTTGGCCACGAAGGCGCAAACGGCCACCTCGGCGGGCTCATCGTCGTCGTCATCGTCGACGAGAGTCTCATCGCCGTCAGCTCCCGCTGGGTCCATGGCAGCTTCCCCGCCAGGTCCCTCGCCAACGTAGTTGACGTCGCGGTCGCTGGGCCTCAACCCGCGGGTGTGGTGGAGGTTCCGGTACTCCTTGAGCACCTCCTCTCCAACCCACTCCAGGATCTCGTCGCAGCTCATCCGCGCCGGGATGGCCTGCAGACGGATGGTCTGGCCGCTCAACTCACACTCGTCAAGGCGCCACATCGCGGTCTTCTCGCGATCGCCCGAGACGGTGATGAGAAGAGCGTTCCGCAGGGAGTGCCGTTTGACATCCCGGGCCACGTTCTTCCTCGTCCAAGCCACCACGTTCGTATGATACTCTTTGGGCAGCATCATCTTGACCGTGTGGTTGGACTTGGCCCGCTTGTCTTCCTCCTTGATGACCCTCTTGATCCATGCTTCCGGCAGCATGGAGAGCAGGCGAGCCTGCTCGTCACCCTCGTTCCAATCCTCCACGTTGCGGCGGAAGAGGATGTAATGCCCTCGGAAGTCTCGCCAGTCCCGTAGGCGAATCTCCCGTCCATCATGCTGAGGCTTGATGGACTTCCACCGCTTGGCAGCCACCTGCGGAGCGTCCACCCGCTCCTGCTCGTTGAGCCACTTCTTGGCTTCCTTGAGGGTCTTGATTTTCCCCTCCTTGGTCGCCACGAAGTATAGCTCTCCGAGCACTTCCGGCAGGCGGTACCTGAACCGTCTGAAGACATATTTCTCCGCATCAGCGGGATGCATGTCCTCAGTAACGGTTACCCCCCAATTGTCCAGCTTCTCCAAGAAGCGGTCGAGGTTGAGGGGGTTGCCGTCGTACATGGGGGGCTTGATGTCCTTCAAGTCTTCCCACACGGCGGCATCCGCGGCCTTAGAGACCATGAACGCCGGCCGCGAGGTCGACCGAGGTTCCCATCGGCTTCTCCCAAGGACTCCCACGGCCGCCACGTCCATCTCCTCCATGGAATTCCTGTGGCTACGTCGCGGTTCCTCCATGTACGCTGAACCCAGATGTTCACGCCGTACTCGTTCCATGTATGCCTCCTCATCACGGCGCCGGCGGCTGCGTTCAGCGGCCTCCCGTCGTACACCACGCGGCGGGCTGATGTCGAACTCCTCCAGGTCCAGATCCAGGTCCTCACCTCCGCCGACATCCCAGTCCACGTCTCCTCCGGGGACCTCATCCCTGAGTCCACCATAACGTCCTCCAGCCATTGGGATTGGCTCCGGGGCTGGTGCGGGGCGTCGGGGGCGTACAGGCGTCCGCGGTGGAGCACGGCGGTTGTGGTAGTCCGCGCTGAGCCACTCATCACGCCAATCCTCACTGCCACTGCCGGGCGGCACGCGCTCGTTGCGGCGGCCCGCGCTGTGGTGAGAGGGGGCGGTGAGAGAGGGGGCACTGGCGCTGGGGCGACTCCTGGGGGCTCCGCCGGGGGCGTGGGGTCTGCCTGGACCTGGTCCGCGTCCCCAGCCGTCGTCCGACGAGCCAGACTCCAGGGGTGGGTGGTCGCTGCCGACGCTCCCACGGGCTTCCAGCGCGTCCAGCCTCTGCTGCAGGCCGCTGATGACCTTGTTCAGCGACTTGGTCTCGCCCCTGGCGATGTCCAGCTCTCTCTGCGCGCGCGCGGCGACCCTGGCGATGCGAGTCATCTCGCCCTAGCCCGTGTCTACCTCGCGCTCGAGGAACTGGACCCTCCTGCGGAGGTAGACAATCCACCGCCAGGTGGTATCCGGGTCGCCGTTCCCTGGTGGGTCGTCGGGGTCCCCAGGGGGTCCTGCAGGAGGGCCTCCGCCGGGTCCGCCCGGTCCAGGGGGTCCTCCCCCGCCCGGCGGTCCGCCTCCAGGGGGTCCACTTGGTGGGTGTCCTCCAGGGGGTCCTGATGGTCCTCCGCCAGGGGGTCCCGGTGGGTCTCCACCGGGTCGCCTCGGTGGGTCCGAGGATGGGCGCTTCTTCGTGATGCCGAAGTCCATGTCGTCATCCTCCTCCATGTCGCCCCACCTGGGCGTCTCGGTCTCGGAAGACCCCCAGCTCCGGTAGGGAGGAGGGAGATCCTCATCCTCACCTTCCGGTTCCATGGGGACGTCTCCGCCTCCTCCGCCCGTCCAAGCCACCACTTGGTGATGTCGGCGGCCTCGTTCATCCCCGTCGCTGGCGGTGAAGAAGGGGTCACTGTCATGGGGGTGTCCGCCCGCTGGCCTCCGTGGCCTCTTGGGGGTCTTCTCCTTACCCTTCCTCCGTTGGTGGGCGGTGGGGCCACTGCTCCCACTGCTGCCCGTGTCGGCCTCGTCCAGCGTCATCCTGGAGGAGGCGTCCCCTTCGAAAAGCTTTCGAAGGGTCTCCGTTCGTGATCCTCCCGGGGGAGTCTCGCGGCGGAGTTTGGCCTCTGCCTCCTCCATTGCGGCGGCTGTGGCTGCGGCAGCTCGCGCTTCGGCTTCCTCCCGGGCACGAGCCGCCTCGGCTTCCCGGGCCTGCTGCAGCCGAGCCTTGTCCGCTTCCAGCGCCGCAAGCTCCGCCTCCGTCTTGGCCCTCTCCTCAGCGACCTTCCGTCACGCGGCCTCGATGGCGTCCTTCTTGGCGGCGTCCGCCTGGGCCTTGGCCGTTGCTTCGGCGTGGGCCCTTTCCTCCGCCTCCTTCTTTGCCCTCTCTTGGGCAAGCACCTCTTCCAGCGCCCTCACCTCGGCCTCCTTGCAGGCAATGGCCTCCTGCGTCAGGCGGGCTTCCTCGTCGGCTGCCGCCAACTCACCGTTGACCTGGGCAGTCGCTGCCCCATGGGCGGCTACGGCCGTGAGTCCGGCCGCAATGGCCGCCACGGTCTGGGCGTGGATGGCCATGCCATGCGCCCACTCCGCAGCCTCCTCCTGGGCGATGCCGACGGCGCCCTCCACCGCAGCGCTGTGCTGCTTTGCCCGTTGCCGGGCAACCCGAAGGTTGCAGGGCACCCCACAGGCGCGCTCAAAGGCGCGCGCCACGTCCCTATGGTCGGGATCGACGCTGCTGCTGGAGCTGGCCTGGTCGGCCGGCATCCTCCCGCGGTGGGCCGACTCCACGTCGCTGCTGGGGCCTGACTTCCTCAGGAGCAGCGGACGGGGCTTGGCCTGGGTCTGCTTGGCGACTTGGATGAAGTCGCCAAGGGTGGCGTGGCCGGGCTGGTGACCGCCATTGGCCCGTTGGGGACTGGGGGCTGGGGTTCCGCCCTTGGCGCCTTGGGCGGCTTCGGCGGCCAGGGACTCCTGGTACTCCCGCCACTTCCGGTCCCGCTTCCTGTCCCCGGCGGACCGCTTCTCCTTCCCCGGAGACGCGCTGCTGCTGCCCTGCAGCCTGCGCTCGCTCCCCGGTTCCGGGAAGTTCTTCTCGATCATGTCCCACATGGAGACGTTGATCGAGGCGCCCGACGGGTACTCGTTGGAGTTCTCGTCCTCCTCAATCCCGTCGGGGCGCAGCCCTTCGCCGGGCCTGTCCGGTCGGGTCCAGGTCCTCCAGCGCCTCTGCTGAAAGCGGAAGGCAAACCCTTCCGCCCGCAGCGAGTCCTCCACGGCCTGCAGGCGGTCGGGGGCCATGTCCGTGCGGAGCTCGAAGCTCCCAGGCATGCCGCCTTCGCACTGGGGGTGGCTGTGGCGGTAGTGCTGGTCCCAAACCAACCCACGCAGCAGGTGCGCTGCATGGGGGTGGGGCAGCGGCCACGTCTTACCCGCTTCTTGCCAGTTTACCATGGCAGCGGGGGCGTAGTCGGTCTTGAGGTCCTTGGTGTGCACTCGTTCCACTCAACAAACTGGTCCTGGTGGTGTTTGTTGAGGCGGGTGCTGCAGCACTGGACTGGGAGTGCGGCCGGTGCTGGTCGGCCGGTGGCTGTGGAAGTGGTTGACGCGGCCTTGCTGGTCGGCTGATGGGACTCGCTGATGCAGGAGTCCTGGTCTGTCCACCTCCTTCACGGTCGCGGCGCGGTCAGGGCGATGCTCTGGACGGCGCTGCGGGCTACGTGACGAACTCAGCGCTGTCACAGGGCGGCGCTACGAGCCGCTGCGCTGCGCTGCGAGTTGCTGCGCTGCGCTGCGAGCTGCGAGCTGCGAGCTGCTGCGCCGCGCTGCTCGGGGTTGGTGGCCCCGAGTGGCCAGCGGGGGATGGGTAACCCCGCGGCGGTGAAATTCTTTTGACGCGTTCCCGTGGGGGGCCGGCCACGGGACGCTGCGGTGACACGCACAGGTGAGCAGGCAGGCAAAGCACTACGTTCACAAGGGCATCAATACGCTCGTGTCATGTGACAAAGCGTTTCAGGATCCTTCCCACTCTGAAACAGAGGAACAAAAGTATGTACAGCAACACATCAGGATATGTACACATTGGGTTAAGAATGGACTGGGGTAAGGGCATCACAAGACAATAGACACTCAGTCCCAACTCATATCCCAATCCCAGGTCCGACCCTCTCAGTGGCTGGTCGGGGTGGGGGCTCAAACACAACCCATGCCCTGCTCAGTCCGGACCCTGAAACCCTGTCAATGAGGGAGGAGTCCCGCCCAGCCACAGGCGAGCTCCTGGGAACCAAGGGGCTCCAAGGCCAACCAACAGTGGCTCCCTATGCTCCCTCATCGGCAGGTCCCAACTCCTCTCTGAGCCAGAGATATGGACCCGCCATTATCCCCTAGGAGTTGGTAGCTGAAAATGGGCTGTTTCAGCCCAAACTGAAATTAGCTCAAAAATCTCCAAAATTGACCCCTTGTCCGGACCCGCCAGAGGTAGGGACGAGGCAACTGACCCTATGTCCTTCGAGTACGAACTCCCTGGAGCCCTCACCCAACCTGGTTCCCTCTGAGGTCCCGGCACCAGGGCACCACGGGTTCGTCAAGTGGGGTCATGATGCCAAAATCACCAAAATGGGCGTCATTCCCACGCGTGGCTCGCCACGCCTGGGCAAGGCCAATGGCTCACAGCATAGGAGGCAGGACCTAGGACCTCCATCTGACTGTACAACTTGAAATTAGGTCCGGGCTTTGTGTGAGCATAGAGATATGGGGCCGCCAATCGACCACACGGGGGGGTGAAATTGGGGTCCCAAAAGGGGGTCATTTTGGCTACTCAAAATGAGCCAAAATTCAGGGTGCTCCCAATAGTATATCTCCACGCCGGCTTGGAGATGGGATCCGCCATTCCATACGCGATCCACTCGGAGTCTTTTGGAGACTCCCATGCCCTTGGCTCTCAAAGATCTCCATGCCACTTGGTGTGGTGACAATCCCAATTGGGTCCACAAATGCCAAAATGGCAAAATTGCCCACACTCACTTTGGGCTAGCACCTTAACGAAGGTTGCTCCGCTTCGCCCACGTGGTGTATGAACCATGGGGACCAATATGCATAACACCCATGTCATATATGGTCCATTGGTCCATGCGTCCGGCGTGCACGGGTGGGCTGAACATAGTGCACGGCGGGCAGAAAAAGTGGAAAATTGCTCAAAATGGCCGAAAATGCGCACACTCATGGTTGGGGCAAATGAGGCACATGCCCGACTTGGACCGGAGTGTGCCATAGGATTGGTATCAAGTCATATGTGTCCAACATATCTTTGGGGCGTCACCCAACTCCTCCGGTATTGGGAATGGCAGGGTCGCCAAGTGAGCCCATGATTTGGGATAGTCCCAAATCGCCAACATGGCGGCCACGGTATGCCAAGCCCAAGAGGAGTTAATCGCCGGGTCCAAGATATGTTGGGCACCGAAGTAGGTAGCCTCATAACATAACTGGGTCATGATGTCAATTGAGCGCAACGCTGAGATACACGGTCGCCACTTGACATCATGACGAGCCAAAAATGGCAAAATTGGCGAAAGGACACGCAAAAGTGCCTTGAAAGCTACACAATTATATTATAATATCTTCGGGTTGGATCAAGTAATCGATCAATCCTTCTAAACACAATGACTTGACACCAATGACCTTCGATTCCACATATGTGCTTCACTTGGGGCGCTTTGAAAGGTCACGAGCGCTACTTCCCAAGTGGGCACACGAAAATATGGAAAATTGCAAAATACACACCTTGCTCCAAACGCATCGCTTTGGGATCGCTACACAAGCTTTCCTCCACGAAGGTTAGGCTTGCAATTGATCGTGGGGAGTATGGAGAAGGGTCTTGCGCAATATGAGGTCCATTGGCGGGCTTGGCTTGGAGCGATGGACCCGCCAAATGGGCACGCAACACCACACGTGGCACATACCACATATTGCCCAAAAAGGTAGCTCCCCCCACGATATGTCATGCCCCTCCAAGGGCATAACTTTGTGTCAATCGCTCATAGGAACTCAAGGAGAGTTCCTATGCAACACCAACACTCACGCGCTACACTCGAAAGTTATCTTAACGCACGCAATATCATGACCAAAGAGTTATAACGCAAACTCTACCCTCATGACCATGATCCATTGCGCTAGCGCGCACGTGTGGAGACGCAAGGCATATAAAGCTTCCTAAATTACGTCGGGAGTATTGTGAATACATCCCACGTTTCCTTACTGTCAATCCTCGCAAGCGGCACGAGATATGACCCTCACAAGGGGCCTCAGGAATCAACTTTGTTTTGCCCATATCTCTAAGACAAATGGAGGGCAAGACAAAAGGAAAGTTGATTCGTGCATAGGGAAGCACGTAGGTCCACTCGAAAGAGGTCAAATCAAGTGCGGGGATGTCGAAGTCGAAAATCCGATTTCGACATCCTGAAAAAATCGGATTAAGGTTGCGAGTGTAAGATGTGAAAATTGCGGATGCATCAATGCAATTCCTGAAGACTTTAGAGTCTTCGTCACGATTTGCGCTAAAATATCTGTATATAACAGTTAAACTGGCGGTTACGCTAAAGTCGCGAGCTAACCGCCATCTGCCAAAACAGTGAGTATCAGAACGGAAGCGTAAAAATTGACGGAAACAATATGAAAATAAAACCCTGTTGATTCCTGATATTCTGATATATAAATCTCTGCTGGCGGTGCATCGGTTGCCGATGCGGGGCTTTACGGCACGGAACACGCTCCCGCCGGGCTCACACCGGGCGTCAACGGGCGTCTTCCGTACATGGGGTTAGTGGACCGGAGACCGGTCTTCCCTTCCGTACATGGGGTTAGTGGACCGGCGACCGGTTGTATGCCTCATCATGGTCATGGGGTTCTGGGTACCGCTTCAATAGGGCACACCTGTGGTTACCTCCACGTTGAGGGCATTTAGTGAAGCGGTATGGGGTGCTTCACCCATACCTGCTGCACAGCCTGTGGCGCTCTTCGCCAGGCTGGATCAGGAATTTTCCTGTTGATGTTACGGCATCCTGATTTCTGTGGGATTTGTGTAAAATACCCCAGAAATCGTCTTTTTTCGTCGTTTTTGGGCTGGCGACGACAGTCGTTGCCTGCGCGACGCAGCTCCAGATCGAAGATTTATTTCTCGATTTCAGGAGATTTTAATCTATTTCATTATAGATTTATCGTTTTTAGAAATAAAGGAATGTAGCGTGACGTTTTTTGCGGCGTTCCGCGAAGGTCAATTTTTGCGAAGTTAAGCACGTTCACGCATTTTTCAAAAAATCCTGAGGCGATCCCAGGAATCGCCCAGGCGCCCATGGTGTGGCCCAACAGTGGGCCTTTTCATATATAGTTTGATTTGGCACAGAAACGCGTCGTGTCGGCTACGCGACGCGTTGGGGGGAGACACGGGAAATGAGTGTTTTTGACTCAAAAATCACTATATTTCGTTGTTTTTCGCCCAAAAACCACTGTTTGGCCCAGTTTGGGCAGGATCTCAGTGGAGATCCTGATGGCGACGCCTCGTAGCCGTCAGATTTTGTGATGGCGGCGACGCCGTCGCCTTCATTTCGTCTTCCTTTTTATGCTATTTTATAGTATAGAATTGTTACTTGTACATATTACTTGTCTACATGTTTATTATTGTCTACATATACCTTCATCTCTTGCCCAGGACGCCAGATTGTGTCATGGCCGAGGCAAGGATCCCAGAATTCTTTGGAGAATCCCAAATTCGAGTTCAAGTCTTGGATTTCATGGGATTGGGGTCGTGCATGCCAAGGGAAGCTTGGAGGTTGCCGAGGATGCCCTCCCCCAAAATGCTTCAAAAGAATTCTGCCGACGCCAAGGCCACCAAGGCGGTGTGACGGCCTGCCGACGGCGACGACGCCCAGACTGCAGGAGCACGGCTTCCCCGCTGGGAAACTGCAGGAGCTACGGTCCAGGGCATCAACATGATGAAGGAGGAATTCCTTGACTCCTACGATGGGTATGACCTTGGCTTTCCCATGGACCCTATGGAGCCCCCAAGTCTATCATCATCACTGGGCGACGACCACAGCGACGACGACGCCAGGTACCGAACCGCACAAGCAGGCGCGTTAATTCGTCGCCTTGGGTTGGTTGACCCTCCGGGAGGTCCCACCCTAAATAGGCGTGGGGCGCCTTGGGTAGGAAATGACCCTAAATCCCCCAACTTAGGCGCGTTAATTCGTCGCCCTGGGTTGGGAATCGACCCTAAACAGGCGCGGGTCGCCTTGGGCAGGAAATGGCCCTAAATTCAGGCGCGAGGAAGTCGTTGCCTTGGGTTTGACCCTAAATAATTTTTTCCGATTTTATTGAATTATTATGTTTCCATGCCCATGGAGAAAAAGGGCCAATATGTGCGCCTAAGCGCCATCAGTCAGGGCGGAAGGCCCTGCAGCGCCCCTGGTTTGGTAACCAGAGGCTAAGAGGAGTGCCGGGGACCAGTGTGGTCGCCTGGGGGGCAATTGCCCTATGAATATATCAAAAAAAAAAAAGGGGGGGACCTACATGGACCAAGCATGTAGACTCCTTACGAAGCCCCCCCCCCCCCTGTCCTGCTGAATCAGTGTGAAACCAGGGCAGTGCAGGGGTCAGAGCGCCTCCTTGGCCTTGCCTTCCTTTGGATATAGGCAAGGCTTCTAAGGAGGGGGGTGAAGCGGTATGGGGTGCTTCACCCATACCCGCTGCACAGCCTGTGGCGCTCTTCGCCAGGCTGGATCAGGAATTTTCCTGTTGATGTTACGGCATCCTGATTTCTGTGGGATTTCTGTAAAATACCCCAGAAATCGTCTTTTTTCGTCGTTTTTGGGCTGGCGACGACAGTCGTTGCCTGCGCGACGCAGCTCCAGATCGAAGATTTCTTTCTCGATTTCTGGAGATTTTAATCTATTTTATTATAGATTTATCGTTTTTAGAAATAAAGGAATGTAGCGTGACCTTTTTTGCGGCGTTCCGCGAAGGTCAATTTTTGCGAAGTTAAGCACGTTCACGCATTTTTCAAAAAATCCTGAGGCGATCCCAGGAATCGCCCAGGCGCCCATGGTGTGGCCCAACAGTGGGCCTTTTCATATATAGTTTGATTTGGCACAGAAACGCGTCGTGTCGGCTACACGACGCGTTGGGGGGAGACACGGGAAATGAGTGTTTTTGACTCAAAAATCACTATATTTCGTTGTTTTTCGCCCAAAAACCACTGTTTGGCCCAGTTTGGGCAGGATCTCAGTGGAGATCCTGATGGCGACGCCTCGTAGCCGTCAGATTTTCTGATGGCGGCGACGCCGTCGCCTTCATTTCGTCTTCCTTTTTATGCTATTTTATAGTATAGAATTGTTACTTGTACATATTACTTGTCTACATGTTTATTATTGTCTACATATACCTTCATCTCTTGCCCAGGACGCCAGATTGTGTCATGGCCGAGGCAAGGATCCCAGAATTCTTTGGAGAATCCCAAATTCGAGTTCAAGTCTTGGATTTCATGGGATTGGGGTCGTGCATGCCAAGGGAAGCTTGGAGGTTGCCGAGGATGCCCTCCCCCAAAATGCTTCAAAAGAATTCTGCCGACGCCAAGGCCACCAAGGCGGTGTGACGGCCTGCCGACGGCGACGACGCCCAGACTGCAGGAGCACGGCTTCCCCGCTGGGAAACTGCAGGAGCTACGGTCCAGGGCATCAACATGATGAAGAAGGAATTCCTTGACTCCTACGATGGGTATGACCTTGGCTTTCCCATGGACCCTATGGAGCCCCCAAGTCTATCATCATCACTGGGCGACGACCACAGCGACGACGACGCCAGGTACCGAACCGCACAAGCAGGCGCGTTAATTCGTCGCCTTGGGTTGGTTGACCCTCCGGGAGGTCCCACCCTAAATAGGCGTGGGGCGCCTTGGGTAGGAAATGACCCTAAATCCCCCAAATTAGGCGCGTTAATTCGTCGCCCTGGGTTGGGAATCGACCCTAAACAGGCGCGGGTCGCCTTGGGCAGGAAATGGCCCTAAATTCAGGCGCGAGGAAGTCGTTGCCTTGGGTTTGACCCTAAATAATTTTTTCCGATTTTATTGAATTATTATGTTTCCATGCCCATGGAGAAAAAGGGCCAATATGTGCGCCTAAGCGCCATCAGTCAGGGCGGAAGGCCCTGCAGCGCCCCTGGTTTGGTAACCAGAGGCTAAGAGGAGTGCCGGGGACCAGTGTGGTCGCCTGGGGGGCAATTGCCCTATGAATATATCAAAAAAATAAAAAAAAGGGGGGACCTACATGGACCAAGCATGTAGACTCCTTACGAAGCCCCCCCCCCCCCTGTCCTGCTGAATCAGTGTGAAACCAGGGCAGTGCAGGGGTCAGAGCGCCTCCTTGGCCTTGCCTTCCTTTGGATATAGGCAAGGCTTCTAAGGAGGGGGGTGAAGCGGTATGGGGTGCTTCACCCATACCCGCTGCACAGCCTGTGGCGCTCTTCGCCAGGCTGGATCAGGAATTTTCCTGTTGATGTTACGGCATCCTGATTTCTGTGGGATTTCTGTAAAATACCCCAGAAATCGTCTTTTTTCGTCGTTTTTGGGCTGGCGACGACAGTCGTTGCCTGCGCGACGCAGCTCCAGATCGAAGATTTCTTTCTCAATTTCTGGAGATTTTAATCTATTTTATTATAGATTTATCGTTTTTAGAAATAAAGGAATGTAGCGTGACCTTTTTTGCGGCGTTCCGCGAAGGTCAATTTTTGCGAAGTTAAGCACGTTCACGCATTTTTCAAAAAATCCTGAGGCGATCCCAGGAATCGCCCAGGCGCCCATGGTGTGGCCCAACAGTGGGCCTTTTCATATATAGTTTGATTTGGCACAGAAACGCGTCGTGTCGGCTACGCGACGCGTTGGGGGGAGACACGGGAAATGAGTGTTTTTGACTCAAAAATCACTATATTTCGTTGTTTTTCGCCCAAAAACCACTGTTTGGCCCAGTTTGGGCAGGATCTCAGTGGAGATCCTGATGGCGACGCCTCGTAGCCGTCAGATTTTCTGATGGCGGCGACGCCGTCGCCTTCATTTCGTCTTTTTTTTTATGCTATTTTGTAGTATAGAATTGTTACTTGTACATATTACTTGTCTACATGTTTATTATTGTCTACATATACCTTCATCTCTTGCCCAGGACGCCAGATTGTGTCATGGCCGAGGCAAGGATCCCAGAATTCTTTGGAGAATCCCGAATTCGAGTTCAAGTCTTGGATTTCATGGGATTGGGGTCGTGCATGCCAAGGGAAGCTTGGAGGTTGCCGAGGTTGCCCTCCCCCAAAATGCTTCATTAGCACTCGTTTGTACCACCCACTGTCACTGCGGATGCGTACATCCTCATCAGAGTGCACCTGCTTAGGTGCTCCATAGGGTTCGAACCATTGTTCGACCAACATTTTCACAGTCTGCTCACCTGTGATTTTCTTATTGCAAGGGAACACACAGGTGAAGCGAGATAGACCACAGGTGACCACGAGGCAACTCTCATAGCCGCCAAAGCATGGTAGGACGTGAATGAAATCCACGTAGAGAAGAGAGTTAGCACAATAGGGTATGGGTAAGCTGGAGATCAGGCCCCTATCCCTACTGTCGCTCTGCTTGCTGGCATGACAGCCACAAGCATCCACAATGGTCTGCATACACGACCCCAGTTCAGTCAGGGTTAGACTAGAGTAGAAACACTCACGGAAGAAGTCCACTGAGCGATTAGCGCCAGTGTGACCAGAACTGAGATGGGACCACTGTAGGCACCCATCCAGTCGTGCCTCAGGCACCACAATTCGGTCCTCGTAGAAAAGGTACTGATTGTTTTTATACCACTGGTGCCCGTCAATGACACGGGGTTCGAGACCAGTGCTGAGGGTTTGGAGAATTTCTTCATACTCTGACTGATAGTCGGTTAGACTCCAACCCTCCAGGATTCCAGCAGTGCGCATGGACAGTTCAAGCTGGACATCCATACGCTGGAAAGCCTCTTTGGCGAGCGCCTGGGAGCTCTCACCAATAAGCGCATCAAAGTTGTTGCGCGATATATAGTCAGACAGTTCATTCCTAGTCCCGGGGATATGATGCACTGTCAGCCTGAACTGGCTCAGGTAAGTCCACCACCGTTTTAGCTTCGCTTTTTCTGGTGGTGGGCCCTTCTGAAAAGACTTTACAGGCTCCTGGTCACACAGCCAGACAATAGGGTTAGATCCCAGATCCCTAATTAAAAAAAAAAAATATCCCACTAACACCAACCAGGGAGGTGGTAAAGGGAGGGGTAACCTACGTGCCATGAATGAGGTTAAACCTGATGCAGGTACAACCCCCCTGTTCTACTGCAGACCTGTCAATGACAAGGGGGGACCTTGTCATGCCTCTGACTGCGATCTCCGCAGTGGCTGTATGCTGCAGATGAAACGTCAGCAGCATACCAAAGATGGGAAAACTGTGACCCATCAGGACCACTTCAGGTGTACCATCACCTGTGGTTACTGTGGCAAACGTCGTCACTACGAGGACGAATGCCACATCAAGAAACGCGAGAGTGACAAACTCAAGCGTCAGGAGGCGGAACGCCAGAAGACCCAGACGCCCGCCAGAAATCCCCCGAATGGGGATAAAGGTGGTAAAGGAGGTGGCAAGGGGGGTGACAAAACTGGACCCCCTAACCCCCAGAGGCGCTCATCAGCGCCCGTTGCTACACCCACTCCTGCTGCTACACCCGCTCCTGCCGCTGGTGACCCCAAGAAACGCCCCCAAGGGGATGATGCTACCCCTGAGGGGAATAATTCCAAGAAGAGGAGCTTGGCCTGGATGGCCAAGTCCCTCATGGCTGCAGGGGTGGACGTGAAGTTCCCTGATGAGGAATAGGGGGGCGGCTCCGAAGAGGAGGACTTGGTTTTCTGGATCCTCGTGAAAATCGGGGATCAGGTTTTTCGAGCGGTGCTTGATACCTGTGCAACGCTTTCCATAGTGGCCCGGCGCCTGCTTAAGACTTTCAAGAAAACTAAGACCGTGGCCATAAGAGTAGGGGATGGGCGTACCATCCATTCCTTGGGGGGGGTCGATGTGACCATATGTCTGGGCGACGAAACCGTGACCCAACACTGCAGAGTGTTGGACACTGACGCCTTTGACATCGTCATTGGCACCGACTTTCTACGAAGAAACCCCCAGGTAAAAATGCTGTCCCTACAACGTCCCTATTCTTTGCACTGCGACTTTGGCAGTGGGCTATTCTCCGTTTCTTTGGAGCTGTCAGGACGAAAAGAGTCTGGGCTGCGCTACGCAGCCAAGACGAACTATCGTACTGAAAACTACGGATTGGGCCGTCACGTTCTCGAAAATGGACTGGCGGCCCTTCAGGCAAACCTGGATGAGATCCAGGTGGAATTGTTTGCGAGCCAACAACAGCACATCATGCAGTTGTACTGCTCGAAACAACTGAACAATGCTTTACGTTTCTTCTGGAAAGCAATGGGCCTAGCGTATGCTAACCCTCCCTTCTCCCTGCTCGCGAAGGTTCTAACCAAAATCGCTTATGAGGGAGGAAGGGTTGTTATGTGCACCCCTGACTGGGGTTGCTCTGGTGAACATGCTTACTGGCGCCGTATGCTAGATCGAATGACCGTGGGAAGAGTGCAACTCCCCGACGGCCCCATCTATGTGCCTGGGGACTCAGACACAGCTATGCAGGCCCCTGAGTGGGCCAGTTTCCTGTCCATCGTCGATGGATCTCTCAATCCTGTACCCCTGTGTGACCTAGACCAGGTGCTACTGAAAGAGGTCATGGCCGAAAATCGTGGCCTGACCCTTTATGATCTCAAAAATCGATCTCCTGAGCACCTATCTGCCACACTTACAGGGTGTGAGTCTCCCGATGACTATCTGGAACCTGCAGCTGTAAAAGAGGATGCTGACGACCAACTGTCTGAGATCGCCAGCACTATTCCCTCTGTTGATCCCAGCTGTGTTGACCAAAAACATAGTGCTTTCCTAGCCCAGCTGTTGCTAGAGGAGGTAGATCTAGGATCAACCTCTGAACCCGCTTCCCGTGTTGGGAAGCCAGTGCTACACATGCAGCCTGTGCACACCGGTGAACCCGTGGCCCGGAGTGCTGATGGTCTGGCGCGGCCTGCTGCTAATAACATGCCATTGTCTGAGCATGACACTCAAGAACTCCGGCGGCTGTTGTACCTGAAGGCTGAAGGTATTGAGCGCCAAGAGCGGCTGCAATACCTCAGACAGACCTGGAAATACTCCATCTGGTCTGAGGAGGACGATGAGTCCTATACGCTGCCTGATCCTGAGATACCTCTAGTGTATTCTCTACACTATGGGCAGCAATGTCCCCCTGAGTGGGACGATGGTACTGTGCCAGCCGAAACTGCTGATCGGCAGAAAAAGAAAGAACACCGAAAAAGCAACCTCCATGCTGAGGAGGATTTCCTTCAGAAACTCCAGAGTCTTAACCTTGAGCCCCGCCTGAAGAAACTGCTGATAACCTATGAGGAGGTGTTCGGCGCCTTGCGGCCTCCCCTTTCTTGTAAAAAACTGGTCCAGATGGACCTGAAATTGAAACCAGAATTTGAAAAGACGCGAGTGAGGCGTCGTCCCTATCCGGCTCCACAGGAACAGGTTGAAGAAATCGAGCGCCAGATCCAAGAATGTATTGATGCTGGCCTCGTTGAAGAGTATAAACACGGGGACTATCCCCATCACTGCAGTCCCTGTTTCCTTGTTGCCAAACCAGGGTCGACTGCCCTACGTCTTGTTGTAGACTATGGTGAGGTCAACAAGAAAACCCAGAACCACTCAGGGAGTATTCCTAACATGGAAAACACTCTGGAGGGTATTGCCAAATGCAGGTATAAGACCAAAATGGACAAACGCTCTGGTTTCTGGCAGGTGGACCTAACCGCCGCAGCTCAGGAGCTGTTGGCCTTTATAACCCCTAAGGGTCGTGTCTTCAAGTGGAAGGTCATGCCTTTCGGGGTGGCTAATGCCCCAGCGCTCTTCCAGGAGCTTATGAACAAAATTTTGTACATACTGAGGCGCAGGCCTCTAGTACAGGAGTTGATTTCTCGGGCCGCAGAAATGGAGGCTCACATCGACGACGTGAGTTTGGGTACTAATACCAAAGAGGACCACATCCTTCTCCTCCGTGAATTTTTCATTGTCTGTCAAGAAAACCATCTCCGAATCAAACTCGAAAAATGTGAGTTTATGAAAGAGGAGATGGAGTATTTGGGTTTCGACGTGGGGTATGGCTGGTGGAAATCAGCCGCGTCTAAGATGCAGCCCCTACAGGACATGCAGATTCGCGATGACCCTAAGAAGGGTCTACACGATGTGAGGAGTTTTGTGGGCGCCTGTAATTTCTATCGGCGTCACATCCACAATTTTACTTACTCCTCTGCACCCCTCACTGACCTGATCAAGAAAACTACTCCCTGGAGGTGGACCTCCAGAGAGGAAGAGTGTTTCCAGGAGTTGAAGAAGAAGATTGCCTCCTCCAACTGCCTGGGAGTGCCCCGCCCTGAGGGCGAGATAGTCCTGATCACTGATGCCAGTGATGTAGGGGGGGGTGGTACGATCTACCAATGGCAGGAGCTTAACCCCTCTGCTACCAGAAAGATGTCCTTGATTTATGCCCTAGATATTTTGATGATATCCTGCAGGTTTTGTAGTTGAAAACCCAAACCAAAGCAGCAAGTAGAGCAAGAAAAGGATGTGGATCGAATCAATGATTGGTTTTGGAATCCAGTGTAACACAGAAGGGCTGCAGATAGACAAAGCAGGTTTATACACATGGATTCAATCACAAATGGATAATACAAAAGATTTTAAAAGAAAATTGGTCTGACTCTTGCCTCAGAGATTGCATTAGGCACTTCATGTGCACTCTTTTGGGTGAAATGGTGCTGGTTAGGAATGTGGGGCGTAGATGTCAGGACCACACAGAAAATGACTTGGCCAAGCAACTGAATTCAGAAACAGTTACAAAGTAGGACCACAATAAATGGTAGAAACAATCGAGTATAGGGGTCTTGGGGTGGGAGACCACTAGGCTTAACCTCCAAGGCCTAAAGCATGAAATGCCTGTTTTATTTCGGTATATCCTCCATGAAGGAAGGTACCTCCGCTCAGTTGAGTGGTAGGGGTGAACTTCATGGGGGGCTAGGGTCACAACCCTAGTTACTTTGAGAAAGTGTACTTTAGGCAACAAAAGAGGGATAAAAACACTTAAGTTTGTCTTAGCATCAACAAAAGGGTTTTAAGGGGGGCTTGGCCTGGATCAAGCCCTCCAAGAAAGACATGGCAGTGACTTTTTTTTACTCGTGCTGCCCAACAACCCCAAACCTGGCAGGGTCTCTGAGCTGTTGGCTGACCTGGATCACTGGGCTGGACGACTGACGCCCGGTTACTACAGCAGCGACGACCTGCTGTTCTGGTTGGTGGCCAAGCTCCCTCGAGAGCTGTGGGACGAGTGCCGTTCGACGGCGGAGCGCAGGGCTAGATCCCTCCGCTACGAGGATCTATGCGTGCTACTCCTGATGCTGGCGCTGGAGAAGAAGAGCGACCAGCACTTGAACAACTACCGTCCTGGTGGTGGAGGTTCTGGAGGCCATGGCAAAGGGTACCAAGGGTCCCCACCTGGGCAGTGGACTACCCCCAAACACGCCCACGCCCGTATAATGGAGAACGTTAAGGAGCTATTCTGGTGTGATGCCAGAGACGAGCAGGGCCACCTGCAGCACGCCCCTGACTGCAAGCAGCGAGACTGCTTCGTAGTCCAGGGGAAGCAGCAGGAGAAGAACACCGGCGCCAAAGCGAAGCTGCCAGATCATTACAGGTGCACCATCACGTGTGCATTCTGCGGGAAGCGGAAGCACTACGAGGATGAGTGCTACCATAAGCAACGCCTATCGGCGAAGCTTAAGGGTGAAGATCCTGGCAAAGGGTCAGGCAAAGGTGGAGGCAAAGGCAAAGCCAACGACTCCGGCAAGGGCAAGTCGAAAGGACTTGGACAAGGGCAAGACAAGGGTCAAGGTGGACGAGGAGGAGGCGCTAACCGCCAGCCACACAAGGACAACAAGAATAAGGACAAGAACGGAGGCAACCCCAACCCTAATCCAGGGGGGAACTCTGAGCCCTCTGGAGGGCAGTCTGGTCCTACCACACGCTCACAAACGCAGGCCCAGTAAGAACAAGGAGCAGAGCGTGAGCATGAAGGTGGTGATGACGGCAACGCTAAGAAGAGGAGCCGTTTCATGAGGATGGCCCGCAAACTGCGGAACAAGGGGTTCGAGGTGACCTGTCCCGCGGAGTTCTGACGGGGACGCTCCGGTGGCACCCAAGACCTGGTGTTTTGGGTACGTATCCGACTAGGGGGACGCGAATACCTGGGGGTATTGGACACTGGCGCCACCATATCTATAGTGGCCAAGAAAATTTTACCTTGTGGGAGCCTGAAGAACACCATGACCACCGCTGCTATACGCATGGGGGATGGACATGTGGTGCACAGCTGCGGGGACTGTGAAGTGGAGGTACCTATGGGCTCCCGGACTATCACCCATCGGTTCTATGTGATGGACACTGAGGCCTTCGACTTTGTTTTGGGGACTGACTTCTTCGTGCAGCACTCCAAGATACAATCCCTGACGCTGCAAGCGCCCTACCTCCTCTACGTGGACCACGTCAGTGGCAGAGAGTCTGTGCCACTGGAGCAGTCGGAACATACCTCGAGTTACCTGAGGTTATCGAAGGAGGAGCCCTCGGACATGATGGCGGCCTCCAAAACCCAGGACTATCAACTATTGGGGGAAGTCCTGGACCAAGGTCTGAAGGAGTTGGGTTACTCTAGAGAAGGCCTGAGTGTGGAGTTGTTCGCCAGCGACAAGCAGCATGTACTGGACCTTTACTGCAGGTAGGTAGGTAGGTGCACTCGGTCGTGGAGAGGCGCCCCATGGTTCCCCCTGGCGTCGCCCCTGTGACGAACAGGAAGAGGGTCCGCGCGTGAAGAGGGGAGGCGGCTTGCATCCCGCTAGACCTGACTGTTGGCCCCCAACAAAGCGGCCCCGGGCTACGCCGGGAGGGCTGATCGCCGCCAGCGTGACGTGCTTGTCTCGCCGGGAGGGTGTGCCCCCGTGCTTGTGCACGTCCCCTCCTTTGGGCGGAACCCTAGGGGTTCACCGGACTTCCTGGCGTATCCCGTTCCCAAGGCATGCATGCACGTTCTTGGTACTAGGGTTCCGAGGCGCTTGGGTGTCGCACGCTCCGCCTCAAGTCCCAAAGCAGCGCAGGCCTTAGGATGCAGCCTTACCCCCGGGCTCCGGATCTCGTTTGGCCGGGTCACCTGCATGGCACGGGCTGCCTCAGTGCCCGGGCTGTGGGCACTGGGTTTCCTACCGTTGGCTTGCGTTTGTGGTTGGGTCCGGGTTGCGGTTGGTCGTGGGTTTTGTTTACCCCTGCCCGTTTTGGCTGGGGTCTTGGGTGGGTGTGTTTGGGCTCCGTTTTTGGTGTTGTCCCTCTTTTGCCGGCTGTTTGTGGTGTTCGTGGTTGGGCTTTGGTGTCGGCCTGCTTTCGGGACCTGTGTGGTTTCGTGCGCTTTTCCCTTGCCCCCCGCCGTTTCCGGTTCCGGTGTGCGGTGTGGGCGTGCGTGCTGGGCCCGGGTCTCGGCTGTGCCCCGCCCTTCTTGGCTGGGTTGTCGGGTTGTGTTTTTTGCGCTTTTTTTTTTTCCGGTTGCCGGGTGTCCCTGTCCCGGGCTTTGTGGTCTCTCCCCCCGTCTCCTTTCTTTCGGGCTGGGCTGCTGGCTTTTTTTTTTTTTTTTTTCTGCTTGTTTCGGTGTTCCTTTTTCCGGTTGGCCGCTGTTCCTGGCTTGGTGTTGCCGGTTTTGGCTGAGTGGTCCCCCTGTGCCTGTTTGGGGGTCCTGTCTTCGGTGCCCTCTGGGTGGGGGGTTTGGCCCCCTTCTGTGTTGTTGGCGGGCGGTTTGGTGGCTGTGGCGTGTTTTCGCGCGCCCCCACTCCCCCCCGTTTTTTTTTTGGGGGGGGGGGGGGGGGGGGGGGCTACCTAGCTGTTCCTCCCTTTGCCTTCCCTCGGCTGGCGCTTGCTCTGTGGCTGGTGTGTGGTGTGGTTGGTCCCTCGCCACTCCTGGCGGAGGTTCCTGTGTGCTACTCCCCGCCACTCCTGGCTGGGTTTCGCTGCCGGTGGTGGTGGGCGGTCCCCGCCACTCCTGGCTGGGGTCTGCCGGCGGCGGTGGTGTGTGGTGTGTGGCGGTGGTGTGTTGGTGGGGTTGTGGCTGGTGTGTGGTGTGGTTGGTCCCTCGCCACTCCTGGCGGAGGTTCCTGTGTGCTACTCCCCGCCACTCCTGGCTGGGTTTCGCTGCCGGTGGTGGTGGGCGGTCCCCGCCACTCCTGGCTGGGGTCCGCTTGCGGCGGTGGTGTGTGGTGTGTGGTGTGTGGCGGTGGTGTGTTGGTGGGGTTGTGGCTGGTGTGTGGTGTGGTTGGTCCCTCGCCACCCCTGGCGGAGGTTCCTGTGTGCTACTCCCCGCCACTCCTGGCTGGGTTTCGCTGCCGGTGGTGGTGGGCGGTCCCCGCCACTCCTGGCTGGGGTCCGCTTGCGGCGGTGGTGTGTGGTGTGTGGTGTGTGGTGTGTGGTGTGTGGCGGTGGTGTGTTGGTGGGGTTCTGGCTGGTGTGTGGTGTGGTTGGTCCCTCGCCACTCCTGGCGGAGGTTCCTGTGTGCTACTCCCCGCCACTCCTGGCTGGGTTTCGCTGCCGGTGGTGGTGGGCGGTCCCCGCCACTCCTGGCTGGGGTCCGCTTGCGGCGGTGGTGTGTGGTGTGTGGTGTGTGGCGGTGGTGTGTTGGTGGGGTTGTGGCTGGTGTGTGGTGTGGTTGGTCCCTCGCCACTCCTGGCGGAGGTTCCTGTGTGCTACTCCCCGCCACTCCTGGCTGGGTTTCGCTGCCGGTGGTGGTGGGCGGTCCCCGCCACTCCTGGCTGGGGTCCGCTTGCGGCGTCGGTGTGTGGTGTGTGGCGGTGGTGTGTTGGTGGGGTTGTGGCTGGTGTGTGGTGTGGTTGGTCCCTCGCCACTCCTGGCGGAGGTCCCTGTGTGCTACTCCCCGCCACTCCTGGCTGGGTTTCGCTGCCGGTGGTAATGGGCGGTCCCCGCCACTCCTGGCTGGGGTCCGTTGGCGGCGGTGGTGTGTGGTGTGTGGTGTGTGGTGTGTGGTGTGTTGTTGGGGTCCCTCGCCACTCCTGGCGGAGGTTCCTGTGTGCTACTCCCCGCCACTCCTGGCTGGGTTTCGCTGCCGCTGGTGGTGGGCGGTCCCCGCCACTCCTGGCTGGGGTCCGCTTGCGGCGGTGGTGTGTGGTGTGTGGTGTGTGGCGGTGGTGTGTTGGTGGGGTCGTGGCTGGTGTGTGGTGTGGTTGGTCCCTCGCCACCCCTGGCGGAGGTTCCTGTGTGCTACTCCCCGCCACTCCTGGCTGGGTTTCGCTGCCGGTGGTGGTGGGCGGTCCCCGCCACTCCTGGCTGGGGTCCGCTTGCGGCGGTGGTGTGTGGTGTGTGGTGTGTGGTGTGTGGTGTGTGGCGGTGGTGTGTTGGTGGGGTTGTGGCTGGTGTGTGGTGTGGTTGGTCCCTCGCCACTCCTGGCGGAGGTTCCTGTGTGCTACTCCCCGCCACTCCTGGCTGGGTTTCGCTGCCGGTGGTGGTGGGCGGTCCCCGCCACTCCTGGCTGGGGTCCGCTTGCGGCGGTGGTGTGTGGTGTGTGGTGTGTGGCGGTGGTGTGTTGGTGGGGTTGTGGCTGGTGTGTGGTGTGGTTGGTCCCTCGCCACTCCTGGCGGAGGTTCCTGTGTGCTACTCCCCGCCACTCCTGGCTGGGTTTCGCTGCCGGTGGTGGTGGGCGGTCCCCGCCACTCCTGGCTGGGGTCCGCTTGCGGCATTGGTGTGTGGTGTGTGGCGGTGGTGTGTTGGTGGGGTTGTGGCTGGTGTGTGGTGTGGTTGGTCCCTCGCCACTCCTGGCGGAGGTCCCTGTGTGCTACTCCCCGCCACTCCTGGCTGGGTTTCGCTGCCGGTGGTGATGGGCGGTCCCCGCCACTCCTGGCTGGGGTCCGTTGGCGGCGGTGGTGTGTGGTGTGTGGTGTGTGGTGTGTGGTGTGTTGTTGGGGTCCCTCGCCACTCCTGGCGGAGGTTCCTGTGTGCTACTCCCCGCCACTCCTGGCTGGGTTTCGCTGCCGCTGGTGGTGGGCGGTCCCCGCCACTCCTGGCTGGGGTCCGCTGGCGGCGGTGGTGTGCGTCCTTTGCTTGGCCGGGTCGGACGGGCCGGCCTCCCGGGCGCGTTCTGGTGCGCCTCACCTTTTCCTTTGGCCGCTTTGTCTTTCTGCTTTGCTTGGCCCCCTCCGGGCTGGGGTTGCCCCTCTCTCTTTCGCTGCTGTTGCCGTTCCTCGTTGGCTGGGGTTTGTGGTGTGTGGGTTGGCTGTTGCCTGGCACCTGTTCGTGTGCCGTGGTTCGTTGCGTGTTGTGCGCGCTCTCCGGGTTTGTGGCACCCGGCGGCCGTCGCTGCTTGGCACCTGTCCGTGTGCCTTGGTTGTGGCCGGCGGCGTGCCTCTCTGGCGTGCCTCGTGGCCCCGCGTGGTGCGCCGCGCCTCGTCCGGTCCGGTCGCTCTCGGTGCTCTGGTCGGCTTTCCCGACGCCGTGGTGCCTTTCCCCACCCCGGGAGCTTGCGCCCCCGGCTTTACTGGGCGGCTGCGCGGGGCACGCGGAGGCCGGCCGAGAACCGGGCTCATTGTGCCTGCCGCTGGCCCCCGCCGAGGCAGGGGCGCTGGGCTCGCTCCGCGTCGTACCCGTTCGGGGCCCCGCGATGGGGTTGTCCCTGGCGGGTCCCTCCGGCGTCGGTCTTGGGCTGCGTGCGCTGCGGTGGTTGGCGTGTGTGGACCCGGTCACTGACGCGTCCGGTTTCCCGTACCGTCCGTCTTTCGACGGGGGACTCGGCCGGTGCACCGGGGCTGTTTCGTGTGGACGCCGACACCTCCCCTTGCGGGTCGGAGGACGCCACGCCCGGGTCCCGTGCGTGTTTGCGTGTGCTTGCTCTTCTTGGCCGGGTCGGGCGGGCCTGCCTCCCGGGCGCGTTCTGGTGCGCCTCACCTTTTCCTTTGGCCGCTTTGTCTTTCTTCTTTGCTTGGCCCCCTCCGGGCTGGGGTTGCCCCTCTCTCTTTCGCTGCTGTTGCCGTTCCTCGTTGGTTGTTTTTCTCGGCCTCCCGCTGCTTGGCTCGCGCCTCGTTTGTGTCCTCCGCTTGGCCGTTGGCTGCTCTTTGGTGGTTGCTCCCCCGCCCCCCCCCCCTTTGTGTCTCGGGTTTTCGTCGCTCCTGCTTGTGGCCTTGGTGTTTTTTTTTTTTCTTTTTTTTTTTTTCTTCTTCCTCCGTGCGCCCCCGTTGTCTCCGGCTTTCTCTGGTTTCCGGCCCCGGGTGCCCTGGGCCTCGGCGCTTGCGTTGTTTGTTTTGTTGGCCTCCCGCTTCTCGCCTCTCCGTGCGCTTGTCCCTCTTTCGTGCTTTCCCCCTGGCTGTTGGCTGCTCCCGCGTGGTTGCTGCCCCCCCCCCCCCTTTGTGTCTCGCGGTGTTCGTTCCTGCCGCTCGGTGCTGTGTGCCGTGTTGTGCTGTGCGTCCCCCGGTGCGGTGCTGCGCCGCGCTGCTGCGCGTTGTGTCGCCCGGTGTTGTGCTGTCGTGTGCTGTGTTGCGCTCGTTTGGTGCCGCTGCTTGTTTCGCCATGCCCTCTGGCGCTGCCCGTCGCTCTGGGGCCCTGTGCTCTGCGGCGCTGTGTTTTGCGGTGTTCCCCCGCGCTGTGTGCTCTGTGCTGTGTGTGTTTTGTCGTGGCGCGGTGGTGCGTGCTGTTGTTCGCCGCTCTGCCTTGTGCTGTGTGTGTCTCGGGGTGCTGTGCTGTGCGTTCCCTGTGCTCTCCGCTCTGTGCGGTGCTGTGCTTCGCTGTGCTGGTGCGCTCGCGTTGTGCTGTTCGTGTGGTGCGTGCTGCTGCTGGCGCTTGGTGCTGTGGTGCGCTGCTGTGTGTTGTGCTGTTTCCTGTGGTGTGCCGTGGTGCGGTGCTGGGTCTGGTGGCCCGTGGTTGTCTGCTGGTGGCGTGTTTCGGTGTCGGTGTCCCTGTCTGGCCGCGTGGTCTGCTTCCCTGTGGTTGGTGTGGTTTGCTGTGGTGCCCTGCTTTCCTGTGTCGTGTTCTGTGGTGCTGTGCTGTCGCGTGGTGCTGTGCTGTTGTGCTCTGCTGTCGTGTTGCGGTGCTGTTGGGGCTTGCTTTGCCCTCCTGTGGGCCGTCGTGCTGTGCTGTGTTGTGCTGTTGGTTGGCTGTGCTGTTTTTGGCCCGGTGGTGGTGTCTGCGTGCTGTGGTGCTCTTTTCCTCGCGCTGTGCGTTCCCTGTCTTCTCCGCTCTGTGCGCTGCGGTGCCTTGTTGTGCTGGCTGTGGTGCCCTGCTTCCCTGTGTCGTGTGCTGTGGCGCTGTGCTGTCGTGTGGTGCTGTGCTGTCGTGCTCTGCTGTCGTTTTGCGGTGCTGTTTGTGTTTGCTTTGCCCTCCTGCGGCCTGTCGTGCGGCGCCTGTGTCGTCTGCGCTGTTGTTGGTGCCTCGTGCTGTGGCGTGTCCCTGTGCGTTGTGGTGTCTCCCTGGGTGTTCTGCGGTGTGGTGGTGCTGCTCTGGTGTGTCGTGGTGTCTTGCTGTGCTGTGCGTTGTCCTGTGGTGTCCTGCGCTCTGTGCCGTGTCCTGCGGTGCCGTGCTGTCCTGCGGTGCTGTGCTGGTTGGCTGTGCTGTGCGGTTGTCTGCGCTGCTGGTGTTTGTTTTGTCCTCTTTTCTTTTGCTAAAAACCCCTGCCGTTTTTCCGTGCCTTTGAAAACTCTTTTTTTTTTCTTTGAAAATAAAATAAAATTATACACGACCCAACACACTCGCGTGCAGCAAGACCATGTTCGCTGCTGTGCCTTACGTGTTACCCGTCGTTCTTGATGTTCTCGGCCTCGTTCTTGTGCGTGGCGTCGTGGAGCGTGTTGGTGTCCATTGCTAAGGGTTAACCGCGTTCCCCCAGGGCCGCCGCCTGAGCTGCAGGGCAAGGGGAGTGATGGGCACGAGGGTGGGGAGGGAGGTGCATGAAGAATAAGAAGAAAAAGGCGGCAGGGTGCGACGTGAGGGGTCGTGGCGAGTTATGAAAAATCTTCGAGTTTTACGCGCTGCTCGCGACGCGTTTTTCTTTGCGCCTATAGCGAGTTAGACGACGGCTAGGACGGCGTTGGGGTCCCACGAGCGTTACGGTGCTTACGGCGTTAACTATTCACCTATTTCACGTCGAAAAACTTTTTGTCGCGTTTTTACGCGTTTCGCAGCGCGCTTTTTGGCCTAAGCGTTTTTTATGCTAATTAGCTTTATTTTCAGCTATTCAGAAAAATTTTTCGTCGTGTTTTACTCGTCTTTTTATTTCGTGGACCGTTTATTCGTGGACCTTTACTGCAGCAAGGGGAAGAACTGCAGCTACAAATTTTACTGGCCCTCTTTCGGGATGGCCTACGGGAACCCCAGGTTCAGTGAACTGGGGAAGGTGCTGACCAAGGTGGCCTTGGAACGTTCCCGTATGGTCCTGTGTTCCCCCGATTGGGGAGCCCATGGGGGCAACGAGTACTGGCGAAACCTCCTGGACAGGCTGACTATCAGCTCTGTTCGGTTACCTGATGAGGCCATCTACGTGCCTCTGGGGCGTAAGACGCCTATTGGGAAACCCGGATGGGGGAGTATGCTGAGCGTGGTGGACGGAGGTCTTACCTCCATCCCCTGGGAGGATCTGGACCCGACTCTGGTCCAGGCTATACAACGAGAAAGCGATGGACTCGCCTTGGGTGACTTGAAGGATCGCCTACGACCTCAAGAAGCTATTGAGACTACACCCGGAGGAGATGAGTACGTCGTGACTGACACCAACGCCCCCAACTCTCCCTGCCCTGTACCTGTTCCTGATGGAGTCTCTGAGTGTGGACTATCTGAGCTACCTAGCTCTATCCACTCAGATGACGAAACTGAGCACGACGCCTTCTTCGTGCAGACCTGTGTGGAGGAAGTGGAGAACGCTGAGTACGTCGCCCCACTGAAACCCCTACTCTCCATGAGGGTGGAAGACCCCGTGGACGAAAAGCTACCCTCGATCCAGGCTAAGGGAGTATGTAGACTCCAAGAGGAAGTTGGTGGCAAAAAAACTATGCTACGCTAAGCCTACCCGCAGCTAATGGCCACTGAAGCAAGGACGTATGGGAGATCTATCCCAATTGAAGGAGGACCTCGAACCGAAGATCACCACCTGGCAAAGGGAGGTAAATCTTAAGCTCATGAAGAGCGTGTGGGGCGCCCATGTGAGGACCCCAGAGGAGGACGACCTCTCGGAGGAATGTGTATGTGAACCCCCTCGAGCGTGCCTATGTTGCCATCGTCCACCGGAGATGGTTGAACAAGACCTTCTATATGCCTACCAAGGGCTGAAGGACACTACCACGGGCGAAGAGTCGGTGGAGGACCACCTCCGGACGTCTATTACTCAGGGGGCAAGCAACTTACACTCTGACGAGGACATGGAGGACAAGATCAAGGTATTGGACCCGCGGGTACAGAAGCTTATAAGGACCTATCTGGAGGTGTTCGGAGAACTACCCCCTCCACCCTCATGCGACAAGCTGGTACAGATGGACCTCAAGCTGAAACCCGAGTTCGTGGGTCACAAGAACCGGAGGAGACCCTATCCAGCTCCTAAAGAGCAGGCCGACGAGATTGAGCGACAGATACAAGAATGTGTCGACGCTGGCCTAGTCCTGGAGTACAAGGACGGGGACTACCCCCTACACTGCAGCCCCTGTTTCCTGGTGGCTAAACCTGGGTCTACAGCCAAACGGCTGGTAGTGGACTACGGAGAGCTGAACAAGAAAAGGCTGAACCACTCAGGGTCTATTCCCAGTAAGAAAAAGTCACTGCCATGTCTTTCTTGGAGGGCTTGATCCAGGCTAAGCCCCCCTTAAAACCCTTTGTTGATGCTGAGACAAACTTAAGTGTTTTTATCTCTCTTTTGTTGCCTAAAGTACACTTTCTCAAAGTAACTAGGGTTGTGACCCTAGCCCCCCCCATGAAGTTCACCCCTACCACTCAACTGAGCGGAGGTACCTTCCTTCATGGAGGACATACCAAAATAAATCAGGCATTACATGCTTGTTGGCCTTGGAGGTTAAGCCTAAGTGGTCTCCCACCCCAAGACCCCTATACTCAATTGTTTCTACCACTTATTGTGGTCCTACTTTGTAACTGTTTCTGAATTCAGTTGCTTGGCCAAGTCATTTTCTGTGTGGTCCTGACATCTATGCCCCTCAGTCCTAACCAGCACCATTTCACCCAAAAGAGTGCACATGAAGTGCCTATTGCAACCTCTGAGGCTAGAGTCTGACCAATTTTCATATAGAAACTTTTGTATTATCCATTTGTGATTGAATCTATGTGCATATACCTGCTTTGTCTATCTGCAGCCCTTCTGTGTTACACTGGATTCCAAAACCAATCATTGATTCGATCCACATTCAGTCCTTGCTCTACTTGCTGCTTTGGTTTGGGGTTTTCAACTACAAAACCTGCAGGAATACATCAAAAGACCTAGGGCATAATTCAAGGACATCTTTCCGGTAGCAGAGGCAGTCCCTTGTGACCTTTTGAACCGACCCTGAGAAGAAGTGCAAAACAAAAGCTCAACAACAAGTCCAACATGTCCACGCCAAGCGTCAGGACCTGGCCTATCCGAACTGTCCAAGTACAAATGGGCAGTGTGGTCCACCCAATGAGTGAACCACCACACCGAGCACCACATCACCTCAGTGGCGCATCTGGGTCCCAAGGAGATCCAGAACGCAGAAGGGCGGAGAAGAATAAAGGCCTTACCACCGAGGCCTTAGCAGCACACGGTGGGGACAGCTTCAGTCACCTCCACAGACGTGTGGCTGCTTCAGTATCAAGATCCAATTGTCCAGATTCATCCTCAACTGCCATTGAAGGACCTGAGGAATATGAGAAGCTGAAGATGAAGATGGATGAGTACATCATGCATGAGGAGTACTATAAATCCATCCGTGGGGAAGATGGAGAGGAGCCCTTGGCTGTACATGGATCCAGACCACGTACAGATCTAGGGTCCTACGCTCACTCTGGTCCTCCGTCCACAGCATCCCTGCCAAGACGACTACGACCTGAGTACCCAACCCCAAGGGCTCCCGAAGTGGGCCCTACACGAGTCGAAGAACATCATCCAAGGCCAACCTACGGTGCCCTGGATCAAACAGCCGAGCTGCTGGCCAAATTCCTGTCTGGATCAGAAGATCCAGATGTGACGGCCCTATCAGAGGCCATTAAGGCTAAACTGGGTATTGCAGAACCCTTACCCAAGCCTGAGTTCCTCTCTCTCTCTCCAGGGCTGAGTACCCTGGCCGAAGATCTCAAGAGATCGAGGGTCTCAAGGCTGTTGCCTAAGGTTACCTGCCCCAGCCCCTTTCACCCCCGTGCCAGGACTGTGCCAATGGCGGATCTACAGGACGTGCCTGTCACAGAGAGTGAGAGAAGAGGGCTGTCAGCCCTGGCCCCTCTTGCCGGCGTGTCGCCTACAGGCCTAACTCCGGGGGGTGGGAAGACGGGCAGACCAACTGCCCAGGCGAACATCCAGCTGGAACTGCCGGAGTTCGACCCCAAAAACCTGCCTGAATGGGCAGAAGAATTTGCGGAGTCCCTTTTGTTGACTGGCCAATCCCATGTGGATGTGGCCACCAAATGTTCACTGCTAAAACGCTCTTGCAAAAAGAAATTTTTGCAAAAACAGGTCAAACAGATTGTGAAAACCTGTTCTACCTGGGCAGAGGTACTCCTGAGGTTAGAGAAAACATTTCCAGTCTGTGAGACTGACCTCAGCGTACGCACACAGATCGAGGAGCTACCTATGCTCCCGGAGTTTCCATCCGCTGCGCGAATTTCTGAGTATGTGTGCGACTTGGAGTACTTATTTTCGAGGATGAATGTGGGCTCCTACGGAGCCACTGAGCCCCACCTGTGGCTCATGAGTAAGATCCCCCAGCGTACGTGGGATGATTGCCGCTCCACCTCTGAGAGGAAGAGCAGGACCCACTCGTATGATACACTGGTGGATCTCTTGATTGAGCTAGCTCTTGAGAGAGAGAACGACTCCCACATGGAGAAGTTCCTCAAGAAGCATTTGGGACGAGGTGGTACCCCTACCCCTGAACGTGGCGAAGGGAAGGGGCATAAAAATCCCACTAACACCAACCAGGGAGGCGGTAAAGGGAGGGGCAACCTACGTGCCATGAACGAGGTTCCAACTGATGCAGGCACACCCCCCCTGTTTTACTGCCGACCTGTCAATGACAAGGGGGGACCTTGTCATGCCTCTGACTGCGATCTCCGCAGTGGCTGTATGCTGCAGATAAAACGTCAGCAGCATACTAAAGATGGGAAAACTGTGACCCATCAGGACCACTTCAGGTGTACCATCACCTGTGGTTACTGTGGCAAACGTCGTCACTATGAGGACGAATGCCACATCAAGAAACGCGAGAGTGACAAACTCAAGCGTCAGGAGGCGGAGCGCCAGAAGACCCCGACGCCCGCCAGAAATCCCCCGAATGGGGATAAAGGTAAAGGAGGTGGCAAGGGGGGTGGCAAAACTGGACCCCCTAACCCCCAGAGGCGCTCATCAGCGCCCGTTGCTACACCTACTCCTGCTGCCACACCCGCTCCTGCCGCAGGTGTCCCCCAGAAGCGCCCCCAAGGGGATAACGCTACCCCTGAGGGGAATAATTCTAAGAAGAGGCGCTTGGCCTGGATGGCCAAGTCCCTCATGGCTGCAGGAGTGGATGTGAAATTCCCTGATGAGGAATAGGGGGGCGGCTCCGAAGAGGAGGACTTGGTTTTCTGGATCCTCGTGAAAATCGGGGATCAGGTTTTTCGAGCAGTGCTTGATACCGGTGCAACACTTTCCATAGTGGCCCGGCGCCTGCTTAAAACTTTCAGGAAGACTAAGACTGTGGCCATAAGAGTAGGGGATGGGCGTACCATCCATTCCATGGGGGGGGTCGATGTGACCATATGTCTGGGCGACGAAACCGTGACCCAACACTGCAGAGTGTTGGACACTGACGCCTTTGACATTGTCATTGGCACTGACTTTCTAAGAAGAAACCCCCAGGTTAAATTGCTGTCCCTACAGCGTCCTTACTCTTTGCACTGCGACTTTGGCAGTGGGCTATTCTCCGTTCCTTTGGAGCTGTCAGGACGAAAAGAGTCTGGGCTGCGCTACGCAGCCCAGACGAACTATCGTACTGAAAACTACCAACTGGCCCGTCATGTTCTCGAAAATGGACTGGCGGCCCTTCAGGTAAACCTGGATGAGATCCAGGTGGAATTGTTTGCGAGCCAACAACAGCACATCATGCAGTTGTACTGCTCGAAGCAAATGAACAATGCTTTCCGTTTCTTCTGGAAAGCAATGGGCCTAGCGTATGCTAACCCTCCCTTCTCCCTGCTCGCGAAGGTTCTAACCAAGATCGCTTATGAGGGAGGAAGGGTTGTTATGTGCACCCCTGACTGGGGTTGCTCTGGTGAACATGCTTACTGGCGCCGTATGCTTGACCGAATGACCGTGGGAAGAGTGCAACTCCCCGACGGCCCCATCTATGTGCCTGAGGACTCAGACTCAGCTATGCAGGCCCCTGAGCGGGCCAGTTTCCTGTCCATCATCAATGGATCTCTCAATCCTGTACCCCTGTGTGACCTGGACCAGGTGCTACTAAAAGAGGTCATGGCCGAAAATCGTGGCCTGACCCTTTATGATCTCAAAAATCGATCTCCTGAGCACCTATCTGCCACACTTACAGGGTGTGAGTCTCCTGATGACTATCTGGAACCTGCAGCTGTAAAAGAGGATGCTGACGACCAACTGTCTGAGATCGCCAGCACTATTCCCTCTGTTGATCCCAGCTGTGTTGACCTAAAACATAGTGCTTTCCTGGCCCAGCTGTTGCTAGAGGAGGTAGATCTAGAGTCAACCTCTGAACCCGCTTCCTCTGTTGGGAAACCAGTGCTACACATGCAGCCTGTGCACACCGGTGAACCCGTGGCCCGGAGTACTGATGCTCTGGCACGGCCTGCTGCTAATAACATGCCCTTGTCTGAGCATGACACGCAAGAACTCCGACGGCTGTTGTACCTGAAGGCCGAAGGTATTGAGCGCCAAGAGCGGCTGCAATACCTCAGACAGACCTGGAAATACTCCATCTGGTCTGAGGAGGACGATGAGTCCTATACGCTGCCTGATCCTGAGATACCTCTAGTGTACTCTCTACACTATGGGCAGCAATGTCCCCCTGAGTGGGACGATGGTACTGTACCTGCCGAAACTGCTGATCGGCATAAAAAGAAAGAACATGGAAAAAGCAACCTCCATGCTGAGGAGGATTTCCTTCATAAAGTCGAGAGTCTTAACCTTGACCCCCGCCTGAAGAAACTGCTTATAACCTATGAGGAGGTGTTCGGCGCCTTGCCGCCTCCCCTATCTTGCAAAAAACTGGTCCAGATGGACCTGAAATTGAAACCAGAATTTGAAAAGACGCGAGTGAGGCGTCGTCCCTATCCCGCTCCACAGGAACAGGTTGAAGAAATCGAGCGCCAGATCCAAGAATGCATTGATGCTGGCCTCGTTGAAGAGTACAAACATGGGGACTATCCCCATCACTGCAGCCCCTGTTTCCTTGTTGCTAAACCAGGGTCGACTGCCCTACGTCTTGTTGTAGACTATGGTGAGGCCAACAAGAAAACCCAGAACCACTCAGGGAGTATTCCTAACATGGAAAACACCCTGGAGCGTATTGCCAAATGCAGGTATAAGACCAAAATGGACAAACGCTCTGGTTTCTGGCAGGTTGACCTAACCGCCGCAGCTCAGGAGCTGCTTGCCTTTATAACCCCTAAGGGTCGTGTCTTCAAGTGGAAGGTTATGCCTTTCGGGGTGGCTAACGCCCCAGCGCTCTTCCAGGAGCTTATGAACAAAATTTTGTACATACTGAGGCGCAGGCCTCTAGTACAAGAGTTGATTTCTCGGGGTGCAGAAATGGAGGCTCACATCGACGACGTGAGTTTGGGTACTAATACCAAAGAGGACCATGTCCTTCTCCTCCGTGAATTCTTCACTGTCTGTCAAGAAAACCATCTCCGAATCAAACTCGAAAAATGCGAGTTTATGAAAGAGGAGATGGAGTATTTGGGTTTCGACGTGGGGTATGGCTGGTGGAAACCAGCCGCGTCTAAGATGCAGCCCCTACAGGACATGCAGATTCGCGATGACCCTAAGAAGGGTCTACACGATGTGAGGAGTTTTGTGGGCGCCTGCAATTTCTATCGGCGTCACATCCACAATTTTACTTACTCCTCTGCACCCCTCACTGACCTAATCAAGAAAACTACTCCCTGGAGGTGGACCTCCAGAGAGGAGGAGTGTTTCCAGGAATTGAAGAAGAAGATTGCCTCCTCCAACTGCCTGGGAGTGCCCCGCCCAGAGGGCGAGATAGTCCTGATCACTGATGCCAGTGATGTGGGGGGGGGGAGGTACGATCTATCAATGGCAGGAGCTTAAACCCGCTGAACTAACCCACTGCCATTATCGTACTACTGGACTGAACCGTGATGGTTCGTTGAAACATGACTATCCTACCAGTGAGTGGCGACTGGTGCCACTGGGACACTGGAATTGGAAATGGAACCAAGCGCGTTCCAACTACAGCACCTATCACCAGGAACTCCTGGCCGGTATGTTGGTGCTATCGTCAAAATCCCGACTCCTGGGGTCTAACCCTATTGTCTGGCTGTGTGACCAGGAGCCTGTGAAGTCTTTTTAGAAGGGCCCACCACCAGAAAAAGCGAAGCTAAAACGGTGGTGGACTTACCTGAGCCAGTTCAGGCTGACAGTGCATCATATCCCCGGGATTAAGAATGAACTGTCGGACTATATATCGCGCAACAACTTCGATGCGCTTATTGGTGAGAGCTCTGAGGCGCTCGCCAAAGAGGCTTTCCAGCGTATGGATGTCCAGCTTGACCTGTCCATGCGCACTGCTGGAATCCTGGAGGGTTGGAGTCTAACCGACTATCAGTCAGAGTATGAAGAAATTCTCCAAACCCTCAGCACTGGTCTCGCACCCCGTGTCATTGACGGGCACCAGTGGTATAAAAACAATCAGTACCTCTTCTACGAGGACCGAATTGTTGTGCCTGAGGCACGACTAGATGGGTGCCTACAATGGTCTCATCTCAGTTCTGGTCACACTGGCGCTAATCGCTCAGTGGACTTCTTCCGTGAGTGTTTCTACTCTAGTCTAACCCTGACTGAACTGAGGTCGCGTATGCAGACCATTGTGGATGCTTGTGGCTGTCATGCCAGCAAGCAGAGCGACAGTAGGGATAGGGGCCTGATCTCCAGCTTACCCATACCCTATTGTGCTAACTCTCTTCTCTACGTGGATTACATCCACGGCCTACCACGCTTTGGCGGCTATGATAGTTGCCTCGTGGTCACCTGTGGTCTGTCTCGCTTCACCCGTGTGTTCCCTTGCAATAAGAAAATCACAGGTGAGCAGACTGTAAAAATGTTGGTCGAACAATGGTTCGAACCCTATGGAGCACCTAAACAGGTGCACTCTGATGAAGATGTACGCATCCGCAGTGACACTGCGTGGTACAAACGAGTGCTAAATGCCCTCAACGTGGAGGTAACCACAGGTGTGCCCTACACTCACACGTCTAACCCTCTCTGTGAGAGACAGAACCCTGTGGTGGAACAAAACTTAAGAATCCTGATGAAACAGGAGCGCACCAAGGACTGGGTACGCCTAGTGCCCTGGGCAGTTCTGTCCATGAACTCACAGCGGAGCTCTTCTACGGGTTTCACCCCCCACGAACTGTTCCATGGAGGACGACCTGCTTGGTTCTTCAAAACCCCCTTCCCTGAGGACTTCAAGAGCCCCGTGGGAGATTGGCTGGAACACAAGCAGTCTCTGGCTAACCAGGCTGGTACTAACCTGAGGCACATTCGTGACCGTGAACAGAGCCGACGGAACCGCCTACGGCGACCTGCCAGCTTCAAGGTTGGTGACCTTGTTTTGGTACACCATTCACGCCTACCCTCCTGGCCACGTAACTGCCTACAGGACCCTTACTTTGGACCCTATCGTATCATCAGGATAGATGCATCCAGGATCCATGTCAGGTGCAGTCCACGTCTAGGTGGTGAACTGCTATGTGCTCCTAAGCAGTTGAGGCACTATCATTCCCCTGACGACTTGTCTTGGGATGAGTGGCGCCTCAGCGACAGTGAGATTGAACGTATAGACCTAGAGAACGCTGCCAGTCCAGAGGAGGCAGACGAACTCGAAGAGATGACTGCCGATGAGATGGCAGTCGATGGTTACTACGTGGTTGCAGGTATTGCTCGCCACGAGTATAAACAGGGCTGGAAATTCCTTACCCTGTGGGATGGCTATGGATTGTCCGAGGCGACCTGGGAACCTATGTCAGCCTTCATACAACCAGATGGGAGTATCAACCCCATCTTCCGCACTTACCTCGTTGAGAACAACGAGGGGCAGCTCCTAACCCGTGCTGAGACTATGTCCCAGCGTAAGAAGCGAAACTAATTACCCTGTGTCAGTCCACTGACCTTGTCTGTGCCCTGCAGACCCATGCCTATGGTTTCCAGCGTGAGCCAGGTGGCCGCTTATCAAGATTGCAGCCACCCAGCGAGTGTTTGCCTTGTTGACCATGTGTTGCATGGGTACTGCCCTAATGTAATGACCTTGGTGAGTTGCTGAGGCTCGCTGAGACGCTTGCCTCCAAGACTAAAGCTAGGGACTGAACCTTACCCTTACCTGCCATAGCGTATGTGTGAGTGTGCTAGTCCTAAGGTCCTGAGAGCAAGCCGCAGAAGTGGTGTCCTAATTATACCCAAGTCTGCGCCCTTGGTAAACCTGGAGGTTTGGCTTATTGATGCCACGGGGTACGCCCCGGGTCTCTTCTCCCCCAAGCGCCCAATTTCTGTGCTGGCGCAAAACCTTGGGGGAATACCCAGCGTGCTAATCCAGGTATTATTTTCCCTACCTATCTGTCTACTACAGGGAGGGGTGGCCAAAAGCTATGAAGGCATGCAAAACGCCGTTTTGCTATGTGGCCAAAACTCTGACCTAACCACTGCAACAGCCCACCAACCCCGCTAAAATTGCAGGAAAAGGGTGGGACAGTGACACAACCCCTACAGGTCCTACACACCCTACAGTGGCACCATCCTGGTGGGCGAGCACTGGGCAACTGGCTCTAGCCCCCACGCAGGACTACCACTCCTACACGCACACTCTACTGGGCGTTGCGAAGAGGAAGGTCTCATGGGTCCTAGCGACCCACCTGTGAAAGGACAAGAGAACACAGCGCTCCTAAGCAGCTCTGGCCTAACAGGGGACGCCACAACGCGTTTCCCCTGCTAGGGCTTGGAGGGAAGGGGTGCTCTCGTTGCGTGCACAGCGCAGATGTCGTTGAGGTCGAACTGCCCTCGCCAGTACTGGCTCAGGCACAGTGATTTGATTTGTGATCAGCGCCCCTGTTTTGCTGGGGCAGAAAAATGGTAGCCGCCGAAGGCAGCTGCTGCGTGCACCAATCACCCTTAACCTCTCCCACCTGTACAAAAGAGGCAGATGAAGGGGCGTTTGCGACTGTGGAACCAAGCCACACTCCAGGTATTATACCCTTCTCAGTGTGACCTATAATACGCTGTTCGCAAACACGCTGCAGATGCAGCTACCCCTGTCAAGCAAGCAAGCTTTAAGAAACTCCTCGGGTTCTCTTAAAGAACGTACCGAGGAGCCTCTGGGTAACCTAAACAAGGTTTACCGTGCGCAATTCGCGTGGCCCACCCTTTAATGCATCATGTGCACGCAGGGAAGGGAGGCTGAACCATTGACTCAACCAGGAGGTGAGCTCCTCCTGGGCTAACCTACCTTACTCACCATGCATCGTGTGAATGCCGCATTGAAACGAACACAAAACAAACCTAAGCGTTTTAAGCAACTCAACTTGAACGCCACGGCCGCACACGAACAAACGCTTACCTGTGAAGAAGGAAACAAGGGTGAATTAGGGATACAGGTGAAGCGACACAGCGTGTGGATGTCTCGATTAGGCACATGCATCGCGAGCACAGCGCATACTCTAACCCTACGTGCGCGCTGCGCGCTCCATTCGCATCACATACCTTTCATTCCTGCTTTCACCTGTGCAGAGCACGAGAGATGAACACCCGACCCCCCTACGAGCACAGCGTTGACAACCCTAACGTTTTGACGGAACAACCAACACGAACGCAATGCGTGAGTGTGAGGTGACACAGACATACCTGAGAGACGGGTTGTTGAACTGCTCGGTGGTGTAAACTGAATTTGAACGCTTTACTCTGAAGTTTATAAAAATTTTGATGCAACTGTGCAAAAATTTTCTTTAAAACTTTAAAAACTACGGCTCATACCTTCTTTTCCAAAAGCCGTTTTCGCTTGCGCAACCCTTTTCTTGGCGTCCGCTTCCTTTGCGCTTGTCTGCGACATTAAGTTATGTGCAAAAATGACGATTTCCCGCGTGGTTTCGTCGATTTTCAACGATTTCACTTACTAAATCGCAACCCCTTCCGCAAAACCGCAGGAATCACTCCCTGCTGGTTCCATTTTCTATTTTTTCCAGCTCCTGGGGGTTTGTGTCCTCCATTGGGAGTATTGCTCCGCCCTGGCCCTTGGTCAGGACGTATACTAAAACGCTGTTTATACAGCGATAGCCGTCCGCATTAGAGCGTTCGACTGTACCCTAGTGGGCAAGCACATTGGCTCTAAGGAGGGAGTCCTGGGTTCAAACCCCACTACCCCCAAACTTTTTCCAAAAGTTTTCGTCGCACGCCGGCGACTTTTGAGGAATGCCCCTTCGAAGGGACATCATTCACGGTACATTACACTGTTTTTCAAGGGTCCCTACAGTGTGATAGGCTTCTATGAAGTGATGAGAATGTTTTTGGTACGTTTGATGCATTTTTTGAGGTAATTTTGGGAATATTTGAGCCTTTTTCCTTGGTCCTACTAGCTTAGCTAACTAGTACTCCAGGGGGGAGTAAGAAAAAGTCACTGCCATGTCTTTCTTGGAGGGCTTGATCCTGGCTAAGCCCCCCTTAAAACCCTTTGTTGATGCTGAGACAAACTTAAGTGTTTTTATCTCTCTTTTGTTGCCTAAAGTACACTTTCTCAAAGTAACTAGGGTTGTGACCCTACCCCCCCCCCATGAGGTTCACCCCTACCACTCAACTGAGCGGAGGTACCTTCCTTCATGGAGGACATACCAAAATAAATCAGGCATTACATGCTTGTTGGCCTTGGAGGTTAAGCCTAAGTGGTCTCCCACCCCAAGACCCCTATACTCAATTGTTTCTACCACTTATTGTGGTCCTACTTTGTAACTGTTTCTGAATTCAGTTGCTTGGCCAAGTCATTTTCTGTGTGGTCCTGACATCTATGCCCCTCAGTCCTAACCAGCACCATTTCACCCAAAAGAGTGCACATGAAGTGCCTATTGCAACCTCTGAGGCTAGAGTCTGACCAATTTTCATATAAAAACTTTTGTATTATCCATTTGTGATTGAATCTATGTGCATATACCTGCTTTGTCTATCTGCAGCCCTTCTGTGTTACACTGGATTCCAAAACCAATCATTGATTCGATCCACATTCAGTCCTTGCTCTACTTGCTGCTTTGGTTTGGGGTTTTCAACTACAAAACCTGCAGGAATACATCAAAAGACCTAGGGCATAATTTAAGGACATCTTTCTTTCCCAATATGGAGTCTACCCTGGAGAAGATAGCCTCCTGTCGCTACAAGACCAAAATGGACAAGAGGAGCGGATTCTGGCAAGTGGACCTGACGCCCAACGCACAGGAACTACTGGCCTTCATCACCCCTCAGGGGAGGGTGTTCAAGTGGAAGGTCATGCCGTTTGGCGTGGCTAATGCACCTGCTCTATTCGGAGAGCTGATGAACAAGATCTTGTCCATCCTACGAAGGAGACCTAAGGTGCAGGAGCTCATATCCCGTGGTGCCCAGATGGAGGCTCACATCGATGATGTATGCCTCGGGACCAATACCCAGGAGGACCACCTAATCCTCTTGGGTGAGTTCTTTGCGGTCTGCCAGGAGAACCACACACGACTCAAGCTGGAGAAGTGTGAGTTCATGCAGGAGACCATGCAGTACCTGGGGTGTGATGTTGGCTATGGGTGGTGGACCCCAGCGGCCTCTAAGGCCAAACCCCTGATGGATGCCAAGGTACGACATGAAGACCCCAAGAAAGGACTTCATGATGTACGCAGTTTCATTGGGGCGTGCAACTTCTATCGCCGCCACATCTAAAACTTCACCTACACCAGCGCCGTTCTGACGGACTTGATGAAGAAGAGTACCCCTTGGCGCTGGGCCCCACAAGAGCAACAAGCGTTTGACGAGCTCAAAGACAAGGTAGCCAACGCTAAGTGCTTGGGCGTGCCTAGGGCACAAGGGGAGATTATCCTGGTGACCGACGCCAGCAATGTGGGCGGTGGTGGAACGTTGTTCCAACGGCAAGCACTAGAGAAGGAGGAGTTCGACTCGGCCATTTCCCAATGGGGGACGGAAGGTCTCAACCGAGATGGAACCCTCAAGCACAGCTACCCTGACGACAAGTGGTTCCTAGTACCTCTGGGCCACTGGAACTGGAAGTGGAACCAGGCCAGGGGGAACTACTCCACCTATGAGCAGGAATTGCTCGCGGGTAACCTGGTGCTATCCTCACAAGCACGACTGTTGGGGAGTAACCCTGTGGTCTGGCTGTGCGACCAAGAACCGGTCCGCAGTTTCTAGAAGGGCCCCCCACCTGAGAAGGCCAAGCTACGGCGCTGGTGGACCTACCTCAGTCAACTACGGCTGACGGTACACCATATCCAGGGAGTGAAGAACGAGTGTGCCGACTACATCAGCCGCAACAACTTCGACGCCCCGATTGGTGCCCGGTTTGAAGCGCTGGCTAAGGAGGCGTTCAGCCGTATGGACGTCCACTTGGACCTCAACGTGACGATGATACGCCCCCTGGATGGACTCCAACAATCGGAGTACCTGAAGGAGTTTGGGGATATCTACAAGCGGCTGGAGAAACGCCTTGAACCCCTCCTGGTCAACCAAGATTAGTGGAAGAGGGACAAGAGCTACCTCTGGCACGAGGACCGCATCGTGGTACCTAGTGACAGAGTCCCAACGCTGCTGAAGTGGACCCATGAGTCCAGCGGTCATGTGGGTGCTGACCGCACCCTGAGGCTGTTCAAGCAGTGGTTCCACACTACGTGGACTGACGACCAACTGCGGAAAACCCTCCAGCCTATCGTGGACAAGTGCCCGTGCAGGTCCTGTAAACCAGGGGATATCAGGGACAGAGGTCTCTACTCGACCCTGCCCATCCCTCACTGTGCTAACAGTGTTCTATACGTGGACTACACGGAGATGCCGAAGTTCGGGGGCTATGACTTCGCCCTCGTGGTAACCTGTGGGTTGACCAGGTTTACCAGGGTGTTCCCATGTACCAAGTACATTACCGGGGAGGAGACTATCAAGATACTCCTGGAGGAGTGGTTTTGTGTCTATGGGGCGCCCAAGGAGATCAACTCCGATGAGGACGTATGAGTACGCTCAGATACCGGTTGGTACAAGAGGGTCCTGAGATCCCTCAATGTCCAGGTGTCTACGGGGATTCCCTACTCACACACGAGCAACCCCCTATGTGAGCGACAGATCCGTGTCCTGAAGGAGAATGTACGGATATGGTGCAAAACTGAACGCACCAAAGACTGGGTGAGACTACTCCCCGTCATATCCTTGATGATGAACTCCCAAGAGAGTTCAGCTACTGGCTACTCGCCCCATGAGCTATTCCTAGGGCGCCCGGCATGGTTCCTACATGCCCCCTATCCAGAGGACACCCATTCTTCTGTGGGTGAAAGGGTCCAAGAGCAACAAGTGAAGGTGGACAAGGCCAAGGCTATGCTCCAGAGAGTGAGGGAGCGTCAGTGGAACAAGAAGAACAAGCACCGAGTACCGGCCACCTACCAAGAGGGGGACTGGGTGCTGGTGCACCACAGTCGACTACCCGCCTGGCCACGCTCTACCAGCGATGACCCATGCTTGGGGCCGTACAAGATTCTATCAGTGGATGGACACCGTATCACCGTGCGGTGTTCTCCCCGTCTAGGGGGGACCCTGGTGTGCGCTGCTCAACACTTGAAGCGCTACTATGATCCTGAAGACCTCTGTGGGGAGGAGTGGGAGCTGAACGACGAGGAAATCGCCGCTCTGGACCTACAAGGGGCTGCCAGCCCTATGGAAGTTGAAGGTGAACTCCCCGACATGAACGCCGAGGAGATGGCTAAGGAGGGCTTCTACCTGGTGAAGTCTGTCCTACGCCACCGCTATCGCCAGAGTTGGCGCTTCCTCACCCTCTGGGAAGCGTTCGGAGTCGAAGAGGCCACCTGGGAGCCCTTCTCTGCGTTTGTTCTACCTGAGGGACGCCTAAACTCAGTTCTGGTTGACTACTTGTCCCAGAACAACCTTGGTGAGTTGCTGAGGCTCGCTGAGACGCTTGCCTCCAAGACTAAAGCTAGGGACTGAACCTTACCCTTACCTGCCTAAGCGTATGTGTGAGTGTGCTATTCCTAAGGTCCTGAGAGCAAGCCGCAGAAGTGGTGTCCTAAATATACCTAAGTCTGCACGCTTGCTAAACCTGGAGGGTTGGCTTATTGATGCCACGGGGTACGCCCCGGGTCTCTTCTCCCCCAAGCGCCCAATTTCTGTGCTGGCGCAAAACCTTTGGGGAATACCCAGCGTACTAATCCAGGTATTGTTTTCCCTACCTATCTGTCTACTACAGGGAGGGGTGGCCAAAAGCTATGAAGGCATGAAAACGCCGTTTTGCTAAGTGGCCAAAACACTAACCTAACCACTGCCACAGCCCACCAACCCTGCTAAAATTGCAGGAAACGGGTGGGACAGTGACACACGCACTACAGGTCCTACACACCCTACAGTGGCACCATCCTGGTGGGCGAGCACTTCTGCAACTGGCTCAAGCCCCCACTCAGGACTACCACTCCTACACGCACACTCTACTGGGTGTTGTTGAAGAACATGTCGTGGGTCCTAACGACCCTCCTGTGAAGAAGACAAGAGGACACAGCGCTGCTAAGCAACTGTGGCCTAACAGGGAACGCCACAACGCGTTTCCCCTGCTAGGGCTTGGAGGGAAGAGGTGCTCTTTTTGCGTGCACGGCGCAGATGTCGATGGAGTCGGACTCCCTGCTCTGCCACAGGCAGAGGCGGAGTTATTTGTTTGTGTGATCTGCGCCCTTGTTTGGCAGGGCAGGAAAAAAATGGTATGCTGCTGCACCAATCACCCTACCTGCCCACCTGTAAAGCAAAGGCAAATGAAGGGGTGTTTGCGGCGGAGGAACCAAGCCACACTCCACGTATTATACGCTTCTCAGTGTGACCTATAATACACTGTCCGCAAACACGCCCTGTCAAGCAAGCAAGCGTTAAGAGACTCCTCAGGTTCTCTTAAAGAACGTATCGGGGAGCCCCTGGGTAACCTAAACAAGGTTTACCGTGCGCACTTCGCGTGGCCTACCCTTTAATGCGTGTGTGAATGCACGAGCATGCACGAGTATCTTGGGCAAACCTGCCCATCTTACCCACAATCGCGGACTCCACCCGGGGGTGGCCCCTCCTGGGCTTACTCACCTTACCTACCGCTGGAGAGAGAGAGCAAGTGGGGCGCAAGCGAAAAACGGCGCTATGCACTTGTGTGTATGTCTAATCACCCTGATCTGACCTCTAATCATCTGCAATCTTTCTAATCAATCCCTCTATCGCGTTCTATCGTTGTTAGCGCTGCTACAAGACTCGTTCGCGGAGACATGAGATGAGCAATGTGTATGCTGCACACGAGACGAGCATACCTGTAGTTTATACCTGATTCATTGAAGTCTTTTCGTTGATTTTTGAATTCTTGGATTTTTGATTCATCTATCAGTGTGGGTGGAATCTGTATGTTTATTCATTAATGTGTGTCTCGTCATTTTCAAGACTACGTGAGACATACGTTTATAATTCCATGATTTCTGCATTTTCCGGCGCTTCGCTAGGAGCCGCTCCTGCGCGCCGCCTTTTTATAAGTAGGACTTTCTTGATTTAAAAAATCTAGAGATGACTATAATTTTTATAAAAATGTGCTTCTGATGCACAATTGGATTCTGCTCAGGTGTGTTGTCTTAGAAAAACTCTAGGCCGTCATTTGACGGATTTAGGTGTTGTCGCTTCGCGTTTGCGTGGATTCGTCCATAATTCTCCCATTCCTGTCTCTGCAGATATCCTCGCGAAAGCGTCGCTGAGTAGGCCGTGTTTGGGCCGAGAAGCAGCCGCCAGGAGACTGAGCAGAAGCCAAGACCCCACCAAGGGGCAATTTTAATTTTTTTAACAACTCCCTTCACCCTGAGACAGGTCACAGGTCGCCAGCAGGTTTACGAGAACCCATGCGAGTGTGTATATTGTGTCTTGCGTAGGGTTTATGTCGCGCTGCGTCTTGGAGGGAGAGATGCACATGCACATGTTTATGGCATGCTCCCAAACTAACCCAGCCAAGCCACAGGAACCCCGGCAGCACCATGAGCGCTGAGTTTTCTGTAGGAAATGTTACAAACAGAGCAGCAAAAGAGCGCCAGCCATGGTGAGCGCCCATTTTTCTGTGTGAGGGGAACTATAGGTATTTTAAAGTAGATGTGGAAACCAAGGAAAGGCCAAGAAAAAAATTCCTTTTTCCTGAAAATGCGAGAGTTTTGGCCACCACAGCACAAGGGGGGAGTAAGAAAAAGTGTTTTTCCAATGCTTTGAGGCATACTCTAGTTGTATTACAGATGCACTGAGCATCCAGGCATTTCTATCTTAGTATTGGCCCCACCAAAAGTGGTGATAACACATTTTGACCTATGGAACCAAACACTAAAACAGGATGTGGTGTGGACCCCTTTATCCCCTTTCAATGTGAGGCAAATCATCTTTTCCTGAGTTGACTGAGAACTGACATATCCAGGGCAGAGCCTATGAATTTATCTATGCTTTTCCATGAATTCTTAGCTGTCCTAGTGGTATGCACCCTAGGAGGCTGGGCACCTCTTTTTGAGAGGTCCTGGGTTCAATTCCCGGTCAGCCTAGCTAAGTAGGATGATCCCATGTGACATGGCAGTGACCTCATCCCCACATGCCCTGCCACCTCAGCACATATGGGACCCAAAAACAGAGAGTGCACATCTCCTGAGATGGCACTATGGAGATAGAGTGACCATGGGGCAGTTTTCCAACTCTTTTCCAAAACATTTCAGCTATCTTTGTGAATATGCAATCCGATTTGACCTGAGTTGCAGTTTCTGTGAATATCCTTTCATCTTTCACTGTTTACACTGCAGCCCTTCATGCTTTGATCCTGATTCTCTTCTAGTTGCATATCTCTGGCTTGGGCTATCCTGGATTGATTGCATTTCAGCAAACAAAAGCTTTTCATCTTCAAAAACAAGCAGCAGGAAACCCTACACCAGCAGCAAGCAGCGGGAGAGGCAAAAACACAGTGTTGAAACCACTATAAACTTTTCTCCTAGATCACTAGAGCCATAGGGCTCCACGTCAACCATTGCCCTCAGGGCTGTCAGCCCCAGCGGGTCCAGCTCGGCTCTTGTAGAATTCGCCACGTGGCTGTAGGGCGGCTGGGCCGTTCTCGGTACGAAAGGGCTTCTAGGTATCACAGCAGGGGTCGGCATCGGTCGGCTCCTCAGGCTCCCCAGGGTGTTTGTCAGCCCTGCCACGAGGTGGTTGGCCTGTACTCGATGGGGTGACATTCCAACCGTGGTAGGTGACGCTTGCAGCGTTATCAGGGGCTCCAAATTTTCTCGAATCTCTTGAGTGAGGTCGCCAACAATTTTAGAGGTGGCTCCGCGGAGCACCTCGTTGATCTCCGACCGCGTTAGGGACTTGTTGGAGGATCTCCCCGATCCTCTACTCCTGCCCCCGCATGACTCAGGTCCTCTCCTCAACCGACTCAGGGTTGCATACCCAGGGGCATCCACATAGGCTCCCGTTGCGGGTAGAGGATGGTGATAGTCAGCAGCATACCATCGCGGCGCATAACTGGAGGTCACCGGCTCACTGGTAGTAGTTGCCTCTGGAAACACAGTGGTAGGTGGGTTCACACCATAGGCAGGGTAGGTAGGCATACCAGTAAAGCCTATGCCCTCAGCCATAGGCGGGTTGGTTATGGGTGTGGATGTTGCAGCGGCTGGGTCTGGAGTTGGGAGTGTGGTGGTTATAGGGGAGGGTGATGCGTGGAGGCCAAAAGCGCTTGGTGCGCCTTCGAAGGTAGGATCATTCGTCAGGTCGTGCCCTTGGTCTGCTCCTTCGTCTGCTATGCTTTCTCCAGCATCCTTCTCGCTCTCTCTCTTTCTCTTCACAGGATGGGTGTCCCCCTCCTCGACTGAGAGGGCCTGGAAGGCCGACTGAAGTCCTTCCAACGAACCCTGAAGGGCGGCAGTGTAAACAGTGAAAGATGTAAGAATATTCACAGAAACTGCAACTCAGGGCAAATCGGATTGCATATTCACAAAGATAGTTGAAATGTTTTGGAAAAAGAGTTGGAAAACTGCCCCATAGTCACTCAATCTCGATAGTGCCATCTCAGGAGATGTGCACTCTTTGTTTTGGGTCCCATATATGCTGAGCTGGCAGGGCATGTGGTGATGAAGTCACTGCCATGTCACATGGGATATTCGTACTTAGCTAGGCTGACCGGGAATTGAACCCAGGACCTCTCAAAAAGAGGTGCCCCAGCCCCCTAGGGTGCATACCACTAGGATAGCTAAGAATTCATGAGAAAACATAGATAAATTCAGAGGCTCTGCCCTGGATATGTCAGTTCTCAGTCAACTCAGGAAAAGATGTTTTAGTGCATATAGCTTGGGGATAAAGGGGTCCACACCACATCCTGATTTAGTGTTTGGTTCCATAGGTCAAAATGTGTTATCACCACTTTTGGTTGGGCCAATACTAAGATAGAAATGCCTGTGTGCTTAGAGCACCTCTAATACAACTAAAGTAAACCCAAAGCATTGGAAAAGCACTTTTTCTTACTATGTCTTCTGGATGAGCGTCGAGCAAAGTGCTATTGCCCGGCGCTTCCCATATCTAATCCTCCACGACAATACCTATCAAAGCAATAGGTATAACCTCAACATTGGCCTCTTCGTGGGGGTCAACAACTATGGGCAGTCAGTGCTCATGGGCCAAGCCATTGTCGTGGGCGAAAAAACTAGCGACTTTGAGTACCAGTTTACCCATTGGTTGGCAGCCGTGGGCATCGCGCGCGTGGTCATGTTCACGGATGCATGTGTGAAGGCTTCGGGGGCCGTTGCCACCGTTTTCCCCAATGCCAAGCACTTCGGGTGTTACTGGCACATTGCCAAGAACGTGGCCAAGAACCTGAAAGGCGTTCTTGGCCACAACACTTTCACTAAATTGGTCCGCCTCATGGCCCGTGCACACCGCCAAGTCTCCATTGTTGTCTTTGAGGACATGTGGAATGTTGAAATTCTTGGGGACCCAATCTCTTCAAGTGGACATACATATTTGAGTGCTACGTGGGGGGGGGGGCAGGGTGCGACGCTGGGCACGCTGTTTTCGGGTGGGTGTGTTCACACGTGGGATTGTGTCCACACAATGGGTGGAGGGCATCCATAGGTGGGCAAAGGAGTGAAGCGGTACCCAGAACCTAGGGCCCATGGCCCGGAGGCCTGTGAGCCGTCACACCTGTTATGGCCCATGGCCCGGAGGCCTGTGAGCCGTCACTCCCGTGCGGAAGCCGTTGACACCGGCTGTCAACGGGATATCCCTGTTCTCTAACCTGCGAAATCTGGAATCCGATTTCTAACCATTAAGTCGATGTGGAATTACCATAATTTTACTATCTTGGTCGATTTGCGGTTAGAAATCGGTGAAATACCCGATTTCTACCGCGATTTCCAATTGTCGTGAAATCGCCGCAGTCGCGCCGCCTGTCGTCGCCTGTTCCGTGGACTGCATTAGATAATTCTGTAGAACGATCTTTCTTGAAGTCAAGACTGAAACAGTCTTCGAGTGATCCGAAATGTTTTCCTTGATATAACGGATCGCGTCCCAGATTTTCCCCAGAAAATCTGGGCAGCCGAAGGCGCTTTGAACCCCCAAGTGGAATAACAAGGGCTACGAGCGTTCAAGCGCCCAAGGACCAACTAAGGTGCCTCATAGGCACTGTGTATGAGGTTTTGCCCCCCATAGTCATAGGATGAGGCCAAAGGATCCCAACTCCATAGGCCCAAAGGGTTATTTATTTTGAGTGTTCTCCAAGAAGTGCGCTTTTTCACGTACTTGGCGTCCAAGTACGTGTAGGAGTATGTTGAGTTGGCGTTTTCTCCCTCTTTGCTTGCCTCTACATCCGGGGCATATCACTTGTCTTCCCCGGATAGTGCATATATGATCTCCATATATATATATTGGCAATATATTTTGCGTGCATGCTAAAATTCGGCTTTCCGAAAGGAGGTCGATTTTCGACCAAAGCACTTGCATGCGTGTTAAGGGACCAAAGTTACATTAGAATATAGGCATACTTTGATTCTAGGCCACTAGGTTGGGTGTAGAAGGCGTGGGTAGGGTTGCATGCCATATTTGGTGTCATATCGCGTGCCCATTTGGCGGGTGCACCATTCCGAGACTAACCCGCCAATGGACCCCATATCGCACGAGGCCCTTCACTGTACTCCCAACCAACACTCGCAAGCCTAACCTTCGTGAAGGGACGCTTGTGGAGCGCTCCAGAAGCGATGCGTTGCGAGCAAGGTGTGTTTTTTTGCAATATTCCATTTTTGCATGTGCCCACTTGGGAGGCAGCGCGCGCGACCTTCCAAAGCGCCCCAAGTGGAGCACATATGTGGAATCGAAGGTCATTGGTGTCAAGTCATTGTGTTTAAAAGGATTGGTCGATAACTCAATCCAAGCGGAAGATATTATAATATATTTGTGTAGTTCTCCAGGCACTTTTGCGTGTTTTTTCGCCAATATTGCTGTTTTTTGCCCGTCATGATGTCAAGTGGCAACCGTGTATCTCAACGTTGTGCCCAATTGACATCATGACCCAAGTATGTTATGAGGGTACCTACTTCGGTGCCCAACATATCTTGGACCCGGCGAACAACTCCCCTTGGGCTTGGCGTACCGTGGCCGCCATGTTGGCGATTTGGGACCATCCCAAATCATGGGCTCAGTTGGCGACCCTGCCATTCCCAAAACCGGAGGGGTTGGGCGACGCCCAAAAGATATGTTGGACGCATATGACTCGATACCAATCCTATGGCACACTCCGGTCCAAGTCGGGCATGTGCCCCATTTGCCCCAACCTTGAGTGTGCGCCATTTTGAGCAATTTTCCACATTTTCTGTCCGCCGTGCACCATGTTCAGCCTCCTCGTGCACGCCGGACGCATGGACCAATGGACCATATATCACATGTCTGATATGGACATTGGTCCCCATGGCTCGCACACCACGTGGGCGAGGCGGAGCAACCTTCGTCAAGGTGCTAGCCCAAAGTGAGTGTGGACAATTTTGCCATTTTGGCATTTGTGGACCCAATTGGGATTGTCACCACGCCGAGTGGCATGGAGATCTCTCAGAGCCAAGTGCATGGGAGTCTCCGTTGGACTCCCGGTGGATCGCGTATGGAATGGCGGATCCAATCTCCAAGCCGGCGTGGAGATATACTATTGGGAGCACCCCCGAATTTTGGCTCATTTTGAGTAGCCAAAATGACCCCCTTTTGGGACCCCAATTTCACCCCCCCGTGTGGTCAATTGGCGGCCCCATATCTCTATGCTCACACGGAGCCCGGACCTAATTCCAAGTTGTACACTCAGATATAAGTCCTAGGTCCTGCCTTCTATCCTGTGAGCCATTGGCCTTCCCCTGGCCGGGCGAGCCACGCGTGAGAATGATGCCAATTTTGGTGATTTTGGCATCATGACCCCACTTGACAAACCAGTGGTGCCCTGATGCCGGGACCTCAGAGGGAACCAGGTTGGGTGAGGGCTCCAGGGAGTTCGTAATCGAAGGGCATAGGGTCAGTTGCCTCGTTCCTACCTCTGGCGGGTCCGGACGAGGGGTCAATTTTGGAGATTTTTGAGCTAATATCAGTTTGGGCTGAAACAGCCCATTTTCAGCTACCAACTCCTAGGGGATAATGGCGGGGCCATATCTCTGGCTCAGAGAGGAGTGGGGACCTGCCGTTAAGGGAGCATAGGGAGCCACTGTCGGTTGGCCTTGGAGCTGCTTCGTTCCCAGGAGCTCGCCTGTGGCTGGGCGGAACACCTCCCCTTTTGGCAGGGTTTCAGGGTCCGGACTGAGCAGGGCATGGGTTGTGTTTGAGCCCCCGCCCCCACCAGCCACTGAGAGGGTCGGACCTGGGATTGGGATACGAGCTGGGACTGAGTGTTTTTTGTCCTGTGATGCCCTTACCCCAGTCCAGTCTTAACCCCATGTGTACATATCCTGATGTGTTGCTGTACATACTTTTGTTCCCTTGTTTCAGAGTGGCAAGGATCCTGAAACGCTTTGTCACATGACACGAGCGTATTGATGCCCCTGTGAGCGCAGTGCTTTGCCTGCCTGCTTGCTTGTGCGTGTCACCGCAGCGTCCCGTGGCCAGGCCCCCCACGGGAACGCGTCAAAAGCGTTTCACCGCCGCGGGGTTACCCAGCCCCCGCGTGCCACTCGGGGCCTTCGAGGGGTACGAGCAGCACCTCAACCCCGAGGACTCCAAGACCATCACGGGGCCCGCAGCGCCGCTCAGAGCATCGCCCTGAGCTACCACGGAAGCGCCGCGACCGTGAAGGAGGTGGACTGACCAGGACTCCCTCATCAGCGAGTCCCATCGGCCGACCAGCAAGGCCGCACACCCAGCTTCACCAGCCGCGTCAACCACCTCCACAACCACCGGCCGACCAGCACCGGCCGCACTCCCAGTCCAGTGCTACATCACCCACCTCAACAACCATCCCAGGACCACTCCATCGAGGGGAACGATGGTGAATTGGGATGAGGCGGGCAAGACGTGGCCGCAGCCCCACCCCCATGCGGCGGGCCTACTGCGTGGGTTGCTGTGGGGGCAGCACTACCGCCACAGCAATCCCCAGTGCGAAGGCGGCATGCCCGGGAGCTTCGAGCTCCGCGAGGACATGGGCGAGGACCGCCTGCGGGCAGTGGAGGAATGGCTGCGGGCGGAAGGGTATGCGTACCGCTTCCGCCGCAAGCACTGGAGGGTCTGGACCCGCCCAGACAGGCCCGGCGAAGGGGTGCGCCCCGACGGGATTGAGGAGGACGAGAAGCCCAACGAGTACCCGTCGGGCGCCTCGATCAACGTCTCCATGTGGGACATGATCGAGAAGGAGTTCCCGGAGCTGGGGAACCCGCGCACGCTGCAGGGCAGCAGCAGCAGCAGTGCGTCTCCTGGCGAGGAGAAGCGTTCCGCCGGGGACAGGAAGCGGAACAGGAAGTGGCGGGAGTACCAGGAGTCCCTGGCCGCCGAAGCCGCCCAAGGCGCCAGGGGCGGAACCCCAGCCCACAGCCCCCAACGGGCCAGTGGCGGTCAGCAGCCCGGCCACACTACCCTTGGCGACTTCCTGCAAGTCGCCAAGCATGCCAAGGCCAAGCCCCGTCAGCTGCCCCTGAGGAAGTCAGGCCCCAGCAGCGATGTGGAGTCAGCCCACCGCGGGAGGATGCCGGCCGACCAGGCCAGCTCCAGCAGCAGCGTCGCTCCCGACCAAAGGGACGTGGCGCGCGCCTGTGAGCGCGCCTGTGGGGTGCCCTGCAACCTTCGGGTTGCCCGGCAACGGGCCACGCAGCAGAAAGCTGCCGTGGAGGGCGCTGTCGGCATCGCCCAGCAGGAGGCTGCGGAGTGGGAGCATGGCATGGCCACTCACGACTCGACCGTGGCGGCCATTGCGGCCGAACTCACGGCCGGAGCCGCCCATGAGGCAGCGAATGCCCAGGTCAAGGGTGAGGTGGCGGCAGCCGCCGAGGAAGCCCGCCTGACGCAGGAGGCCATTGCCTGCAAGGAGGCCGAGGTGAAGGCGCTGGAAGAGGCGCTTGCCCAAGAGAGGGCAAAGAAGGAGGCGGAGGAAAGGGCCCACGCCGAAGCAACGGCCAAGGCCCAGGCGGACGCCGCCAAGAAGGACGCCATCGAGGCCGCGCGACGGAAGGTCGCTGAGGAGAGGGCCAAGACGGAGGCGGAGCTGGCGACGCTGGAAGCGGAGAAGGCTCGGCTGCAGCAGGCCCGGGAAGCCGAGGCGGCTCGTGCCCGGGAGGAGGCCGAAGGGCGAGCTGCCGCAGCCACGGCCGCCGCAATGGCAGAGGCGAAGGCCGAGCTCCGCCGCGAAACTCCCCCGGGAGGATCCCGAGTGGAGACCCTTCGAAAGCTTTTCGAAGGGGGCGCCTCCTCCAAAATGGCGCTGGATCCTGAGGAGGTGGACACGGGCAGCAGTGGGAGCAGTGGCCCCACTGCCTACCGATGGAGGAAGGATAAGGGGAAGACCCCCGAGAGGTCACGGAGGCCAGCGGGCGGACACCCCCACGACAGTGACCCCTTCTTCACGGCCAGCGACGGGGATGAACGAGGCCGCCGACATCGCCGAGGAGTGGCTGGCAGAGGAGGCGGAGACGTCCCCATGGAACCGGAAGGTGAGGATGAGGATCTCCCTCCTCCTTACCGGAGCTCGGAGTCTTCCGAGACCGAGACGCCTAGGTGGGGCGACATGGACGAGGATGACGACATGGACTTCGACTACACGAAGAAGCCCCCATCCTCGGACCCACCGAGGTGACCCGGCGGAGACCCACCGGGACCCCCTGGCGGAGGACCATCAGGACCCCCACGGGGACGCCCACCAAGTGGACCCCCTGGAGGCGGACCACCGGGCGGGGGAGGACCCCCTGGACCGGGCGGACCCGGCGGGGGCCCTCCTGGAGGACCCCCTGGGGATCCCGACGACCCACCAGGGAACGGCGACCCGGATACCACCTGGCGGTGGATTGTCCACCTCCGCAGGAGGGTCCAGTCCCTCGAGCGCGAGGTAGATACGGGCAAGGGCGAGATGACTCGCATCGCCAGGGTCGCCGCGCGCGCACAGAAGGAGCTGGACATCGCCAAGATCGAGATGGTCAAGTGCTCCAAGGTCGCCACCGCCACCCAGAGGGAGCTGGACATCGCCAAGCGCGAGCCCAGGCAGCTGAACAAGGTCATCAGCGGCCTGCAACAGAGGTTGGACGTGCTGGAAGGCCGGGGGAGCGTCAGCTGCGACCACCCACCCCTGGAGTCTGGCTCGTCGGACGACGGCTGGGGACCAGGACCAGGTCCAGGCAGACCCCACGCCCCCGGCGGAGCCCCCAGGAGTCGCCCCAGCGCCAGTGCCCCTTCTCTCAGCGCCCCCTCTCACCACAGCGCGGGCCGCTGCAACGAGCGCGTGCCGCCCGGCAGTGGCAGTGAGGATTGGCGTGATGTGTGGCTCAGCGCGGAGTACCGCAACCGCCGTGCTCCACCGCGGACACCGGTACGCCCCCGACGCCCCGCACCAGCCCCGGAGCCAATCCCAATGGCTGGTGGACGTTATGGTGGACTCAGGGATGAGGTCCCCAGAGGAGACGTGGAGTGGGATGTCGGCGGAGGTGAGGACCCCGACCTGGACCTGGAGGAGTTCGACATTTCCCCGCCGCGTGGTGTACGACGGGAGGCCGCTGAACGCAGCTGCCGGCGCCATGATGAGGAGGCGTACATGGAAGGAGTACGGCGTGAACATCTAGGTTCAGCGTACATGGAGGAACCACGGCGTAGCCACGCGGATACCGGGGAGGAGATGGAAGTGGCGGCCGTGGGAGTCCGTCGGAGAGGCCGATGGGAACCTCGGTCGACCTCTCGGCCGGCGTTCATGGTCTCTAAGGCCGCGGATGCCGCCGTGTGGGAAGACCTGAAGGACATCAAGCCCCCCATGTACGATGGCAACCCCCTCAACCTCGACCGCTTCTTGGAGAAACTGGACGATTGGGGGGTGACCGTCACTGAGGACATGGATCCCGCAGATGCGGAGAAATACGTCTTCAGACGGTTCAGGTACCGCCTGCCGGAATTGCTCCAAGAGCTATACTTCGTGGGGACCAAGGAGGGGAAAATCAAGACCCTCAAGGAAGCCAAGAAGTGGCTCAACGAGCAGGAGCGGGTGGACGCTCCGCAGGTGGCTGCCAAGCGGTGGAAGTCCATCAAGCTTCAGCATGATGGACGGGAGATCCGCCTGCGGGACTGGCGAGACTTCCGAGGGCAATACACCCTCTTCCGCCGCAACGTGGAGGACTGGAACGAGGGTGACGAGCAGGCTCGCCTGCTCTCCATGCTGCCGGAAGCATGGATGAAGAGGGTCACCAAGGAGGAAGCCAAGAGGGCCAAGTCCAACCACACCGTCAAGATGATGCTCCCCAAAGAGTATCATACGAACGTGGTGGCTTGGACGAGGAAGAACGTGGCCCGGGATGTCAAACGGCACTCCCTGCGGAACGCTCTCCTCATCACCGTCTCGGGCGATCGCGAGAAGACCGCGTTGTGGCGCCTTGACGAGTGTGACGTGAGCGGCCAGACCATCCGTCTGCAGGCCATCCCGGCGCGGATGAGCTGCGACGAGATCCTGGAGTGGGTTGGAGAGGAAGTACTCAAGGAGTACCGGAACCTCCACCACACCTGCGGGTTGAGGCCCGGCGACCGCGACGTCAACTACGTTGGCGAGGGGCCTGGCGGGGAAGCTGCCATGGACCCAGCGGGAGCCGATGGCGATGAAGCTCTCGTCGACGATGACGACGACGATGAGCCCGCCGAGATGGCCGTTTGTGCCTTCGTGGCCCACAACCTGAACGCGGGGAGCAACCGGGGAAGCTGGAAGCCCCTGCAGCCGGGTTGGAAGAAGAAGGAGAAGAGGGACCCCCGCCGCATTGGCGACCCTCCGCTGTCCTTTGGGGAGTTCATACGACCTCACCCTCAGGGCTGTTTCGTGTGTTATGGGAGGAAGAAAGGCTTCAACCATGACCACCGAACATGCCCCATCCACCAGGCCGACACGGAGGCCTACAAGAAGGCGCACGGGTCGAAGAAGCGTGCGCCCGCGGGTATCCGGGAAGCGAAAGTGGAGGTGGACAAGGACGAGCTCTCCAAGCTGATGTCGGTGGGGACCGAGTTGGCCAAGGAGATCCAGGAGATCAAGAGGAACTGGGTCACCGGGTCGGACAACAAGAACAAGGAGAACAACGAGAACGACAATAACAAGGACAAGGACAAGAAGCCTAGGAATAGGGGAAGGAAGAAGGGTGTCAACGACGTTGCCGCGGAGGAAAAGTACCCCTACTACCACTACCGACGCCCCCTAGCGGAGCCCCTGCAGCCAAGGGCCCCAGCTAGGGCGGTCGCAGGATGGTGTCGTGGGAAGCGCCACACCATCCCCGTCGGGAAACGATAAGCACAAAGGGACTGCCGCGGGCGGAAGGCCCGGTCAGGCACCCAGTCGCGGTGGCGGGGTGAGGGCAAGTGAAGGCACGAACCCTTGCACCCGTCCATCCTTCGCGACGAAAAATGTATTCCATGTGCTTCAACATCTATCCGAGAGTATCGGAGGATCACCCGGACCGCAGCTGGATGCTGCAGATGGGCAGCCTGAGCCCATTGTTCACGACCTGCACCAGTCGCTTGTTGAGCTTCTGGAACGGCCGGAGATCCTGAGCTTGCACGCCGTGCGCCGAGTGGGGCGTGAGCGGCAGTTGCACCTTAAGGTCCGTGCCTTATGCCGGGAAGTGGAAAAGGTCTTCGACGTGTTGGTCGACACGGGAGCACAGGTCAGCTTGGTCAAGGCTGGCCTACTTCCGCCAGAGTGTTTGACCGACAGTCGGAAACCTGTCAGGCTGAAGGTGGCGAACGGCCAGTACATGGTGGGAGGCACGAAGGAAGCGGCCATTGGGCTGCAGTTCGTGAACCATCGTGAGCTGAGCCGCCCAGACCTCGGCAAGGAAATCCTCCTGCAAGGTCGCTTCTACGAGGCCGAGATGGACTGGGACATGATCGTTGGGTACGACTTCATGATGGAGACGGACTCCGGCGTTCTCCCGGCCCAGGCCTCCATGACCCTGTACCAGGACGACCAGCTCTCGTGGCTTTCGTCACCTGAGCACCATGTGGAATGCCAATGGATCCACCCGGAACGCAATCAACTCGAAGTGGCCGCGCTGGGCACTGAGCCAACTGGGCCAGCAAACCAGGAGTACGGCGTAATGCCGGAAGTGGCAAACCGAGTAGTTGCGGACCTGGGAGCTTCGAATCTGGCCCTGGATGCGTTCTCTTCAGGAACCTCCGCCCATCTTCGGGTTTGTCAGAAGTACTGGATCGCCCAGGACTCTGCGTGGAAGAAGCACTGGGATCCGCATCATGGCTTGATGTGGATCCATTGCCCCTGATGGGACATTCCAAGGGCGGTAGCGAAGATTCGCAAAGACCGCTCCAAGGCAGTGCTGGTCGTTCCTATGGGATGCACCGAGGAGGAAAGTACCCGACATTGGGTGGTCTCATTGACCAACATGACCTGAAACAAGGTCATCCTACCGGCTGGAGAGAGTGTCTATCAGGACGCTAGGGGACAGCTCATGCCACCCCAGAGATGGCCAACGGAATTCCACTATGTGGATGGGGGCCTTGATAAGGCCGACACCACGGACTTCGTGTGTGTCAACCGCATCATAGCGGAGCCATGGCGGCAATGCTTTGCGGTTTCCCCTGTTGACATCGGAGAATCGGAAGACCCCCTCACAGAAGAGGAGTTGGATCTGGTTCAGGGGTATATGGATCAGCCCTTTCACGACTGGGGAAGCCAGCGTGAGGGCAAGGGCCAGGACAAAGCCTGGTGGGAAGTGGACTCGATCGTCTCTAGTTCCTATGATGGGAACACCTTCGTGCAGAGGGTGCTGGACCACATGTCCAGCCAGGACGAGCCAATCGGCGGTAACCCATCCACCTACGGCGATCTATCCCGAGGCAAGACCACAGATGGCCCTTTGGGCCACCTGGGAAGACCGCCTGAGCCGAAGCCAAGCGGGGTCGCTACCCCTCAAGTAAGCTCCGTGGTCCAGGTGCCCGGAAAAGCCAAGGCGGAGTCCGACGATTGCCCCAAGATCCAGGCATTGAGGGCCAGGCTGAAGCAGAAGTATGGTGATACCTTCTTCAGCGGTAAGCCTGTGTTTCCCCCACCGGTGCGTGGACCGTATGGCGAGGCCAAGATACGACTGAAGCAGGACCCCCGTGTGTATCGGCACCGGGAGTTTGCCCTGAGGGGCGAGAGGAAGGAAGCCATGGAGAAGATCCTCCGGGACTTCATCGAGAGAGGCTGGCTGGAGCCGTGCCACTCCGAGTGGGCCTCTCCGTGCTTCGTCGTCCCCAAGAAGGTAGCCGGTGAGTGGCGGCTCGTTGTCGACTACCGCGGCCTAAACACCCAAACGCAGCACGACAGCTATACGCTGCCCCTCATTGAGGACATGCTGCAAAAACAACACCGGCGGAGGATCTTCACGGTGATTGACCTGAAACATGGTTATCATCAGATGCCTCTCGCCGAGGAGTCCCGTGCCTGCACAGCCATGAGCACCCCACTTGGACCTCTCCAGTGGAAGGTGATGCCCATGGGCGTTACCAACGGCAATGTGGCTTTTCAGCGGATGCTGGAGAACCTGCTTGAGCCGGTGCGTGACTGTGCGGACCCCTTCGTGGACGACGTGATCATCGCGTCCGGGGACCCCAGTATGTGCTACGAGGAGCTCCTGGAGGCACATGAGAGGGACATCATTCGAGTGCTGGACCTCCTGGTTCGGCACAAACTCACGGGCAGCAGTGACAAAGCCACCATTGCGGTAAGCGAGGTGGTCTTCGCTTGCCACGTAGTCGGGAACGGGCAGCGAAAGCCCATACCTGGCAAGGTGGCTGCGATCGAGCACTGGGAAAAGCCCAAAACGGTCTCTGAGCTACGGGCGTATCTGGGGTTCTGCAACTACTACTCGGGGTATATCAAGATGTATGCCGAGTATGCAGCCCCCATGACGACCATGCTCAAGGGCAACCGAGAGGAGACCAAGAAAGGGTCCAAGAAGGCTCTGGTCTGGACTGCTGAGTCCGACCGTGCCTTTGAGGGGATGAAGCAGGCGCTGCTATCCGCAGTTGGTCTGCACCTCGTGGATCCTGACCGAGGGTTCGTCCTGCGCACCGACGCTTCCGACTACGCCGTTGGCGCTGTGTTGGAGCAAGTGCTTGACGATGGGAGGCACGTGCCCGTGGCCTTCTGGAGCCGAGTCCTGGCGGAAGGCCAGAGACGGACGTGGACGCCCCGAGAAAAGGAGGCGTATGCCATCGTCATGGCTCTCAGGAAATGGGCTGGGTATATAGCCCTCCATCCTGTCACCGTTTGCACCGACCATCAGAGTCTGCAGTCGTGGCACAAAGAGCACGTGGACACCCCCTCTGGTCCCGCCTCCCGACGGGCAAGATGGCATGAGACCTTGGCCAAGTTCGACCTCACGGTTGTGTATGTTCCTGGCAAGGACAACACCGTGGCGGACTGTCTCAGTAGGTGGGCCTATCCCGCCAGCAAGGGCATGACAGATGTGTCTGCCCATGGCGATGAGGCTGAGACCGCTGAAGCCAAGAGGATCATCGAAATGGAGCGCCTGATGGAGGAGGAGGGTGTTAAATGCTTCGTCGTCATGGCTGCGGATGCCCCCCTCGGAACGAGGATGGGCAGAGCGGTCAGAGTACTCGCCCCTGATGGAGCTGAGTCCGACAAGCACCTCTTCCCTGAGTCTTGCCTCCAGGACGACTGGACCGAAGACTACGCTAAGTCTGAGGCCTTTGCGGCCGAGTATAGGGCTGTGACCGACCCTGATGACGGGCAGAAGTGGCCAAAGGGGCTGACTGAGGAAGATGGCAAGCTCCACCGGAATGGTAAGCTGCTAGTCCCAGAGTCCCGAGTGCTCGAGCTATGTGAAGCTTGGCACCACCACATGATGCACCCAGGGGTCAGGAAGCAAGCCCTGGACATGCAGCGCCGGTTCGAGATCGACCAGATCGGTCTCTACAACGCCATCAAGAAGGTCAGAAAGGGTTGCTCGGTCTGTCAGGCCTGCAATCCCGACAACCGGAACGTCAAGGGGGAAGCCCAATGGACTCCGGTGCCTGACAAGCCCATGGAGAGCGTGGCCATGGACGTCTTCTCCATGCCTCAAGTGCATATTGGCAAGGAGACCTTTGACTGTGTGATTCTTTGTGTGGATCGCCACAGTGGCTACGTAGTAGCCGTTCCGGCACGCAAAAAGGGGTTGCTTGCCAAGGAAGTGGCAGTCATGATGATTCGTCATTGGCTGACCGTCTTTGACATCCCCCGCACCATTTGCAGTGACCGAGGGCCCCAGTTTACTGGTGGCTGGTTCAAGGCCATGTGTTCCCTCATGGGAATACGTCATGCCAAGAGCGTCGCCTATCTCAGCCGGTCCAATGGCCGGGCTGAAGTGGCTGGACGGCAGCTGTTCGAGAAGCTGCGCAATATTCACATCACCAATCCACGTCGGAACTGGTTTGAGGAGATGTGGCCTGCTCTGAAGGCCCATCATGACACCCCCACTCCGGGTGGTTTGTCCCCTCACCAGATTCTGTTCGGCAGGGACCCCCTTGGCCGGGGACTTCCCTTGTCTGGTGATGGTATGGCCATGGACGCCAAGGAATTCTTCGCGCGGCAGGAGGCAACGGCGCGGGACATCCGCCAGCAGCTCGAGAAGCAGCATGCTTAGCGTCAGAAGTCCGCCCCGAGCTCGACAGCGCAGAAGTTCAGGGTGGGAGACCCGGTGTGGGTGATCAGACCCCGCCCTATGGGCACCCACCGCACCAAAACCTGGTTCACACCCGGAGACGTGGTCCGCAGGATTGGTGAGGACACCTACCGCATCAAGGTGGGTCACGGACAGTTCCGGGAGCGCCACGAGAGTCAACTCCGTGTGCGGGAACCCGGCCTCCGTGGCAAACATGTGTCCCTGAACTATGCCGCACATGAGGCTGATTGGGATGACGACTATGCTGAGCAGGACAACTATACCGTCGAGAAGATCTTGGCTCAGCGTCCAAACGCCTGGGCACCCGGAGGCCTGGAGTTCAAGGTTCGTTGGGAACCCGTCTCCTCGTTCGTGCCGCGGATTACTACCCCCTTCATGGACTACATCCGCAAGCACAAGACCAAGATCCATGTCTCGGACTTGGCAGCACTCACCCGGGCGATTGCAGCCAGGAGCGCCTGATCATCGCCCTGAGCTCTCCCCTGATGCATTTTGAGGACTTGTTTGGTCGACGGATCGTCCCTCACTTGCTTGCTCTCTTCCTTCTTCCGGTGACCTGCCATCAGAGTGGCCATATACCCCCCCCTGCTGAATCCAGAGGAGGATGGCCCCTCTCTTCAACTTCTATTCGTCACTCCCCACCTGCTGAATCCTTGGGAAACCAGGCAGGGCGACTGACCTTCATATTTTCTGAGCTCTTGGGGCCTTGAAGCCCATACGACGTTGCGCAACGGATGCCGCTGTCATCGGCATTGCGATTTTTTGGTGTGTGGTCTGGTCCCATGGCACTTGCGGGATCCAGACCAGTCTACGTGTGTCTGCAGACTATATATGGCCTGAACTCAGGCGTTTTCCTGTCCACCCTCCTGCATATGCCTTATCCTAACCGGGGCGTGGTTTGGCGCTCTATCCAGAGTGTGTTTACACGCCTGTTTACTAATTTTTTTTGCTCACTTTCTCTGTTCCCAGAATATGTGCATCTGTATGTTAAGTGTTGTCAGTCCATACCAAGATATGGACTTTTTTTTTCCCCCCAAGGGGACACGAATCGCAATACGAAGGCGCCTTGAGTCGCCGTGTACATGCTCTTACATAAGGTCCAGCCTGGACCGGTACCTAAGTACAGATTCTTCTGTTTGAGTGCCCGTGGTACCGTGTGCCCTAGTGGCTGTGATGTGCTGAGATCCTGATGGCGCCAGGCGGGAAGCCCAGTTGCCTGACTACACTCCCAGCGGTCCGCCACTGTCAGTCCCAGTGTGAGCCTACCGACTCGCAGACGCACTTGCAGTTGGGTGGCGACCTCCGGTGTCCTGACCTCGGTCAGTCTGCCTGGGAAACTGGTGGTTTGAGGAGTCGACGCCTCCGCCCATACTGCATGGGGACTCCCCCATGCATGGCCTTCGTGGTCATGGGGCGAGGGAAAAGACGGCCTTGATGCCCGATCCCTTAAGGAGGAGCTCCTTCGGCTGTACCACTCTGGACTCGCGTCGTGGATATGGACATGGTGCGCCCAAGGAAGGACCCGTGGGGACTCTCCCCCAGCCTGCGGCCTTGGGAAGCCTGGGGTAGCCTGATGGATCTTTGTGGTCGCTTTCAACCTGTGGGACCACCTCGGTCGTCGTGTGACGCCTATGTTGGCCGTGTATGCCACTGCCACTGTGGTAGTGACCGTCGCAGCCGGCACCCGGTGCGCCTGGTATGGGTTAACGGGTCCTTTGGATGCCGAACAATCACCGCCAGGACCCGGGACTTGATACTTGATACTATACATGCGCTACAAGCTTTTACAGCATCATACCTGACTTACCGTGGGATTGCAATGGGCAACCTAACCCGCCAATCGGCCTGAAGTGAGGATGTGACAGCCCCCCCCCCCCTTCAGGGGATGGTCCTGGGTACCCGCTGCCATGCTTGGGTGTTATCCAGCCCCCCCAGGGTTTGCTCTAAGGAGGGGGCTGAAGCGGTACCCAGAACCTATGGCCCATGGCCCGGAGGCCTGTGAGCCGTCACACCCGTTATGGCCCATGGCCCGGAGGCCTGTGAGCCGTCACTCCCGTGCGGAAGCCGTTGACACCAGCTGTCAACGGGATATCCCTGTTCTCTAACCTGCGATATCTGGAATCCGATTTCTAACCATTAAGTCGATGTGGAATTACCATAATTTTACTGTCTTGGTCGATTTGCGGTTAGAAATCGATGAAATACCCGATTTCTTCCGCGATTTCCAATTGTCGTGAAATCGCCGCAGTCGCGCCGCCTGTCGTCGCCTGTTCCGTGGACTGCATTAGATAATGCTGTAGAACGATCTTTCTTGAAGTTAAGACTGAAACAGTCTTCGAGGAATCCGCAATTTTTTCCTTGATATAACGGATCGCGTCCCAGATTTTCCCCAGAAAATCTGGGCAGCCGAAGGCGCTTTGAACCCCCAAGTGGAATAACAAGGGCTACGAGCGTTCAAGCGCCCAAGGACGAACTAACGTGCCTCATAGGCACTGTGTATGAGGTTTTGCCCCCCATAGTCATAGGATGAGGCCAAAGGATCCCAACTCCATAGGCCCAAAGGGTTATTTATTTTGAGTGTTCTCCAAGAAGTGCGCTTTTTCACGTACTTGGCGTCCAAGTACGTGTAGGAGTATGTTGAGTTGGCGTTTTCTCCCTCTTTGCTTGCCTCTACATCCGGGGCATATCACTTGTCTTCCCCGGATAGTGCATATATGATCTCCATATATATATTGGCAATATATTTTGCGTGCATGCTAAAATTCGGCTTTCCGAAAGGAGGTCGATTTTCGACCAAAGCACTTGCATGCGTGTTAAGGGACCAAAGTTACATTAGAATATAGGCATACTTTGATTCTAGGCCACTAGGTTGGGTGTAGAAGGCGTGGGTAGGGTTGCATGCCATATTTGGTGTCATATCGCGTGCCCATTTGGCGGGTGCACCATTCCGAGACTAACCCGCCAATGGACCCCATATCGCACGAGGCCCTTCACTGTACTCCCAACCAACACTCGCAAGCCTAACCTTCGTGAAGGGACGTTTGTGGAGCGCTCCCGAAGCGATGCGTTGCGAGCAAGGTGTGTTTTTTGCAATATTCCATTTTTGCATGTGCCCACTTGGGAGGCAGCGCGCGCGACCTTCCAAAGCGCCCCAAGTGGAGCACATATGTGGAATCGAAGGTCATTGGTGTCAAGTCATTGTGTTTAAAAGGATTGGTCGATAACTCAATCCAAGCGGAAGATATTATAATATATTTCTGTAGTTCTCAAGGCACTTTTGCGTGTTTTTTCGCCAATATTGCTGTTTTTTGCCCGTCATGATGTCAAGTGGCGACCGTGTATCTCAACGTTGCGCCCAGTTGACATCATGACCAAGTATTGTTATGAGGGTACCTACTTCGGTGCCCAACATATCTTGGACCCGGCGAACAACTCCCCTTGGGCTTGGCGTACCGTGGCCGCCATGTTGGCGATTTGGGACCATCCCAAATCATGGGCTCAGTTGGCGACCCTGCCATTCCCAAAACCGGAGGGGTTGGGCGACGCCCAAAAGATATGTTGGACGCATATGACTCGATACCAATCCTATGGCACACTCCGGTCCAAGTCGGGCATGTGCCTCATTTGCCCCAACCTTGAGTGTGCGCATTTTCGGCCATTTTGAGCAATTTTCCACATTTTCTGCCCGCCGTGCACCATGTTCAGCCTCCTCGTGCACGCCGGACGCATGGACCAATGGACCATATATGACATGGGTGGTATGGACATTGGTCCCCATGGCTCGCACACCACGTGGGCGAGGCGGAGCAACCTTCGTCAAGGTGCTAGCCCAAAGTGAGTGTGGACAATTTTGCCATTTTGGCATTTGTGGACCCAATTGGGATTGTCACCACGCCGAGTGGCATGGAGATCTTTCAGAGCCAAGTGCATGGGAGTCTCCGTTGGACTCCCGGTGGATCGCGTATGGAATGGCGGATCCAATCTCCAAGCCGGCGTGGAGATATACTATTGGGAGCACCCCCGAATTTTGGCTCATTTTGAGTAGCCAAAATGACCCCCTTTTGGGACCCCAATTTCACCCCCCCGTGTGGTCAATTGGCGGCCCCATATCTCTATGCTCACACGGAGCCCGGACCTAATTCCAAGTTGTACACTCAGATATAGGTCCTAGGTCCTGCCTCCTATCCTGTGAGCCATTGGCCTTCCCCTGGCCGGGCGAGCCACGCGTGAGAATGATGCCAATTTTGGTGATTTTGGCATCATGACCCCACTTGACGAACCAGTGGTGCCCTGATGCCCGGACCTCAGAGGGAACCAGGTTGGGTGAGGGCTCCAGGGAGTTCGTACTCGAAGGGCATAGGGTCAGTTGCCTCGTCCCTACCTCTGGCGGGTCCGGACGAGGGGTCAATTTTGGAGATTTTTGAGCTAATATCAGTTTGGGCTGAAACAGCCCATTTTCAGCTACCAACTCCTAGGGGATAATGGCGGGGCCATATCTCTGGCTCAGAGAGGAGTTGGGACCTGCCGTTAAGGGAGCATAGGGAGCCACTGTCGGTAGGCCTTGGAGCTGCTTGGTTCCCAGGAACTCGCCTGTGGCTGGGCGGGACACCTCCCCTATTGGCAGGGTTTCAGGGTCCGGACTGAGCAGGGCATGGGTTGTGTTTGAGCCCCCGCCCCCACCAGCCACTGAGAGGGTCCGACCTGGGATTGGGATACGAGTTGGGACTGAGGGTTTATTGTCCTGTGATGCCCTTACCCCAGTCCAGTCTTAACCCCATGTGTACATATCCTGATGTGTTGCTGTACATACTTTTGTTCCCTTGTTTCAGAGTGGCAAGAATCCCCAAACGCTTTGTCACATGACACGAGCGTATTGAAGCCCCTGTGAGCGCAGTGCTTTGCCTGCCTGCTTGCTTGTGCGTGTCACCGCAGCGTCCCGTGGCCAGGCCCCCCACGGGAACGCGTCAGGAGGGCCGCCTAACCAAGCGGAAAAAGTTGAACGACGTTTTTGACGCACTCATGGTCATTGTGGGGGGGCTGATTTTGAAATGGGGGCTTCTGGACACACGCCTGACAACGGGCTCCTTTCGCTCCTGGCATGAGACGGCCCAGCAAATTTTTCGAATGCTGTATGAGGCAATGAAGGACCGGCTGACCACATGGGGAAGGGATGAGGCAGTGCATGAGATGCTCCTTTCCTTTGGGTACGACATGAAGAGGCTGCCGGACCACGCATACGAGGCTCTGGCCCCTCCCGCCTTGGACAACTCTCCTGACCCCACAAAGGGGGTGGAGGATCTTTTGGAGTACGATTTCCCCCCAGAATGGTGACCCCCGCGCCTAATGCAGCCATCTTTGAAGTTTCCAGACAAGGAACCAATGTAGCTCACTACATTCAACTCTCGGGGCCGGTCTGGACCTCCGTTGGATCTACCACCTACACCTTGTACCGTGACCTGGTTTGCACTTGTGCATTTCCTACCATGCTTGGGATGCCCTGTAGGCATTTTTGGCGGGTATTGCGGGACGACGCATTTGCCGCTTTCCACTTGGGCCTTGTGCATTCCCAATATTTCCTGGAGGACCCTCCCATGCATGAGGAGTTGGAGCTGATGTCCCGGAACGTGGTTGGGAAGTTTTACCACACCCATGAGCGTGTCCGTCCTTGTCCCTCGGAGGCACCGAGTGTGGAAGGCAACGGTCCGAGGGGGAGGGTGAGGCGGCACTACTGGTGCGCCAAGGGGAGGTCCAAAGAATAAGGAACCGGTTGCAATTGAGTGCCTTGGCTATGGAGTTTGTGGATGTGGCGATTGTTTCGCAAGAACGCTTTGAAGATGCTAGATTTACTTTGCGGACGTGGATTTATACACAAAGGAAACCATTGGGTGACCTTAAAGCGGACAATCCAGCAAAGCAACCAACCAAAGCACAAGAACGAAAGGCATCGGAGATGGCTACCGGCGGAAAGAAGAAAAAGAAAAACACCGCGGAGCCCGACGTCCCACCCCCCTCCCTACCCCCACCAAGAGTGTACGTCACCCCCCCGTTTGTACCCCCCTTCGTCCCCGCTTACCCCTCAGTGCCTTTTGCTAACCAACCGATTCATGAAGGGGGGAGTGATGATGTAGTTATGCTTTGCCCCCCCCTTCCCCATTCACACCCTCCCTTCCGGCTCCACCACCCTCCGGTATTGCCCGTTTGTCTCAGGGTGTGCACTCCTCCCAAGCTACATCTAGCACCCAATCATTGCAACCCCCAACCCTCCCCCTCTCTCAAGCCACCCCAAGTAGTCAAATTCCCATCCCGCATCCATACTTCTACACGCAAGGCTCACAAGTCCCATTGTCCGCTTGGGGGCCCATGACAAGGGGCGCGCTCCCTCGGTTCGTCGTGTCCTTGGCACGTGGTGCAACGGGGTCATGCAGGGGGTTAGAGGGCACATGGGGGCACGTACTGCACCCCTCCCCCCCCTGGAATGGATTGAATGTGGCCCCGCTTGGGGGCCCATGACAATGGGCGCGCTCCCACCGTGCGTCTTCCCCTTGGCAGGTGGGTCGTTGGGGCCAAGCATGGGGTTAGAGGGCACATGGGGGCCCGTATTGCACCCCTCGCCCCCCTGGAATGGATTGAATATGGCCCCGCTCGGGAGCCCACCACAAGGGGCACGTGGCACCCATTCCCCTTATCCCACCGTCAACTTCCTCTTCTTACCCACGCGTGCCTTTGGTTGCTTGTGTGCAACCCCCTTACGCCCCTCGCCCCCCGACACCCATTGGGCCAACCACACCCTTTGTTGCACCCTGCCGGTGCGCTTGGCCTCCGTCCTAACCTTGTCCCACCTCCCCTCGGACACGAACTTTTGGATTTCCCCAAAACGACCCCCCCAAGAGTGGGGCACAACACAACCGAACGGCACGCGCAACGACTCCTCACCCGCAAGCGCCAACGCAAGGTACCCCACCCAAGACAATAGCACGAGGGGAGGCTCATCCGTCCGGGCCTCCACCATGGCCGTCACCTCGTCGCACACGGCGCCCTGCTTGCCGGAGGGCCGCTGGCCCGGCCTACGCGCCATGTCCCCCCCCCATGCAGCCAACATGGCAACATCCCCCCACATCTCGGCAACGGTCGTGAACTCCACGCCCGCGCCGACTCCGGGGAGGTCCTCAAGGGGGACGTAATGTCCTCCCTTGATCCAATGTGCCATAATGCGTGCCAAAAGCAACGCACATCGCGCAACCCCCCTATTCCCGTTCCTCCGCACTGAAAACTTTGTCTCGCGCTTAGGCGGGGACACCCAAAAGTGGACCGGGGGCATTTTGGTGCACCCCGGGACCCCCTGCCGAGGTGGGTACATATGTACTCCACCTGGGCATACCCCGCACCACCCGTCTCACACACGCGCGTGCGCATCGTGCCGTCCGGTCGGGCCTCAAAAAACAGGGCATACAGGTGCCCCGCACCCGGAGCGCCACGGGGGGCACCCAACCGCCGGAGGGTCAGGGGGTGGTGCCGGTCCACCCACCTCCCCGGGATGTAATACACATCCGGGACCTCTCGGAGCGTGCCATGGCTTGCACTCTCCACCAACTCCTTCTTCCCCCCATACTTGTACGCCGGCTGAGGCTTCCGGCGTACGCCACCCTTGGCGGGAGGTTTGGGGGGGGCATCCATGGCGGGAGCATGCTTGGGGACTGGCTTTGGGGGGGGGGCGGCCCCCGCGCCCTTCGGGCTTGGTTTGGGCCGGAAGGCGGGGGGCGGGGGGGGGTGCGTCGATGTCCACCTCAATACTCAATTCCGGTTCTTCTTCTTCTTCTTCTTCTTCGGCCTCCTCCACCTCCTCCTCCTCGGCCTCCATCCCCTCTCTTTCTTCGGCCTCCAACCCCTCCTCCTCTTCGGCCTCCTCCCCCTCCTCCTCGTCGGCCCCCTCCACCCCCTCCCCCCCCACAAAAACATGGTTTCCCTCGAAATACCGTAAGCGCTCCTCGTAGTCGGCGACGTCGTCGGGCGACCACTCACGGAGGCGCAGATGTTCCCCCCTTTGGTACACCTCCTCCGCGTGTTGGTGCGCTGGCACCTTCACATCCCCGAGGTACCCCTTGTCCCAAAAAATTTTGCGCACCGCCCGGCCCAATGGGTGCGCAAGGGGCAGGAGGAGCTCGCAGGGCACATCCGAATCCACCTCCTCGTTTGCCCATGCGGGCAAACCCCGCTCTTCTCTGTCCTCCGCGACCTTGACGGTCGCGAAGTCAGAAATCCCGAAAAAAAATGTTTCGGGTTCGCCCCCCTCCCCCACCCCCGGAACATTCCGGAATGTTTCTCCCTCTTTTTGGTGTTCTTTTTGGCGTCCCAAAAAGAACTAATGGTGACTTGAGGGCAATACCATTCCCCCATGAAGGTATTGCCCTCCTCGTCACCCACAACCACCGCCGGGGGGTCCCATGTGGGGGGCAATGCGCCACCCTCGCGAACCCCGCGGCGCCACGTCGCGAAGGAGGGGTCCCTGGCAGACCCGGCGCACGATGTACGTGTCGCGCGGGCCCGTGCTTTGGGGCCGGGGAACCACGGCCTGCAAGACCTTGACGTTGGCGTCGAAGGTCTCCCCCACACTGAACCACACGAGCTCGCGGTCCTTGGGGTCGGCGATGGCCAGCACCTCGTCATTCCTTATGGTGCTGACCAATGCTGCAAAAAGGATACATGCAGTACAGTGTGCCAACGTCAAGAGGCGCGCTCCCAAACCCCACTCCAAGGTTGTGTCACCTAACCCAAACAAAACCCAAACACGCTTCTATACACATATCGGCCCGTAATGGGCCATTGCTAAGGCCTCAAAGACGAGAGGCGCCCTCCCCAACCCCACTTCAAGGTTGTGTCACCTAACCCAAACAGAACCCAAACACCCTTCTATACACATATGGGCCCGTAATGGGCCATTGCTAAGGCCTCAAAGACGAGAGGCGCGCTCCCAAACCCCACTCCAAGGTTGTGTCACCTAACCCAAACAAAACCTAAACACACTTCTATACACATATGGGCCCGTAATGGGCCATTGCTAAGGCCTCAAAGACGAGAGGCGCGCTCCCAAAACCCCACTCCAAGGTTGTGTCACCTAACCCAAACAAAACCTAAACACGCTTCTATACATATATGGGCCCGTAATGGGCCATTGTCACGGCCTCAAAGACGAGAGGCGCGCTCCCAAACCCCACTCCAAGGTTGTGTCACCTAACCCAAACAAAACCCAAACACGCTTCTATACACATATCGGCCCGTAATGGGCCATTGCTAAGGCCTCAAAGACGAGAGGCACCCTCCCCAACCCCACTTCAAGGTTGTGTCACCTAACCCAAACAGAACCCAAACACGCTTCTATACACATATGGGCCCGTAATGGGCCATTGCTAAGGCCTCAAAGACGAGAGGCGCGCTCCCAAACCCCACTCCAAGGTTGTGTCACCTAACCCAAACAAAACCTAAACACACTTCTATACACATATGGGCCCGTAATGGGCCATTGCTAAGGCCCCAAAGACGAGAGGCGCGCTCCCAAACCCCACTCCAAGGTTGTCTCACCTAACCCAAACAAAACCTAAACACGCTTCTATACACATATGGGCCCGTAATGGGCCATTGCTAAGGCCTCAAAGACGAGAGGCGCGCTCCCAAACCCCACTCCAAGGTTGTGTCACCTAACCCAAACAACACCCAAACATGCTTCTATACATATATGGGCCCGTAATGGGCCATTGTCACGGCACGGCAAAGAGGATGGGAAAGGCACATACCTCACTCCTTACGTTTCGCTTCTTCCTCACGGTCCTTGGCTTCCCGGCGCTCCTTCATCCTCCGAATGAGCTCCTCCGCACCCTTTCTCCCTAAACAAACCCACCAACAAATGTACAATGTGCGACAGAAAAAAGGGGCAAACAAGAAAAGATGCACAATGAACACAAAAAGGACAAGCAAACAAGTGACGCCACCACGGGGATACCTCGCTCGCCTGGCGTCTTGGGTGCACCCTCGGCGCGTGGCTCCGGCGAACGGCGTCTCCCCTCCGAGTCCTTCTTCCTTTGCTCCATTGTTGCTGTAAACAAGGGTTGACGGTGAAGGAACGGAACCATGTAACACGTGCCATGGTGCAATGGTGCGTAGCGGTGCATACCACGTTCCGCCTCGGTTCGTGGTTCCGGGGAGTGCTTTGGCGTGCCCGGTGGAGTTGGATTTGGACTTGGACTTGGAGTACGAGCAATGTCAGCCAAGCGCTCAATCTCAGTCTCCTTTTGCCATTGCGCGTGTGGGTCGACTAGTTGAGGTTCGCGCCATGCCACATTCCATGGGTCTTCGCCTTCTTCCATGGGTCTTCCTTCTTGCGCTTCTTCTCCTTCTTCCATGGGACTTCCTTCTTGCGCTTCTTCTCCTTCTTCTTTTCGCTGCGCTTGGTGTTGAAGTTGGTGGCGTTGTCGTTCACCAAGGCCGTCATACCAATTGACATGCCACGATTGGGCCCCATCAAAGGCGACCTCATCCTCAACTGCAACACAAAGAATAGGTAGGATGGAGGTAGGATAGGGAGAGCACGCATTTTGCATGAAAATGACGTGAAACGCACAACCAAATCGAAATGTTTGCAACCACATACCATCCGGGTGGGCCCACCAATATTCCGTGGGAGTCTCCGCACCCTTCTCGTACGCCTCCTCCGGCAATTCGATTTCCTTCTCCTTCCCAACTTTTCCCTTCCATGGCTTCTTAAATCCTTTGGGGGGCAACATATGAGGGTCGTGGGGCGGCGATGGGGGTACTTGGATGGGTGCGCTGATTGGGTGGGGACCCGGAGCCTGGTCTGCGTCCTAGGGGTCCTTCCAGTCCCAAGCAGCAGTGGCAGTGGCTTTGGCAGACATAGTTTCGCGGAATGAAGAGCTACAGAGCGCCAGGAAATGCACATCCCCTAACCTGGCACGCGATGCATCTGTCCTGCCTGTCAGAAATGTACTGTGATAAAACAAAAAGGTTTTCAGTTCTGTCAAAATTTGACGGTGGATGCGCGTGCGCAATGTGGGCAGATCCTTTAGTCGTACGCGCAGTCCTAAGCCGTAGTCCTGCATAGCCATTCCCGTGCAAGTTTCACTCAGCCACACTAACAACGATGGTGTGGGACAGGTTTGGACCTCCGTTGAAAATTTTGTAGATTTGTAGGTTTTGGAGGTTTTTCTGGCAAAACGCAGGTGGACTTTGGGATGCTCTTTGCCCTCGCCACAACTTGGGCCCAAAATGGCCTCAGTTTGGAGCTACTTCAATCGGTGGAGACCGGCGAAAAACAGTGCATCATGGTATTGAAACTAACCTAAGGCTATGCAAAAGCAACATCAACACACGCACGAAAGTACCAAAACCACATTGAAGTGCAAGTGTTGATGAACATAGAGTCAAGAACATGTTCTAGGCCACGCCACCGCAGATAGTACGGCAGCTGATTGCAGCTGATTGTCTTCAACCTGAAATTACTTTGTGCATGGAAGTGTGCTTCACTCCATGCAAAGTCCCATGTATGGATGATATAATGTTGTACTAGTGATGGAATGGCAAATGAAAGCGAAGGTCGATTGTGTATATGGGAACAAACAACGGGTGTGGTAGTCAAATGCTTTGTCTACACGTTCTGCTCTTTTACTACACCGCAGCCAATGGCCGTGTGATCAGTTTTTTCGTTCAGTGCTTTGTTTGTTTCGTGATTGGGTGCCCCTCTAGTACATGATAGCCTCACGTAAAAAGAACTTTGACATGCCAATGCACGAATTGTCCCTGCTACTCGTCATCAAATTGATTTTTGGTTGCCTTGGTTCTTGTTGCCTTGAACATCATGTTTGACAAAAAAGCGAACAAGCGGGAACAAATAACATTCCACAAAAATCATCCCAAGTGGTTTTATGGAACATTGTACAATGCACTGTGTTGCAAGGCGCGCTTGCCAATGGTCACCGCCGATGTCCATTTTAGAGCCATAGAGACCTAAAGGCTATATCGGGTAGGTGGGGCGAGGGCTACCTGGCGCAGCACTAGGACAAAGCTAAACACCGTACATAGACTTAGAGAGTATGTGACAAGCTTGTGTTTCACCGTCATGTTGCAGCACAACACACGTATCACATGGTATATGGTGGCTGTTTTAGGGGCAATAGGCAGGAGGGGGGGGGTACTTTTCACGTTCGTGTTGGGCCTATGTTAACACAGCACAGGAGGGGGAGGGGAGGTACTTTTCACCGCCTGTGTTGGGGCCGTGTTAACACGTCCAATAGGTGGTGTGTTGTGTTATGTGCTGTTGTGTTGTGTTGTGTTGTGTTGTGTTGTTTTGTGTTGTGTTGTGTTGTTGTTATAGTGTTGTGTTGTGTTGTGTTGTGTTGTATTATTCCTTGTTTTGTTTTGGTTTTTTTCGTTGTGTCATTTTGTGCTGTGTTCTTCTTGTTTTTTTTTGTTTGTGGTGTGGTGTGTTGTGTTGTATTATGTTGCGTTGTGTTGTGTTGTGTTGTTCTTATGAGCGTGTCGATCGGATGCATCACACATATCGTGCATATGTGACACTTACAGTTTTTAGAGTCCTACCACCGGCTCTACATATTCCGATTGCAGCAAATCGGGCAGCATGTGTTCATTGTTGGACGGTGTTCCACACAGTGTGCTACTTGCAAAGTAAACCTTCGTGCGAAAAGGTGCTTCGAACATTGGCATTTGAATGAATAAAGTTGTCGGCTACGGGTTGGGATTGCACAAAACAAGGGCAGGGGCGGGTCTCAGGGTTATGGTTCGTCGTCTGCGGCTACGTATGGGGATACGAAACTTGCCACCCGAGGTTGCATCATTTGTCTACGGCTACGGGTGAGGTTACATCCCGGTTACACTGTCTCTATCCTCAGTGAAATCAGAAAAATGTCCATTTCTCAATGTAGTTGAAGGGTCAAAAAGGCGTAACCCCGAGGCTGGGCCAAAAAAGTGGTGTCACCTCAGATAAAGGAGTATGTGGAGAGCGGGAGTAAGGGCGGCATATGATAGGAAGATGACAAAACATGGGTCAGCTGATAAGATAAAGCGAAAGACAAAGACAAGGAATGAGAGAGCAGTAGGTAAGAATAAGTGTGCTGCACACTGCACAACAATTGCACTCATGATCTCACAGTCTATGTTATAACGGAGTTCAGCTTGGTGCTTCTGGTGCTTCCCTACCCGATACATCCCGTTTTGGGTTGTTTTGTGTTGTGTTGTGTTGTGTTGTGGTGTGTTGTTCTGTGTTGTGTTGTTGTGTTATTCCTTGTTTTGTTTTGGTTTTTTTCGTTGTGTCATTTTGTGTTGTGTTCTTCTTGTTCTTAGTTGTCTGTTTTGTATTGTGTTGTGTTGTGCTGTGTCGCGTTGCGTTGCGTTGTGATGTGTTGTGTTGTGTTGTGTTGGGTTGGGTTGGGTTGGGTTGGGTTGGGTTGGGTTGGGTTATTCCTTGTTTTGTTTTTTGTTTGTTTTGTGTTAATTGTGGTGGGGCGTTGTGTTGCATTGTGTTGCATTGTGTTGTTGTGTTGTGTTGCATCGTGTTGTTGTGTTGTGTTGTGTTGTGTCGTGTGGTGTTGTGTTGTCTTTTATATTTTTGGGGTGCCATTCCGGTTGGAGCGGTCCGAGGTTGGAATGATGGAGTCATGACTGAGTCACCGATGACTGATGACTGACTCAATCATCACTTTTTCATAGGTCATTATTTTTTCAGTCTCATTCATCACTTGTTGAATCTGAGACCACAGCTGTGTGCAAGTGAATGAGATTGAGGCTGTATTGGGCCCAAGTGTGGGCGGGGGCCAAAAAGCTCCTGGGGTCGCCCTACGTTTTGCAAAAAAAAAAAAAGCTTTCAGCTGTTCCGTGTGTGACAAATGTCTTCGCGGTAGCGCAAAGTTTTGCCTTTCATGCAACATGGACAACTTTTTTGAAAGATTTCAACATCGAAATCATACCCATCAAATGTTGTTGCATCACTTCATTTCACTATTGTATGTATGTTGATTTGTCTTAGTTGACTTGTAGCTTTGCGACGAAGCCTTGGGGACCAAGCAGCACGTTTTTGGGTATCTTTGGCGCGTGTGACATCAGTTTGTGTCAGTGCACGTGGATTGTGTCTGTATGCTTGGCACCTTGTAATGCTAGTGCTATGATGGTGCATATCCTAACACTCGGTTGCATGAAAGACACTTGTAGACATGTTTTGCATACACGGTGACTTATACACGGTAGCATATGCATCATTCCTTCTGATTGCCTTCTAAATTGCTACTGCTTTCATACGGCCCTCCCGGGAAGAGACACGGGAAGAGACAGGTTGGCGGCGTTACCTATTGAAACGATGCGTACACAACCGCTCAGACTAACGAGACGCAAACGCAACACGTTGCGGTTTTCCAACGTTCCTTTTGTGTTTTGAGACGTAGGAACGCACCAACAGCGTGAGCAAGCCCAAAAATTGTTTTGGGAACGGTGGGATGAATTGGCTGAGGAAAGGAAAGGGTTGCTGAAAGCTTCGTCCCGTATAGCTACTGGATAAAATGGACAACATTGGACGAAAATCTCATGACCACGAACATTGATTCAGTGCCCATGCCCCAGGCTTGCTAGGGTTGCACGCAACCATCCCGATTGGACAGTCTTTGAGAATGGCAGGTATCCTCGTTTATGCCGTTATTGGCAGGTTTGCACCCTATGTTGGACAGCCCAGCGGAAAGACACGCCGGGAGCGAACCCCCCTAAGGAGGCTCGTGGAACACATTCAGCGCGCAAAATTTTTGTATAATCATTTCGTGGGACAGTGTCAGCGAAATCTATGCACAGCGGGTAAAATGGGTCACAGGCCGTCGTTGGCACGAACGTTGGCCAGGCTTGGAGGCCATAAGGCATCCATTTTACCTTTGCAGTTTGCCACCCGAAGGAATGTGGACTCGCGCGAGCATGACATGGAGGCCGCTCTGGCCCCGACAGTAAACGGAGTCACACAATTATGTTTGCCCTGTGCAGGGCCAACCAGTCCTTGAACATTGAGGGAGTGGTAACAGGGTTTGGATACAAGGGGTGCCAATGGTCCTGGTGGTACATGCCCCTGAAATGTAGAAAGCAGGCACTAGGGCTTGGGAGCCTATGTGAATATGGAGCCCTTAAAGCCTGGGTAGCCACTGGAAAGGCCATCGCCCTGAGCCTAGGGAGGGGTGGAGGGTGCACGCACACACAACCGTCAATGAACAATTTGCCGTTGGTTGAAAAAAGTGATGTGTGAAAACTACTGCATAAATCAACTTGATTTGTCAGGGTAATGTCTGAGTGACATCTGTTGAGCCTTTGCTTGTTGCCTGTGGCATTGCGTTGTACACACACATAGAGAGAGAGACAAACAAAGAGAGAGCGAGACTCTCTTCCTCTCACTGTCTACCCTCCTTCCCCATTGAATGCAACCTCCAATACCCTAGTTGCCCTGGAATGGGCATACTTCGTGTAGGTGGAAACTGAATGCCTTGCGTGGACCCGCGTTGGCCCGTGTGCCTACCTGGATTGAAGTAGATGTGAATGGAGCACATGAAGGAGATTAAGCATTCAGTCCAAACCTGTGGGGAGGAGGGGCCATACTATGGCTCTCACCATTTTGGTTGCATTGGCCAATGCATTGCCGATAGTCACCCTGTACACAACTCTTTGGGCTTCAATAGATGACAGATGTCACAGTTCTACTCAGGTACACAATTCTGCTGCTCACTTTGCACTGGGTCAGTGCTGTTTATGAGGACTGGTGTTCCGTGTAGTCTTCTGTGCATGACTTTGAACATGGGCCAATGTCCAATGGCCATGTCAAATGCAGCACTGGCACACTGTACCTTCTCTATTGGTTCTCAAGGAAGCAACTGTGCTTGCTCTTGCACGCAATGTGGCGTCAGCTTTGCAATGTTTTTTTTCGTCCCGTGTTTCTGCGTTTTTCTTTAGATAATTTTCCAGGCTTCCTAAGATGTTTTCAAGCAAGAACACGACCCTATCTCATGGTGACGACAACCTGTCTGGGCTCGGGGGCGTTCAAGATCCGATGTCTATACCGATGGCCCGGCTGGCCGAGTTCAAAAACATGGCAGGCTCCGAGGCATTGATTGATGAGGGACAGGGCTTCTCCTTGCAAGCTCTACAAAGCAACCTGGCGTCATTGGGAATAGCCACAGGGTCAGCTGTGAACCCAACAGCACCAAACCCACAAGAGCCACAGAATCGAGCAGCTTCTCGGCCTCCTCCTCGGTTTGCTGTGCACAAACCCACACAGCCTGCAAATCCAGTAAATCCAAGGGCATCTGCAGGGTTCATTTGGAACAACTCCGAACCTGATCTGCACCTGAAAGTTCAAATGGACCGGAAGTCCCCACAGGCCCCACAACAATCCCTCATGAACAGCCCCAGTTTACCTCTTCTTCCCAACATCCCCAATCCACCCAAATCAGACAATATCTACCGACGCTCTCTTGTTGGTGGACCCAAGGCACAGCCTGGGCAGCCATTTCCTCTTTCCAACTCAAGCCGTGTGTCACGCACACCGCGGAACTCTTTTTTCAACACGACTGACAGCAGCAATCCCGTGAAAAATGACACTGCCCAATTGACAGCGAATGTTGCCGAGGTGAAAGGCGAGAATCGGCATGATGCCGAGGCCAAATTGCAAGACCATCACATTTTTCTTTACCGGGAGGGTGAAGACAAAGCTTACCGCATTGAAGATTTGCGTCTCAGCAAGTGTACACAACAAAAAGGTATGCTTCGCATAGAAGGACCGTTTTGTGTGCTGCTGAAACTTGAATTTGAAGATCTTGAGGAATTGGATGCATGGCAGATTGCTGTGTCTTCCATAAGCCACTCTCACACGTCTCGATCACCGCCTATGACTGACGTTGTCAAAGAGTCCATGATGGTGAAGGTGAAAGACAGTACCTTTGGCAACCGGTCTGTGATGGGGCGTTTGAAGGACAACCATTTGCAAATCTTTAGCAGTGCCACCAGTCGAAGCCCGTACCGTATCGAAGATTTGGAGGGGGCCATGGTCCGGCTTGTGAACACATGTTTCTTTGTGGATGGTCCATATTGCCTGGCCAGTTTGTACAAGCTCACAGATCCTGAAGAAGCTCAACAATGGGTGGACGCTATTCAGGACGCCATTGACGCATGCAATCCCCAAAAAATGGGCCCGGGGGGAACCCCCAAGTTGCCAAGTATTCGCCCTGCCTTAGACAACGATGAGCAGGTCAGTTCCGCCCTGGGCCAGATCTTTACCGTGTGTCATGATGTTGTGCTTGGAGCGCCTCCCGACCGACGGCAGAAAATTTTGGATCGAGTGGTGGAGTTTTCTGAAAATCTCGTCCAGGAGTTCGGAGGCCCTAATTCCGGTAGTGGTAATCCGGACGAGTGAACTCCCGAGCATATCATCTGTGTGTCGAGTTTGTGATGCAAATACATCATGTATACCACCAAAAGGTGATATATGTCATGCAGAGTGCTCTTCCTGGGGACTACTTGTTTGAAGGTTGCATTGTGCAGGCACGTAACGTTTTCCACAATGCTTGTAGCTGGCGGCATACCTTGCTTCTCTGTGTACGAAGGGAGGACGCATGGTGTGGAATTTTGCCAATGGAGGAAATAGACACCAGGAAAAGTGCAGATGCACCTGTGCACAGGGTGCACGCAAGGGGTTGGGCGTGTGTTGTGCATCCATTCTGCAGCACTGCGACCATGGATGTGCTGGATCTGCTTCCATGTATGTCCCAGCAACATGTGGCATGTTGCTTCAGGACGTTTGTCACATCATATTTGTTTGACCGCAGTTGGATGCGTTTCACATATTGGCTTTTATCCATTCACCGCCAATCTCCATGTGTTTATTGAGCCTATGCAGTCAAGGTAAGACTGGTAAACTGTATGCACCACACATGAATGTAAAGAGGCCGGCTGAACGCTTTGCATGAGTGTTTTGCATTACGCCCCCCCCCCCCCCCTTCCTTGTGCCAACCCCCTAACCCCCCCTGCCCGTGTCCAAGCAGCCTTTGGTTTTGGAAGATAACATTTCACACAGGCTGCATAAGGCCACGAGCCTCTGCTTTGGGCCAGCATCAATTGCGAACGCACCAGTCGCAAGGCTGCGTTCTGGGAAATGGGGCACCCCTTTGGCACTGTGGGTGTGATGAATCCATGAATCCCACGCCCAATGCATTGGTGAGGGCTGCACCCTCTCTGAGGGATGGCTGTGCATCCGCCCCCCATGATGACAACCCTGTCAGAGTGGAACAGCGTGACAAAGAAACACGTCCCAACAATGGCCCAGCGCCGAGGAGACGGCACTTTTCAGTCATCCAAAGATGACAACCATGTCAGACTGCAATGGCCGGTTGCTTATGTCAAAAAGACAGAGATTGGAGACGGCACCTTTCAGTACTCAGCCAAACTCCCCTGAGAGAACACGTGTGGTGGATTGTAATCCTGCAACTAGGCGCATTCCCACGCTGACCCACCTCGTTGAAATGGTGACCTGTATGGTTCGCCTCCAATGGGGTGTGTGCATTATGCCGTATGACATTTGTGCTGCATCATGCTACAAATGGCTTCTTTCGCCCACATGCATACTCTTTCAACCTCCTACACCGCTTTGCAGCCAGTATTTGATTGGCAGGTGAAAACTATTTGACCTATCTGACCGCAGGCAGCCATTCCTGTCAGCTATCCACATCCCAACACACCGCTTCTGTCCACTTTGCCGTCCTGTTGCAGAATTTCTGCCCCAAACCATCTGTCCTCCCTTGCAGACGGACAATTGGTTCTTGTATGTTTTCCTTCTACATCTTTGCAAACCCATGCCTCATGTGTTTGTGTGTGCCGTGTATGCGCCTGTTTGTGCCTTTTGTTGGATCTTCAGGGCCCATCCACTGTCTGCGTGTAAACTCTTCCTCGGAAAATGTCGTCGTTTTGACGACATTCGTGGCCCTTTTCTCCGACGTGCCATTGGCACTGTCTGTGGAATTTGTTCACCCAGCACTTCCATTTTGCATCCCCACCAAATATTTCTCAGAATTCAGGGTCCCCTGTCCTGCCTTGCCTCCCCAAGGCTGTGCTCAGCACCATCAAAGGGCCAACACTGCCAACGGGTGCGCTGCTTACCAGGAGCACCCACACATCACACACGTGCAATGAGGGCAATGGATACATGCATGGGCAGCAGTGGCCCGTTCATTATGTGCCAGAGGCAGTCTCAGGGGCGGTGTGGCCCCCTTTGAATGACAATTGAGCGAAGGTACTGCCAATGCACTGCAGAATCCTGTATGATGGTAGCACCCGGGAATAAGAGACAACATTTGGAGGGGCTCTGAAGGGAGACCTTTGGCCTGGGGTTCAAAACCCTTGGTGCCCGCATGGTGAGCGCACGGTGTGGACGCCCCCCAAGCAGTGCGGGCTGAGATCTCCTTCGGCCGAAATGACCCCCCCCCCCCCCGGCCAACCCAACGGGTGGACAACCAACCCACCTATCCACGAGTGCAGCACTCCCTCCTCTAAAGGGTAACACATACGTACACCCAGAAGTACCAGCTGGTATGCTCTTTCAGCCTTTATGGCACACCCCCACGCTTCCAACCTTTCGCAAGCACGGCCTTGTCTAAGCACAGCGACAGGATGCAGGCTACTCAAGTTGGGCTGTGGACAGGGCTGTCCTTTGGCAACAAGTTTTTTTTTTTGGTTATTTTCACTCAGACCAGCCCCTTACGGACAGCCCTTTGGGCGGCTGTGAACTGCCAACCACCGGCAGTCAGCCGTTAATCGCTGGGGCTTAGTGGCCAAACTGTTGTTCATGAAGCACCGACTGCAGGTGAATGTTCATATGTCTTCTGTCTCTACTGGTGACAAATCACCTCAATGAGAGGTTGTTGGATCAAGTGCAGGCGCCGGCGCCATATACCACTTTTTTTTGGGTCATTGGTGTAGCAATGCCCTTGTAAAATCATCAATTTGGCAGACGAAACCATCCCCCAGTCATTTTTTGATTTTGACCCTTCCACCCCCCTGTGCCTGGGCACCACTTTTTCAGGAGGGGGGGCAAAACTTATTTGTGTATTGTGGACGCTGTGCGTCCATTTAGACCTGGGTCCTGAACAGTTTCTTTCTGAAACATGGACCCCCTAACCACTGGCGGGGTCTGGGGTTCGAACTCCGGGTAGCCTCGGTTGAAAGTCCTATGGGACCTTCGCGGTGAGGACTCAGCCGTTATCAGGCTGGCATGCGTCGGCTGCAAATCCCCTTGAATCTCATGGAAGAGAGCTTGTTAGAACAAGCATAGGCACGGGTGGCATATACCCTCCTAGTTTGGGGTCAATCGCATAGCATACCCCAATGGGTGATATTGGATGTCCAACCCCTTGTACAATCATCATTTTGGGAGACAATATGATCCCCCAATGAACAACCTGGAAGCGAGGTGGTTAGATCAAGCCCAGGCATGGACGCCATATCCCACCCCCTTTTGGGGGGTCATTCGTGTAGCATACCCCAAGGCATGATATTGGATGTCTAACCCCTGGTAAAATCATCATTTTGGGAGACAAAATGATCCCCCAATGAGATTTTTGATTTTGAGCCCTCTTCCCCCCCCTCCCCCCTGTACCCGTACCACTTTTTAGGGGGGTCGGGGGGGGGGTCAAAAGTTTTCCAACAGGAGGATTTGAACCCTGGCCCGGAGGATGTGACCCTGGCCTGCAAGACAGCATCTGGTGAAAAACAGCCGCCGTGTCGATTGACCAAGGATTCAATTCAACATCTACCCAACGGCCCACCAAGCAGCTTGTCTGCTCAACCACTATCCTCGACTACATACGTGCGGCTCCCCATCACTCGTAGATGTAGGTTGACACCAGAAAACCAAACTGGCTGTTTTTGCCTCCGTGCGTGCCTGCTTTAATCACTGCCTGCTTGACTACCTATCTACCTGCCTGCTTGACTACCTGACTGACTGACTGATTCACTGATTGAATGACTGACTGACTGACTGATTGGCAGCCTAACTGACTGACTCTAGTGTTGTAGCGCTCTCTGCGAGGTGCCTTGCCGAAGGCAATAGAATCACCTAGAAGAGAGGTTGTTCGATCAAGCGCGGGCGCGGACCCGTACACCCTCTTTTTGGGGGGTCGTTCATGTAGCATACCCGAAGGCATGATATTGGATGTCTAACCCCTTGTAAAGTCATTATTTTGCCTAACAAAACGATCCCCCAATGGATTTTGTGACTTTGAGGCCTCTATCCCCCTGAATGTGAATGTCACATTTTAAGAGGGTGGTGGTGGGGGGGGGGGGGGGGTTGGGTTGGGGGGTCAAAAGTTTGTGCTTAGAAGGATTTGAAGAAGGGTCAGCTGAAAAAGAATAATGGGTCGATCGCACCGTGCCGGCGATCTCAGGCCGGGATTCGAACCGACGACGATTTGGGCGACGAGCGAGTGTTCTACCACTCGATCGCCGATTGCTCCGGTGCACCTGGGGTTCCCCATTGTTTGTAGACGTAGTCCGCGATTGAAAAAAAGCCAAACTGTGTGTTTCTGCCTGCTTGTCTGCTTGCTTGTCTGCCTAACCGACTATTTGACCGATTGCTTGCCTGAGTTACTGACTGATTGCTTGACAGACTGCTTGCCTACCTGCTTGCCTAACTGACTGATTGGCTGATTGTCAGCCTCTCTTCAAGGTGCGTTGCTGAACGCAATAGATTTTTTTGATTTTGACACCTCCTCCCCCCCCCCCCCCCATCTATACCTGGGTGCCACTTTTTGGGAGGGGTTTGTGTGTGTGTTTGTGCGTGTTGGGCTGTCGGGGGTGGGTCAAATTTTTTTTTGCATATTATGGATGTTGTGCATCGATTTTGACATTGGTCCAAGACAATCACCTCACAGAGGTTGTTAGATCAAAACCAGATTGGCCCGTATATATGGGAAAGCGCAACATACCCCCCCCCCCCCTCTTTTGGGCATATTGGCGTATCCTACCCCAAGGTGTTGAATTGTTTCTTTAACCCCTTGTAAACTCATTGCTTTGTGCAATAAACACATCCCGCAATGAGTTTTTGGCCAGGACCCCCCTAGACCCCCCCACCCCCACCCACCAGTTGAAACCCACTTTTTTTTGAGAGGGGGGTGGGGTGGGGTGGGGTGGGGTGGGGTGTGGATGATGGTGGGGTGGGTCAAAAAAAAGTCGGAAAATGATCCCCTCCCTTTTTTGGGTTGAAAATTATGAATCTTTCGGGATTTTTCCATGTCGAGCCGAAAAGGTGTTTTCGGGGCTTAACTCCAAAGGCTTTGTGTGGGCGGAGTGGGACGAGCGCTGATGCAGGTTATGTAGTTGTTAGGCATTTTTGCCGTCGGCGTTTTTGGTACCTTTAGTGACTCCGTGGTACCTGCTCTATAGGGGTGCAAGTGGGGATATTGTGACAATTTATGCCTACCGGAATGACAAAGGACTTTTTGTTGCGGCGTCTAGCCTAGCTTAGGGCCGTTGATGGCCCATGTGAAAGACAGTGAATGATGGTTTCCACTAAAACCAGCCTACATGTGTTGGGTGAAAAATGCACTTTTTCCGGCGACCCTTGACAGACCTCGGGGACACTTGGGCTTGTTGTTGGGTGATCATTTGGTGAGAATGGTAGTGCGTATAACGCCATGGGGAGCCGTGTAGCACCGTCTAGCCCTCTTAGTGGGGCCTGGGGCCATCAAAAGGTGCTATTTTGGGCTTTTTTGCACTCTAGTTGCTATAAGTTGGTTGGCCTATAGCCGCCACTGTGCGTCGATTTCGACCCTGGACACAGTGACTTTTTTCTTCTATATGGACCCTCTAACCAATGATGGGGATCCCGGGTGATATCTCCAAGTTTCCTAGATCTACCCCCTATGGACAGGTGAGGACTTTGCTGTGTTCAGGCCCACATGCGTTGGCTCAAAAATGGCGATTCCGCCGTGACTTTTGACGGCCCCCGGAGGCCCTTGGGCTGTTGTTGGGTGATCATTTGGCAACAATGGTAGTGCCTTTCAACCCATGGGGAGCCATGATGTTGATGAATGTGATGGATGATTGCATAATGAGTCACTTGGGGTTTCATTGCTCAGGGTAGATTCTTTGCAAGGTGGACTTGCTGAAGGCAATTGAATTTTGACTTTTTTCCGTGAAATACATGTGTTGTTGCCTTTGGGATGGGTTTGGTGATCTTTTGGTGATAGTGCGAGTTCTCTACTGCCCATGTGGACCCATGTGCAGGCAGCTAGGCCCATGTAGCGTGGGCCATGGCCCCCCAAAAGCCCGAAAATTGCTATTGGTTTGGCTAGTTAGTGGGACCTGCAATTTTCCAAACACGGGGTTTTTCTGAAACCCTTTCTTCACCCCTGGGATGATGGGTTTGGGTGGTCATTTGCAGACAATATAGGTACTCTAGCACCAAATGGGACCCACCTGGTGGCCCATAGGCCAATGTAGCCCGCGCCATAGGCCCCCTGAAAGCCCTGAAATTGCTATTGTCAAAGCTGATTACTGGCACCTCAAAACCTTCGAAATCTTTACTTTTTCGGAAACCCTTTTGTTGTCCCTGGGATGCGTTTGGGTGCTCTAGCATCCATGGGGACTGGCCGATTGGCCATGTAGCCCGCGCTATGGGCCCCCGGAAGCCCTGGAATTGCTGTTGTCCTGTTGTGTTTACGTTGTTTAGTGGCACATGAAAAAATTCCAAATTTTGACTTTTTCTGCAACCCTTCTGTCGCCTCTGGGATGCCTTTGGGTGGTCATTATTTCACAATACGGGTACTCCAGCGCCCATGGAGACCCATGTGGTGGCCGCTAGGCCCATGTCGCCTGAACCATGAGCCCCCCGAAAGCCGGAGTTAGGTGGCACCCCAACCGAGGGTTGCCGCACCGTGTTTGTGTCCCTTGTCTCTCTTCCAAGTGTTCCACTAGCTGGTCCGTGTTGTTCCTGTAGTGTGGCGGTGTCGCCCAGCATACAGCCCTTGGGAGGGACTGGGACGGTGGCGGTGTATTGTCCATGCGCCGGACCGTGGCGTTGGCCTATTGGAGGGCCTCCTTTGGGTGCGTGAGGTGCAGGGCCTGAAACCCTATGGCCGCGCGGAGCACCATTTGGAGGAAGTAGGCCATCCCCTGAGTGGACAGGCAGTAGAATTTCAAAATGAATGTATTTGCTGGAGGGTTTGAACGTGCACTCTGCTTAGTGCCTGGTTGCATTCTCCATGCCAGTGTTTGCATTGTCGGCTTAAGCATAAATTATCCAGATTGGGGCCATAATAGGGGTCAATGGGCCTCGAATGGAAGGACTTGTCCGGCCCCACCCCTGGCTCACGGTCGATCACATGTCCGCCTCATTGGTGTGGGAGGGGCAACCGAGGCTGATGAGGGAACCACATGGCATGTAACCATTGTTTTGTGGGCTGTATCTGTGGTTGAGAATGTATGATGCCACAGATGTGTGCCCATTGTGGGCCTGGGGAGTGCCATGGAAGAGTTTTTGTTCTCTGTGCCTTGAAGTGCAACTGCGGCCCATTCCTGCACAAGCCGATGTGCATTGGGAGTCCATGTTCAGCTCCGAGCATCAGACACCGGAGGGTCTGAAATCTGTGTCGGTGGACCTTCCATCTACAGAGTGTGTTACGGTAATACCAGGATGCTCTTCCTGAGCGTCTATGTGTATCACGCCACTGGGATGCATGCATTTTTGTCGGAGCAACACAACAACAACAAAACAAAGCAAAAAAAAACGATTTCTATGCATTGGGAGCTCGCTTTGGATGGTTATGTCAGCACAGCCTTGTTGAAGCACAGGCTCCCCGTTGGACCGTTGTTTCCTCTGAGCTGTGCTCGCGCAAGGGGTAGGGGCAGGGAAGTATTAGAAGAGCCACAAACCACAGAACGAGGGGAAGTCCAGGTCGGTGGCATCCATGTCCTACTGCAAGAGCAGCCTGTGCGATGATCGTCGGCACTTGCTTCAGACATTTCTGTTCTTCAAACGTTCCAAACGTTTCTTCAAGCCTTCTGCCACCAATTTCCAACCCTTTGGTAAGCGCCTGATTTTGTCTGTTGCCGCTTTTCCAATTGCCAGTTACCTCTCCTTGAGTCAGCCTTTTCTTCAAACAGCCTGGCTGGACCTACCCCCCTGTAAGACCCCCCCCCCCCCTTTTGAGGTCTGCTGGCAGGGAGGAGGGTATGAAGGAGAGCATGCTGGCCCCAATCTCACCCTCATTCAATGAACAATCCAACAATTGAGATGGAGCTTTGAGCATTTGGCACAGCACCAGTTCTTGAGAGTACGTTTGCGCGCCAGGCACGCGCTGGGCGCGCCGGGCAAAGTTTTCCCACACTTTGGTGTGGCCCCTCGAGTTGGGGTTAAGGACTCCCACTCTTCGGTGTGGCCACTTGAGTGGTCCGTCACGCACCAGAGGGGGATTCTTGGATTTTGCGTTGGGTGGCCATGATGGGGCCTACAAGGGTAGGGTGCATGTGATCGTCCCATTTGTTGGGCGAAAAAATGGGAAGTTATTTGATTGCCAACAGTCATACAATGTACTTGTGCTTAGGGTTCCTGGGCTAGAGGAGGAGGTGATGTTTGGGGGTAAAGCAGTGTGATTGATGGCCAGAACATTAATTTGGATGCTGGGCGCGCCGGGCAAACGTACCCTCCTTACCCAGGGGCAACGAAGGCCTTGGAAGGCAGGTGTGCCGGAGGCAGATGCATCAGGTGGGATGCCTGACCTTGTGCTCCCCCTGTGAAGACGTCCCTGCAGATGCTGTCAATTCTTCCAACGCAGCAGAAGAGGATCCTTGTGGCGACTGTCCCAGTTTGATGTCCAATGATCAGTCTGACATTTACAGGCAGGATGTTCTCGGTCAGTCGAATGCATCAGACGATGGTGATGACAACTGTCCCAGTTACATGTCCGATGATGACCCAAGGGGGATATTCTGTGGGGGACCAATAGATCCATTTCTGCAGAGACTGCGAGGCCTGACTGGACGCAGCAAATCACATGCACACCCAAAGCTCTGATTACTCTTTGCCCTAACGACACTGCTCTGCCTGGACCGTCGAGGTGATTATTGGTCAGCTTGGTGCTCTCGAGATATACCCAGGCCGGAGGTCAGAATCGAAAGTACAGGACGGCAGCCGCAGTGCGAGTGGTGGCATGGGTCCCACCACCTACAACATGTGACCACTGCACATGCGCTCTGAACAGTGCCACACGTGACGGCATTGTGACAGGACACTGCCTCTGCGAACTGCACCTTGATCCTGCAGTGGTTGGCCACGTCTCAAACCTCCTGGTTCGCCAGCTCCACCACAGACCTTTCGTAAATGGAGCGGGATCTCGGCTGTTGGTGTGAGGCTTTGCTTCACTTGCTTTGTTCCGGGATTGCAACTGTTTTGGGTGTGTGGGTGTGAGCATGGGGGCCGTCCTCCTCGACCAACGAAGTCTGAATTGCAGATGACCTCGTTCTGCATGAAGATCAGCGGATGTGTCGCATAGTTTGCCAGCCCATGATTGCGCTCAAAATCAATTGATGGGTACAAGATAATGGGTATATTCCAAGTCGCCAGACCATTTTCGTTTGCCCTGAGCAAACCTCGCTTCTCTTGGAGTTTCTCTCTATAGTAAAATGGAATTTCCTTTGTTCCTGCTGTATTAGCCTTGCACACCCACACATATACGTATATGAGACTGTGGCAAAGGGATGCGTCTTGAGGGATTTTTTCGCGATTTGCCAATTTTCTTTCCCTGGAGGAGCTTTTGATGGTTTTTTCTGGACCCACTCAGGGATTTGGTTGTGCCGCCCACATTTCCGAGAGCTGTCGCTACCAACCAGAGGTTTCTCAGAGCCTGAGACAAGGGGCATTCAAAAGATGTTGCATTGGGATCAGGGCCACCTGCAAGCGGACACAATGTCCACGTTTTGGCCGCCACCACAGGGCAGTGCTGAGGAACAGGCAATAGTCCCCCCCCCCCCCCCCCAAGTCTTGTCAAGTTACACAACTTAATCAGCCTTTATGGCACCCCCCCCCATTAGCCAGGGTATTGCTGGCATTTTGGTGCAAGGTGAAGGTTGCATTCCGAACAACAGCTTGCCAAGCTACAGTAGGTATCCGTTTATGCACTTTGGAAAACGTTTGGTGTTTATCCTGTATGGTTGCCCTCCTCGTCAGCTCAACGTAAAAGGTCTCCTTTTGAGCCTGGGCGCCACCAATGTACGGCCAGTGGCCTGCTGCAAGAGATATGGTGCTGGAATGACTTCAAGCTGGGCATAGCCCAAGTCCGACAAGAAGGGGTGGCAGAAACATGGCTAGATGCCATCCACAAGTGGGCACAACAAAAAAGACAGCAACAACCATAGACCAGGTTATTTTGGGACCTCGGTGAACCAGAGACAGAGGTGCCAACAACAGACGTGGAGCCCGCCAGCATGAATGGCAAAATCCCTTGGACTTGCATTTCTGCAGCAAATTGAATCGAATTGGGACCATTGAAGGTCCGTTTCAACAGACAACCACTGGTTCATCCCAGCCACCCGCCACCAGAGAAAAGCCCGTGGTTCTTCGAGATATCTTGCTGAAGGCAATAGAATTGGTGCTGGAAAATTTCCCTGCATTTCTGTGGTAGATTTTTTTTGATTGTCCCCATGTGTGTATGCTTAGAATTGTCAGCATTATATAGGGATATCAAAATATGTGAGGAAAATGATCTCCACCCCCTAGGCCAAGGCGGTCCTTCTGATGGTGGCCAGGATGGGTGGAGACACCAACACATCTACCTCCACCACCCCCCGTCCAAGCAACGCCTATGGCGCCTAAAGGCTCTTACCCTGACCGGAAACCCAATCACAGAGGGCCACTGGACAGGCTACAGTACAAGCGTCAGCCAGCCGGGCAAGAAGCATGAGAAACTGCCTTTTGGATGTGACAGCGATGGGTTCAGTACAGATGTGAGCGAGCAGTGCAAATCGAAGGGCAGGAGGGTGATCAAGAGTAATCCTGAAGGAGCCTAAAGACCCTGTTCTGACCTGAAACCTAATTCTTTAGGGCGCCTCATAGCGCCTTGCTGGACAGCACCAACAATGTGTGTCACGGCTTCGCCGCATTGAGACCTGACGTACGGTTTGCGGATGCCAGAGTGATTGTTGAGGGTAGCGACCATCGCTGATTTATGGCCAAGCAACGCCTATGTCCAAGGAGCACTAGGCGTTGGTTCGGTTTTGTTTTTGCACCATGGATTTTGGCGGTGCACCTTGCAATTGGCCCAACTGTGTGCCATGTGTGCTGTGCGATATTTTGGTTTTGAGTAGCCTGATGTTCATGCTTTCTGTCAAGGAAGCTGAGTTGGCCAAGATGGCATTGTAGCATGTTTCCCCCCTTGTTTTCAAAATAGTACACCATGTCTTGATGAAGGCATTTGGGGTTTGGATCATGTTTTCCACAATCAGTTATATTCTACCAGAGATTTGGTGGCTGATGCCTGCATCCCTCTGCATATTGCTGTCCCAAAACCAGCCCCACAACCAGCACCCAAACCTCCAGCAAGGGGTGATACAAAGGGTAAGAAGAAGAAGCATGTCCAGGAGTTCAGGGTGCGCTTTAGCTTGACCAAGAAGGACGCCATTTCTGAGCTCGGGAACCCGTAATGTCCAATGTTTTCAAACTGTATGTGCCAATTTCTGGGACCCCAATGATCGCTGTTTATGAGTGTTTTATCCCATCTGTCCACCCTTTGCTTCTATACAACCGTCTCAGGTTTGCATGTATACCATGCACATTGCGGCGCATGAGCAACGCCTTTGTCCAAGCAACACCAGGCATTCCTTCTGTCAAATTCTGGTCAAATACCATTGCTTGGACAAGGGGGGGGAGGGTACCTCAAAACCTCACCATGCTGCGTGATTATTGAAGATGCATGTTGTTGCATACAAATTTTTGTCAAGCAGTTTGCTCGTGGCCACAATTATGGCTCAGTAGATCTTCGTTGTTGGGAGGGGCATAGGGGTAGGCAATCCCCCCTCCCCTCCCTTCCCCCCTCCCATGGGGGCCAAAACGTTGCTTGGGGGGTTGGTCTATGCAATATCCTCACAGGCTTGGTCAAGCCCTTTTGCCTGTTGGTGGAGATCATCCCCAGCAACTCCCATTTTTTTATTTTTGTTTGCTGATTGACACTAGTGAATCTTTGGGGTGTGCCCAGATGAAGATCTGAGTTGCAAGCAGTTGAGCAGGTGAGACCGAAGCCAAGCAACAAAAGGTTTCATGCATGTTTCATGGGACTGGTGGGGGGGGGTGTCAGCCGTGGTGGCAAGTCGGACCTGCATTCCTGCATTCGCATGGACCCATGAGGTGATCGCAGAACTCAACAGCCCTGAGATTGCCTGGTCCATTGAGCCTGGTGAGCCTTTCTCTGCTTCTCAAAGCCCCATCCCAAAGAAGTGGCAGTGTCAGGGGTCATTGGTCGTTTTTCTGGAGTATGTTGTAGTTGTTTGTCAACAAGTTTTGGTCAGGGAACCCCCCCCCCCTGGCTTGCAAAGCACAAATCCTGCACGGCACACCGATGCCCGCCCTCAAAATGCTTTTGTGTTGCTGTGTTTGCTTCCTTGAGGGCAAGACAAACTTTCACACCTGCTGAATAGTCCCCCCCTGTGCATATGCTACAGTGAGGTGTGGGGACACCGTTACTTGCCCTCTTAATCCATGGCACCAATGGCCTGGGGACAGTATTTCCTGTCTTGACTATGTAGTTGGCGTGGAAACGTCAGGTTTGGGTTGAGGTGCACAGTCCCGAGATAGTGGTGGGGACACTGTCACTCGGTGACTATTTCCTCATGGGGTGGGAACCTGGGATTGTCCATAGAGTAGGGGAGGCAATGGTATTCATCTGGAAAGGCAGTGCCAAAGAGTTGGAGTCCCATCTAAACTGCTGACAGAACCCCCGCAAGGCGCTGCATGCTGAGCCGTCCCATTCCCACTCTAGCAGGGCAGCATGCTGTTCCCACGTGGGTTGGAACTGGTCATCCATGATCCTATGTGCAGCATTCTCCAACATGTGGTTACTCATTGTTTTTTTTTTCCTTTCGGTTGGCCATCTTGGGTACCACTGAAGTGCACTCTGCATCCTTCCCCCGGATGCGGAGTGCCTGACCTCAGACAGCGCACCTGTAGTACACAGAGTGAAGAGTGCATCATGGCTGCTCAGCATCAGTGAAGCAATATGTTCCAATGCCCCCCCCCCCCCCCCCGCCATGATTAGTACCCGCTTTCGATTAACCGGGGGGGGGGGGAGCCATCACTTTGAGTTTTCCAACTTTCGTGAGAAGGTTGGATGTTGAGCATCTCTTGTGTGTTTGCTGGTTGGGCAAGGTAGTATTATTGGTGTATTGCTGTGTACTGTAAATTTGTTGCATCCAAAGCACTACACTGTATCATGCAGAACAGTTAGTTTTTCGCATCTTCAGCCACGGATGGCGATATTGACATGTACCCAGCTGGTACCGTTGTCAATTTCCAATTTTCGGGGGGCATTGTTGTGCTTGCCAAGGTTCTGGGCCCCTCAGAGCGTGGTGCTGACTACCGGTCCATCAAGTATGAGCCCTCTGGTGCTGTGGTGACCATGACTGCGCCTCTATGGCACGGATGTCTCTCCTCTGTGTGCGAACACCCTCACGACCCACCCCAGCTCCTGCAGCTGGAGAGCCCATTTCAGTGGCTGTGTTGAGCATGTGCAGCTCTTCAAAGTCAAATACTTGCGCCAGAAAGGGTGGCACACGGCGCCTGTCTCTCAGTAGAGCTGAACATGCATCCCAACAGGCAGTTTCTGTGTTATTTTTGGGATCATGTGCCTTTGTGTTTGCATGTCTTGCTTCATGTCAGGGGCCCATTGTGTTCCCCCGGGGTGGGGTGGGGGGAGGGGGCAGGGGAACCATCAGTTTGGCTATGTTCCCCCGGGGGTGTGGGGATACCGTCATGGGCAGGCGGGTACTGATCAAGGTGGGGGGGTGGACTACCTTGGTCTTAAGGGGGCGCCTTAAGCGCAGTGCGCGCGCAGTGCAACTATTTGGGCGTCTGGCCGCAGTAGAAACCCGTACTTTGTGGTACTTTGGGCATCATTGTTGTTTGGTAGTAGGTTTTGATGCATTGGGCATCTGGCATTTTGGGATATTCACCCTATTTCACCCATTTCTACTTTTTTGCACACATTTTTTACCCAGTTCCACCACATCTACTCTTTTTCTCGGTTGATTGATATGGTGATACACTTTGAGGGTGCCTGCTACGGGACATCATACTTCCTTCCTCATTTCTCAAGCCCATGGATCTCCCATTCAAAACGAATAAACAGCAAGCATCCAAGAGCCTCTAAGCATTTTCAACAACCATCCACAAACCCAGGTTTCCCAGATACCCCGGTTTGGCACCACTGCCGCCTCATTGGTACAGTGTGATGTAGCGGGGCCGCGCCCTCCTGCCCATCAGATTGGTTGTTCAACTTATTCTGTGCATTTGCTAGCAGGTGAGCAGAACCGAGGGTACCAGCCAAACCCGTAGAAAGTAAGAATAAGCCTCCTAGAAGCCTAGAGGGCACACCATTCTTAGGGGCTCCAAGGATTGACCATTTCCCCATACCTTGTTCTAACACATTGTATGGTTTGGGCACGGTGCACATGCGGTGCACACACGGTGCATGTAATCCCCCAGAGGACGCCATGTGTGATGCGCGTAGTGTGATGCGCACAGAGTGATGCGCGTAGTGCAACGGCAGCCCGGTGTACACAAATTGTGGTAACAACAAGCGTTGCTCAAAGTGGGCAGTGAAAATTGAATGCAACAATTGCATGATGCTACTACAGCTATTTGCGTGTACGGGCCAGACACTCTTTAGGGGGAATGCCATGCACGCAGTGCGCACGTAGTGCGAAGTTTGGAATGTCGGCCAATACTCACACCCTACTTTTGGCCCCTTTTCACAACTTTTTGGTTCCATACTGAGTTTTTTTTAGCTTCCTATGCATTTGGGATGTGGCATGTTTGAATTGTCACCCTTTGTTGCCCAATGTCGACCAAATTTACCCATTTTCCATCCACCATATTGAACTCTCCCCACTATGGGGACCCCGAGAAGGCAGGGGTGATGTAGCCATACATAGCCCGCAGACCTTGAGGAGTTTGTGGTACGGCCTTCATCCCCACCACATCACTGATCTCGCTCGCCATCAACAAGTGTGTCGCGTCCACGCTGAGAATCACCAGCGCCCTCCCCTTCACCCTATTCGCGGTCCCCATCACCCAAGAGACCACGGACAACGCGGCCCCGCGCTCCGAGTCAACGGACACCTCATCGCCGCCTCCAAAAGCGAAGCCACGGGCACCGAAACACTCGAAGCAAGCGGACTTTACAAGGCTGAGTGGTTTGTTCATAGGGACAGTGGAGTACCAAGTGGCTCGCTACCACCACACTAGAAAAAACATCACTTGAAACCTCGGACTGGGCAGCCAATGCCCGTGGTAGAGCACATCTGCACACCACTGTCAGCCGACTTGTGGGATAACTTGTCCCCATAGGCGTCCTCGATGGACGTGCATAACCCGCACGAAGCCTGTGGCTATAAGTAGCGGTGAGGCAGTCGGGTTCACAACTTGGTCTACATCAGTGCTGTAGGGCCCAATCCAGTCACTCCACGAATCGTTTGCCCCACAGGGTTGACCTGTATTTATGCCTGAAGAGAAAACTGATGCATGGTAGTGCCGAAGGATTCAGCTCTTTTCGGTGATGAGCCAATTGTGGGCATCTGAGCGCGCGGCCCACTGGGTGGAATCGCCTTTGCCTAAACGTCAGTGCTGCAAAAGGCCCGGCATCCTGGGCCAACGCCCGCCACCGGACATGGCCCCTGCAAAGCGACGAAAGCTTGTCACTCTTGAGGACCCGTGGGGAATGGCACACACGTGACCCAGCATGTCTTCATCCCCCTTAAATCTTACGCATTATAGGCTTGCCATATGGCGTGGCGGTTTTGCCTACCGCATCAGAGAGCCCTTTGGTATACGCATGTGAACTCTGGGTCTTTGCCATGTGCCCCGCGTTGCTGGGATCCACTGTATCATATGCTGGAGTCGCCCACTTTCCCAAGCACAGTCTTGAGTACTCTTTGAACTTCTGGAGTCAGTCAAAAAAAAAAAACTGATGCATGGTAGTGCAGTGGGTACTGCCACACTAAAGCAACCCATGTGAGTGCGATGAGGACATGGGTCAGTACGAAGTCCAGTACTCTACCCCACCCTCCGTGGGGGAGTGGCCCCCTAACCCCTTTACCTTTCCCTCTCTTCGCGGAGCACAGCGTCTCTGCACGGAATTGCCTGGCATGGCCCGACAAGGCCAGGGATGGGTTCGTGACCCCCATGCACGACACTCCACCATGCTGTACAGCATGCAGGAGGGTGCTCTGTCTTCCAACAGCGCGGAGGGGCTCATGAAGCATGGACGGGCCTCACGTGAGGCAACCTAAAGGACGGAGGGGGGAGCCTCTTGTCATACAGGGCGGCAGCTCTCCAGAAACCCGCGCGACTTGCCCCTTGGGTGAGTCTGGGGGCTGGAATGGGTAGAAGCCCCATGGACTATTGCTCCTTAATATGATTTCCTTCCTAAAGCAACCCATGTGAGTTCTTTTTCTTTGTTGAGTTCTGACACTAAAGAGTTCGGCCATCAAGGCAAACAGTGTGCATAGGCGGCTGGGCCTAGAAATTATGTACAGTATAGGCTGCTTGGCCACCGGATGTGATGCGGGTAAGGCATTTCTCCACAGGGGACAGCCCAATGGGGCATACATGGACATTTTGCATGTGATCCATTTTTAAGTTGCGCAAAGATGATCTGAAAGGACCTATACTGTTTGCCTATATGAACCGTAGGTATTGGTGCCTAGAGATGTGCTTTTTGGCGGCCTCAATGTGGAGGCACAGCTACCCGCGGCAGCACCAAAGTCGCCAGTTCCAATGCTACTAAAGCAGAAGAAGAATACAACGACAAGATGCGCCAGCCGTCGGCCGGCCATGCCGGTGGCAGAGCGCGCTACTACCGGTGTGGTGTTGTGGATTGTTGTGGCTTTTTGTGGTGATGTGTTGCATGGGAGAAAAATATGAAGACAAGACACACCACCCATCCACCGGCAGTACCCGTGGTGGAGCGGGCCACTGAAGGGGGCAATGGCGGGGACCTCCCCAAAAGGCCACTGGATGGGCGGGGGAACCAGGGTTCGGACCCCCGACAACGACGATGCCGTTCCAAGGCGCATAATACTAGACCGCCCATGTCTCTCGCTACAGAGTGGTAAGTGGTTGAGAGGAGGCCACAGGCCCAGCCCCTAGGTTTGATCATCGTCACACATGAATAGTAGCAGGCCGGGGTATCACGAGCGTCGGAAGCGGCGCCCGGATCCAAGGATGTAGGTAGTGCTGGAGATGATCGTGTTTTGGGTGAGGATGCGTCCGCGACCGTTTCATGATTCTTGGGTGGATTTGGGGGGCAGAGGGTTTATATTGTCAGCGTCCGATCCCCAAAACAAGGTAATGCCCCACCCACGAATATCCTACGGGTGAAATACACACTGCAGCAGCTATCTTAGCAACCGGCAGGTATACAGCCGGTCATCGTGAATCATCTCTACGCAGGACAAGGAACCCCCCTACCTATGTAACCAGCACACACTAGTGGGGTGTCTCCCCTGTATGAGCCTCTTACGGCCACTCTACTAATGGCCACGATACTGAGGAAATCATTGTAATGTGAACACTTTTGTTCATATGCACTCATCCATCATGCCCAATCACCCTAAAATGGCGCCCCTAGCCAAGTTGTTGCACTGCGTGCATACTGCGCACAGAGTCCGGGATACTCCCCCAAGAATACCTGTCACCTGACTGGTTGCACAACGAAGCAGCAAAGCCCACATGAGAACGACGAAACTGCCTTCAACTTGGTACTCCACCGTTATTTTTTTGTATACTTCCGGCGCCACATAAGTTCGAAGTTCAAAGTCTCACCATGAACAAAGAAGGGGCACTCATAGGCAGGTCGCCTAGCATCAGTACAGCCGTTGTAACTAGCGTAGGCGTTTTGTGTGAAAAAAAGTACCTACATTCCCAGAGCACCTGCAAGCAAACCGTGATACACAAATAGACAACTCCCCGGACCAATATCACAACCCACAATTCGACGGGGGAGAATGCCAAGGTTGCCTTGAGGACACAACTGTACAATCCCTGCTGTGTGCCCCACACTACCAACTTCAAAATAACACCACAGCAAGAATTCGCGGTCCACGATGTCTTTTCTAGCAATCTGGCACATCGTATGTCCAAGTGAGACCCAAGATTCCAATCGTCCACACTCTAACGGCGGACACGCGGGCTGCTTTCGTGGTTAGCTACGCCCACCAACTCAAGGGCCCATCATCCACCGGGGGCTGTGTGGTAGTCCATTAAGAATAGTTTGGCCATTCTCGGCTGTCAACAATGGTCCCCTCGAATACAAAGATGTCATCCCTAAAGTGTTGATGGATGCAGCTGCCCACACCTTTTGCCAAGGAAGATGTATCCTTATGATGGAAGAGAGGGCACTGCTCTCATCGCCCAAGGGAGACTCGGCACGCAACGTGCGGAATCATTGAAAACGCAAATGCCCGTCCAGCCACCCGTCAATTAGGAAAAAATGATGTTTTTTTGTTTTTTTTGTTTTTTCCCCGTTTTCCCCCGTTCTTTTTTTGTTTTTCGATTTTTTAGGTGTTTTCCCGCTACTTTTTGGCTTTTGCAATCCATTTTTGGTAAGTTTGAAATATGCAACTCCTACCTTTTTCACACATTTCTTATTTTTTGAAGGAATTTGTCGTGCGAGTTAGCAATCTTAACTAGTTGCCGTGGGTGCTTGGTTATTCTACTTCTAGTTCCAATGTGGTATGTACGAATAGATCATTAGGTAAAATAGGCCTAATGGACTCAATAGATACGGGATAGTTTCAATGAGCGTTGCTTTTGCATTGCCAAAGTACAAAAAATAGGGAACATCACATAGTTAAGGTGTGGTTTCGCAACTTACGTTAGCAAAGGATTTGAGGGAGGGCAAGGGAAAGGCAAATAGTATGAGGCTTTCTCCTTGTGTTTTTACTTTGTATCCATAGCCCATGCCGCCTGTGTGGCTCCGCCCCGAATCCGGGGGTGCATGGTCACGCTTTTCTTATGTGGCCAACGCCGTCAAACACTTGAACGCCAATGGCGTGGAGCTATTTGCAACGCAAGTTTCCCGTTCTGCCTTCAAGGCTGCCACAAGCAACGGCTGGTGTTTCCGCTCCTCCCCCCCCCCCGGGCGAGGATGACCCCGCACCTCCCGCTGGGCAGGATGCTTCGCCCCCGGTTTCCTGCCCATCTCCCGTGCAAGCAGGACCATCAACCTTCTTCACTTCAAATTCTGAGTTGCCCACTTGTGGGTGTTGCAAGGAGAAGTTCCCGGGGGACATTGTTGTGTGCCCAGGTTGCAACCAACGTGTCCTTTGCAAAGAAGGGGCCAAATGCTTCCGATGTGTCTGCAGGGTGTGTGACTCCCCGCTAGGGGATGTTATGCGGCCCTGCAAGTCCTCTATGCATTGGGTGCATGATGCATGCGCCATCGCCATGCCTGATTATGCACGACCTGCATCCCAAAGCCACAGGAACCAGCTCCACCGGCAAAGAAGAAAACTCGGAGGCATTTTAATCCCCAATGGCAAGTTGGCAGACTGTGGTTGAGGTTTGGCAACAGGGTGATATGGTGCGTTGCTTGCAAGGAATACCCCACAAGTTGGTATGCACCAAGCATGGATTGTCGGCACCACTAGCTTCCGGCGGATTGCTGTGCTTGAGCACAACAATTCAGGGTTGCATACAGTGGCTATGGCACTCTAGGAAAGCAACAGTGCATCCAGGACCGTTGTTGGTTCTCTGGCCCAACCAGTGCGGAATGCCATTTTTGGGTTGTTCCATTTGGCTTACCGCATTGCCAAAAGGTGCGGGCCGTTCACTGATTTGGGTCCGGATGCAATGACTGCCACACTGGTGGGTGGAACCGTGGCATCCGCGTACCATTCCCCACGGTCGGCCCAGGAAATGATGCACGCCATCGCCGCACCCATACGGACGAGCGAAGAAGTGACCATGAAGGAATCCACGTTCTTCGCTCTGGCCTCGGGCACTTCCACTGATCGGGTTGCTAATAAGCATGATTTGGTGTACACACGGATGGTCCCTATGGGCAAGTGCCGCACCGCTTTCTTGGGTCTGCAAGATTTGCATGACGCCTCGGCAGTGGGCATCCTAGCTGCGTATAAGCAGGTGATGCTTCGCGCAGGACTCACTGTGGAGGAATGGATTAGCTCCGTCTTCTGGTACTGCGCGGATGGTGCAGTGGTTATGCAGCCCACGGAAAACGGCGTCGCGGGGTTGCTCATGCAACTGCAGCGCGATCTCGTGAAGTACTCCGTGATCGTCCCCCTTCACGCGAACTGCCACCGCGCTGACCTAGCCTTTCGCGACGCAATGGACAGCTCCCATGAGTTTCCTGATGTGGTGGCAACACAATGAATGTTGTTGTCACGTTGTACAACGACGCCCCCACCCGCCTTCGGAACATGCGCTGGATGTCGTGGGCACTGCACATCTCGCAGCTACAGTACTCATCGCTGGGCCAAAGGCGGTGGGCAGCGTTCGCGGCTCCGGCAGTAGTGGCCTTGCTCCGCACTTACCCTGCAATGGTTTGTGCGGGCAAAAGTGGGGACACTCGGACCCATGGCAAACATCAGACTAAAAATTTAAAATTTCCAGTACACGAGCAGAGGCCAGCAAGGTCAAAAATTGGGACATCGGGACCCATGGCAAACATCAGACCTAAAATTTAAAATTCTTGGTACACCAGCAGAGGCCATCAAGGCCAAAAATGGGGACACTGGGACCCACGGCAAACATGAGACTAAAAATTTAAGATTCCTCGTACACCAACAGAGGCCAACAAGGGCAAAAATTGGGACAGCGGGAACCATGGGAAACATTAGAATTAAGATTTAAAAATTTTGGTACAGCAACAGAGGCCAGCGAGGGCAAAAATGGGGACACTAGTACCTATGGCAAGCATCAAGTTAGATTCCCTGGATCGTTGATACAAAAAAAAACGGAAAAACACAACGATGTGTTGCTAAAAAAAGCAAGTAACGCAGAAAAAAATGGTACATTGGTTCATGGCACCCAATCACCCTGGCCCAACCCCCCCCCCCCCAAGACCCCATACCCCCCCTGAAGCCCCCCCCAAAATGGCCCTTGGCAGCAAGTTGTGCCCAAAAAACAACAAAAAACCGGAACCAAAACACTTGAAATTGAAAAAAAAATTTTAGCACCACCCGTCAACCCGTCAACCGCTTTGGTGATGGGCGTTTGTGGGACCCCTGGTCACGGGGCGCGCATCGACGCGCGCGCTGATCGCCACGAGAGTTTGCGGTGTGGCTTCTCGCAACTTGCTGATTTGGGCCTCGCTTCCACACGTAGTTGTGCCAGCGTGTCGGCGTACGACCCTGCGATGGAGCGAGTGCGATTGGCAAGTGTCAAGTGTGAGGAGCAAGGGGGGAGGGGGGCGGGGGTGAGAGGAGGACACCTCATCATAGGCTCTTGGCGTCCATCGCTCTTGTCCTCTGCCTCACCAGGAGGTTGTTGACGCCAGGCGGGGTGTGTGTGTGTGTGTTTGTGTGTGTGTGTGTGTGTGTGTGCGCGCGCGCGCTAAAGCAACGAAATTCTGGTACATCACCCACACCCAAATGTCAGACACAATCACATTCGAAATGCAGTGCAATAAATTCATCAGAGCGGTGGGAGGTTTATGGTGTCGCCACGGTTGCATTCCAATGGGCGGTTCTTTTTCAGCCCAAGCAGCCGACGTGCGCAGCCTATGGAAGGTGTATACGGACCGCCACCTACTACGCCGCCTGGGCTCCCTCACAGTTTCCGAGGCAGGGTTCCCCTAATGGGAGTCACCGCAGGGGATCACCGCACTGTGCCAATTCAGAGACAACATCCTGATTGTCACCACCAACCCCGACACCCCATCCCACCCCATCATATCCATAGTGTGTAGCCTGCTGGGCGAGGCATGGGGTCTGGATGTGCTCTGCGAGTGTATGTCAGGCCCTGGGGACGCCTGCAAACATCACTGCCACTCAGCGTCCACCACAGCCCTCTGTTTTGACATGATTCGCGGGGAAACAGGTAAGGGACTGGCATATCTGCACTCCAGCGCGCTCTCATCAACCTGGAGTTTGAAAAGTGCACCCCCCCTCCTGTCTCCTGCAAGCGCCTATCCTGCCTACCTCCCGGGTATCATGACGGGCGCCCCGAGCAATGCGCGCCCTTGGGCCACGACATGGGTGGGGGAGCTGCTGTCCCTCTCCGCTTGGTTACAAATAGCCCTTCTCAGCGGGTATGCATTGCCCCAGGTCACCAGAGCGGCACATTCAGCTGTCACTAGGGGCCTGTCAACAAGTCCCAACGACCACACGGCAATTGTCCGCTACCTCTACACGGCTCGCCCACTCCTCCCCATGCCACACTGTTGCCACCTCACGATGTGCGCCGCTTGGCTGCGACTACATGCACACTGGGCGGGGGAGAGCTACAGTAGTTGGCAATTAGATCCATGCCTGTCACCAGACGGCACCACAGGTTTCTGGTGCGGGGACTGGGGCATCCTCCATTTTCACGCCGCCAAAGTCAGACCCCGTAACCATGACTGCCCCCCTTGGGAGTCTGTGTGTGTGTGAGCGGGTGGTTACACCCGTCTCCAGAGAAGTATCTCCAGAGTAGACATGTAAGTAGCGCTGCGTTCCTCAACATTTCTTACACTCATTGGCTAGACAGGGCCGGACAGTGAGCAGGGTCTTCGGTGATCAGTACTGCATTGCACTGTGATAACACGACTCCTCTTCGCCGTCCCTCCTGTCGCAGAAAGGACCTTGCCTACCTTTTTGTTAATGGCCTAATGAAATTGTCTCGGTGACGAGTGCTCTGCCTTCGCTTGCTTTCGTCTTCACTGACGTTGTGCCCCGCGTTTGGTCCCCACTGGTTTTCCCGCACGAAGTGTGTGTGTGTGTGTGTCTGTGTGTGTGTGTGTGTGTGTGTGTGTGTGTGTGTGGCCAACAGTCTCACCACAGGCTCTCGACTGGGCGCTTGGGGGGGGTGCCGGGTCAAGCCCCCCGGACTGTGCCAAGTTTTTGGCAGGCCATGAGCCCTCGGAGGGTAGCCTTGCTGGCTAGGTGGGGCGGGGCCGTTCTGCGGGCGCCCGGGCCGGAAGTGGTAGCTGGTATGGTGTACGCCACAAAAACCGACGCAGACCAGATCAGGGGGTAGGTTGGGGGGGGGGGAGGCTCATTTGGCCGATCGAGGCTTTTTAACGTCGGGGCCATGTCCATTCATGGCCCGGGTTGCACGGGGGAGGGTCCCGACTCTCGCCCCTGGTGGTTCTTGCTGTCGTGCGTAGGGGAGGGGGGGGGATTCGCGGAACTGTTTCGGTGGGAAGGCGAGGCGTCCCTAGGAAGGTGAGTTGCCCTCTTGTGGCAAAACCCAACGCGCCTCTACACTGGGGAATCGCCGCTACCAACGGTTAGTTGTGGGGGTTGTTGGCATCGAGAACCGACGAGTGCCCCCCCCCCCCCCCTCCCACGAGCTTTCTGAGTGTCTACTTTTTTTCGATCTCTTATTGCTTCATGTCTGAAAGCCCCAAAGAGGGTACCACAGCGCAGACGACTGTCACACACGAGGAACAAGCAGCACAACTGGCCGCACAAATACCCAACTTTTTCGACGACGACTTGGTTGCTGCTTATTGCCCCGTCTACCTTACAGCCGATTACCTGTTCACTGTGGGGACCAGAGCACCTTTCCTCGTGAAGTACATTGTGTACAAACTACTGCTTCCTGAGAACTATTTTCTCATCTGGCGCATCAACACCAGCTACCCTCCGGCGATCGCCTTCCAGATTATCCAAAGTCTAGGTCTGTGATCATCATGGGTGACGATCCTGTCAGCCAAACCGGCTCTGTATGTCTCTTCCCTGACCCCTCCGACGATAATCACACTGCTGTGAAGACACAACTCTTCAAACTTGCTGTTGAGGGGCTCATCTCAATGAACACCAAGAGAAAAGCCCTTTGGAAATCCTACTTCGATCTCATTACGGAAAATGATGCCCAGAATGCTGTCAACAAATCTCCCGACGCAAAAAAGAAGCGCCTTGCCTCAAGCGACAAGCTCGATTCAATCATGGCGGATCTTAGTTTGTGCCAAACGGAGTTCTGGTCTCACTTGCAGAAATTCTCCCATGTATTGCTAAATGAGCTCAAACCACAGGCCATCGAAGTTGGTAAACAGCTCGATGAAATCCGTGAAAGGCGAGCTTAGGAGAACCTTGACCACAACCAGAAGCAAATCTTGCGCAAAGCTGAATCTGATGTCCGCACGCAGCTGGAAACCGTGTACGATCAAATGGTGGATATTGTCACTGGCAAAATCAAACATGATGACGCTGTCACTCACCAGATCATTGTTCAGCACAAAACCATCTCAGACCAATGTGATGCCCTGAATAACTCTCAAACTGGTGGATTTGCCAAAGCCAATGTTGCTGCCGTGAACGCTATTCGAGAGAAACAGAAGTCTGTGCTGAAACCCGCTGATGCCCACCCTCTGGCCGATGACGAACAGCAGCAATTGATGCTGCAGTTCAGTTGGGAAGATTTCGATGCCGTCCTACAGTCCTCTACGCTGATCAGCCAAGACATCACGCCTACATCATGGACCGGACTGGGGAAAGTTGATCCCGACGGGCTCAAGGCTCTTTTCCCTAATCCCGACATCTCTCTACTCATGGTTATGAAGCATGATGAATTGCCGCTCCTCAGTGAAGTGTGCAAATCTTCTGGACTCCTCACCTACCTGAATCCACGCAGACTCGATCTTCTGATGGAAATTCCTGAGGATACAAACATTTCTAAGTTGGCCGATGAATTACCATGGTGCCCCCATACAGTCGGAAAACTCACCCGCGCTGTCGCGCTGAATGGCACCTCTGAAGTGGAACGCTTTGCCGTTATGTTGGCTCACCAGAAATCCAGGCAAGCACAAGTCAGACCTCAATTCACCACGTTCAGATTCTTGCACCAAGGTATGAAGGTAGCCAGAGAGGCCTTTTCATTGCCTGCTGCTCCGAATAATCGGAAAACCATTCATGTCCCGGAAAAGGCCATGCCTACCATTCTGAAATATCTGAACCTTCGTGGTTCGCAATGCACCACCCAGATTCGGAGAGTGCACAGCAGAGAACCCGTCTTCCACACCAAATTTTTTCACTGTGATCTAACCCAGCAGCAGGTGAAAAAACTAGTGGAAAAGTTCCACAATTTGCACTACCTCTCCGTCATGTCTGTTGACGAAAGGGAAGGTACTGTGCTTGGCTCCTATCACACAGTGCTGCAGGCCTACTATAATGCTACCATGAAAGCGGAATGTTCCCCTTTTCTCTGGACTAACCTCTTCACAACCATGTCTGAGGTGATTCCAGACAGGAGCCTATGGTTCCTGCCACTGGACGGATACAACAAGGTACGCATCGGTCTGCACGATGCAACCACAGCTGAGACTTTCATTCAACAGGTCTCTGTTGAACTTGAAGCTAAAGGCATGCTCTTCAAAGATGAAAGATCGAGATCATGGCTACGGGACAAAGTGGGTTCTGATGGGGAATCAGCAGGTTCCTCATCTGCCTCATCCACTGCTGTAGATAGTTCCATCCTATATAATGTCCCAGGGTGGATGTTCCAGGACGAGGTCGAAACGCTTTCTAACAGCCTTAAACTGGGACACGACCGTCTAGCTCGCCTAACATCCTGGAATCCGGGCAATGCTAATTGCACCTGTTGGAGACTCTTTGGGGTCTCGGTGCCTGAGGGTGAGGTCAAAGTCTTTCAGGACAGTACATCCTCCACCCAGCTACATCTGATTTCGTACAAAGAGTATTGCGCCATGCGCAACAGCTCCATGAAAGAATCGCAGAAAAAGAAGACCACTAACCCAGAACGCACGCATCGGTCCTATGCTAAGGTTGTTGGCAGAAAACAGACATGATGGCTGCTCTGTCTTCTGATACCCCTACAGTTGCCGCGAAGCTCGCAGTAGCTACTTTCAACGCCAATGGCCTCACCACACATATTTCCAAGTGTGATGAAGGGCAGACTGAGACCAGGGCTCAAATCATTGCCCGACATTTCAGGCGAGCTGCTCTGTCTGTCGTAGGATTGCAAGAACCACATGTCAAATTTGATCAAGATTACGACGACATGGTATCCTTTTTCAAACGAAAAAACATCACGTTTTGTGGCAACGTCTCTAAACAGGGTAGGGGGGGTGCAGCCATTTTGTTCCCTCCTGATTGGACTCTAACAACCAGTTGGAGCCCACACCCTAGATTTCTGTTTGCCTCACTGTCTGATCCTGAAGGCTGCAACTGGAACTTTATGGTAGGGCATTTTCATCACGATGCTTCAATCCGCACGGAGCAGTGGAAGATGCTCTCTGCCATGTCCGGCACCCTTCTGCCCATGAACACGGTCTGGCTATGTGATTTCAATTCGGTGATTCTGCCAAATCGGGATGTGTCACAAGTTCAAACCTCGGTTGAACATGCCTCAGTCCTCGCCGCGCGGGACGAAGAAATTCGTGCCTTGAATCTGTTTAATGCTGTAGATTCTTTTGCCGTTACACACTCAGGTAGGTTGCAGGATGTGCCGTTGGAAGGATGGACATGGGATTTCCCTTCCGGCACACAAACCAATCATGCTACGCAAACCCCTCCACACTCCAAAAGAAGTAAACCCGCACCGCGGGCTAACCCTCCCCCACCTGATACCACTGACACTCGGAACAATAGGGCAGATTGTGACAGACGAAGAAGGATCGATCGCATTCTCATTCCAGCGGAACTGCAACCCCACATAAACGGTTGCTACCCCAGCTTCCTTGCCAACTCTGATCATAAAATGGTCACACTCCTGCTCGCCCCTAATTTTTCTACACAAACGGTCAAACGCAAACACTGCCCCACCACATTTCTGAGTGATGAGGATGTTGCTGACAAAATCCAGTCTAAACTGGAGGAAATATCCCTGGCTGGTTACTCGGGTTGGTCCGAAGCTATGCGGGTGATACGGCAGGGAGCATATCGATATGAGCTAGATCACAGGGAAACAGGGTATACTGAGCTTCAGGTCCTGGTCCATGAATCTTCTCTCCGATGGCTTCCCCGTGCTGCCTGGGGCTTTCTTAAATCCAAAGGACTCACTCCCAAGTCGGCTTCGTCCGCCTATTCTCTTTTGGTTTCGTATGCTGCTGCTGAATCATTAGACAGGACAGGCACCAAAGTGCTGGCGAAGCTTAAGCTAGCACTAGCAGACCCCTTTGAGTCGGAGATCCGACCAAAACGACAGGACGTCTGGCGACTGGTCAAACAACTACAACACAAACGACGTTTGCTTTCACTACGTGATCGGTATGGGGTCATTCTCCCGGATGCCCCCGCAGTTGCCAAAGAAATCACGGATGTCTGGTCTGGAACCATGGCATCCATGGGAGCTTCCCCCACGGAGTGCAAACTCTATCTGCAACAGTTCTTTGGCAAGCGCGTCACTGTCGACATAGCCAAGATGCTGATGCACCCTCTGTGTGTTTGCCTAGTAGAAACTGCTCTTGAGTCTCAGAACACAACCTCATCTCCCGGATTTGATGGATTCCAATTTTGCATATATAAACGCTTCAGTTCCTTTTTTGCGCCACGCATGCTGTACATTGTTCAGTTGGCTTTGGAAAAAGGGTCCCTTGATAAAACATGGAGCCTGGCACTCCTCAACCCTATCCCCAAGGCGTTAGGAATCGTCAAGGCCGACGAACTCAGACCTCTGGTGCTTCAAAACACGTGCCACAAGTGGTTTGCAGCCTGCATCGCTTATCAGCTTAAAGATTTAGTCAGCTACATCACACCCATTCAGCCGAAGGGATCACTTAAGGGTCGATTCATTTTCGAACATTTGTGGGAAGCCTTTGGCAGTTGGAATGCCATTGACTCAGGTGCCTTCACTTTCATTGACTTCTCCAAAGCCTTTGATTCAGTGTCACATGTTTTTGCACAAACATTCTTTGAGATGCTATGCATCCCGGAGCCATATGTCACCATTCTGATACAACTGTTCAGGGCCTCCATTGCTCTGGTCATCCATGGGTCGGTACAACTGGAGTCACTCATACAACCCACGTCAGGGGTCAGACAAGAGTGCCCCCTCTCCCCCACACTCTTTGCGATGCTCATCTCACCCATCATTACGAAAATGCAGTCCCTATCAGTGGATGTCACTGTCCTTCTGTATGTTGATGACCTTCTAATCATCATATCGGGCTCCCCTGAGCACACGGCATCGCTACTTCGGCGGTGTTGGGAAGTGATGACTGAGTTCCAAGTCGTCACTGGACTTAAGGTGAATCCTTCAAAATCAGCGATACTCGTAGTAGGCGCATGGTCCGGAGCAGCGGTCCAAGCGGTTGCGATGGTCCCGCTCCCCATCAAGAAATCGTACAAATACCTAGGGGTAAAGCTAGGGGACATCTCCCCCTACGAAGCCTACCAACCAGCCTTGCAAAAGGCCATTGGCAGAGCCTACGCCATGCAAAAGTGGGATCTCTCCCTGGATGAACGGGTTGCACTTCTCCAGCAATGGATCCTACCCCTGCTGGTATTCCCCGCTAGGGTAGTCTATCCAACAGAACAGGTCATCTCCTCGTTACGCACTGTCTACCACATCGCTCTCAGACTCAACTCCTGGAGTCTGACAGTGGATATTTTGTCTCTTCCAAAAGTCGAAGGAGGATGCTGCCTCCCCACTCCAAGATCCTTCTTGCTCTGGCAGCACGCCTCCTCATACGTGCATTTTCTGCAACATCCTGAAGCCTTTTCATCTGTAGTTAGCAATCATTTCACCAGGTGGGCAGACAAGATTGGGCTGGTCCCGTCAATGCGTTTCCTGCCCTATTTTCAAATGGGTTCGAATGTCGTTTGGCAAACCATGCCCTTTTTGGGTGGCTGTGCCAGGGCGTTGTCTCTAATCCGACAGCCACATATGGTACCTACACCTGAGGTCATGCCATATGACCTCCCGCTCTGGCATTCAATCCTTTTTCGAAATGAGCATCAACAATCCTATTTTTGCCCCCGATTAATCAGAGATGGAGTGCTTACCTGGGGGGGATTCTTGGAGGATGACACCTCACAAGCGCTTATCGCCCCTTCCTGGAGATCCATCTACAATGTGCCCAAGCCACAGAGTCACGACGGTGACCCGAATCTCCTAAACCTTGATTTCTGGAACCTCTGGACCAAATCAGGGGTGGGAGCACGCATGTCATACCCCATACACATCAAAAACAGACAACCCCCGGAAGTGTGGGTCAAACTCTGCATTTCTAGGATACCTCTGAATCTGAAAGACTTTGTGCGGAAAGCGCTGTGGAAGAAATTGCCGGTTGGAGCACGGCTGTCTAAATGGATGCCAACAGTGTTGCACTGCCCTCTTGATGGTGCGGTGGAAACAATAGATCACGCATTGTCAACTTGCAGGTTTTTACCTGTCGCATTTAATACCATTTCTAAATGCTTCCTCCCACTGTCCATTGACGGTGTGACAGTTTCCAGTGTACAGGACCTCATGTCCTCGTACTTAGACACCACTTTCGAGGTGCCAGCAGGGATCATGGCCTGGCTAGCCATCATGGTTAACTGGGAATGTCGCTGCATTGCTCGTACTAAAGTCCCTACATGGCATCAGTTTATGCACCTGTGGATTTCTTCACTCACTGCCTGGACTAAACTCCCTCACCCGCCCATCCCGGTCAATGATATTTCGCTTTTTGCAAAGTCTCTCTCTTCACTCTTGAATGAAGGGAAACTGGTTCACCCCAATCTGAACCCTGCCCCACCCACCCCCCCTATTTCGAAAGCACAACGAAGACAACAAAACAAACTTGACAGAGCTATGCGAGACTCTGCCAAACTTGAAGCCCTCATATGTGAACTCGAGGGTTTCACATTATCTACACTGATGGTTCTTCTGAAAAGGTGGCCAAAATTGGCTATGTTGGAGGATATGGCAATTATGCCCCGGGCCTGCATGCCATAGGTGCCCATCTCCCCCCAGGTCTGCGACAGACTAACAATACCGCCGAACTCTACGCAGCAATCCAGGCTATCAAGCTTTTCCCGTCAGGGAAAATCGCCATCTGCACTGACTCCTCTCTTGTTTTTCTGGGGACAACTGGGAAAGCCAAGAAGTGGGAACTAAATAACTGGGTGGGCTCCAATGGCCCGCTCAGCAACGTAGAACTTTGGAAACAGCTCCTCGCAGAGCTTGACAAATCGGATCGAGAGATACAGTGGATCAAAGTTCCGTCACATGTCGGGATTGTAGGTAACGAGGAGGCGGACGCACTTGGTGAGACGGGCCGATTGTCCAGCCCACTACTCATGCAGTCCAGCGTGCCCATGGCACGCCATATCAGGCGCTCTGTGCCACCACAGCGTATCGCTGTGAGATGCTCCACTGAGCCCAGCAGACAGGACCGCAATCACATTGTGGTCTCGGATTCCGAATCTGAGTCTGAATCGGACACAGAGGACACAGAGCCATCCCCACCACCTGTAATTTTTGACACCTTTGCTCCTGATCACATACCGGTTACACCTGCCACGCCTGTACTGCCTACAAGGGACCCCCGACCATCTCCTGCACACTCTCCCGGAGTGATCCCCTTGGGCACCAGCCCAGCCACACAGCTACTCACTGCACTGGACCTGCAGCTGTTGCATACCCCTTGTGACAGGTCCCTTCCTGAGGGTTTTTCCACGCCTACGGGCTCAGATACGAGTGTTGCCCCACTGAGATTTGACTCCGATGACGAAACTATCTCTACGGGCAGTGATTCTGACTCCTCTGCGAGTACAGACGTGTCAGTCCCCAGGCGGAAACGCCGTAAACACCTGTTTCCATCAGACTAGCGCATAGGCCCCCTGCACCTCAGTACTATGCTGCCCCTACTTGGCACGATGAATGGCACGATCCCCGCCCCTGAGAGAGTTTTCGTATACGGTATATGCGAAATTCGCGTCATTTAGGGTAAGAGACATGGATGGTCTAGTGGTATGCGCCATGGCTGGCGCTCGTCGTGGTCGGGGGTTCGAACCCCGGTTCGTCTGTCCGTCCAGGGGCCCGTTGGTGAGGCCTCCGCCACCGCCCCCTTCAGCATCCCGCTCCACCACCGGTACCGCCGGTGCGACGGGTGGCGTGTCTCGTCCTCATAGTTTTTCACACTGAGTTATGTCACAGATCAGTGTCAGTTATACCTGAGAGTGCAACAAAAAGGCATCCGCCACCACACACCTGCAGCAGCGCGCTCCACCACCGGTGCCACCTTGCGGCTCCGGAACCGCATCTCCTCCTCGTATTCCCCCTCAGCTCGCCTGCTGAGGGGGATTCGAACCCCCGTCTTCAGTGCGGCAGCCGGCTGCGCTGCCGCTGGGGTACTTGCCGCAAAACCCTGCTTTTGCACCACAATACACAGGAACGAAGCATCCAAGCAGAAATTTAAAACCAGAGGCTGGGCCTCCGGCCCCCTCGCACCAACAACGCACTACAGCCATATGCACTGACCACAGCACCATGAGACAGCAACAGCAATGGAACACACAGACACACGGCCGAACACACCATAGGACTACCACAGCAACTGAGAGCCGAAGGAGTGCTTGATCACGGTAGCAGTGGGAGGTAAGACACACAGTATGTAGCATGAAGGCAGCACATGCCGATATATAAGTCATCAGGTGAACAAGCACGATAGTTGCAGTTTGATTGTAGATATGGATGCAGTTTTATGACGGATGAATACGTTGTGCTTCATCTAGATTGTCCATAGCATATCCTCTCGAACACAAGAACTGTTGCAGTTTGAATGATGATTGCGCCACGAGCTGACCCAGATGTATAGGCAGCCAACGCACAATCATAAACCACCTGGAGTGGTACAAAACCGAGCAGCGCTGCGGTGCAGCGAGGCGAAACATTGAATTGAGTGGTGATGACCATGCGCCTATGACACGGGGGCGTATGCGAGCCCAGTATCCGTTGCCTCATGGCCCCCCTCCCACGTGGGTACAGCAGTGGGTACAGCACACCTCTTCTGTTTCGTAGAGGAGGGTTCGAACCCCGGGGGGGATAGAGACACACCGAACAACCCGAAACCCCCTTTATGCGAGAGAGAGAGAGAGCGGGACACAGAGAGAGAGAGGGAGGGAGGAAGGCCAGAGAGAGAGAGACCCGCAGAGCGAGCGTTAGAGACTAGCCGCAACTGTGGGAGGGTGGTGGGTGCGAGCTGACCCAGATGTATAGGCAGCCAACGCACAATCATAAACCACCTGGAGTGGTACAGAACCGAGCAGCGCTGCGGTGCAGCGAGGCGAAACATTGAACTGAGTGGTGATGACCATGCGCCTGTGACACGGGGGCGTATGCGAGCCCAGTATCCGTTGCCTCATGGCCCCACTCCCACGAGGCCAATGCTCTGGGGCACACACCAACATGAAGCTGGTTGCCATGCATGGAGACGAATGGGGGCGGTGCTACCGGCATTTGCCGGTGTCTTGCTATTCGTCATCACGCTGCGGGCATTGGGTCCGCCAACTCCAGGCCCATGTGTCCTTCCCAGTGCCGTGACCATGGTAGAGCAACGGCGGTTACGAATACAAGCCCACCATGGCGGCGCAAATTTGGCCACCAGCACTCCTCCGCATGGACACTAGTGCAAGCATGCAAGCATCACCCATCCTATTCCACGACGGCACAGGACACTGGATCGGCCGCCACATTTTGCGAACAGGTAAAACACGACCTTGGCTTGGCGGAGGAAGCGCTGCATCTTTTGGTAGTGGCAGCTCCCCCGGACTTAGCAAGATCACCTGTTTTGAACTCCATGGATAGAGTCACAATTGAACTTGCATCATGTGGCATTGGCCCTGCAAGAAATGTGAATGTGCCGCTAGATTTGTGGTTCCTCTGGGTAGATCCTGACTTCTTGCATGCAGGGGCACGCGTACCCCCTTAGCCCCCGACACGGTGCCCCAAGGCGGCTACGGTGTCATGTACCCCTTGCCATGATGGCCTCCTTGTGCAGACAAATCAAGAGGCGAAAGCACAAGTCTTTGGAAAATATAAAAGTGCAATGCAGAATTCCACCAACGTTTTGGCAACTGTAAGACACGGTCATGGGTAAGTCGACATAACGCGGGTTGCATCTAATGGAGGTTCAACCCAGTTTGCGACGCACTCCCCGCATTGATACTTGGAGATGTGCTCCCGTGGGGCCCCGGGGGCGAATTGCTGCTGCCAGTCGCCACCCAGCGAAGTGCTGGGTGCTTGTGGTGGTTGTAGAGGCCCCAACACCCGTCGAAGGTGGCATCTAGGGCGCAACCTGACCCCGCACGGCGCGCTTGTCCCGCAACACTGCGGGCATCCACAGCTGTACGCATGGTACGATGGCGCATTGCCGCGGCGCCCTAGCGACGGGGTGTTCGACAAGGTGCTCAAGAGGATCCCAATACATTTTTGTTTTTTAGAATTGCAGAACTCCATTTGTTGTTTCTCAAAAGTTCCGGGGGGGGATATGTTATAGCTTTTGGAAATCTCCAAGAAAAGGCCGTACTTCTCTGTAGTACTGCCCAGCCCAAGGTACCGGTGCTACTTGGCGAACACAGCTAGGCCCTAGCGGCGCACCCCAACAAGATAAAAACTGAGGAAACAAAACACGCAATATGATATGAACCCCCCCCTAAACCCCTCCCCCAACCCACCCACAGACCCCAGTGGCAAACTCATGTCATGTATAACAGAAAAAAAGGCCCTTGTCGGTTGTGATGGTCTGCACATAACACTCGAACATCAAGAACATGGTGAGCCGGCCAACCTTGATTTCCTAGACGTGCAACTCGGCGAATGTTCAAGGGTCATCAGCCAATCCCACTGGATCAAACGTCACACCGGAGTGCAGCTTATCTGGTCCCGCACTCAGGTAGGAGCATTTGACAGTGATGAGCTACACATAACCAACACCGGCCACAAGAACGAGCTCTTCTGGTGGACCTCTTCGATGGCCTTGAGCCGTGCCAAATGCACTCGCTCCTGCTCCATCGACGCATTGGAGAACACCTTTACGATGAACCCCGAGTTCTCTTGCAACACAGCCAACAACAGATGCGCAACTCCGATTTGGTTGTGCCCTAGAGCCTGCTTTCTCAGAACAGTATGTGAACGAGATTGAGATGCCCGTAGAATCTACACCGCGGCTGAGGATGGAGGCAACGTCGACTTCGCCACACGTCGCCTTGAAATCCAAGCTGTAGGACCGAAGGATCCGGGCGGCAACGCATTCTCCACCCCCACACAACGTGTGGCCATGCTTTGTGGCCCCAATGTGCAAGAGCACACAAGATTCACCGTGTTTGTATTGTTTGAACGCTTAAATGACAAGTGCGTCAAGCTTGTCACGCTAGCCCACAAGGAGTCCCACTGAAGCGACCACAACCAAGTGGGGGTCGAGCACCCGCTGCTGGGGATCATTGGAGAAGTTTGCCAACATATCCATCCGGCAGCCGTTGAAGCCTTTCAAGGGAATCATGCCCATCACGCCATCCAGTACGCGCGTGTCCTCGGTCACAGATTTGATGGAGAATAGATCCATGGTCACCGGGACTTTCTCTGCCAATATTCTGGGAGCGGAATACACAACGGCAATCGAGATTGCAAGGAAGGCCATGGCAAAAATTTATCAGACCGAAAGAGGCGGCGATGAGACCGGCAGTCTGCTCCAAGATGAATTGGTCCTGCAGGTACAAACACATTGTGTTGTTCACTTACAACTCAACTCCAAAGCAGTAGGCGTAGGTAATGACGTTGACGACGAAGTACCGCAACAGCTTAGTAGCCATTGACCTCAGTAGCCAACCAATCCAGTGAAACTCCGGCTGCCCTTTGAAGTGCTTGCTTTTTTTGTTCCGTCCGAAACCATCGACAAGTGTTCAAGATTGTTCGGCGCTTCACACACATGGTCTGAAATAGTACATTACCATCCCCTGATCCCAACCTGCCGTCCTCGCACAGAGAAGGCACAAGGTTGTGGGTTAGCTCGGCGATGCATTGTGTGCGCTCCCCACGGGCCACTCATGCCTTCTGGCTAGAAAGGGGGTCTTTGCCTGACAAAAACAAAAGCATGTGGAAAGATCGAGAAGCACCACAGGTGCCTCCACGTGAACCACTCGGTACGGTCAACTAGCTGCTCCACTCTCATGTCGTAGCCTGCGTGGGCAGGTGATGTTGGCGGTTTGGTGCCAACCGGCCCGGCAAGGGTGCCTCCGTAGTTCCGCCGCCCCATCCTTCTCACTGTATCAAACATCCCTCCTTCGGCGATTAGTTTTGCTGGTGTCAACCGTCCCCCCCCCTCCTCATGCCAGACCTCCATCACCCTGCACGAGACATGGTCCCCAAACCGGATCAAAACAGCAAACGTATACCGCTGGGGGATTGGTTCATTGTTAGCAAGATGTAGCCATCAGCATGGATGCGCCTGCCACAATGACATTTGGTTGGCACAGTCACGTGGTAGACTAGCCGACGAGGTTGAGACCTAGATACAGTGAAGTAATAGTGTGATGCGGGCAATGGAAGTTCAGTTGGACTGAACTGTCATACATTGTACAATGAAGGTGGCAGTATTGTAATGGTGACCTGATAACTGTATTGTCACTTTTGTAATATACACATAGTTCACCGTCCCTCATCCCGTCGCAAAACTCAAGTTATTTGCAGATATTTGGGAAGAAGACCATGTCATTCTTGCGGATACTCATCTCTATCTGCAATGGTGCCTCAATATATGTGCGGACCTAGGCTGTCATACAAACGCATGCGCGTGTGTGCTTCCACAATTGCCTGCCTGGGGGAACTATTAGAGTATTTGCTAATAGGATCGGCAGGATTAATTGCAGATTCCGAAAAAAAGTCCCACAGAGACTCCAAACTAGCGCAATCTATGGGCAACAAGTTGTAATATCGGGTGTTGCGCCGTAGGGCGCGAGGCAGCTCTGCCACTGCAAAGCGAGGCCAATGTGCCCATGTTGTCGAGAACCAACTGTAAATATTTTCCCCTATATTTATGCATCTTATCGAGTGCACACACAGTGCCGCATATAGTTCAGTAGATTGTTGTGTGTCTACCCAAAACGGGGCCCTGCGAACTTTGGGCCCTGAAGGTCCCCACAAACCCAAAAGGTAGGCACCTTGTTGGTATTGGGTCAAGAGTAGCGTCTGAAAAAGTACACACTGGCTGCGTTCTCGGTTTGAATCGTTCCCATCCCCTACACGCCCCAGCACTCGCCTCCAATAATCCGGCTAAAACTGCCGGTGGTGTGCGTCATGCCCAAAAAGGGCCGTGATTAAGCCATGACCATGCACCCGCTAAAACGGACCAAGGATATATCTTTGGCACGCTACCCACCTAAATTTGCTTAACAGGCATCTCAAGTTTTTATAATGATGAGGGTGGACTCAGAATTTCAGCCAACAGGCAACCAAATCTGCCAACACACTGGGTGATGGCGCAATTCTAGGACCTAATGGATTCAAACATTTCCCCATCCATGACAATGATTGGCATGGTATGAGAATGCTCATAAGGGTAATAATACAGCCTGCATTTGCCAACACTTGTGCAGCCCTTTTCACTGTCTGTTACACCAACTTAAAATCAGAGTCAATGTAAAGTAAATTGTCCAGATATTGGATGATCAGGGTTGTTGCCGGCTCTAGGGCTGACAATATGCGTGCGATCAAATGCTAGACTAGGCCAGGGGCCTGATGATAGCCAAAAGGCACTCGTACGATCGCATACTTTAAAGAGCCGGCTGCTAATCTAATCACTTGTTGCATATCTAGGGGGAGTAGCACACTCCAATAACAATTCTTTAAATCTATTTTACCTGCCCATGGGGCGGTGTAGAATTGATGGAGCGCCATCACTAGTCCCTCTAGTGTTGGGAGGCGAAATGGGCGGGATTTGAATGTGCAAGCTCGATTAAACGCTTACATGTTCAAAAAAAGTGCACATTCATTTACTTGGGGCAGTAAATGGGGAAATTTTGTAGCATATCGTCTTGTTCACCCGAAACTCTTGCATTTTTGAATTCGGCACATCAAAATGCACAAATTCCCATGTTCCTTTTTCCTAGTTCCCAGTTTGAGTTACATGCCCTTTCTTGAATTGGTGCTGTGTGTTCCTACCCCCTTGGCAAAACCTTGTTTTTCACTACAAACTTAGGTTTGCCTTTCTTTTTCAAGCAGCTTTCTGTCTGCCCACCCACCCACCCAAGGTGGGATAGGGTCCTGGGCATGCTGCAGGCTCCATACTACTCACCGATGCCATTTCTTCACCCATGTTCAGTGAACCTTAACCACTGTTCCTTTTTTTTTTTTTTGAGTTCCTGACGCTTTAGGTGTCATTGAGTGTGCTAGAGAGAAACCCAGAAATGTTGATGGGACAAATTTGTACCGCAGAGTAGGAGGCAGGTTGCAGTGGGGTGGCAGAGGAGAGGGTTTGGCCAATGGAGTGCCAACTTTTGCAGGCTCCAGACCTGCAGTATGAAAGGAGCAGTATGCACACAGCATAATCAACTGACTGAGATGTCAGTTGATGAGAGTGAGGGCGCAGAGTCAGCAGAAGCAGATAATGCAGAACCAGCGTATACATCAGGTGCAGCCACGGGAGCAGAGACTCTGACGGATTGAGCCTACAGTTTGAGAACATATTTGCCTGCTGTAGTCCGGCTCTGTAATTGAGTATGGCGCCCCTCTAATCCACAACCCAGTTAATGTTTTCTTGAGACAGCCTCAGACATACGGGGCACGCCCGCATACTATTCAGAACAGCCATTGCATGGTTGTCATCATACCTTCCCCAAGGTGGACCGAGAACATGCTGTCTGTGCATTTCAGTAGCACGTTGTGCAGCGCTTCCATGTCGGGGTGACAGATAGACAGGGCGGATAGGGGACAGATGGTGAAGCAACACAAGCACAAGGACTTCTTGCTGTTTACAAGGCAGATTGGGTTCTGTTATGGTTTGAGGCCTCTGATCTTGTGTCATTGGTGTCATCCGTTTGTGTAGCTCTTTATGATATTTTGTGTTCACCGACCATGATGTAGGGAATTGCTCCCTCGAAGCGGGTGGTCACACAGACCATCTGATGTACTGATCTATGGGGTTGGCTAAGACAGTCAGCCTGGTCTTGGCAGTCTTCTTGTTGTATGAACACCGGACTTCTGCTACGTCGACGCCGACGCCCACACAGACTCGGACATCATCAGTCACCGGTACCCCGTCCCAAACGCCCACACCGACTCAGACACCCTCCGTCACGGGTACGGCTTCTGCTACAACGTCTCCAACGTCCACACCAACTCGGACATCATCAGTCACCGGTACCCCGTCCCAAACGCCCACACCGACTCAGACACCCTCCGTCACGGGTACGGCTTCTGCTACAACGTCTCCTACGTCCACACCGACTCGGACATCCTCGGTCACCGGTACCCCGTCCCAAACACCTACACTAACTCAGACACCCTCCGTCACGGGTACAGCTTCTGCTACAACGTCTCCTACGTCCACACCGACTCGGACATCCTCGGTCACCGGTACCCCGTCCCAAACACCTACACTAACTCAGACACCCTCCGTCACGGGTACGGCTTCTGCTACAGCGTCTCCTACGTCCACACCGACTCGGACATCATCGGTCACCGGTACCCCGTCCCAAACACCTACACCAACTCAGACACCCTCCGTCACGGGTACAGCTTCTGCTACAACGTCTCCTACGTCCACACCGACTCGGACATCCTCGGTCACCGGTACCCCGTCCCAAACACCTACACCAACTCAGACACCCTCCGTCACGGGTACGGCTTCTGCTACAACGTCTCCTACGTCCACACCGACTCGGACATCCTCGGTCACCGGTACCCCGTCCCAAACACCTACACCAACTCAGACACCCTCCGTCACGGGTACGGCTTCTGCTACAACGTCTCCTACGTCCACACCGACTCGGACATCATCGGTCACCGGTACCCCGTCCCAATCGCCTTCAAACACGCGGACCTCGTCGGCCACCAGCACCACGTCTCAAACGCCCACACCGAGTCGGACACCCTCCGTCACATGGACGGCGACTGCTACGCCGTCTTCTACGTCCACAACGACGCCGACACCAACTGTCACTCGTACAGTGACCCAAACGCCCACATTCACGCGGACATCATCGGCCACTTGTACGACATCCCAAACGCCCACGTCGACACGGACGTCAACAGCGTCGACAAGTCAAACGCCTACACCCTCGCGGACGCCAACGCGATCTGGGTCACCAAGTCAAACACCCACAGCGACTCAGACGTCAACACATTCCCCGACGACCACGCCGTCGGCCACACGCAGTCGGACGTCCACGGTCTCCATGTCGCCAACCACAAGTGTTACCCCAACTCGGACGTCAACGTTGTCTGCTACTCAAACACCTACACCGACCCGGACCTCAACACCGTCAGTGACCCAAACGCCCACACCGTCTCGGACAGTTACGCGCTCCGCAACACCGACTCCAACGCCCACAGCGACTCGAACGCCCACGCGCACCCGATCCCCTACGCAAACACCCACCTCGACTCTGACGCTGACGCCCACACTGTCCGCCACACCCACCGGTTCCGCAACTGCAACGCTGACACCAAGTCGCACAACCAGCCCATCACCCACCCGAACAGCAACAACCACTTCCACCCCATCTGCAACAACATCGGCCACGCTCACGCCCACGAGAACGCCCACCACAACCCCCACGGCAACGTCAAGCCGCACGCCAACACCCACCGCATCACCAACCCCTTCACGCACGCCCACACCATCCTCCACCCGGACGCTGACATCGACCCTCACGCCAACCCCATCACCAACAGGAACTCTCTCGCCGAGCCCCAGCCTGACACCCACGCCATCGCCCTCACCGACCCCTTCACCCACGCCGTCAGTCACACCCACCCCGACAGGCACCCCCACCGTGTCGGCCACACCTTCCCCAACGCCGTCCACTACACCCAGTCCTACAGGCTCTCTGAGCCCAACCCCAACTCGCACTTGTACCGGAACCGCCACCCAGAGCCCGTCCGGCACCCCTACGCCTACATCAACGCGCACCTCAACACTCACGCCAACCCAAACCACCACATCCACACCATCACCGTCCGGCACACAAACGTGCACGTCGACCACGACGTCGACACAGTCCCCGACTCAGAGTGGCACAACTTCGCCGACGCTAACTCCAACCCGGTCCCCTACTGCAACCACCACCCCGACAAGGACACCCACAGGGACGCCATCGGGGACAATTACACCCACACCCACCCGGTCGCCTACGGCAACATCGAGCGTCACACCCACGGCAACATCGACGCCGACCCTCAGCGGGACGGTAACCTGCACGGGCACCGGGACTGAGACCTTCACCCGGACACCAACACTGACGGAGACCTTCACCAGCACCCCCACCTCCACAGGCACCGCAACCTCGACACCAACGTATACCACGACCTTCACTGGCACAGGGACCCCTTCGACCACCTGGACAGGGACCATCACCCCGACCCGCACTCCCACCGCCACGCCCTCTATCACGTTCTCGGCCACCGCAACACCTTCCCGCACACCTACAGACACCCACACGGTGTCCCCCACACGCACACCGAGTGTCACAGGCACGCCAACGCCGACTCAGTCTTCCACCCCCACCCCCACTTTCACTGCCACCCCGACGTTCAGCTCGACAAGCACCGCGTCGCCTACCGGTACGCCTTCAACTACTCAGACGTGCACAGGCAGTGCCACGGTCACAGAGACACCCAGCCCCACTGCCAGCCCATCCAGGACACTCACATACACATCCACCCCCACACTTTCTCGCACATTCACTCCTACGCCCTCCGGAACGCCGACGTCCACCATAACCCCCACCACAACAAACACCCGTACCCTCTCTCTCACACCCACTGTCACAGGCACCAGTACTTTCACCAACACTATCACACCCACCCAAACTGCAACGACATCCCTCTCGCCCACGCCATCCTTGACGCCAACCGAGACCCCAACGCCGAGCAACTCCCCCACTCCGTCCACAACCCCCAGTATCACCCCCACAGCCACACCCACCAGCACTCTTTCGCCAACCCCGACGGTCTCCCCAACTCCTTCAGCCTCGCCGACCCCATCAGCCACCCCGACTCCCACCCCAACCCCAACTCCCACCCCGACCCCAACCCCGACCCCAACTCCGAGCGCATCCGAATCCTGTTCCTCCGTGAGATCGCCATCACCGGCCTCAGACACCCTGACGCTATCCTTTACCACCACCACATCCCCGAGTGCCACCGGCACGGGCCTCCGCACGACCTCTTTCACGTGCTCCTTCACAATGACGTCCCTGTCCCCCACACTGTCGCCAGTGACCCGCACACGCAGCACAGGGACCCAGACGCCCTCCGCAAGCCCTGCCACTGTGACCCTGACCTGCACTCTTCCTGAGACCCCGTCACCTCCTTCCAGAACCCTGACGCCAACGCCGACGTCGTCCGCCCTCCGGACCCCAAGTAAAAGCGCCACTGGCTCCTGCACCACCGGCACCAGCAGCCCCTCCCTCTCCGCCGCTGGCACCCCGTCACGCAGCCCCTCGGCCCCGACCCCAACAGCTACAAGAACGGCCTCTGACACGCCCACCCTCCGCCCCACGGCGACGCACAGCCCCTCGGGCACCATGACCCCCTCGCGGCCGTCCGAGACCTTCACCAGCCAGACTCCCACCCTCACGGGCACCTGCACACCGCCCTTCACCCCGAGCCCCCCCACGCCGACGTGCACGGGCACATCCCAGACTCCGACCAGCACCAGCCTCATCACACTCAGCCTCAGCGTCACCCTTACCTTCACCCCCAGCCGTGCCACGCCCTCCCCCAGCCACTCCCCTACTGCCACTGCCACCGCCTCAGCCTCGCCCGCCATCACAGCGACTCCCAGTCAGACACTCACCGGATCCTCCCTCACCCCGTCCCTCATGAGCCCGAGCCCCAGCGTCAGCCTGACACGGAGTGCACTGCACTCCCCATCCGTGTCCGGCTCAGCCACAGCCTCCGTGACTGAGACCAGCCCCACACTCTCCCGCACTGTCACCGCCATTCTGACCTTCAGTCCGCAGTCCCTGAGCCGCTCCTCCTTCACACAGACGTGCACCACCTCTGGGACCGAGACCGCCAGCCCGGCCTCGGCCACGCCCACACCGACCCCACCTTCGCGCAGCCCCACCCCCAGCGCCTCGCTGAGTGCCTTCAGCCGCAGCTGCTCAACCCCGAGTCTCACGCGCAGCCAGAGCCCCCGGTCCCTGAGCTGCACTGGAACCACGCGCAGCTTCTCCTGCACTCTCTCGTCCCGCACCGTGACCCCGTGCGCGACCACCAGCGCCACGCTCTCGGGAACGGGCTCCAGCACCGCCACCGCCGACGCTTCGCGCACCCGCAGCGGCATGAGCCTGACATTCTCAAGCTTCACTGCCACCCCCAGTCCTGAAACTCCCAGCACCACTGTGTCCGCCCCTGGCACGAACACGCGGTCGGCGTCGCTGACGCGCACCTCGTCCCCAACTGTCTCTCCTCCCACGCCCTCCCCCATCTACTCGCCCTCCGTGTCCCATACCTCGAGCCCCACCCTAACCCCGCCCTCGCCCACTCCGAGCCCTCCCACTTGTACCCCAACCCCAACCTCCAGCTACTCCCCTCATCCTTCCCCCTCCCCTTCCCCCACCGCTTCCCCCCCGTCCCTCTCCCGCACACCCACCCTCAGCTCCCAGACATTTTCTGCGTCCCGCACCCCCTACGCCACTGCCACATTCTCGTCCTCTGCCTCACGCACATATACTCCCACACCCTCGGTGAGCTGCTCAGGGTCGATGCTGACTCTCACGGACACCTGCTCTTCCGCCAGTCCCAGCCTCACAGAACCACGCACACCATCGCGCTCGGAAACGCCCACACGCAGCTGCACGGCCGTGCCCACTGAGAGGTATTCCTGGACATGGTCCATCACCCGCACGTACACCCCCACGGCCTCGGACCGCACCCTGACCCCCACCTCAGCCACCCTCTCCCGCCCCTCCCTGTCCCGCAGTAGTCGCACTGCCACTGCCACCCTCCGCTCCCACTCGCCAACGGCATCGTCTCTGTCCGCCTCCCCGTCGCCGCCCTCCCCCACCCCCACACGCTCATATGCCCCGACCTCGACCCACACCGCCACTGCCTCGCCCCCTACGCCCACCCCCACGGGCCCAACCTCCTCCGGCACCCGTACTGCATCCCCACGGATTACACCCACTGACGCTACCTACACCATCAGCACCGTTTCTCGCACCCTTACGTTCTCCTGCACGCCCTCACCGTCCCTAACGCCCTCCTACACCCCCACGCCCAGCTCGGGCACCGTCTCTTTCCCTACTCCCACCCCCCCTTCCCTGTCCTTCTCCTTCACCTTCACCCTCAGTCCACCTACCCCAACGTTCTCCTCGGCCACTCTGTCCCCCAGTGCCACCCACTCCCCCTCCCCCCCCACACTCACCTTCTCGCCCTCGCCCACTGACACCCCCTCGCCCCCGACCCAGCCCCCCACGCTCACGGCATCTGACTCCCGCTCCCCCTCCGCCACCTCCTCCTGCTCCCACTCATTGTCCAGCTCCTGCTCTGGCACTCCCTCTGCTTCTCACTCCGCCACTGCCTCGCTGCCGCTGACGCTTTCCACGACCCTCTCCCTCTCCTTGTCCCCAAGCCCCACAGGGACCAGCAGTCGTACGGGCACAGTCCTCCGCAGTCCCACCACCACTGCCACCCAGAGCCACGCCCCATCGCTAACCCGGACCCCCACATACACCACGACCGTCTCCCCCGGCACACGCTCCCAGTCGCCATCTAACACCCCAAGCCCCGGCGTGACACTCTCCCGCTCGCGCAGCCCCACCCTCACCCGCACCGCACCCCCGCCCACGCGGTCTGTCTCCGGGTCGCCCACAAGCTCTGGGTCACTGACACTCACCGCTTCATTGACCCCGTCGCCTCCCTCGCCTACGTTCTCTGGGTCCTGTGCCCCATCCTGGACCCGCAGCCGCAGCCTCTCCCATTCCCTCTCGGCCGTCGCCTCCGACACGCACTCCCACACCGTCAGCTTCCAGGCCACCACCACCGTCACCCCAACGCCCCCGAGCCCCACTCTCACCCCAACGCCCCCAAGCCCCAGCCGGACCCCAACCTCCACCGCCTCCCACACCGCCTCCATCACAGGCCTCCGCACCGTCAGCGCCTCCCTCACGCCCTCTGCCTCTGCCTCGTTCAGCTGGACACCAGCCAGCGCGTCTGCCACCCCCACGTCGCGCACGCCTACTGCCTCCGCCCGGAGTCCCACACCCAGCTCTTCCCCATCCTCGTCTCATTCCACCACATGTCAACCGACCACGACCTACTCGCCCAGTGCCACAGCCTCCGGCCGCAGCTGCACCGCCTCCACCATCACGCCCTCCAAAGGCTCGCTGTCTCTCTCCCAAACCCCGACAGGCACCCCCACAGCCTCGGGGCTGCCAACGCTCACCGCCAGTGCTTCTCTATCCGCCTCCTTCACATCACCCACCGCCTCACCGCCCACGGACACCCCCACGCCCTCACCACCCTCCGTCACGGGCACCCTGTCTCTCAGCCAGACCTTCACGCGCTCCCTCACCAGCCCATCCCCCGGGACGCTCACGCCCACCGCAAGCTGCACTGACTCACCGACCCCCTCCCCTCCCACACCCTCTCTCCCCTCGCCCTCTGCCACGCTGTCGCTTTCACGAACGCACACCCGCTCCGGCGTCCGCAGCCCCTCTGCAACGCCCTCTGCGTCGCTCTCGGTCACCATCAGCTACACCCTCTCGTGCGGGACCGCCACCCTCACATCCGCCACATTGACCGGCCCCACCCCAACATCATCACAGAGCCCAACGCCCAGTGCCTCGTGCTCCCACGCCCCGTCGTACTCCTTCTCGGGCAGCCCCACCCACACCGCCTCTGCTGCCCCCACGCTCACTTGCACCGCTTCCTCGACGCTCACCGCACGCTCCGTCAGTGCGTCAACCCTCACCCAGACCGCCAGCCCCACCCGCTCCCGCTTCCACTCCCCCTCCACCTCCACCTCCCACTCCACCACCCCCACCCCTCCCACCCCAACGCCCTCACTCTCGCGCCTCCGCACCGCCTCTGCCTCTGCCTCAGCCTCGGCCTCCTGCACTCGCAGCCCCAGTCTCACCGTCTCAGGGATCCCCTCCCTGACGCCCAGCCGCACGCCCACCCCCACCTCCACCTCCACCCCCAGTCCATCCCCGCCCTCCCGCACCTGCAGCCCCTCCCCCCCCTCCCTTTCCCCCACATGCTCCGCCTCCGCCTCCGCCTCTGTCTCCCTTCGCCCCTCGCTCTCCTTCACTCGGTCCACCTACACCCAGACCTCTTCCGCCACCCCCACGCTCTCCGCGACCCCGCCCACCCTGACTGGGACAAAGACCCCCACGCAGACCTGCACGCAGGATGTCACCCCCAGCGGGGCCACCCTGACGGCCTCCACTTTTTCCACGTCTTCCACCCTCTCCTACTCGCCCCTCCCGAGCCCCTCTTTCACGCCCACCGCCTCCCAGTCCCTCACTGCCAGCGCCTCCCGCGCCACCCCTTCGCCCTCTTTCACCCCCTCCGCCTCCCTCACCGTCTCTTTCACCCTCTCGGGCTCGCCCCCCTCCCAGAGCCCCTCCGGCACGCCCTCCCGCTCTGTGACCACCTACGACACTCTCACGGCATCCCCGCGCTCCTGCACCACGACCCCCACTGACACGGACACCCTCTCTGATGCGGAGACTCCCACCAGTAGCCCCTCCCACAGCGCCACCCTCACCGACACATGGACCAAGCCTCCAAGTATGCGCTGGACCGAGACGCGGACCTTCACCCGCTCGCCCACCACCACGTTCACCCCCACATTCTCCCGCTCCACAATGAGTCCCTCTGCCTCCGCCACCGCCCCCTCCGTGACCCACCCCCTGACCCTCACCCCCTCACTGTCCTGGTCCGCCCCCTCCTTCTCCCGCTCGCCCTCCCCCACCTTCAGCGCCTCCCCCTCCCTCTCACCCGTTCTCACGCCCTCCTGGAGCGCTTCTGCCAGCCCCACGCCCTCTGCGTCGGGCTCAGCGCCGTCGTTTAGCGCGTCCCCATCGCTGTCCGAACCGCCCACTGCCTCCCGCTCGCGGTCGGCCTCCATCTCCGCGTCGCTGACGGCGACGGCCACGTGCTCGTCCGTCACCTCCACGCTCACCGAGACCGGGACCGGGAAGACACGCACCAACACGGGCACCCCTACGACCTACTCCCGGTCGCCCAGCGCCTCGCCTCCGTCCCAGAGCCCCACCCTCACCGGCCTCCGCACCTCCACCCCCTCCCCTGGGTCCCGCTCCCCATCCATCTCGCTGTCCCCCAGCACCACCTTCTCCGGCTCCCTGATCCGCACGCCCACCCCCAGTGTCACCCCCCCCACGCACACTTGCAGCCCCTCCCTGACGGGACCTTCCGCGTCCCTCTCCCCCACAGCCCTTGTCTCGCCGTCCCCGACCACAACCCCCACCCGCACCAACAGCCTGCGCCGCAGCCCCACCCCCACCTTCACCCGCACCGCCTCCCCTGGCACCCAGTCCCCCACGCTCTCCTACACCCACACCTTCACCCCGACGGGCAGTACGTTCACCCGGTCCGGCAGCCCGACAGTCAGTGAGGTGGTCTCGGACACACGCACGGCCTCCACCATGACCCCTTCCCCACCCTCCGCCTCCCACAGTGCAACCCCGAGCCCCACCTTCTCCACCCTGACCCTGAGCCCCAGCCCCCGCTCGGCCTCGGAGTCAGGCTCTGTCACTCCGTTCGCGACGCCCACCCCCCCTACGGCCTCTGACACCCCCAGCCCTCCCACAGCCTCCCTCTCGCCCTCCTGCTCCTGCACCTGCTCCACAAGGACCCCCTCCGTCACTGCCACGTGTACTCAGACCCCTTCGCCCCCAACGGCCCCGCACACCGTCACCTACTCCCTCACGGTCACCCCGTCCCCCTTCACGGTCACGCGGAGCACCGTGTCCTTTTCCCGCTCCCCCTCCGCCTCCAGCTCCCCCTCCCACTCCGCCTCCATCAGCTCCTCCCCCACGCCGACCGTATCCCAGAGCAGTACTGCAAGCCCGACGCCTGTGGGCACCTTCACGCCCACCAGCAGCCCCAGCCCGCCCAGCCCCAGCCCGACCACCTGCACCGCCACCCCCTCCCGCAACGATACCCTAAGTCGCAGTCGGTCCCTTACCCCTACCCCCACTGGCCCCTCAGCTACGCCCTCGGCCCCGTCTGCAACCCCGAGTCCCTCCCGCTCCGCCACAGTCTCGACGCAGACACAGCCCGAGACTGTCAGTGTGTCTGCTTCATTGACATACACCTTCAGCCTCACACTCTCTCTCTCGATTTCCCAGACCCCGTCCCCTGCCTCCATGTCCAAGTCTGGCACTGCGACCCCCTCCCCCTCCCCCCCCTCCCCGACCCCCAGTCCTCCTTCCCTCTCCCCCACCCGCAGCCCAACGCAGAGCGCAACGCCCCCCACCGTGACTGGCGCCCTCTCTGGAACCCCGTCCCCGCATTCCCTCACCCCAACCGGCAGTGTCACCGAGCTCCTGAGCCCCAGCTGCACCCTCACTCGCACCCTGTCCCCTCCCTCCTTCACCCCGAGCCCTTCCAGCAGCCCTTTGGTCACCCCATCTCTGACCCAGACCCTCACCCTCACCTTCAGCCGCAGTGCCTCCCTCCTTTCCAAGACCGCCACCGCCACACTGACTCTGTCGCCCACACGCACCCATTCCAAGACTGTGTACCGCAGTCTGACGCCCAGTGGGTCCCCGTCGGTCACCGGCCCCACTGCAACCCCGACCCCGACGCCCACGCTGTCCACCCTCAGCCTGTCCCCGAGTGCCAGCGTCTCGCCCACTCCGCCTGGGCCCTCCCGCACGCTCACCGTCACCAACAGCGGAGCAACCCCCACGTCCATGACCCCCACCGACACCAGCAGCATCACCCTCACCCCGGTCGGCACCCCCACCCCCCGGACACTGTCCCCCACCGCCACTACAGCCACCCACACCCTAACTCCCTCAATCACACTGACCGACCCGCTCTCCCCCACCATCTCCCCTCCCTCGCACTCCTACACTGCCACCCCCACGCCATCGCCGCCGTCCTTCTCGGCCTCGTGCTCCTCGCCCTCGACCTCCTTTTCCCACCCTGACAGCGCTTCCCCGTCCTGCACTGGCAGCCTTTCCCCCAGCGCTGTCATCACAGGCACGCCCTCTGGCTCAGGGTCCGCCACACCGTCCCTGACCCACACCTGGACCCTATCCTTCTCACGCTCTGTCAGTGGAACCTCCTTCTCCCTCACTGACACTGGCCCCGCCCCAACGCCCACCCCCTCAACCCGTTCTCTGTCTCGCACCTGCTCTTTTACCCCCGTGTTCTCCCCGACAAAACCCACAGGCAGCTGCTCCCCCACCCCACGATTCTCCCCGACGCCCACTGGCACCCCAACGGGCACCCCCAGCCAGACCCGCACCCCATCTCCAGCATCACCGACCCGCACCTTCACTGCCTCCTTCAGTAAGAGCCCGTCCTTCACCCACACCGTTTCCATGTCGCTCTCCCCGCCCACAGCCACCCGCTACATCACCCCATCACAAACGCCTCCCACCCGGACCCTCAGTGTGTCCCTGTCCCCTACTCCGGCCTGCACTGCGTCTGGCAGCTGGACTTTCACAGCCACTGGCACGCCCTCCACCTCCATCACTGGGACTCTCACCGCCCCCGAGACCTACACCATCAGCACTGTGTCCCAAGTCTTGACCCCGACCCCAACCCGCACCCTCTCACCCCCCAGCCCCACCCCATCGACGCCCACTCCAGCCTCAGAGACATTCACCATCAGCTGCACACCGCCCCCAACACCGACCCCCACTTTCAGCGCCACCCCGACACCCACCCTCTCGCGGCTCCTCACCCCCAGCTTCACAGGGCCCTCCGGCTCGTTGAGCACAAGCCGGACTGCCTCCCCCAGCTCCACAGTGGCCTGCACCGGGACCCCCTCCACCACCGCCAGCTGCACCACGACGTTCACCAGTACTTGCTCCACTTCGCCGACCCCCCCCACTCCGACCCTCAGCCCCACTCACTCCCGCACCCACTCCCTCTCAATGACGTTCACCACGCAGACCCTCTCGACCACTGCAACTCCCTCACCGCCCACCGTCACTTGCACCTGGTTCTCGCCCTCCTCCCCCACCGCGAGCCCAAGCCCCCCGAGTCCAACTGGGAGTCTCTCTCACACGTCCGCAACCTTCTCCAGCTCTGCCACCGCCAAGTTCACGGTCTCTCCGACCTCCACCTGCACGCTCACCCCCTCCTCCTCCCTCTCCACTGCATCCCCCACATCCACTTTGTCTCCCACAGCCTCCCTGGGGTCGCCCAGTCTCACTTGCTCCTCCGCCACTGCCTCCTCAACCCCCAGCGGCTCCCCGTCCTTCTCCCGTTCTGCGACCTTCTCCAAGTCCCCGTCCCCAACACTTACTCCCTCACTGACGCGCCCTGTCTCCCCCCCATCCCTCACCCCCTCCACTGTTACCCTCACCCACTCCCCTACGCCCATGCCGTCCAAAACCCTCACCTTCAGCCCCAGCCCTCCCACTCCCACGGCCAGGCCCACGGCCACCCGCTCCTTCTCTGTGTCCACCAGTGACACACCCACCAAGAGCCCCTCCCAACCCAGCGCCACCTCGAGCTTGAGCCGAACCTTCACCCCGACTGAGTCCGAGTCCCACACAACCGTCATCACCCTTACCCCCACCTTCAGCGCGACCCCTTCCCTGAGTACGTCCCTCTCCCCCTCTTGCTCCTCCACAGCCACGCCCCCGAGTCCGACCCTCAGCCTCAGTCGCACCTACTCCCCCACTCTCCCCACCCTGTCCACCTTCAGTGCCTCGCCGTCGCCCTCATGCTCCACCTCCGACACTGGCTCCCCACTCTCTGCCTCCCGCACCCTCTCCACTCCTACTTTCACTCGAACCTCCACCGGCTCATGCTCCCCAGTCTCTGCCTCTTGCACCCTCTCCACTCCCACTTTCACTCCAACCTCTACTGGCACCCTCTCACTCACCTTCACAATCACTCACACCGACACGCACACCTCCTCCCGCTCCTGGAGTCCAACCCCGACGCTGACTGTCGAGCCTTCCCCCACCCGAACCTTGCCCTCTGCGTCCCTCAGCACCTCCGTGTCGCCGTCCACAAGCCCAAGCGGTAGCTACTCACCGGTGGTTACCCCCACCCCAACCGAGTCGCCCCCGAGTGGCACCCCCACTGACACCCGAACCCCCACCAAGACCACAAAAACCCTCACTGGCACCCCCACCCACCCCACCTACAGCAAGACCCCTTCCCCCCCAACTGGGACCGTCCACATCACCGAGCTTGGCACCCTCACGCTAACGTCCACCACCTCGTTGTCAGCCCAGTACAGCCCCAGCCTGACCCCAACCTTCACCTTCAGCCCATCCCTCACGGAGCGCCGCACCGCCACCCCCTCTCCCACCCCGATCCCGACCTGCACCCCCTCGCGCACCTTCACCCCCACTTTCACCCCCTCCTACACACCCACCCCGCCCTCCGTCTCGCCCTCCTCCACGGCCCTCGTTAGCGGCTCGCCCTCATACAGCCCCTCACGTTCAACGCTCTCCATGACCCCGTCGGGCAGCCAAAGCCCCAGCTACTCCCCCTCACCTCCCTCCCCCAGCCCCACCGCCCCCTCCGCCTCTCCCAGTGCAACCCGCAGCCACACCCCGAGCCCCCCGTCCCCCACAGGCTCCACACCCACGTTCAGTGCACCACGCACCGTCACCTTATCTGGCAGCCCCAGCCCCTCTGCGTCCCCCAGCCGCTCCCGCAGTCCCACGCTCTCAACTGCCACTACAACTGCATCCCTGACGCCACCCGCGTCCCTGTCCCTATCATGTTCTCGAACGCTCTCCACCACATGCTCTCACACGGCCTCCACTTTCTCTCTCACAAGCTCCGCATCCCGCACGTGCACACGCTCCCTTAGTTTCAGCCCAACCTCTACCCCCACCCCCACCCCCAACGCCACCCTCTCCTTCTCCACCCACTCGGCCTCTCCCTCCGGCCGCAGCCCCTCCCCAACCTCGTCCCTAACGAAGTCCTGCAGCAGCACACCCTCCACGAGCCGCACAGCGTCCTCAAGCCTGTCCCCCACTGCAGAGCGCAGCCCCAGTCTGTCCGGCACCGCCACCCCGTCCGCCACCCTCTCATTCAGCTACAAACCCACACCCACCCCAAGTCAAGGCACCCATACTGTCACCAGTTTCACGACCACACAGACCCGCAGCTACAGCCCAACTGGCACCCTCAGCCACACCTCAACCTGCAGTCCCACGCCCTCGGTCCTCTCGCGGTCGCCGACGGGCTCCTGCTCCACAGTGTCCCGCTCCACCAATCTCAGTGCGACGCCGACGGGCTCCCTCACGCCACGCGTCTCCCTCTCCACTTCCGCCACCACCACGCTGAGCCTCAGCCGCGTGCGCACCCCCAGCCCAGGCACCCGCTCCGACTCCCCGACCCAGTCCACAGACACCCTGTCAGCGACGCCATCTGACTCGCTCACGGGCAGCCCCACGTCCGCCTTCAGTCACACCCTCACCGCCAGCCGCAGCCCCAGCCCCAGCCCCTCGGGCAGCCCAACGGAGCCTCAGACGGCCACCCCCACTCTCACGAGCACTTTGCCCCTCTCGCCCTCCCTCTCGCCCTCCCGCACGGCCACACCCACCCCCTCGGCTTCGGCCTCCGACTCCGCCAGCCCCACCGCTGCGCCCTCCGCCTCGGGGCCCAGCGCCACCCACTCCCGCACGGCGGTGCAGTCCCCGTCCGCGTCTTGTAGCCGCAGTTTCTCGCAGACGCCGACGTCGACCCGGAGCCTCTCGCTCTCTGGGGCCCTCAGCCCCAGTCCGACCGTCACCCACACCCACACCACCACCGACTCCCCCACCGCATCGCCCAGCCTCACGGGCCCTGCCAGCCCCTCCCCCTCCGTCTCCTGTAGCCCTCCCACCCGCTCCCCCTCCGACTCCGTCACCCTAAGCCCCACCCCCGGCCTCACGACGACGGACAGCGCAAGCCGCAGCCGCAGCCCCTCCGGCTCCCCGTCGCTGACTGCCTCCTCCGCCACCGCCTCCGGGTCCCCCTCCATTGCGCTGTCCGCGAGCCCGTCCGGCACCCCCACAGCCTCCAGGTCGTGCTCCCTCTCCACGCGCAGCGCCAGCCCCTCGCGCAGCACGGTGTGGACAGTGTCGCGGTCGGTGTCCACCCCGAGCCCCACCAGAACGCCCACGCCCACCAATACCCCTCGGGCCAGTCCCTCGCACTCCCACACACCCTCCCCCACACCCTTTGGCACCGCCACTTCGTCCACCACCGCCTCCCTCTCGACCAGCCCCAGTCACAGCGGCAGCCTCACCCTCAGTCCCACCGCCGTATTCTCAGGGAGCGACACCTCCACTGGATCACTCACCGCCCCCCGCAGCCTCAGCCCCACTGTCTCCTTGTCGGCCACCACCACCCGGACCGGGCCCACCCCTCAGCCCTCCCCCTCCCTGTCGTCCACTCTTAGCCTTTCAGGCACACACACTCCCACCCAAACCCTGACCTGCAGTGTGCTGCAAACTGGGAGCCCCAGTGGCAGCGGCAGCTCATCTGTGACCGGGACAATGACCACCGTCACCCAGAGCTCCACCTGCACCACTTCTCTGTCCGGGATCACCCGCAGCCTCAGCACCTGCACGCAATCCGCCAGTCTCACGGGCCCTGCTACTCCCACCCCGACACTGACCCTCTCACTCTCCACACGCACGGCAAGCCCCTCCCGTTCCCACAGCCCGACCGGCACCCTGACCGGCCCCACGCCCACTGAGGAACCCACACAGACCCAGTCCCACACCTTCTCCATCTCCCTCCTCCACACTCACACCCCCACACTGTCCCACACCGACAGCCCCTCGCCCTCCCAGTCCTCCTTCACAAGCACCTGTACCACCCTCACTGCCACGCCCTCCCTTGCTTCCCGCTCACTGACCCCTTCCAGTGTCACCCTGACAGCCCGTGTCAGCCCATCGCCGTCGGAGTCCCTCACTGCCGCGTGGTCTCTCACTTGGTCCGGAGCCTCCGCCAGTCCGTCCTTGAGCCGCACCCAGTCCACTGCCAGTCCCTCCAGCACTGCCTCAGGGTCATCCAGCAGGAGTGCCAGCCTGAGCTTCTCTGCCATCCTCACCCCCACGCCCTCCCCCACACCGACGCTGTCTACACGCAGTCCCTCCCTACGCACTGTCAGCGGCAGCGCCTCCTGCTCCGTCTCCCTCTCCACCCTTACCACCACCCCCAGCCCCCCCAGCCCCAGCCCGACCGACTCCTGGTCCCCAAGCCTCCAGGTGTCTCCAACGCCGTCCCTCACCGCGACACGCTCCCTCTCCACCATCACCACCTCCCGCTCCTACTCTGACACCCGCTCTGGCTCCGCCACCTCCTCTTGGTCCTCCCTCACCGCCAGCCCGGGCACTCGGCCCGACACAGGCACTCCTTCGGGCACCGCCTCACTCAGCCTGAGCCTCAGTGGCAGTGCCACATTCTCCAATTCGCACGTGCGGTCCGCCACGTTCTCACCCTCGCCTACCCCTCATGGCACGCAGACCACATCCTGGACCATCTCCGCCTCCGAAACCCCATCGCCCACTGCCTCTGCAAGCCCTTCCACAGTGCGCACCACAACCCCTTCTGCGAGCCCCACCATCTCTGCCTCATCCCTCACTCGCAGTGCCTCCGCCTCCTTGAGCACCAGTCTCACTGCCGCCCGGTCACCCACCCCCTCCGCCTCCCGCACCCGCCCTTCCGCCAGCGCCTCCCTCTCCCGCAGCAACTCCCTCTCCACCGCCACTGTCTCCAAGTCGCCCGTCGGCAGCCCCTCGCCCACCGCCTCAGCCTCGCCGACCGGCACACACTCCACCTTGACCCTCTCCCGCAGCCCCAGCGCCACCGCATCCCATACCCCGACCACGAAGCCCTCCACGACCCACACTCAGAGCTACACACTCACGCCCCCCCACACCCCCACCCCCACTCAAACCCTCAGCCCACCTTCTGCCTCCCACACGCCCACCGTCAGTCGCTCCTGCTCCACCAGCCGGACGCTATCCACCGCCACGACAAGCCACAGCCGCACCCCCACTGGCAGTCTGTCACCTTCCGCCGCTGTCAGCCCGTCCCTCACGCAGTCGTGCACGGGCACACAAAGCTGCAGCCCCTCCCACAATGCAACCGCGTCCCGTAGCCGCACCGACACTCGCTCCCAGAGTACGACCGCCTCCTCACTGACCGCCTCGGCTTCGGCCTCGCCCTCCGCCTCCACCTGCGTCTCGGCTTCCCCCTCCCGAACCACGAGCCTCTCCGTGAGCCCTTCCAAGAGCTGCTCGTTCTCTGCCTCGCTCTCGACCCGGTCCACCAGTCCATCCACCAGCCAAACGCCCCCGACCGCCCCCCTGACCCCGACGCCCACGTTCTCCCTGACGCCCATCGGCACCCGCACCCCCTCCACCACCACCACCCTCAGCTCCAGTCCGTCCCGGAGCCGCTCCACCTGCACCGTGAGCGGCACGACCACACGGACCTTCACCATGTCGATGACGGGGACCACTGCAACCCGCACCCCGTCACCCTGGTCCGTCTCTGCCTCTTGGACCTGCACGCCCCCCCGCAGCGAGAGCGGCAGCCACACACCCACACACTCCGTCACTCCCACCGTCACGGCCCCATTGACGGCCTCGTGCTCAACTCGCAGCTGCAGCCCCAGCGCCACCTTCAGTGGGTCCTGCGCCCCCAGTCCGTCGCACTCCGCCAGCCCCACCGGGTCCCTCTCCCCTTCCCCCACGGCCTCGCGCTCAGCCTTGAGCACCGCGTCCCCCTCGGCGTCCCACTCCCAGACCATCACCGCCTCTTCCGAGAGCGCAACCCTCACGTCATCCCGCAGCGGCACCCCGAGTGCCAGCCCCTCCGCGTCGGTCCCTTCGGCTTCCCGCTCGCCCTCCCCGACGCAGCCCCGCAGTCCCTCGGCACCGACGGGCTCCGGCACGCCCTCGCGCTCGGGCTCGCGCTCGCTCTCGCCATCCACAGTGACCGGCACGGCCTCCCTGACCCCGTCCACGTTCACCCCCACCCTCACAAGCCGGCCCACATCAACCCTCACGACGACGCGCTCTAGCACTCCTACTGCCTCCAGTGCCTCCGCCTCAACGTCCCTCACGGCCGCAGTCACCCCGAGCCCTGGGTCCCGCACTGCCTCCCCCAGCTTCTCCATCACGGCGACCGTGCCCTCCGGCACTCCCACTACAACCCACAGTCTCACCCCCACAGAGGCCCCAACCACGACACCCTCTGCATCCGGCAGCAGCAGCTGCAGCCAAACCGTCCTCATTAGCCCCACGCTCACCCTCTCTGACAGCCTCAGCCAGAGCTTGACCGCCAGTACCTGCTCCGCCTCTGTCTCGCGCTCCGTCTCCACCCTTACATGCACTGGCAGCCCTTCCGCGTCCCCCGCCACCCCCTCCGCCACCGTGTCCACCCGCACCGCCCCCAGCTCCCTCACACCCACACACACCCTCACCGCCGTCCCAACCCCTACCAAATCACGCACCCTGTCCTTCACACGCACCCAGTCCACCTTCTCCCTCTCCTTCACTCTGACCCCCTCCCCCTCTCCATCCGCCTCGCTGACGCGCACAACCTCCCGCTCCACTGTGTCCGCCTCCCCATCCTTCAGCAGGATCCGCAGTCCGACTCCCTCGGCCACTGGATCGCCAACGTCCACCGCCATTCCCTCCCCAACTCTCACCGTCTCCCTGACTCCCGCCCGATCCCCCACCCCCAGTCCCTCCTGCACGCGCACCACCGCCACATACTCGCTGTCCTCTTCACCGCCCACCCCCACTGTATCCCTGACAGGGTCCGTCTCGCATTATAACTCCCCCTCCCCCACCCCCAGCCCCTCCAGCACGCCAACCCCCCCCTCATTTTCCCCCTCTCCCTCTGCCCCCGTCACCCTCAGCCCTTCCACTTCCCAATCCCTCTCCCGCAGCCATACCTGGAGCCCCACCCCCTCCACCAGCTGCACATGCAGTACCAGTCCCACCCGCACCTCCTCTTTCACTGCCCCCAGTCACTCCAAGTCCGTCTCCGGCACCGCATCCCTCTCACAATCGACATGGTCGGTCAGCCCCTCTTCTAGCGCCCCCACCGTCTCTCTCGCTCGCACTCCCACGCCCTCCAGCACACGCTCCCTCAGTCGCAGCCCCTCCAGCACCGTTACCCCCACCCACAGCAGCAGCCCCACATCCTCAAGGACCCAGAGCTGCACCTCCTCCGCATCCACCATGTCCCTGTCCCGTAGCCCCACCCTCACCGGTTGGTACACCCCGTCCAGCAGTTGCTCTGTTTCCCCAAGTGCGACTCAAGGATCGCAGACCGTCAGCTCTGCATCTGCGACCGCAACGCGCTCCGCCACGACGTCCCTCTCCGCCAGTACCATGACCTCAAGTGGGTCCATGACAGGAAGCCCCTCTGGCACGCGCCCTTTTACTCCCTCACCTGCCACCGCCTCCCCCAGCGTCACCGGCACAGCGTCCCGCAGCCCGTCACTCACCCCCCCGCACACAGGCACCCCCTCCACAACCCCGTCCCCCCCGAGCCCAAGCCTCTCCGCCTCCACCTCTCCCTCCTCCTCCCTCACCCATTCCCCCAGCCGTGTCCGCACGCCCACCTCCACCTGCACTGTCTCCCTCAGCCCCTCCCCCGTGGGATCCCCGTCTTCTACTCGCAGCCCCAGCACATCTTTGTCCCTCTCTCTCTCTCCATCTGCCACGCCTTCCCCCCCGACGCCCCCACTCACCGCCACTCTCTCTTGCAGCTGCACCTGCACTGTTTCCTCATCCCCAAGTACTGCCTCAGCCTCCGGCACCACCAGTCCATCACAAACCGTCTCCACCGGCTCCGTTAGTGCCTCCTCCTCCATCACCTTCACTCCTCGCATCTCCCTGAGCCTCAGCCGGAGCCTTTCGGCGTCCCGGTCGCCCTCCCCAACCGGGTCCCGCACACCCCCGTGGTCGGCGTCGCTGACACGGACGCTCAGCCGCTCAGACACCCTCTCCCTGACCCCTGGCGTCACCCTCTCCGGCACCGCGAGTCTGACCCTGTCCGGCAGCCGTGCCGCCACCATGAGCCCCTCCCGCACCCGCAGTCCCTCCGCCTCCCTCAGCGGGTCCACCCGCACCCGGACAGTGTCGTGTAGCTCCTCCCTCACTGCCGTACCCACGCTCACGCCCACCCCCACCCCCACCGCCTCCACTCCGTCCCGTTCCGTGTCTCTGACCCTCAGCCCCAGCCTCACGGCTGCGCGCAGCCCTTCCGCCACTGCCACCGCCACATGCTCCCGCTCAGGGACCCGCAGTTTTACTGCGTCGACCGCCTCTGTGACAGCGACCTTGAGTGCAGGGCACAGCCGCTCCCTGAGCCGCTCTCGCTCCCCATCCGGCACTCAGTCTCCGTCTGCTAGCAGCACGTCCAGCACCACTCCCACTGTCACATGCAGTACCCCCTCGCTGTCGCCCTCTACCTCGCTCTCCGGCTCCACCCCGCGCACCGTCACCCTTAGCCAGACTGCGACCCTCTCCGAGGTCCCCACGTACTCCCCCACCGCCTCCCGCACGCACACCAGCACGCCCTCCTGCACCCCTCCGACCCCGACACGCAGCCCCACGAGCGAGGTCACACGCACCGCGTCGCGCAGCCACAGCGCCACTGCCACATCTACGCCCACGACCGCGACCCTCTCCCTCTCCATCTCCCGCCCCCTCAGCCCCACCCCCTCCGCCTCCCGTTCCGCCAGCCCCTCCGCGACGTACTCGACGGTGACACCCACCGTGACGCCGTCCCGCCCCTCGCTGAGCCGCAGCGCCACCCTCAGCCCCTCCCACAACCCCTCCCCCTCCCCAACGGCCTCCCCCAGCGTCACAGTCTCCCTCACCCCTGCAGCCACGCGCAGCCACAGCACCTCCGCCACAGCCTCGGCCTCCCTGTCGCGGTCCTTCAGCCCCAGTGGCTCCTTCACAGCCCCAGGGTCCCTCACCCCCACGCCGTCCCCTACCCCCAGCCGCAGCGCAACGCCCTCCCCTGCCTCCCACACCCCAACCCCCACGGCCTCGCGCACCCTCACCCTCACGACGCCCCACACCCCGAGCCCCCCCAGTCTCAGCCCCTCCTGCACCGCCACCACCCAGTCCCCCTCAGCCGCGTCTCGGTCCCGCAGCCCCTCCCGCACGGGCTCGCCCTCCGCCTCTTTGACGTTCACCCCCAGTCCTCCGTCATGGACCGGCACCCTCAGCCTCGACGCATCTCCGACCCCAACCCCGAGCCTGGCCTCGTGCAGCCACTCCACTGTCACCACCAGCCCCACCCTCAGCCGCACGCCACCCCTGACCCAGTCATGCACTGCCACCCAAACCTGCATCCTCACCCCGAGCCTGTCCCTCTCGCAGTCGCTGTCCGGCACCGGCACTGGCACCCCCTCCCTCCCATCACACAGCCACAGCCCCACCCAAAGCCCCAGTCCCACGCGCCTGGCCACCACAACCCAATCCCCCACCGCATCCCCCTCCGCGTCACTCAGCCCAACGGGCTCCGCTTCCACCTGCTCTGCATCCCCCAGCCCATCTGGCCCCACGGCCTCGCCGTCTCGCAGCCGCTCCTCCTCGCCCACCCCCATCCTCACTGGCTCCCTGAGCGCAACCTGGAGCCGCACTGCGTCTCCGGCCTCACCCTCTCCCTCTCACACCGCCAGCCCCTCGCTGACGTGGTCTCGCACGGCCTCCGGCAGCCGCACTCCCACGTCCATCACCCTGACCGACACGCCCCCCAGCCCCACCGGCACGCCGACCCTGTCCACGGTAACGGCCACACACAGCCCCTCACTGACGCGCGTTTGCAGCCCCTCCCTCACACCCACCCACTCCGTCTCCTGCAGCGCCAGCCCTACCCTGACCACTAGGTCACCAAGTTGCACTTGCAGCGGCTCCGGCAGTGACAGCCACAGCCCATCCCCTGCCTCTCAGTCTCCCTCACCCTCCCCCACCAGCTCTGCCTCCTCGTCCGTCTCAGGCACTGCACTTGCGACATCCACTCACAGCTCCCACACTCTCACCCTCACGCACTCTGCAGGGTCCATGTCCCCCACCTGCACACTGACGCTCACAGAGTCCCTCGTCCGATCGGCGTCTCCGTCCAGAACGCTCACCGGCCCCACATTGACCACATCCCTGTCGTTGTCCTCCTGCACTTTGAGCTCCAGTGCAACCCCCTCATTGTCTCAGACCCGCAGCGGCATTGGCACCCTCAGCCTCAGCGCCACCTGCTCCGGCCCTCGCTCCCTCTCGCTCTCAGGCACCCCCAGCCCTCCCACAGTCTCCCTTACGCCGTCCGGCACCACTGCCAGCTTTACCCCCTCCACCAGCCCCACCTACACCACGAGCCCTTCCCCCAGCAGCTCAGGTAGCTTTGACCTCAGTGCCACACCAACTGCCACCGCGACGGGCACCCCCTCCCTCAGCCCAAGCCCCTCCCCCCCGACACAGAGCGCCACTGCAACGACAACTGTGTCCCTTTCCGCATCCACCCGCTCGCTCACCGCCACTGTGACAACCATGACCCTCAGCCGCACCTGCAGCCTCAGCCCCACTGCCTCTCCGCCCACACCCACGCCCTCGCCCACCGGCTCCTTCACCGCGTCTCGTTCGCCCCCGACCCGCACTCACTCCACGTCCCGCAGCACTTCTCGCAGCCCCACGGCCACACCCGCCGTGTCCCCCACCGCCTCCACCGAGTCGCTCACCGTCACAGTCTCGGCCTCTGTGCTGTTCACCCTCAGCCCCACTGCCACCCGCACTCTGTCACTCAGCCAGAGCCACTCCCAGTCCCCCGCAGTGTCTTGCAGTGCCTCACATACCCCCACTGCCACGCTGACCCCTTCGTCACTCACGCTCTCCAGGTCCCCCACTGCGTCCTCTGCCACCCCATCAGCCTCTCTCTCCTCCACCCATGCCCCCACCCGCAGCGGCCCCTCCGCTTCGCGGTCGCCCACATGCACGCCCACGCCCTCTCTCTCCCCCTCCCCTTCTGGCAGCCCAACGTCCAGCAGCAGCCCCCTGCTCTCCAGCAGCGCCAGCGGCACCCCGACCCGAAGCTGCTCCTCCGTTGGGACCCCCACAAGCTCCAGCAGCTCGACACAGAGCGGTAGCCTGACCCGCAGCACACGCACTCTGTCCTGCAGTGGCACGCCGTCACCCACCCCACAAGCCACTGTCACCCTTAGCCACAGCAAGACGCTCTCCCCGTCAGACACGTGCTCTCCCTCCCTGTCTGTGGTGCCCTCGCCGACCCCAACCCGGAGCGCCACGAGCACATGGACCGCCACCAGCAGCCCCACCCTCAGTGGATCCCGCACCACTGCCACCGCAACCTGCTCTCTAAGCCGGACCGCCTCCCTCACGCTATCCCTGCACTCTGTCTCTTGGTCTGCGTCAGGCTCTCCGACGCTGACCCACAGCCCCACCCCAAGCCGGGCGCTGACGCGCACGCGCTCCGCGACCCGCTCGCGCAGCCCCAGCGCCTCCACGTCGGGCAGCCCCTCCCTCTCACTCTCGTCCCTCACAACATCCCGCACGCCCTCCCCCACGCGTTCCCACACCGGCAGCTCCGCCACCGCATCCCCCAGCCGCTCCTGCTCCCCCTCCTCCACTGCATCTCTCAGTGCCGCCCGCACCGGTACTGCCTCCCGCACCCCCACCGCCACCCGCAGCCACGGCTCAAGCCTGACGCAGTCTCCGTCCCGCACTGCCTCACCCTCACCCACTCCATCTCCGCCGTCTGCCTCCGCGACGGCCTCTGTCACCCGCAGTCTCTCCATCAGCCCCAGCCCCAGCCCCAGTGCCACTGGCACTGCGTCGGGCTCCGGCAGCGAGACCGTTTCGCCCACACACAGCGCCACCCCCACCGCCGTCCGGTCTCTGAGCTCGTCGCACACCGCCACCTGGAGCGCGTCCGGCACCACCTCTCTGACGCGCAGCCGCACCCCAACCGCCTCGCCGTCGCCATCGGGCCCCACAGGCACAGGCACCCCCAGTGGCACCTACTCCTCCCCCTCGCCAACCCTCTCCCCCTCCCTCACCACCTCCCCCTCCCTCTCCCTCCCAAGCCAGTCCCCCACTGCTACCCAGTCCTCCCTCAGCGCGAGTCCTGTCAGCGCGTCAAGATCTGCCAGCTCAACCCCCGTCAACAGCCCCACGCCCTCTGCGACCCACACCGCCACCTCCAGTCGCTCCTCCTCCAGCACCGCCACTGTGTCGCCGCTCTCCCAATCCTCCACTATAACCACTGCCTCCCCCACCCCTACCCCCACTGTCTCCCTCTCCTGCAGTGCTGTCCGCACCCTTACCCAAACGCCATCCCCCTCTACCTCTGTGACGTGCACGCGCTCCGCATCCACGCTCACTGGCACCATCAGCCGCACGGCCTCCACCCTATCCCTCACGGGCTCCCTCTCCTGGACCCTGTCCAGTTCCGCCAGCCCTAGCGCCCAGTCAACCCCAACACACACCTGCACCTCTTCTGCCACCCGGTCACGCTCCCTCAGCTCGTCCTTATCCCGCAGCACTTCGGTCACCGCCACCGCCATCGCGTCGGGGTCTTCATCCCTGAGTCCCAGCGCCACGCGCTCGTCAGCAACCGCCACCATCAGCGCCAGCGCCACTCTCAGTCCCACACGCTCTGGATTGGCCAGTGGCACCGGCAGCCACACTGTCTCCCTCTCCCTCACCGCCCCTTCCCACAGCCTCACATGCACACCATCCCTCAGCTCCCGCAGCGCCAGCAGAACACCAACCGCAAGCCCGACGGCGTTCCTGTCGCTGACATGCTCGGCCTCTTGCAGTAACACCCGCTCCACTTCGCGTTCCAGAGCCCTCTCTGCCAGTGTATCTGAGACCCCCTCTCAGTCCGTGACAGCCTCTCTCTCTGCCTCCTTTACGCTCTCCACTCGCTCCCTTTCCCTGTCACTCACCAATGTGCCAACGCTGACGGAGACGTGCACCCTCTCCTTCTCTGCCACATCCTCTGTCTCTCTGTCTGCCACGGGCTCGCGCGCCTTAACTGGAACCCGCAGCTTCAGCAGCAGCGGCACCCGCAGCCCGAGCTGCAGCACCAGTGCCACCCCCTCACTGTCGCAAACTCGTACTGCAAGCCCCAGCACCTCCATGTCGCTGAGTTCTAGTGCTCCGTGCAGTGCCTCCTTCTCCCCCACCCTCACACTGAGCCGCAGTCCCTCCCTCACGCGCACCCCACGGTCAGGCACGGGCAGCGACACATACTCGGCCAGTGAGACCTTCACTGGCAGCCCCAGCCGCAGTGACACGCACACTGCCAGCCCCCACTCAGCCTCTCCAAGCCCCAGTGCCCTGCTGTCGAGGTCACTAACATTGTCCACTGCGTCCCCCTCTGCCAGCGCCTCTCTGACCCTCAGCGGCAGCCGTGGGGCCAGTCCCACCCCCACTGCATCTGGCACCCGCACTTTGTCTTGCAGCCCCACTCCACACCTCACACACACTGCCAGCACATCTGCCAGTGCGACCCCGTCACGGAGCCACAGCCCCTCTGGCACCGCCACTACGACCGCCTTGCGGTCCCCAAGCGACAGCCCCACCACCTCTTACACCAGCAGTCCCTCCCGCACCCCACCTACACCCTCCCAATCCCTTTCCTGCACCCTGTCTACGGCCCTCAGCGGCTCCTACAGTACCACGGCCACCCCCGCATCCCCGACCCCATCGCCCTCTGCCACAGCCTCCCACACCCGGAGCTCATCATGCACCTGCACTCCGACTCTCACCACCGCGTCTCGCTCTGTCACCGCCTCGTCCTCCCGCAGCCGCAGCCGAACTGTTAGCAGCAGCAGCAGCCGCACCCCTGGGGTCACTCTGTCGCGGTGCAGCCGCACTCCTTCCTGCAGTAGTGCCACCTGCTCCATTTCTGCCACCACCCTGACCCTGTCCCACAGCAGCAGCCGCAGCCCGTCGCTGTCGCTCAGCCGGGCCCCCACCCCCACACCCTCCCTCTCCCCGTCCGGCTCATCATCTTCAAGCATCAGCGTGACTGCCACATCTCAGACTCTGTCACCCACCCCGACCTGCAGCCACCCACCAACCCCGTCCCCGTCGTTCAGCCCCTCCTACACCCTGACCCCAAGCCCATCTGTTAAAGAGACTCTTTCCGTGTCCCAGACCGCCAGCGGAACTTGCAGTACACTCTCCTTCTCCACATCCCAATCTCTGAGCAGTGCCTCATCCTCAGCCTCGGCCTCTGGCAGCCGATCGAGCGTGCCAACCCAGACCCACAGCGCCTCACAGCAGTGGTCCCTCAGCGCATCCTTCAGCCCCAGCGCAAGCTGCTCTGCAACGACTCTGACCCCCAGCCGCAGCTCCAGCATGACCCCCAGCCTCTCGCAAAGCCACAGTCCCACGCCAACCACCTCTGTGGACGGCAGCCCCTCCTGCTCTGTGACTGCCACCCGCAGCTGCTCTGGGTCCCCCAGCGTCACTTGCGGTACTCCCTCGTCACTGTCCTGCTCTGCCACCCGCACCTGCTCCAATTCCATCACCCGGAGCCTCTCTGGCAGCCCCTCGTGCAGCACCACCCCCTCCGGCACGCCTGTTGCAACCCGGACGTGCAGCTCCTCGTCCTCTGGCTCCACCACCGCCACTTTCACCCCGAGCCTCAGCCCCCCCTCCCTCACCCCCACCCCCACTGCCACGCCTCCATCCCCCACACAGAGCACCCCATCCCGCACCTTGACTCCGACCCAGACCCACTTCCACAGCCCCAGCCCATCGGGCAGCCTGTCCACAAGCCTCTCCGAGACCGCCACCAGCAGTGGGTCCCAGACCCCGCCCTCCCTCACCGGCAGCCTTACCTGCAGCCCCAGCGCCTCGTTCCCGACTCTCAGCCCAACCCCCAGCCTGCGCTCTCACACGCTCACCTCACCATCCCCGACTGCTTCCCCAACACATTCCCAGTCCCACTCTGACTCCGCCAGCGCCACTGCGACACGACCGACCCCCACTCTCACGCCAACTCTGTACGCCACCTTCAGCCACAGCCACAGCCGCACTGCCACCACATCCACCAGCCTGCGGCTCTCTTTCACCCTCACTGCCAGCCACAGCGCAACACACAGCTCCAGTGCGTCCCGCAGCCTGACCGTCTCGAAGTCCCTCACCCGGACCTCTGCAACGCTGAGCCCCTCAAAGGGCTCAATATCGGGCACGTCCCTCTCCCCCACGCCTACTGGGACTATCACCAACAGCGGCTCCCACAGCCCCAGCGTTGCTGGCACCCTTACATCCTCTGCCACACGCAGTGCCACGCCCTCGGGCACCCGCTCCCTTGTCCTCACCCCCACTTTCACACTGACCGCCACATTCAGCCCAACAGCCTCCCCCACCGCCTCAGGCTCGCAGGCTCACACCCGCAGCACAACCTGCAGCGCATCCATCAGCGATTCCAGGAGCCCTACGCCCAGTTCCGTCACGCGCACGCCCCCAACGGCCACGGGCACCATCACTGCCCCGGCCACTCGAAGTGGCTCCCCCACGCTCACCCTCAGCCACACACCCACCCCTGGCTCCGTCACACGCACCTTCACCTCGTCCCCCACGCGTTCCACTGTGTCACTCTCCGACAGCCCCACCGCCTCTGCCACCCGGACTGCGTCCCCGTCCCCTTCCACGTCCGCCACGCACAGCAGCCCACAATCGCCCTCCTTCTCCCCCTCCCCCTCCCTCTCCCTCCGCAACACCGGCACTCGCACCGCCTCTCCGTCCCGCACCTTCCCCCCCACAACCACCTTCTCCCGCACGGGCACACTCCCCAGTCGCTCGCGCACGCCCTCCCCATCGGCGTCCCACAGCCTCTCGCCCCCGCGCACGTCCTCCCCCTCGCTGACTTGGACCAGCAGCATCTCCTCCTCTGCAACTGCAACCGATTCCCGATCCGCGTCCATATCGGCGTCGCCCACGCACACATCTAGCCCCTCCTTCTCGGGCTCCCTCTCAAGGGCGTCCACCCAAACGGACACCGTGACGCGGTCCCCCAGTCTCAGTGCCACGGTCCCCTGCAGCCCCAGCCGCACCCCTAGCCCCACTTCCTCCGTCTCCCTCACGGGCAGCCCGTCAGCCTCCGTTGTGCCGACGCGGACCTTCTCCCGCAGCGGCTCCTTCACGGCCTCCCTCTCCCGCAGCTGCAGCACCACCGCCTCACGGCCCCACACGCCCACCGGGACCCGAACAGGGACGCTGTCGCGGTCGTCCGCCCGAAGCGCCTCGGGCTCGTTCTCCGCCTCGTGCTCGCCCACGGCCTCCGGGCCCTCGCGCACGTGCACGTGGTCCCTCACCGGCACCGGCACTCCCACCGCCTCGGGCACGCCGTCTGGCAGCCCTCCGTCTTCGACCCGCAGCCCAAGCGCCAGTGCCACACCTTCGGCGACTCTCCCCGGCACCGTCACCGCAACATTCACACGGTCCTGGACCGGGACGTCCCTGTCTCTCTCCGTCACTCCCACCGCAAGTTCGACGCCGAGCACCTCACGGTCGCGTGTGGCGACCCTCAGCACGTCCGCCACCGCGTCACCGACGCGGTCGCCCTCGCCCTCGGTCTCTGTGACACCCACGTCTGTCACGCCCTCCGCGACCTGCCGCATCTCGCGTACCACCACCGACACCGCCTCTGCGACCTCAACCATCTCTTCGTCCCGCACCCTCCGCACGCGCTCTCTCACGCCGTCAAGTCGCACGCGCACAGGCACCCCCAGCATCAGCCGCAGTGCATCCCCTTCCACCACCACAAGCCCCAGTGTCACAGCGCCGCGCAGCCTCACGCTCTCTGTGTCCTGCCGCCGAACGGCCTCGGCGTCCCTCTCTCTCACGCGGTCCAGCACGGCCCAGGACAGCCTGTCCCTCAGTCTGTCATGTGCGCGCACCCCAACCTTCAGCCGCACTGCTACCCTCACCCTGAGCGCCGCCTTAACGCCCTCCGGCAGCCCATCCCCGACGCCCTCGCCCCCGTCCGGGACCCCAACGCTGACCTTCACCTCCTGCACCGCCTCCCACTCGTCCACGGCCTCCGGCGCCCGGTCCCTGTCCCCCACTGCCTCTCCATCGGCCTCGTGCCTGGTCACCTGCACCCGCACTGCCACGCAGTCCCGGGCACGGAGCACCACCGCCACGCTCTCCTGCACCTGCACCCCCTCCCCCTCTTCCATCGGGACTATCACGCGCTCACGCCCGTCGCGCACGGTGACCCCCACTCGCACCCGGACCGGCTCCGCCTCCGCATCTCTGCCGACGCTGTCCTTGTCTGACACCCCGTCCCTCAGCCTCACCCACACCCACAGCCTGAGTCGCTCGCTCACCACGCTCTCGTGGTCCGCCACCTGCAGCCACACCCCTTCGGCCACTGGCCCATCCTCCTCAGCCTCCACAACCTCAACCCCAACCTTCTCCCGTTCCCAATACCAAACCCCAACAGCCCCCAGTCTCACCGAGTCTCCCTCGCTCTCGCGATCGCTTTCGGTCACTCAGACCCTCAGCCCCTCTGTCACGGGCTCCACACCCTCGGCCTCTCCTTCACACAGCTGTGGCTCACGGTCCCGTTCCCGCTCCCCCTCCCTCTCCTGCACTCCTTCCGCATCCTTCTCCGCAACTCCCAGTGCCCCCACCCCCACGGCGTCTGCCAGCCTGACCCGCAGCCGCTCTTGCACGCCAGTGCTCACCGGCACTGGCACCCGCACCCTCACGCTTTCGTCCAGCCGTAGTGCATCCTGCACTGCATCCCCTGGTAGCCCCTCGCAATCCTGCACTCTCTCCTCCTCCGACACCTGCACAGCGTCGGCCTCTCCTACGCTCTCAGCGCCCCTCACCCGCACCCCCACTCCCTCCTCCACTGCCACGGCCCCCTCGCCATCCCACTCCACTTTCACCCACAGCGCATCCTTCTCTGCCTCCCGCACGCAGGGCCGGACACAGACGCCCTCACTCTCGCTCACCCAAACCCTCTCCCCGTCCACTACACGCTCCCCCTCTGCCTCCCGCACCGTCTCCCCCACAATGTCCCCCTCCGTTCCCTCCCGCAGCTCCTCCTACTCCGCAACTGCTTCCCACACCCTGTCCCCCCTGTCTGTGTCCCCCACTGGCACTGCATCTCCTGCCGCCAGCGCCACTGCAACCGCCTCCCTCAGTGTAACCCCCACCCCCACCTCCGGTCCCTCACGCACGCTGAGCTGCACTCCCTCCCGCACCGGCAGCCCCAGTGGCAGCCCCAGCCACACAGTCACCGCCTCCCCCAGTCCGACCTCCACCGCCGCCCCCACCGTCAGCCCCACCCACACCCTCTCCGCATCACTGAGTGTATCCCCCACAACCACCCGGACACTCAGCCCCGGGTCCCTCACACAGAGCCCCAGCACAAGCCCCAGCGCCACCTGCGCCTCCGTCAGCCCCACGGCCTCCAGCCACACTCCGTCGCGCACCGCCACTGCATCCTGGCCCTCAGCCTCCACAACGGTCTCCTGCAGCCGGTCCCCCAGCACGACCCTCCGGGCCACGGTCACCACCACCGCCACCCCCACCGCCTCCCCCTCCCGCAGCCCCAGCCTGACAAGCTGCACCCTCACGGGGTCCTGCACCCCCCCAACCCCCACTAGCACCCCCACGTCCAGCCACATGCACGTCCGCACCGCCACCCCCACGGCCACGGCCACGTGCAGTGCGGTGGCCTCTCTGTCGGGCCTCACACGCTCGACGTTCTCGCTCAGCGCCTCTCCTTCACTGTCGGCCTCCGCCAGCGGGAGCCCCTCGGCAACCTGCGCCCCGAGCGCCACGCGCTCTGCCACGCCCTCCGTCACCCCAAGCTCCACTGCATCCCCCTCCCGATCCCTCACCCACACCCCCAGACCCACGGACAGCGCGACCGCGACCTTGAGCGCAAGCCACAGCCTCACACCCAGCACCATGACCGCGTCCCCGTCCGCCACCGGCAGCACCGTGACCCGCACGCCCTCCGGCAGCTCCTCAGCGTCCCTCACGCTGACGTCCTTCACGCCTTCCGCCAGTGCCAGCGGCACCGGCAGCCCCAGCCTCACCCGCCTCTGCTCTGCCAGTGCCAGCGCCTCTGCGTCCGCATCGCGGACGTCTGTGACCCTCAGCCGGTCCCAGAGCCACAGCCCCACCGCCCCCAGCCTCTCCCTCTCCCCCTCCCCCTCAGGCTCCCCGTCGAAGTCCCAGACCCCGAATGAGTCTGCATCGCCCACACCCTCCCACACCCACACCCACTCCCCTACACCGGCTCTGACCGCCACCGGGTCCTTGACCTGCACTGCGTCGCCGACCCACTCCACCCTCACGCGGTCCTTCTCCCGCAGTGGCACCCTCAGTGACACCCTCGGCCTGTCCCGCAGTGCCACCGCCTCCCTGTCCCGGACCGGCAGCCCGTCCCCGACTGGCAGCTACACCTCCACTGCCCCCCTGACCCTCACCCTCACTGTCACAGCGCCGCACACGCCGACGCCTCCCTCCGCCACCGCCACGCACACACCGCCGACCCCCAGCACAACCTGGACCGCCCCCAGCGCCAGCCACACCCTCACCCCCTCCCGCAGCTGCAGCCGCTCCCCCTCCCTCAGTACCGCCACCCGCGCTACGTCCACGGGCACCGTCTCATACAGCCTACCCCCAACAGCGTCCCGCTCTGGTACTCGGTCCCTCAGCCCGTCTGCCTCCCGGAGCCACTCCGGTAGCACCAGCCCAACGCCTGCGGTCACTGCGACCAGCAGCACCACCCCAACCCTCTCCTCATGCACCTCCACGCCTTCCCCGCCGTCCCTGTCGGCGACCCGCAGCCCCTCACACACCATCTCCGCCTCTGGCTCCTGCACCCCCACCACCGCCATCTCCGGCACCTTCACCGCCAGCGCCACCAGCACCTGGACCCCTTCTGCGACCACAGCCACCCCCTCTCTGACCGCCACCGCCTCCCGCAGTGCCTCCATGTCCCGGTCCTTGCCCTGCTCCTCCACCACCTCCCACTCCAACTCCCACGCGGCCACCCCAACCGCCACAGTGTCCTCTGCCTCCTTTTCGGTGTCCTGCACCCCCTCGCCCTCCTTCAGCCCCACCACCACCGCCACCGCCTCGGCTTTCGCTGATCTGACCCGGAGCCTCACGAGCTCGCGCTCCGACAGCTCCAGCCCCTCCCCCTCCCCAACGCTCACCCCCTCTGCCCCGAGCAGCACCTGCACTGGCACGGCCCCAAGCCCCAGCCCCAGCCCCACCTCCGACACGCGGTCAGTCTCCGGCTCCCGCTCCCGCTCGACGGTCACGCTCTCCCACACAATGTCGCCATCCCGGAGTGCGTCGCACGTGCCCACTGCGACGTTCTCGGCCTCGGCCTCGCCCTCCCAGAGCGTTTCCGCGACCCCACCGTCCCCCTCCATGTCCTCCGCCACCGCCACTGCCTCGGGCTCCCCTAGCCTCTCCCAATTCACGGCAACGCTGTCCACCTTCAGTCGCAGCAGCAGCGCCTCTCTCACCCGGTCTACCCCCTCCCACTCCCCAACCCCCTCCCAGTCGCTGTCCTGCAGCCCTACGCCCAGCCCCACCGGCTCTGCGACAACAGTCACCCGGACCCAGAGCCCCTCCGACACGCGGGGGACCCGCAGCGGCAGCTCCGCAACGCTCTCCTTCGCGACAGCCTCCCCCACGCTGTCCGAGACTGCCACGGTGCTGCACAGCCGCAGCATTAGCCCTACGCCCCCCACGCCGTCCCTGAGCTGTACGCCCCCCAGCCCAAGCCCTAGCCGTACCCCCAGTCCCCCCTCCCCCTCCTCCACTGCCACATCCGCAAGTGCCACCAGCACCTGCACTCAAAGCCCCACCCGCACTGCTACCGTCAGCCCGGCCCTGACCGACACGGTCTCAAGCTCCGGGACCTTGTCCACAACGGCCACGCAGTCGCTTACCGGGCCCACCCCCACCCTCACCCCCTTTCACTCCGCCACCCCCTCCGCCACTCTCACGCGCAGCAACTCACGCACCCGCTCCCCCAGCGCAAGCCTGACGGCCGCACCGAGCTGCTCCGCCAGCCCCAGCCCCACTGCCACGCCCTCCCCCACAACCAGCGTGACCGCCAGCCGCAGCGCCTCCGCCTCTGCAACGACATGCACCACCACCGCCTCCCTCTTCGCCTCTGCCACGCGCTCTGCCTCGCCCAGTGCCAGTCAGTCGCCCTCTCGCAGCCTGACCTGCAGCCTCACGCACAGGCCCACCGTCACCGGCACCACAAGTGGCACCCAGTCTCCCTCAGGCACCCCCACCCCCACACTTTCCTGCTCATCCTCTCCTTCTGCATCCTGCTCAGCGTCCACCCCCTCGCCCTCTGCCTCCATCACTCTCACCGCCGCCAGCAACAGCCGCTCTGGATCACGCACCGTGTGCCACAGCCCCAGTGCCTCACGCACTCCCTCCCTCACCCCGTCCCAGTCTGACACACCCAGCCCTAGTCCCTCGCCCCCCACCGAGACCCCCACCCTCTCTCTATCGAAGACCCGCACGCTCTCCTGGAGTGGCAGCGCAAGCGACTCCACGTCCCGCACTGCGACCCCTACCGGCTCCGCCTCGCTCTCGTCGTCGAGACCGTCCCAGACGCCCACGCCCTCTACAACGCCCTCCGCCTCACTGTCTTCCACCTGTAGTACCCGCAGCTGCAGCCCCGGCTCCCTCACCCCCTCTCCGCCATCCGAGTCCCCATCCGCGTCCCGCACCTGCACCTTCTCTACTCTGAGTCTCTCCAGCACCGCCTCACACTCCCTGTCCACATCCACCACCGTCCGCCCAACACGCAGCTACTCCTCCTCTGCCTCTCTCACTCCCACTCCGTCCCTCTCTGCCTCTGGCAGCACCTCACGCTCGCTCACTTTCAGCGCCACCCTCTCCTCCAGCCGCTCTGTGTCCCCAACCTCAACACCGGCCACCCCCAGCCCCACACCTTCCACCACCAGCAGCCCCTCCCCGTCTCCCATCAGTCCCTCCGCCTCCACCCAGACCCTCACAGTGACGTCCACCGCCAGTCTCACGCCGACGACTTTGTCCGCAAGCCCCAGCCGTCAATCCATCACCAGCAGCTTAAGTCTCAGCTGCTCCTACAGCTCAACCCTCGTCCCCACCTCCTCTCGATCGACCACACGCAGCCCCACGCTCTCCACCTCCCCCCAACAGACACCGTCCCCACCTTCCCCCACACAAACTCACTCGCTCTCCATGACCCCCTCCGCATCAACGACCTCCACACGCACCCCGACCCCCTCTCCCACCGCCAGTGGCACGCCACCCACTGCCAGTTCCTCGGTCACTGGCACGGCCACGTCATGGACGCGCACGGTCTCCCACACCCGCACGCACTCCCCCTCTGTCTCCCCCTCACGCACAAGCACTGCCACGTGCACCGCCTCCCCCTCCTCCACCCGCTCCGCTTCGTGGAGCTGCACACGCCCCCTCAGCCGCTCCTGCACGCAAACGGCGTCTCATGCCCCCAGTGCGTCATCCAGCTGCACCCCCAGCCCGACGCAGTCCTGCACCCGCACGCCCGCCCTCACGCTGTCCGGCTCACGGTCGTGGGTCCGAACCGCGTCGCTGACCATCTCGCCGTCGCCCTCGCGGTCCTGCACCCGCACCGCCAGCCCGAGCCCCCAGAGCCCCACCACCAGTGGCACTGCCACCGCAACCCCATCCACGGCCTCCCCCAGCGCTTCCCTCACCTGCACCACGTCCCAATCCATCCGCTCGTCACGGACCGACACTTCTACCTGCTCTCCCCCACTCACTGCCTCCCCGTCGGCCACCAGCAGCCCCACAGGCAGCGCCCCCCAGTCCGCCAGCCCGTCCGCCAGCCGGCCCTCCGCCTCCCTCTCCGCCTCCCTCACGGCCTCGTCCATAACCGCGTCTCTGACCCCCAGCAAGTCCCCCAGCCTCAGCGCCACGCCGTCCCTCAGACCCACGCGCACCGCCACCCAAACCCTCACCCCCACCCCCGCCTCCCCCACCCCCACTGCCAGCCGCACCCTCTCCACCGTCTCCGCCACCTCCTCCAAAACCCACTCCCTGTCCCCCAGTGCTCGCCTGCAGGCAACCCCGACCCCGACCCTCACCTCCTACTCCACCTCCTGCTCCCAGACCCTGAGTGCCTCGCTGTCCTCCACCGCGAGCGCGTCTTTCGCCAGCACCTGCACCCCCACGTCCTCGTGCCAACAGTCAGACAGCCTCAGTCAGACCGAGACCCTGTCGCTGTCGCAGACCCGGTCCCTGACCATTACCCGTACCCTTAGTACCCTCAGTCCCAGCTTCAGCGCCACCGCCTCCCCTTCCCTTGGCTCCGCCTCCCCGACCCAGACTTCTCAAACGCCAAGCCCGAGCCCATCCGCCTCCATCACTGGCTCCTGCACCCGCGACGGGACCCCAACGTTCAGTGCCGCCTCCTTCACGTATACCAGTCTCACCCCCTCACCCCCGACTTCATCCAACACCCCCTCCGCCTCCACTCCCTCCGTCTCCCTCTCAGTGACGGCCTCCCCGTCCACCGCCAGTGGCAGTCCCTCGCTCAGCCGCACTGGCTCCCACAGATCGTGCACGTCATCCATGTCTCGCACGGTGTCGACCGCCTCCCCATCTCTGACCCCCAGCGGCACGCCCTCTGCCTCGCTTACCCGCAGCACAACCGCCACCGCCAGCCTTCTGTCCCACACACCCTCGCCCACCAGCACCCCCTCCACCCGCACGCTGAGTTGGTTTTCTCCCTCTCGGAGCCCCACGGTCTCTCCTGCAGGCACAGCGTCATGCTCCGCCACGTGCTCCGGTAGCCTCTCCCCGTCATCAACCTGCACCCCCACCCGCACCGTCACCGCCTCTGCCTCCGCCTCCCTCAGTCCGACCCCTTCCCCTGCGTCCACCCTGTCCCTGAGCCGGACAACCCTTACCCGATCCCCCAGCCACTCCATCAGCCCCACCGCCTCCTGCTCCGGCACAGCCCCCACTGCCACCAACAGCCTCAGCAGCAGCCACGGTCCGACCACGTCCTGCACCCCCTCCACTACGCCCTCTCCCTCTCCAACCGGAACCAGGACCACCTCAGACACCTTCGGACCCTCCTTCACTTCCACCGCCACTGGCTCTTCGACTCGGGTGCCCACTGCAACCGTCTCCGCATCCCCAACCGTCTCCTGGACCCCCACCTGCAGTGCAAGCCGCTCCCGCAGCCTCTCTGTCACACCGCCTGCCCCCACCCTGTCCCTCTCTAGCACCCCCACCAGTGCCACCCCTGCAAGCCCCTCCCTCACGCTCTCCCTCCACTCCCCAACTGCAACTTGCACCCCCACCCCCTCTTTCACCCACACCTTCTCCCTCCTTCCCACCGGCACCCGCAGCCCCAGTACATCCCTGTCCCCCCCATCCCCTACCCCCACCCTCTCCCCTTCCAGCTCAGGCCCTGCCACCGCCACTGCATCCGGGACGGCCTCTGTGTCGCCCTCGCACACCCCCAGTTCCTCCCCCTCGTGCTCCTCCCCAACAGTGTCCTATTCGCTGCTTTCCCAAACACCCACCCCTTCTGCCTCTCTGCGTCGCACCCACACCGCCACTACATCGCCCATGCCCACCCAGACTTCCACTCGCACGGGCTCTGCCACCCTCACCCTCAGCGACCGTCTCACCGTCACCGCCACCCGCTCCTGCAGCTCCTCCGCATCACCATCACAAAGCCCCTCACCGACCCACCGGGTGTCAGCCACCCACAGCCCTACGTTCAGTCACACCTTCACCCTCTCGGCCTCCGGCCCCAGTGGCACCAGCAGCCCCTCCACATCCATCACCCACACGCCGCTGGCCACGTACTCTCTTTCAGAAACACACACCACCCTTACAACCACCTCCACCTACAGCCCCTCAGGCACACCCCCTACACCCACCGCGTCCTGCAGCCCGGCTCTGTCCTCCAGTACCTCTCGCACTCTCAGCCGCTCCCGCACCCCATCGCCGATTCCTACCCACACCCCTTCCATCACCCTGTCCATCACCATGAGCGCCAGCCTTTCTTGCACGCCCACGGCATCCTCCGTTGACACCACATCCCCCTCCTTCTCCCGGTCCCGCTCTGCATCCCTTTCCACCATGCAATCCCTGTCATTTCCCACCGCATCCCAAACTCCCTCTGACACGGCATCCGCCACGCTCAGCACCACTCCCAGTCCCACACCAACTTCCGCCTCCGCGTCCCTCACTCAGTCTCGATCTCGGTCCTCCACTCCTGCTCTGACACCGACCCACACCACCTCCCGTTCCCCGACCGCAACCTCCTCACTGCCACATACCCTGACCTCCACACCATCTACGGCCGCAACCCCCAGTAGCAGTCCCTCCCATTCGCTTTCGGGCAGCCACACCACATCGCCTTCGCCCTCGACCACCCAGTCCGCCTCTGACACTCTGTCTCACAGCCCAAGTCACGGCCCGTCCCTCTCCCAGACTGCGTCGCCCTCAGCCACACTGTCCCCTGGCACCCGTACCCCAAGTCTCACCCACAGCCTCAGCCATACCCCCAGCCCCCCCACAATGGCCCCCACCTCCTCCCAGAGCCCTACCGTGTCCCACCTGCTTTCCTCCTCCCTTTCCCTCTCGCGCTCTCCCACCGCCAGTGGTACCCCCACACCCAGCACCAGTGTGCCGGGTTCCGCGTCGTGCACCGCATCCCCCTCCCGCTCCCGAACCGCTACAAACGCGCCGACGATGACCTCCAGCACCTCCCCCAGTGCCACAGCCACGTGCTCCGGCTCCCGTACCCCGTCCCCTACGCTCAGCCCAACGCCCCCCACCGCCTCCGCCTCCCGCTCGGCATCGCTGGGGCTCAGCGCCACCGCGTCTGCCAGCGGCACCCGGACCCATTCCCTCAGTGTCAGCCCCTCCGGAAGCGCAACGCCAACCGTGACCTCCACCTGGGCTGGCACTTTGTCCCACACGAGCTCCCGCTCGCGAAGTCGCAGCCCTTCCGGCACCGTGTCTCCCGCCTCCGCATCCCCGTCGGTCTCTGCGACAGTAACATGCACCCACACCCCGTCTGCCTCCCCCCCTACCCTCTCCCCCTCCCAGAGCGGCACCCCTGGGGCCTCCCTCACGCACAGCCCCTCCCTCTCCTCCACATGCTCCTGCAGCCGCTCCCGCAGTGGCACCTGCTCCCCTTCGCCCTCCCACACCGCCTCCGCCACCCGAACGCGGACCCTGTCCGCCTCCCCTTCCCCGACCACGTCCCCGTCCCCGTCCCAAAGCCCATCGCTGTCCCTGAGCCCTAGCAGCACGACACAGTGCACTCTCTCATACACGTCCACCCCGTCCCCTTCGCTTTCAACCCGGACCCCAAGCGCCACCCGCTCTCTTTCCGGGACAGGAGCCGCCAGCCTCACCCTCACACCCTCGGGCATGCCGTCCTGCAGTGCCAGCCCGCGTTCCTTCTCCTGGAGCCTCAGCCTGACCCTGTCCTCCCGCAGCCACAGTGCCTCGTGCACCGCCTCCGCCTCGCGGGCCCTCACGGGAGTCCCGACGCCCACCGCCACCGCCACCGTGACCTCCGCCACCGCCACCCTCAGCCCCACCGTCTCCCTCTCCCCCTCTGCCTCTGGTGCCCTGAGCCTGTCCAAGAGCCCCTCCAGCACCCGCACTGCCTCCCGCAGTGCGACGCCACTTCGCACGCCCTCGGCCACGTGGTCGCTCTCTGGCACTGGCACCGGCACCAGCACCGCCTCCTGCCTCCAGACTCACACCACCTCGGCCTCAGCAGCCCACACCGTCTCCGCGACTCAGACCCGCAGCTGCTTGGCCTCCCTCACGTCCAGCGGCAGCCGCTCCCGCTCTGACTCTGCGTCGCTCTCCCCCTCCCCCTCCCGTTCCCTGACGTGCACTCCCACGCCCAGCCCCAGTGCATTGGCCACACAAACCGGGACGCAGACCTCCACTGCGTCCCTCACCCCCTCGCCTTCCCTCCTGGCAACACACACCCCCACCGCCTCTCCGTCAAGCTCCCTCAGCCTCTCCCCGGCCGTCTCTGGCTCCAGCTCCGACTCGCTGTCCTGCACCCGCTCTTGCTCGTCGTGGAGGTCTGGCAGCCCAACTACGTCCACCACCGCCACCGCCACCCACTCCCTCTCGCCGCCTTCCGACACACTCACGCCCTCCACCTCCCGACCCCTCAGCCTCTCCCAAAGCGGCAGTCCCTCCGTCTCCCCATCGCCCACGTCCCCTTACAGCTGCTCACCATCACCCTCCCCATCGCCCTCCCTCAGCCCCAGCCCCAGCCCCACCCGCACGGCATCTCCCACGCAGCCTCCGAGCCTCACCCTCTCCCACTCGTCGTCGTCCACACCATCACGAACCCACAGCCTCTTACCCACTTGCACATGCACTGGCAGCACTACCTACTCCTGCACCCGCACCTTCAGCTTCTCCTTCAGCCCAAGCCCCACACGCAGTCTCAGGTCCAGTGCCTCCGCATCGGTGACTTGTACGACAAGTCGCAGCCTCTTCGCCACCCCCACATCGAGTCCTTCGCCTCCCAGTGCCACCATCACGACTGCGACCCCAACTGCATCCCTCTCAACAACCGCAAGCGCATCACTGCCCGCGTCCGGAACCAACTCCCTTTCACTGACTGCCTCCCCATCCTGCAGCCTCACTCAAACCTCCTCCCTGAGCTTGGTGCCCTCCCCTTCACACTCTCCCTCCTTCACGTTCTCCCTCTCACAAAGGCCCTCCCTCTCCCTTACCATGACCCGCACTCCCACTGGCTCCACCTCCGGGACCGCCAGCCGCACCGACACCAGCGTCCCCACCCTCACCGCCACTGCATCCCAGTCCCTCACCACCCTTACCCCTGCCTCCCTCACCGCCTCCTCAACCCTGAGCGCCAGCGCATCAGCCTCCAGTGCGACCCTCAGTCCCCCGACGGCCACATGCACTTGGAGTTGCAGCCCCCGGCCCAGCCCCTCGCCCACAGCCACGCACACATTCACCCGGTCCTCCTCCTTCACCCCTACCCCCCAACCCACTCCTTCTGCGTCACACAGCCCATCCATCACTGGGTCCCTGTCCGTCTCCCAGTCTCACACCCTCACGCTGACACCCACCATGACCTGGAGCCCCACAGTCACTCACTCCATGTTCCCAAGCAGCACCTCCTCCGCCTCGCAGAGCCTCACTCTCTCACATTCCCCCGTGGGCTCACGCACACGCACAACCTCCGCGTCCCTCTCCAGCACGGCCCCAATTAGCCGCACAGAAACAGGCACCCCCAGCCGCTCCCTCAGTCGCCAGGGCAGCTGCACCGCCACCGCCACCCCCAGCCCGACGCCCACAGCCCACCTGACCAGAACCAGCTCCTTCAGTCTCAGCCGCAGCTCCAGTCGCAGCCCATCGTTCAGCTGCTCTGCGCTCTCCGTCTCCACATCCCCATCGCCGTCCCGTCGGCGCTCCGGCACCCACTCGCCCTCTTCCACCCGAACGTGCTCCCGGTCCGCCTCACCCACCCTCTCCCCGTCCCCCTCCGGGCCCACATGGTCCCAATCACGGAGCCCGCAGTCCACACCCACCACCAGCCTGACCTGCAGCCCCCTCCCGACGCCCACCTGCAGCACTGTGTCCCTTTCTGCCATCGCCACTGCCTCGTGCAGTCCCCCCACCCCAACCCCAACGGCCTCCCTGACCCTCCCTCCCACGTTGACCTTCACAGCATCGCTCACTCAGACGCGCAGCCGCACCTTCACCACATCCTGCACTCGCTCCAACGCCCGCACAGCGTCGCACACGCCCACCCAAACACTCACGACCACACATACTCCAGTTCTCACACTGTCCAGCACCGGCTCGTCCACCGCCTCGCTTAGTATGCCGCCGAGCCTCAGCCCCACTCCAACTCCGAGCTGCAGCCCCAGCCCCTCCCTCACTGTCGTGTCCTCGGCCACCACCAGCTGCACCTGCAGCTCCTCCGCCACCCCCACGCCCAGCACCACCACCACCGCCACTCTCACCTGGACTTCGACCGCCCTGCGGACCCCCAGCCCCGCCTCGTCCACCCGCTCTGCGTCTGCAACGCTGTCGCCCACCCCCAGGGTCTCTGCCACGCCCTCCGTGACCGGCAGCTCCACCCCCACCATCTCCAACACCTGCAACCTGAGCCCCACTGGCTCTGCCTCATGGCAGAGGTCCAGCTCCCTCACTGCCTCTGGGACCCCCACTAGCACACCATCTCCATCTGCGACGTCCTCTGGCAGCCCCCAAAGCACATGCTCACATACCCCCTCCTCGTCCCTCAGCGTCTCCCGCAGTCGTACCGGGACCCCCGCACGTAGTGCCTCTCCCAGGACCATCAGTGTCTCCACCCAGTCTCGCTCCCAAAGCGTCACTTGCACGCACTCTGTCCGGCACACGCTCAGCCTCACCTCCACCCTCAGTCCCAGCCCCACGTGCAGCGCACCTGAGAGCCCCACCCAGTCCGCCTCTCGGCCCACTCTGACCCTCACCACTCAGTCCCCGTCCCGCTCCTTCACGGTCTCCTGCACCCTCTCGTCCACCAGCAGCCCCAGTGCCACTCTCAGCCCCAGCCCCAGTGGATGGGCCTCCGCCTCCCTGTCCTCCACGCCGAGCATCACCAGTTCACAGACTGCCTCAGTCTCAGGCAGTCGCACGTGCCTCAGCACCCGCACCGCCACCACCAGCTGCACCGCCATTGCGACGCTCTCCAAGACCCCCACCCTCTCCGCTGCAGCGACGCCCACTCTCACCGGCACCCCCACCGCCACACCCTCGGCCACAGCCTCCAGCTGCACCCCAAGCCCTTCGCCGTCGCCGGTCACAGCCTCCCAGACACCAACCCTTTCCTCCATCACCGGCAGTTCCACCCGCACCCCCTCTCCTCTGTCCCGCTCCTGCACACCCTCCACGGCCACACTGTCAGCCACTGTCAGCACGCGGACCGCCTCCGTGTCCCCCCCAAGCCACACCCGCACCCCCTCACAAACCCAAACCCCGGTTCCCAGCCCCAAAAGCCCGTCCCTGACCCTTTCCGCCTCCTCCGCCTCCCTCTCCCGAAGTGCCACACCCTCCCGTAGCCCCTCCCGCTCGCCCCTCGCCTCCCCCACCCCCACCCTGTCCCTCTCCCGCACCCGGTCCCCTTCCCTTACCCTCAGACCCACCACCACCTGCAGCTCCACAGGCTCTCACACTTCCACTGCCTCAATGAGCTCAGTGGCCACAGGCTCACGCACTTGCTCCCACACCACAACCCTCTCTCCCTCGTTCACAGCCTCAAGCACTGCCGCGGAAACTCTGACAGGGACGATGCCCACGCGCACTGGCAGCGGGAGCCCGTCGTGCACCTCGTCCCACTCGCCGTCACCCACCCGAACCCAAAGCGCCCCCAGCGCCTCCCAGAGCCCCTCAGCTACCGCCTCCCTCTCACGCACCCCAGGGTCCACCGTCACCTTCAGTCGCACCGGCAGCCTCTCGCTGTCCCGCACAGCGAGCCCAAGTGTGTCCGGGTCTGCGTCGCTTGACATCAGTTCCACTACCAGCCCCACCCGCACCCGCTCGCTCTCCGCCACCACCACCCCCCGCGCCTCCGCCACTGGCTCCCGCACCACCTCCATCACCGCCAGTCGGTCTGCCGTGGGAAGCCCCACACCCTCCCACAGCTCCTCCGCAACAACAGCGACAGCCTCGCGCACACCCTCGCTCTCTGGGGTCCGCACTGCCTCCACCTCCGCCACCTGCACCCAGTCTTTCACAGAAGCCCCGTCCGGCACCGGCAGCATCACAGGCTCACACACGGTCAGTAGCACCGCTTCAACGCTGAGGTCCCTGACGCACAGCCCCCGCAGTCCCAGCGCCACCCGCACATGGTCCCGGAGCATGTCCTATACCCCCTCCGTCTCCGGCGCGATGTCAGCCTCCAGCAGCGCCTCCCCCACTCCGTCCGTGTCCCCCAGCTGCACCACATCCCCCTCCCACACTGCTTCCCCCACGTGTTCCCCCACCCGCACCCACTCGGCCGACGCCAGCGGCTCCGCCAGTGCCACCCTGACCCACACTCTCTCCTTGTCCCCGCCCACCGCGACCCGCACCGCCAGCCCCGCCCTCACCCGCTCCCGCTCCACATCAGCCACGCCCACGGCGTCCAGTCACACCGCGACTGGCTCGTGCTCCACGCCCATTCCCCCGTCCCGCACCCGCAGCCTCCCCACGCCTTCGCTGTCCGACACCCTCACCGCCAGTGCGCGTCCAACTGTCACGCACACCTCCACCCCCACCCCCACCCGCACCCCCACGCCCGGCGCCAGCACTACCCCCACCCGCACCCGCACCCGCACCCCATCAGGGCCCAGTGTGTCCGTGACACAGACCATCACCATGACCCTGGCCTCGCTCTCGCACACCCGCTCTCCGACCGGGACGTCCTCGGCCTCCGGCACGCAGCCCAGCCCCAGCCCCTCCCCGACGCAGTCCTTCACCCGCCCCCCCACCGCGACGTACACCCCCTCGGACAGCCCTTCGTCTACGTTCTCCGGCACGTCGTCCCCCAGCCCCTCGGCCCCGTCACGCTCTTTCACATGGTCCATCAGCGTCTCTGAATCGCTTTCTCCGTCACCACATCCCACCGCTACCACCTCGTGGACCCGCAGTCGCTCTGCATCCCCCAGCTCCAGCCCCTCGAAGTCCCCCACGCTCTCAGCCTCTCGCACCGCCACCGTCACGACGCTCACGCCCACCTGCACCGGCACCCCCAGCCCCCGCACTGCCTCCCCCTCGGCCACGGGCTCCCTCTCCGCGTCGCTGTCCACGGCGTCGGTGACACCCAGTCCCCCCAGCTGCTCCCCGACCACCACCACCTCCGACACCCCCACGCCAACATGTTCCGCCCCAACGCTGTCCCTAAGCCCCTCTGTGACCCTCAGCCGCACCCTCAGCCACTCCCCGTCGCACACCCCATCCCCCTCCTGCACGCCCTCCGGCTCCTGCAGCCGGCCACACACCGCCACGGGCACTGCCAGCCCCCCTCCTCCGACACCCTCAGCCACCCCCACCGCTTCCCGCACGGCCTCGCCGACCACCTCCCACACCCGCTCCCGCTCCCTCCTCCGCAGCTCCAGCTATACCCCCACAGCCCCGAGTCGCTCTGCAACCGCAACCCCTTCGAGGACCGCTAGTGCAAGCGACACCTGCACCGCTGCCCCGACGCAGACCGGGAGCTGCAGCCTGAGCGCCAGCCCCACAGCCTCCCCTGCGGTCTCCTTCTCGCTGTCGTGCACCGCGACCCCAACAGCCACCCCCCCAACCCCCACTTCGTCATGGACCGGCAGTGCCAGCCCCACCACCAGCCCCTCACGACAGCCCACCGCAACTTTCAGCCTCACCTGCAGCCGGAGCCACACCATCACAACCTCCTGCAGCCCGAGCCCGTCCGCTCCTTCGTGGACGGTCTCCCTGTCCTCCAAGTCCCTCAGCCGCCTGCAGACTGCCTCCGCCTCTCGCACCCCCTCAGCCGGCCCGACGCGGACCTACAGCTGCTCCGACACCGGGTCTGTCTCCTTGACATCGACCAAGTCCCAGCCCTCGCCAACCTGGAGCTCTGTGACCCTCACAGCCTCCCCACCCTCGGCGTCGGGCGGCCGCACTGCGTCCCGCACCGTGTCCCGCACTGGCACTCACTCCCCCAGTGGGTCCCCCAGCACCTCCTGCTCGCCGACTCCACCATCCGCAACCCGGACCCCACCAAGCCCCACCCCCACCCTCTCCTGCACCCCCCGCCCCACCACTACCTGCTCCCTGCCCTCTGCCACCCCCTCCGTCTCCTTTACGCTGACCGCAGGCCACACCCCAAGCCCCTCGGCCTCCATGGGCACTACCCCCACCAGCAGCACCACCTTCACCGCGACCTCCTCCTGCACCGCCACTGGCACCCGCAGCCGCAGCGACACCGTCACTCACACCGCCACCCTCAGCGCCACTCGCCCCCTCAGCCCCCCGAGCCTCTCCGCAACGCCATCCCCCTCACCCACCGCAACTGGGACCCCCACTGGCCGCTCCCTATCCGCCACCACAGAGACGGTCACGGGCACCGCCTCCGTGACGCGAACTTGCAGCCTTTCCCCACCGACTGCGTCGCCCTCGCCCACCCCCACCCCGTCCCCGTCCGAGAGCCTGACGTGGTCCCTGACCTCCTCGGCCACACCAACGCCTGCGGCGACGCTCACCCGCAGTCATACGCCGACGTGCACCCGCTCCCGCACCGTCACATGGTCCACCACCTCCAGCGCCAACGCTACCACCACCGCCTCCGGCTCCCGCACGCCCACGCTGAGCCCTGCGTCGCGCTCCGGGTCTGGGAGCCGCAGCGACAGTCTCAGCCTCTCCTCCACCGGCACCCCAAGCCTCAGCCTCTCCTGCACCGGGACCCCCACCCACTCGCTGTCCTTCACGTCCACGCAATCCCCCCCATCGCACACCGCCTCCTCCACCCCCGCCCGGACGCTGTCCGCAACGCGCAGCCCCTCCCCCTCCCGTTCGCCCTCCTCGTCCCCCAGCGCCACCCCAACCCTGCCCTCCCTCTCCCACACGCCCTCGCCCCCCACCGCCTCGCCGTCGCGGTCTGGCAGCTCGTGCACGGCCACCGGCACTGGTGACCGCAGCCACAGCCACTCCCCGACGGGCACGCGGTCCCGCACGCCCCAGCCCACCGCCACCCCCACCGTCTCTTTGCCCACTGCAACCTCCTCGCCCTCCCACACCCCGAGCCCCTCCTTCACCGCCAGCCCCGTCCCCACGCGCACCTTCAGTCGGACCGGGTCCCGCAGTGCCTCCCGCACCCTGACCCCGTCCCTTCGAACCCGGACCCTCACCACCGTGACCCCCTCTGCGTGGCGCACGGCCTCCTGGAGCCCTGTCAGCCGCTCCCCCTCTCTGACCCACACCCGCTCCCCCAGTCAGTCCTGTAGCCTCCATGTGACCCTGAGCCTGAGCACCACCCCCACCCCCACGGCCCCGACCCTCAGCCTCTCAGACACGGCCTCGTGCTCCTGTGCACCAACCCCCAGTGTCTCGGCGTCGCAAACCCTCGCCCCATCGCCCCCGACTGAGACACCGTCTCGGTCCTGCACATGGCCCAGTCACAGCCCGAGCCCCACGGGCTCCACCGCGACCCCCGCCACCGCCTCCCCGTCGCTGTCCCCCGCCAGCCCGTCCCCCACGTGCAGTACCCTCAGCCCAACCCCCTCCCCCAGCCCTAGCCCCACCCCCACAGTGTCGCGCGTGCACACGGTCTCCGCGTCGGCATCTGTGCCCCAGAGCAGCTCCGGCTCCCGCAGCCGCTCCACGTCGCAGAGCCCCACGTTCCCGGGGCCCAGCCGCACCCACACAGCCTCGTGGACACCCAGCGGCCCAACCCGATCCCTGAGCCCAAGCGCGAGCCCCACTCTGTCCCTGTCCACACACACCCGCTCCCTCACCGTCACCCTCAGCCCGCGCACCCCCACGCGCACCCCCAGCCCCACCTCAAGCCCGACCCCCAGCCCGTCCATGACCTCTGTCACTGCGTCCCCCAGTCCCACGCCCAGCACCTCCCGCAGCCCCACGCGCTCCGCGTCCGGCACCGCCTCCGCCACAGCCACGCTCTCTGCTCCGCTCTCCGCGTCCGGGAGCCCGAGCGGCAGCCACACGTGCAGCACCTCCGCATCGCCCTCCGCCACCCCCTCCCACTCTGCCACGGCGTCCGCCACAGCCTCTGCCACCGCATCCTTCAGCCTGTCGCCCACGCGCACACCGTCACTGACCGCCACCGAGAGCCCCACGCCCTCAGGCACGGGGTCGTGCACCGCCTCCGCCAGCGCCACCGCGACCCCAGTGCCAACGCGGACTCGCAGCAGCAGCGCCACGCAGACGGCCCTCGGCAGCCGCTCCGTGACTGCCACCGCGTCCCTCTCCCGCAGCCCCTCTGCAAGCAGCACGCGCAGCCGCTCCCTCACGCCCTCGCACTGCGCCACGGCCACCCGCACCGGCACCCCCACTCCCTCCCTCTCCCCCTCGGCGTCGAGCAGTGCATCAGGCACCTGCACCCGCGACGACACCGAATCGCTCACGTGCACCGTCACGGGCGTGCCCACACGAACGCGGTCCAGCAGCCGCAGCCGCAGCTGCAGCCTGAGCCTCAGCCTCAGTGGCACCCCCACGTGCTCCTGCACACCCCCGACCGCGTCCCTGACCCACACGCACTCCGGCAGCGGGTCGCGCACGGCCACCGCCTCCCGCACCCGCAGCACCTCTGGCGCCTCCACGGCCTCCGCATCCCGCACCGCGTCTGCGACGTCCTTCTCGGCCACTGCGACCGCGTCCCTGTCCCCCGGCACGGCCACCGCTACCGCCTCTGTCACGCCCTCGCAGACCCAGTCGCACGTCCCCACGCGGACCTTCACACCGTCCAGCAGCCGCCCGTCCGCCTCGGTGACGCAGAGCCAATCCGCCTCGTCCACAATTTCGCTGACCCTGACCCGGTCGCCCGCCCTGTCACCAACCTCCACCCCCTCCACGACCCTCTCCACCGCGACCTGCAGCCAGGCCCTCTCCCCCTCCGCACCCACTGCCACCCGCTCCCCAACGCCCTGCTTCAGCCGCACCTCTTCACACACCGCCACAACATCCCCCAGCCCTTCCCAGTCTTCCGTCCCGAGCCTGACATGCACTGCCTCTGCGTCGCCGTCGCCGTCATTGACAGCCTCGCGCACCCTCTCCTCCACCGCCACCCCCTCGCTGTCCCCCTCCAGTACTGGCAGCCCGTCCTTGGGCCCCTCCCTGTCACACTCCGTACCCTCTGGCTCATACTCCCTGACCCCCTCCAACAGCCTCTCTGGCAGTCCCTCTGCCTCCCCTCCTTCCACGACCCCAAGCTGCTCGGCCTCACAGACCCCCACATTCCCCACGCCGTCTTGCTCAAGTCTGTCCCTCAGCCCAACACCCTCGCTCTTGGCCACCCCCACTCACTCCCTCACCGCTCCAGCCACCCCCAGCCCCTCCTTCACGCCCTCAAATAGCCCCAGCCTCAGCGGCAGCGCTTCCCTCACCCTCACCTCCACCTGCAGCCCCACTGCCCACAGCTGCACGCGGACCACCTTCAGCCCCGCAATGTCCCTCAGCACCACAGTGTCCCTGTCCACAAGCCCCAGTGCTACCCCCACCAACAGCCACTCCGCGTCGTCCAGGACCCGCACCGCCTCCCCCTCAGCATCCCACTCCACTGCCTCCCCCTCTGCCTCTCCGACCCGGGCCAGTCGCAGCCTCTCCCTGACCACCACCGGCTCTCCTCTGCACAGCCCCAGCCCTAGCAGCACGTTCAGCAGTACCCAGTCCACCGCCACTGCATCACCCTCTCTGTCGCCCAGTGCCACCCTGACGAAGTCTGTCAGCCCGTCCCACAGCTCGACCCGGTCCCGAGTGCATACCTGCTCCCCATCCGCCACCGCCTCCTTTTCAAGCCACACGCTAACCCCCAGCCCGGGGAGCCCATCGCTGCCGTCATCCTCCCTGACCCCCTCCACCCGGTCCCTCAGTACAACAGCCACGCCAACGCAGACCCTGTCCCCATTCTCTCACACATGGACGTCACCCAGCCAAACCCTAACGCTCAGTGCTGCATCCCCCTCAGTCACTGCATCTCTTTCCCCCACCCCCACCACGTCTTCTACGCCCTCGGGCTCCATCACGACCTCCGTGACGGTCACCAACACCCAGTCCACACTGTCCCTCAGCCCCTCTCACACTACAACCGCCACCACAACTCAGTCCACTGCGTCGTGCACTCAGTCCGCCTCGCTGACAGCGACTGCCAGCTCCACTCCTGCTGGCACACGGTCTCATACGGCTTCAGTCTCCCGCTCTCTGCTGTGCAGCCCCTCGCAGACCCACACCCTCAGCTCCACTGCGCCCTTCACCAGGTCACGGACCGCTACGCCATCGTTCCACAGTTCCAGCCCGTCGCCCACAGTCTCCTCTATGTCATGCACTGCCACAAGCAGCCCCTCCCTCCCCTCCCGCAGCTGCACTGCATCCCAGACCCGCAGTGTCAGTGGCAGCCCATCCATCACCCACACCCGCTCCCACAGCCTCAGCCCCACTGTCACATACTCGTCCCCATCCGCCACCCCCTCGTACTCCACGTCCACAACTTCCACACATACCCGCTCCTACACAGTCACCCCCACCCCCTCCCGCTCCCACGAAGCCTCTGTCCGGGGCACCGTCTCTTGCACCCCCACTGCCTCTTTCAGCTACACCGAAACCCTCACTGCCTCGTCCACGGGCACCTGCTCCCCCTCTGGCCCCAGCCCCAGTGCATCCCCCTCCTTCTCATCCTCGCCCTCCGCCACACTGTCCCCCTCTGCAACTGCCAGCCGCTCTTGTACCACCAGCACCTCTCAGTCACCCAGCGCCACGGCCACGCCGTCCGAATCCCCGACAGGTCTCACGCCTTCATCCGCAACGAGGACGTGCACCCCGTCCGCCTCCAGTCCCTCCCTGTCCGGCGGCACCCGCAGCTCCAGCCCATCCCTAACCCCCACCCTCTCCACTCTCTCACACACCATCTCCCACACCCCCTCCCTTTCGCATTCCCTCACGACATCCCCGAGCGGCACGTGCTGCATCAGCCTCACCCGCTCTGTGTCCGCCACACCTTCACAGAGCCGCTCCCTGACGTGCACTCCCACGGCATCTGCCTCCCCATCCACATCCGACACCAGCACCTGCACCACCAGCCCCACCCTGTCCTCCCAGACCCCAACAGCGTCGAGCACTGCATCCACACCCTCTTACAGCCTTTCACCGTCTCAGTCCCCCAGGTCTTTCTCGCAGACTCCGACACGCACCTGCAGCTCCGTGACCCAGAGCCCCAGCAGCAGCCCCAGCCCCTCCTGCACCCTGTCCATCACTCCGACCGCTACGCGCACCTCCTTCACCTGCACCCCGTCTTCCACCAACAGCCCGCCCTCTCTGACCCACTCGTTCACGTCCATTGACACCGCCACACTGTCTCAGACCCCCACCAGCATGACGCCCAGCTGCACTGGCAGCTCGTCCCTCGTGCCCACGCCAACCCCTACAGACACCGCCACATCCCACACGGGTACCCTCACCCCGACTGTCTCACACTCATCCTCCCGCACCCCCACTCGCTCTCTGCAGCAGACCTTCACCCACACGCTCACAGCCTCCGTGTCCTTCACCGCCACTCCCACATCCTCTGCAACGCTCTCCTTTTCGGGCACCGTCTCCGCCACGGCACCCACGCCATCCCCCACGCCGTCCCTGTCGACCATCACAGCCACACGCAGCCACACAGCTTCTCTGGGCACCCTGAGCCCCAGTGTCACCCACACTGCCACATGGTCCCCAACACGGTCACGCAGCTGCAGTTGGGCCCCCAGCACGTCCCCCACGCCGACTGGCAGCCAGTCTGCAACCCGTTCCGGCTCCCGCACTGCCCCCTCCTCCCGGTCGGGTACCATGACCCGCACCCTCAGTCTCACACTGACCTCCTCCTGCTCGACGCACACCACCACCAGTTCGCTGTCGGTCTCCTGCACCGTGGCCCCCACCGGCACCTGCAGCCCCACACGCTCTACATCCCCCAGCCGCAGCCGCACCAGGTCCTGCACACCTTCTGCACCCACCCTGTCCCCCACCGGCACGGCCAGTCGCAGCCCCACTGCCTCACACCCGTCCCCCACTCCAACGGTCACACTCCAAAAAACCGTCACCGTCTCCCTGTCCCTCTCGCAGTCCCCATCCCTGTCGGAGTCCCTGTCCCCGGGGTCTCAGTCCCTCACCTTCTCCCCCTCCCTTTCCACCCTCAGCCCCTCCCAGTCACCCTCACGGAGCACAACGGCCTCCATGTCTGCCTCGACCCTCACAGCCACTGGCACGATGTCGTCTGCAACCGCCAGCGGCCGCACGCCCTCACTAACGCAGACCCTCTCTATGTCACAGTCCCCCAGTACCCCCTCTGTCTCCTGCTCAACCTCCCGCTCCCACAGCCCCAGTCAAACACCCTCGGGCTCCTACTCCTCAAGCCCCACGGTCAGTACGCACACCATCTCGCCCTCGGCCACCTGCACCCGCACCCGCACCCCCTGTGCCTCGCACACCCGCACTGCCACTTGCACCAGCACCTTTACCCCGACGGCCACCGCAAGCCCCACTCGGCCCACACCCACAACTTGCTCCCCCACAGCTACAGCCTCCTCTGCCGACAGCCCTACACCATCCGACACTCCCTCGTACTCCAAGACGTACACCCCCACCCGCACTCCCGCGAGCATCAGCGTCAGCCCCACGCAGTCCGCTTCTGCCTCCGCCTCCGTGCCCTCGCCCACAGCCAGCCACACCTGCAGCGGTAGCCTGAATGGCACAACATCTCCCACCGCCAGCCGCAGCTGCACCAGCTTTACCCCCACGTCCACCCGCAGCGACAGCCCCAGTGCGACCCCCACGCACTCCCCGACAGGTACTCCCTCAGAATCTGCAACCAGATCCCCCTCCGGCAGTCCGACGGCCAGCCGCTCGCGCTCCCCATCGCCATCCCACACGCTGACGGGCAGTCTCACCCACTCCCAAACTGCAACATTCTCCTGCAGTCCCACGTCCACTCCATCCCCCAGTGCCTCCCTCAGTCGCTCTGTCAGCCCCAGCGGCACCCCACTGCACAGTCGAACGCCCACCCCTTCCGCCACCCCCTCCGCCTCCCCCTCGGCCTCGCTCTCTGCCTCCGCCCCCTCCCCTTCTGCCTCCCTCTCTCCGTCTGGGTCTCCCTCCCATATGCTAAGCTCTTCCCCCTCCTGGTCGTTGTCAGCCACCCAAACCGAATCCGCAGCCCCCACACACACTTTCACACGGACAATCTCCCTCTCAGCCTCTGTTTCAGCGTCTCGCTCCTCAACCTCCTCCCCCAGCCTCAGTCCCTCCCCCAGACCTACATCGAGCCCTAGCGTCACTGGCAGCCGCTCCAGCAGCCCCACCCCCTCAGGAAGCCCGACCACATCGTGCACTGGCGCCCACAGCAGCTCCTGCACACAGACCGTATCCCTCAGCACCACTGCCACTCTCACCCCCACCACCCTCACCCCCTCTGCCACGCCCTCCCACACCCCATCCCCGTCCGTCCGCTCCCTCTCACGCACCTGCTCCTCTGTCACGCCCACAGCCACGCAGGCCCCGACCGCCACATGGTCTTCGTCTGCGACCCGCTCCGCATCCCTCTCCTCCTGCACTGCCACCGCCACACGCACCCCCTCCCGTCCCACAGTCTCCTACAGCCTCACCAGCACCAGCACCCACAGTCGGTCCCTCAGCACAACGCCATCCGCCACTCCAAGCCCCAGTGTGAGCCACACCCACACCATCAGTCCCACTGGCTCCGGCTCCGCCACTGCCTGTCTCAGCCTCTCCCGCAGTGCGTCGCCCTCCAGACGCACCGTCTCCCGGTCCACCCCCACCGTCACAGTGTCAGGGTCTGGCACGCCCACCTCCACTTTCAGCCACACCCTCACGCCCACCAACAACGCAACCCACAGCGCGACTGCCACCGCCACCGTTTCGCCCGCCAGTGCCAGCCCCTCTCCCTCAGGGCTCTCTGGCACTCCAACCCTGTCTACGCCCTCTGCCTCAGCCCTCACTGCGTCTCTGTCCACCCAGTCCCCAACCCTCACCCCCTCCGCGACTGTCTCAACAACTCAGACCGCGTCCCCTGCCACGCAGACCCTCACCCCCACCTCCGTCACCCCCACCGCCACCCCTGTCCTCACCTCCTCCCGGTCCCACTCCACCAGCGGCACCCCAACGCCCACGTCATCGTGGTCGAGGTCGTGCGCTAGCCCGTCCCGCTCCCTCACGGCCTCGCGCAGCCCCTCCCCCGCCACACACACCCCCTCCCACACCGCCACCTCTGCCTCCCGCTCCTGCACTCCCTCCAGCACCGCAACGCCCACGGCCTCCCGCACCCGCCCACCCACGCGCACGTTCTCGTCATCGGGCACTGACAGCCCCTCCCGCAGCCCCTCCCTGTCCCTCAGCCCCACCTCCACCCACTCCCCCTCACGCTCCGCCTCAACGTCGTACACACCCACGCCCAGTGCCACAAGCTGCAGCCGCACTCTACGCAGCAGGACCGCGTCCTCCATCACTGGCTCTGGCTCAGCGCTCGCCAGTGCCTCTCCCACTGTGTCCGATACCACAACCCCGAGCCTGAGCCCCCCAACGGCCACTTGCACCGCATCCAGCAGCCACACCCCCAGCCCCACAGGCACCTTCAGACCCAGCCCCACTCCCCCGACCTTGACCCTCTCCCCCACCCCCTCCGGCAGCCGCACCCACACCCTCTCAGTCTCGCTGTCCACCACCTGCTCTGTCTCTCTCAGCCTTACCCAGAGCCTCAGCGTCTCCCATTCCCACAGCCCCACTGCATCCCGGTCCCCCGCCTCTGCCAGTCAGACCCTGTCCACCGATACCCCGTCCCACACCCGCAGTCCCACTGCCTCCACGGGCTCAGTGTCCCGAAGTGCCTCCGGGTCGCTCACCCCCCACACCCGCACCCGCTCCACCGCCACCACGTCCCCCTCCTCCTCAGCCTCCGTATCCTCAACGCTGCGCCCCACGCGCACCTGCACCCCTTCCGCGTCGCTGAGTCTCACATCACAGACCCCGACCCCGAGCTCCAGTGGGCCCAGCGTCAGCCACACAGGGACACACCCGCCCTCGATGACACTCTCCCCCACCCCCACGCGGTCCCCGGGCAGCCTCAGCCCCAGCCCGACCACTCTCACCCGCTCCCCCACTGCAACCCCCACCGCCACAACTCGCACGCCCACGCCCTCTGCCCTGTCCCCGTCCCCCACCGTGTCCCCGGCCTCTGCAACCGCCACGGCCTCCGGACGTCATAGTGTCTCCAGGACCCTCTCAGCCTCCATCACCCGCACCGCAAGCATGACCCTGCCCCAGACCATGACCCGCAGTCGCAGCGCCACCTGCACCGCCTCCCCCCGCCCCACCGCAACCCACAGCCCCACCCCATCCGGCCCCTCCCCCTCCGCCACAACCCTCACCCTCTCAGGGGGGTCCCCATCCACCTCCCGCACCGTCACGCTCACGGTCTCCACGACCCTCTCACCGCCCACCAGGTCCCGTACCGTGACCTCCACCGCCTCCCCGTCACTGTCCGGCTCCCACACCCCCTCGCACACGCCCAGCCCCAGTTCCACCATCGCCCGCACTGCCACAAGACCATCCGCCTCCACCACCCACTCCCTCTCGCTCTCCCGGACCACTGCCACCCCCTCAGCCTCCATCTCCGTCAGCGCCAGTGCCTCCAGTACCTGCACCCTTACCCCACGGTACACCACGTCGCACTCCAGGACCGGCACGGAGTCCCGCAGCCTGACGCACACGCCCTCGCGCTCCGCTACCGGCTCTACCACCCCCACCCCCACCGTCACCTTTTCGCGGTCCTCCACTGCATCGCCCTCCCGCAGCCCCACCCCCCGCCCCAGCGACACGCACAGCCCCACCCCCACCCCAACGCCCACGCCGACGCTCACACTCTCCTCAGCGACCGCCACGCCCCTCGCCACCACGACCACCTCCCGCTCCGGCACCCCCTCCCCTTCCCCCGCAACCCGCTCCCTCTCCCCCAGCCCCTCCGCCTCGACGTCCGCCTCTGAATCCCCGGCGCCCTCCCACACCCGCAGCCCCACCCCCACCAGCACCTGCAGTCTCTCCCACGTCCCCACATGCACTGCCACCGGCACTGCGTCTTGCTCTGAGTCCCTTTCGGTGTCACTCACCGCCTCTGCCTCTGGCACTGCCACTGCCACACGGCAGGTCACAGTCCCCCCCACTGCCACCACCACGACCACACGCACTCCCTCCCTCTCCCCCGTGCACTCCCCAAGTAGGACCTCCAGCGGCTCCCCCCCAACATGGCCGCCCACCGTCTCTCTGACCGACCCCAGGACCCCAACGCACTCCTGTTCTCGAGGCCGCTCCCCAACCGCCACCGTCACTGAGACACCCTCTTGCTCCCCCTCCCACAGCGCCAGCGGCCCCACTCCCTCCCCCTCCACCCACACCCTCACGGACAGCTTTTCCCACTCTGCAGCGCCCACGCCAACACCCTCCCCAGCGACCGACTCGCCGTCCATCACCGCCACCAACACCCGGACCCCCAGCCCCTCCCCGTCATCCGCCACCATCACACGGTCCTCCCCCGCCACTGCGACCCGCTCGTGGACGCCACAGCGCACCCCCTCCACAACCCATTCACCCAGCCCGTCCCTATCAGCACCCACCCCCACACCGTCTACGACGCTCCCGGCCACCATCAGCCGCAGCGCCAGCCCCCCCACACCCTCCGCCAGTGGGTCCCGCAGCCAGACCCTGTCCGCCCCCGTATCCCTCAGCACATCCGTTACCCTCACTGCCACCAGCTCCGCCACCGTAGACGCCCGCCCCAGCCCCTCTGCGACCCCGACCCCGACCATCAGCCCCAGCCTGACCGGCTCCTGCACGGGCTCCTGCAGCCGCACTGCAACCCTCACGCACACCGTCACGTGCACCCTCAGCCCCAGTTCCCACACAGCCACCTGCTCTGGGTCGGGCTCGCCCACTGCCTCCATCTCGTCATCTCTCAGCCCCAGCCCCACCTTCAGCACCGCCCCCTCAGCGACGCAGTCCAGCAGCCGCTCCGTCTCCATGTCACACTCCGCCACCGGGCCCTCCGGAACCTTCAGCCAGTCTCGCTCGCCCACACCCTCCGGCCTCGGGACCCGCTCGGCCACCCCCACCGCGATGGCCTCTGCGTCGCCCACAGCCCCGTCCCCCACACTCTCTTCATCGCTCAGCCGCCCACCGACAGTCCCGCCCACCACCACCTGCAGTGTCCCCACTCCAAGTGCCAGCCCCAGCCCCAGCCCCAGTGGCACATGCAGTGTGCCCACCCCCAGCCTCTCCACTGGCACCCCCTCGAGCTCCCCCACACCCAGCGCCAACGTCAAAGCGACCGCTTCCGCCACCGCCACCAAAACTCCGAGTCCAAGTGCGTCCCAGAGCACGTTCACGGCGTCGTGGTCCGCGAGCGCCACCACGTCCCAGTCCTCGACCCCCAGCGCCACTGCGTCCCCCGGGGCAACGGCCTCCCCCAGTGGCACCGCCTCTGCACTGCGCAGCCCCTCCCTCACACCAACGCCCACCCGCAGCCCCCGCTCTCCCACGGTCGTGCGCACACAGACCGGCACCTGCAGCCCCTCCTGCTCCGTCAACGCCACGGCCACTCCGCCCTCCGCCTCCGCGTCCGCCTCCCTCTCCGTCACCGCCACCGCCCCCCGGACTTTGAGCCCCGCTTCGCCGTCTGCCACCTGCTCCCACACCACATGCACCCGGTCTGCCACCCCCTCCTCCTGTTCCCAGTCCCCGTCCCTCACCCTCAAGACACACAGCCCCACACCCTCAGCCAGTCGCAGCGCCTCCGCGCCCTCCCTCACGCAGTCCCAGAGCCGCACTCGGGGCTCCACCGCCACGGCCACCCCTGCCCCCCCTTCGCCCTCGTCCGTGTCCCGGTCCCAGGGAACGGCGTCGCGGTCCTGCTCCACCGGCTCCGTCTCGGCCACCCTCACCCCCACGAGCACGCCCCCCCTTAGCGCCTCCTGCAGCCCCGGCTCCGTCTCTGCCAGCCCCACAGCCTCACCGGGCCGCACCTGCAGCCGCACTGGCAGCCCCACAGCCTCGGCCTCACGCACGACGACCGCTACGCCCCCGCCCACGCGGCCCTTCACCGTCACGCCCTCCCCCTCCCCCTCGGCCTCCCGCACGCCCTCCCACGCCCCCTCCACGACCACCTCCCGCTCCCGCACGCAGACGGCGCCGTCCCTGTCCACATCCAGCTCAGGCACCGCCACACTGACGGTTACTGGCAGTCGCAGCCCTGCCGTGACCCGCAGCCCCACCCGCACCCACACGGGCACCAGCCTCCACAGCCCCACCGCCCCCTCCCCCACGTGGACCCGGTCGGTCCCGCTGACCCCGACGCTGTCCGCCTCGGCCACGCCCTCTGTCACGCTCTCCGCCACCGCCCGCGCCACCCCCACGGCGTCGACGCGGTCGCGCACCACAAGCGGCACCGACAGCCCCAGCGCCTCGCGCTCCCTGACGCAGACTCTCTCCAGCACCCGCACCGCCAGCCCCAGTGCCAGCCCCTCCTCGTCGCCGCCGTCCCCCACCGCCACTGCCACCTCTGCCACCTTCAGTGCCACCCGGTCCAGCCCGACGCCCTCCATCACCGCCTCCCCGCCCTCCCGCAGCCGAGCGCCCTCACAGTCCGACACCGCCACACGCCGTCCCACACGCACCTTCAGCCCGACCGGATCCCACACCCAGAGCCTGTCCCAGACCGGCACGTGCACCGCCTCGCCCCCCACCCTCGATGCCACCGTCACCCTCTCGCGCTCCACCCGCACGCCGCGCGACTCGGCCACACAGACCCCCACGCTCACGGCCACCGCGAACGCCACTGGCACCGTCACCTTCACCCTCTCCTTGTCCCACACCGCCTCCCGCTCCCATAGCGGCACCCCAAGCCCCAGCCCCACCCACACCCTCTCCGCTACCCCAACGTCCACCACATCGGCGTCGCAGACGAACACGCTGTCCAGCCCCACGCCCGTCCGCACCGCCACCGTCACCGCCAGCTCCGGTGGCACCACCTCTGCCTCCACCACTGCCTCTGCAACGTGGCGGCCGCGTGCCACCCACACCGCCTCGTGCTCCAGCTCCCGCACAGCCTTCGCCACGTTTAGCGCCACCCACCAGCCCTCGATCTCCCTGAGCCCCTTCCACAGCCGCACCTCATCACACTCCGTCACCCCCACCGCCACCGCGACCCCACGCCCCACGTCCTCATTCACCATCTCCCGCAGCACCCGCTCACAGACCCCCACGTTCCTGCCAACCGACGGCAGCCGGTCCCTCACAAGCTCCGCCACGCGAAGTGCCCGCCTCTCGCACACGCCGACCGCCGCCACCCCCTCCACCGCGACGCTCTCTTGGACGCCGACCGCGCGCCGCAGTGGGACCCCCACCCTCGGGGGCACCCTCACGGCCTCCGGCACCGCCACGCACCCCGTCACCGCTAGCGCATCCGCCGGCCCTGGTGTGTCCCTCTCCGCCACCGCTGCGGTCACCCACTCCCGCACCTGCACGCCTTCGCCCCCCACGGCGTCCCTCGTGCCACAGCCCTCCCGCACTCGCTCCTCCACACGGACCGCCAGCGGCCCCCTCACCGCCTCCAGCTCCGCCCCCCCCTCGCCCTCCCACTCCCCGACCCCCAGCCCGTCCAAGTCCCCGGCGCCCTCCCTCTCCGGCTCCTTCACCTCCTTCTCCAGCACCGCCACCGGCACGGCCGATGTCAGCCCGACCGTGACCCACTCCCAAGGCCCCTCGCCGTCCCACACTGCCTCACTCGTTGACACCCTCACACAGACAATAGAGCGCATCCGCGGGATCACGTACACCGCCCGCGTCGACCCCACGGCCACCCTCCCGCTCACGGACACCCCAACGGCCCCGGCGCCACTGACATGCACCGTCTCCAACTCCGCCACCGCCACTGCGACGCTCCTGCACATCACTGGCACCCGCTCCGTGACTCTCACGGCGGTGCACGTCACCGCCACCCCGACCGCCGTGCCCACCGTCACCCTCACCCCCACCGACACCCCGTCGTCGCTCACTGCCACTCTCCCTGCGTTCCCCACGGCCTCGCCAGTGTTGACCGCCTCCAACAGCAACGCCAGCCTCACCCCTACGGCCCCACCGCCCTCCTACAACATGACTTCGACCTTCACCCCATCGCCCCTGACACGCAGCCCCAGCGTCAGCCCCGGTGAGACGCTCAGCGACACGCTCACCCCCTCACTGACAACGTCCCGGGCCGCCAGCCGCACCGGCAGCCCCCCTGAGGCCTTCACCAGCACTGCCACACGGGTGGCCACCGAGACCCCCACGGAGCAGCCGACAGCCACCATCTCTGGGGATCTGCTGTTGGCCTACACCACGGACATCACACCGGAGGTTGGGCTGCCATTCACCATCTCATACCCAGTCTTTGACGCTGGGGCGGCGCTGGACCCCTCCACGGCGTACATGATGGTGCCTCTGGCTGCGGTGGAGGGAGACGTGTACCAGTCTAGCGAAAGCAGAGGTCTGGCGGGCTACGGCGGAAGTTTTGGTTGTTCCTGGTCGGGGCAGAGCCAACCTGACAATATTAAGTGAGCGGACGGGGGGGGGGGTTCAGCGAGTCGTCGCGACAGTACCACAGTGTCACAGGGAGACTACTCCCAGAACACTGTCACTCCCAAACTTATCTCTAGATATTGTGATTGCAGTGACCTGTTGGATGGTGGGGTCTTGTATTGTAATGCCTCCAACACTTGCACGTGTTTGGCACTGGCCTGTGGTGTTCGCCCTGTCCAGAGGGGGCTTCATAGGGGGACGCGGACAGAGGCTGCCAGCGGTCCGAAATGGCGGATCATTGTTCATTACCGATCCAAGCCCCGGTGAAGTACTGTTGACGGTGGATGATTGTTGAGGGCCGTCAGAAGACTATGTCTGTGTCGTGGTGATGGTGATGGCGGCGGTTTGGGATAGGGGTTGCCCAGGGTTGCCTTAGAAGGGAAGAGACCTCAGAGGGGGCCCCAGAAGCGGCTAGGTAGGCAGTTGGAAGAGGTTGCCAAAGCGGTTGGGGGCAGTTACTGTCGTTTACAAATGCCATTGAAGCTGGCACTTGCCATCAGGGAGACAGTGGCTGGGCATGGGCTGGGCGCCAAGACGGGGGGGGGGTCCCCCCCTTCCAATGCATCCCTGCGGTTGCCACGCAGTCAGGGCATGGGCAACCACCGGCTGGACTGTCTCTCAGGAACAGAAGGAGTCAGTCTTCCGCCAGTTGGCGCCCAGAGAAATCTGTTACAGACGGACGTGTGCTACGGCACTCCGGCGTTCAGGTGTGCCCTGTTTGCAGGACTCCGCCATGTGCCATGGCTGCCCCACGGCGTGGGTTGACACGTGCATTGACCGCCCTATCGCCGTAGGTCTGGGAAGTATGACACCTGGCAGAATCCCAATCTCAACGGCCAGTACCAGCCCAGGGCAAGGCGGTGTGAGGAGGCCTATCCAGCGCAGTTGGCTGCCAACAAAGTGTTCTTCATGAACAGTGCGGCCGACGGTTGCAACGTGCGGAACCTGTTGGTATGTGCCCCTGCACCCGCCCGAGACACAGCCCTTCTGGGCCTTCATTGGCTTTCTGGGCCTTCATTGGCTGGTGGCAGGGGATGAGACAAGGGAGGCTCGAACACGCTTTGAGGGGCGGCTTTGTTCCCCGGCGGAAGAACAAAGAACCCCCAGCGCAAGTACGGATGGTAGCCGCTGATGCTGCCGCTGCAGTTGCCGGTTCATGGTGGGCAGTTGGCGCTCAAGCGGCGGCAGTTGCCGGTTGGCGGTCAATTGACAGTGGCAGTAGTCTGATGGTGGTCAGCGGGTTGTCGACGGTGGCTGGTGGGCAGCTGACAGCCGTTGGCGGCCGGTTGGTGGCACCGCAGGCCCGGCAGTGGTTTTTTTTCCTTAACCCAAAGGCCGGTCTGGAGGGGGGTGAGGTAGTGGGGCCACAGCTTGGACCGCATTCGGGTGTGGGGAGTGGCTGACGGGTCCATGGTAAAACTTAGTGAATTTTTAAAATTTTTTTTTACTAAGTTTCAAAACTTAGTAAACTAATTTGTTTACTAAGTTTTTCCTCTGCGGGTGGGGTTTTTGGTGAGAAATTTACCAAGTAAAATTTTTTTCCTACTCAGTAAATTACTTAGTTGAAAAATTTTTTTACTAAGTAACGAGCTTACCTAGAAAAGAACAAAGAAAAGTTTTTCCCAATTCTGACTGCCACTGCGGATTTTGTCCACCGCTCTGAAGCGTTGGGGATCCCCCAAGCGGCAGGGGTTATGTAGCCGCCCGGCCCACTTGTGGGCCACCTCTGATTTTGTCCCCCACTTTGAAGCGTTGGGGACCCCTCAGGCAGCAGGCAGCAGAGGTTATGTAGCCACCTCGCCAACTTGTGGGCCACTTTTGATTTTGTCCCCCGCTCCGGAGCATTGGGGACCCCGAGGCGGCAGGGGTTATGTAGCCACCCGGCCCACTTGTGGGCCACTTCTGATTTTGTCCCCCGCTCCGAATTGTTGGGGACCCCTAGGCGGCAAGGGTTATATAGCCACCTGGCCCACTTGTGGGTCACTTCTGATTTTGTCCCCCACTATGATGCGTTGGGGATCCTCCAGGCGGCAGGGGATGGAGGCGGCGCCTCTATAGACGAGGCATCGACTACCCCACTGGACCCCGTCCCACCCAGTTCCATTCCGTCAGGAATCGTTGTCGCTACACCATCTAGTGATCACCCAACATCTCATGCTGGTTGCCCCAGTGCAGAAGAAATCCTGGCTGATGTGTGCAGAGCACTCTTTGATAGCCAAGGCTCGTTTCACCCATCCTTGTTAGAGGTAGAGGCACTGCTTGGCAACATTTCGGGGCAATTTGAGTTTGAGGTGCGCCATATCAGGGACCTCACCACCGAGAGCTATGTCCCAGATTGTTCTCAGATTGTGGTGTGTTACTGGTGGGCTGCTCAAACCGCTCTCCGTGTAGATTGGGGCACAATGGGTGTGGAGTTGGCTCGTCCGTTACTCAGTGTGGAATGCCTCATATGCTAGTCCACAACGCAGCCCAGGGGTTGCCATAGGGACGCTCAGCCTTTTTTTTTTTTTACTAAGGCAGCCACTCTCTGATGTTTGGTGGCTACCCACCAACCGCCATCGGTTACACACCAACCGCCATCGGTTACACACCAACCGCCATCGGTTACACACCAACCGCCATCGGTTACCCACCAACCGCCATCGGTTACCCACCGGCCGCCATCATAGGGCGTATTGGACACTCCGAGTTTTTTTTTTTTTGTTGTTATGGCAACCCCTGACGCAGCCACTAGTTGGTTGGATCGTGGGCAGACGCACTTTGGAAGCGTCGTCCATTGATGTGTCTTTCGCACCACCCCTGATTGTGGCGCACGGATATAACTTGGGCAATTTCCATTGGGTGCTCCACTTGTTGATTGCCCCAACTCGCGAATACCTCTGCCTTAAGTTTGACCCCCTGTTTGACCGGCCACAAATTGTTGGGGCAAACCACGAGGAGTTGGCTGTTGTGGATTTATTTGCTGAGCGAGAAGGCATTCAACCACAACAACGGAAGAAGTGGGCAAAGATTTTGCATACCTCGGTGCCCTTGCATATGCAATTGCACCCTTGCATTCCACCTTCATCCGGCAGATTGATGGTGTCAGTTGCCATCCGGCATGTCTCTTGACATTGCATTGTGCCTTGTCTTGACGTGTTGTCAAGGGCATATTGCAAGTGCCACAGGATAGATTGTGGTTGCTGCGTGAAATGGCTGAAGCTACTCTGTATTTTAGTCATTCCAAGTCGGCCACCACCCCGCCGACCCCTAAATTGTGAGGTGTACACCGAACCCAAATATGTGGATCCCATTGACACATGCTTTTCTTGTGATGGCACACCTCACATAGCCTGCCACGAATGTAAGGTTCTTCATTGTACCTTGCATGCGTCAATCTTGTGTCAATCGGAGAATGTGTTGGATTGCGCCAATTCTGGGCGGGCAACCTTGCTACTGTTGTTGTTGTTGTTGCTTCTGCTATTGTGGCTGCTTCTACTATAAACACCCGTCCTGTTGTGTCTGTTGTTGTTGCTGCTTCGGCTGTTAACCCCCGTCCCAGTGTGTGGATTTGTCGCAAGTGGTATGCGGTGCCTCCTCAATACCCCCAAAATGTTGATGGTCAACGGAGAAATGACCAAGAATCTTGCACCAAGCTGCAAGGGGAATTGAAAACGGCTCTGTTTGGGATGTGCACCAATAATCCCACAGAGGGAGGCAAACCAAGGCACACAGATACCAAGGCCGACTTGATTTTGAAGCGTGTCTTTTGTAACTACTTGTAAGTAGTTGGCACAGATGTTGGCCATAGCCCTATCACGACTTTTTTCTTGAGCCTGAGTTTGTTTCTAATGTCTGATCCCAATTATATTTTGTTATGTTGGCTGAGTGCCAGCTAATTGGTGTGCATGATGGTTTGGCCCGGGTGGGGCGCCACTAACACAAGTGGCCAGGGATCGACCCGGGGGCCTTGTGCCCTTAAACAAACGCAGCACCTACCATCAAAGTATTGACTACCTTGTTTGAAACGGCCGGTGGGGGGGGGGGGGCTTAGTAGAAAGGAGGTAAAAGTTAGTAAACAAAATTTTTTTGAATAAATTTTGGTTACTAAGTTTTACCAAAATTTACCAAATTTTTCCTTGTTTGGTTTGACCTAATACCCGTGGCGGACTGGTCAGGGACAGCGACACGATGTGCAGTGCACATGGACATCTGAGACCGCAGGTGAGCATTGGGGAATGTGGTGGCAGTCTTGAGGGCTAGCCGACGAGCACCGCCAAAAAGGGCTGGGGTGTAGGCTCTGCGACGCATGGCCCAGGGGGCCAGATTGCATTGCCGCATCACACCACACCATATGTGATCACACTACATCACCACGGGCTGGGGTGTAGGCTCTGCGACGCATGGCCCAGGGGGCCAGATTGCATTGCCGCATCACACCACACCATATGTGATCACACTACATCACCACACCACACCACACCACACCACACCACACCACACCACACCACACCACACCACACCACACCACACCACACCACACCACACCACACCACACCACACCACACCACACCACACCACACCACACCACACCACACCACACCACACCACACCACACCACACCACACCACACCACACCACACCACACCACACCACACCACACCACACCACACCACACCACACCACACCACACCACACCACACCACACCACACCACACCACACCACACCACACCACACCACACCACACCACACCACACCACACCACACCACACCACACCACACCACACCACACCACACCACACCACACCACACCACACCACACCACACCACACCACACCACACCACACCACACCACACCACACCACACCACACCACACCACACCACAATGCACCACACCACTTCACTGCACCCCACCCCACTCTTCTCCAGCGGGGGGTCCTTTAGGAGGCTTTTTTGGCTTTCTCGTTTTTTTTTTCAAGAACCGCCCACCCCAACCGCCGTCGAGTAGCTGCCAACCGCTACACCAACCGCCGTCGGTTATGCACCAACCGCTCTCACCTCTGCACCTGCCGCATTTGGTTTAGCACCAACCGCCAACAATTCACCTCCAAACGCCGTTGTTGAACTGATAACCGCCGTCGATCTGTAGCCAGTCCAGACACACAAATACTGAGGGCAGTTTGTTTTTTTCTTTCCCTTCAGGCCCCCCATGCTCTACTCACCACACGTGATCATAGTTCACCCTACTGCATCACACCACATCACAACGATCACAGCGCATCACACCTGAAGACACCCACCACAAGTGATCGCGCCCACCATGGTATCGCATAGTGCACATCTGCTGCCCCCCCTTTGCAGGTTCCGGCCCAACAAGAAGTCGGAGTTTATGCCTTCTGCTTTGTTCAAGGTCGCTCGCTCTCTCTCTCTCTCTCTCTCTCTCTCTCTCTCTCTCTCTCTCTCTCTCTCTGCAGCTTATTGCTCGCTCAGTCCTGTGAGCTCCCACAGCGCCGCAAACCAAGAAGACGGCCATGGCCGCCGGTCCTGGTTTGGGCTTGTCCCAGGCCGGAGGCTCTGGCAAACCGGACTGGCTGCGGGGTGCAGGCTGGGGTTGAGGTCAGGCAAGGGGGTGGGGTGGTGGTGCCTGGGGAACTGTGCACAGGTAGGTTAGTCACCAACTGCCGTCGGTTAACCGACAGCCACTTGTCTGTCTGCTCACAAATGCTGCTTCTGCCCCTTGGCGTTCCTCCCACACCGACGCCGGTATGCTTCACACGAAGTTTCTCGCAAGACCGTAAGGTTTGGAGGTTACTCACCACGATCGAATATGGAAATGTACCATGGGGCCAGGGGTTCCAAATCATCAAGTGTTACCCATCAGTGTGCGCTGCATTTCCAGGCATTTTGCCGGCGGTGCTTTTCAGGATGGGGGGGGGGGGGGGGGGGGGCATTTGCTGGCCCGTTTGCTTGCCGTGGGGGGGGGGGGGGCTTGCACTGCTATAACACAGCTTTCCACTCAGGGGTGGGGGATGGGGGGCAACATACCCGTACCCTCTGGCAGGCCGACATTTTGTGGATGAAACCTCCAGAATACGTCCCTTATTGAGTAAAGCCGTCCATGAGGAGCTTTAGCAGCAACCGGTTCGTTTGGAGCTGAACTGTGTATCACTTTTTGTGCCAGACACCTTCTGGAGAGTGCCCTCGCTTAATGGGGGCGAGGGGGCAGGGCTGCAAAGGCCTTCACCGCTGTGGGCCCTGCAGCAAATCTGTGGCATTGACTGTTGGACCCCTAACTCCTCACTGCGGGCGCACTTGCACGTGGCCCCCTCGTTCACTACGCAACCACTTTTGATACAAACGCAACGAAAGTCTTGGAAAGGTCGTCGGTCTTACTGACTATCTACCCCCGATCGATTTTGGACGACTTCGAACGTGCGTGGCTGTTATCCTCCCCCCCCCCCCCTCTGGGCCCTGCTTTCTGCATCATATCTGTAGATGGCGTATGGGTCACCCTCCCACAACCGTTGGTGGTGCATGGCCAAAATAGCGTCTTCGTTGTTGCCCCCAACGGCAATGTACTGCCCCCGGACACTGTCGCCCTGGAGGCGGGCTCCGCTTTTGGTGTACAGATTGGGGGCTTCGGTCTGACACCACTGGACAAAGTCAGCCTGAGGTATGCGCTTGGACCCTCTCTCAATGGTGGTGGTGGTGGTTGTGTACCAGACACCAGGTCGTTGCTGCCTCTGGGTTTCATTACAGAGGCAGCTGAGGCAGTTGCTGCTACACTGACAACCCGACACATGGACAAAGTGACATTGCGACGTACCGACATAAAACAAACATCAAAAAAGGCCGGTTTCCAACACCGGATCCAGCGTATTTCCTGGCCAGGCCCTCAACCTCAGCATCTCCGACAGCAGCAACAGCAATGACGGGGCACCGTGGCGTAGATGACATGAAGCATAGACACATGGGGGAGGGGGGGGGGGGGGGTTGTTGGGTACGGGGGCTGCGGCGGGTATTGAGGGAACTGGTGTGTGTGTTTAAGTACGGGGGATGGGGGCTGCTACGTGGAGAGGCGAAGGGTGGATGCAGTGGGAGGTTGAGGTCAGTGGGTGGGGTCAGGGGGGAGCGTTGCAGAAATCCATTCCCTGAGTTGTATGTACATGTGCGAACTGTCTGTCCCGATACCATGCTGGTGGTTTGCTGTCTTCTCCCGGACAACAGGTCACATTTGCGTCATCGTGAACGTACCCTGGTGCGACAGGTCAAGGGCCAGCTTGGCACTGGAGAAGCTAATCTCTTCTCTGCATCTTCAAGTGCCTGTGCTGTTGCTTTTGCGACCTATGACATCACACGCCATCACCTCATGGGGGGCACAATGGTCCAGCCGTCTTCCTGTGTTCCCCTCTGCCTCAGTCAAGCCGGCTGCCCCTCCGCCAAGATTTCGACGGTGGACACCCTTCGCCTGATCAACCCCAATGAGTGGGTCAACAGCACGGTCGAGGAGACCGCCATCGGGGACTTCCTGCTCACCCTCACGGGCAACTACAGCATCTGCCATCGCTGGGCCGGCAGCCGCCAGCAGCAGTGGCTCGATGTGGGGACTTTGGAGGTGATTCCGCGGAAATTCAGCCCCAGCCCCAGCCCCAGCCCCAGCCCCAGCCCAGCGCCGACTGACAACATATTTGCAGGTGCGGAATCCCCCGCAGTGTGTCCTCTCCTCCAGCACCGCACGGCGTGCCACGGGCCCTCCTTCTGTGCCTTCAAGTGTTGCCCTCGCCTCTGCTTCTCTGCACCGCGTCTCAGGAGCTGCCGATTTTCTGGTGAACAATATGGCCATGAGTGTGCCCATACTGTCTGCCGCTGTTCTGACGTGCTGCTGTCTGTGCATCTTCTTGTTCTTCTGGTGCCGTAGAAGACGCCGCGAGAGGCAGATGCAGGTGTTTTGGGATTGCGCTGTGCTTGAGCAGGGGCAAGGGCAGGGGCAGGGGCGGATGTGCGCGAGTCTTCTGGCCCGTCGCCGCGAAGTGCGTTCTTTTGCGAGGGCTCAGGGCCCACATGCCTTGTCCCCAGGAAATTGTGTGGGTGGATCCGATGGAGTCCCCCAATGCGCCCATCAATCCGCTGGAGGCCTACAACAGAGCTAACACGACCATCCCTGCGGACCTCCGAGACAATCCCAAGGCCGTGGTCGTCCCGCCGCCCATGTTTCAGTACGACCTCGTGGAAAAGGGGTTGCCAGGTCCGCCCCTTGCCCTCTGCCCTATGGAAAGGCTTCGTGGCCGTGTTGGGAGGTGGGGCACGAGGTCGGGGGCCGACAGCATGTCAGCACTCACACGAAACAAAACATAAAGTTGCTTCGAAGACAATGACTTCATCGTGTCTGGGAAAGAGCTGCAAGGGACTGGGGAAAGAAGCCCGAAGGAAGGGAAGGAAGCAGGCTGTGAAACGCATGCAGTACACACTCTTGAGAGTTGGGGTATACACATCCTAGACACTTTTGAGGCTTGGGATACAGTTCAGTGCAGTCATGGGGGGGTTCTGCAATGCACTCGATCTGCACGTCTGGAGCTGAGCACAGGACGACACAGCGCTGATCTGCCATGTAGAGGGTGTGAGACTGCAGAGGTCGGCAGAGGGCATCCCACTCCATGCAGCGCTGGAGGTGGGTGGGGAGGGCAGGGGCACTGCATTTGCAGCCCAGACGCAGGACCACACACCCAGGGCCTTGCTTGAGCAGGGGCGGGGGAAGGGGTTCAGGGGGGAGGGGAACCCCCCCCCCCCCACCTGCCGGAACATACCCAATACCCAGTAAATAGAAAAACTCATGGACAATGACGCATTCAGTACATGGAAATGTCATGTTGTCGCCAGGAAACAGAGCAAAATCACCATTGTAGGCCAATTCAAGGTGCCCTCACCTAACCAAACCACAACAAACACAAGCAAGCGGGACATCGCACATCACCAGCCATGAACAGCTCTTTGCTTTGTGCAAACAGTTGACTGCATTGCATGAAATTCTTGCGGCAGACAACGTCTTTCTTGGTCTCACGCTGCTATTTCCCGCACCACAGCAACAATCTCGCACAGTGTTGCCATTGGTACACTCAAAAACAGTGTGGAACATGCTTTTTGGTGATCATTGTATGCCTCTTGCCTCTTCTGTCCAGTGAGCCTATCTTTAAAGTTAAATTAAAGTGGTGCGTCGATTACGTCTTCGCGTTTCACACAAGATGGTGGTTGAACTGGGGAGCGGATATACGCAGACAGCTTAACACAATGAACACAGAGTACACATGGAACAAGAGGTAAACACTTTTTGATACCCGCCAAAGGTGCAGAGAAAAGTTTTTCCGAGTCACTGAATAAAGTTCCCAAGACCCAGGTTTTCAGCTAGGTCTGAGCGCAGGGGGGGCGGGGGGGGGGAGGGGGTCCACGGGGGAGCCCCCCCCTGCCGGAATGCCAATTAAAGCAAGGCTCTGCCGCACTCCCCTGGGGAGCACACCAGGAACCTGCGCCGGCAGCCTTTTATCGTCTCTGGGGCTGTGGCAGACACACTTTTCATTGCAATATTTTTCATTACAACACGCACTTTTGGGGCCAAGGGTAGAGTTGATACTGACAGAATTTGCGGAAATATGATCTTCTCCAGACACCCCTGCCACATGATGCAGTCTGATCTGCCAGGTGCGTGTGTCAACTCTGCCCATAGCAGACCTTTATGCACTGCCTGGGCCCTCTGCACAGCCCACAGCGTGTCATGGTGCAGGCGTTGAGGGCCCCCTGTGGCAGCCCCCCCCCCCCCCCCACTGCAGTCTCCAGTGCACTGACCCCAGTACAAATGGGGGGGCGTCGGTGGCGTGGGTGGGATGGAGGCCCTTCACCCTCTAGACCACTGCGTGTGACCCATGCGTGGCCATTTGCTTTCTGCCGACGAGCACATCACGGCACCGACCACGCCCCCCATGTGCAGGGCCCAGACTGCGAGGGCTGCAGACATTTCGGACTGTGCACCAATACCCCTGCGCCTCTCACAAACAACGAAGAGGGGCTTACCAGGACATCCTCAAGTTTTGTATGATCGGCAAAGATTGCGACTGCTTTCGCAGGCTCTGCACTGACTGTAGTGCGTAGCCCCCCCCACTCCCAAGTGCCCCTGGTTACGACCGTGAACTTACATGGTGGTGTTCGTGTTGTGTGATAGGCTCCACTATATCTGTCTCGAACAGAGTCAGCGGTGGTTTGATGCCCCCCTAGTGCAGGGGAGACCTGAGGTGCACTAACTCAGCGCCCTGCCGCAGTCGCCGAGAGCGCTCCATGGAGTGCCAACTGGCCCCCGCTCCCCCGTCCCGGTCCTTAGATACATTTTTGGGGGCAAAAAAATTGGACCAAAATATCAATCCCGTCCCTGAGCAGGAGCAGGGGCCCAGAGCCCAACCCGGGTTTTTCCTTTTTTCTTTTTCCTTTTTTTTTTTTTTTCTTTTTTTTTTTTTTTTGCTGTGCTGTGCTTTGACAGATCATTGTTTTATTCCTTTTGTCTTCTGATATTAACTGTTGAACCCACTGAGGAGGGGACAACACAGCTCAAGAGGAACAAGGAGACAACCAGGAGTACTACAGACTGTTTGCTGTGGGAGTGGAAGAGGAAATGTGACGAGGAGGAGTAGCGACATGACCACCCATGAAATGATTCTGTTGTGTTCATCTTTGAGGGTGTCGGGAGATGCATTCCTTTGTGTTTGGTTCTAGGCTTTGACACCTTTTCAGCTTCTGGAAAATTTGGTTACCCCCTCCACGGCTTGAAGCATGCCGCAGCATGCCGCAGTACAGCAATTTTTTCCTGGGGACCGTTGGTGCTTGCTCATCACCCTCAGGGGTATTGCCCAAAGCTGAGGATGATCTTGATGATCCGGACGATTTCTGGGACCCGGTCATCAAACCTCCCAACATTGACCCTGACCTCATCTTTGGCGACGATTTTCTGGATGACATCATGTCCCCGTCTGAGCAGAAGGGGACTCCTTATGAGTCAGGACGGCTGGGCACCCCATTCACCCCTTTCGATGACGCCATCAAACCGGCGGACATTGATATCGATATGCAGATGGACGGCTTTTTCGCAGGTATCTGGAGACGCCGCATCGTTGCGTGGATGCGTCTGTCCAGTCTGGGCTGAGGGCGGGAGTAGAGGTAGAGTTGTGTAGTCTACTTCCGGACACCAGAGGAAAGGTGCTGCATCCCTCGGAGCGTCCAGACAGCCCGACCTGGGCGTCGAATAGGGGATCCTGTGCGCCGTGACTGTCGAGCCACGTGACCTTGTTTAGGGGAGGGTTTGAGGGATTTGTACGTGCAGGCCCCTCCGTGCCGCCGACGTGCCCTGTCCTACGGCAGTGCTAAAGCGTTACTGGCCCCCTAGACGCACAAGTGATGGTCGTGCCGGGGATTTTGCCCCCCCCCCCCCCCCCGCCAAAAAGCGGCAAAGGGTGTTGTCAGACGGCCACACAGACCGGCCGTCACCCAACCCTGAGGGCGGGGCACCGTAGTGGGGGGACCAAGAATGTGCACAGACAAGCGGAGACCCTGTGGAGGAGGATTGCAGCTGTAGGCGAAGTGCCGACAGGGGTCCCGCCCTTTGATGGGTGGCAGACTACCTGAAGTGGATTGCTGGTAGAAGGCGTACAATCCCTTCACAATGTGGCGTGCTCAAGCAATGACGGAGATCGGATGCATGCCATGGAGTGCAGAGCACGCGGCAAGACGGCTGTGGACACAAAGCCGGAGAGATGCACGCCAGCTGGTGTCTGCACCCACCCACGTCTATCGCAACAGCCCTCTGCTCATCGCTATGCCTTTTTTGCTTCTGCAGATCTCAAAAAGGTGGATAATGACGATGACAGTCCGTCGGTTGGCACTTCGGAGGAGCCGTCGAAAGTCTCCACAGGTGTGATCAGTTGTGGTGTCACATGGGGCCCGGGGCTATGTGTGGTGCTGCCACTGAGGCCAGGAGCGTGGGCTGTGGAAGTTGGTTGTTTCCCTTCAACGGCGAGCTGCCCTCCCCCTCCCCCTCCGCACGCCAATGGCGAGGGCTGTCGCCCTCCTCCGTGTGGACCCACGACAGAGTTTTGAAAGAGGGAACGTCCGGCGGCTGTGTTGGCACAACCAACCAAGGTGCCAGCAGAGTCAGAGCATTAGGTGGTGAGAGGCAGTGGGTACGGCCACCTACCAAGGGAAAGGGTTCATGGGAAGTACAAGGACTAGTGGCGAGGCCAATATTCTCCACCAGCTTCAGACAGCAATCCACTCAGGCGTCATGCCCCTCCCCCCCTTCACCCCAAGAAGCTATCAACAGAGTAAAGCAGACAAGGAAAGTCATCTATAAATTGATATGTACACAGGGTGCCCCCTGATTACCAAAAAGGGATGTGGGCAGCCCCGCACTCAGCCATATTCGGGCGGTCACTGACAGCATTGACAGGGTTGCGTGGTGCCCCAGGGCAGTTGAAAGGTACCCGACGGCGATTGAGCAGTTGTGTTGTGCGCTCCCTAGGGGAGCACCTGAGTGCAAAACAAGGGGGCGGGGCATCAAGGAGCACTGTGGGGCTAACAGGGCGTGGCCCTCGTCTCTTTCTACATAAACTTTTGACTATCTTTCTAAATCTGCCATTGTTTGTGGTGCTGGTCCGCCCACAGTGGTTCAGTGTCACTATGAGACTATGAGCCTTTGCATGCGCACCATATTTTACTGAGGTGGCATGGCTGTGGAAGGACAGGTCACTGCCATGTCACCAGCATCAAATGCAGATGGAGCTGGGGTTCTGCACTACTGCAAGGCGTACTTCTCTTTGGCCCGCAGATGGTGCAAAGAGTTGCAGTGTAATGGTCGTGGTTGTGGTACGGCACACTGCACTCCTTTACATGATCTTCTGTGAGCCTGTCAGGGAGGTCGTCGATGCTGCTGTTGTATTTGAGAACACAGGAAAACCCGGAGGCACACTTCCACAACACAACACGAGGTTTGCTGAACCGGAAGTATCAACTGGCAAACCTACTTCACCCTTTTTGCTTCATCCTCCTCTCTGACAAGGCACAAAGCCTGGAATAGCAGCACACCACCACCACCAATGGGTACCGCCCAGGGCATTCTTGACGGCATTGTAGCAAGTTGCTGACTGCAGTTGTGGTTGGCTAACGGCGGCCAACTGACATCAGTTGGCAGTTACCGACAGCCGTTGGCAGCCAGTTGTTGGCATCAGTGTACTGGGGGCTGAGGGCCCTCTCTCTCTCTCTCTCTCTCTCTCTCTCTCTCTCTCTCTCTCTCTCTCTCTCTCTCTCTCTCTCTCTCTCTCTCTCTCTCTCTCTATCTCTCTCTCTCTCTCCCCCCCTCTCCTCTTGAAGAGTGCCCGCCGCCCTCTGCCCACGTCAGATGTGGTGGCGTGTACCCTCTAAATTTCACCATCTTGGGAAAGGCTCCACGTGAAGCATTGTCGGCGTTGGCATAGGAGGGCTGCGCCAAGAAGCAGAAGCAGCACCTGCGAGCAGATGGACAACAGTGCCACACTCTGTTACCAAAACGCACCGGCTATGGACAAACGCAAACAATTTGCTTCTGACAACACAAACCAGTGCGTACACCAGGAAGCACGAACCGGCACACTTACGCAGCCTTTACGGCACCCCCCCCCCCCCCCCCGCTCGCTTCATTCTGATGGGTCACTGCCGTCCGACACCTCCCATGCATGCGTGGGTGACCAGCAGCAACACAACGGCAGTGCTCTCTGTCCCGGTCCTTCGCATCGCTGACGGTTTCTGTCCACAGCAAAGGGTAGCCGCCGGACTTCCACCAGCAGCCGCCGGACGCGTGACGAGCGGTGGGAGACGTCGTCCATGTACCAGGGCCAGGGCCCTCGACTGTCGCGGTGGATGGCCATGCAGGAGAAGAGGTCCAAGAAGAACACTCCGTCCAGCCCGTCCAGTCCAAAGGTTTGTTGTTCCGGTCACCGAATGTCTGCCATTCCCACACCCGGGCCCCTGGGGAATGCGGTTGAAGGGGGAGGAGGGGGGTGGGGGCTGAAGGGGGTTTGGGAGTTTGTTGCGAAAACCGTTGCTGGCGGTTGGAAGAGCGGTTGGGAGGCATTTCTGGAGGATACTCCGAGTCCATGCTGGGTTGGCCGACTCCAGCGCTGACTTGTGCGCGCTGGGGTGTGCATCTGCAGGATAATTTTCCTGACAGGGGCTTCTAACAACCACAATGATTCTTTCCTGTTGTTCGTTTCCTTCTTCTCCTTCTGCGCTCTGCACCGTTTTCGGCGAGTGCGGTCTGGCCTGTCCGTGCAAGGCACACAGAAGCGCGCCCTCCATCCCTGGACCATTAGTGGTAGCAACGGGTAGTGAAGCCTGGCCGCAGGCGGGGCTTCCGAGGTTTTGGGGATCCGGCCCCCACACAACGGCCCAAGCGGCCCTGTCCACAGACCACAGTGCCAAGCCACCCGTGCTTTTCCTCGGACATGTCACACTTACTGACCTTCTGTGGCGCTCTGGTGCATGTCCCGCATCGGCGGTGGTGAGCACCCTCCGGCCTTCACCGTCTTGCGACAGACTGAATGTCAAGGCCGCTGGCGTTGGCGTGGGAGGGACGCCTGGCAGCAGCGCCTGTGAGCAGAGGGACAACAGTCCCAGTCTGGCATACTGGCACGACGTTTCGCCATCGGCCATGGACAGCCACCGGGAATGCCGTGCACGCAGTGCGCACACAGTGCAAAGTTTTTTAAGTCTCCAAATACTCAAACCCTAGTTTTGGCCCCTTTCCACAAGTTTTTGTTCCGTACCAGGTTTTGTTTGGCTTCCTATGCATTGGGGATGTGGCATATTTGAATTGTCACCCATTTTTACCCATTTTCAACCATTTTTACCCATTCTGCATCCCCCTTTTCTCCCCACCATGGGGACCCCGAGAAGGCAGGGTTGATGTAGCCATATTGATCTCCCCCCACCATGGGGACCCCGAGAAGGCAGGGTGATGTAGCCATATTGATCTCTCCCCACTATGAGGAGGAGGAAAATGATGACGGTGTTTGTTGCCAATTGTGTGACCACCGTCCTGGTGATACATCTGAGTGTGGCACTTGCCACTTGAACATGTGTGCATCTTGCATGCCATTGCATCTTGTACCTTACAAGACTGAGTGGTTTGTTCATAGGTACATTGGAATACCAAGTTGAAGGCAGTTTCATTGTTATCTTGTGGGCTTTGCTGCTCTACCTTGCTAGCAGACAGGTGGCAGGTGATCTTGGGTGAGTTTCCCGGTACGTGATCTTGGGTGAGCTTCCCGGTAGGTGCACGCAGTGCAACAACATGGCCACTGTCGACGACTGCCTTCCCAAACCCAAAACCCAAAGAAGTGCACACACCCGGAAGTACCAGCCAGCGCAAGTACGGAGCCTTTATGGCAACCCCCCCCCCCAGTGCAAGCACAATCCCCCGGTCCCCCCCTTCCCGGCCTTCTTTTCCTCTGCTGCACCCTCCGCTTTGCCGCAGATCTACCCCCACACGACCCCCGCCGCCGAGCCGTCTTCGGTGGTCACCCCCCAGAACCCGTTCAGCCCCCGCCAGCCCTACCTGCACCGCCCCTCATGGCTGCCCGCATCGCCCCCGGCGCCCACGGGGCCACCCTCCGCCCTGGGGGCCCCGCGGACGCCGCAGACCATCGTGCTGGCCCAGAGCGCCCTCCCCAGCGGCACGGCCACCCCAGCGACGCGCTTCATGCCACCAATGGGGCGGCGGACCGCGCAGGGCACGATGGTCGTGCCCTCCGTCCACATGCCCATGGGCCCGGCGGGGCTGCTGGGCCGCACGGGGCTTGTGATGCCGCGTGCCCCGCAGCAGACCTCCACCTTCGAGGCCGACCGGCGGACCAGTCAGCGCTCCGTCCGCACAGAGGACTCGGCACAGTCGCCGGCGCCGCGGCGGCCGCTCATTGTGCCGCAGCTGGAGGACCCGGAGGCCGCCCGGCTGCTGCCCCCCGTGGAGCCTTCCCCGCGCTCCTCGACTCAGACGGAGGCAGCGTCCCCCATCAGCCCTTCGACAACACCGCCCCTGCCACTGACGGATGCGGAGAGCCCGATGCTCAGCCCCTTGAAGACGGCGACCACCGCTTCAGGGGACTCACCGCCAGCAACGCCGCCCGCGTTGCCGATTGTACGGGCCGATGCGGGTGTGCGTGTGTGTGGGGGCAGCAGGGGGAAGGCCTGCGGAGCAGAGAGGGGGTTGCGAGACGCGGTGCGGCAGTTCAAGTGTGGGGGACCCCGGCAGCCATTCATTGCGAGGGTTTTGGGGCAGCGCACCCCATCTTCACCGCTTTTGCACCGCCATTGGAAGCCACCACAGCGAATGGGCCCTCCGAATGTGGCTTCTGTTCGTTGCATCAGCAGCGGTTCGCACATGAGAGGGGGCATGTTCCCGAAGGCGGGTGCAGTGGGCTCGCCTCCAAATGCAAAATCGCTTTAATTGTAATGAAATGGGCACTCGGTGATGGGCCTCGTGTGTGTCTCACCTCCGAGAACACTTTGCGTCCCCACATTCCCCCTCACCGCGCTGGAGGCCCTGCTGGGGCTGTCCTCATGCCCCGGGGGAGATGGGGTTGGTTCCCAGTGAAATGGTCCAAAAGGCGGACGTGGTGTGCATGCGGTGCAGGTCCCCCCCCCCCCCTCCCCCCCAAGGGATGGAATGCGCAGAGCATATCCCTTTGGTTTGCCGTCCGAGATGTGGTGGTGCACTGCCGGAGGGTGCGTCAAGAGACCGAAACACAGCCGACCATCATGAGCAACCCCACAGATAGTGCATGTCCCCACTTCCCCCACCAATGTCCCTGGTCTTCGCATCATGTATGGTCCACTGTCCCACAAGTCGACGGAAATCTGCAGCAGATGTGCCAATTCCACACCGAGCCTTTCCCAAAACACTTTCTGCATCAGTGACCAATGTCTCTGCCATGCCCCTCAACGCCACCGACCTGTCACCTCCGGTATGTCCAAGTTTGTGCAATTTGATGGTTTTGTATATGAAGATTGGTGTTCTGAGGGACTGGTCTTCTGGTGGTGCACTGGCGAAGTACAAGGCACCAACCACCACCTATCCCCCCACTTGCCAACGAGGCTTCGCCCCCCCCCCCCCTTCCCCCTGTTTTGCCCCCTGCAAAGGCCACCTTTTTTGGCGAAGACTCCATCACACCGGATGCCACACTGACCCTCAGGCAGCCTTTAAGTGGGAACTCGAACCCCCCCCCCTCCAGACCCCCAGACCTACGCCCGAAGGGGCGAGGGCAGCAGGTTTTTCACCTACACACTGGTGCCGACAACAACATGTGGTTGATTGATGCTTCTGCCAGAATTTGCTGGTTTTTTTTTGGCACATGCGGCACGTGTGGTCATCAGGTTTACACCCGCACTTATGTGTACTGCAGTACACAAAATTTAACGTGGAATTCAAATGTGCCAAAAAAAATGAAACAACAAACACCACCAGACAGAATTATGCCCCCCGCCCTCACCCAATTTGCACCATCATTCATTCCCACTCGTTTTTGAATTTATGTGCGTTTGAGTGGGTGCAATCCAGCAGCTCTTGCGAGGGGGCCGTGTTAAACAAGGTTGCTTTGCTCCCCTCAGTCAGGTCTTACCAAATGTTTGCGCACCGCCTGCGAACGAGCAATGCAGACAAGTTCCTCCCTCAAACCTCAACAAGTGCGCATATCCGTACCAACCTGCATATTTACTGAGCCCCCCCCAAAATATGAATATTTGTGCAAGCAAGAAACAACCACCATTTGTTGTGTCTTGCAAGGGCAAATTGGCAACGCTAGGACGGACGCCAAGGGGCAGAAGCAGCACTGGGGAGGAGTGAGACACATGTCCCACTCTTACGCAGTAAAAACACCTTTTCCCCGGCTATTAGGTAGCCCATCAGGCCGCCCTCTTCTCGCAGCTTGTTTTAACCCTCCCTCGTCACCCCCAAACCCACGGTTGGGCAACGAACGTACCCATGGAGGATTCCCTCCTCAAAAGGCGGATACGTGCGTTCACCTGGAAGGACCAAACAGCATACTCTGTCACCCTTTATGTCACCCCCTCCCCCTCCTCCCCCCAGGCTTCTACAGTCCCTTGTGCCCCTGCTGCAGCGATTGGAGATGAGGACATTATGGAGTGGTCCGTGTCGCCGGGGCGTGTGGCGCGGGACGCCCCCGCTATCCCCCCACCCCCGCCGCTGCAGCGCCCCGGCTCCGACGGCATCACCCATGCTGCCTCCCGGTCTTCCGCCCGGGCGGCGGCCCCGGGGCGGCGGACCATCACCTCCACGAAGCTGCGGCGCATGCCCGACATGCCGGACGCCGGTGGCCTCCCACCGCCGCCGCCCCTTGTGCCACGGAGGACCCGGGCCAAGATCATCGAGGAGAGTGCCCCCGCCCCTGACCCGAAGGAGGAGGAGATTGTCCCGCGCCAGCGGAGGCGCGTGGCACGAGCCGCTCCCATGGCCCCAGAGGCCCCCGTGGCGCCTGCCCCGGAGGTTGAAGAGATCGTGATGGCTGCAACCCCCCGCAAGAAGGGCTCAGAGCCGGGCTCGGGGCGGTTTGGGGCCCGCCGGCCGTTCCTTGTGACTCCCCCGGCCGTGGCAATGCCTCCGCCGGTGGGGCTGGAGGACCTTGAGGCCTCGCCGACTGGAGGGGATGAGGGTATGCCTCCTCCCGATTTTGTTGTTGTTTGGGGGGTGGGGGACTGGATTCTGCTTCAGGCACATGGAGACACAGCCACAGCCACACACAGCCACCGTCGGATACTAATGGTATGTCTGCTGCATGCTTTTGCCGCTGTCCACAGAAATCAGTGCTTCACATGGCTTCATTTCAGCAGCCACGAAAGCGGGAGTCTAGAGGGACTGGGCAATGGTCCAAAGAGGCAGGGAGGCGCAGGCCGCAAAGCACACAGCCGATCAATGTCACGTGTGTGTGCGTCAACACAATCACAACAGCAGGACGGTCTGGTGGGGCTGCAATACAGATTGTGCATTGTGACCATCAGCACCTGCCCACACCCAAAGGGTGCGGGGGGTGTCCCGTTTTGCAACCCCCCAGCCCCGCAGCTCTGCACTACTGATGTGTCACACTCCCAAACCCCTGGCCCTGTGTTGCATTTCCCACTTCAGCGGTGGTTAGCACCCTCCAGCCTTCACCGTCTTGTGAAAGACTGAATGTCAAGCCCCCCGGCGTCGGCGTGGGAGGGACACCGAGGGGTAGACGCAGCACCTGTGAGCAGAGGGACAGCAGTCCCAGTCTGGCATACCAACAGGACGTTTCTCCAGGGCTGGTTTCTCCAACGGCTGTGCACAACCACTGTCAATGAATTTCGTCATGAAAAAGCAAACCAGTGTGTTCATTTGGAAGCACCAACCAGCAGAATTACTGAGCCCCCCTCTCCCCCTCCTCAGCTCCGGACGCCAGACCTACGAACCCCGAGGTTCCCTTTTGTCTGGAAAACGTTTGGTTGAGATGTTGGCCACACAAAACGTTGTTCCGCCACAGAGGCACCACCCGCACTTCTTGTATTGTGAGGCATCGGACCAGGCCCTCGCCCACACGTAACAAGTGCTGGACGGAGGATCACAGGGTGCAGTTGTCACGGATGCACCGGGGCTGTTCGCCAGGAAGCAGCAAGGACCCTGTGCCCTATGATCTGTAGCAATGAATCCGCCCGACTTGGCCAAAGGGCTGGTCAAATGCCTGGCCAAATGGGGTCAGGATCTTGATGTCTCCTCGAGGCGTGTGTGTGCACCCCTGACGTGACCTCTTGCCGGTGAGAGAGGATGAGGAGCACGTCGGAGAGAAAGGGATGACGGAGTTGGGTGAAAGTTATCAAGAGATTTTCGGGGAGTGTGACGCTTCGTATGTGGTGTTGTGAGTGGTGGGTGGTTTTAGGTTTGGTTCTGGTGCAATCACCGCGGGGACGGGCACTGACATCTCCCTCCTTGCCATCCCCATACTATTGGGTGATGGGGTGCCAATACTGGTCAGGCTGCACGTCCCCAACAGAGCATGGATTACGGGGGTGGGGGGGGGATTTCACCGGGGGATATTTGCGCGGGGATAATCACCTCGAAGAGAGGTTGTTAGATCAAGCGCAGGCGTGGACCCGTACACCCCCCCCCCTTTTTGGAGGTCGTTTGCGTAGCATACCCAAAGGCATGCTATTGGATGTCTAACCCTTGTAAAATCATTATTTTGCCTTACAAAACGATCCCCCAATGGATTTTTTGATTTTGAGGCCCCCCAGAAACTGAATGTCACATTTTGGGGAGGAGTGGGGGGTCAAAAGTTTGTGCTTAGAAAGATTTGAACCAGGATCAGATGGAAAAGAACAATGGGTGGTCGGCCCGTGCCGTCGATCGCTGGCCAGGATTCGAACCGCCGCCGGTTGTGGTGATGAGCGAGTGTTCTATCACTCGATCACCGATTGCTCTGGTCTACATGGGGTTCCCCACTGTTTGTAGACATAGTCCGCAACTGAAAAAAAGTGTGTGTCTGCCTGCCTGTCTGCCTGCCTGCTTGCCCGACCGGCTGCCTGACTGACTGCTTGCTTGACTGACTGCTTGCCTGCCTGGCTGACTGATTGGCTGACTGACTGCTTGCCTGCCTCACTGACTGACTGATTGGCTGACTGTCAGCCTCTCTTCGAGGTGCCTTGCCAAAGGCAATAGAATTTCGCCGTTAAGAAAGGAGGCGAAACTTCCCCCGGCGAAATTTGGCGGAACAGTTCCATCCTTCGGCACAGCTGTAGGGATTGTGTTTACTAAGAAGAGCCAAGCGAAGTTACGAACGCGCTTGAGCCAACCGTTTCTTGCACAGATGCATGAATCTGACGATCTTGTAACTGGTGCTGGAGGTGCTGGTTTCTTTTTCAAGGCCTCAACGATGACAGTCCCCCTCCTGCCAATATCAACATACCAAAGGCCATAGTTGATGCCCCATTTTCGCTGCAGCCAAGGCAGCCGCTGGTGCTGTTGTGACACCCAAGGCTGCTGTTGTGAATTTTTTTGCAACAGCTGGGGTTTTCACAGTATGCAATGCCCTTTGCATCGGCTGGATTAGCATGCATGAAAGAGCTCACTCTTATTGATATGACAGCACTTCAAAAGGGTGGTTGGTGTCTTGGATGGCCATGCGTCAAGGCTTGTTGATGCTTTGAAAAAGAAGCCAGCACCTCCAGCACCAGTTACCGGATCGGCAGCACTAGATTTCATGCATCTGCGCAAGAAACAGTTGGCTCAGGCGTGTGCGTAGGCGCGCATGGCCCCTCTTGGAAAACACAATTCTGGGACCATGTTGTGGCAATGTGTTGCAATTTAGACTCTCCGTCTGGTGCATGTCTTGTAGTTTTGTTGCAGTCATTTGGGTGTATGGCACTTGGAGCTGGGGATTTGAAGGGTGGCGAAATCATCCCCGGCGAAATTGTCCCCGGGCAAAATCCCCCCCCCCCTGTACCGCCCCCGGCAGGAGTGCTGCAGATTGATTTGACCGACCAGGTAGCACAGTGCCATCACCTGATTTCTCTGGTCTCACAGATGATGCAGCAATTCCGCTGTCCCTCCCTCTGCCTGCCACCGATGACGTCCTGTCTCCCACTACCCCGCAGCCTCCACGAACAGCTGCCTCACCACCTCCACCGACACCTGCGAATTTCTCACCACCTGCTGCAGTTTTCTCAGTGCAGCCTCCTCAATCCGCTGCCTCACCACCTCCACCTTCTCCTGCGCTTTCCACAGCACAGCCCCCATCGCTCACATCCTCAGTGAACCCCTCTCCGCCTGCAAACCCCCTCAGTCGCCGGCAATCCTCTACAACCCCGGTCACAAACACCAGTCCAGTCAACCCGCTGAGTAGTGCACCCACCTCCACAGCTCGGCGTCGCTCTTCAGGAGGCCTGACGGCCGCCAGCCTTACTCCTGACGGTTTCAGAGGTGTGCATATAATCATGATTGCGACATGAAGACAATGGGTGTCACGGTGTCATGGCGCCAACGCCAGGTCCTGATCCCTGCAGGAATCAGTTTCCCGTGGTCCTGGCTGGGCCAGGGTGGCACAATGCCGCAACAAGTGCAATACCCTGCAGGGTACCCCCCCTCCCCCACCCTTCCCGCACCACCCCCTGGCCCAGGCGGCACAGCCCGTGCCCCCCACGCCCACTTGGCTGTTGACGGCTCCCACCGCACAGTGACGCCGCGGCCGGGGGCATGGCGTCATCCTTGCACACTCCCGCTACCCCCGCCACACAGCTCCAGCAGCTCCCCTGACCATCCACTCTGGCTGTTGCTTGCACGGTCAATGTCACAGCAGACTGACACTTTTGCACACACCCGCCCATGCCGCACGGCACCGGCAGCACAGTGTTCTGGGGGGCCCTCCCAGGGTTCTTGGGTCCCGTCTCAGGCATGCGGTCAGGGTCAACATGGCAGTGCCATGTGTCTTACCCCTGTGTGGTTGTTGCTGGCACGGTGGAGGGATGAAGGGGGGACAGCCACACGGCTCTGCCCTGCTGTACCTGCCGCACGGCGGGGCCCAGGGCCGCAGAGCTGTCCATGGCTGACCAGCTTCACAGATGCCGGCGTCCCGGGCATCGGCAGATCGCAAGACCTGCCAAAAGGGCTCAAGCTGGACACCCAGCCATGGGGACTGAAAATAGGCCATGTCGATTCATGGCTATGAGGCAGGGGGGATGGGCCCCTGGTCTCACCGGAAGTTATTTGTGCGTTGCCGTCCCCCACACCCGGAAGTTTCTCTTCCGGTCGACACCGCCGCACAGCGGGACGATCCTGCATGGATCCCATGCTAGGCCACTGAGCCATGTGGCAGTTTTTGTTCCCCAAGTTCGCCGGTTGCACAGCCCTTGGTAGCCTCTGCGGACGAAGACACGGGGGCAAGGGGGGGGGGAATCTGGATTGGGGGGGAGTATGTTGTAGGGAAAAAAGCCCCTACTACTACTTCCCATCATTTTGGTGGACATGATGATCCTGCCCCACTGTTGGGAACCCCAAGACGGCAGAGTTGTACAGCCATATTGAAAGTTCTCCACTCGGGGACACCGGTAGCCATATTATATCCTCCCCACTCTCATGTGCTGCCGTGTTCTGCATTGCGTGCTGGTGGTTGGTGTTTGTTTGGTTTTACGGTACACTGGGCTCTGGGGCCGTAAAACGCCGTCGAACATTGGACAATTTTCCCACCCAGAGTGTGGGTAGTATTCTATTTGAAACAAAGCCGCCATGAAGGGGACGAGAATTTTATGCTGCCCCCTTCCCCTTTGCACAGGGGGCTGGGGCAGAGCCTGGGCATTTGTGGCACAATCAATGCAACCGGAGTGCACCGAGTGCACTGTGTGGAGTGTACCTGTTGCATGGCATTTTGGTGTCTAACTCACCCCGCCGCATGGTTTGGCGGTAGGACTCTGGGAATATTCGCCAGGTCCCAGCTCCAGCCGAGGCCCCACTGCACAGATGGCGTCTGGCGCAAGGGGACGGCCAGGGTACTCCTGGCAGGGGCCGGGATGCTTTGGCCTCAGGTTGACAGCCAAACCCAAAGTGCCCTTTGCCTTTGCCCACTGTCCTGCCCAGCCACTTTGCTGCTGTGGCATTGACTGCATTCGTTGTGATTTGCAGGTGCTCAGGTGTTGAATGGACAGGTGCTCAACGCCCCCAGTCCCAGCAATACCTCCGCCCTCAGCCGTGCCAAGCGAGCCAACACAAATCCAGCCCTCAAACAGATCACCAGCACAAAGAGTGCTGCCAGGTCTGCGCCCCCCCCCCCCCCCCATTTGTGCAGCGGGATGCTCTTGGGCTGAAGCACATTACCCCTGCGCATCACTGTTGCTTGTACTTCATTGGCTGCTGACAGGAGGTGCTGTTGTCTTCCGGGTGTCATGGGTCATGGGTCATGGAGGGTATTTGCTGGAAATTGTCGGCACCCATGGTCTTCTGAGGGTGGTACCTTTGGCAACTGTTGGCCGGAGGCCCCCCCGGGGGGGGGTTTGGCGTCCTAGGACCCGCAGAGGGGGGGGGTTACAAAATTTTCTCTTCCAAAGTGTGCCGTGAATGCCCTCAACAGCCCTCAACCAGTTGGCTGCCAACCGCCGTCGGTTGCTTGCCATGCGGATATCGTTCAAGGAGCGGGATTTCGGGGGGGGGGGGGGGGGGGGGCAGCTGACTTCTAAAAGGACATCCTATCAGCGAAACTAGACAGAGAAAAAGGAAGAAGCTGACGTCAACAAGCCCATCGTGGGCACACGATGCACAACGAGATCAACGCAAATCCAGTGCAACAGGCTCGGATGTAGGCCCTTAAGAGGGGAGGGGGAGGCAGAGTATAAACAGCGTTAAGGTGCCCGACGCTCTATGCGCACCAAAGGTCCCCGAAGGAAATTTTTGTCCACTTTGTCCCCCAACACTACCCTTAAACCCAACACTAACCCTTAGCCCAGTCCTAACCCTACACCTACCCCTACCCCTAGCCCTAACCAGGATTGAATATTGGAACCGAGCTGGTGGGGGAAGGAACATCGTCTAGGAGACTTCAACGGCAAATGAGGTACGCACTGGAAAGTGGATGAGAGCGGCTCAAAAGGGGCTCAAAATGAGCTTTGTTCGCCCGTTTGGGCACCACATCTGGACTGGGATCATTTTTGGAACACCATATTTTTGACCCATTTTTGAGCCAATTATGGTCCCAAATTGGCCCATTTTCAAGGCCCTTTCGGCCTTGAGAGGGGCCAAAATTGCTCAACATGGGCTCATAATGGGTTCATTCCACTTGTTTGTGCACCCCAAATAGCGCTAAAGCATCTTTAGAAAAACACATTTTTGATCCATTTTTGATTGATGTTTGGTTCCAAAACAGCCCATTTTCAAGGCATTTTGTGACTCTGGAGTGGCCAAAATGGCTTGCCATGGGCTCAAAAAGGGCTCATTTCACTTGTTTGAGCACCCCAAATGGTCTAGGATGATTTTTGGAAAAATAGATTTTTGACCCATTTTTGACCCATTTTTGGTCACAACACAACCCATTTTCAAGGCATTCTGTGAATTTGGAGGGGCCAAAATGGCTTGCAATGGGCTCAAAATTGGCCCATTTCACCTGTTTTAGGCACCCCAAATGGTCTAGGATCATTTTTGGAAAAAAATATTTTTGACCCATTTTTTACCCTTTTTTTTGTCCCAAAACAGCCCATTTTCAAGGCATTTTGGGATTTTAGGAGGGCCAAAATGGGCCACAACGAGCTCAAAACGCGCCAAAAACACTTTTTTTGGCATTCCATGTGGTCCAGGATCAGTTTTGAAGAATCTCATTTTTTTTTGCACCAGGTGGACTTTGTTGACCCATTTTGGCACCCACCTCTTTGTGCTACCACTTGCCGCTTGCTGCAGCCCACTGGGCCTAGGTACAGGGGTCTAGGCGTCGGTTAGGGCAATTTTGAGGGGTGGAAACCACCAAAAGTGGGTGGTTGCGGGTGGATTAGGTGCGCTCGGAATCACGTTTTGAGCCACATAGCCTAAGATATGGTCTATTTTTGGTTCAGGGTTGCGGGCAGCCAATGTGCACAAATTCTGGGGCTTTCGGGGGCCTTTCGGGGGCGGTTCGCGGACATATTGTGGAGTTAGAGGGCCCTAGAGGGCCCTTCAGCACAGGGAAGTCTAGCTGCATGTGTAGAGTAGCCACTATACCCTTTCATTTGGCCGTTTTCAGCAGGTTCCAGGGCGGTTTTGGGAAAAACAGGCTGATTTTGGCCCTAAATTGCAGATTTTGAAATGGAGGTCCGGCACTTGCGATGCATGTTCCCGGCTGCCACCGTTGAGTTTCTGGCTCATACTTTGTGTGGTTCTCCCTCACACCCATAGGTAGCATCCACCAAAAATTTGGCCAAATCTGAAGCCACACCTTGGAGCTGTGATTTTTGCCCATTTCGCGTGTGCTTGCTGCTTGCTTGCTTGCTGCTTGCTTGCCAAACCTGTTAGGTCCACCCTAGACACTAAAGAGGGTTATCAAACCAAGACTGGTTCCACCAGCTCGGGGACCTTAGCCCTAACTCTGGCCCTAGCTCTAACCCTAGGCTAGGCTCAGGCGCTGCTGAGTTCTGATTACGCACTTGGCATTTTGCTGTTGTACAAGGTGTGCTTTGCACGCTGCACGCTGTGCCTCTGCACTGTTTACACTCCGCACCTTACACTTTGCGCTTTGCGCGCTTCACATGTTGTACACTGCACAAGGTGTACTCTGCACACCACACACAGCACACTCTACATTCTGCAGAGTGTATAAGCGGAAATCCCGTTCAATTTTTCGTTTGTGTTGTTTCATTGGCAGTCAGTTGAACAGGATGAGGTCCAGTTTCCATGTGTCCATGCAGCTTTACAGAGCAATTTGAGGGCGACAGTAGTACCTTTGGTGAGGAGGCAACCACATGGTGATGAGTGGCCTACGGATGCATCTGTGTGATCCTCAAGCTCCAGCTTCCTCCTCCTCCTCCTCATCATCATCAGATTCCTCTTAGGGATCTGATTGACATGGATGACATGTTTTGTGACATGGCGGCTGATCTATGTGACTGTGTTCCTCTTCTGGCTGCCCTGTGCTACACCGCAAGTGCTGTTTCCAGGGATGACCCCCCCCCCCCCCCTCTGTTCTAAAGTGTCCCTGATTGAGGACTAGTGAGGGCCGCTGACCCCACCGCCGGGGGGCAGGTACCCCACTCTGGGGAGTGCCCATCCATCCGCTCCTGCCCGCCATGCCCTCAGGACGGTGGCCAGTAGAAAGACCGGAGCTGCAGACGCCTCAAGAGCTGGGCCACGCCGGGGCCCCGAGCTGCGGCGCTCCGACCGAGAGGCTTTCACCGCCGCCAGCGCCAGCCCCAATCCCCTGGACATTCAACCTCCGCCTGTGCCAAGGGATGCTTCTCTGCGACGAGACTCTTCTCTGCCGAGGGATTCTGCGATGCGGGGCCCACAAGAGACGTCTGTGCGGCCGCCCCCCACTGTGAATGTGAATCCACTGCAGAACGATCGCGGTATGTGACGTGGGGCAGCTCCCCCTCCCCTGGACATGGGGGTGATCCAGGGCCCCCTGTGGCCCTGTGTTGCATTTCCCACTTCAGCGGTGGTGAGCACCCTCCGGCCTTCACCGTCTTGCGACAGACTGAATGTCAAGGCCGCTGGCATCGGCGTGGGAGGGACGCCCGGAAGCAGCGCCTGTGAGCAGAGGGTCAACAGTCCCACGGTCATCTCCCAAAACGACGTTTTCTCATTGTCTGTGGAGCAATGCACGCCATTTCTCCCTGAAACCGCAACCAGTGCCTACACCCGGAAGTACCAGCCAGAACCCTCTAGCCCTGTGTCCCATTTGTCTTGTTGGTGCTGGTGGGCAATCTCTGAATGGAGGGGGGGTCAGGTCTGGCGGTTACAGAATGGTTGGTGGGTTGTTGAGGGCAGACAGTAGCGGTTCAGGCGGACCAAACTGTTGACCCGAAAGACCCCCCCCCCCCTTCAAGCGTATGCCTCTGGGGCTGGGGGTTGGAGAAGGTTCACTGCCAACTGGCGTAGATTGGCAGCCAGTCCACAAACACCGGCTCTCAAGGACCCCCATGTGCGCAGAGGGGCACGCACGGGCCCTTGTACGCTGCTGCCGCCGCCATCGCCATGTCCTGTCCCCACAGGTCCAGCCCCCAGTTCGGCCCCTTCTGGCGAGGCCGACTCGATGCCGGGCCTTGGCCCCTCCCTCGTCCCGACCCAAGCGTTTGCCGACAACACGACGTTTGTGCGCAGCTTCCAGCGACAGTGGAACAAGGACCGGGCCCCCCGCCATGTGCCCAGCACTGGGCCCGGCGGGGGGGTCACCCGCGCAGCCACGCTCCCGGCGCGGCCCCGGGCGCGCCCGGGGCCGCGGCGCGGCAGCGGGGCCAGCCCACCTGCTCCCGGCGCCTCTCGGCCTGCGCGACCGGGCGCTCGAGGCGCCGGCGAGGGGCAGGAGCCCGCCCCGTAGCCTGTGCCACCCCAGCCCCTGAGCAGGACATGAAGTGCTGATCGCTGTGTGAGGCGGAGGCATGGCATGGATGGTGATGGATGCCGCAGGGGGGCTGTGGTCCACGTCTGAGGTCTGGTACATGGGCAGCCCGCAGGGTCACGTGCACCCCCAGCACGTACACCGTTGCATTCCTGCGTGCCTCGCCCCCCCGGGGCTCGAACCGCGGACGTGTGGGTCAGGCGTCCTTCGCTGTGACCGCCGAGCCACGCGACTTCGTTACCGGACCGCTGTGCCTGAGCGGGCTTTGACATGCCTCTTGATCCCCCCCCCCCCTTCGTCCCCATCACCCTCCCCCTCACAAGGCCTCACCCCACACCATCTCCTGTTCATGTTACCCCAGTGACCCGTGCCGTGTTGTTCCCTCCTGGTCCATACGACGGATCGACCGAGGCCTGTGGCTCTGTTGCCGGGACGGATGGGGTTGGGCAGGGCGTTTCTCTTCCCCCCAATCCACAGCCCCCCGTACACCAGTCGCTTCATTGGTGCCGCTTGGTGGGCCCCTGCCTCAAGTGGTCTCCGTCCTTTTCCACCACGTAGCACTTTCCGCATGTCCACTGGGTGTTCCATTGCAGTTGTCCGCCTTGCATGCCCCAAGCTCTGTGCCCTGCAGTGTATGTGGGTGCGCTGTGCGCGAATCCGCAGGGTGCCCAAACATGCTACTCCTCCGGCAGGGGGGAGGGGGAGGGGGGGGGGGGTGGGGGTGGGCTGCGTCCCGTTTGGAATCAGCCCCGTGCCATTTGCATAATCCCCGACGCTGGCACAAGGAGAACTCCGTAGGAACCAGCTGCATCCAGTGTATGGCTCAGTGTTATTGAGCTGGATCATATCTGATCTGGCGGACAGTAGTGGCAAGTCCGATGGTGATTTTCGGATCGTTGGCAGGAACCACCCACTCGATTCGAGGGACGGCTGCATCCCTGTTCGAACCCCAAACCTATGGCTCAGCTTTGCAGCAGAGGCGACGTCAGAGCGGTTTGACCAGGGGACAAAGGCTGCACTGCGTGCTGTGGTCGTGATCAGGTGCTCCAAGACCATTTGAAACCGTGGCACTGAAGCTGCATCAGTGAAGACGTGCCACACTTGGGCTTTGGGTTCCTCAGGGTCCCGCCCACCACCCAGGCCTGCGCCTGAACAGGGAGGCACCAGCAACTGTCACTAACGCTGCAACCGTATCCTTCCAACTCCAACTGCGGCTGCAATCGTTTTGTAACTGCTGCTTCCTGCTCCGCAACCACCTTCCCTACCGTGGCCAACCGGTTTTACGAGTGTTGGCCGCACTACCCTGTGGCCTCCCTCTCCTTCAAGCGCAGGCCTGGCCGCAGCCCCAAGAGCCCGTGCTTTTTTTTTTTTTTTTTGATCAAAGATGGTCTTTGTTGGGTCCAGATGTGGTATATGGACCTCTCTGTATGTTTAGGAGACGGTGCTTTCTGGCACACGCGCGCAATGTTGATGGGCCAGGGATCCGCAAGTGGTGCCACAGTGCCCTGCTGGCAGCAGTTGTCACGAAGGTACTGATATGGGGGGTGCACAGTGGCACACAGTGCAGGATTCCCCCACGGAGTCAAGGGTAGAACCCCCCCCCCCCCTGCGGCCCCTTTCTGACCCGCAGACCTCGCCCTGCACCCCGCGATGATCCTGACGCAGAATTTTTCAAAAGCAGATTAGAGGGGACATGGGGGGCTAAACTGCTGTTTACTCTACACTGTGGTAGTCGTTTGGCATATTGGAATGCCCCTTCAGATTCCGAGCATTTTGAGGACATATTTTGACGCACCGGGGCAAATGTGAGAAATTTAGGCCACAAAAAGGGGCGTAAGAGGAGGCGGCCAGTGAGAGTGGACGCCTCGTCAGATTCTAGGTTGGTAATGTACTGTCCTGTATGTCATGCCTCAGTACCAGAATTCGTCTGATGTTTGTGCCCTGACCGTTGTGGTGGCTACAATTGCAGCTACAAATGCAGTCTGCGTTTCGTATACCCCCCAGCCTGACCCGCTCGTAATGTATGGGGACCAGACCATGGACTGCGCTTTTTGCCTGGTTTATGCCTCTGTGTTCCGGTCCGATCCCTGGGATTGTGTTCGACCATTCGGCAAGCGCCAGGGCAACAACAAAAATGTCATGCCTGAGGTTCCGGGATTGCAATGTAATGCTGACGGATTTTCCAAAAAAAATTGCAAGGGGAGCTGCCTTAGCCACAGGTTAAGCTACACCCTGTCTGAGCACGTCCCCCATAGGGCCGCAAGCTTGAAGGGCCTGCATGGCACTTGGACAAGGGGGTAAGTCAGGTCCCCCTGTCCCCCCTTTTGCAAGGCACTGGTCCGAGCACTCAACCCCCCCCCCCCCCCCCAGCTCCAGCACACCACACCACATATCCCACAGAAGTCATCCACCCGTTAAACAGGAGCAGAGCCCGTTCCTATCCTAACCCACAACCAGAAGGTCAGAATGATAACAAACCAGCTCCAGGTTAGGGTTAGGGTTAGGCAGGCAGTCGTCCTTCCCCAAAGGAGGGCGCTGCGTAGACACCAGAAAAATTCTGCCCCAACCCCATCCCAAGGGATGCGCTTGAGGGGGAGGGGCACTGAAAGGGGGGTGGAAAGGGGATTGCAACAGCGGAGAGGTGGACCATTGAAATGGGGCTTGCGATGCCATGAGGTGTTTAGGAGGGAACATCGGCATAGCATTTGAGCAGTTTGGGGTGTACTGATGGTTCTGAGTTCCACACGGTGGCAGTTTTGAAGTGATGTCAAGCCTAGTATGCGGCACCAGGCGCATACTTTGCATGGTGTTGTGGCTTTCTTTGGCATACCCTGATGGTCGCTCACACCGCTGTTCGGAATGGATATGTCAACCCCCAACGGCGGATTAACCATTTTTTTTATTACTATTTTGTATCCGCCTGACCTGTCCCTCAACACCTCTTCCAACTACCCATGCATGCTTTTTTATTGGGGGGGGGGGGGGCATCGGCCGGACCATAAGATAAGCCAATAGGAAGCGGACTATAATTGTTGAACATGTTTGGTGCGGGCAGAAGCGGTGGGGAGGCAACGATCTGTCACCTCGAGGGGAGGGCACGACCGTGTGCCTGCCTATCCCTCTTGCGCAGGCCATGGGTGTTGGAGTCACAAAATGATATCTCCATTCCCCCTGTCGAGGGGCTGATGCACATCTCTCCTGCCTCCAGGTTGGCATGCGTCGCCCTGCATCCTCCTCCAGAGTGTTGCATGGTGCTGTGGCTCGCACACTTCTCCATCAAGAATCCAAACCACCAAAAGCTTTAGGCATTTGTAAAATATATGCAGGTGTTTTGTGAGGCAGTCCCCACTGCATTCTCTGGTATCGAATTAAGCCTTACCTTACTATGTGTTATGTCACCACATTCCTGTGAGGGACAATTGTACCATTGGTCAGCTCTGCTCCTTGATCCCAAGGTGTTTGTTGAGTGCCGTCTGGTAAGAGGGCTTCGCCAGCCCGGCCTGCACCCCCCTCCTGCCCTGCAAAGACATATGCACCCCTCCCTTTGTAGGCCTTCCGCCTTGTCCCAAAAATGGCTGGGACTCCAGCCACATGACTCTTCTCATAGTACCCGCACACTGCCGTCGAAGCGGCGTTGCAGGTCCTGTGCAGCCTCTAACACAGCAGGAAAGCTCCCTGCCCCACATGTGATCCACATGTGACCGAAGCGATATGACCTGGCTCTAATGTACGTTACCAAGTTCTCTTCAGACACGTGCCCCAGCTTGGGAAACAAAGTTTTGTCTGTCCAAACAAAATGGATTTTGAAGGGGGAAGAGACATGGATGGTTTCTGATTGCACATGGAAACACTGCACCATGAAGCCTCTGCTCTCTGCAGCCTAGAGGCACCCCTCCCTCCACAAGGACACCACCAAGTGCAGGATCCCCACTCAGATAGCTGGAAAGCAAGAGCCAAAAAACGAACCACGTGTGGCACTACTTCACCTTTATCACCCACCCCATCTACATTGAGACAGGTTGTGTAAGTACACCGCACCCCATGTGACCCTTTTATGACAACCATTTTTTTTTTTTCATGTTTAAGAACAATCAAGCAGGCACATTGTGAGCAGGTTGTGGTGGGTGGAGGGGCTTGGTCATGCCCGTGAGTGTTGATGCTGCTTGTAACAGCATTTTGTTTGAGAAATTTCGCTGCCCATATCCCATAAGAACTGCCTGCTTGGGTCATAGCTTTGTCTCAGCACTGATTTTTGCTGTTGTTGTGCAAGGGGGTAAGCCCCCCCCCCCCGCCCCCCCGGGCTAACACGCTAACTGCATGCGGCCAGCGCTAACACGGGCTTGTCCAAACACGGCGGCCCTGTGTTTTGCACTTTTGGGCCTTTTTAGGAACCATTCAGTACTAAGATCCTGTGGATTTTAGCTTCGTGGGGGCTGAAGGAGCGGTCAATTTGGGTGTCAACGTGTTGGTGTGGCTGTGATTCCATGTGCTCTTGTGTTCTGTTGGTTATGCTGGCCTGTTGGCAGGCTGTCGGATTGCCTGTCACAAACCAGCACATGAACAGTTTGTGCTTGCTCAATGTTTGGATCCCTCTACACCAGATGAGCGGTGTATTCGCATTGAGCTGTTAGCTGCACGTTACAAAAGACATTGTGGATGTCCCAAAGATAAGGAACCCAAATTTCTATTCGGTGCTTGTCAATCAGACTGCAAGCAACTGAGTTGTACTTGAGTTGCAAACATGAGGATGAATGCTTTGTATTGTTGTGTTTTGAGGGTTAGGTTGGCTTCTGTCTGCAATGTGTATTCTGTGGTCTGTGTCGCACACCAACATGGGCTTATCCAAACACTGCCACCCTGTGTTTCCGCCGTTTTACCCCCGGCTTCACAACCTGGGCCGTTAGCGTGGGTGGTTGGGTGGGTGGGTGGGGGTTTGATGCACCACAATGCAACTGCTGTGGGTGGCAGTCAACAGTAGAAGTGGGGGATACACCGTGTGGTGTGCACACACTGTGCGAAAAGTCAGTTGTTTTCCACCACCGGTAGCCGTGTGCCCAGGGTCCTGAATTCTGCACCCTACAGCCCCTGCTGGTACGCCAGGGATATTTTTTGTTTAAGTCTCATGCTTGCCACAGGTCCCAGGGTCCTGAATTCCGCACCCCATGCTGTTTTGAATCGATCATGCACGCTTCTGTAGGTGGGTAACGGGGGGGGGCAGGATGTCCACATGCAAATGGTCGGCGTGGGAGTGTGTGTCATGTGCACGGGCCAGCGTTCCACGGCTGGGGAAAAAATAGCAAGGCAGGGTGGCAAGGCGCAAGGGTGATCACGTGAGCAGAGGAACATGATTCAGAAAGAACATGAACATGTGCTGGATCCTGGTCTCCGACAGTCTGAGGGCCTGCTGTATGTAGAGAGCCCTGATGGCAGAGGTGGACTTAGTTTAAGTAGGCGATTCACTCTCGGAGGTTCTTGGACGTCCTGCGAAGGGCGGAGGGCGAGTGGGGGCTCAGGGGGGGCCGAGGTCGGAGCATTGTGGGTGCGGAACATACAGGACAACACGTGTGCCGTCGAGGGTCGATGCAATGACAACAGGCGTCGTGAGCCTGAGAAAAGAAAGAAAAGAAAAAAGGAAGGTACTCAGAAGAGGGGAAGTGGCGAATGCCAGTCCTGCTGGCTGAAAACCGACGGTCTGCGTGAGGAGGGGGGGATGGCTGAGGCGAGGGCGGCAGTTACCCTGTCAAGCACGCGGTCCTGATACTGAGAGACCACCTGTCGTGCAGCTCTGGAGCCGCCCTGGTGGGAGCGGAGCAATCTGTAAAGTGAAATTGGGACGCCCAGGCGTCCCACGATTCGTAGGTCTCGTCTGTGCGCCGTGGAGCGCCAGCTGGATACTAGAGCAGGGCACGGCCAGGATGAAACCCAGGCGGCAACCAGCGGATGGTCGTGGGAGCATTGGGCGAGCGTACCGTGCACACTGGAGTTGTGCCGAGTGGCACACACGGGACAGTCGTGGGGGGACGGGCGGTCCGCCCAAAAAGAGGCGTAGTGGGCGTACCCAATCCGGGACTGGAGGCCGAAGAGCCACTTGTGCCACGCTAGGCGCCTGAACCTCAGTGGTCTCCAGGAAAGGGGGTGAAAATGGTCATGGGAGTGGGAGGGGATGTGATCAAACGTCCATGTTTTGTGGGGGGGCAGGACCAACTCACCGTGCCGAATGACATCCCACTTGGAGGTGGGGCGGGCCGGAGGGGGTTTGGGGAGGGTGGTTCCTCGCTTGGCAAAGTCATCTGATACTTCGGTGAATTGGTGGCCAGCGTGGCCCTCAACCCATTCTAGCTGTTGCCCCTTCTCCTGGAGAGATTTTCGGACCCTCAGCACCCATGCTGCTTGCCTCACGGGGCGTTTGGTGCCCTCGGCGGAGGCTATGGCGCCTTTGCAGTCAAGGTGGATTTTCTGACCGTCGGCAGAGAAGTGCGAGCCAAGGAGGACGCCTACTAGCTCAGCCTTGTATGAGTTCGGGATACCCGGGACCCTGCACACAGCGATGTCACCATTGGGGAGCAGGGCTGCGGCACCAGACGCTGGGGGGGACCCTAGCTTACTACCATCGGTGAACGTGTCATCCGGTCTGTGGGGTGATGGCACAATGTACACTGTGAGTCCTGCAATGGTGAGCACTGACGAGGCTTGGCGGGTCAGGGTAGCGCTTTTCCAGGCGACATCTAGTGGTGTCGTGGTGGAGGTGGGGGCTGGACCGAATTTAGACACAGCGTCAAGGAAAAGCCCGTAGGGCGACAGAGTGCTACAAGACGCCGTGCTGAAGGAGTGGAGGTGTGGGTTGCGGTGCAGGGTATCCAAAACCCTGGTGGGGTGTAGGGTGGGGAAGTGTCCCAGGCCCAGTCCATGGGAGCGATGGGTGTACAGTGTTTTGGTTGCTACGACTAGAGGCAGACCCAGGACTCCGAACACAAAGTGTTCCATTATTTTGGCGAAGCACGTGGTCTGGGTCTTAGAGAGCGGTAGGCATTCAGAGCGATAGAGGAGCCGCGGTATAACCATGGTATTGAGTAATAGCACTCTGTCGATGACCTGAATGGGCTGCTGATGCAGTTCATTCAGCTGGGAGCGGATCTCTGCCTGTAGAGCCTTTACTGCGGTGGGCACGTGGAGTCGCGCGGGTATGGGGTGGCCAAGGTGCATGAGGCAGGTGGTGCCTGCGAAAGTGCAAGTCACCTGTTCGCTCCACGGCGGTGGCTCCGGGGAGGCAGTGAACTCGGATATCGTGGATCCATCGGCCTGCACGGGGTGCGGTGGGTGGTAGTACCGGCAGGGTGGGGGGTGGGGGGGGGGGCGGACGGATAGGGGGAGGGATTCGCTTTTGACGGCATTGACCTGGCAGCCGATCAGGCTCAGGGCGTGCTGGACTAAGGAGGCTAGTGATCGGCTACCGAGTGTTGGGGCGGGGGACGAGATGTCATCAACGTAGGCGGACAGGGTAACCCCGTTCCGGGAGAGGAAGCGCAGGGGGATATCAAAGACTATCACGAATAGGAAGCAGGAGAGGGGGCACCCCTGTTTCACACCGTGTGTGGTGGGGAACACCACATCCTCCGCCCCTCGCAGGAATGTTGCACCGCGCGCAAGCACCAGAGAAATTAGGAGCAGTAGCTTGGCGGGTGTGCCCATCTTGAGGAGGGTATGGTGAATGAGGTATTTTGGGGGGCTGTCGAACGCATGGTATACGTCGAAGGCCAGTACGGCCTCTTTGTCGGCCATGTGTTCGAGTTCCTGTAGGAAGGCCTGGGTAGCGTGGGCGGTAGACGAGCCTTGGCGGCCGCCGAATTGTTTGGGGTGTAGGTGGGGGGCGATCAGGGGGTATAGAGTGTGGTAGACCCATCTCATGAGCAGTCTATATATAGAGTTGCTCATGGCGATGGGTCGCCATCTATCAGGGTCCTGCCATTGACCTTTGCCTTTGAAAATGCAGAAGGTCCCAGAAACCAACTAGGGGTCGGGGAGGGAGCCAGACTCATAGCACAGAGTAAGGCGTTTGTGCACTATGCCGAAAAGGGCATCGGGTAGGGAGGCTAGGAGGTACGGCGGTACTCCGTCCGGTCTTGGGGACTTTTTTCGTGGTGCGCGTGCCAGTTTCCTGAGCTCGGCTACCGTTGGGGGGGGCGGATCGGGTAAAGCTGATTGCTGTGGTACGAGGTCGAGGGCCGTGGAACTCCAGGGTGTGTTGCGCTGTAAAATGCGCTGTATTTTTCTGGTGGGGGTTGGGAGGGTGGATTGCGAGGGGGGCGTGAGCAGGGTGTTTTTGACACGCCGGTAAAAAACTTTGGAGCGGCGCTTGGCTTGCTTAGCCAGTTGGCGGACCACCATTGACCAGTCGGTCACATCGGTGTTGGTGCGTGGCGGGGGCGGCTTCTGCTCATTGACCTCTCGCATTGCCGTAAGCATGTGTGTGGTGAGTAGCGAGTATGTGTGCTCCACTTCTGCGTATGTGTTCGGGACGGGTATGTCGCGGGCAAGTGTGCTTATTTTGCGTTAGTATTTAGAGACATCCCTCCGGTTCCACAGGGCACATCGGGCTTCGGGAACGTGCGGGGTGCTCCATGGTATGGTATGTACCACGATTGCATCGTGGTCCTGGATTCCTGTCACTCTGGAAAAGTCTGGCACGGAGGCGGCCGTCGACTGGAAGAAGGAGGTAAAGGATCTGGACCCGTAGGCCCGATCAATGTAGCTCTTGGTACCGTGGTACCTTCTCAATCCTGTGTATGGCACCTCAGAGAAGTGGGGCAAGATGAGGTCGGTCAGGGCAGTGGACCGTTCCTTGGCAACTAGCCAGGGCCAGATGTTGGCCCTGAGGGCAGTGGTGTGTGACACGTGGGTCACTGCATTATAGTCTCCGAGCACGATGGAGCATTCCTTGAGCAAAGGGTCTAGGTGTCTTTCGCACGTGATTCGTTCCTTAGCCGTGTGCGGGCCGTAGTACGACGCTACGGTGACATGGGGCATGAGGGGGTCTGTGTGCAGGGGTAGGCGACATGAGACTAGTCTCCCTGGTATGTGTGTACGTTGGCGCGATTTGGCAGGGGCAATGGACGTGTGTATCAGTAGGGCGACGCCCGCTCTGGTGTCGGGTGAGCTGGCAAGCAGGTGGTATCCCCAGTAGCGAGCCACCCGTTCGTGGTTCCGCAGGTGAGAGGCAGTACTGGGACGAAACTCGCTGAGAGAGATGGTGTGAGGCAGACGTGTGTAGCCAGCTAGCAGGTGGCAAAATCTGTTAGGGGTGATCTCAACTCCACCGACATTAAGGGCACTGTATCCCCCACTTCCACTGTTGACTGCCACCCACAGCAGCTGCATTGTGGTGCATCGAACCCCCACCCACCCACCCAACCACCCACTGGGGCATTTTTTTCAACGTGGTTAGTTGCCCATCGAGGTCGGCAAACGGTTAGTGTGTGTATACATTCTTTGCTTTTGCGTTGAGGCGACGTGTAGTGGCATCGACGGGTTGAGGGCGAGCAGCTCAAACATTTTGTTTTTTGGGCCAAAAGGGCTCAATTTCATTGTTGTTTGCGCCTCGGACCGTGCGAACTGACACCCCATCCTGACAACAGTCCTGAGGTGAACTTGACGTGTCGTACAACGTTGTTGCTTTGACGGCGGCGACATCTGGTTCTCGCTTCTGTTTGATTTTGTTGAACTCTTTGTGTTTAATTCGTTTTACAGCTAGCTTCGAGTGCTTTTGAGACTTTTCACTCCTCTGGGACCCTTAATCTGTAATTTCTGATTGCATAATGTTTTCCAATGATTATCTGGCACAGATGTTCAAGTTTGTTGGCGCTGTATGAATTCTCCTACAACTAGTTATAAGCCATGTGGTGAACTATGTTTGCATGATGCTATGTGTTCTGAGGGTTCTCGGTTGTTCTGGGGGAGTGGTAGGTATGGAATTTCTCATGGGTGAGTAAGGTAAACGGACCAGTTAATCCCTCTTGACCCGATCAGCCCCACCTCAAAAAAATTTACGACATGGTCAACAATTACTTTTAAACACAATGGTATCATACAACCTATTCTATCTTCTACCAAAATGTCTCGTACCTTTTTCTGGTGGTTCGCAAAAAAGCACCTATTTGTCTAGTGGGGACTATTAGGGCAGGGGGCACTAACTGGTCCGTTTACCTTAGAACGCAAAATTGCGGTGACAGCCCCCCAGCAATGTGTTTCAAATTGGTTATAGAGTTCTGCAGTGCTGTGAAAAGTCAACAGAGCTATGCTGCACACCCGACTCCGGTATCCCCTGCATGGTCTTCACCCGCCTGTATGCAGCCTTTCATGGGCGGAGTCAGCCGCAACAGCACCTCCGGCAAACGCGACACAGGCGGCTAGGACACCAGCAGTTCTTCCACTGGCAGCCAACCGGGGACCCACTGCTGGATGGACTCCGGGATTGGTGGACTGCTGTCCAACTACCCGTCGAGTGACTCAGAGCAAAGTATCCCACGTGTGATGGAATGAGAGGAGCTTTGTAGTCAGCGAGGAGCAGCAGCAGCCGTAGAAGGAACAACAGCTGCCACACCCATGCTAGTGATGGTCGAACCAGCTACGACGCCCTTTGGCACGCGATTGCCGCTCAACACCGGGCAGTTCAAGCAAGTTCAGCTTCTGCGGCGCAAAAACACTGTAGCAGCGATGGAGAGATCTGAAGTGGACCTCTCAAGTACAGCATATCACCGACAACAACGACGGCGGTGTTGCCAAACCTATAAGAGCCAATCACCAATACACAGCGCAATCTAGCAGGAGACCGAGGACGCCATTTTGGAAGTGTGCTACTCTGATCATTTTTAGGCTCAGGCGGCCCCTGAAGTGCTGTCTTTCAGAAATGATGGCACTCTTTTTGTTGCTTTGGGTGTTGTGCGCTGCAGAAATATGAATGCTTCCCTTTGGAGATTATTTGTGCAACTTTTGTGCTACAAATTTATATACACTTTGTGTTGGAGAATGTTTCATGAAATTTCCAAGAAGAGTTTCAACTCCCTTGTGCCCTGATGAGGCACGTGGTTAGTGGGACATTCTGTATTTTTACTCTCACGGTTTTTCTTACCAATTTTACTGACTTTGTAATGTCAGGGACTGCCAATGTTCGGCACTTCAACCCTCAGTACGGCAGACAGTTGCAGATGCAGAGCGGGTTTGATCGTCTAGTTCCACAAGTCATGTGTGGCACTGTGTTTTGTGCAGCAGCAAGTGCCTAGCGGCTGAAACCCCTTAGTTTTACTTGAGCAACGTTTTCTGCTGTCGGTGTGCACTTCATAACCTTCGAAGATTTTTCCAACCACACTATGAACTGATTTCTGCACCAGAGGACTCTGTGACCTTTCTTGATGATCCAAGGTTGCTTTCGTTGAGTGCATCAACTTGTTGAGGAGTGTGGTGATGCGTCAAGGAGTTTTGGCCCCACTCGGAACGCCATTCCTTGGGGGGTGGCAATGTGTCTGTTTGTTTTGGCGAAGAATCTCTGATGCCGCACTGCAGAGTGCTCAACACTAACGCCTTTGCATCTTCATTGGCACCGACTTTTTGCGGAAGAGCCCCGAAGTGAAAATGTTGTCTCTCCAACGTCCCTATGATCTTCACTGCGAATTCGGCAGTGGCCTCTTCGCCGTACCTTCGGAGCTGTCAGGACGAAAAGAGTCGGGGCTGCGCTACGCAGCACGGACTGACTATCGTACTGAAAACTACCACTTCGCCCACCCCATCCTTGAAAACGGACTGGCGGCCCTGCAGGTATCCCTGGATGACATCCATGTTGAATCGTTCGCGAGCCAACACCAGCATTTCATGCAGTCATTTTGCTCCAAACATTTGAATAACGCCTTCCGCTTCTTTTGGAAAGCGATAGGCCTAGTGTATGCTTTCCCTCCCTTCTCTCTGCTCGCGAAGCTTCTGACCAAGATCGCCTATGAGAGAGGAAGGGTGGTCTTGTGTACCCTTGACTGGGGATTGAAGCGAACACACCTATTGGCGTCAACTGCTGGACCGAATGACTGTGGGATGAGTGTAACTCCCCGATGGTCCCATCTACGTGCTTCAGGATTCAAACACCGCTATGGAGGTCCCGGAGTGGACCAGTTTCCTATCCATTGTTGATGCATCCCTCAACCCTGTACCCCTACAAGAGGCCATGGCCAAAAATCGTGGTTTGGACCTTTTGGATCTCAAAAAACGATCCCCTGAGCACACTTCAGCCGAACTTACAGGGTGTGAATCCTACGATAATGAATTGGTACCTGCTATTGCGAGGGACGATGCCGACGATCAGCTGTCTCGAATCGCGAGCTCTTTTCGCCCTGTTGTCCCCAGCTGTGTTGATCTCAAACACACTGCCTCTTTGGCCGAGCCATTGCTGGAGGAGGTAGATCTGGGGTCAACCTCAGCACAACGTTCCCTTGTTGGGAAACCTGTGCTTCACATGCAGCTTACATGCTCAGGAGAGTCCGCAGGTCAGAACACTGGCGCTGTAGCGCGGCCTCCGTCTAATAACATGCCCCTGTCAGAGCATGACGCCCAGGAACTCCGAAAAATGTTGTACCTGAGAGCCGAAGGTATCCAGCGCCAAGAGCGACTCCAATGCCTCAAACAGACTTGGAAATCTTCCATCTGGTCTGAGGAGGATGATGAGCAATAAGAAAAAGTGTTTTTCTTGTCTAGAGGTAAGCTTTAGTTGTTTTAGAGATGCCTAGAGGCATACTACATTTTTATCTTAGTATTGGCCATACCAAAAAGGTGCACAAAGCATTTTGACCTATGAAACCAGGCACTAAACTTTGGATGTTGTGTAGACCCCTGACACCGCAACTGATTTGACATAAACACCATTTCTTGGACTGAGTGAGGGGCTGACATTGATCCAGAGCCTGTACATTTTGTAATCTATTTTCTCATAAATGCTTAGGTATCCTAGTGGTTTGCACCCTAGGGGGCTAGGGTACCTCTTTTTGAGAGGTCGTGGGTTCAATACCCAGTCAGCCTAGCTAAGTAGGAAGATCCCATGTGACATGGCACTGACCTCAACGCCACAAGCCATGCCACCTGAGCACCTATGGGACCCAAAACCAAGAGTGCACATCACTAGATGGAATTATTGAAGAGAGAGTGCCCATGTGGGCAGTTTGCCCATGATTGTAGGATATTTTCTAACTATCTTTTCCCAAATCTGTAGTTTTTCTGAGTTCCATTGTGTAGATACATTGTCTATCTTTGCACCATTGAGTGCAGCCCTTCATGTTGTGGATTGGATCCTGAGTCTTCTCTTCCTGCACTGTGCGTACTTGGGAGTTTTGGTCTATCTTTTCATTTCACCAAAACATTGGAATTTGAAAAACCTTAGCTACAGCAAGAAGCAGCAGGAGCAAGCAGAGGCACAAATAACACAATATCATCAAGAGCAACAACAATGAAAGCCTGTTGTAACTTTTTGGAAGCAGAAGATTTCAGTCTTTGCGTACCTGCAACCCCGTGCAGTACAACCAGTACGTCGAGACTGACAACACTTCTGGAGGGCGGAAGAATACCATATTGACACCAAGGACACTGCTCAGAAGACAGCGCCCTCAACGGCAGCACCAAAGCCGGCACCGAAGCCCAGACGTGGTGTACCTGACCCTGAGGAGCCTGCACCTTCATTGCGCTTAACTGGGCTTGAGGACGATTCGCTTGAGGGCTTAGGAGGGGCCTTCAGTGGACTACCCGTTGGAGCACGTGAAGGCAAGGAGAAAGACAAGGGAGCAGTGGATATGGGAGCCGGAGAGGAAGACCTTGGTGATGAACACGATCCGTCCTATCAGGTACCCTTCGATGACAAACCTTTTGAGAGCGCGCCAAGCGCCTCTGATCAGCCTGCAGCACACTCTCCAACAACCACTACACTCCTAGCCACACATCCAGCCACATCCTCACCCACAACCACTCCACCTATGGCTGAGGGTCTAGGCTTTACTGGTATGCCTTACCCCACCTATGGTGTGAACCTAGTCGCGAGTGCGCAACCTATGGCGACTGCAGTCAGCGACCTAGTGGCATCCAGCTCCACCCACAACGTATCCATGAGCTTATGCCACTGCGATACGCTGAGGGCTATCACAGGCCCCTTGCTGGTGTGGCCCCAACCTATGATGATGATAGTTGCGCACCACTTGTCCATGGGCTGCTTCTCCATATCTAACTTACATAAGGTGTTCTAGTTGTAACTGTTGCGTGGGAGGTTAAGTCTTTGTTTACCATACTATATTTGCCTAATCGTGTCTGTGTTTAGTTGGTTGTGACAATTGGTGTGAGGCGTATGTATGTGTCCGGTGTGAGTGTGTGTTATGTGTGTGGTTTGAAGTCATTAGGTCCATGAGTTATAGTGAGTGTGAACAAGACACCAGACTGTGGAATTGGGCTGAAACTGAGGTGGGTTGCTGAGTACAAAACTGGAGGGCATCGAAAAACAACGCCCTGAGCTGGCAGAGTAATGATACGAAATGACCCAGGAAAATTGCCTTTGAAAACCGTTGCTGGTTTTGCTAAACCCTTGCGTTTCACCCGTAGGGGAAAACAACCGGGCAGCACAGCTGGGTAGGCAATGCATCGAGACCATTCATCAAAAGGTGTCATGTGAATGTGAAAACAGCGAGACGTTCCTCCGAACACTGGTATTGGCAGCCACGGAAATATCTAAGTGTTGGCGATAACAGAAAAGGTGGTGCAAAGTCCTAGGAGACTGCAGTGAGGGAGTTCTTGCAGCTCTGCTGCATGTGAAATTGGAAAAAGGTGGCAAAATGATGCTTGGGACGACCCAGGCAAACGATAATTAGGGGGGGTGGCGCTTAGCATGTTTCAGTGTCAAAGGTTGGATCCTGGAAGGCTTCTCAACTCATCAGGGTGTAGAGAAGTCCGCAAGTCAAAAGCACTGTGTCCACGGTGGCTCATAAATCGTCCATTTGCTCGGAGTTGCTTCTTGCGGGGATGTTTCGAAGTAGGGGAAGCTCACGGTGATTGACTGACAGTCGTAGCAGACCTCGGTGGCACCAAGTAGGCCGGCTCCGAGGTCCACTAGGACGCTCTTTGAGGCGAAGGGTTGTTGGTTGGTTGGTGGCGAAGGGGACACAAAAATCGGAATAAGGTAATTGAAGGCGGCTGCGTCCCGTACAACTCCGTGGTGCCGCAAGAAAACCTGAAGGGAGCTTTTGGTGTGGTAAAACGGCTCCAGGTGATTGTCCGAATATTTGACACAGTCAGCACCTTTTTGTCCTTTCGAGACTTGTTTTGTGAGCCACGCGTATACACGGTTCTTGTAAGACATTGGAGTACTTAAGCCCATGCGCTTTCTGCGTTCTGAGTGACACTCCGTTTCCAATTGCCTGCGTTGCAGTGGTTCACTTGAGAGTTCTGCGATCAATTGGTCTTCACGGCGTGCGGACTGCCGAATCTGCTTGCAGCATGCTGATTCCATGCGTTGCGTGAGCTGCAAGTACGCCGCAAAGGCAGGGGGGAGTGCACTCATGGAAATTGCGTGCCGTGCCTCGGTTTCCTTCATGTGAGCGTGGTGCAACTCAATTTCTATCCGGCCAATGAGTTCGTCGTGATAACCGAAGACCGTGCGGTTGCCATTAAGAGCAGGAATTCATCTTCAACGTCTTTTGGGAGCTGAAACGATGTAGCGGCAAACGTCATGTCGGTTGTAATCGTAGTTCCTTCAGCAAGAGCGTCAACCTCATGCAACTGATTTCCACCGTGGCCGGCGCAGTCATTATAGTCCATGAGCACCCTGAAGTAGGCCAATGCAGACTCTACTTGTGATTCAACGTATTGCGGCCATTTGTGACAGCTTGAGTTGACGTTCGGAGAGCTTGCTGAGGTGGGAAAAACCTGAAAGGCGTCCACACGATGTGAAGGATGAGGCATCTCTGCGGCGGCAGTAGGCATATCGTAGAAGTAATCAGCGTCGTAAGGTGCCCATGACCCGTCTTCATTGTGCGAAGGCCGCGGCTGCGTCGACAAATCGGCATTGTGTGGTCGCTCTGCAGGCGCGGAATGGCTGGTCGCTGAACTCACTTGCCTGTGCCCCTGCTACAGCGGGTGGGTGGAGCCACTGTGCTGACGGGAGAACGTGTGTCTGGGATATTCATATTGCGGGGTAGACAAGCCGGTGTACCCTGGTTTATCTGGCGGTGTCCAATGGTCTCTCACTGAAGTCACATGTCTGTGCTCCTGTTGCAGCGGTTGGCAGTGGCATGGTGCTGAGGAGAAAAAGCGTGTCTGGGATATTCAAACTGCCGGGCAAAGTAAGGGCTGCCTGTTGCCTTTGCGACGATCTGCGATCTGCAGAATGATTGGTGTGTGACGATGGAGTTCAAGAGCGCAGTCAGGGAAGATACCGGTACGTAAAGTGAACAACACTGTACGGGCAACGACATTTCGTCAGCGGTGGCAAGAATGGGTGATGCAGGCTGGAAAGAGGTGATGCGCTACTGGCCAATTTGACGATTGCTGCAGATGGCAGCGTATTGAATTGCGAAGGGGGCACTGCGAGGAAGGGAGATTGGATTGGCCCGACATCGCTCGGGCGCGTTGTATCAGGGCCCGCGGGGCATCCGCTTTTGGTTTAATTGACATACTTGTGGGTGTGCGTGCGACAACAATGAGTCGCGCGATCGCGGCAGAAGAAAATCAAAAAACCAAGAAAACGACGCACCGCCAGAAAAAATAAAGCGAAAAATTGTCTTTTCTGACCTCAGAAACCCCGCCAAAAAATTTTACGCCGCTGTTTGGCGAGGTCGAAAAATTTAGGACACTCACAGCAAAAGACGAACAATAGAGTCGCGAGGGCGAAGAAGCTGAGCGTTGCTTGCCCCGAACCACCTAGTAAAGTGCGTGCCCTAGGCGCTAGGGACTTGTGCGCGCTCCAACAACAAGGAAGATGAATAGAGGCGAACACCAAAGGCAAGCGAGCCGCGGAGACGAAGAAAATGAACATGGCGTGCTCCAAACCACCTAGCAACGTGCGTGCCATAGGAGCCAGGCGGCTTGTGCGCGTCAACAACGCACAAAGTACACACAAGGGGGAAGGAAGGACAAATAAATAGCATGAGACATGGGTGCAAGGACACCACACGCAAACACAAGGGAGACATGCAAGCAAAAAGCAAACACGCCAACACATGGGAGACAAAAAAAATACAATGTGTCCGCAAACCGATGAGCTAGAAACAAATACCGCCATGCATGCACTAAGACACGCTTACTCTTGGGCGTCGCAAAAAAACAAAGAGTCCAACACAAATGGCAAAAGTAACATGACGGGAATGCATTAAACAAAAACGCTTACTCGTGGGCGTCGCGAAAAACAAAGAGTCCGAACGCCGGCGAGTAAGTAGCGTGTGCTGCCAAGCAAGCAATAAGACACACTTACTCTTGGGCGTCGCAAAAAACAAAGAGTCCATGACATGAAGAATAAGTAGCATAGCATGCCATGAATGCATAAAGCAAGCACGCATAAGCTAGGACGACGCCAAACAAGCAAAGAGGCCAAGACGGGAAGAAAAAGAAAGACACAATAGAAAACCGGACACCGTAGGCAGGAATGCAAGTGGCGAGTTCGCCGCGGCGTTCCCCACGGTGTCTACACGTGGTGACACACATAAATGGCGTGCGGCAAGCGTGCAAAACGAAAGACTGAATGGATGAAGAGAATGGTGGCAAATTGCATGCGTAGGAGTAGGAGCTTGTGTGCGTGCCCCAAACAAACAAAAGAGGAGAGGACAAGAGGTAGGCAAAGGCAACACAAAGTGCATGCGACAAGGGACGGGACGAAAGGAGGAACAATGCACGAGAACCAAAAGCAGGCAGGAAAGGGAGAAGAAGAATGAACGTGTATGCCCCCCCCAAAACATAGCAACATGCGCGCGTAGACACTAGGAGCTTGAGTGCGTGCTCCAGCAAAGCCACCACAAAGGGAGAGAAACGGAGCAGAGGGAGAGAGGAACGGGGGCGGAGAGGGTGGGGAAGGGGCGGGGAAAGCGAAGCGGAGCGGGGAGAGCGGGGGAGGAGCAACGACGATGGGCGCGCGAAAAAAAAAAAAAAAAACAAAACACCAAAGCACCGCGCACGCAAACACCGAAGTCAGCAAGGAGAGAAAGAAACATGACGCCCCGGATTGGAGCATCCGGGGCGAGGGGGAGCACGGCCCGAGCCCCCGGACTGGATCGTCCGGGGTGAACCCGGTGCCACGGACTGGAGCGTCCGAGGCAACGGGGTGAATACGACAAAAAGACGCCCCGGATTGGAGCTACCGGGGCGGAATGAAGCACGGCGCTAGCCCCCAGACTGGATCGTCCGGGGTTGAACCCGGCGCCACGGACTGGAGCGTCCGAGGCAGCGGAGGGAATATGACAAAAAGACCCCCCGGAATGGAGCAACCGGGGAGGAATGAAGCACAGCGCAAGCCCCCAGACTGGATCGTCCGGGGGTGAACCCGGTGCCACGGACTGGAGCGTCCGAGGCAACGGAGAGAATATGATAAAAAGACCCCCCGGATTGGAGCAACCGGGGCGGAATGAAGCACGGCGCTAGCCCCCGGACTGGTTCGTCCAGGGGTGAACTCGGTGCCACGGACTGGAGCGTCCGAGGCAACGTTGAGAATATGACAAAAAGACCCCCCGGATTGGAGCAACCTGGGAGGAATGAAGCAAGGCGCAAGCCCCCGGACTGGATCGTCCGGGGGTGAACCCGGTGCCACGGACTGGAGCGTCCGAGGCAGCGGAGAGAATACGACAAAAAGACGCCCCTGATTGGAGCATCCGGGGCGGAAGGAAGCACGGCGCTAGCCCCCGGACTGGATCGCCCGGGGGTGAACCCGGTGCCACGGCCTGGAGCGTCCGGGGCAACGGAGGGAATACGGAAAAAACAGACGGCCCGGACTGGAGCGTCCCAGGCAATGGAGAGAATACGATAAAAAGACGGCCCGGATTGGAGCATCCGGGGCGGAAAGAAGCACGGCACTAGCACCCGGACTAGAGAGTCTGGGGGTGAACCCGGTGCCCCGGACTGGAGCATCCGGGGCAACGGAGAGAATACGATAAAAAGACAATACAGGATAGGAGCATCCGGGGCGGAATGAAGCTCGGCACTAGCCCCCGGACTGGATCGTCCGGGGGTGAACCCGGTGCCACAGACAGGAGCATCCGAGGCAGCGGAGAGAATACGTTAAAAAAACGGCCCGGATAGGAGCAGCCGGGGCGGCATGAAGCACGGCAATAGCCCCCGGACTGGATCGTCCGGGGGTGAACCCGGTGCCACGGACTGGAGCGTCCGGGGCAACGGAGAGAATACGATTAAAAGACGCCCCGGATTGGAGCATCCGGGGCGGCATGAAGCACGGCAATAGCCCCCGGACTGGATCGTCCGGGGGTGAACCCGGTGCCACAGACTGGAGCGTCTGAGGCAAAGGAGAGAAAACGATTAAAAGGCGCCCCGGAATGGAGCATCCGGGGCGGAATGAAGCACGGCCCGAGCCCCCGGACTGGAGCGTCCGGGGCAACAGAGGGAATACGGCAAAAAGTCCGGGGGTGCGCCCGGTGCCGCGGACTGGAACATCCGGGGACGCAGTGCACCCGGACTGGAACGACCGGGGACTAAGCGGCCCGGGAATGGAAGGTCCGGGGCAGCAAACAAGGAGAAGGAGACGGCGGCGGAGCAACACGGAGAGGAGAACAAGAACAAGAGCAAGGAACAGAAGGGGGAGGACAAGAAGGAGAGAAGACGCGAAGCGGGAGGAGAAAGAGCAAGAGGTGGGAAGCGAGGGGAGAAGGAGAAGAAGGGGAGGCAGATGGGCACATGGAGCCCGGACCGGAACGGACCAGAGCGGAGGGGACACAATGGCGGAAAGGAGAGGCAAGAGCAAGGTGAGGTGGGGAGGGAGGACAAGGAGGACAAGAGCCAGGGGAAAGAGGAGAAGGAGAGGCCGAAAGAACGGACTAACACTGACGGAGACTCGAATGCAATCGCCAGGGGCGCCACGAGGACGAGAAGGCGGCGGCAGGAAAAAGCAGAAGGGCAGTCACGGTGAGCTTGCACAAGAACAAGCGAGGATGAGGGAGGGGGAAAGGAAGCATGCGTGGAGCACTCAGCGAGCACGCGCACCGCTGAACAGGAGGCAGGAGGCCCAGGACACCGCACATACAGCACCGCACACAAAGCGTGCACACCGGTGAACGGGAGCCAAGGGGCCCAGGACACCGTACACACGACACAGTGCACCGAGGCAGGCACACCGGTGAACAGGACTCAAGCGGCCCAGGACACCGCGCACGCAACACCACACACAGAGCGTGCACGCCGGTGAGCAGGAGCCAGGAGGCCCACTGAACCGTGCGCGCAACACCACACACAGGGCGTGCACAGCGGTGGACAGGAGCCAGGAGGCCCAGGACGCCGTACACGCAACACCACACACGGAGCGAGCACACCGGTGAACAGGAGCCAGGGGGCCCAGGGCACCGTACACGCAACACCACACACAGAGCGTGCACACCGGCCGCCCTGAACACCGCCCAGGAGGAGCAGGGCCGGGACAACAGGGAAACCACACACCCAAGCTGGAAAAACCAGGACGGAAGCATGAGGCAGGAACGCCAGGAGAAGGTATGGAGTGTGCGGGGCGGCAACACGTCGAGGAGACGGCGACGGCGGGAGGAAAAGATGACCGCAGGGGCCGGGAAGGGGCTACGGCAGGGGGAATGGATGGAGGGAGGGGGGGAAGGGGAGGGGCAGCGCCAAGACGCAGAGGGGGAGACCCAGGGGACAGAACAAAGAGGGGGCGAAAGGAGCGAAGGCGAAGCAGGGGGGTAGGATTCAGCCGGGGAGTACCAGCGGCTAGACGCCCAGTAAACTAACGGCGCTCGAAGGGCACACATGACGACAAGCATCGTGCTTGGGTTGGGGCGGTAGAGCGTGCTTGAGGTCCTGGAGGGGCCATTGAAGAACACAAACACCCCCGGACACCGGGGATGCCTTTTTGCCTGAAGCGAGGAGACACACAATGTACACGACCGAAGCGGAGGCCAGCGAAAGGAGCAGGGAGTCAATGGAGCTTGCGAGGAGTGAGACGCGAAAGAGAAGAGCGGCATGCACATGGTCCGGGAGTGAAAGAACGTTCGAAGGGGAACAAGACCGCATCCATGCGGGAGTGGTGACACAGGGTAAGGAGGGTGACGGAGTGGACGCCGCGGCACTGGGGAAGGGGGCGGGAAGGGAGCGACCTGTGCTAGGCGCACGAAACGGTCCCGGGATGGATGAGGATCCAGTGGGCCCGCGCCACAGGGTTGCTGGCGGCCCGGTGGGGTATAAACACGGGATGAGGGATGGGATGGGGCCGCAAGACAGCCCAGGGGATTAGGCCGGGAGCGGGAGGGGAGCGACCCGTGCTAAGCGCACGAAGCGGTCCCTGGAAGGAAGAGGCCCCAGTGGGCCAGCGCCACAGGGTAGCAGGCGACCCGGTGGGGTATAAACACGGGATGAAGGGACAAGGGGACGGGGCGGGGAAGGGCGTGTGGCTAGGGCCGCACAACGGCCCGACGGGGTAGGGAGACCATGGGACGCTGGGAACGGGCCGGTGCCGGTACGAGGCAAAGGGGAATGGGACTCGGGAAGGGCCAGGAGGCCGAAAGCGCCAAGTAACAGCCCCATGGGATTGGGAGACCAGTCGCCATGGAGTGGTGAACCATGGGCCAACCATGCGGAGCCTGGCCACGGGAAGTCGGGAAAATGCCCTGAACTCCGGGACGGCCGTGAGGTGTCTGCAGGGGTGAGGGTTGACCTTGAGATCCCCGGGTCAATGGCCTGAGTACACGTAGGTTCACGCGTGAGCGGGACCAGGGGGAACGTGGAAAGGGTCGCCCCCTGGCCTCCACCCGTGGATGGACGACAACCAAGTGCATCCGGGAGCCGAGTGGGTACTCCAGCCCGTGAGGGATGGGGAGTGGTGGAATGTGGTTGACAGAGAGAAATGCTCCGCTGTCAGCGAGGGCTATCCACAGGAAACCCGCCTGCAGGCGCCCAATAGGCTGTGCTAGGGGGGGAAGGCCGGGGGATCCTTCGAAGGGTGACCGGAAGGAGCTGAAACCGTGAGGGCAGCGACTGAAATGAGCCTACCACTGGTCATGCCCCAAGGGAACCTTGTTGAAGTTCTGGGCCGTGAGGTGAGACGGAGGTCGCCAGGGGAACTGATGGTGGAGAGCACTCCTTCCCGCCAGAGGCGGCCACCATGTAAAAAAAGCAAGGAGATGACAGATGAGGCTGCGGACGCGGCCGCCCTTACTTACTTACTTACTCCATGAGCACCGAGAAGTAGCCCAATGAAGACTCAACTTGTGATTCAACGTATTGCGGCCATTTGTGACAGCTTGAGTTGACGTTCGGAGAGCTTGGTGAGGTGGGAAAAACCTGAAAGGCGTCCACACGATGTGAAGGATGAGGCATCTCTGCGGCGGCAGTAGGCATATCGTAGAAGTAATCAGCGTCGTAAGGTGCCCATGACCCGTCTTCATTGTGCGAAGGCCGCGGCTGCGTTGACAAATCGGCGTTGTGTGGTCGCTCTGGAGGCACTGAATGGCTGGTCGCTGAACTCACTTGCCGGTGCCCCTGCTGCAGCGGGTGGGTGGAGCCACTGTGCTGACGGGAGAACGTGTGTCTGGGATATTCATATTGCAGGGTAGACAAGCCGGTGTACCCTGGTTGATCTGGCGGTGTCCAATGGTCGCTCACTGAAGTCACATGTCTGTGCTCCTGCTGCAGCGGGTTGGCAGAGGCATGGTGCTGAGGAGAAAAAGCGTGTCTGGGATATTCAAAATGCCGGGCAAAGTAAGGGCTGCCTGTTGCCTTTGCGACGATCTGAGATCTGCAGAATGATTGGTGTGTGACGATGGAGTTCAAGAGCGCAGTCAGGGAAGATACCGGTACGTAAAGTGAACAACACTGTACGGGCAACGACATTTCGTCAGCGGTGGCAAGAATGGGTGATGGAGGCTGGAAAGAGGTTATGCGCTTCTGGCCAATTTGACGATTGCTGCAGATGGCAGCGTCTTGATTTGCGAAGGGGGCACCGCGAGGAAGGGAGATTGGATTGGCCCCAGATCGCTCGGGCGCGTTGTATCAGGGCCCGCGGGGCATCCGCTTTTGGTTTAATTGACATACTTGTGGGTGTGCGCGCGACAACAATGTGTGGGCCCAACCAATATTCTTGGCTATGCACCACCTTAGCCTGGCTATGGCATGCCATCGCCTCGTTTCGCCTCTCTGAGTTGCCTTCAGGGCCCTGAGACCGGTGGAGGACGGAGCAGGGGATCAAGAGAATCCTCTAACAGGTCCCTGATGCACTCGGAGATTAAGGAGGCTCTCTGTAGCACTACTGGGGCGCTAGTTGCTGACATGACGCAAGAAATCTGGAACAAGCTGCAGCCCGTGATACTGCCTCAGGGGTCACCTATGACCATCAGAGCTTCTCCTTACCGAGTGGAGGCCCACAGATTGGTGGCGGTACTGACTCACACCCTGGGCGGCGTGAGAATTCGACCTATGCCGACTCCTGCAGCCGTACCAAGGAGTCCCTTCATGCCAAAAACTGCCCGGCCGCCCTATAGCCATGTGCAGAACTCCACCCGAGCCGAGCTGGTTCAGTTGGGACTGACAGCCCTAAGGGTTATGGTTGATGTGGAGGTAGGTAGGTAGGTCATCTCGGGACTGGGGTTGCCCCCAGGGGGGTCTTACCAAGGGGCTTTTGCTCACCAACCCCACAAAGCGGCTCCCCCACATGGGGGAAGGGCGCGGTCGCCGCGAGCAGTACCCTACTGCGGGTCCTGCCCAGAGAGGTAACCCATGTTCGACCGCAGTCTCACATTCCTCTCCTTCGGGCGGATGATACGTGTGGGAGGGTCCCATCGCACATCCTCATCAACCTCCGGATTCTGGGGCCCAGGGGCCCTGAGCCAGGCCAAAGGCCCTGTCCTGCAGGCGCCCCCACCTGGGTTGGTTTTCAGTAGGCGTGAGACGAGTTGAAGAAGCACGTACTACGGGACTCGCATGTCGTGACACGTACTCACGCCTCCTGACTCGGTCGAGCTTGCGCTCTCCCGGGGGGCCGGAGGTTTGAAGTACTTCGTTGCCGTAGGTTCGTTGGTTGTATAATGGTAGAGTTGCGGTGTTCTGTTGTGTCTTTCGGTATGGTCGATGGGGGGCGTGGCGCACCATTGTGTCGCCAACCCGTGGGACGCCGTTCCCATTTCGACCCTTGCATGCCCGGCCGGTTCGGTGTTGGCCGGCTTGCGTGTGGTCTGTTTATTGCCCCGTCGTTGTTGCTGCAGCGGTTTGGCTGGTGCATGGTCGTGTTAGCCGCATTGTGGTCAGCTTGCTCGTCGTTGGGTTTTTTCTGCTGCTGTCTTGTAGACGACGTGTGCGCAGCTGGGTCCTTCGTGCGAAGGCCCGCGTGCGCGCAGCCCGTTATGATGAGTCGTTGTGTAAAAACGGACGAAAGGATGTTAGAAATCGTCATTTTTAGGTCAAAACGTAAAGTCGCAGACAAGCGCAACAGGAGCGGACTCGCAAAAAGAGTTCGGCAAGCGTAAACGGCTCCAGAAAAAGAAGTTATGAGCCGTGGTTTTTAAAGCTTTCAAAAGAAATTTTTGCACAGTTGCATCAAAACTTTTATAAACTTTAGGACAAACTATTGTACAGAAACCAACACAACAGAGCAGGTGGAGAACCCACCTCTCCGGTATGTTAGTGTCATGTCACAGGCATGCATTGCGTTTGTGTTGGTAGTTTCGCCAAAACGCTAGGGTTGTCACCATTGCGTTCGTTGGGGGTTTGGGCGTTCACTTCCCTTGCTCTGCACAGGTCAAAACGAAAATGAAAGGTATGTGATACGAATGGAGCACGCAGCCGCACGTAGGGTTAGTGTATGCGCCGTGCTCGCGATGCATGCACCTAATCTAGCCATTCACACGTTGTGGCACTTTCCCTGTGTCTGAATTCACTCTTCTCTTCTCTTCACAGGTCCAAAAGAAAAGTGCTTGCTCGTGTTCGTGTTGCCGCAGCGCTACCATAGGGTCGCTCAGAACGCGTAGGCTTGTTTGGCGCTGTGCTGTTGTTCACCATTCCTGTCCTTCTTCTGCAGAAAACAAGGTAAGAAGGGCATGCATGACACAAGATGCATTAATCGATTAGGGTTGTTTATAACTCGCCGTAGGGTTGTTTAAACGCTTAGGGTTGCTTTGCATTTGTGTTCCCTTCGGCATTCACATGGTGCGTGGTGAGTAAGGTAGGTAAGCCCAGGAGGAGCTCACCTTCTGGTTGAGTCACGCGATGATTGGTTGTTGTGGGTTAAAAAGAGTATTGTCAATCGTCTCCCTTTCCTTGCATACACACGATGCATTAAAGGGATGTGGGCCTCGCGCAGTGCACACGGTATAACTCTTGTTGAGGCTACCCAGGGCTCCGCCCTAGGTTCTAGAAGAGAACGGGCGGAGTCTCTAAGCTTGCTTGCTTGCGGCCGGGTTAGAGGACAGCGTATTATTGGTCAGCCTGAGAAGCGTATAATACGTGGAGGGTGGCTAGGTTCCCCAGCCGCTAACCAGGTCTCACCTGCCTCTGTTTACAGGTGGGCAAGGTCAGGGTGACTGGTGCAGCAGCAGTTGCCTTCGGCGACTTTTGGATTTTTCTGCCCAAAGGGGCGCTGATCACACAATCAACAAACTGTACCTCAGCCAGGAGTGGCTAGGACAGTCTGACCTCTTCATCATAGTCCGACCTCTTCATCATACACGCTGTGCACGCAAACAGAGCACTCCTTCCCTCCAAGCCCTGACAGGGAAAGGTGTGGTGACGTCCCTGTTAGGCCAGAGTCCCTGAGTAGCGCTGTGTTCTGTTGCCATTTCACAAGGGGGTCAGTAGAGCTCGTGACTTCTGTGCCATGACCACCCAGTAGTGTGTGTATGGGTTAGGGTCAGCAAGCCTGGTAGGGACTGAGTGCGATTGTACTCACGCCGCATTTGAAGGCTGGCGCTGGCATTAGTGAGTGTAGTGTAGTGGTGTATCCTGTCCCGCGTCCTTTTCCTCGCGGGCAGGGGAGTGTGTTAGTTTTTGGCCCTGAGAAAAACGGGCGTTTTGTATGCCCTTAGCACAATTGGCCACCCCTCCCCTCTAGTAGGTAGGGCTATTGCCGTCTTCCTCAAAGGATAGGCGCCGGCACAGAAATTGGGCGCCATAGGAGTGGTAATAGTACCTGATTAGGACCTTTGGTCTGACTTCAGCGAAGCCCGGTCTCCGGGAGCCACGCCGGGGAGTGGAGTGAGACACATACAGACATACGTAGCACACTTAGGGGTATGGTAACCCGGTAAGGAAGGGTAGCACCCCATGGGTCTGAGCCAGTTAGGGGTCCTAACTGTGGGCACGCTTGCCTCCAAGAAGGGTGGACACCCCTTGCTTCACAGCACCTTTCTTGTCATTCCCCCCTGGAGTAGAAAGCCACCGCTCTTCGTTGGCTCCCCAAGGTCATTACATCAGGGCATTTCCCATGCAACACATGGTCAACATGGCAAACACTCGCTGGGTGGCTGCAAGCCTGATAAGCGGCCATCTGGCTCACGCTGGTAACCATATGCATCGGACTGCAGGCTACAGCCAGGGCAGGAGCAGTACTCCGCAAGCAGCGGATGTGTAGGTGTTTGGAGTGCCGAACCCGATTGAGGGTGGGAGTTAGTACAATCACCGTAACTGGACCTCTACAGGAGTTCTGCACCTGTCGTGGCACACACTGAGTAGGCCTAGCTATTCAGCACAGGAATGCTCACCGCCCCTGGGAATCTCTTCGAGTTCGTCTGCCTCCTCAGGGTTGGCAGCGTTCTCTAGGTCGATGCGCTCGACCTCTCTATCAGACAGACGCCACTCGTCCCAGGACACCTTCTCAGGCGAGTGGTAATATCTCAGCTGCTTAGGTACACACAACAACTATCCACTTAGGCGGGGGCTGCACCTCACATTGATCCTGGATCGATCTATTTTTATGATACGATAAGGCCCAAAGTAGGGGTCCTGCAGACAGTTGCGGGGCCAAGTGGGCAATCGCGAATGGTGTACCAGCACAAGGTCCCCTACCTTGAAGGTTGCAGGACGTCTCGTGCAGTTTTGCCGAGTCAACTCACGTTCTTGAACGTGTTTCAGGTTAGCTCTAGGCAGGTTAGCCAGGTCCTGCCTATGCTCCAGCCAACTCCCTACGGGGCTCTTGTAGTCCTCAGCAAAAGGGGTTTTGAAGACACATGGACGTTCAGGGCGTCCAATATTTGCTTGTACCATCCAGTATCGCTCAGGATAGGTACATCCTCGTCGGAGTGCACCTCGTTAGGTGCCCCATAGTGGTAACCATTGTTTGACAAAAATTTTCACAGGCTGTTCCCCTGTGATTTTTTTGTTGCAGCGGAACGCATGGGTGAAACGGGTTAGGCCACAGGTGACAACCAAACAGCTGTCATCACCACCAAAGTTAGGCAGACCGTGGATGAAATCCACGTACAACAGAGATTTAGCACAGTAGGGGATAGGCAGACTGGAGACCACTCCCCGGTCACGTGAGTTGCTCTGTTTGCTGGCGTGACAGCCACAGGAGTCCACTATGGACTGCATAGGAGCACGTAGCTCAGCACAGGTTAGTGGGGAGTAGCAACGCTCCCTGAAAAAGTCAACACATCTGTTGCACCCTGTGTGCCCAGAGCTGAGATGGGCCCACTGTAGGCAACCATCAAGTCCTGCCTCAGGCATGACTATACGATCCTCATAGTACAGATATTGCTTATCTTTACACCAACGGTCGCAGTGTATCAGGCGTGCCTCTAGGCCATCACTGAGGGAGTTGAGTACACATTTGTACTGAGCATGGTAGTCTCTCAGACTGCAGCCCTCCAGTACACCTGCAGTGTGCATGGATAAATCCAGCCGGACGTCTATGCATTGAAACGCCTCTTTGGCCAACGCCTCCGAGCTCTGAGGTAGGTAGGTAGGTGCACTCGGTCGTGGAGAGGCGCCCCATGGTTCCCCCTGGCGTCGCCCCTGTGACGAACAGGAAGAGGCTCCGCGCGTGAAGAGGGGCGGCGGCTTACATCCCGCTAGACCTGACTGTTGGCCCCCAACAAAGCGGCCCCGGGCAACACCGGGAGGGCTGATCGCCGCCAGCGTGACGTGCTTGTCTCGCCGGGAGGGTGTGCCCCCGTGCTTGCGCACGTCCCCTCCTTTCGGCGGAACCCTTGGGGTTCACCGGACTTCCTGGCGTATCCCGTTCCCAAGGCATGCATGCACGTTCTTGGTACTAGGATTCCGAGGTGCTTGGGTGTCGCAAGCTCCGCCTCGAGTCCCAAAGCAGCGCTGGCCTTAGGATGCAGCCTTACCCCCGGTCTCCGGATCTCGTTTGGCCGGGTCACCTGCATGGCACGGGCTGCCTCAGTGCCCGGGCTGTGGGCACTGGGTTTCCTACTGTTCGCTTGCGTTTGTGGTTGGGTCCGGGTTGCGGTTGGTCCTGGGTTCGAGCTCTGACCTAGGAGGGCGTCGAAGTTGTTACGAGATATATAGTCAGCCATCCCGTTCTTTATACCCTGGATATGGTGGACAGTCAGGCTGAACTGACTGAGGTAGGTCCACCATCGTTTTAGTTTCGCTTTTTCAGGAGGGGGACCCTTCTGAAAGGTTTTCACTGGTTCTTGGTCACAAAGCCAGACAATAGAGTTAGTACCAAGTAGAGGGGACTGGGAAGAAAGCACGAGCATCCCAGCCAGGAGTTCCTGGTCGTTCGTACTGTAGTTGGATCGTGCTTGACTCCACTTCTAGTTCAAGTGACCAAGAGGTACCAGACGCCATTCATTGGCAGAGTAGTCATGCTTCAGGGTTCCATCGCGGTTCAGATGTGAAGTTTGAAACTGGCAGTGAGACAACTCAGCGGGGTCAAGCTCCTGCCACTGGTATAGGGTACCCCCCCCCCCCCTACATCACAGGCATCTGTGACGAGTATTATCTCGCCCTTAGGGTGGGGTTCCCCCAGGCAGTTGGGAGAGGAAATTTTCTTGTTCAACTCCTGGAAACAGGCCTCTTCCTGGTCGGTCCATCGCCAAGGATTGGTCTTTTTTACAAGGTCAGTCAGGGGGGCTGATGAATACGTGAAATTGTGGATATGGCGCCGGTAAAACGTGCAGGCCCCAATGAAACTCCACACGTCCTGCAGACCCTTTATAGGGTCATCACGTATCTGCACGTCTTGCAGGGGTTGCATCTTAGATGCGGCTGGTTTCCAGCAGCCATACCCAACATCAAAACCTAGATATTCCATCTCCTCACGCATGAACTCACATTTCTCGAGTTTGATGCGGAGATGGTTTTCCTGACAGAAAGTGAAAAACTCTTGTAGGAGGAGGATATGATCCTCCTGGGTATTAGTTCCCAGGCGCACGTCATGAATGTGTGCCTCCATCTCAGCCCCGTGGGAAACCAGTTCCTGAACAACGACGAATAAACTTTCCGAATAGCTGAAAATAAAGCTAATTAGCATAAAACACGCCTACGCCAAAAATCGCGCTGCGAAATGCGTAAAATCGCGACGAAAATGTTTTCCACGTTAAATAGGTGAATAGTTAACGCCGTCAGAACCGTAACGCTCATAGGAGCATGACGCCGTCCCCCTCGTCGTCTAACTAGCCATAGGCGCAAAACAAAACGCGCCGCGAGCAGTGCGTAAAACTCGAAAATTTTTCGTAACTCGCCACGGCCCCTCACGTCGCCCCCTGCCGCCCTTTTCTTATTCCTCTCCATGTACCTCCCTCCCCACCCTCGTGTCGATCACTCCCCTTGCTTTGCAGCTCAGGCGGCGGCCATGGGGCACGCGGTTAACCCCTCGCAATGGACACCAACGACTTTCACCACGACAAGCACAAACGCAAGCCCTAGTAAATCCAGATACCCGTCAACGTCGAGGCCGCAGGGCTACAAGTAAGACAGTGAGCCCGAAATGGTCTTGCTGCCTGCCTGCATGTGTGCGTTCGGTAGCGTAAAATTTTTTTTTGATTTATTCTCAAAAACCGAAAAAAAGTTTTTAAAGGAAAAAGTAACACCCGCAGCAAAGGAAAACACACAGCACAGCCCAGCAGCACGGCACCACAAGGGCACGCAGCACCACAGAACACAGCACGGCACAGCAAGACACTATGACACACCAGAGCAGCACCACCACACCACAGAACGCCAGGGGAGACACCACAACACACAGCGGCACACCACAGCACGAGGCACCAACAACAGCGCTGACCAAACCGGCACCGAAAGACACGACGCGCAGCACAACACAGCACCGCACAAACAGGGAAAAGACACAAACAACCACGACCAGCAAAGGAAAACGGACAGCAGGGCGCCACAGCGCGGCACCACACGGCAACACAGAATCACGGAACACAGGACACAGCACAGGGGAGCGGGGCACCACAACAAACCACAGCACACAGCAGGGCAGCAAGCCACGCGGCCAGGCAGGAGCACCCGCGACAACACACGCCAGCCGAAAAGAACCGCAGGCAACCAGACCCAGCAACAAACAGCCGGCAACCACAGGCAACAGCACACAGCACCAGCCAGCGCAAAGGAAACAGCACGGCACCACCAGCAGAACACGACGCAGACAGCAGCACACCACACGACAGGCGGCAAACCAGAGCAACGCAGCACCGCACCCCAGGACAGCACACAACCACGGGCCACGACAGGGGACCAGGCAACGGCAACAGGGGGCAGCAGCACGGAGAAAGAACCAGGCCCAACACATGCACGCCACGCACCACCGGGCAAAACACAAAACACACCACAACACCGCAACACAACAGGCAACAACACACACAGAACGGGCACAACCAGGGAGCACCCAACGACACAGCGCAAGCGCACACCGGCCCCCGCCGGGGCACAACGCCCACAGCAACACACACCAGCACATCCCACAGCCCAGGACACACAAACCAGCCCAAGCACCGCACAACCGGCACAACAAGGCAGGAAAAAAAAAGGCAGGTGCGGAAGAAGGAAAAAAAAAGGAAACAAACAAACAACAGGAGCACCGCAGGCAAATGAAAGGGTGAAGGAGGGGAAAAAAAAAGGGGAAAAAAAAGCAAAGGGGGGAGCCAGGGGGGAGGACCACAGAGCGCCAAGGCCCAAGGCAACGCGGGCCGGACACCACGGAACACCAGAGACAAGGGGGCGCAAAAAAAAAGAAAACAAGGGGGGGGGGCAGGCTGGAGGAGCACGAGACGCCAAGGCCCAAGGCACCCCGGGCCGGAACACAGGGAAGGCCGGAGACAACGGGGGCTGAACAAAGAGAAGAAAAAATACCACCCAACAGCAACCACAAACAGGGCAACCCCAGCCGGGAGGGGTCCAAACAAACAAAGAGCGCAGCAAGACCGGCCATAGGAAAAGGTGAGGCGCACCAAAACGCGCCCGGGAGGCCGGCTGGCCCGATCCGGTGAAGAGGGGCGCGCACATGCACACACGCACGGGACCCCGGCGTGGCGTCCTCCGACCCGAAAGGGGCGGTGTCGGCATCCACACCAAACAGCTCTGGTGCACCTGCCGAGTCCCCTGTCAGAAGACGGGCGGTACCGGAAACGGGACGCGTCAGCGATCGGGCCCACACACGCAAAACACCGCAGCGCACGCAGCCCAAGACAGAAGCCAGAGGGACCTGCCAGGGACAACTCCATTGCGGGGCCCCGGGCGGGTACGACGCAGAGCGAGCCCAGCGCCCCCGCCTTGGCGGGGGCCAGCGGCAGGCACAAAGAGCCTGGTTCTCGACCGGCCTCCACGTGCCCCGCGCAGCCGCCCAGTAGATCCGGGGGCGCAAGCCCCCGGGATGCAGAAAGGCACCACGGCGTCGGGAAAGCGGACCGGAGCACCGAGAGCGACCGGACTGGGGCCACGAGGCACGCCAGAGAGGCACGCCGCCGGCCACAACCAAAGCACAGGGACAGGTGCCAAGCAACAACGGCCACCGGGTGCCGCATACCTGGGCAGCGCGGCCAACACGCAACGAACCACGGCACAGGAACAGGTGCCAGGCAACACCCAACCCACACACCACAAACCCCAGCCAGGAGAGGCGGGGTACAAGCAGAGTGCGCACACAAGCAGACACAGACCCCGACACCCCAGCCAGGAGTGGCGGGGCCCAGCCGAAACCCGAGCCCAAGCACACACACCCACACCGCACACCCCAGCCAGGAGCGGCGGGGTAAAGGAGGAGTGCGCACGCAAATGCACACACACCCTGACACCCCAGCCAGGACTGGCGGGGCACACCCGTAATTCAAGCCCACGCACACACACCTGCACCGAACATCCCAGCCAGGAGTGACGGGGTACAAGCGGAGCGCGCACACACACGCACACGCACCAAAAAACCCCAGCCAGGAGTGGCGGGGCACAGCCGAAACCCGAGCCCAAGCGCACACACCCACACAGCACACCCCAGCCAGGAGTGGCGACGTACAAGCGGAGCGCGCACACGCACACCCCAAAACATCTTAGCCAGGAGTGGCAGACGGCAGCCGAAGCCGGAGCCCCAGCGCACCCACCCACATCGCGCACCCAAGCCTGGAGTGGTGGAGCACCAGCGGAGTGCGCACAGAAAACACGCACACACTCCAACACCCCAGCCAGGAGTGGCAGGGCGCAGCCAATACCGGAGCCCGAGCACACACACCCACGCCGCACACCCCAGGAAAGCGTGGCGGGGTAGAAGCGGAGCACGCACACAGGCACACACACACTCCAACACCCCAGGCAGGAGTGGCGGGGCGCAGCCCAAACCCGAGCCGACGCACACACACCCACACCGCACACCCCAGCCAGGAGTGGCTGGGTTCAAGCGGAGCGCGCACGCAAGCAGACACACCCCAACACCCCAGCCAGCAGTGGCGGGGCGCAGCCGACACCCGTGCGCAAGCACACACACGAATGCCGCACACCCCAGCCAGGAGTGGCGGAGATGAGCGGAGCGCGCACACGAACGCACACACACCCGGACAGCCCTGGCGTGAGGGGCAGGGCGCAGCCGAAACCCGAGCCCAAGCACACACACCCACACAGCACACCCCAGCCAGGAGTGGCGGGGTACAAGCGGAGCGCGCACACGCACACCCCAACAGCCCGGCCAGGAGTGGTGGGGCGCAGACGAGGCCTGGGGCCAAGCGCACCCACCAACACCTCGCAGCCCAGCAACGATTGGCGGGGTACCAGCGGAGCGCGCACACAAACACACACACACCCCTACACCCCACGCAGGAGTGGCGGGGCGCAGCCGAGATCTGAGTTCAAGCACACACACCCACGCTGCACACCCCACTTAGGAGTCGTTGAGTACAAGCGGGAGAGCATACAAACACGCACACCCCAACACCCCAGCCAGCAGAGGCGGGGCACAGCCGTAACCTGAGCCCAAGCACACACACCCACGCCGCACACCCCAGCCAGGATTGGCGGGGTACACGCGGAGCACACACACAAGCGCACACACACTCCAACACCCCAGCCAAGAGTGGCGGGGCAAAACCGAAACCCGAGCCAAAGCACACACACCCACACCGCACAGCCCAGCCAGGAGGGGCAGGGGACAAGCGGAACGCGCACACGCACACCCAACCACCCCGGCCACCAGTGGAGGGACGCAGCCGAAACCCGACCCCGAGCACACACACCAGCGCCGCGCACCCCAGCCAGGAGTGGCGGGGTACACGCGGAGCGCGTACACGAAAATACACACACACCCCAACACCCCAGCCAGGAGTGGAGGGGCGCAGCCCAAGGCCGAGCCCAAGCACACACACCCACGCCGCACACCCCAGCCAGGAGTGGCGGTGTACAAGCTGAGCGCGCACACAAGCAAACACACACCCGGACACTTCAGCCAGGAGGGGCGGGGCGCAGCCCAAACCCGAGCCCAAACACACACACCCACACCGCGCATCCCAGCCAGGAGTGGCGGGGTACAAGTGTTAACCACCACATAGCTCTACCGGGTTAACATGTAATGATTTTTGAAGTCGTTTGTTGCATTGCAATGCGCTTTGGCCTATACGTCAAACATTTCCCCAAAAAACACCAACAAACCTCCTTCAAATCCCCAACACCGACGGCGTACAAGGCAAGGTCATGACTACGAAATCCGAAGGGATTTCGAACCGATCCCTTTCACATGTTCCGAGAAGAAATGAACAAAGGGGGGCATATAACATTGTAATATAAGCAAACAATGCATAAATGCACTATGAACACGGGTGTCCCCCCAACGCGTGGTGCTGGTGCACCCACGCGCTTGGAAACCCAATCAATATATGCATGCAAATCCCAACTGATGGGCTGTCTTTTGGTGCATGTAACTTCAGAATTTGAGCTACCTACGATTTTATAAAAAATCGTGAACATGGCATACTTACGCCAAAAAGACTAGCACAGAACGGCGCCGCGATAGTGCAGTAACATCCGCTTATGCTTAAAACTGATATACAATTAATCTAAACAATAAAACTGATTGAAAACTCTTACAAATCGTCAGAAATCGAGATTTTCTGGATCGGCGCGCGCGATCTCAGGACTGGCCGTCGCCGACCCAAACTCAGTTTTATTGTACAGAAAATGGTGAAAACACCATCAATGTGAAACTACAGAAATTCCTGATCCATTGATGCCAACACTGTCCAAAGCAGTGCTCGGTTTGTGGTTTTCCGTGGGTGTACATATATCAGCATTTTGCATTGAAAAAAGCGAAAATATAGGTTGCACAAAAATCTTACAACAAGCGGAGCACCCACACAAGCGCACACACAGTGTAATGAAATTGTGGTCGCATGTACTGTCGCATGCACAATGGATTGCGTAGATGAGATCTGTAGACAAGAGCTGTGGATTGAGATGCAGTGAAATGTTACGATATTTTATCATTAAATCTTGATGCATCACTCTCATACTCCGGGGTGGAAGCAGAAAACATCTGGTACGTGTCCGCCGAAGGCGAAAGAACGCAACCAAGCCGAACAAAAACCAAACAGACAACAACAAAACACAGTCACCTTAGTCCAGATCCACATTGCCAATGAAACGCGCACGTGGCGGCGTACGCTCCTTGAACTGCACGTCGTCCAACCCCTTCAGCGCCGCTACCAGCGCTGCCACGCGACTCTGCAGCGCTTCGATCTCGCATTCCTGTCGTTGTACGCGCTGCGTTAAATACTCAATGGCGGTACGATCTCCTGCGGCCGCCAGGCCTGCCGCCTCACTGGCTGGGATGGCAGCACTCTCTTGCTCACGCAGCCGCCCCTGGGCCAGCCGTAACTGGCTGTGCAGCCTTTTGCAGGCGCAATCAGCGCGCTGCCGTTCTACTTTGATGGCGGCCTGATGGCGGTCAAGTTCAATCTCCAGCAGCTTGCCGATCAGTTCGCGGGGCGACTCGTCTCCACACCAGACCCTCAAATTCTCCTCACTCGTAGTACTGGGAGTCGTCGCACAGCCCTGAGATGGGGCGGCGCCAGAAGGCACACTTGCTCCCGCGCCTGATCGTTTCAAAGTAGTCATTGACTTGCGATATCCAGGCATAACTCAGGCTCCCAATTTCAAGATTCCGCTGATCACCCAAGATCAACCAAGACACAGGACACCATCAACTGGATTGTAATGCTTTTATCCACAGGCCCCAGAGTGTCTTTATATATGTCCTGAATGATCGCAAATCCCAACGTAAGCACTGCAAACAAAGTCCATCCCGCTCATTACTTGATTGCATCCAGTTGATCTGCAGAGCTTGGTTTTCTCTTTTGTGAATTGTCATGATATGGCTTGTGGGTGCTCGCCTTCCTTGGTCGCTCTTTGGCCCCCGCCGCGTTTTGAGTCGCTGTTGGCGCCTGTTGGCGCGTTATTAGACATTTTGACTGCTATACCCTAGTGTTGAGATACTTTTTTAATTTTTTTTTCAATAGCTGTGGGAAACTTCCCTTGATACCAGGCCGGTGCCACTGTAGTGGCCTGTGGGCTGGTGCCGCTGCGGTGCAAGTAGGCTGGTGGCGCTGCAGTGTAAGTAGGCCGGCAGCACCTGCCATGTGACCCCTCCCCCAGCTGTGCGCGGCTTTCGTTTGTGCTTGAGTGATTCAGCGCTTGCGCCCCCTCCCTGGATTTTGTTCTCTGGTGGTACCTCTAAGGGCATACACGTGGCTGCGTGTTTTTCGCTTGTTGCCCCTGGCCTGTGTGGGCTGTTGTGCGTGGCTTCGAATTCGGTGAATGACTTGGTTGTCGTGCCCTGTTTACCTGACGTGCAGTAGTCTTGTTTCGGTTTTTTACACTGTTGCGCTGTGGGTGATTCATGGTGCCTTTTCGTATTGATCTCTTTCTTGTGTTGTTAGCGTGTGTTAGTGTTGTCTCTTTTTCAGGTTGAGGTTCAACGCATGTGCGCGATGAAACGCGATCTTGCGGCGACTGATGTCCTACAGGTATGCACAGCGCTGGCGGCCGTTCGCGACGACTTTTGCCTTCATATATCAGTATGTCACCCTACCGTTGTGCAGGCAATGCAAGCGTGCGCGAGCCATGGGGCAGGGACACCAGACTTCAGTGGATTTCAAGTGGGGTCAACGACTTCAGTGGATTTTAAGTGGGTTCAACGACTTCAGTGGATCTCAAGTGGGGTCAATGATTTCAGTGGATTTCAAGTGGGTACAATTTGAAGATCATCACAGAGGCAAGTAACATGAAGAGGAAGAAGTTCTGAAGATGGTTGTACAGTAGGTAATGGCTTTTTGAACTTACAGTTTTTTTTTGGGGATTTTTTGTCAGTTTTTGGCTCTGTGCAGTGCTTTGTGTTGTCTTGCCTTGGGTTTGTATTTTTGTTAACCTTTTTTTTTCCAGCTTCCAAAACTTTTTTTTGCTGCACTTTTTTTTACACCAATGCCTACACTAACTAGTATGCAGTGCTGCACCACAGCACAACACAGTTTTGTTGAAATGCCTGAGCTTGACTTTTTTTGTTTGAGGCATTGTTGTATATTTTTGAGCGTCTATTTTTTAACCCAACCAATTTCATCTGAAAACGTTTCAGCCATGTGCTGTGCCCCCTGCACATGGCTTGTGAGGGGGTTGTAATGAAATTGTGGTCGCATGTACTCTCGCATGCACAATGGATTGCGTAGATGAGATCTGTAGATAAGAGCTGTGGATTGCGATGCAGTGAAATGTTACGATATTTTATTATTAAATCTTGATGCATCACTTTGCAGATCAACTGGATGAAATTAAGTAATGAACGGGATTGACTTTGTTCGCAGTGATTACGTTGGGATTTGAGTTTGAGGTTTGAGGTTTGGTTTTGCGGGTACTGACTAGACGCCTTTCGGCCCCGGGGGGCCACCTGGTCGGGCCAGGTGATATCCTCCCCACCGGGTCCTAGTGGGGGGCCCTCCAAGACGCACCTCCTGCCTGGTGGCGGAGTCCCCCGGGTTCACAGGGCTCGGAGCCCCGTCCTTCCCCGGCTTCCCCGTTTCGCCACTCCCCGGTCAGTGCATCAATTCGCAGCCGTGGCTGCGGGCGCTTACCCACTGCGTCACCCCCCTAATGCGTGGTCGCCCGGGGCGCCGGCGCCGCCGGGCCCGTGCTACTGGCTTGTCGCCAGTGGGACCCCCTTGGGCTGGCGCGGAGGCTGCCTAGCCTAGGGGTTGGGGCGTGGCGCTGTGCGCTACTACTGCCTTGGCGGGTGCAGTGCCCCGTCTGTGTGTGCGCGGCGCTCGCGGCCGTTGCGGGGGGTTTGGGCCGGTACCTGGTGTTGTGTCTCTCTCGTTTCCCCCTTCCCGCCCCGCGTGTTCCGCGCTGCGTGTGGCGGGCCGTCCCGTCCGGGTGTCCCTTACCCTCGCTCGCTGGTACGCCATTCCACGCAGTCTGTGCGTTCCGCGCGCTCGGTCCGGTTGCCCTTCTGGTAGTCCCCGCGTGCCCTTTTCGTGTGTGTGCGCTCGCGCTCCCGCGGCGTCCGCCCCCCCCCCCTCCTGGGTGGTGTGGCCTGCGCACCTCGCGCGGTCCCGGCACTGGGCGCTGGTAGGGCCGTTCCACGTGGTCCGTGCCCCTCCGCGTGTCCTGCCCCGGTCCCTTGCTCCGTCTGGCGTGCTTGGGGGGGGGCGCTCCGGTCCCGGTTCCCCCCTACTTGGCTTTGGGTTGTGGGGGTGGCAGTAGGGCGTCCCCGGGGGGGGGTGCCGTCTACTGTTGCGAGGGGCGTCTGGAGTCAGGCGCTCCCCCTCCCCCGACTGCCCGCCCACTGGGCGGGCTGTTGGGGTCCGCTATCCACGTGTTGTGGGCGCGGGCGTGCGGGTGAGGAGGCCCTTTTCTGTCCCCTCTGCCTGCAGGCCCTGTGGGGGCTGCGCGCCGCGGGGCGGGTCCGTGGCGTTCGTGTGCCGGGGGGCTGGCGGGGGGGGGGGGGGGAGGGCGTGCGCCGTACCCCCCGTTTGTGCGGCCGGGGGGGGCCTGTAGGGCGGGGGGTCGCTCTGCCTCGTTCCATTCCTCTGCCTTCCCTGGGGAGGCAACAAAGCGGGTGTCACTGGTGTCGTGCTGTCCATGGGGGGCGTGGCCGCCCTTACCACTCCTGTTCGTGCTCGCCCGCCTTCTCTGAATGTGATTTGTGCGGCGTCCTGGCGCGTTGGCGCAGGCTTGCTTGTTCCCCGCGGCCCCTGTGGGAGCCGGCGGCTGGGGCGGGGGGGTGGGTCGCGCTCCGGCTCCTCTCTCGGGCGGGGGGGGGGGGGGGCATCCCCCCTGCCTCGGGGGGCGGGGGTCAGGGCCCCCGCGGCTTGCGGGCCGGTGGGGGGGGTGGGGGGGGGGGTCGCGCCGCGGCCTCCTGCTCCCCTTCTGGGTGGCGGCCTGCGGTACTCAGTCCTGGCCCCCCCCGTGTCGTCAGCGCACTCCCTTCCGGCGTGTGCGTGCGGTCGGGGTCGCAGTGCCGCTCCGGGGTGGGAGGGGGTGAGGGGCGGCCCGTGGACCTCTCCACAAGGGGGCCCCTGCAGACCTGAACCCCCCCTCCGCCCTCCCTGAGTGGGCTGCGGTCACGGGGGTGTCATGTAGGGCGCGGCCTCCATACTGTTCCGGTGCGCCGCCGTGCGCCGCCCCCAAGCTTGGTGCGCGCGTTGCTCCGGCACGCTGGTGTGGGCTCGCCCTGCGGCCGCGAACCCCGCGGGTGCAGGCGGCCGGGGGCGCTGGGGCGCGCGGTGTGCAGGTCCAGCCGCATCCCCCCCCCCCGCGTCGCGGTCTCTTCTGGGGGGGGGGCGTCTTCTCGGCTCCGGGGGGCTGGAGGGCCGCTCCGGTGGCTCCCAAGCGGGGGGGGGGGGAGCGGGGGGGGGGTGGGGGGGCCGCCCCCCCGCCCCCCCGCCCCGTCGGGCGTCTGCCTGCCATCCGTTGTCTCTGGCGTCCTCCCCCGGGGTATACTCGTGCCGTGGGGGTTGCCGGGCGGCCGCAGGCGTCGGGCGCGGTCCGGTCGGCCGCCGACGGGCCAGTGCCGCGGGGGGGGGGGGGGGGAGGGGGGGGGGAACCCCCCCGCCCTGGTTAGCGCCCCCGTCGTCCCCGGGCCGGCCTCTGAAAGGGCCGCTCCGTTTGCGCCGTCCTGGGCGCCGCCGGTCCTCCGTCGGCCGGCAGCGGGCGGGGCGTGCGGGCGCCTGCCTCGGCCGTGGTGCCCCCGCACCCCGGGTGCAGCGGCATCTTCTGGGGGGGTGCGGGGCCGCCGTTTCTTTGGTCTGCCCCCGTCCGCTCATGGGCCTGAGTGGGAGGGGGGGGGGGGGAGTGGGTGGGGCCCTCTGGTCCCCTGGCGCCGCCTCCCGACGGCCAGGGGGGGGGCGGCATGGCGGTCCCGGCCCCGGGGGCCAGCAATCGGCTGGGGGGTCGCACCCTTCCCCCGCCCCCCTCTACCTAGAGCCGGACCCTCGTGCAGGCCTTCGCTGCGGTCCCTCATCCCCCCTGCCGTCGTCGCGCGGCGCTGGCCTGCCGGGGGCGGCCGTGAGGGTTAGCGGTCAGCAGTTAGCGGGCTGCGGTGCAGCAGGTTCCCCCCCTCGCTCGTTGTCTCCGCCCTCCCTCCCGCGGGAGGTGGCGCGCGCTCCTGCGTCACGCCGTACCGTAGGGGGGACGTGGGTCGGGGGGCCCAGCTCCCCCCCTCACTTTCTCGCGTCCGCCCTCTGGGCCGTCACCTGCGCCGCCGTTTGTTTGGGGGCTGGGGCTGTGGCGGCGGCGGGTTGCGCAGGCGGTAGCGCCAGTGGGCGAGGGCGCTGCGCAAGGCCCGGGGGAGCCAGTTGTTGGCGTCCGGATCCGTGATGCGGAGCACCGCTCCCCCTTCCAGGAAGGCCGGCCACGTGGGCTCCCTGTAGGGCCACGCCGCCCGGATCACTGACCTGAGGACCCTCTCATGGTCCTCTGGGGCTGCCCACCCCCCCGGGGGTAACTCTCGGTTTCCTCCGTCCCTCTGGAGGAGCACGGCATCGAAAGGCCGGTTCCGCATCCCCCTGGTGGTCCCCTGGTTGGCCCAGCACAACCACCCGTACACCTCCCCAACCAGGGGGAGGGCCTCCTCCCCCAGAGGGTCAGGGACCGTGCCCCAGTCCCGGTCCCAGGGCCGGGCCCCCTCTGCCCCTCGCGCTGGCTCCCCCCGCTGCCCCTGTGCCTGCGGCGCTGGTGCCGCGCCCCGCCCCCCCCCCCGCCGAGGCCATCAGCGCCGGCTCCGCTCTCGGCGCGGGGGGGGCTGGCTGGTGCTGGGGTCGTGGGGGTTCGGGGGGGACGAGCTCGCCGGCGTCAGGGTCGATGTTGTAGAGGACGTGGTGGTGGTGGTGGTGGTGTGGGTGTGGTGCGCCGGCATCTGTTGGATGCCGGGGGGGATGCACCTCACCGGCTGCACGTCCGGCTGCGGGGGCGCCCCGCTCCCCGCCCCCCTCCCTTCGGCCCGCCCTCCCCCCCGGGCCCCCATGCCCCGTCCCGCCTGTCCCTCGGGGCCCGCGGCGCCCTTACCCTTGCCCTTGGGCCCCTTTCCGGCCCCCTGCCCGTGCCGCGGGTCCCGCCCCCTGTCCCCCACGCCCTGGCCCGCCCGCTTGCCCACCGTCCCTCGCCCCGCTCCCTGCACCTGGGCGCCCTGCCCACGTCCCTGCGCGCCCTTTCCGTGCCTTGGTCCCATCCCGGCCCCCTGCCCTGAGTCGCGCCGTCCGCTGCCTGCGCTCTGTCCCCCTCCGCTGCTGCGCCTTTGCTGCCTGCCGCGCGTGCCCTGGCCTGCTCCTTGCGCGCGCTCCTGCGCACTCCCCCTGTGGCCTCCTGTCCCCCGCTCCCCGCTCCCGTGGCTGGCACGCAGCTCTGCCTGCGCGCCGTCCCCTCCTTCCTGGATTACGCGCCGGGCGTCCCGCTGTCTTTGCAGCTGCAGCAGCGTGACGCCCGGCGGCGAGCGCTCGGGCGCCGGGGGGCGGACGTGCCGCGCCCGCCCCGGGGGGAAGGGCTTGGGGGGGAACGGCTTGGGGGGACTGGTGTGGGTGTGGGTGGGGTTGGCGTGGGCGCGGTACTTCGCGCTCTCCCTGCCCACTGCTGCTGCTGCGGTGGCTGCCGGCGAGGCGGCTGTGGCCCGTGCGGGGTCGTTCCCCCGCTTTCGCGGCGTGCTGGGGGTCGCGGCGTGGCCGGTCGAGGCGGTGGCGCGGCTTCCCGGGGCCGCGGTCGCAACCCCTCGTGCGCCCTCCCAGCTCTCCTCTGCGGCTGCGGCAGCCCCCGGCGATGCGCCTGGTTCCTGTGCCGGGGCTACCCCCCGTGTCGGCGGCGCGCCGGGGGCCACGGTCGGGGCCGCGGCGTGGCTCGCTGGGGCTGCGGTCTCCGCTTCCTGCGCGTCTGGGGCCCCCTCCCGGGGCGGGGCGGCAGGGCTTGCTGCTTGGGCGGCGGGGGCGGTCACCTCGGCTAGCTCAGGCTCCGGGGCTGGCGGCGGCGGCCCGACCAGCACCGCCGCCTCCGCCAGCCTCCGCTCCTCGCGCTCCGCGGGGGTCTCCCCCGTCCACTCCGCGGAGACGGGGGAGCGGGAGCGGGACCGGCGGTGGTGGCGGTTTTCCCGCTGGGGGGAGCCATCGGAGTCTGCCATCACTGTTATCCTGGTAGGCATGCGTGGTGGCAGGCGCGCCCTTCCCACTACCTCCTGGTGCATCAGTGCAGTGCCGTGGGCAGTGCCGTTCGGTGCTCTGCGGGGGGGAGGGGGGGAGGGGGTGGGGGGCCGGCTGTGGCGTCAGCCCCGCACGGGCGGGGGCTGGCGGCCATCCATCGGCAGTGCGAGGGGAGGCGGGGGAGCCACGCGGCCCACGCGTCGCGCCACAGCCCCCAGAGGTAGTCGGGTGGTGTCGGTGGGAGCCGCACTAGGTGGACCCCCGTAACGGCGGTGACCTCCTGTGTTCGCAGGAAGGTGTGTACTCAGTCCCGCGCCGCGGCCGCCGGGAGGGGGGGGCGGGGTACGGATGCTGCCCCATAGAGGTGGGTGGGGGTGATCCCCAGGACCTGCTCCGGGCCCCCGCGGGTCGCGACGACGAGGACGAGCAGGGGGGTGCCAGGGCACTCTTGCCAGAGGACCTGTCCCCTGTGGGGGGCACCCCTGGTCCTGGAGAGGGGGGGGGGCAGGTCTGGGTTGGCCCAGCCGCGGGGCGTGTGCGTCGCCGGCGGGAGGGCGGGGCACCAAGTGGGCTCCCTGGGGAACGCCTCGCATACGATGGCGTACGGGGGGGTAGGCCTGGTGCCGTCGTACACCGGGTTGGTCAGCCGGGGGCGGGCGGGCGCCTCGTCCGCGCCTCCCACGAACACTGTGATCTCGCCCACCTCCAGGTCCTCGTCCGGCGGGTGTAGAAGGTGGAGCGCCGCATCCAGCTCGGACACTCCCCCCGGGTATGTGGCCCGCGCCTGGTTCAGGTACGGGGCCGCGTCCCCGGGGTAGCGCGTCCTGAGGGCGTGCAGCAGGGCTGGGGCGCTGCTGCGGAAGGACATGGCGTACCCCGCCCCCGTCAGCTGCAGGGTTTCCCCCATGGACAGGGGCCGGCCCGACCGGTTGGACTCATGCCACTCCATCCACTGCCCGTAGAGGGCCGTCTCCGGGCTGATGAGCCCCGGCCGGACAGTGTTCACGATCCGGGGCATGGCCGGGAGCAGCGTAGAGGCCCCCGCTCCATTCAGGGCGCGGACGGCCGGGAGGGCGGTCTCGTTGAGGAAAGCCCTCGCACTGCCCGTCAGGTCACGCCGTGCGGCAGCGTGCGCCTCTGCCACCGCGTCCGCCACCAGGCCCCGGACGGCCGCCTCCTGCGCTTTGCGGCGGGCCCTGGCGTGTCCCGGCCCATCCCCCCGTCGGCGTTGCATGGTACTTGGGGCTCTGCAAAGGGCGGCGGCGGGTGGGGGTCAGGGCGCGAACACGTGCGACAGGTGCGCAACGGATGTGGGGTCCCGCAGGTGCACGTGAGTCCTAAGAAGGGCAGCGCCCCAGGGCCCGCGCGCTCGTGTGAGGGGGCGTGTGCCCCCTCGATGCGCCGGTGCAGGGCCTCCTCCTCTGTGCGCCTGCGCGGGCCTGCGGGAGGTTCGGGCCAGGGGCACATGGCCACCTGGGCGCACGGCGCGCACCTGTTGGCGCCTGTTGACGCTGCGGAGGACACCGTGTCACATTCTCGCAGAGCCGGCAGGTGTGCGGGAGGTGGGAGGGCAGCGACCAAGGGTCGAGATGGCGGAGCCAGAGGTCGTCCCACCTCTGTCGGAGGGGGTCCTGGATCTCCAGCAGGCGGGCGCGGACGCGGCGCCGGTAGTCCCTGCCCAGCGTCTTCCGCTGGACCTCCCGCCACGTGTCGTCGGGGAGAATCCCGTGGTCGTGGAAGGCGGCGATGAGGTCGTCCCACGCCGGGCGGGTGTGCCCCTGGGGGGGAGGTTGCCATGTACACGTGGCGCCCGGTGAGGTGGGGCGTTAGCGCATCCAATTGGCACCCGTTCTCGGCGTCTCGGTGGAGGAGGGCCAGCAGGGTGCCATCCGCGACTGCCTCCCATCCCACTCGCAGCCCTTCGCAGGCGTCCAGCTCCTGGCGGAGCGCGGCTGCAATGTCGGTGGGGAGCATGAGGAGCAAGGGCCCCTGGGCGTCGCTCAGCCGGGACAGGGCGTCGTCGTATACCGGCCCCCCAGCTGTGAAGTGCGCCACGGCGAGCTGGACAGCCCCGTCCTCTGGGGGGTGCCACCGGACGGTGGCCGCGGCGTGTCCCCATTTGCGTACCTCCGTAGCCCGATTACGTTGGCGGCGTGAAGGACGATGCGGGGGGGGACGGGTGTCCTGACGAGTGAGGACATGTCCCCGGTCCATCCTGTTTCCGGCCCCGGATCCGCTTGCAGCCATTCCCCCGTCGCCGCGTCCCACGGGTGGTCAGGTCCCGCCCCGCGGATAACGGTGGGTGTCGGCCGGGTGTCCGGCCCCCATCCCTCGAGCGGGATGGCGGCGTATGGTTGCGCAGGGGTCTCCGGGGCGCGCGTGGCGGCGCACTGGCGGCTCCACTCGCGCGCCCATTCCTCACCCACGATGCGCACCTCCCACGCAGTCATGGAGCCGCGCCCGATGATCCACGGCGGGAAGAGAGCGTCTTGTAGGTGCTTCGAGAACCCCCCCGGCAGGTCCTGGTACGGGTGGGGGCCCTCTTGGGGCGGGCACTCCAGAGTGCCATTGACGACACGGAGGGAGGCTACGAAGTCCTTGTCAGGGCGCGGGGGAGGGGGAGGGTGGACGCCCTCCGCCGCAGGGAGCCATCGGTGTGCCCGGGCCGCCGCGCTTAGGGGCTCGCGGACGAGTTGCTCCAGCTGGTGGTTGCGAAGCTCCCATGCAAAGTCCCCAAGCCGGAGCATGTGGTGGAGGAAATCGTCCACAGAGGTCCCTCCCGGCGGGTCGTAGCGGGCTATCGCCGGAGCTGCGCCTCCGCATCCTCGGGCACCTGTCCGGAGCAGAAGACTTCCGTCCATGCGGCGCCTGCGGAGCGCCACGAGGCCACCCACAGGGCTTTGTCCCCGGGTGGGAGGTGGCGGGCCGCCTCGTTTACCGCCTGGCGGTAGTGGGGCCAGAGGAGCCGTGAGTGGGCGCACCGCACGTGCATGTGCACCGCGGTCTCCTCCGGGCCGCCGCATAGGAGGCACGGTTGTGGGACGACGGCGACGCCGGAGAGCCGCTCCTTACGGACGTGGAGCCTGCGCTGCACCGGCGTGTGGCCGTCTCGGGTTGCAGCGCCAGGCGGTTGGTGGCCGTCGCGGTGAGGTCCCGGGCGTGGACATAGGCTGTGGCGTGGGCCGCGCCCGAAGGTGTGTGTCCCCGGTGCGTCAGCGCATGGTCCGTCTGCGCCCGCTGCGCGACCTCTCCGAGCGCCCGCATCGTGGGGGGCCGTAGATCAAGGTGGCCGTCACGGCCCGCGACAGTGAGTTGGGCGTGGCCAGGGTCCGGGGGCGTGTTCTGCAAGACGGTGTCCTGGGACGCCGCCCAGTCCCTCTTGTGCAGCAGGGCGTCACTGTGGTGCGAGGTGGCTCGGACGTACCAGAACGGGTGCCCGGCGTGTTGGGCTCGCGCGCACAGGCCGTCCCGGAGCCACCGCAGGGGCATCTGGCTGACCACCTTCGCTGCGCCCGCGGGGACCCCCGTGGTCCGCTCGCGATCTGCGTGCCGCAGGAGGTGGAGCATGACCTCGGCGTCCACCGTGTGGACCCATGGCCGGTGAGCACCGTATTGTAGGGGGAGGGAGGCGGCCACCCCCCCCCCCGTCGGGCACCGTGCCGGAGATGGCCACCGCCCGCGTGCGGGTGAGGTCGGCGGCGAGAGCGACGCTGGTGGCGTGTTTGCAGGGTCCGCCCCCCGACGCGTCGGAAGAGGTGTGGCCCCAGGCCTCCGGGATCCAGTAGTACCCGGTGGGGCTGAGCCACCCCGCGTTGAAGTCGGCGGAGTGCCACCGGACGTCAGGGTGGCTGGGGGTCAGTTGGTCCACGCTCAGCGCCCTGGTGTCGCCGGGGCTGATCGCCGGGTAGTCGTGCAGCCGGATCTCCGCTCCGGCGATCGTGCTTGCCCAGGACCGAAGTGCCGTCACATGTTCCTTGAGCCACACCGGGCCTCCGCGCTGGTGCACCACCAGGTGTCCCGTGTCCTCCGGCTGGTCCTTCAGTGCGTGCACTGCCATGTGTGGGTCGTGCGGCACCCCCGTAGCTACCAGCAGGGCGGTGCCACGGGGGAGCCCACCGGGTTTGGGCTGGCCTGCCCCCACCTGCACTATTACGCACTCGGCCTGGAGCTGCGCGCGCACAGGCCGTCCTTGAGCCACCGCAGGGGATCTGGTTGACCACCTTCGCTGCGCCCGCGGGGACCCCCGTGGTCCGCTCGCGATCTGCGTGCCGCAGGAGGTGGAGCATGACCTCGGCGTCCACCGTGTGGACCCATGGCCGGTGAGCACCGTATTGTAGGGGGAGGGAGGCGGCCACCCCCCCCCCCCGTCGGGCACCGTGCCGGAGATGGCCACCGCCCACGTGCGGGTGAGGTCGGCGGCGAGAGCGACGCTGGTGGCGTGTTTGCAGGGTCCGCCCCCGGACGCGTCGGAAGAGGTGTGGCCCCAGGCCTCCGGGATCCAGTAGTACCCGGTGGGGCTGAGCCACCCCGCGTTGAAGTCGGCGGAGTGCCACCGGACGTCAGGGTGGCTGGGGGTCAGTTGGTCCACGCTCAGCGCCCTGGTGTCGCCGGGGCTGATCGCCGGGTGGTCGTGCAGCCGGATCTCCTCTCCGGCGATCGTGCTTGCCCAGGACCGAAGTACCGTCACATGTTCCTTGAGCCACACCGGGCCTCCGCGCTGGTGCACCACCAGGTGTCCCGTGTCCTCCGGCTGGTCCTTCAGTGCGTGCACTGCCATGTGTGGGTCGTGCGGCACCCCCGTAGCTACCAGCAGGGCGGTGCCACGGGGGAGCCCACCGGGTTTGGGCTGGCCTGCCCCCACCTGCACTATTACCCACTCGGCCTGGAGCTGCGCTTGCCCCGCCGCTTGGGTGCATTGGTCGTCCGTGGTCACCAACCACAACGGCATCGGCGCGCGGGGGCGGGGGCGCAGGGGCTCGGGCCATGCCACATCTGCGTTAGGCTCTTGATGCTCGCTTTCCGCGAGTACGTCGCGGAGGATGTACATGAGGGCTGCCGGCGGGTGGTACGCCGCCCCCCGCGTGGGGGAGGATAGGCCGCCCCGGCGGCGGTAGCCCCCGACGTGGAGGTGCAGGCCGTCCGGGGTCACCCGTGGGCCGGTGTGGGCGTCCTGCTTAGCCCTCTTGGGGTGGACGAGTCTCAGGCGGGGGTCCCGCGTGCCGGTGGTGTGGAAGAGGTGGACCAAGGCGTCGCGCCACCCGGGGTGGTTGGTGGGCTCCTGCTCACGGCGGCAATAGTGCAGGTGTTCATCGGCGCATTGGTTGAGGCATTCCCGCACCGCCGTCGGCCACGGGTCGTCGTTGTCGGGGAAGGGGTGGCGTGGCCCGTGGTGCCCATGCCACGGCGTTGTGTGCGGCACCGTCAGGCGGCACGTGTCGCGGTGTCGCAGCTTGGCGGTGCGCAGCGTGACGATGTTGCCCGGCGGGGACTGTAGTTGGACATGGGCGGCCCTGGGGCACGCGATGGGGTTGTACAGCCCCACTCCCAGGGCGGCCAGGGCCCGGGGTATGCGGTGGACCCAGTCACCCCCCGCTAGAGTTCCAAACTCCGGGACGGGGTAGTGCACCTCGGGACATATTCCGTGCGCGCAGGCTATTTCCCAGAACATCTTGATGACCTCGGCGCGCACGGAGGTTGAGCGGTGGTGGAGGAGTGTACCCACGAGGGCCACCGCTGCCTGTTGGCACCGCGTTGGCACCCGTATGAGCCCCAGGGTCCGGTCATCCTGCAGGCTGTCCCGCGAGGCGTCGAAGGCGTACCGCACTCTGTCCTTCGCGACCTGGACCGTGATGTGGTCCAGGTGGCGTGCAGTGTCGGAGTCGTCGGCGATGAAAGGGGCGACGTACTGTGTCACCCCCCCGAGGATTGCCAGGATGACGTCCTGCACCACTTTCGGTGGCGCGAGGGTGTTGAGGCACCAGTGGTGCACCGTTGCCAGGCGTAGCCGGTGCTTGCGCTGCAGGGAGAACTCCCCGTCCGGCTGCAGCTGGAGTCCCAGGTAGGGGGCGGAGTCCGCCGCTGGTTCCCAGTGCCACGGGTTTTCCAGGTGGGGACAGAGGCGCAGTTGCAGGCCCGGGACCCCCTCTGTGGTGGCCATGGCGCACTTGCGGGGGTTGAGCTCCATGCCCATCATCCCCAGGTACGCGGCCACCGCCTCCACACCCTCGCTGAAGTGCTGCAGCGTGTGGGCCACCACCAGCAGGTCGTCGATGTAGGCCTGGATGAGGCCGTGCTCGGCCCCTCCCGGCGGGCGCAGGCGGTGCCCCTGCGCCCTGAGCAGGGGCTCCAGGAGGAGCGCGTACAGCAGGGGGCTCTCGGGGTTGCCCTGCCAGACGCCACGCAGCATGTACACGGGCTGCGTTAGCCCGTGTGCGGTGACGATGCGCAGCCTGGCGCACGTGTGGAGGAAGAGCAGGAGGTTGATGACGTCCGGCGGCACGGAGATGTGGCGCAGGATGAGGTGGAGGGCGCCGTGCGGGGCGGTGTCGAAGGCCTTGCGGGCGTCGAAGGAGAAGACGTAGTTGGGCCTTCCCCGCTGGAGCTGCCGCTGCGCCATGAACAGTGGGGGGCCTGTGTTGGAGCCAGGGAGGGCCCCTTGTTGCCAGTCGCTGACCACTCCGTGCCGTGTGAGCACTTCCATGATGCGCTGGGTGAGGGGGCCCGTGAGCAGCTTCATGTCCAGCTGGCCCAGGGCTATGGGCCTGTAGTCGTCCAGTCTGGCAGGGCCCGGTACCTTGGGGCTGAGCCAGATGAGCGCGTCCCTCCAGTGCATCGGCGGCGGGGCGCCGCGGAGGATGACCCGGTAGGAGTGGACCAGGAGCCACTGGACTGGTCCCGGGAGGGTCTTGATGAAACAGGCCTCCACGTGGTTGGTACCTGGGGCCTTGCCATCGGCCTTGTCCAAGGCGGACTTCAGGTCCTGCATGGAGTACTGCTGGACCTGTGTCCAGGCCCCTTCAGGGACCCGGGGGACATGGCGGCCGAGGACTGCCCGGAATCCTGGGAGGTCCACCGGGCTTTTGTCATACAGTTCTCGCCAGAAGGCGCGAACTGCGAACATCACGTTGTGGGCCTCCGTGAGGAGCGTTTGGGTGTTCGGGACCTGCACGTTCCACAGGCCTGACGGGCCCGGGGCCTCTACCTCTATGGCTTCCCGCACGGCTATCCATCGCTGGGCGATGTCGGGGTCGTGGCGGCGCCAGAAGTCCTTGATGGCGCGCTTGCGGTCCGACGCCAGGAGTGCGCGGAGCTGGCGAATGTCCTCCTCGAGGGCGGCTGCTTGCCTCTGCAGCTCCTCCTGTAGCTGGCCCTGTGTGGTCGGGCGGAAGCCGGGCGACACACCCCGCAGCTCCTCCATGAGCCGGAGTGCCGCCTCGGACCGGATGCCATGCCGTGCCGCGTCCGCCTGGTACGCTGCCGGCGCGCGCGCTGCCAGGGTGTCATAGCTGAGGACCGCCGCCTGGAGCCGCTTTCCGCTCTCCGGGAGGTCCCCTTCCGCCGGGTCCGTCCCCGCCGGGGACGGCTGCCGGCGTCCCACCACACGAGCCAGGGCGTCGTGCGTTGCGTGGAGGTGCTCGAACACCTTGTCAACCGCGGCCGCGGGCATGGACCCGTAGTCGTGCTGCTCTGCGGGACCCAGCCAGGGCGCCAGGGAGGGCTCATCCTGCGCGGCGGTGACCGCCGCCCACAGGCAGTGTTGGACGGGCGCGGCCTCGGCGTCGTATGGGAGGAGGCGGCCCTCCGTGTGGCTGTAGGGGGTGGGCATCGCCGCGCGCCCCGCTTTGCTGAGGAGGCCCGGCAGGGTCAGGCGGACCGGGAGGTGGTCTGAGCCGACCACCTGGCGGTGTGCCATGCCGCGAGCCCAGACGCTTTCCCGCAGGGACCACGGCAGGAGGGGCTCGTTGACCAGGAAGGTGTCCACCCTGTGCCGGGAGGGGTGGAGCGTGGGGGTTATGTCCTCCTCGCCGCCTGCCGTGGCCCTCCGGAAACCGCAGGCCTCCCAGCCCGCTCGGAAGTCCTCCGTGGCCGGGGCGCTGGTGGCATCCATGTAGATGTTGGTGTCGCCGCGATGACCACCGGGTGTCTCCCACCGAGGCTGCGTGCCGTGGCATACATTTGTATGTCGGCCCAGAACGCCGCCCGTCCCGCCCACGGGGAGCGGCCTGCTTGTGGCCCGTGGACGTTGATGAGGGTGAGGCCTCCCCCGTCCGTGCGGATCTCCAGGCCCGCGGCCTTCCCTGGGACGATTTCCGTGAAACTGAGCACCTCGTGCTCCGCCACGTACTTGCTGCTGACCGCGGTGAGGAGGCCCCCCCCTCTCGAGGTGGAAGTGGCTCCCGTCTCTGCCAGCCGGCTGCTGAAGAAGGCGGTGTACCCCTTGTCCCGGAGCGCCGCGGCCACGTGCATCTCCTGCGCCCGGGTGGCGATCCCTGTTTCCTGGAGCATGATGGCAAAGCTCCCCTCCTGGGGTAGCATGCCGGTGATGAGGTGCTCCTTGTCGGTACAGGCCGCCGGCCCCCGGCGCCGCCGGAGCGTGTCCCGGAGGGACCGGTCTGGCGGTACGAGGCCGTTGCGCAGGTTCCACGAGAGGAGCCACAGGGCGTCGCCCGCCGTGTCCTCCTGGAGTCAGCTATCCCGCATCGGCATCGCCGCTGGGTTCGCCGGCGCACCCAGGGCATCCGGGCGCGCCGCATCCGCTGAGCCCGTTCACAGCGGGGCCCACAGGGGGGCCCGGGGGGCCGGGGGAGTCAGGGGGGCCAGGGGGGCCAGCCCCGCGGGGATGGACCCTGGTTGGCCCGCACCGCCGGTCACCGGGGCCGCTCGGGTGCCTCCTCATCGCCGTCTGGGTGGTCGGGCGCCCGGGGCGGGGGGCGCCGGGCGTACGGGGCGTGCCATGGGGACCTCCGTGCCCTCCCTTGCAGGATGTTGGAGGCCTCCTCCTTGTCGTCCACCGGGGCTGCAGCGTGCACTGCGTGCCACGCCAGGTGTTCCAGCATAGCCCTGCTTGTGTAGTACTTGTCTGCACACAGCGGGCATTACGTCGGCTCCGTGGCCCCTCGCCTTGGGGGGAGCGGCACTGACTTCCGGATGGCGCCCTCCGCCGCTGGTTCGAAGGGCAGGTTGGCCAGTGGAACCGTGTGCGGCGCCAGTGTGCGGCCCGGGGCCGCCGCATCGAGGGCTCGTGTCGCGGGCGCGGGCCCGAGACCCCGGATGGCATCGCGCTGCACGTCTGCTTGTAACCACGTTTGCCAGTGTGTGGAGCCGATTCGGCGGTCGGGTTTGCCCCGCCATCGCAGGTCGTGGACGGCTTGTAGCCAGTGGTACACTGTGGTCGGGACCGCCAGCTGGGGCTCTAGGTCGGCGGGGTGCGCCGCTGCCGGCCATATCCCCGGCCTCGCCACCCGGGCGTTGTCCTTCAGCCTGACCTGGAGCAGGAGGGCGTGGTGCTTGCCCTCTCGTAGCGCCTTGACGATCATGCGGGTACAGTCTGCCACGCGGACCACGGCTTCGGGCCCTGGCAGGCGCTCGGGGTCGCAGACGACGATGTGCGCGTCCGCCGGGCTGAACATGCAGACCACCCACTGCGGGTTCTGCTGTCCCCGTTGGGCCACCGCCAGGGTAGCCGCCGGGCGGGCGTGCGTGATTGGCCCCGCGTGGAGGTCCGGGACGTCCGTGGCCCTGATGGCGTCTCTCTGCCACGCGGCCCGTAGATGCTCCTCCTGGTCGGGGCTCCACACCAATGCGGGGGGGTTGACCCACCCCGGTTCCTGCGTCTTGTTCGGGGCGCTGACGTTGTGTAGCAGGACTGCCAGCGGCCAGGGGTCCGCCGACATATAGTAGGCCTGGGTGGGCCCCTGCTGCCAGTCGACATGGGGCAGGGGCGGGAATGCCCCTTTCCTGGCGGTGCTGTGCCAGACAGTCGAGCGGCCTCCGGCCAGGACGTGCGACCGGTACCCTCCGGCGTGGCGGTGCAGGATGGCCTGGTAGCCTGCCGTCTGCAGCACCAGTGCCTCCCCCTGCTGAGGCCCGGGTGGGTGTGTGCCATCGCCCGCATCCCAGACGCGGGTGCGCCCGCGGAGTGTGGCGTGCCACGGGTCTGGTGCATTGCGCTGCGGCCCTTGTATGCTTCCCGCAATCTGCGCCGGGCCGTGGTGGTGGACGAAGCTCTGGGTACGTTGGGATTTGGGATCATTCAGGACAAATATAAAGACCCTCTGGGGCCTGCGGACAAAAGCATTACAACACCCCAACACCGCAGCCAGGAGTGGCGGGGCGCAGCCGAAACCCGAGCCCAAGCACAACCCAGACCCAAACACAAGCACCACACAACAGTAGGAAACTCAGTGTCCATAGCCCGGGCACTGAGGCAGCCCTTGCCATGCAGGTGACCGAGCCAAACCAGATCTGGAGACAGGGGGTAAGGCTCCATCCTAAGGTCTGCGCTGCTTTGGGACTCGAGGCGGAGCGTGCGACAGCCAAGCACCTCGGAACCCCGGAACCAAGAACATGCATGCATGCCTTGGGAACGGGATATGCCAGGAAGTCTGGTGAACCCCTAGGGTTCCGCCCAAAGGAGGGGACGTGCGCAAGCACGGGGTCCCACCCTCCTGGCATGACAGGTACGTCAGGCTGGCGGCGATCAGCCCTCCCGGTGTTGCCCGGGGCCGCTTTGTTGGGGGCCACCACTCAGGTCTAGCGGGATGTAAGTCGCCTCCCCTCTTCAAGCGCGGGGCCTCTTCCTGTTCGTCACAGGGGCGACGCCAGGGGGAGCCATGGGGCGCCTCCCCACGACCGAGTGCACCTACCTACCTACCTACCTCTATCAGGCGTGCCTCTAGGTCATCACTGAGGGAGTTGAGTACACATTTGTACTGAGCATGGTAGTCTCTTAGACTGCAGCCCTCCAGTACACCTGCAGTTCACATGGATGAATCCAGCCGGACGTCTATGCGTTGAAACGCCTCTTTGGCCAACGCCTTTGAGCTTTGACCTAGGAGGGCGTCGAAGTTGTTACGAGATATATAGTCAGCCATCCCGTTCTTTGTACCCTGGATATGGTGGACAGTCAGCCTGAACTGTCTGACGTAGGTCCATCATCGTTTTAGTTTCGCTTTTTCAGGAGGGGGACCCTTCTGAAACGTTTTCACTGGTGCTTGGTTACAAAGCCAGACAATAGGGTTAGTACCAAGTAGACGGGACTGGGAAGAAAGCACGAGCATCCCAGCCAGGAGTTCCTGGTCGTAGGTACAGTAGTTGGATACTGCTTGATTCCACTTCTAGTTCCAGTGACCAAGAGGTACCAGACGCCATTGATTGGCAGGGTAGTCATGCTTCAGGGTTCCATCGCAGTTCAGATGTGAAGTTTGATAGGTCATCTTGGGACTGGGGTTGCCCCCGAGGGGGGTCTTACCAAGGGGCCTTTGCTCACTGACCCACGGCCCTCCTGCACGTGCCCCAACAAAGCGGCTTTCCCACATGGGGGAAGGGCACGGTCGCCGCGAGCAGTACCCTACAGCGGGTTCTGCCCAGAGAGGTAACCCATGTTCGACCGAAGTCTCACATTCCCCTCCTTCGGGAGGACGACATGTGGGGGAGGGTCCCATCGCACACCCTCATGAACCTCCGGATTCTGCGGCCCAGGGACTCGGAGCCAGGCCAAAGGCCCTGTCCTGCAGGCACCCCCACCTCGGTTGGTTTTCAGTAGGCGTGAGGTGACTTGAAGAAGCACGTGCTACGGGACTCGCATGCCGTCGCACACACTCACGCCTCCTGACTCGGTCGAGCTTGCGCTCTCCCGGGGGGCCGGGGGTTCGAAGCAGGTCGTTGTGGTTGGTTGGTCGGTCGTTTAATGGTTCGGTGTAGTTTGTTAATGTTGGTTGGTCGGCTGCCTGATGGTAGAGTCATGACGTTCTGTTTTGTTCGTGGGTACGGTCGTCGTCGGGCGTGGCGCATCATGGGGTGGCCAACCCGTTGGACGCCGTTCCCGTTTCGACCCGTGCACGCCCGGCTGGTTTGATGATGGCCGTCTTGCGTGTGGTCTGTTTACGGTCAGGTCGCGGCTGCAGCTGCGGTGTGGTTTGTGCACGGTTGTACTGGGCGCCTCATGGTCGGCTGGGTTTGCGTGGGTTCCGTCACGCTGCCGCCGGTGGTCGTATAGCTGAATGTTGTTTGTGTAGCTGGCACATCCGTTTCGGTGCCGGTTAGTTGCGCCCTGGTTTGTCCAAGTGTAGTGTGGTGTTGTTGGTTAGTGTTGGTTGGTCGCGTTCGTGATGGTAGAGTCGTGGTGTTCTGTTGTGCTTGTGGGTATGGCAGTCGGCGGGCGTGGCGCAGCATGTTGTCGCCAGCCCATGGGACGCCGTTCCCGTTTCAACCCTTGCATGCCTGGCCGATTGGGTGTTGGCCGGCTTGCGTGTGGTCTGTTCATTGTCGGTTCGTTGTCCTGCAGCAGTTTGATTGGCAGCCGGTCGTGTAGCCCGCGCCGATGTAGTTGGACGCGGTTTTTGTTGTCTTCCCGGATTTCTTCCGAGGGTTGCGGCGGCCTGCCTGTCAGGTGCGGTTTATGTGTGCCGACCGGGGCGTGCCCGGTGCGTGATGTTGGTTCGCCGGTGGTTGTGCGCCGGTGGTTCGTATGGGCCCTGCCGGCCGTGTCTGGTCGCTGTAGTTGTCCCTACGTCGCTTCTTCCCCATCGGGGATGTTGTTTCGCGGTGTGCCCGGTTTCCGGATGTCCGCGCGTGTGGCTGTTGTGTTGCTGGTATTACCGTGGTTGTTACGTCATCGTCTGTGCCGCCCAATGGCCGGCTTGTCCCACCGTTGGACGCGTCGGGTCGTGGCGGTCGTGTAGGGTCGGTTCCGGTTGTTCCAGTTGCGTGGGGCCGGTACGGTATGTTGTGGTAGTGCGCCGCCCCCCCATGGCGGGGCGTGTTGTCAGGGGAAGAGGAGGATTGGCACGACCGCGTGAGATAAGTTTTGAAATAGGGAAAGACACGCCCTGTCCCGCCCTGGAGGCATCTGCACACGTACAACTCTTCACCTGGTTTTTCGCAGTGTCCTTCGGCCGTATTTTAAGCTGCGCTTGTGCCGATCATATGCACACCCCCGTCGGTGGCAAGGCCCCTTGGATCCCCCTCGGTGCATCCCCGTGCTCCCCATGGGAGCCTCAGGGTGCTGCTCTGGCTCGGTGGTGCGGTGCTGGTGCTCGTGTTTGCCTGCCTGTCGTGTGCCGTATCGTGCCGTGTCTTGCGGGTTCTGTCGCTGGCGTGTCGGTGCCGCAGTGCGGTGTGCGAAGGTTAGGATGGGTTGGTTCGTGCTCTGGTGTCGGGGCGTTACGTCCGGCAGGGCGAGCTGGGCTCGGCGTACCACTCCCGTGTTCGCCGGCACGGGCCGGCAAGCTCGCGGATCCCGTGTGGCAAGCTCTTGGCCCCTTGCGTGCCCCTGGTAGGGGTCCGTAGGAAAGGAGTACTGGTCAGTGTTGAGGCCCCCCCCTCGTCCTTTTCCGCCTGCGGGGAATGTCTCCCTTGCACCATTCTCGCAGGTTACATGTGCCCGAATGGCCCCAGCGTCCCAGGCGTTTAACTTCCTCGGAGGAGGTTCGCGCCGGTCCCAGCAGCGCACGTATCCCTTCATCCTCGTCCTGGAAGGTAACGTTCTTGACGACTTCTTGATAACATTCGCGTGGTCATCGGTCTGGCCGTGGGTCCCGCGTGTTTGACTGGCCCCTTGGCCCGGTCCATCGTTTGCCCTGTTTGTGTCAGAGGAGGATTAGGTGGAAGGACAGGTCCGTGTTGGGCCTCGTCCCTTCTCGGTTCTGGGCGGCTTGTGGGGGTCCGGGGAGCGTTGCCCCCGCCCGGGGGATGTGGGAGGAATTCGTTGGGTCATTGTTCGTGTTCGACCTCATGGGCCGCTGAGGCTAGTCCATATTCGTCGGGTGTCCGCTGCACGTGCCGGGCAGGTCGACGCCTCTCCTGCCGGCGTGCCTGACTGACAGGCGTTGGTGGAGTGTGTCGCGCGGTCGCGCGTTGTCAGGTTGTACGAGGCGGTTCTCTTGGGCAAGGTCGGCTCGCCTGGGGTTGTCGCGGTTGAGGGCCAGTTCCGCAGCCGTTGGTTTGACGCCTCTCGTTGGGTCCTCCGGCGAGAGGAGGTGGTCCCGGGGATGCCGTGTCGTCTCCTCACTTGCGAATGGCCGGTGCGGGATTCGCGCCGCACGTGCACGGCCGTGCCTCTTTGCTGCACTGCCGGTGACCGGGTGCGGTGGGCAGGGCATGCGCGGGCCGCGTCAGCTGGGGCGAGGCGGTCCCGACGGTGTTGCTCTGCGTGTTCCTGAGGGTGTGTTCCCCGTTTCGGCTTGCGGTGGTTCAGGGCCCTGGGGGGTTTCCGACGCGCCGCACAAGGGCGCTGCGGAGGGCACTGAGGATTTCGTGCACAAGGGCCGCGTGTGTCGCCCTGGCCTCCGTCTCAGTGCGAATGGCGGGCTGCAGTTGCTCGCCCAGCGCCAGCGCCCGAATCTGGTTGATCGCAAAGACTGGGCAGAGGTTGGTCGCAGTGGGGGTCTCTGCCGTCCGCTCGCGCTGAGGGATGGCCTCCAGCTGCTGCCGGACGTCCAGTTCGAACCTCCATGTCGCCGTCCATTCCCTGGTGTGCGGCCAGCGGCGCCGCGCCCACCGCCAGAGGCAGTAGAGGGCATGGCCTGGGTGCCAGGTGCCGACTGTCCCCGATACGATGGCTGTTAGGGGGTCCGGGTCCTGGTGTTTGAGCAGGGGGGTGGGGCTGTCCAGCAGGGCCGCGGTTGCCGGGAGCATGGAGTCGACGGCCTCCAGGCTCCAGTGGCTCTCCTGCAGGTGCGGGGTGATGCGCACTTGGCAGTAGTGGGCACTTTCCAATACAGTCATGGCGATGGTGCTGGGGTCACGTTCACGCGGCGGGAGCGCCGCGCGCGCCGTCTCCGGGTACCGCGCTGCCAGGCTCGTCAGGTTACGCCCCCTGTTGCGGGCGGTCCTGCTTTCCCATTCCGCCAGGCTTCGTACGGTGGGATGCAGAGGGTTTCGGCTCTCGGCGGTGGGGCGGCCCTTTACCGGCCCCCCGTGCTGGGCGCGGGCCTGGGGTCCGTCGGTGGTGCTATGAGCGTGTGTGCCCAGCCCAGATGTGGGACCCATATGCGTCTCTGGTCCGGTTGGTGGGTGTTGAACCACCAGATCCACGCGTCAAGAAGGTCGTCCGTGATCTGTGTCCCGGGGGGGACGAGCGCTTGGAGCTGCCGCACAAAGATTTCAGTTGTTGCGGCATGCGGCAGGTGGGCCACGGCGAAGAGCCTGCTCGGGTTGACGTCCTGGAGGTGTTCCCAGAGGGCTGCCACTACCTCGCTCGAGGGTGTGGTGGCGTCGATTTCGTAGAGCCCCTCCAGTTCCGCGGCGTTGAAGGGACCCGTGCCCCTCTGCTGCAGTGGCCGGGGGGGTGGGGGGGGCATTGTCTCCTGGTCTTGGTCCGGTGTGGCGCTAGTCGGGGAGGGGTGCCCCCGGGTGGTGCGAGGGTGTGCCCCAGGCACGTACCCCGTGGAGGGCTCCTTTTGCTGGGGCACCGAGCAGGTTGCGGCGGCGGGCAGTGGGTCATCGGACTCCTGAGGGCCGGAGGTCTCTGTCATTTCTGCGTCCGCTCCTGGGCCGCTCGCGTCGTGCCCCTGTTGTTGCGAAGCGCCCTCTGCGCCGTCGCAGTTTGGCTGTGTTGCATCTGGGGTGGGGAACCCCGTGGTGCACGGGCCCGGTTGTCGGGTGGCCGGTGCCCGTGTCCGGGACTGGTGTCATCGCGCCTCGCTCAGGGGGGGGGGGGTGTTGGGGGGGTTGTCCCCCAACCCCTTGCGCAGGCCTTTGGTTGGCCGCGGGTTTCCTCGGCCGTGTGTCCGTGGCGTGCTTTCCCCCCGGCAGCGGGCCGGCCGCCGACCCTGGGAGGGAGGTGGCGGATGAGCTGGACGCTCCGTCTGCTGCCCGGCGAGGGGCCTGTGTGAAGCGCTGCCTGTCGCTCGCGCTCGGCTAGCGTGGGAATGGTGGGGATGTGCGCCCGTTCGGTGCGGGGCCTCTTGGACCGGCGTCGGGGATCGGTGGTAGATGATGCCCGCTGGGCGTGGAGGTCGTTGGGATCTCCACGGCCTCCGTCCGTATCCTCGTGGAGGACGACTCGCCGTGCTGCGGGAGGCGGCGTGTGGCTGCGGCGGCGAGAGCGGTTAGGGTTCCTCTTTTGAGACATGGCGGTTTCCCGCCCAAAACATCATCACAAACTGCTCACTATCTCTCAAGCGGTTAGGGTTCCTTGTCTCCTGGCGCTGCTCCGGCATGATGCCTTGCATCCCTGAGGTATGAGGACTGCCTGGGCCCCTCCGCGGGGCGAACGGTCGGAGGGGGCTTCTGTACGTGCCAGAGGGGGAACCCACACCGGGTGGTGGCCCCCTTTTGGTTTCCCGGGAGTTACGGCGCGCCGCCTGCCTGGGGGGCTCCGGGACGTCTTTGGACCGCGGCCTCCGGTGGCCTGAAGCGTGCCCTTGGTAGCCCGGGGATCCAGGGAGGTCCCAGATGTTGTGCCTTTGCATGGCCGCACGCATGCGCAGGGCTGTGCGCTGGTGCCATTGCCAGTGTAGTCTGTTCATTTCATCCGGACTGTAGGCCCCCATATGCGCCATGAGCCGGGTGGCCACATAGTGCCATCGGCCGGGGGGATCCATGGTGGCGGGTGGCGTGTGCCCCGTCCGATGGCCGAAGGAGACATCTGCCATGGTGAGGGTTCCCTCCCCGAGGAGGCGGGACCAGGAAGTAAGCAGCCATCGGATGCTGACTGCCAGGGGAAGCTGCTCCTCTATGGTGAGCCTGTCGATCCACATGCCCAGGTCTTGGGCCGCCGCCTGTTCCGCGTGGTCACCCGGGAGGCTGGCGTTGCTTTCCAAGCGTGCGTAGTCCAGATGCCCCCGCCCCCAGGGCAGGGCAGTCCCCCATGGTGGGCCGGTAGGCTCGCTAGCGGTGTTGGTGCCCGCTTCCATGCGCGCCCCGCTTCATGGGGCACCGCGCTCGTCCGGGGTCTTGTCTGCTGCTCCGCTCGCGGTCGCGGGCCCGTCACCCGTGGCGGTAGCATGCTCAGTGTGCCCCAGGGCGATGTAGTCGCGCTGGAGGTGTGTCTGGCGCGACATCGTGAGGGGCCTTTCCTCTGCATGGTCGCATCGTGGCTCTGGGCGCACGCGCGGGCCCGCCGGCGTTGGGACCGCGTGAAGGTCACTCATGCAGGACTCCATGAAGGCATCGAAAGAGTCTTCGTCGCGGTTGTGTCTGCTGGGCAACGTTATCCTGCCGGCCGCGTGCTGGGGCGTGTCGGGTGTGGTTTCCCGGGCCTCTGACTTTGCGCGGCTTTCAGGTGGGCCCCGTGGCGGCGCCTCCCCCGGCGCGCTTTTGTCGGCGTGATGCGCCGAGTTCGCCGAGGGGGCGGCGTCTGCGCGACCTGCGGGTTGTGCCCCATGGGCTGATTGTGGGTGGAGGCCGGCCTCATCCCCGGTGTCCGGCATTGGTTCTTCAGGTTCCGTACCAGGATGGCCAGCGGTCGATGCCTCGCCGCTTCCGTGTGCCGCCATGCCCGTTGGGTCGGCATGCTGTATTGCTGGCTGGTCCACTCCCCCGCTACGTTTCCCTGCTGGTTGTGGTGCTTCTGTCCGCTGTGGGGGTCCCCCCATTTCCTCCGCGGCTTCCACGGTGGGCTCCTTGAGTTGTGGCTCGGCTGGCGACGCGGGCGGCGTGGCTGCGTCGCCCGTCGGTCGCGCCGCCTCTCGGGCGTGGCCTTCGGACACGGGCGGCGGCCCTGGCCGGCTTCCCGGGCCTGCGGATTGCGGGGCGTCAGCCGGGACGGTGGTGTGTGCCGGGTCTGGGTGGGTCCGGGTTGGGGGCCGGGCCACCGGGAGATGACGGTTCTGCGGGCTGTACCGCCCGCCCGGCTGGTGGGGGCCGGTGCCGCTGGGACGCCAGTTCGGCTTGTGCCGGGGCCTGCAGGTGGTCTCCCGGGGCCGCTGTGATGGACGTCGCCGGAGCCTGGGGACTGGGGCTCTTGGTGGGGTTGTGGGCGTGGGGGTGCACGGTGCCGGAGGGCCGGGTGCTGGTGGTGTCAGTCGGGGTAGTTGCACGTGCCTACGGGGCGGGGCCTTCGGGTGGCGCGTATGCTGGGCCCTCCATCGGCCGGTCAGGTGTGCCATGGCGTGGGCGGGGCTCCGGGTGGGCCTGTGTCCCCTGCTGCCTGGCTGGCTGCCGGCTGAGGACCGTGTGTGGACGCGCCGGGTATTTGGGGTTGCGGAGCCGGGCTTCCTCAGGGGCCTGGGGTTGGTTCCGCGTGCGGGTGTGCGGTGCCAGGGGGTTGCTCTGGTCGGTTGCCTACTGCCCCCGTATTCGTGGGGCTGGGCACGGCCCCGCTCCCGGCATGTGACGCGCGGTTCCCCTGGATCCCTGTAGCTGCGTGGTGCTGTGGTTGGTGTCGTTGTGTCGCCTGTTTGGACGCACGCTCTTGTCGGGGGCTCAGTGGCGCGCCGGCCCTCGATGGTGCCGGAGCGTCCGTAGTTCGCGTGGCGTCGGCGGCGTGCTGTCGGTGTGGTGAGGTGACGGGTGCTTGGGGGGCGGAGGTGGATGGGCCGGAGAACGTGGAGGCCGTTGGGCCATGCGATGCGCCGACGCCCAATGGTGCCAGGGCGCGTACATTTGTGGCCCTCGTAGCTGCTGTGGCACGCGATCGGGGCGGGAGGATGGTGATGGTCGCGGTTCTCCGGGAGGAGGAGGAGGGGCTGTGGTGCCGGGCACCTCCGGCCATCATCCTGGCCACTGCCGCATTGCTGTACGTGCCCGGCCGCGGCGGTGGGACGTGCGGCTGTTGGGCGCGCCGTGCCAATGGTGTGAGGCTGCGGGGGAGGGCTATGCCCCTCCATGTCAGACAGACCGCCATCAGCCTCTTGGTCGCCCCTTCGGTCATGGCCCCGCTGCGTTGGAAGAAATTTCCCCATTTGCCGCCATGGGCGCCGCAGACAATTCCCATTGCCCATTCCGCGTCCCCCACCAGCCAGCCGAAGGCGAGCGGGAGGCGGGTGGTGAGGGTGACGACCGTGGTGCGGTATTTGTTGAGGTTCATGGGGGTGACGGGGCCCCAACTGTCTGGCAGATTGCAAACGGGGGGTTGACTGCTCCGTGGCGCGTCGTCGTAATGTTCGTAGTCGGGGACGTGAATTGTGAGGTCCGCCACCTCGACTGGCACGGCCTATGTTGGTGCGCGCCAGGGGGGGCGGGGTGGAGGTGTCGCTGGGTCCTCGTCGGTGAGGATGTCCAACCACTCAACATCGGGGCTGTGCCCCGCGCCATTGTTCCAGACATTTTGCTGGATCAGGGGGCACAGTGTACGGAGCGTGAGGTCTTCGGCTTGTGTTTCGCGTGGCGGCGAAGCTGTGCAGAGTGGATGCGGTCGTTGGCAATTAGGGGATGACCACAAGTTCGTGATGCACGGGCTGCAGAACCAGTGCAGCTGCTCCGTGCCGCCGCAGCTGAGGTAATGCCAACGGACCGGAGCGCCGTTTTCGTCGTCCACCTCCCGGCAGACTGCGCACGGGTTTCCCGGCCGCGGATGTGGAGCTTCACTTTCGGGCATCCTGAGGAGAGGTATTGTTCGCGGGAAGATCCGGCCTCTATATGGGAGTGAGTGCGCGCGCTTCGGTGTAGTGCGGTGTGGTGGGTGGTGCGACGGCAGTTCGCCGGTGGTTGCCGCGTGCCCCTGTGTGTGGTTAGTCGCTGGGCTGTGCGTGTTGGTAGTGGATGAGGAGGTTGTAATACATACGGCGGTCGTGGGATGTTTGTTGTGCTTCTTGTGCGTACACCTGGACGCGGTGCTGTAGCTGTGCATCCGCTCTCTTGACAGCGGTGAATTGCATGTGACGTATTGTGGCCCTAGCTTCTGGGGCGTGGTCCGCGATGACCCTGTAGAGTCGGAGTGGCACCCCTCCCATGAGCACCGCTTCCTTGATTTCTGGTTGCCGCATCAGGCGCCGAACCTCATTTGCCAGTGGCGTGGCCGGCCCCGATCCAGCGTGTTGTGCTCTGGTGTCCTCTGGCGTCCACGTGGCCAGGTGGTTGCCTCCTTGGGTCAACGGGCATCGTTTGAAGTTTTCCCACGTCTCTGGCTGTTGGAGATCGCAGGCGCATATGGTGTATTCCGGGAGTATTTCTATGCCCCGTCGGCCATACCAGCGTGCCACCCTGTCTAGGAGGGGCAGTTGGTCGAGCAACAATTGGGCACGTCCCGTTTGTAGGTGTACCGGCATTAGGGATGGGTCAAGAGCTGAGAAGTACAATGCGGTTTGCAGCTTATGCTGGAGGTGGTTCATGAGGGTGTTGTCGGCTTGGCTGCTTGGAATGTGCGCCATGGTGCGGATGGGTTGCGGGTAGTGGTATGCCCGTCCAGTGTCGTTGTAGATTCGGTCGTCCGGTACCCAGGCTGGCCGTCTGCTGCCTGGCGAGGGGCCTGTGTGAAGCGCTGCCTGTCGCTCGCGCTCGGCTAGCGTCGGAATGGTGGGGATGTGCGCCCGTTTGGTGCGGGGCCTCTTGGACCGGCGTCGGGGATCGGTGGTAGATGATGCCCGCTGGGCGTGGAGGTCGTTGGGATCTCCACGGCCTCCGTCCGTATCCTCGTGGAGGACGACTCGCCGTGCTGCGGGAGGCGGCGTGTGGCTGCGGCGGCGAGAGCGGTTAGGGTTCCTCTTTTGAGACATGGCGGTTTCCCGCCCAAAACATCATCACAAACTGCTCACTATCTCTCAAGCGGTTAGGGTTCCTTGTCTCCTGGCGCTGCTCCGGCATGATGCCTTGCATCCCTGAGGTATGAGGACTGCCTGGGCCCCTCCGCGGGGCGAACGGTCGGAGGGGGCTTCTGTACGTGCCAGAGGGGGAACCCACACCGGGTGGTGGCCCCCTTTTGGTTTCCCGGGAGTTACGGCGCGCCGCCTGCCTGGGGGGCTCCGGGACGTCTTTGGACCGCGGCCTCCGGTGGCCTGAAGCGTGCCCTTGGTAGCCCGGGGATCCAGGGAGGTCCCAGATGTTGTGCCTTTGCATGGCCGCACGCATGCGCAGGGCTGTGCGCTGGTGCCATTGCCAGTGTAGTCTGTTCATTTCATCCGGACTGTAGGCCCCCATATGCGCCATGAGCCGGGTCGCCACATAGTGCCATTGGCCGGGGGGATCCATGGTGGCGGGTGGCGTGTGCCCCGTCCGATGGCCGAAGGAGACATCTGCCATGGTGAGGGTTCCCTCCCCGAGGTGGCGGGACCAGGAAGTAAGCAGCCATCGGATGCTGACTGCCAGGGGAAGCTGCTCCTCTATGGTGAGCCTGTCGATCCACATGCCCAGGTCTTGGGCCGCCGCCTGTTCCGCGTGGTCACCCGGGTGGCTGGCGTTGCTTTCCAAGCGTGCGTAGTCCAGATGCCCCCGCCCCCAGGGCAGGGCAGTCCCCCATGGTGGGCCGGTAGGCTCGCTAGCGGTGTTGGTGCCCGCTTCCATGCGCGCCCCGCTTCATGGGGCACCGCGCTCGTCCGGGGTCTGGTCTGCTGCTCCGCTCGCGGTCGCGGGCCCGTCACCCGTGGCGGTAGCATGCTCAGTGTGCCCCAGGGCGATGTAGTCGCGCTGGAGGTGTGTCTGGCGCGACATTGTGAGGGGCCTTTCCTCTGCATGGTCGCATCGTGGCTCTGGGCGCACGCGCGGGCCCGCCGGCGTTGGGACCGCGTGAAGGTCACTCATGCAGGACTCCATGAAGGCATCGAAAGAGTCTTCGTCGCGGTTGTGTCTGCTGGGCAACGTTATCCTGCCGGCCGCGTGCTGGGGCGTGTCGGGTGTGGTTTCCCGGGCCTCTGACTTTGCGCGGCTTTCAGGTGGGCCCCGTGGCGGCGCCTCCCCCGGCGCGCTTTTGTCGGCGTGATGCGCCGGGTTCGCCGAGGGGGCGGCGTCTGCGCGACCTGCGGGTTGTGCCCCATGGGCTGATTGTGGGTGGAGGCCGGCCTCATCCCCGGTGTCCGGCATTGGTTCTTCAGGTTCCGTACCAGGATGGCCAGCGGTCGATGCCTCGCCGCTTCCGTGTGCCGCCATGCCCGTTGGGTCGGCATGCTGTATTGCTGGCTGGTCCACTCCACCGCTACGTTTCCCTGCTGGTTGTGGTTCTTCTGTCCGCTGTGGGGGTCCCCCCATTTCCTCCGCGGCTTCCACGGTGGGCTCCTTGAGTTGTGGCTCGGCTGGCGACGCGGGCGGCGTGGCTGCGTCGCCCGTCGGTCGCGCCGCCTCTCGGGCGTGGCCTTCGGACACGGGCAGCGGCCCTGGCCGGCTTCCCGGGCCTGCGGATTGCGGGGCGTCAGCCGGGACGGTGGTGTGTGCCGGGTCTGGGTGGGTCCGGGTTGGGGGCCGGGCCACCGGGAGATGACGGTTCTGCGGGCTGTACCGCCCGCCCGGCTGGTGGGGGCCGGTGCCGCTGGGACGCCAGTTCGGCTTGTGCCGGGGCCTGCAGGTGGTCTCCCGGGGCCGCTGTGCTGGACGTCGCCGGAGCCTGGGGACTGGGGCTCTCGGTGGGGTTGTGGGCGTGGGGGTGCACGGTGCCGGAGGGCCGGGTGCTGGTGGTGTCAGTCGGGGTAGCGGCACGTGCCTACGGGGCGGGGCCTTCGGGTGGCGCGTATGCTGGGCCCTCCATCGGCCGGTCAGGTGTGCCATGGCGTGGGCGGGGCTCCGGGTGGGCCTGTGTCCCCTGCTGCCTGGCGGGCTGCCGGCTGAGGACCGTGTGTGGACGCGCCGGGTATTTGGGGTTGCAGAGCCGGGCTTCCTCAGGGGCCTGGGGTTGGTTCCACGTGCGGGTGTGCGGTGCCAGGGGGTTGCTCTGGTCGGTTGCCTACTGCCCCCGTATTCGTGGGGCTGGGCACGGCCCCGCTCCCGGCATGTGACGCGCGGTTCCCCTGGATCCCTGTAGCTGCGTGGTGCTGTGGTTGGTGTCGTTGTGCCGCCCGTTTGGACGCACGCTCTTGTCGGGGGCTCAGTGGCGCGCCGGCCCTCGATGGTGCCGGAGCGTCCGTAGTTCGGGTGGCGTCGGCGGCGTGCTGTCGGTGTGGTGAGATGACGGGTGCTTGGGGGGCGGAGGTGGATGGGCCGGAGAACGTGGAGGCCGTTGGGCCATGCGATGCGCCGACGCCCAATGGTGCCAGGGCGCGTACATTTGTGGCCCTCGTAGCTGCTCTGGCACGCGATCGGGGCGGGAGGATGGTGATGGTCGCGGTTCTCCGGGAGGAGGAGGAGGGGCTGTGGTGCCGGGCACCTCCGGCCATCATCCTGGCCACTGCCGCATTGCTGTACGTGCCCGGCCGCGGCGGTGGGACGTGCGGCTGTTGGGCGCGCCGTGCCAATGGTGTGAGGCTGCGGGGGAGGGCTATGCCCCTCCATGTCAGACAGACCGCCATCAGCCTCTTGGTCGCCCCTTCGGTCATGGCCCCGCTGCGTTGGAAGAAATTTCCCCATTTGCCGCCATGGGCGCCGCAGATGATTCCCATTGCCCATTCCGCGTCCCCCACCAGCCAGCCGAAGGCGAGCGGGAGGCGGGTGGTGAGGGTGACGACGGTGGTGCGGTAGTTGTTGAGGTTCATGGGGGTGACGGGGCCCCAACTGTCTGGCAGATTGCAAACGGGGGGTTGACTGCTCCGTGGCGCGTCGTCGTAATGTTCGTAGTCGGGGACGTGAATTGTGAGGTCCGCCACCTCGACTGGCACGGCCCATGTTGGTGCGCGCCAGGGGGGGCGGGGTGGAGGTGTCGCTGGGTCCTCGTCGATGAGGATGTCCAACCACTCAACATCGGGGCTGTGCCCCGCGCCATTGTTCCAGACATTTTGCTGGATCAGGGGGCACAGTGTACGGAGCGTGAGGTCTTCGGCTTGTGTTTCGCGTGGCGGCGAAGCTGTGCAGAGTGGATGCGGTCGTTGGCAATTAGGGGATGACCACAAGTTCGTGATGCACGGGCTGCAGAACCAGTGCAGCTGCTCCGTGCCGCCGCAGCTGAGGTAATGCCAACGGACCGGAGCGCCGTTTTCGTCGTCCACCTCCCGGCAGACTGCGCACGGGTTTCCCGGCCGCGGATGTGGAGCTTCACTTTCGGGCATCCTGAGGAGAGGTATTGTTCGCGGGAAGATCCGGCCTCTATATGGGAGTGAGTGCGCGCGCTTCGGTGTAGTGCGGTGTGGTGGGTGGTGCGACGGCAGTTCCCCGGTGGTTGCCGCGTGCCCCTGTGTGTGGTTAGTCGCTGGGCTGTGCGTGTTGGTAGTGGATGAGGAGGTTGTAATACATACGGCGGTCGTGGGATGTTTGTTGTGCTTCTTGTGCGTACACCTGGACGCGGTGCTGTAGCTGTGCATCCGCTCTCTTGACAGCGGTGAATTGCATGTGACGTATTGTGGCCCTAGCTTCTGGGGCGTGGTCGGCGATGACCCTGTAGAGTCGGAGTGGCACCCCTCCCATGAGCACCGCTTCCTTGATCTCTGGTTGCCGCATCAGGCGCCGAACCTCATTTGCCAGTGGCGTGGCCGGCCCCGATCCAGCGTGTTGTGCTCTGGTGTCCTCTGGCGTCCACGTGGCCAGATGGTTGCCTCCTTGGGTCAACGGGCATCGTTTGAAGTGTTCCCACGTCTCTGGCTGTTGGAGATCGCAGGCGCATATGGTGTATTCCGGGAGTATTTCTATGCCCCGTCGGCCATACCAGCGTGCCACCCTGTCTAGGAGGGGCAGTTGGTCGAGCAAGAATTGGGCACGTCCCGTTTGTAGGTGTACCGGCATTAGGGATGGGTCAAGAGCCGAGAAGTACAATGCGGTTTGCAGCTTATGCTGGAGGTGGTTCATGAGGGTGTTGTCGGCTTGGCTGCTTGGAATGTGCGCCATGGTGCGGATGGGTTGCGGGTATTGGTATGCCCGTCCAGTGTCGTTGTAGATTCGGTCGTCCGGTACCCAGGCTGGTGGTTCCCCGGGATGTGGGATCGGCGGTAGGTGTTGGAGGTGCGTGTGCATGTGGTCCTGTAGCGGCGAGTCCTCGCCGTCCGGCATATGTTCGGCAAGCTGGTTGTGGGCGTGTAAGTCCGTGTGTCCATTGCCTAGGCTATACCGATGAGACTCTTGTTTGACGAGGTGTAAGACGACGTGTTTGGAGAGGCGCCGCAAGGCTGCCCAGAGGTGTAGGGCCTGGGTGCCCAGGCTAGAGTCGGTCGCCTTGTGCAGGGGCTGCCGTGCCAGTTTGCGGACGATCTGGAAGTCCACCCCCGCGTCTACTACGACCGGCACATGGTGCGCATGGTCACGCGGCTGCTGGTGGGTGTCAATGACGGCGTCCACGATGACCGCCAGTGTTTTCAGTTCCCCGTGAGAGGAGGCCCCGAAGATGGTAGCCCCTGTGAGGTGGTGTTGGCGCAGTTGGCCTGTCGCGTCAGTCCTCAACTCCAGAAACTGCCCCCCCAGCTGCTGGGGTGAGCCTTGTGGTGCCGGAGGCATCCGCAAAAATGACGGTGTTCTGGTCGTCCGGGCACGGCAGGCGGCACAGCGTCGTTGGCTGGTAGGCATGAATGCGTGCTCCCTGTTCTGTGGTGGCCCACGGCGTGGTGGTGCCCGGTTGGAGTCTCCGGGTAGCATACAAGCCCACCCCCTGGCGGCTGACCTCAGTTGCTGCTGGGTTCATGCGGACATAATCGTTGTTCCCCTCGTGGCCTTGTGTCAGTTTATAGTGTTTTCAGCACTGTGTTTTTGCTTCTCCTGCTGCTTGTTGTTGCTGTAGGGTGTCCTGCTGCTTGTTTTGGATGATGAAAAGCTTTTGTTTGTTGAAATACAGTAAAGCCAAGTCAATTCAGGATAGCCCAAGCCAATAGTATGCAAGGAGAAGGTAATTCAGGATCAAAGCATGAAGGGCTGCAGTGTAAACAGTGAAAGATGATTGGATATTCACAGAAACTACAGCTCAGGTCACAAATGAATGCATATTCACAAAGATAGCTGAAATGTTTTGGGAAAAGAGTTAGAAAACTGCCTCAGGATCACTCTCTCTCCATAGTGCCATCTTAGGAGATGTACACTCTTTGTTTTGGGTCCCATATGTGCTGAGGTGGCATGGTATGTGGCGATGAGGTCACTGCCATGTCACATGGGATCTTCCTACTTAGCTAGGCTGACCAGGAATTGAACCCAGGACCTCTCAAAAAGAGGTGCCTAGCCCCCTATGGTGCATACCACTAGGGCAGATAAGTATTCATGGAAAAACATAGATAAATTCCTAGGCTCTACCTTAAGTATGTCAGTGCTCAGTCAACTCAGGAAAAGATGTTTTACTTCACATTGAAAGGGGATTAAGGGGTCCACTCCATATCCTGATTGGGTGTTTGGTTCCATAGGTCAAAATGTGTTATCACCACTTTTGATTGGACCAATACTAAGATAAAAATGCATGGATGCTCAGTGCATCCCTAATACAACTAGAGTATGCCTCAAAGCAATGGAAAAGCACTTTTTCTTACTCCCCCCTTGTGCTGTGGTGGCCACCACTGTCGCATTTTAGGAAAAAGGGATTTTTTCTTGGTCTTTCCTTGGTTTCCACATCTACTTTAAAATACCTACAGTCTCCCTCACACTGAAAAATGGGCGCTCACCATGGCTGGCGTCCTTTTGCTGCTCTGATTGTACAGTTTCCTACAGAAGACTCAGCGCTCATGGCACTGCCGGGGCTCCTGTGGCTTGGTTGGGTTAGATTGGGAGCATGCCAAACATGTGCATATGTATCCCTCCCTCCAAGACGCAGCGTCGACACAACCCAAACGCAAGACACATTATACACACTCGCATGGGTTCTCGTAAACCTGCTGGCGACCTGTGACCTGTCTTAGGGCGAAGGGAGTCGAAAGAAAATTAAATTTGCCCCTTGGTGGGGTCTTGGTTCTGCTCAGTCTCTCCAGGCACCTGCACTTCGGCCCGAACACGGCCTACTCAGCGAGGCTGCGCGTGGGTATCTGCAGAGGCAGGAATGGGAGAATTATGGACGAATCCACGCAAAAACGAAGCGACGACACCAAAATCCGTCAAATGACGGCGTAGAACGACACACCTGAGCAGAATCCAATTGTGCATCAGAAGCACATTTTTAGAGAAATTATAGTCATCTCTGGATTTTTTAAATCCAGAAATTCATACGCATAAAATGGCGGCGCGCAGGAGCGGCTCCTAGCGAAGCGCCGGAAAATGGAGAAATAATGGAATTATAAACATATGTCTCACGTACTCATGAAAATGACGAGACACACATTAATAAATAAACATACAGATTCCACCCACACTAATAGAAGCTTCAAAAATTCAAGAATTCGAAAATCAATCGAAAAGACTTCAATGAATCAGGTATAAACTACAGGTATGCTTGTTTCGCATGCCGCATACACATTGCTCGTCTCGTGTCTCCGTGAACGAGTCGTGTAGCAGCGCTAACAACGATAACCACGATAGGACGCGGTAGAGGGATTGATTAGAAAGATTGCAGATGATTAGCGGTCAGATCAGGGTGATTAGTCATACACACAAGTGCATAGCAACGTTCTTCGCGTGCGCCCCTTTTGTCCTCCCACCTTGCTTCACTTCCCAGCGGTAGGTAAGGTAGGTACGCCCAGGCGGGGCCACCCCCTGGTGGAGTCAAGATTTGGGTTCAGATGGGCAGGTTTGCCCTACGCTATTGCGCATACTCGTGCATGCACACACGCATTAAAGGGTAGGCCACGCGAAGTGCGCACGGTAAACCTTGTTTAGGCTACCCAGGGGCTCCTCGGTACGTTCTTTAAGAGAACCTGAGGAGTCCCCTAACGCTTGCTTGCTTGACAAGGGTAGCTGCTTCTGCGGCGTGTTTGCGGACAGTGTATTATAGGGCACACTGAGAAGGGTATAATACCTGGAGTGTGCCTTGGTTCCTCCGCCGCAAACGCCCTTTCATTTGCCTATGTTTTACAGGTGGGCAGGTAGGGTGATTGGTGCAGCAGCATTTTTTTTATGCCCTGCTAAACAAGGGCGCAGTTCACACAAACAAGTAACTCCGCTCCGCCTGTGGCAGAGCAAGGAGTCGGACTTCATCGACATCTGCGCCTTGCACGCGAGAGCACTCCTTCCCTCCAAACCCTAGCAGGGGAAACTCGTTGTGGCGTCCCCTGTCAGGCCACAGTTGCTTAGTAGCGCTGTGTTCTCTTGCAATTTCACAGGAGGGTCGCTAGGACCCAAGAGACCTTCATCTTCGCAACGCCCAGTAGAGTGTGCGTGTAGGAGTGGTAGTCCTGAGTGGGGGCTAGAGCCAGTTGCCCAGTGCTCGCCCACCAGGATGGTGCCACTGTAGGGTGTGTAGGACCTGTAGGGGGTGTGTCACTGTCCCACCCTTTTCCTGCAATTTTAGCGGGGTTGGTGGGCTGTGGCAGTGGTTAGGTCAGTGTTTTGGCCACATAGCAAACAGGCGTTTTGCATGCCTTCATAGCTTTTGGCCACCCCTCCCTGTAGTAGACAGATAGGTAGGGAAAACAATACCTGGATTAGCACGCTGGGTATTCCCCCAAGGTTTTGCGCCAGCACAGAAATTGGGCGCATAGGGGAGGGGAGACCCGGGGCGTACCCTGTGGCATCAATAAGCCAGCCCTCCAGGTTCAGCAAGGGCGCAGACTTGGGTATAATTAGGACACCACTTCTGCGGCTTGCTCTCAGGACCTTAGGACTAGCACACTCACACATACGCTTTGGCAGGTAAGGGTAAGGTTCAGTCCCTAGCTTCAGTCTTGGAGGCAAGCGTCTCAGCGAGCCTCAACAACTCACCAAGGTTGTTCTGGGACAAGTAGTCAACCAGAACTGAGTTTAGGCGTCCCTCAGGTAGAACAAATGCAGAGAAGGGCTCCCAGGTGGCCTCTTCGATCCCAAAACCTTCCCAGAGGGTGAGGAAGCGCCAACCCTGGCGATAGCGGTGGCGTAGGACAGACTTCACCAAGTAGAAGCCCTCCTTAGCCATCTCCTCGGCGTTCATGTCGGGGAGTTCACCTTCAACTTCCATAGGGCTGGCAGCCCCTTGTAGGTCCAGAGCGGCGATTTCCTCGTCGTTCAGCTCCCACTCCTCCCCACAGAGGTCTTCAGGATCATGGTAGCGCTTCAGGTGTTGAGCGGCGCACACCAGGGTCCCCCCTAGACGAAGAGAACACCGCACCGTGATACGGTGACCATCCACAGATAGAATCTTGTACGGCCCGAAGTATGGGTCATCGCTGGTAGAGCGAGGCCAGGCGGGTAGTCGACTGTGGTGCACCAGCACCCAGTCCCCCTCTTGGTAGGTGGCCGGTACTCGGTGCTTGTTCTTCTTGTTCCACTGACGCTCCCTCACTCCCTGGAGCATAGCCTTGGCTTTGTCCACCTTCGCTTGTTGCTCTTGGACCCACTCACCCACTGAAGAATGGGTGTCCTCTGGATAGGGGGCATGTAGGAACCACGCCGGGCGCCCCATGAATAGCTCATGTGGCGAGTAGCCAGTAGCTGAACTCTCTTGGGAGTTCATCATCAAGGATATGACGGGGAGTAGTCTCACCCAGTCTCTGGTGCGTTCAGTTTTGCACCATATCCTGACGTTCTCCTTCAGGACACGAATCTGTCGCTCACATAGGGGGTTGCTCGTGTGAGAGTAGGGAATCCTCGTAGACACCTGGACATTGAGGGACCTCAGGACCCTCTTGTACCAGCCAGTATCTGAGCGTACTCGTACGTCCTCATCGGAGTTGATCTCCTTGGGCGCCCCATAGACACAAAACCACTCCTCCAGGAGTATCTTGATAGTCTCCTCTCCGGTAATGTGCTTGGTACACGGGAACCTGGTCAACCCACAGGTTACCACGAGGGCGAAGTCATAGCCCCCGAACTTCGGCATCTCCGTGTAGTCCACGTATAGAACACTGTTGGCACAGTGTGGGATGGGCAGGGTCGAGTAGAGACCTCTGTCCCTGATATCCCCTGGTTTACAGGACCTGCACGGGCACTTGTCCACGATAGGCTGGAGTGTCTTCCGCAGTTGGTCGTCAGTCCACGTAGTGTGGAACCACTGCTTGAACAGCCTCAGGGTACGGTCAGCACCCACATGGCCACTGGACTCATGGGTCCACTTCAGCAGCGCTGGGACTCGGTCACTAGGCACCACGATGCGGTCCTCCTGCCAGAGGTAGCTCTTGTCCCGCTTCCACTGGTCTTGGTTGACCAGGAGGGGTTCAAGGCGTTACTCCAGGCGCCGGTAGATATCCCCAAACTCCTGTAGGTACTCAGATTGTTGGAGTCCATCCAGGGGGCGTATCATGGTCATGTTCAGGTCCAGATGTACGTCCATACGGCTGAACGCCTCCTTAGCCAGCGCTTGAGACCGGGCACCAATCAAGGCGTCGAAGTTGTTGCGGCTGATGTAGTCGGCGCACTCGTTCTTCACTCCCTGGATATGGTGTACCGTCAGCCGTAGTTGACTGAGGTAGGTCCACCAGCGACGTAGCTTGGCCTTCTCAGGTGGGGGACCCTTCTGGAAACTGCGGACCGGTTCTTGGTCGCATAGCCAGACCACAGGGTTACTCCCCAACAGTCGTGCTTGTGAGGATAGCACCAGCATACCCGCGAGCAATTCCTGCTCATAGGTGGGGTAGTTCCCCCTGGCCTGGTTCCACTTCCAGTTCCAGTGGCCCAGAGGTACTAGGACCCACTTGTCGTCAGGGTAGCTGTGCTTGAGGGTTCCGTCTCGGTTGAGACCTTCCGTCCCCCATTGGGAAATGGCCGAGTCGAACTCCTCCTTCTCTAGTGCTTGCCATTGGAACAACGTTCCACCACCGCCCACATTGCTGGCGTCGGTCACCAGGATAATCTCCCCTTGTGCCCTAGGCACGCCCAAGCACTTAGCGTTGGCTACCTTGTCTTTGAGCTCGTCAAACGCTTGTTGCTCTTGTGGGCCCCAGCGCCAAGTAGTACTCTTCTTAATCAAGTCAGTCAGTACAGCGCTGGTGTAGGTGAAGTTTTTGATGTGGCGGCGATAGAAGTTGCACGCCCCAATGAAACTGCGTACATCATGAAGTCCTTTCTTGGGGTCTTCGTGTCGTACCTTGGCATCCATCAGGGGTTTGGCCTTAGAGGCCGCTGGGGTCCACCACCCATAGCCAACGTCAAACCCCAAGTACTGCATGGTCTCCTGCATGAACTCACACTTCTCCAGCTTGAGTCGTGTGTGGTTCTCCTGGCAGACCGCAAAGAACTCACCCAAGAGGATTAGGTGATCCTCCTGGGTATTGGTCCCAAGGCATACATCGTCGATGTGAGCCTCCATCTGGGCACCACGGGATATGAGCACCTGCACCTTAGGTCTCCTTCGTAGGATGGACAAGATCTTGTTCATCAGCTCTTGGAACAGAGCGGGTGCGTTAGCCACGCCAAATGGCATGACCTTCCACTTGAATACCCTCCCCTGAGGGGTGATGAAGGCCAGTAGTTCCTGCGCGTTGGGCGTCAGGTCCACTTGCCAGAATCCACTTCGCTTGTCTATCTTGGTCTTGTAGCGACAGGAGGCTATCTTCTCCAGGGTAGACTCCATATTGGGAATGGAACCTGAGTGGTTCAGCGTCTTCTTATTCAGCTCTCCATAGTCCACTACCAGCCGTTTGGCTGTAGACCCGGGTTTAGCCACCAGGAAACAGGGGCTGCAGTGTAGGGGGTAGTCCCCGTCCTTGTACTCCAGGACTAGGCCAGCGTCGATACACTCCTGTATCTGTCGCTCAATCTCGTCGGCCTGCTCTTTAGGAGCTGGATAGGGTCTCCTCCGTATCTTGTGACCCACGAACTCGGGTTTTAGCTTGAGGTCCATCTGTACCAGCTTGTCACATGAGGCTGGAGGGGGTAGTTCTCCGAACACCTCCAGATAGGTCCTTATCAGCTTTTGTACCCGCGGGTCCAATACCTTGATCTTGTCCTCCATGTCCTCGTCGGAGTGTAAGTTGCTTGCCCCTTGAATAGACGTCGGGAGGTGGTCCTCCACCGACTCTTCGCCCGCGGTAGTGTCCTTCAGCCCTTGGTAGGCATATGGAAGGTCTTGGTCGACCATCTCCGGTGGACGATGGCAACATAGGCACGCTCGTGGGGGTTTACATACACATTCCTCCGAGAGGTCGTCCTCTTCTGGGGTCCTCACATGGGCACCCCATACGCTCTTCATGAGCTTGAGATCCACCTCCCTTTGCCAGGTGGTGATCTTCTGTTCGAGGTCCTCCTTCAATTGGGATAGGTCTCCCATACGTCCTTGCTTCAGTGGCCACGAGCTGCGGGTAGGCTTCGCGTAGCATAGCTTTTTCGCCACCAACTTCCTCTTGGAATCCACATACTCCCTGAGCCTGGATCGAGGGTCCAGCTCTTCATCCACGGGGTCTTCCACCCTCATGGAGAGTAGGGGTTTTAGTGGGGCGACGTACTCGGCGTTCTCCACTTCTTCCACCGCAGTCTGCACGAAGAAGGCGTCGTGCTCAGTTTCGTCGTCTGAGTGGATAGAGCTAGGTAGCTCAGATAGTCCACACTCAGAGACTCCATCAGGAACAGGTACATGACAGGGAGAGTTGGGGGCGTTGGTGTCAGTCACGACGTACTCATCTCCTCCGGGTGTAGTTTCAACAGCATCTTGAGGTCGTAGGCGATCCTTCAAGTCACCCAAGGCGAGTCCATCGCTTTCTCGTTGTATAGCCTGGACCAGAGTAGGGTCCAGGTCTTCCCAGGGGATGGTGGTAAGACTTCCGTCCACCACGCTGAGCATACTCCCCCATCCTAGCTTCCCAATGGGCGTCTTGCGTCCCAGAGGCACGTAGATGGCCTCATCAGGTAACCGCACAGAGCTGATAGTCAGCTTGTCAAGGAGGGTTCGCCAGTACTCGTTGCCCCCATGGGCTCCCCAATCAGGGGAACACAGGACCATACGGGAACGTTCCAAGGCCACCTTGGTCAGCACCTTCCCCAGTTCACTGAGTCTGGGGTTCCCGTAGGCCATCCTGAAAGAGGGCCAGTAAAATTTGTAGCTGCAGTTCTTCCCCTTGCTGCAGTATAGGTCCAGTACATGCTGCTTGTCGCTGGCGAACAGCTCCACACTTAGGTCTTCTCGAGAGTAACCCAACTCCTTCAGACCTTGGTCTAGGACTTCCCCCAATAGTTGATAGTCCTCAGTTTTGGAGGCCGCCATCATCTTCGAGGGCTCCTCCTTCGATAGTCTCAGGTAACTTGAGGTATGTTCCGACTGCTCCAGTGGCACAGACTCTCTGCCACTGCCGTGGTCCACGTACAGGAGGTAGGGCGCTTGCAGCGTCAGGGATTGTATCTGGGAGTGCTGCACGAAGAAGTCAGTACCCAGTACAAAGTCGAAGGCCTCAGTGTCCATCACATAGAACCGATGGGCGATAGTTTGTGAGCCCATAGGTACCTCCACTTCACAGTCCCCGCAGCTGTGCACCACATGTCCATCCCCCATGCGTATAGCGGCGGTGGTCATGGTGTTCTTCAGGCTCCCACAAGGTAAAATTTTCTTGGCCACTATAGATATTGTGGCGCCAGTATCCAGTACCCCCAGGTATTCACGTCCCCCTAGTCGGATACGTACCCAAAACACCAGGTCTTGGGTGCCACCAGAGCGTCCCTCGTCAGAATTCCGCGGGGCAGGTCACCTCGAACCCCTTGTTCCGCAATTTGCGGGCCATCCTCATGAAACGGCTTCTCTTCTTGGCGTTGCCGTCATCACCACCTTCATGCTCACGCTTGGCTCCTTGTTCTTGCTGGGCCTGCGTCTGCGAGCGTGTGGTAGGTCCAGACTGCCCCCCAGAGGGCTCGGAGTTCCCCCCTGGATTAGGGTTGGGGTTACCTCCGTTCTTGTCCTTGTTCTTGTTGTCGTTCTGGCGGTTAGCGCCTCCTCCTCGTCCACCTTGACCCTTGTCTTGACCACCTTGACCACGTCCTTTCGACTTGCCCTTGCCGGAGTCGTTGCCTTTGGCCTTGCCTCCACCTTTGCCTGAGCCTTTGCCAGGATCTTCCCCCTTAAGCTTCGCCGATGGGCGTTGCTTATGGTAGCACTCATCCTCGTAGTGCTTCCGCTTACCGCAGAACGCACACGTGATGGTGCAGCGGTAATGATCCGGCAGCTTCACTTTGGCGCCGGTGATCTTCTCCTGCTGCTTCCCCTGGACGACGGAGCAGTCTCGCTGCTCGCAGTCAGAGGCGTGCTGCAGGTGGCCCTGCTCATCTCTGGCATCACACCAGAATAGCTCCTTCACGTTCTCCATTAGGCGGGCGTGGGCGTGTTACGGGGTATTCCCCTGCCCAGGTCGGGACCCTTGGTACCCTTTGCCTCCAGAACCTCCACCACCAGGACGGTAGGGGTTCAGGTGTTGGTCGCTCTCCTTCTCCAGCGCCATCTCCAGGAGCAGCACGCATAGATCCTCGTAGCGGAGGGATCTAGCCTTGCGCTCAGCCGTCAAACGGCACTCATCCCATAGCTCTCGGGGGAGCTTGGAGCACAACCAAAACAGCAGGTCGTCGCTGCTGTAGGAACCGGGCGTCAGTCGTCCAGCCCAGTGATCCAGATCAGCCAACAGCTCGGAGACCCTGCCAGGTTTGGGGTTGTTGGGCAGCACGGGCAGGTTCTGGATCTCGGCCCTGATGGAGAGGTCGGTCTCGTAGGTCGGGTACTGCCTCTCCAGGGCAACCAACACGTCGGCAAAGGTGGCGGAGTTAGTGACGATCTGCCTGACCTGCTTCTCCAGGTACTTGGTCTTGCAGCACTGCAGGAGCAGGTCGCACTTCACTCGCCCACTCGCGTGGGTTTGGCCGGTCAGTTGTAGGAACCGGCCAAAGTTCTCAGCGAACTCGCTGAGGTCCTTGCCTGTTAACTCAGGCAGGTTCACCACTATCTTGGAGGTGGCAATAGCCTTCGCCTCCTGAGCTCGGCGTCCTTCAGGGCGTCTGGTCTTCTTCTTCTTCTTCTTCTTCTTCTTCTTACCCTTGGGGTCCTCGGGGTCCTCAGGGTCCTCGTCGTCTGAGGGCGAAGAAGAGTCCATCGACGGCGGCTCGGCGTCGGAGGGGTCTCCGCCAAGATCACTGGAGCCATAAGGCTCCACGTCCACCATTGCCCTTAGGGCTGTCAGCCCCAGCCGGTCCAGCTCCGCCCTCGTCGAGTTCGTCACGTGGCTGTAGGGCGGCTGGGCTGTTCTCGGGACGAATGGACTTCTCGGTACTGCTGCCGGAGTCGGCATCGGTCGGCTCCTCAGGCTCCCCAGGGTATTTGTCAACCCTGCCGCCAGGTGGTTAGCCTGTACTCGGTGGGGTGACATTCCCACCGTCGTAGGTGACGCATGGGACGGGATCATCAGGGGCTGCAGTTTCTCCCTGATCTCTTGCGTGAGGTCGCTCACGATTTGCGAAGTGGCTCCTCGGAGCACCTCGTTGATCTCCGACCGCGTCAGGGACCTGTTGGAGGATCTTCCCAATCCTCTACTCCTGCCTCCCAGAGACTCTGGTCCTCTCCTCAACCCACTCAGGGGTGCATACCCAGGTGCACACCCAGGAGCATACCCAGGAACTTCCATGTAGGTTCCAGTGGCGTGGAGTGGATGGGGATGGTCAGCCGCATACCATCGCGGCGCAGAGCTGGAAGCCACCGGCTCACTGGCAGTAGTTGCCTCAAGGAGCGCCGTGGTAGGTGGGCCCATGCCATAGGCGGGGTAGTGAGGCATGCCAGTAAGGCCTGTGCCCTCTGCCATAGGCGGGTTGGTTGTGGAGGTGGATGTTGCGGCGGCTGGGAGTGTGGTGGTTATGGGAGAGGGTGATGCTTGGAGGCCAGAAGCGCTTGGTGCGCCTTCGAAGGTAGGGACATCCGTCGGGTCTTGCCCTTGCTCCTCTCCTTCGTCTGCTCCTTCTCCAGCATCCTTCTCGCTCTCGTTCTCTCTCTTCCTCTTCACAGGCTGAGGCTGAGAGACCACTTCCTCGACCGTCAGGGCCCCGAAGGCCGTCTGGAGGCCATCCAGGGAGTCCTCCGCCGTATCCACTGGCCCATGTAAGGGCTCCACCGAAGGTACAGTGCCAGGCGCCGGCCTTGCCGGTGCCTCAGGCGCTGGCGCTGTCTGCACGTCGGCGTCCACTCTTCCTGGGTCCATCTTAATCCGCCCTTCTGCTTATGTTTGCCTGCTCGGAGCACTGGTTGTACGGCGCGGGGTCGCTGCCGGTGCACAGAGACAGGCTGCCTCTTGCTACCAGAAAAGTTTATAGTGTTTTCAGCACTGTGTTTTTGCTTCTCCTGCTGCTTGTTGTTGCTGTAGGGTGTCCTGCTGCTTGTTTTGGATGATGAAAAGCTTTTGTTTGTTGAAATACAGTAAAGCAAAGTCAATTCAGGATAGCCCAAGCCAATAGTATGCAAGGAGAAGGTAATTCAGGATCAAAGCATGAAGGACTGCAGTGTAAACAGTGAAAGATGATTGGATATTCACAGAAACTACAGCTCAGGTCACAAATGAATGCATATTCACAAAGATAGCTGAAATGGTTTAGGAAAAGAGTTAGAAAGCTGCCTCAGGATCACTCTCTCTCCATAGTGCCATCTTAGGAGATGTGCACTCTTTGTTTTGGGTCCCATATGTGCTGAGGTGGCATGGTATGTGGCGATGAGGTCACTGCCATGTCACATGGGATCTTCCTACTTAGCTAGGCTGACCAGGAATTGAACCCAGGACCTCTCAAAAAGAGGTGCCTAGCCCCCTATGGTGCATACCACTAGGGCAGATAAGTATTCATGGAAAAACATAGATAAATTCATAGGCTCTACCTTAAGTATGTCAGTGCTCAGTCAACTCAGCAAAAGATGTTTTACTTCACATTGAAAGGGGATTAAGGGGTCCACTCCATATCCTGATTGGGTGTTTGGTTCCATAGGTCAAAATGTGTTATCACCACTTTTGGTTGGACCAATACTAAGATAAAAATGCATGGATGCTCAGTGCATCCCTACTACAACTAGAGAATGCCTCAAAGCAATGGAAAAGCACTTTTTCTTACTTCAGGTAGCCATACACATATTGGAGCAGGTACGCTTTCTGTGGGTGGAATGTGGTTCACTTCCTGGACTTGGGAGCATCGGTGTTTAACCGGGTAGGCGGGGGCCTCCGGCGTGGTGCTGCAGTGTTTGGCCAGCACCGGGAAGGTGATGGCTGGGTGCTTGGTGTCCCATGTTCCCCGGTGGAATCTCCATTCCGCCGCGGCGATGGGGCCCCACGCCACTGTGGCCGTGTCCTTCTCCGTGGCCCGTTCGAAGTGCATGTGTAGCCACCGGTGTTGTTCCGGGGTAGCGTGGGCCGTTGGTATGGGGTGAAAGCGCACCAGTAACTGGAAGAGGGGCCACGGGGTGGCTAGTGCTTGGGGCCCACATCTCCAGCAAGTGGTGGGGGTGCCCGTCAGCTTGTGCTGCGGCAGTGGTGGCGGACAGAAGGGTCGTGCCGTGGGTGGTGGCAGCATCCACAAGCTGCCGCGTGCTCTGGCAGGTCGCAAAGTGGTTTTGAGTCCGTTGGGTGCCAAGAGGCGTACTACTGGCACCGTGGCGCTTGGTACATACTCCACTTCTTCTGGTGGCCGGTGGTGGGCCTGGTTGCCGCGTGGTGGGCCCGGTGGCAGTGGCCGCTTGTGCCTGCTCCAAAACAGGTTATACGCCTCACGTACCTCCCCATCGGTTGGCTCGGGGTGTCCGGTTTGTGTGGCTGAGCTGCGCATGTGACTTTCGAGGACCGACTCGTTAGGCCACTCCGGGTGTTGCAGGAATGGGACGTGGTGTGTGCCCACCCGTTGGGGGGCCGGCATCTGCTTTGGGGTGACTCGTACGAGGTGTAGGGTGGTGCCCACCAGGTCCACAGTGGTGGTGCTTCCCGTTGGCCCTCCACCCACATCGGTGTGTAGGACCGCCACGGGGCCGGTCTCCCTGCACCGATGGTCCGTTTGGATGACATGCTGGTGTTGGGGTAGCAGGAGTTGCAGGTGGTTCCATACACAGGTCCCCTCCTTGAGGGGGCGGCCCCGCTGGTGAAGTATGTATTGGAGGCAGGTGATGCGATGGTACTGGGCCTCTCGCAGTGTCAGCGTGAAGACTTCTCTCATCTCCCGCTCATGATTTTGCATGAGACGGTGCAGGTGGGCCACGGTGTGAGCTCTGTACGCATTGTTGACGAGGTGATTTTTGTTGTCCCCGTAGTATGGTGGCAACACCGCACGTACCGCCGCGGGTGGTGATGTGGGCCAGTGGCCGTGGATGGTCCACGCTTGCCGTAACATGGTAGAGGCTGCTTGTAGCATGTGTTTGGGGGTGCGTTACGTGTAAGGCCTGGAACCCTATAGCGGCGTTGAGCACGGCTTGTAGGAAGTACGCCAAGGCCTGGGTGGAGAGTGCCACGATGCGCGCTATGGCTAGCGTCCGTGTCAGCTGCCGTATCAGATTCGGTGGTAGGATGACCCTGTTGGCGGTGGCCGCTTGTTGGACCCCCAGGCTGGTGGCCGTGCTTACTGGGTTCATGGGCGGGTCCCCAGGGCGGAGGGTTGGCGGCGGTGCATGGTGCACCATGGTGGCAGACTTGACGTTGTGTACTAGCAGCTGGTTGCCGTCCAGATAGTTGGTGACAGCCTGGAGTACTTTGGTGGCCCTGGTGGGGTCCGGGGTAGTTGACAGGGGTTGACAGGCGGTGGCGGTCACCACCGCCATGTCATCTGCAAATGCCAGGAGCGTGGTCTGTAGGGGGTATGGTGCCACGTCCAGGTATGTGCGCCGCATGTAAAACGCCAGCGGGAGGGTGACGGGTAGGAAGAAGAATGGGCCTTCCGCACCCCTTTGCGGGACTCCACTGGCGGGGTGGACCCATGGTTGTGCCCACATCGGTTTTCATTGCGTACATGCAGGTGGCGAGGTACGCTTGTAGGAAGCCCTGGAAGGGGAGTCCCACGTGCTTCCAGACAGCCTGTAGGAGGCGGTGCGGGGTGTAGGGGAAGGCCCCCTTGAAATCCAGGGACGTGATGATGAGGCTGATGGGGTCCATGTCTACCACGGCCTCTTGCATAAATGTGGCCTCCAGCGGCAACCTACTCGGTATGGCTCCCCACATTGTGGGCGGTATAGCCCGGTACTCTGCCGGGGCCACCTGTCAGAGGATGAGCATCCATATGAGTTTTGCTTTGGTGGTGGCACATACTATGGGTGTCTAGTTGTCTGGGTGCCCCAGCAGCCTTCTTATACAGCGGGTGTACCAGGTTTGCCCAGTCGGGTGGTACGTCCGTTTTCTTGATGGCGATATCCCACAGGCACGCAGCCAAGTGTCTCTTTAGGTTCAGCGGGAGCCTGCGGTAGAGTTCCGCCGGGAGTCCGTCCACCCCCGGGGTTACTTCCCGGTTGTAGTTTGTACAGCAGTTCATCGAGTTCCTGAATGGTGAACGGGGTTCGGTGCATGTCGCATCCCTGTGTTCGGTTGTAGAGTTTCGGCAAGTGTGATATCAATTCCTCCGTGTACGCTGACAGCTCGCCATCCTCGGTGTTGTGTTGGCGCTGGAAGCTGTTGAGGACTTCCTCCAGGACCACCTTGGGATCGTTGGTCACTGTGCCGTCTTCTAGGTGTACAGCCTTGATGCCTCGGTGGCCTGTTTCTCCCAGGACCTTGTCCACGTGTTTTAAGGACTTGTAGGGTTGGGAGTTTTGAAAATAGCGTTATTGTTCTTGTGCTAGCTCCTTTGGCTGGCGGACGTGCCATTCCCTGAGTTGGCGGCGCGTGGTGTCCAGCCGTGCGGCAATTTCCTGGGCGTCATGTTGGGCCTGCGGGTCATGTGAGTGCACTGCGTGTGTAGTGCCCGCTTGCCGCGCCTTATGGCTGTAAAAAGGGACCGTATGTCTTGATGCGGGGTGGTGTAGTCCTGTGTTCGGTGTTGTGCGTGGAGGCCGCACGCCGTGGCCGCTTGTCGCATGGCAAGGTTGAGGTCCGTCTGGTCTTGTTGGCCCAGGATGCGCTGCACCATGCGGTAATACGCCATCCATTTGTGTGTGTCGTGCTCATCTGGTGGCCTATTGGGTGGTTGTTCTTCATGGTCCATGTCATCCCTGGAGGCCGGGGCTACTTGAAGTACCTTGATTTGTACCTCCAGAGGCCGAGGTCCGGTGATCTTGGATGGTAGGTCGTGGTATTGCGCCCGTGCCACCTCGACGTGTGCCGAGTCCGCGTAGCAGAGGTCGATGCGGGAATCTGCCGAGCCAGGCTGCGGTGGTCGGTGCGAGGGCTGGCCTCGTATAGAAGCTGTGGTATCCTGCAGGCCCATATGTTGCATGGCCAGTTGCACCGGTGTGTCCTCGGGCGTCTGTTGCCCTCCGCGATCGTGCGCTGACGGGGCTACATTGAAGTCTCCTATGATGACAGTCGGCCCCATCATGGCAAGTTGCCTGTAGGCCTCCATGAGGTGTTCGAGGAATGTCTCCGTGGCGTCTCCAAAGGGGACATGTACGTTGATGAGATTCAGCTGTTACGTTGGGCCGACCAGTTCATATGCCGCTAGGCGGCCTTCTACGCCCAGGCTGTGGTGGACCTGTACTTGGACCTCAATTTTGTCGGATATGGGCACTCCCCTGACCCACGTGGTGCGGTATTGGTGTTCTGTCCTGGTGAGGACGGGGGTTGGGCTGGGGTGGGATGCCTGGGTTTTGAGGGCTTGTTCCTGCCACACCATGGCGTCTGGGTCACATTTTGCCATGACAGGCAAGTCCTGTAGGCCTGCAGCATTGGTCGCGTTGTACAGGGCGCCTGGTTCATTGAGGGACATGAGAGTGACCAGCGCATTTGTGACCTCGTGGGTGTGCGCCTTGGTGGCCCCTGGGGGGTCCCTGGCGCGGCGTGGTAGTAGTCATTGTCCCAGGCGCAGTTTGAGGTTGATCGCTGTTGCCACCCTCTGTTCCTCTGGTATATCCGGCTCCTCCAGCCATGCCTGTGGCACGTCACCTTTCCAGACGGTGCCCGGCGGTACCTGGTTGGCGGGTGTGCGGAGCTGCACCGGGCACCCAGGGAACTGCCTGTCGTCTCAGATTTCGAGGTTTGAGGTCTCCGCTTTTTCGCCCCACTCCAGGAGTGCCTGCCATTTGATCTTCAGCTGCAGGTAGCCATGTTGGCCAGGTGTGGCCAGTCTGCCCTGTATCTTGCCCCGGAACCACACAAATTGCTTCGGTCGCCCTCTACGCGTGGCCCCGAACACCCCCTGTACTTTCGCGCCGTCTGGCCACTCGGGGTGCATGGTGGCAGGTTCCGCCGCCGTGAAGAATGGGCACGTTTGGGCCTTTGGCCTCGGTTGTGGATCAGGGGTGGTAGCGCTGGGGCCGTTTTCGGCTGTGGTTTGAGCCGTTTGGCCCGGCGGGCCAAGGTGTCCGCTCCCCCTGGACGGGGACTCGGCTTGGGCCGGGATTGTTCTGGTGCCGTTGTGGGGCCCGGCCCTGGCGCGTTTCCGTTTTTTCAAAGATGCTGGATGCTGGTCCTTGCACTAACGTGGTCGGTGCATACCCCGAAGTTGGTTCGCGTGTTCCTGTAGGTTGGTGGTGCGAAGTTTGAGGGTTCGCTCCCTGTCCGTGGGCCAGGACATCCAGCGTTCCGCCCTTGCTGTCCCATGTTTTTGTGTTTAGGGTGCCAGGTTGCGAGTGAGTGTGAGACACGTCTCGGGCAGCGCAGTGTCCGTGGCTCGGGCATCCACTGTCCAGTGCATCGCCGTTTTGAGGGCTAACCAGTGCGCTCGGGGTTGGTTGGTGTGGTGGGTGGAGTGTTCAAAACAGTCCCCCAGTGCCAGTCGGGTCGCTGGCTTCGTTTCTGGCGTGAATGTGTGGACTCTGTCCGTTGTCCCCGGGGCGTTCCATTGTGCTACCCACCAGGTGCGTTGGTGGCACGTTAGTGTCACCGTGGGGGTATCTGGGGGCCTGTAAATAAGGGCCCTCGAATCACTGAGCTTCAGACCTTCAGTTTTTCGGTTGTGCTGCTCTGATGGTCTGGTTCGGTTCACCAGACCCTTCACAAGGTCCGGTGTCAGGGTGTCTTCTGTTTCCTGCACCCTGTCCTTACGTGCCGTGAGGTGCCCCACGGCAACGTCCCAGGCGTCCGTGGTGGCCGCCAGGGTGTTGGACGCTAGGGTGATGACATCGTCTGTTAGGCATTCCATGATGAAGTACTTTTCTCCCGCCAGAGTGGCCGGGAGTTGGGCCGTGTGTTTCATGGTGAGGTGCAGTAGCGCTCTGTCGGGGCCTGGGACATTTGGGTCCACGGGCCTGAGGTGGCGTGCGCCGTGTCTCGCCAACTGCTGCCATGGTCTGTCGGTGTTGGGTAGTCGTGGCCCCAGGGCCATGTGGTGCACCTGATTGAGGGAGACGGCTTGGCCCGTGGTGTCTCCCGTCGTGAGGTACAGTCCTTTGGCGCCTGTTACCGTGTTTAGGTGGATACCTGGGAGTGGGGCGGGCTGTGGGGGCAATGAATGCAACAGGGCGTGGGGGCAGGGGTGCCCGCAGGGGGGATCCCCCAGCTGGAGGCCTGGCGAGTGGTCATCCATGATGTGGGGCTCGGGGTATAGTGTGTAGGGCCCTGCCAACCTGCGCAGTTTTTGGGGTTCAGGGTGTTCAACCACCCCCCCACCCTGATGGTGACAGAGCCTTGGTCGATCCAGGTGGCTTGGTCCCGGCTAATGTCGTGGTGTAGGACCATTCTGATGGTGCCCCACGTTCTGCGGTGGGTGGTGTCAATGAGAGGCATCCTGGCGTTTGCGAGAGCGGAGTTGATGATGTTGGGGGGGGACGGGTTGCCGTGGACACCGGTGGCGCTGCTCCCCACGGGTTTGATGCCTTGACGGGGCACTCGCCTTCCATGGAGGGGTCGCTGCCAGGACACGTCCGGGTGCCAGATGGGGGCTGGCAGGTCCCCGTATCGTGCCCAGGTGTACACCGTGTACGCTGTGCCTTCGGTGTTGGCCAGCAGTCTGTACGTGGATTTCTGTGCTTCGCCGTAGGTGACGAGCATATTTGAGCTGGGGACGGCGTAGTTGAGGTGCGTGTGCGCCAGAGCGTGTGTGATTAGCACTTCCGTGCCTTTCCAATTTTCCCCGTGGTCTTCTAGTATGAAGTGTACCATCCACGGGCTGTTGGGCTGGAGGTTACCGTCTTTGTCGCGTATCGGCGGGTGTATTTGGCGCCTGCAATGGGTTTCTTCCTGACAGTTACACAGAGTTTACTTTTTGACAGATTTTCTTGGATTATCTTTTGGTTTTTTGACGGGATTTTCTGTGACAGGCCGTGCCACAAAAGAAGCGCGTGCCAGATCCCGCGCCAGATAGTCGCTGACAACAGAAGAAAGATAAAGAGTGAAGTAAACCATAGATGTGTGTTGAGTGTACAAATAATTTTTTGGCATGCATAAATGTAGATTTATTATATTCTAAGATTTTGTGTTGCATGCCAGCATGTTTCACCTGCAGGCATGCAAATAGATTCGGGCCACCTCGCCCTCCTGTCGCCATCCTGTCGCCTCCCTGTCGCCTCCCTGTCGCTGTTTCGGCACTTTCAGCCCCCTGTCGCTCCCCTGTCGCTTGCCTGTTGCTTCCCTGTCGCTGTCCTGCCGCTCCCCTGTCGCTCCCCTGTCGCTTCCCTGTCGCTTTCCTGCCGCCCTCCTGTCGCTAGCCTGTCGCTTCCTGTCGCTTCCTGTCGTTTCCTGTCGCCATGCTACTTTTTGCCTGGCGCCTTCCTGTCGCTCTCTTGTCGCTCTCCTGTCGTTCCCTCCTGTCGCTCTCCTGTCGGTATTTCCTGTTGCCTCCCTGTCGCCCTCCTGTTGCTTGCCTGTCGTCTTCCTGCCGCCTCCCTGTCGCCTCCCTGTCGCCTCCCTGTCGCCTCCCTGTCGCCCAACGTGGTAACCTGTCGCTCTCCTGTCGCTTGCCTGTCGCTTGCCTGTCGCTTGCCTGTCGTCTTCCTGCCGCCTCCCTGTCGCCTCCCTATCGCCTCCCTGTCGCCTCCCTGTCGCCCAACGTGGTAACCTGTCGCTCTCCTGTCGCTTGCCTGTCGCTTGCCTGTCGCTTGCCTGTCGCCTTCCCGTCGCCTCCCTGTCGCCTCCCTGTCGCCTCCCTGTCGCCCAATGTGTTACCCTATCGATGGAAAGCCATAGATACCTCAAACAGGCAGTTCGATAGTACTAAAAATGTTCTTTATTGATGTCAAATTGTGAGATCTCGCCTTAGCAAACCTCCCCAAAGGTGTGCAAAGCAATGATGCAAATCGTAGATCGATGGTTCAATCATTTGCATTGTTTGACAATCTTAAATTCCTAACACTCTTGGTGATCTACTATGCACATTTGCATGGCCGCTCAGCTGTAGGCTCGCAACCATTTTGCAAATCAAACTGAATCTGACAATTATGTAGTACACACGCCGCCAAGAAGAAGTAGGTCAACTCATTATATTCGTACGATCCACCTCGGCTCTTAACTCGATGAAAAAGACCAAACTTCTTGATGTTGGAGAATGCGTTCTCAATAGCAATGCGCTCCTGAGGTGCAACGATGAAAGAGCAATGTAGTACACGAATCAAACGTACATTTATTTGGCTTTGGGCTTTTGCGTACTAGTACTTGCGTCCAAGAAATAGGACGAAAACTTGATGTTCAAAGCCGGGGTGTCGTACTTCGTGTACTTTTTCAACACCTCTTCCCGTAGCTTCTTGACAGCAGCCAGCCAATCGGCCGTATTCATCCCGCAATACTTTGCCCAAAGAGAAAAGAGGGTGGTTGAAGTTCGATTGTGTTACACTCAACTTACCTTGTGGGTGCGTTTCCAAACAATCACCACGAAAAGGTGAGTTTGCGTTGCACACCCACTTCAGAGCAACCAAGTGCTCCTCTTATTACGATACCACACCGGCCCCCAGGCACTGTCCAAATTTCGGCACATCGTACACCCCTTCCCGTGTGCTTGAACACCAGTGCCAGATAGAGAAGGCTGGAAAAAATCCCCAAACCTCCACACGATCATCCGACAGAAGAAAGGATGCAATTCCCCCCACAGCAACCATAGAAGTCCACAAAGCTGATAAAGTCCAAGGCTCTCGGTTGTCCCAACGCAGCACAGGCACACACAGCCACGCGCGTGCCTGGCACTACGAAATGCTCGTCATCGTTAAGCTTTCAGGCAGCACAGGCGCAGTCAGCAGTGCAAGATCACAGTGATGCGCAAGAGTCTCAACCGTTGGCGATGGCATCGAGCAGGCCCCGTGTGTCCTCTCGTGTGCGGCAAACTTGCAAATCGTACTCAACGTTTTCCTTGTGCAAATCCTGAAAATGCACAAGTGCGAAGCACGTGTAAGCCCTCGACGCTACTACCCTCTGCGACATACATTCAGTTCTGCGCAAGCAGCGTCGACAGCATCAGCCGTTAAAGTCTTCAGATCGTCAAACTGCGTCAACAGACTGTTCATAATAGTCTGAGATAGTGGTTCATTGTTTAAAAGAGAGGAAGCGGCAAACTGAAAAAGCAGTGCACTTTGGCAAAGTGAATTACCTGGACTTGATCAACCAGTTGTGTGTTCTCAAACTGCTCCGTCAGTTGCTTCAGCGTGTCGCTGCAGGTTGAAGATTGGTGGGGTGCTGAGTTGTGCTGTGCTGTGCCGTGCGGTGCTGAATTGTGCTGTGCTGTGCCGTACGGTGCTGCATGGTGCTGCGCTCTGCTGTGCGGGCGTTGTACACACACACACACACACACACACAAGTACCTTTTCTTTCTTGTTTCTTCTTCTTGCGGCCTTGTCTGAGATAACGGGGAGCATGTTCATAACAGAAACTATAAACAGAAAATGTGAAAAGAAGAGGACAAAAACGCAATCTGAAACAATTTTTGGATTAACTCAATGAAATGCTTGCATAAATAAAAGTTCTTGCTGTCGGGACGAGTTCTTGCTGTCGGGACCTGTCGGGGTCATTGCTGATCGGGAAAGTTTGCAGTTGACACTTATCTTTATCATTTAGTTCTCAGTTTCAGGAGAAATATACCTGCGGAATGAATCGATAAAAGATGAAAATTCACCAAACGCTAAAAGTTTATCCATCTAACAATGAAATGACATCTTCATAAGAATCCAAATAAATGTAAAACATTGGTTCTCATTTTCTTTACATATATCCACCTGTATAAAAATCCATGTACTATTTTGTCCCACTTGTTGTCTTCCACAGGCCTGTCGCTCTCCTGTCGCACCCCTGTCGCCTTCCTGTCGCCTTCCTGTCGCCTTCCTGTCGCAAAAAACACCCTGCCGCTCTCCTGTCGCTCTCCTGTCGCTCTCCTTTCGCTCTCCTGTCGCTTTCTGCTGTCGCTTCCCTGTCGCTTCCCTGTCGCCGCCAGGTCCAACGACCTCTCCAAGTGCACAAGGTCCCAAGCGCAGCGCACCGGCTGCGGAGGACGGCCACGTGGCGAGCACAGGTCCCACCAGGGAGGGCATGTAGTGACAATATGTTGGAGTTTGGAGTGGGTTGCCCCAACTATCCCTGGCACACCATCCGAGGGGCGGGCGGGCCTGAAAACACACTCCGCCATCTGCTGAACCGTGGAAAGAAGATGCAGATATGCGCCGTTTGTGGCGGTAGCATCCACCCGCATGGGACTACCTTGGTTTTGGTAGGCCTGTACCTGAGTTAAGCCGGCCCGAGCAGGGAGTGGGAATTTTCCGCGCGGTTCAATGTTGCCTGGCGCTTCCAGAGTAGGGATGGACGTTAGGTGCAATACCAACGGGATGTGATTCGACGGAAAGACAAACTGCGTGCAGAGGTGTACCGTGCCGGCAGAGGACTAGGAAGCATGCGTGATGAAATGATCGTTGGCCCCCACATGCCCTTGATGGTTGACCCATGTAGGGCCTAGGCATGACGCAGGTATAGGGACCAATCGCAAAGCACAACACAAATCCAAAAGAACTTGGACTCTCTCAGGGTCGGAAGAAGGTACCGCAGGGGTCCACCCCGTGTTGCACTGAAAATCCCCACTCATGAGTAGAATGCGGTTGTCGACGAGCAAGAATGAGCGGAACCACTCTAGTGCATGCCTATACTCCAGGATTCTCCCAGATGCGGGCAAGTAGGCTATCACCGCACGCACTGGAGTGCGGTGAAAAGAGAAGTTAACTACCAGTCCCCTGTGTTCTAGATGTCGAAAAACGTCTTCTACCTCAACCTCAATGTCCCGTTGAAAAAGGACGGCCACGGCGATGGAAGAATGTTTTATTTGCATAGAAAAATTTATACAGAAAATTTTGTCTGTTATATGCCGTGAAAAGAGTAAGAGGGGGGTAGGGGGCCTGTTTCTTGGAGGAAAACCACCAACGGTTAGTGGCTCAGAAGCAACTGTTGGAGAGGGCGTTCTTTGCCTTTGAGGGTGTGCCTAATATCGATAATGGGGGCCTGTACTCCACCAGTTGGCAACTGGTTATCAGCAAGAGGCGGGGGGGGGGGGTCATGTCAGGTGCTCCTGTAGGGCCGCCGCCGCTGCCAAAAGCGTTATCTTTTGAATAAAGACTTATCCAAAACCACGCACGCACTGTCTGACATCCAATGCGATACAGGTGGACTCTTGAATGCTAGGAATGACAATCTCTAGTACACCTAGGCCATGTAATTGATAGACGATACAGTAGTTAGTCCACTGAGCGTGCAAAGCAGTAAATTAGTAAGTGACTCGCAGCAAATGGATATTAGTGAGAAGATGGGGTATAGGCACAAGAACCGCCAGTTCGGATGAGGGGTGGCAACACCCGACGACTGTGCAGTCCATGAGACAATGACCCCATGGTTGGACGCCAGGGATCGGGGTCCAGCGCAAAAGAAAATTGGTGGACCCTTCCAATGAGAGTGAGCTGGGCTCAGGTTCGAGTTGCCCTTAGCTGTTGAGCTACTGCCACCGGCTGCTGTGTTGTCCTAGGGGGGGGGGGGGGTTCTGGGGCTGCACATAAAAGGGGTGGGGAGTGGGCGGGGGCAGCAGACTGTGGGAGGCCGACGGGGAGGGGTATTGGGGGGGGGATACTGGTGATAGACCGGGTACGATTGGTCGTACCATTGTGCACCGCCCCCTCTCCATCGGTACCCCCCCCCCCATGGGAATGTCCAAGGGGGGGGCGGGACCGGGAGCGTCTGTCTCGTCTCGGGGAGCGATCTCCATAATACTTGTGGCGCCTTCCTGGGCTGGGGGACCCAGCCCTGTTGCCCTCCTGTCGTCTTCCTGTCGCTTTCCTGTCGCGTATCCTGTCGCTATGTCTTGTTTCCTGTCGCTTCCCTGTCGCCACCCTGTCGCCGCCCTGTCGCCGCCCTGTCGCCCTCCTGTCGTCCTCCTGTCGCACCTCCTTTGTCGCCTTCCTGTTGCCTGCCTGTCGCTTCCTGTCGCTTCCCTGCCGCTTTCCTGCCGCTGGCCTGTCGTCTTCCTGTCGCCACCCTGTCGTCTTTCTGTCGCCACCCTGTCGCCTTCCTGTCGCTCCCTGCCGCATTTCACCGTCGCCTGCCTCGCGTGGCCCGAATCCAATGGAACACTGTTGTGTTCTATGACTTACGAAGATGCAGAATGAACTACCATGAATAAAGGTCATAGACCTGCCCTTTTGTGCTCGCAGGGACACTCAGGGAAACGTGGACGAGGAGACTGGAAAAATTTGCAGCGAGATTTTGAAGAGCAAAAACCACGTGATAGGGGAGAGAGACAAGAACGAGTCCACTTACATTCCATTTACTTCCGAGAGTGGGCGACGAAGGCGGCTCACTGACGCGAGCGTGAAAGGGATACGCGGTGAACCAGGCATAGCCGAGACCGAAAAGTACAAAGGAGAAGACAGTGATGAGCATCCAGCGGCAACGTGAATCAGTGGCGGAGGCAACAATACACCAACTACGGCAACTACGAGCGCCGGACAGTCTGTTGAAAGCTGCCACGGAGTGTACATGGGTTACGGATGATGAGAACGGAGTACGGCGTCAGTTTGATCTCGTGACGGGACGCATGAGCTGGAAGATCAATGGTGTTTGGAGGTATGAGCAACCACAACAGGCGGCCGCAGTGCCCTTTACGGAACAAGAACTGCGAGTCTTATTGATCATGCGTGAAGCTCACCTGAGAGAGCCGCACTGGGATTCACGGACAATGACAAGGGACCAGATCGTGCAAGTGTTGCAGCTCAAAACGGATCTAAAGGAGGCGCCAGACGCAACGGTATACAGGGTTTGCGCGGAGCACGGACCAGAACAACAGGACGAAACCATGCCATCGACACACGGGTCGGTCGGCAAGGAAGTCATTGAAGCCAAACCTGTTGGATATCAAGGACCTGGGGATCCAGTACGGGAATATTATGGATTTGATCCAGAAACGCCGGGAGGAGAACCAGAAGGCGGGGAAGAGCTGCGAACAACGCGATGTGGGAAGGGGAGAACAAGAAAACCAAAGAAGAAGCGCGTGTCACGGCGTGACACAGATCAGGAGTTCTGAAATGGCACTGTAATCCAGCTTAGTGCACCTCTCCACCCCAACGCCCACCATCGTCTTTTTACTATTGATTTTTGAGTTATTCTTTTTACCATTTGAGTGTATTGGCACCCGACGTGCTCCAGTGAGTGGTCAGGAAAATGTTCTGGCGCCACTGGGGAACCTGATCCTGGCTGGCGAGTGGTCAGGAGCTTGCTCCGGCGCCGCTGGCAGTACTTTTTGTGGGTGGGTCCTGCACACCCCTCCCCTACACTGGACAGGCCCCTGCCAGCCTGGGGCGCACAGGTTTTCGGGCAAGGGGCGAGCAGAGAGTGTTCAGGGTGGGAACAAGCGCCAACCCCACAGGGACGACCGGTGCACTTAAAGTCCTGGAACGACAGTTCTGATGGCTGTCCGGGATGGCATGTATGCGGTGGGGCCAAATCGAGTGAGAGGCGGTAGAATTCCCGCCACGGCTGCCACCGTCAGATGGGAAGGCCATCCTCACACAGAGCATGGTGCAGGCACATGGACCCAGGGAAGCACAAAAACCGCACCCACAACAACCGTCAGTGCGGGAGCTGGCCGCAGGACTGGAGGAGGATCCCGCTGCAGGCCGGCCGTCTGGGGCACACACAATTTTTTTTACGCTGAGCCAGATCCACATGTACAACCTGGTTTGTGGTCAGGAGCTTGCTCCGGCGCCACTGGGCAGCGAACAGGAGGAGACAGGCCACCAACCCACCACGTCCACAACTCCCCCGACAGCGTCGAGGTAAATGCATTGTTTCGTATTTCTTGCATATCGTTTGTTTCCCCTTGCCTTTCTTCAGGATTTTGCACTGTCCTGCGGAAATTGAACCCCCCCTACGTTTCTTTACTACACCTACCACGCAGGGATCACAAGGAATGACTGAAGGGGATGCACGGCATGCAGCAGCAGACGGCACTGGGGTGCAAACGCGCTTGTGTACCATACGCCAACGGTATGCTACACAATGCCAGTGGAGAAACCATAGGAGAAGGCCACCCCCCCCCCCTGCGGATGTGAGGCCGGGGTTATTTTTCTGAGGTGCCTGTCGTTGTTGCGATAGTTTGTAATGTACCCTTGTGTGTTCTGTTGCAGATCTCCAGCAAGCCCTAAGGGGCCCAAGGGGGCAACAAGCCAGCAAGGCACACCAAACCTCCCAGAGCCGAAGATGAGAAGTGAAGTCCAGCTCAGCACCAACGCAAAAGACCAAAAGCAGAAGTAATATAATCGAAGAGCCCGCCACGTGTACATACTAAGTGGGTTAGCGTGAGACTGTAGAGTGCAGATTGGCAAAAAATATTATGCTGCTTGGTTGTACTTGTGTCTGGTTGCACAGGGGCAGATGACAGGCTCCAAAAACCCCTCACATGGCAATAAAGACAGCCCGGGTGCGAACACTGCAGGCAAAACCATCAGGTCTTTTTTCAGCCAAAATTCAGGGTTGTATCCGTGATTTTCGTCTTGGGAGGGGAGTGCGATGGGGTTTTTCCTGACAGTTACACAGAGTTTACTTTTTGACAGATTTTCTTGGTTTATGTTTTGGATTTTTGACGGGGTTTTCTGTGACAGGCCGTGCCAGAAAAGAAGCGCGCGCCCGATCCCGCGCCAGATAGTCGCTGACGAAGGAAGAAAGATAAAGATTGAAGTAAACCATAGATGTGTGTTGAGTGTACAAATAATTTTTCGGCATGCATAAATGTAGATTTCTTATATTTTAAGATTTTGTGTTGCATGCCAGCATGTTTCTCCTGCAGGCATGCAAATGGAACACTGTTGTGTTCTATGACTTACGAAGATGCAGAATGAACCACCATGAATAAAGGTCATAGACCTGCCCTTTTGTGCTCGCAGGGACACTCAGGGAAAGGTGGACGAGGAGACTGGAAAAATTTTGCAGTGAGATTTTGAAGAGCAAAAATCACGTGATAGGAAAGAGAGACAAGAACGAGTCCACTTACAGCGCCCTGCTTGCTGTGCTTTGTTGGCGTTGTGGTGGGCGCATTGCTCGACGAGGACGTTCGGCGTCCAGTCCTGCGGGGCACCCTCCCTGTACGCCATGGCTTGGGCCGCCTTGGCGAGTGCCGTGACGCTGGGCGGCAGTGGTTGTTCGGCGACCTGGGGCAGCATGCCAGTGTCTGTTGGGACGTTCCAGTATATTGTGAACATCCCCTGATGGTGGGCGTTGTGGGTGTCCGGGAGGGTCAGAGAGAGCGCCTCTTTGATCCTGCGCCTCTTGGTGTATGGTGGTCCGGTAGTGCCAGAGGGTGTGCTTGGTGGGGTGCCGGTGTGTACGAGCGGCAGGTCCCGCGGGCTCCATGGCCTGCGGTGTGAGGGTGTCCTCGAGGGCGACGTCGTCGAGGCGGTTGACTTCAGGGGCCCACCTTGTGTGCCATTCCGTCAGCTCGGGGTCCTCTCGGCGCAGTCCAGGGTATAGTGGATAGCCGTCCACTCCGGGTCGGGGTCGACGGCAATGTCGGTGCCCGCTGTTGCATTTATCCAGATAGCTTGTGTGGATCTGGCCTGGGGCTTTTGGTTGTTGTCTCCCAGGGCTGTGCCTTCAATTGCGGCCATGCCCTGGGTGGCTATAAAGAGGTGCACGGCCTGTGTTAGTTGTACTTGGTGTGGTGTGAGGAGGCGCATGACTTCCATCTTTGTTATCCCTGGGAGGATTTTCTTCCAATCGATGGTGCCCGTCGGTAGTCCCCATGTCGTTGCTGTGCTCCTTGTGTGGTTTCCCCCCTCGGGGTAGTTGGTAGTTGTCTGGGATGTGACGTGAGGCGCGGGGCTTGTTGAGTTGTTGGACGGTTGTGGTGGCTCTCGGAGGTTCGCTCTTTTTCTGGGCTGGTGGGCTGTGCCCTCTTTGCGGGGGCTAGTGTTCGTGTTGCGGGGGCGTTTGGGGTTTTGTTGGGCTAGGGGGTATGTGTGGCTCCGGTATTGCTTGTGGCACTGTTGGCCGAAGGCTGGTGATGCTGTGCGCCCCGGTGGTTGCATCTTCGTGCAGGTAGAACTCCGGCGCTGGTGGTCCAACAGGGTGCCACTCGCGTGGGTCGTCGTGCGGGGTGTGGAGACGGATGCTTTGCTGAGTGGACCAGCCGTTGTAGGGCAGGATGGCGTTTGTGAAGGCAGGGTCGTTGTTGTCCCCAAACGGATGGGGTTGTCCCCAAACCTTGAGCACTCTTCGAACGTGGTGCGAACGGTCGTAGCCAGTGCCCCGATGTCTCCGTCTGGCACTACGTTGTCCCATGTCGTACGGCATGTGGTATCCGGTGGGCCCGTGTGTCCCTCCAGGACCTCCGTTTTGTACTTGGTCCAGTCTTGTAGCATGCGTTCCACGTACGCAGCTTCCGTGTATGGTTGGATACTGTGCTCCTCTAGGGTGCGGGCATGGGCCAGCTGCTTGTACAGGGTCCAGTGTCGGGGGGCCAGTTTCGGTGGGGGGGTCGCGGCTGGCTCGGGCGTTGGCTTCTTCCTCTCGGTTGCCCTGTGTCCGTGTCGGGTGGCGTGCACCCGGGTGTACTCGTCATCCTCTTGTTCGGGTGTCCATTCTAGGTGGGCTTCACCCGTGGACGGGTTGGTCGGTTGGCATGTCCCGGTGCGTGCGTAGGGGGGGCCCTTTCTCTCATGCGGGACGATGGTGTGGCCTCGCGTCAAACTGTGTAGGGTCAGGACGAGAGCCGCGGCTGTTTCCTCGAGGCTTGCTAGCGCTGGGGCGTTGGATTCTTGGATGAAGGTCAGGGCCTCCTGCGTGCGCGGGGCTCCTGCGAGGTTCGTCCAGGCTCCAGTCTTGGTATCCCGTCCCTGCACCACCACTCCTTCCGGCGATTGTTGCTGGGCGTTTTGCATGTCCCTTCGCAGTTCCTGGATGTACGCCCCTGGGTCTCGGTTTTCTCCTGTTCCCGTTATCCGTTGGTCCGTTTCGTTGAGTGCCCGGTACAGGCTCCATGTGGGTCGTTGCTGCGCGGCGGCCGCAACCTGCAGTACGCATTGGATGCTGTCCTGCAGTGGATCGTTGTCTAGATCCATGGGGTTGTGGTTCGCGGAGACGTCGAGGCCACTGGGCAGTGATTCCAGGGGTGGGTTAGGGGCTTCGGGAGGGATGGACAAATGGAAGTACGTTTCCATCGCGCTGTCGGATGTTCCACTTGACAAGGATAGTGGTGCTTCGTGTGTGTGGTCCTCTGGCGCGCTTGGATGTGGTTTTTTTCGGTGACTAATGGCTTCGCTTGTGGTTCCAGCCTCGGGGCGCTGTTCCGGTTGCCGTGGTGTTGCTCCTCGTGTTGAGGTGTCTGGCAGTGGTCCGTGTTTCCGGCCCTGTACTCCGTGCGGTCGTGGCTCGGGGTACGCCGACACGGTGCGGTGTTTGTGGTTCGGTTCGTGGTTCAGCCGCTGTAGTCAGTGTGTTGTGACGGGTTTTGGTCCTGTTTAGGGTCCAACCGTTGCTGTGCCCTCTGTCCTCAGGTTTCTCCTTGCCCGCGGGGCCCGGTTGTGTCGGCCGTCTCGGGGCAGCGGTCGGCGTGCCCTTGGGTCGCTGCGTGGGTGTGTCGGGTTTCGTCTCGTTGTGTGCTGTACACCGTGTGTGTAGGGCTGGGGGTGTATGTGTCTGGTGCCCGCCCTTGGCCTCCATTGCTGGGGCTCTTGAGGTCGTTGGTATCGCGCTGCGGCATGTAGCTGTAGTCTGTGTTTTGGCTATACTCCGTGCGGTCCAGGCTCGGGGTACGCTGGCGTGTCGTGTTGCTTGCGGTTCGGTCTGTGGCGCGGGCGCTGTAGTCGGTACATTGTGATGGGGTGTGGTCTGGTTCCCTTTCCAGTTGTCGTCGTGTCGTTCCCTCCCCTGTCGTCTCCCCCCCTGGGGGCCCGGTTGTGTTGGCAGTGCTGGGTTAATGGCCCGTGCGCCACTGGGTCATTGGTTCCTGGTGCGCGTTGTATACCGTGTGGGTGGGGCTTGGGGGGAGTGCGCCTGGTGCGTGTTCCGGGCTCCTGGGGCTGCCGAGGTAATATCGGGGTCGGCCGGGCGCTGTCTCCCCTCTTGGGTTGTTGTTGTTGTCCGCGTGCTCGGCGTTGCGGGTTCCCCCCGGGCGTCGACGTCCTGGTGCTCCTGCTCCATCATGTCCTGTGTTTGTGTTGGGTGTGTGGTCTTTCTTGCGTGCCATGTCCTTGGGCGTGGAGGTACCGCCTGTGCGTGCACCTCGTACTGCGTGTTGTCACCTGCGCGTGCGCACCATATACAGGACTGGCAGGTGGCATACCTCTTGCCCTTGGCTTCGGCGTCTCCTGGGTTCTGCTCGCCCGCTGTAGTCCACTGCACATACTGCGCTCTTTATGCCAGGTCTCCGAACCGATGAGCGGCAGCCATGTGGAAGAGCTGCGGCACAAAGGGTAGGCTCAGGTGGTGCGTTGCGTCGTGTCATGTCGTGGTGGGTTGCGGCATCTTGTTTTCGGAGAATGTTGCGGTTGCTGACGTGGCGCGGCGTCAGGTAGCCGCGTCGTCGTGTTGTGCCGCGTAGGATGGTGGTTGGTCGTGTGGCGTCTCGTGGTTGTGTCGTTGCGTCGTGTTGCAGCATGTTTTGTGTCTAGGCGTGTGGCGTTGAGTGGTGTCGTGTTGTGCAGGCGTTGGCTTTGCCATGTTGCATCGTGTGTTGTGTTGTGGTGGTTGGTTGTGCGATGTAGTATTGCGTCGTGTTACGTGGTGTTGTGTAGTTTTTGTTTGGTTGTGGAGTTTCGTGTTGTGTGGCGTTGTTGTGTATCGCTGGTTTTTGTCGCGTGCCGCATTGCGGCATGTTGTGTAGCTGTTGTGTTGTGTGCCTGTGTTGTGGTGCGCTGCGTCGTGCTGTGTTGTGTCGTGGTGGCAGTATGTTGTTGCGTCTGGTTGCGGTTTGTGGTGGTGTTTACGTTGTGCGACGTGATTTGGGGTCGCAGTGCGTCGTGGTGTGTTGTGGTTCAATTGAATGATTGGTCCGAAGTCCCTTTCCATGACGTTTCTTCCTTTTATCACAAGTACAAAACCCTGTCCACACAATACTCCCAATCCCCGTTTCCGCGCTCCGGCCCCCCACTAGACCTTGCATGCTATGTGGCACGCGCCTTCCGTGTTCAGCACGCCATCGCCACGAGCCCCATCCTCTCCCCTTTCTTTAGTTATTCCACCTCGGACCCCTCGACCCCTGTATGGACCACAAGCCACGCAAAAAAAAGTTCCCTTCCCCCGCGTCGCTGTTATGGGTCGACCCCTTCACCGTCCCCCTAACCACCTTACAGGATGTTTTTTACACCTTACACAACCCCACCCCCAGCCGATACGTCCTGCTTATTGATGCCCCCCTGGATGCATACACATCCTGTGTTAACTGAATTTTTGCGAATGAACCCCTCCCTCGGTTACTTCGTAGGACATAAGTCTAATGCTCGCCCCCGGCTATGGGAACACAATGGCGTTACCATGCGGGACCGTCGTCCCGTTCCATGCTTCTTTCTCCAGAACACTCCGGCGCAGACGGCCGACCCCATCCATTACCATGATGTTGTGCGCACACTGGACCATTTTCTCCAACTTTCTGGACGTGACAAGCTCTCCCCTGCCCCCAGGGGACTTCTCCTCAGTAATTCTGGACGTTTCCTGAAGTCTGAATGGTGGTCCCTGTAGAACTCTGAAAGGAAGTCCAGGTCCGTCATGTACAACATCCGCCTTGTGCCATCGGGCGAGATTGGGTTATCCTTCCAACGAGTGAACGCCTTGTTACCACTATGCCCCTTACCCCATGTGCGCCATCCCCTCCCCCTCACTCCCTCTGATGATTCTCCGAACATCCCACTCCTCCTGCCCACTATAGGAATATATGCCATATGGTCCCCTTACTGCTCAGACATATACATTGGTGCCGTCGGCCAGACGGCGGTGCGGATACAGAAAACACGTTTCCGCCGTTTTCTCAAATCACTGGGACGTAAGCCGATTGAACGCTGGAGAGAGCACGCACTAAAAAGTCTACGTGCACTGTCTTCAAAACCAGGTAGCAAGGTCTGTAAAATGTACAACTTCATGAAACGCCTGGTTGTTGAATCATGGGTCATGACTCCCATTGAAGAATGCTACGCCAAAGACCCTTTTCGAATCGAAAACTTCTGCATCAAACACACCAAACGCCCTCTAAAAAATCGACTGCCCTCTAATAGGATTAAGCAATGGAAACGCCTCGGCCAGTTGAAAATGTACCCAGGACTGGTCACCCATTCTGGTATCCGAGGCATGGTCTGTGATGTTTTGTCTTCCCTCTGCTCCCCACTGACCCTGCCAAAGCAGATGTCCCTTCTGCATGTGCCTCAACAGAAGATCGAATCGTCTCTGTGGCGCCTCCTCTTTGCTCGAACTGCCCGCCGGGGCAAGCGTGAGACTGGCATCAGGTTAAAGCAATTTGTCATGGTACGGTCCTCTCTCCCTGATGCCAAATTTTCAGGCATCTCTACGGTCTACTGTTGCTGCAGCTCTTGAAAACTCCAACGGTTTTCAGCCGCTGCGTCAGTTCTATGCCCACAGAGTGCAAGTCACCTATAAAAGGTTTCCAACCGTTGGTGAACTACTGTGTACAAAAGCTTTCCACTTTACCCCAGGTTCTTTGATGCAACCCCTACACATGGGCTGTCAATGCAAATCCTCCCCCTTAGGCGGCTCAAGTTGCATGGTCAAAATGCGCCCAAAACCGCCTCTCCACGGCACTGCAAAAAAATAGTCCTTTTGGGGGGAAAGTAAAACACAAGAACCGAAAAGCCCGTGAAAAGCAATTAACTTGTCCATTTTCCTTTATTTTCAACAAAACCGACTGCCCGGGAAAATGATTTATTTCCAGAAAAATGAAGTTCTTTTTGGGAAAATCTCGGCTTTTTGTTTCCTATACCACTTATGCTTTACAATGAAAACACCTGATAGCTTTCGATCTTTTGGAAAACCAGTTTTCTAAAACCATGTTGCACGACAAGAAGCATTTTTTGGCACCCCTTCTTTGCGCGAGGCCTCGCGCAAACACCAACACAACAGTGCAATAAAATGCATCACAGAGTAAAATGTGCCGCACAAGGTGACAGCATAAAGGTCGTCGAAGAGCAATGCATAGCGCGAGCCCTCGCGCATAATATATCATCACAAGCGAAGAAATTACTTTTTCTTCGGAACAGTTTGCATCTTAGAACCCGGTGCCTTAGCAACGGACGTGTTACCCTTAGGCGGTGGCTTTGCGGGTGCGCTTCTTGGTTGGAACTGACGGGTAGGCTGCTTGAATGGAGCTCGGGCCCCGGTTTCCTGGGACCTCGGCTTCGCTGCCACTTTCTTCGCTGCCTTGCCCTGCGAGACCTGCGCTTCCTCCTCCTCTTCTTCCTCGCTCTCCTCCTCTTCATCCCCATCGCTCTCGTCGGATTCTGCACCGGTAACCGACTTCGCTGGCTGAGGCTTGGAGGCAGTCTTCTTCTTCTTGGGGGCTGGTTCCCCAAGAGTAGACTTCCGCTTTGCAGGGGCCAGTGCTTCTGCAGCTTGACCTTTCTCAACGGTGTCTTCCTCCTTCAGCGACAACGCATCAGAACCCACCTTGTCATCGCGAACCGGAAGGGGAATACCACGGTTTGCCCAGTTGGCTTGCTGGTCCGAATCACCAGACGCGTGCAGTTTCGACTCTTGTGTCAATACGTGGTTCAACTGGTCTGCACTCTGTTGACCCAATCGGAGAGATTGTCGGAGGTAACACCAAGAAGGTACATGCGAGAATCCAGCTCGATGGCCGCGATCTTGCACACCAGATCTGGCTGATGATCAATGAAAACAAACACAGACTTGAAGCTCTTATCCTGCTTCAGGTAAAAGAGGTGAGTGTCGAAATACCACATAACCGTCGTTATCGGAAGGTGACCGCCAAGTTCAACAGGATCCATCTCCCCTACTTGAGTAGGTCCAAACGTCAGATAATTCGGAATCTGCAATGAGGGAGAAGTTATTGCGCGAGGCCTCGCGCAAAGAGCGGACGTAATGAGGGAATTATACCTTTCTTGACGAGCTATCTGGTGAGGCAATCAGCAACCAGCGAACGTCAAACGTTGTAGGATCCCCTGCAGGCTTCGGTTTGACTGGCCAACTGAAGATGGGAATAAGCAACATGTGGCCAATGCGCGGCGCGTTGAAATCATCGTTGAGACGCCTCTCTGTTTCCGTTTCCAGCACGTTGAACATGTTGTCAACAACAGTTTTTGAGCCGCAGATAAGGGTATCGGCACGCGCCATCTCTTCATACAGCCAGGCTGGGCACATCGTCTCAGCAGCAAGATGTTCAAATATGTCGCCGTTGATGATAATCAGGTTCTTGTCAATCTCCATGAACCGCTTCGGGGGATCGTGGGTCAACGCTGCAATTCAGGTCGCCTTAACTGTGATAGTGTGACTTGACAGTGATGGATCCTGCTGTTCCACTGTCTTGAAGTCACCAGTAACGCCAGCAGGTGGGGGAACCACACGGCTTCTGGTAGGCTCTTGACCCAGGAGTTTTTGGACGTTGAGGATTTTTAGGGAGGCAGGTTTGCCTTTCTCTGCCACCTGCCACAGTGGTGCACGAATCATGGATTTCCATGCCGGCCATGGACCGCGACTTTTGCCTTCTGGTTCCCGCCAATAGCCCCATGTACCAAGAGTCACCTTCAGGGCAGGCCTTCCAAGTGCAGCAACCTCTTTGCGCATGTCTTTGGCTAAAGAACAGAAATGGAGAAAATGCGGCGCACTGATGCAGAAATGAAACCCACGTCGCGTCGATGGTACACACTTTTCTCAGGTCGAACGTACTGGCCGTTGTGCGGGTGGTCCAGATGCATTGAGACCCACTGCTCAAGGATGATGTCGTCAAACGAATTCTGCAAGGATTTAAGGGTTGTTTTTTCTTCCTGCATCACTTCTGCCACTTTGTTGTAGAACTCCGGCAACAGGATCCCGTCCAGCTTCTTCAGCGCGTTCTTCGTGACTTTCTCCCCTTTGTCGTGGAACTTCTGCAGACCTTTCACAGCTTCCAGACCAGCATAGTAGGCAAACGTCATAAAATCTTTCCACAATTTATACGTTTTTTCCTGAAAGTGACAACGTTATGCGCGAGGCCTCGCGCAACGAAGAGCACCGAAACAACGATTAATGAACATACAAATTGACCAGGTTGCTTCAGTTCAGCGGTTGGAACCAGGGCACTCATCTGCACAGCATCCACAATGGCGATCTTCAGATTGCTGTACGTCTCAGGTAGGCCTCGCTGCCGCTGATCTTCAACACATCGAATGAGGTTATCTGCTGACTCATACAGAGGAATTGGCTCAACGTCTTGTGCGCTTCCTTGTGCTTGTCCCGCCAGCTTTGCACGGAAGGCCCACGGTGTCGTAGGCGCCAGAATATCGGCGATGCATACAGTATGCCGCTGCTGCAGATCCAGACACGCTGTACGTCGCTTCTCCCGAATCTTCGCAATCGCTTCCACGCTGTGCTGTCCAGATACACACCAGTAATCGCCATCTGCAAATATGAGACACGTCTTTGCGCGAGGGCTCGCGCAAGGAGAAGAGCGAAAAGTCGGTTGGCAACATACTATTATCTTCTCAGAGACCGACGAGTAATGGGCCTGTTGGCGGTGCTGCTTCGAGTGACTCAATACGCTTCTGCAGTAACTTCGCATCTTTCCGTCTGATCTGGCCCTTTCTCTTCTCCTGGTCGATTCTCACGTTGTCCAGCTCAACCTCCACCTACCTCCCGTCTGGCTTCAGGTGGTCCTCGATGTCAGTACCCAAGGTTAAGCCAGGATCTGGTGTTTCCTTCTTCTTACGCCCCTTCTTTGGTGTTCCAGCCTCCGATCCCGAGGTCCGAGGGTCATAGTCGGTATCTTCTCGTTCCTCGGCTGTTTTTTGGGCGGGGCTTGCCATTCTGCGATAAGAAGAAGGCCTGTATTGAAGGAAACATAACATTAAAAATGGGTAAAATCGTCGTCGATAATGCATATGTGGGGTGCTTTTAGCGAATACGAGTACAGTATGGTTGAGAATGCAAAACTGAAGGGGCTCGGCACTGTTTTTGACTGTCAACCTTGCGCGAGGCCTCGCGCAAGAGAGGGGGTGTACTAACCTGTTGTTTCATGCTGTTTGCGCGAGGCCTCGCGCATCACTGCATGTTCTCCAATCTCCTTCGAACGTTTCGCAGCGTGTTGGCCTCTCTCTGTTCCTCCAACACACTGTGTTGGGGGATCAGCTCCGACAGTTTTCGCTTGAAACCAGCCTTAAGTGGCCCCTGCTGCGTTAGCACCAACAACACAGACACAAGGACTTGTTTGTAGTGGTTAGAACCCTTTGGAATTAGAAGAGACGGTGGAAAGTTAGGTACACCCCTGCGCGGCCAATGCGCCTGAATTGTACAAGTAGGCTCAGCACACCACCTAACCCAAGGCACATATACACGCTCTGCGTTCAAGTAAGCAGTTAACCGCTGACGCACGGAATTGACAAAGGAACTGGGGATTTCACAGACGTTCACCCTGTGACCTTCTTTGCGGATAGTGATGAGCTGATACAGATTGTCAGCATCTTCAATGGTCACTGCACCTCTGTTTTTTGCCCTTCTTTGTCACAAGGCTGGAAAGCAGACTTTCACAAAATTCCTCGGCAAAAGCCTGTCCAGGCATGGCTGTGTGCCATGCAGTGTGGCACAATAGCGCAGTTGCAACAGTGCTTTCGTATTTGAAAAATGTGTCCCCCATGTTCAAACGGTCTAACAGACACATAACAATCTGCAATCCCTCAGAAGCAAAAACGCCCGTGTTGGCCGTCTCCCCAGCCCAATTGCACTGCCTAACGAGGTGTCCTAGGTACAGTAACATGGGACAGTATTGTGTTAACAGAACCTGCATGGCCTTACACACAGCGTAACGGAGGCGACTTCGCCGATTTGCAGGATGTGCCAGCTCAAGAGAACGACATTTTCGGTTAAGGCGCCGTATGTGGGGGCCCATACCCAACAGCAGTGCACCAACAGTTATCTCCATTGTGATGAGCTTGGGAAAACAGGGGACTGTGTCACTGCTGCGCAACAAACCCTTACGGAAAAAAGTCACAATCGGCCAAAATGAGCGAAACGTTTGTGTAACGCAAAATTTTTACGCGTGCCAGAAACCATATAATATAGGGTGTGAACGCAAAAAAAGCCGGACGTTCCAACCCGTTGTTTTTTCACCGTACATCATCTTACAAATGCGGTAATGGATGTTCTCATCACATAAGACAGGGACAACTGGTCGGGTGTGCTGCGCCAAGTCCCTAGTAAATTGCAGTAGGTTAAGAAGCGATAGGTTGCCGCTTACCTTTTCTTTGCTTAGACAAAGGGGTCGCCAATGTGGTCTGTTGGCAGGCACAGGGCGAATAATGTCAAGTGGTGCCCTAATGGTTTCGCACAACAAGTCGCGTGCTTGCAAATCCTAGATCGTGCAGGATACGTGCAAACGTTCCCTCAGTGCTTCCCAGCATGCGTGCAACAACAGGAACACGCCGTTCAAGGTCTTCCAGGCTAGGATGACGATGCCAGTAGCGCGGTGCATCCTTCAGTAGCAACACAGCCAACGCTGTTGCTTTCAGGCTTTTGTCGTTCTTGTAAGGATTTGTGGTAAACTGTTTGTTGTACCAGTTGTCCATCCACAACACAACCCACTGTTTCTGTATTTTGTCCCATGTAGTCTTTAGCCTGACTGCGGCCCTCTCCTTCAGCGAAGGTGCGCTGTATCGCGCCAAACCTGACCTTGGTAAAATGCGACGCTGCGCTCTACTTCCCTCTACCGCAACAACTGACTTTCATTTTCCCTGGTATGGAACTGCGCAGTGGCACCAGGCCTCCTCTATCAAAACACCAACCCATCTCTTCCCTTCTGCCGCAATCGCCTTTTCAACGCTGCAACGCGTCCGTTCATTTTTGCGCAGACGCAGAAAAAACACAAACAACAATCGCGCGCCCTCGTCCCCCTGTTTTAGCCCTTCCCACAGTTCTTCTGCCGTGTGGTACGGCGGTTCCTCTGATCAGACATCGCGGAAAACTCCGGATGCTGCGGCCACTGTCTTCTCAAGGTCGACCTCTTTTTGCAGGGGCATTGTTGCTGTGAAGAATAATTGGGTAACTGTATCTATGTAAAAATCGCTGTTTAAAAAGCTTTCTTGATTTCAAACATCAACCTGTCACTCAGTTTTCGCGCGACCAATTATTCTGTGATTCGCTTGTCGCATGCACCATTTTCGGTTACCTGTAACTGTCTGGTGATCCCACATTTAACTAGTTAATCCTGATTGCGGTACCCAGTTGCGGCGCGCTTCTATCGCTGTTGGGCAGTGAAGTCAGCGGTGACCACAGTATGAAAACCGGAGATGCCGGCGGGACCTGTATGGGCGCCCATGCAGCAGCGCCGCATCAAGGGAACGTACATGCTGTGTAGTTGGTGGATCTGTCCAATTTTGGTTTCTATGAGCGCTTGTGACCTCCATTGCGCGAGGCCTCGCGCAATGATCACCGAAACTTTAATGTTTTTCGTGCGCCGTTCCATGCGCGAGGCCTCGCGCTTGAAAGTGCAGTTTGTTCCAGAACATTTATACTTTTCAAGATTCTTGGGTACACCATTGTTGCAGTTTATTCGTTAATAGATCTATCTCTATCACGCAATCCTGATAATGGTACTAAGTTACGTGTATAAATACGACAGGGTTCCATTTTTCGACAACCTGCCTAATGCGTCGTGCTGTAGCACATTAATCTGACACAACTGAGCGTCTTTGCGCGAGGCCTCGCGCAAAGAATGGTCACCAAACAATAATTTACCCTGTCTTGCCCATGGGACACATCAGTCTTATAGAAATATTTAATCCGCCATACTTGTTTGCGACGCTTTTAAAATATCGAGCAAAACAACTATTTTTCGATGCATTTGGGAACCTGTCATTTTCCTACCTTTTCCTTCGTTTTTGACCATGCAACTTGAGCCGCCTAAGTCCCCCCTATGTGCCCCTGACCCCATACGACACATTGTCCTCCGTGGACACGACCCCCTTGTCGCTGACCTTCTAGGTCCTCAGGCTTCTGCCATTGTCTCCCAATCCATGAAAAACTCTACAGTTCCCCACCCCATCAGAGGTTGGACATGTGGTGTATGCCTCCACGAAACGTGCCCTAAGAAGTGTCCTATCTGCATATCCTTCCTCTTGCGACGAAACCGCTGCGTGCATCGCCTCCAAGGCTGTTTTGCACTTTTCCTCTCTTCTCCGTTCTTCAGACCCTAGAGTGGAAGCTCAGAACCTTCGCCGACTGAAGAAACATCATTCCGATTTTATCTTCCCAAAAATTTATAAAAACCCTGCGTCGACTTGGGTTATTTGTCGCTAGCTGTGGGCTTGGCTGTTCATGAGACATGTGCTGTTCGCCCCCCACCTGAAAATCATCTCCACCTGCGACACCATACCACGGGCTGACAATGAACTTTTTAGCAGCATTGAGGAACGGTCCAGGTCCTGTGACCTACATCAGAAATGGAAACCATTTTTTCCTCGTTCCCCCACCTATAAGTTCTTGGCGCCGTCCATATCCCTGCTAATGAAGGACAAGTCAAAAGAACACTTGGGCTTACTGAAGAGTAGAATTCTTGTGTCTCATTTTCCCCATCCTACGTCCCACTATGGAAAACTTCCCAGCCGATGCCTTTCTGTCATTTGTGCCTCAGTCTGTGGTGACCCCAGTTGCCTGGAAATTTGGGAAATGAACAACTGCAGGCAACTATTCCAGGAGGCACGTTAAATAGGTGAATAGTTAACGATGTAAGCACCGTAACGCTCGTAGGACCCCAACGCCGTCCCTGCCGTCGTCTAACTCGCTATAGGCGCAAAGAAAAACGCGTCGCGAGCAGCGTGTAAAACTCGAAAATTTTTCATAACTCCCCACGACCCCTCACGTCGCGCCCTGCCGCCTTTTTCTTCTTCTTCTCCATGCACCTCCCTCCCCACCCTCGTGCCCATCACTCCCCTTGCCCTGCAGCTCAGGCGGCGGCCCTGGAGGAACGCGGTCAACCCTTAGCAATGGACACCAACACGCTCCACGACGCCACGCACAGGTACAAGGCCAAGAACATCAAGAACGACGGGTAGCACGTAAGGCACTGCAGCGTACATGGTCTTGCTGCACGCGAGTGTGTTGGGTCGTGTATAATTTTATTTTGTTTTCAAAAGCCAAAAAAAGAGGAAAAGAATATTTTAGCACATTTTGCAGCGGTTTTTCAAGTAGGTACAACCACACCCACGCAAGAAACGAACCCAACAAGGCGGCAGGACAGGACACCACGGCACCACACGGCAGCACGGCACCACGGGGCACACCACAGGGGAGCAGGGCACCGAGGGAGAGCGGGCCACACAGCAACACCGCACAGGGCGGAGACGACAGGAAACGTACAACACGACACCCCAGGGCGCACACGGCACAGAGCACGACGGCGAACAACACCACGCAGCGACACACCACAGCAAAACACACACAGCGCGGGGGGACAAGACAAAACACGGCGCCAGAAAGCACAAGACCCCATGACAACAGACAGCACCCCAGGACACAACACAGTGCGCGGCAGCACCAAACGGAGCAAAAGGAAACAACACAGCGCACAACAACGCAACGCCAGCGGCACAACGCGCAGCAACACGGCGCAGCACAGCACCCAAGGACACACCACAGCTTGCCAGCAAGACACGACACCAGGAGCAACCAGGACCCACTGGGAGACAGCAGAGGACAGCAAGGTTCAACGGCAAACACACAAACACAACAGGCAACAACACAAAACAGCAGCTAGCCCCGCGAGGGCAAGAGAGCACCGAACAGAGAGCAACGACGCAGGCACACCAGCACAGCACCGCAAAGGCAGAGCACAGAGACAGAAACGACCCGGAACTGGCCCGGAGCCCAGAACCAACGGGGAACAACCGGAAATCAGCGCCACCAGCAGGGAGAAAAACAAAAGAAGAAGACAGGGCACCACAGCACAGCACCACACGGCAGCACAGCGCCACAGGACACAGCACAGGGGAGCAGGACACCACAGAGAAGACGCCCAGCGACGGCCAGACCGGACACGGGCACCAGAGCTGACACACAGCACCAAATGACAACGCCGGGCAACCAGAGCCACCAGCAGACCCCCAACAACAGGCAGCGACACCAGGAACCAACAACACCAGCCACCAGAAACAGCACAGACCACGCGCACAGCACAACGAACGGGCACGACAGGGAACACACAGCACGACACCCCAGAACACACACAGCAGACGCGCAGCGGCCAGAAACAAACAACAGGCACAGGCAACGACGCAAACAAACCGCAGAGCACAACAGCACACCACCACACGACAGCACCGCGCAACAGAACACAACACAGGGCAGCGGAACACCAAGACACACCACGCCGAACCACAGGGCGGCGAGCCACGCGGCCAGTCAAGGACAGCACCACCGAAGCACGACACCAAGACCCACCAGGAGACAGCAGAGGGCAGCCAGGCTCAACAACCAACACCACACAGCACCGGCCAGCACACACAGAGCAACGACAGGGACAGCACCACCGAGGCACACCCTACGGCCCAAGACACACAAATCCGCCCCGCACCGCACAACCGGCAAAAAAAAAAGGGAAAAAAGAAAAAAAAGGAGGAAAAAAAAACAGAAAAAGAAAAAACAAGAAACCAAGGGAGAAAAAGAAAAAAATAAGGGGGAGGGGGGGCGCAGAGGCCCAAGGCAACCGGAAAGCAGGAAGCGCCAGAGACAACAGGGAGGCGAGGGGGCAAAAAAAAAAAGAGGGGGGAGGGGGCAACAAGACGCCAAGGCTGAAGGCACCGCAGGCCGGAAAACACGCAAAGCAGGAGACAACGGGGCGCACCGAGGGGGGGGAGGGAAAATAAAAGGGGGGGGGGGCAAGATGCCAAGGCCCAAGGCACTCGGGGCCGGAAAACACGCAAAGCAGGACACAACGGGGGCGCAACGAGGGGGAGAAGGGGAAAAGAAACAAAAAAAAAACAAAAACAAAAAAACCAAACAACAACCACAACCAGGGCAACCCGAGCCCAGAGGAGGCGGAACAAGCAAAGGGCGCACCAAGAACGGCCAAAGAAGAAGGTGAGGAGCACCAGAACGCGCCCAGGAGGCCGGCCCACCCGACCCGGCCAAGCAGGGCACGCACACACACACACACGCGGGACCCGGGCGTGGCGTCCTCCGACCCGAAAGGGGCGGTGTCGGCGTCCACACGAAACAGTCCCAGTGCACCGGCCGAGTCCCCCGTCGCCAGACGGACGGTACGGGAAACCGGACGCATCAGTGACCGGGTCCACACACGCCAAACCACCGCAGCGCACGCAGCCTAAGACCGAAGCCGGAGGTACCCGCCAGGGACAACCCCATTGCGGAGCCCCAAACGGGTACGACGCGGAGCGCGCCCAGCGCCCTTGCCCCGGCAGGGGCCAGCAGGCAGGCACAATGAGCCCGGTTCTCGGCCGGCCTCCACGTGCCCCGCGCAGCCACCCAGTAAGGCCGGGGGCAACAGCCCACGGGGTGGGGGAAGGCACCACGGCGACGGAAGAGCCGACCGGAGCATCGAGTGAGACCGGACCGGACGAGGAGTTGCGCACCAACGCGGGGCCAGGAGACACGCCAGAGAGGCACGCTGCCGGCCACAACCACAGCACGAGGACAGGAGCCAAGCCACAACGGCCACCGGGTGCCGCGAACCTGGGAAGCGCGCACAACACACGACAAACCGCGGCACGGGGGAAGGTGCCAAAGACAGCAGGGCCCCCACGCCCGCACACCGCACCCACGGCCAGTGGGAAACGGGCCCCAGCCGCACGCCCGAAAAGACGGGTGGTCGGGGGTGGGAGAGCGCGCGACCCCGGACGCCCCACACCCAGGCAAGAGGCGCCCCCCCTGGGCGCCCTCGTGCCGCCCCCACAGCGCGCAAAGCCAGCTTGCAAGAGCGCGCGCTGTGGGGTTGGTGACGGGTCCCCCGGCCCGCACCCCCCGCACCCACAGCCAGTGGGTAGTGGGCCCCGGCCGCAGCCCCAAAGGACGAGTGGTCGGGGGTGGCAGAGCGCCCGACCCCGGACGCCCCACATCCGGGCAAGAGGCGCCCCCCCCGGGCGCCCTCATGCCGCCCCCACAGCACGGAAGAGCGCGCGCTGTGGGGTTGGTGACGGGTCCCCACGCCCGCACCCCCAGCAGCCACAGCCAGTGGCCAGCGAGCCCCGGCAGCCCGCCCAGAGGGCGGGCAGCCGGGGGAGGGGGAGCGCCTGACCCCAGGCGCCCCTCACAACGGCGGACAGCATCCCCCCCGGGGACGCCCTTCTGGCACCCCCACGGCGCGCAACGCCGGCCCGCAAGGGCGCGCGCCGTGGGGCCGGTGCTGGGTCCCCACGCCCGCACTGACCGCACCCGGGACACACGGGTCGCGGAACCCTGGCTGCCCACTCCAGAGGACGGGTGGCGAGGGGAGGGACAGCGCCTGACACCAGACGCCCCTCACAACGGTGGCAGGCCACCCCCCCGGGGGACGGCCCCCCACCACCCACACGGCACGCAGCCCCCACAGGGCATGCAGGCCAAGGGGACAGTGCTGGGCCCCCACACCCACACAGCGGCGCCCACAGCACGTGGGTGGCGGACCCCAACAGCCCGCCCAGTGGGCAGGCAGTCGGGGGAGGGACAGCGCCTGACCTCAGACGCCCCTTCACAACGGTGGAAGGCACCCCCCCCGGGGATGCCCTTCCGCCACCCCCACAGCGAGCAACGCCGGCCCCCAAGGGCGCACGCTGTGGGGCCGGTGCTGGGTCCCCACGCCCGCACCGACCGCACCCGGGACACACGGGTCGCAGAACCCTGGTTGCCCGCTCCAGAGGACGGGCGGCCGGGAGAGGGACAGCGCCTGACACCAGACGCCCCTCACAACGGCGGCAGGCCACCCCCCCCGGGGACGGCCCCCCACCACCCCCGCGGCACGCAGCCCCCACAGGGCATGCAGGCCAAGGGGACAGTGTTGGGCCCCCACACCCACACACCCGCGCCTACAGCACGCGGGTGGCGGACCGCAACAGCCCGCCCAGTGGGCGGGCAGTCGGGGGAGGGACAGCGCCTGACCTCAGACGCCCCTCACAACGGTGGAAGGCACCCCCTCCGGGGACGCCCTTCCGCCATCCCCACAGCGAGCAACGCCAGCCCGCAAGGGGGCACGCTGTGGGGCCGGTGCTGGGTCCCCACGCCCGCACCAACCGCACCCGGGTCGCGGAACCCTGGCTGCCCGCTCCAGAGGACGGGCGGCCGGGGGAGGGACAGCGCCTGACACCAGACGCCCCTCACAACGGTGGCAGGCCACCCCCCCCGGGGACGGCCCCCCACCAACCCCACGGCACGCAGCCCCCACAGGGCATACAGGCCAAGGGGACAGTGTTGGGCCCCCAGGCCCACACACCCGCACCCACAGCACGTGGGTGGCAGACCCCAACAGCCCGCCCAGTGGGCGGGCAGTCGGGGGAGGGACAGCGCCTGACCTCAGACGCTCCTCACAACGGTGGAAGGCACTCCCCCCGGGGACGCCCTTTCCGCCACCCCCACAGCGAGCAACGCCGGCCTGCAAGGGCGCACGCTGTGGGGCCGGTGCTGGGTCCCCACGCCCGCACTGACCGCACCCGGGACACACGGGTCGCGGAACCCTGGCTGCCCGCTCCAGAGGACGGGTGGCCGGGGGAGGGACAGCGCCTGACACCAGACGCCCCTTACAACGGTGGCAGGCCGGCCCCCCCGGGGACGGCCCACCACCACCCCCACGGCGCGCAGCCCCCACAGGGCATGCAGGCCAAGGGGACGGTGATCGGCCCCCACACCCACATACCTGCGCCCGCAGCACGTGGGTGGCGGACCCCAACAGCCCGCCCAGTGGGCGGGCAGTCGGGGGAGGGACAGCGCCTGACCTCAGACGCCCCTCACAACGGTGGAAGGCACCCCCCCCGGGGACGCCCTTCCGCCACACCCACAGCGACCAACGCCGGCCCGCAAAGGGCGCACGCTGTTGAACCGGTGCTGGGTCTTCACGCCCGCACCGACCGCACCCGGAACACACGGGTCGCGGTACCCCGGCTGCCCGCCTCAGAGGTTGGGCGGTCGGGGGAGCGACATGGCCTGTTACCAGGCGCCCCTCACAACAGTGGCAGGCCGGGCCCCCCCGGGGACGGCCCCCCACCACACCAGCCCCGCGGCACGCAGCCCCCAGAGGGCATGCAGGCCAAGGGGACAGTGTTGGGCCCCTACACCCACACACCCGTGCCCACAGCACGTGGGTTGCGGACCCCAACAAGCCCGCCCAGTGGGCGGGTAGTCGCGGGAGGGGGAGCACCTGACCTCAGACGCCTCTCGCAACAACAGCCCCAACCCAGACAGGGGGAAACAGAACCGGACCGCCCCCCCCCCCCAGCACGCCAGACTGAGCAAGGGACCGGGGCAGGACACGCGGAGGGGCACGGACCACGTGGAACGGCCCTACCAGCGCCAGTGCCGGGACCGCGCGACGTTCGCACGCCACACCACCCAGGGGGGGGGGGAGCGGACGCCGCGGGAGCGCGAGCGCACACACACGCAAAGGGCACGCGGGGACTACCAGAAGGGCAACCGGACCGAGCACGAGGAACGCACAGACCGCGTGGAAGGGCGTACCAGCGAGCGAGGGTAAAGGACACCGGGACGGGACAGCCCGCCACACGCAGCGCGGGACACGCGGGGCGGGAAGGGGGAAACGGGAGAGACACAACACCAGGTACCGGCCCGAGCCCCCCGAACCGGCCGCGAGCGCCGCGCACACACGGACGGGGCACTGCACCCACCAAGGCAGTAGTGGCGCACTGCGTCACGCCCCAACCCCTAGGCTAGGCAGCCTGCGCGCCAGCCCAAGGGGGTCCCACTGGCGACAAGCCCGTAGCACGGGCCCGGCCCCGCCGGCGCCCCGGGCGACCACGCATTAGGGGGGCGACGCGGTAAGTAAGCGCCCGCAGCCACGGCTGCGAATTGATGCACTGACCGGGGAGTGGCGAAATGGGGGAGCCGGGGAGGGACGGCGCTGCGAGCCCTGTGAACCCGGGGGACTCTGCCACCAGGCAGGAGGTGCGTCTTGGAGGGCCCCCCACTAGGACCCGGTCGGGAGGATATCACCTGGCCCGACCAGGTGGCCCCCCGGGGCCGCAAGGCGTCTAGTACCCGCAAAATCAAGCCTCAAACCTCAAACCTGTGATGCTTTGTCTTCCCTCCGCCCCCCACTGACCCTGCAACAGCAGATGTCCCTTCTGCATGTGCCTCAACAGAAAATTGAATCGTCTCTGTGGCGCCTCCTCTTTTCTGGAACTGCCCCCCAGGTCAAGCGTGAGACTGGGATCAGGTTAAAGCAATTTGTCATGGTACGGTACCCTCTCCCCGATCCAAATTTTCAGGCATCTCTACAGTCTACTGTTGCTGCAGCTCTTGAAAACTCCAACGGTTTTCAGCCGCTGCGTCAGTTCTATTCCCACAGATTGCAAGTCACCTATAAAAAGTCCCCGACCGTTGGTGAACTAGTGTGTACAAAAGCTTTCCACTTTACCCCAGGTTCTTTGATGCAATCCCTACACATGGGCTGTGAATGCAAATCCTCCCCCCTATGTGCCCCTGACCCCATACGACACATTGTCCTCCGCGGACTCGACCCCCTTGTCGCTCACCTTCTAGGTCCTCAGGCTTCTGCCATTGTCTCCCAATCCATGAAAACTTCTACACTCCCCACCCCATCAGAGGTTGAAGATTCAGTGTATGCCTCCACGAAACGTGCCCTAAGAAGTGTCCTATCTGCAGATCCTTCCTCTTGCGACGAAACTGCTGCGTGCATCGCCTCCAAGGCTGTTATGCACTGTTCCTCTCTTTCTTGTTCTTCAGACCCTAGGGTGGAAGCTCAGAACGTTCGCCGACTGAAGAAACATCATTCTGATTTTATCTTCCCAAAAATTTATCAAAACCCTGGGTCGACTTGGGTTATTTGTGGCCAGCTGTGGGCATCGCTGTTCATGAGACATGTGCTGTTCGCCCCCCACCTGAAAATCGTCTCCACCTGCGACACCATACCACGGGCTGAAAATGAACTTTTTAGCAGCATTGAGGAACGGTCCACGTCCTGTGACCTACATAAGAAATGGAAACCATTTTTTCCTCGTTGCCCCACCTATAAGTTCTTGGTGCCGCCCATATCCCTGCTAATGAAGGACAAGTCAAAAGAACACTTGGGCTTACTGAGTAGTAGAATGCTTGTGTCTCATCTTCGCCATCCTACCTCCCACTATGGAAAGCTTCCCAGCCGATGCCTTTCTATCACTTGTGCCTCAGTCTCTGGTGACCCCAGTTGCCTGGAAATTTGGGAAATGAACAACTGCAGGCAACTATTCCAGGAGGCATGCTCTGCTGCTAACGCTGACTCCGTGGCATGGCAGGGTTTGGAACTCGACTTTGTTGACATGTACCACCAAATCCCCACCCCTTCTGTGATCCCTGCGATTTCATACACGCTCAACTATCTCCAGTCCAGGCGTGCTGCACGCCGCCCCTACACTTATTTTGCTATCTTGAAGCTACAGCATTCTGACGACCGCTTTGGTACTGGAGCTTCTGCATGGTTCAAGAACGTAAGCATTGCTCTGGTCCTGGATTTCATATCCTATGAAATTTTCCAAAACTCGTTTGCCCGCGCTGGCTCATGGATTGTTCAACAGGCGGGTGGCCTCCCCATTGGGGGCCCCCTCAGTGCCCAACTGACCTGTTTATACCTAACTTAATGCGAGCTCAAACACATCCACACCAGTCTGTTTTCTTTCAAACTACTTGTGAAACGCTATCGTGATAATTCATATTTGTTCGGGAGGAGGGACCGTGTCAGCCTGTGTGTTAACACACTGACCAACAGCCTGCAACAGTTCTACAGCATGCCGTTACAGTTTGAGCAACAAGGTGATTCGATTCAGGTGCTTGAATGCCTGGTTACTGTCCATCCTAAACAGGACATTGAGATACGTCTACACTCCAGACCCATTGATCTGTTATCCAGAGTTAAGTCCCATGTAAACGGCTGGCCTGACCGCTGGTTCCACAACTGTGGGTATACCATGAGGTCGCTGATTCCAGGTCTGGTTCATAAGTCTGACGTTTGGTCGTATTGCAATGCCGATCGAGCCCTGAACATTGCCACCACTCTTGCTCAGTTCGGCGCTAAAAGCCTATGTTCCGGTGACCTGAAAAAAGGTTTCTGTAGCTTATGGCGTAGCAAAGGATGCCCTATCACAAAAGACATCGTCAACGACTGTATCAAGCTAGGAATTTCCATTTCTCAGCTGCAACAGCTCAGGCCTGGGTAGGGTGGAGGGATGGCCTGACCTATGTTTGTTTTGTTTTGTTTCTTATTTTGTTTATTTATCTAATTTTGTCCTGCATGTTTTGCTGATTCCTCTTGATCTGCTCTTATATTCATCATATCATGGTGATTAAATGCGCCTGACGTGTCCACAATTTGCCACGCCAGCATTTTCTCTTGATTATTCACTGTCGCTGTGCATATCGCTGTGTTCATCATCGCTTTGTCAACAACAAGTGTGGAACAAAAATCAACTGTCTTCTGAACTCAGATTCATGGCCATTTGAAAAGTCCACTGTTGTGTGCTTGCGCATTCGGTTTGAAGATTCGTGCTGGTACTTGGTGGGTTCCACGGGTTACGTCAATTGTTGTGTTCCTGTGTTGTGCGGTGTTTCCTTGTGTGCTTGTGGTGTGGTGCGTGTTTCGTGGTGCTGCTTTTTGTCGTGGTGTCCGGTTTTGTGTGTTGCGTTGGGGTTGGTTTGATTTTGGGTTATGTCTCGTTGTGTTGTCGGGTGCCGTGTCATGTGGTGTGGTGGCGTGTCTTGTCGCGTTCCGTTGTGGTGCGTTGCCTTGTGGTTTGTTGCGTTGTATTGTATTGTTGTTGTTGATTCTGGTGGGTTTTCATGGGTTTTTGTTCTGCGGCCTTGTTTTGCGGCACGTTTTGTGGCCCTCTTTTGTTGTTGTTGGTTTATTAATGGCGTGTTTTGTTGGTATGCTAGTTGCGCGTCATTGTTGCGTCGTGTGGCGCCGTGTTATGTATTTTTGTGGTCTATGCTGATGTCGTATGGTTCTTGTATTGTGTCCTGGCGTTACGCGTGTTGTGTTGTCGTGTCGTGCCGTGGTGCGTTGGGTCGTACGTTGGTGTGTGGCGTCAAGTATTGTCACGCGGTGTTGCGTGTTGTTGCTTGGCGGTTTGTTGCATTGTGTAGCATGTTGTGTTGCGTTATTGCGTATCGTTGTTTAGTGGTTTTTTTTGAGGTAGTGTATGTTGTTTGCGGGCTTGTTGTTTTGAGTTGTGTCTCGGCGTTGCCTGGCGTTGTGTAGTAGGTATGTTGGTTGCGCTCCATTGTTGTGTCATGTAGCGCCGTATGGCGTGGCTGTCCCGTTGTGTTGTGGTGGTGCGCTCGTTGTAGTGTTGTGTTGCGTCGTGTTGTGTTGTTTTGAGTGGTGTTGTGCGGCGTTTGGGTGTGTGTTGTGTCTTGCCACCCGTTTTTTTGCGTTGCTGTGTGGTGTTGCATAGTTGCTTGTTGTGTTGTGGTGTGTTCGTGACACATAGTGTTGTGCCATGTCTCGTTGCCGTGTGTTGCTTAGCGGCTTGTTGGTTCGTTGCCTCTTCGTCATGTTCGGTGTTCGCTCCGCCTCTTGGTGCCTTTCATTTCGGTTTGCTCCGCGGGCAAGGTAGGTACCATGTGGTATAAATGGACAAGGGCATGGGGATGAGATGTTTCATCGTATTTAGCGCGCGATTCTTTATGTTTGGTGACTCCACTCTTTGGTTTTGGCGGCGCCCAAGAGTAAGCGCTTTTACGTGTGGTTGTTTGGTGTTTGCTTGCCATGTATGTCCTTGCCTTGCCCGTAGTGCAGTCGTCTTGAGGTTCACCTTTTGTCTTTCACCGCGTTGGTCTCGTGCTACTTTGGCGTCGTGCTTGTTGGCGAGTGGCATTCTCTTGGCAGCTGCATACCTCGCCGCGTCGGAACATACCTTTGTTTTCTTCGCCGTTGTTCGTCGTGTTCACGCTCCTCTTGACTAGTCCTACGGCATGCACTTTGCTAGTTGTTTTGAGGCGTGCACAGGGTTCACTGTCTTGTCTGGTTCTCCTCTCTGTTCCCGCTGAGGTCTGGTTGTGTGGATTTTTTCGCTGACCTCGCAAAACAGCGACGCAAAAATTCATGGGGGGGATTTGAGGTCAGTAAAAACGATTTCTGTGCTTTTTTTTCTTTTCGTCCGCCTTTCTCTTCGTTCTCATTTATTCTTTCCACACTGTACAGCGACGCGCGACAGCGGAACCGAAACCTGCGCCCAAGCACAACCCAGACCGAAACACAAGCGCCACACAACAGTAGGAAACTCAGTGTCCATAGCCTGAGCACTGAGGCAGCCCGTGCCATGCAGGTGACCCGTCAAAACGAGATCCAGAGACCGGGGGTAAGGCTGCATCCTAGGGCCTGCGCTGCTTTGGGACTCGAAGCGGAGCGTGCGACACCTAAGCACCTCGGAACCCCGGTACCAAGAACATGCATGCGTGCCTTGGGAACAGAATACGCCAGGAAGTCCGGTGAACCCCTAGGGTTCCGCCTAAAGGAGGGGACGTGCTCAAGTACGGGGGCCCACCCTCCTCGCATGACAAGTACGTCACGCTGGCGGCAAACACCCCTCTGGGTGTTGCCCGGGGCCGCTTTGTTGGGGGCCACCAGTCAGGTCTAGCGGGATGTAAGTCGCCTCCCCTCTTCAAGCGCGGATCCTCCTCCTGTTCGTAACAGGGCTGACGCCAGGGGGAACCATGGGGCGCCTCTCCACGACTGAGAGCACCTACGTACCTACCTACCTCTATCAGGCGTGCCTCTAGGCCATCACTGAGGGATTTGAGTACGCATTTGTACTGAGCATGGTATTCTCTCAGACTCAAGCCCTCCAGTACACCTGCAGTCTTGGCCCACGCAAACTGCACCCCCATTTGGAAGAGAAGGTCCCAAAAAATGACAGCCCGAAAAACTATTCTTTTTGGACATTTGCAGCACAGATGACCCGGATACCACTGAGAAACTACAACTTTGCCCAATTTGCTGCTTTTTTCCAGTTTTTTCTTATTAAAATAAACTATTATTTTGTCTGATTTGAAGGGTGTGTTTTACCAATCTTGTCGTTTTTGTATTTCGCAAACCAACTAGTGCGTGCTGTTTCACGAGCTCATTTTCAAAAATGACATTCTGCGGGTCTCCAGTTGCACCTATGTGTGTGCTGCGAAATAAATTGTTTTTCACTGTCCCTGAGTGCGCAAGGCCTCGCGCACTCAAGGTCACGGAATCAATTGTGTACGTGGGACAACGAAAACAGGACACAGAGTGCACAACGTACGAACACTGAAAGAAAAGCTCGGCAAAAATCTACAAGCCCTTAAGGGCATATAATTGCATTTGCGTTGAAGGCGAGTGCGCGAGGCCTCGCGCACACATGACTGCAAAAAAAAGCGAAACACTTGGGTTAAGGATGACTTACTTCTTCTTCGGTCCAGCAACCTTAGCCAACCTGGAACCAAGGTTTCTTGCCACCGCACTTGTCTTAATTGGGGAGGCAACAGTACCACGAGACGGCTGGGCACCAGAACGCGAGGGCGGCTTGCACTCTGCACTAGCACTCGCAGCAGTCTTTGCTTTCTTCTTCGGCTGGTCCTTACCAGATTCCGGACTTGCATCAAAGTGAGCGGCAGGTGCCCGCTTGCGCTTCGGCTGGGTCTCCAGTACTTGCTCCGGATCCTCTTGTTCCTCCTCCTCGTCGGCATCGTCGTCGTCTGATTCTCCGGGCTTGTCCGGTTCCTTCTCTTTTCCTTTGGCCTGCTTCTTGCTACTCGAGGGGGTTCCTTTTCCGGCTGCAGTACCCTCAGTTGGCATAACTTTGCCAGTCTTGTTCACCCTGGCTTGCATTGGCAAGGTAGGTGCAGGCGCAACAGGCTCAGTGTGGTCAGCGGGGGCCTCAGTCAGGACATCTTCCTGGACGGCTTCTGCAGCATGCACCTTCTGGTGCCCTTCATATCCTTGGTTGCTGTCTAAAGCCCACAGTGCAATTCCACGCAGAAGCCACTCTTCTTGAGTATCCCAAGTTGCAGCTGTTGCTTCCTGCTCCGCCTGATCAGCCTCCAACATGTACCGCATGATGATCGCATACTGCAGAGCACCTCCAACGGCATTTGCACGGTCCTTTTGCTTGATCGCTGACACAGTCAGAAACCCCGCTTTAGTCCTCCCCGACTCGTCCGACATCGCAATCTTTGCGGCCATGGCAGGCGTGTCGTCCACAACAACCACTACATCAGCATGCCCACTGTCCAAACCATATTTGTCCGGGTACCACAGCACGTGAATCAAAGGCATGAAACCACCGAGGTTCCTGTTCTGCATCTCTTCGAAATGTCCAGCGGAATACGTCACATAGTTCGGCAACTGTAAATGTGATGAATAAGGACGAATAACAGGGGCAGCAGTGCGCGAGGCCTCGCGCACACAACTGCATCAAAACCGGCGAAAAAAGCAGATATACCTGCTTATCCCAGCGACTCGTTGTTCCGATCCACGTACAGTGCTCGTCAAACTGATACATGTTGTTGGTCAGGGGACCCGATAACCAAGAGTATACCGGCAACCGGGCATGGTAGAATGGCACTGTGGTTGTATCCTTGTCCTTCTCCATACGCCACAGCCTCTGCATGTCGCGGCCAATACGGTGCACGGCATCAGCCTCACGGTAGAAAATGACGTCCTTCTCCAGCATCATCACATCGAACAGCCACTTCGGAACAAATCCTGCAGAGTCATATTCAACGAAAACGTCAGCGTTCATGACCCACAACGGGTACTGCAAATCCCAGAAACGGGCTGTTGGTGTCTCTTTGATATCCTCAATACGGCATGGCGTCAAAGCGAATTTGCTCCCTTGCCAGTCCTGCTTGGAGACATTGATGACGTCACCAGTACTCAGCTGTGTCTGTGGCGGTGTCGATGATGGTGCCTCAGTCTTCATTTGCAGTTGTTTCCGCACAGCCAGCGTCTGCGGTAATGGAGGTGCGCCTTTGTCCCCAGTCCACCACAGAGGTGCACTGGTCAACGTCTTCCACTTTGGCCACGGCGATTGGAACCTCGTACTTTTTGCGTCCTGCCAATAACCCAAATTTTCCTAGCCCAATTTTCAGTTGCGTCGTGCCGAGCGCTGCGACTTCTGCTCGGATCTTCGCATCGGCAGCTGTACAGATGTGAAAAAGGTGGTTGAGTGCGCGAGCCCTCGCGCACTGAAGCTGCGACACTGACGCATACCTGCGGTCAGGTTGACATACTGCTGATTGTCCGGATGGTCAAGATGGAAAATAACCCATTGTTCCGTAATCAGCGCGTCAATATAGTTCTGGGTGGAGCGTAAGGTCAAGTCCTTCAGATTCATGTGCGCACAGACTTTCTGCAATAAGCTTGGTAGATGCAACCCCTCCAGCTTCTTGAAGGCATTCCTTGTAACGTCCTCCTTCTTGCTCTTACTCTCGAGGTTCTTCATACCAGTAACCGCCTCACGGCCGCAGTAATACGCCAGGGAGAAGATGTCCCTCCAGTTCTTGAATGTCGAGTCCTGCGAGGGAAAACAGTGTCATGGAGTGCGCGAGGCCTCGCGCACAGAAAGGTTTATAGTGTTTTCAGCACTGTGTTTTGCCTCTCCTGCTGCTTGCTGTTGGTGTAGGGTTTCCTGCTGCTTGTTTTTGGAGATGAAAAGCTTTGTTTTGATGAAATACAGTCACTCCAAGTCACTCCAGGATAGCCCAAGCCATTAGTATGCAAAGAGAAGAGGATTCAGGATCAAAGCATGAAGGGCTGCAGTGTAGACAGTGAAGGATGATTCGATATTCACAGAAACTGCAACTCAGGTCACAAATGAATGCATATTCACAAAGATAGCTGAAATGTTTTTGGAAAAGAGTTAGAAAACTGCCCCATGGTCACTCTCCCTCCATAGTGCCATCTCAGGAGATGTGCACTCTTTGTTTTGGGTCCCATATGTGCTGAGGTGGCATGGTATGTGGCGATGAGGTCACTGCCATGTCACATGGGATCTTCCTACTTAGCTAGGCTGACCAGGAATTGAACCCAGGACCTCTCAAAAAGAGGTGCCAAGCCCCCTAGGGTGCATACCACTAGGATAGCTAGGAATTCATGGAAAAACATAGATAAATTCATAGGCTCTACTTTAGGTATGTCAGTGCTCAGTCAACTCAGGAAGAGATGAATAGCTTCACATTGAAAGGGGATTAAGGGGTCCACTCGATATCCTGATTGGGTGTTTGGTTCCATAGGTCAAAATGTGTTATCACCAGTTTTGATGGGACCAATACTAAGATAAAAATGCATGGATGCTCAGTGCATCTCTAATACAACTAGAGTATGCCTCAAAGCAATGGAAAAGCACTTTTTCTTACTCCCCCCTTGTGCTGTGGTGGCCACCACTGTCGCATTTTAGGAAAAAGGGAATTTTTCTTGGCCTTTCCTTGGTTTCCACATCTACTTTAAAATACCTACAGTTTCCCTCACACTGAAAAATGGGCGCTCACCATGGCTGGCGCTCTTTTGCTGCTTTGTGGGTAACATATCCTACAGAAGACTCAGCGCTCATGGCGCTGCCGGGGCTCCTGTGGCTTGGTTGGGTTAGTATGGGAGCATGCCAAACATGTGCATATGCATCCCTCCCTCCAAGACGCAGCGTCGACACAACCAAAACGCAAGACACAATATACACACTCGCATGGGTTCTCGTAAACCTGCTGGCGACCTGTGACCTGTCTTAGGGCGAAGGGAGTCGAGAAAGAAATTAATTTGCCCCTTGGTGGGGTCTTGGTTCTGCTCAGTCTCTCCAGGCACCTGCGTTTCGGCCCGAACACGGCCTACTCAGCGAGGCCGCGCGTGGGTATCTGCAGAGGCAGGAATGGGAGAATTATGGACAAATCCACGCAAAAACGAAGCAACGACATCAAAATCCGTCAAATGACGGCGTAGAATTTTTCTGAAACGACACACCTGAGCAGAATCCAATTGTGCATCAGAAGCACATTTTTATAGAAATTATAGTCATCTCTGGATTTTTTAAATCCAGAAATTCATACGCCTAAAATGGCGGCGCGCAGGAGCGGCTCCTAGCGAAGCGCCGGAAAATGAAGAAATAATGGAATTATAAACGTATGTCTCACGTAGTCTTGAAAATGACGAGACACACATTAATAAATAAACATACAGATTCCACCCACACTAATAGAAGCTTCAAAAATTCAAGAATTCGAAAATGAACGAAAAGACTTCAATGAATCAGGTATAAACTACAGGTATGTTCGTCTCGCATGCCGCATACACATTGCTTGTCTCGTGTCTCCGTAAACGAGCCTTGTAGCAGCGCTAACAAAGATAGAACGCGACAGGGATTGATTAGAAAGATTGCAGATGATTAGCGGTCAGATCAGGGTGATTAGACATACACACAAGTGCATTGCAACGTTCTTCGCGTGCGCCCCTCACTTGCTCTCTCTCTCCAGCGGTAGGTAAGGTGAGTAAGCCCAGGCGGGGCCACCCCCTGGTGGAGTCCTTGATTGGTGCAGAGATGGGCAGGTGTGCCCAGAAAGATCGTGCATACTCGTGCATGCACACACGCATTAAAGGGTAGGCCACGCGAAGTGCGCACGGTAAACCTTGTTTAGGTTACCCAGGGGCTCCTTGGTACGTTCTTTACGAGAACACGAGGAGTCCCTTAACGCTTGCTTGCTTGACAAGGGTAGCTGCTCCTGCAGCGTGTTTGCGGACAGTGTATTATAGGTCACACTGAGAAGGGTATAATACCTGGAGTGTGGCTTGGTTCCTCCGCCGCAAACGCCCTTTCATTTGCCTTTGTTTTACAGGTGGGCAGGTAGGGTGATTGGTGCAGCAGCAATTTTCTTTATTCCCTGCTAAACAAGGGCGCAGATCACACAAACAAGTAACTCCGCTCCGCCTGTTGCAGAGCAGGGAGTCCGACTTCATCTACATCTGCGCCTTGCACGCAAGAGCACTCCTTCCCACCAAGCCCTAGCAGGGGAAACGCGTTGTGGCGTCCCCTGTTAGGCCACAGTTGCTTAGCAGCGCTGTGTTCTCTTGTCATTTCACAGGAGGGTCGCTAGGACCCACGAGACCTTTGCCTTCGCAACGCCCAGTAGAGTGTGTGTGTAGGAGTGGTAGTCCTGCGTGGGGGCTTGAGCCAGTTGCCCCAGTGCTCGCCCACCAGGATGGTGCCACTGTAGGGTGTGTAGGACCTGTAGTGCGTGCGTCACTGTCCCACCCGTTTCCTGCAATTTTAGCAGGGTTGGTGGGCTGTGGCAGTGGTTAGGTCAGTGTTTTGTCCACATAGCAAAACGGCGTTTTCATGCCTTCATAGCTTTTGGCCACCCCTCCCTGTAGTAGACAGATAGGTAGGGAAAACAATACCTGGATTAGCACGCTGGGTATTCCCCAAAGGTTTTGCGCCAGCACAGAAATTGGGCGCATAGGAGAGGGGAGACCCGGGGCGTACCCCGTGGCATCAATAAGCCAACCCTCCAGGTTTAGCAAGGGCGCAGACTTGGGTATAATTAGGACACCACTTCTGCGGCTTGCTCTCAGGACCTTAGGAATAGCACACTCACACATACGCTTTGGCAGGTAAGGGTAAGGTTCAGTCCCTAGCTTTAGTCTAGGAGGCAAGCGTCTCAGCGAGCCTCAGCAACTCACCAAGGTTGTTCTGGGACAAGTAGTCAACCAGAACTGAGTTTAGGCGTCCCCCAGGTAGAACAAATGCAGAGAAAGGCTCCCAGGTGGCCCCTTTGACTCCAAACCCTTCCCAGAGGGTGAGGAAGCGCCAACCCTGGCAATAGCGGTGGCGTAGGACAGACTTCACCAGGTAGAAGCCCTCCTTAGCCATCTCCTCGGCGTTCATGTCGGGGAGTTCACCTTCAACTTCCATAGGGCTGGCTGACCCTTGTAGGTCCAGAGCGGCGATTTCCTCGTCGTTCAGCTCCCACCCCTCCCCACAGAGGTCTTGTGGATCATAGTAGCGCTTCAGGTGTTGAGCAGCGCACACCAGGGTCCCCCCTAGACGGGGAGAACACCGCACGGTGATACGGTGTCCATCCACTGATAGGATCTTGTACGGCCCGATGTATGGGTCATCGCTGGTAGAGCGTGGCCAGGCGGGTAGTCGACTGTGGTGCACCAGCACCCAGTCCCCCTCTTGGTAGGTGGCCGGTACTCGGTGCTTGTTCTTCTTGTTCCACTGACGCTCCCTCACTCTCTGGAGCATAGCCCTGGCCTTGTCCACCTTCGCTTGCTGCTCTTGGACCCATTCACCCACAGAAGAATGGGTGTCCTCTGGATAGGGGGCATGTAGGAACCACGCCGGGCGCCCCAGGATTAGCTCATGGGGCGAGTAGCCAGTCGCTGAACTCTCTTGGGAGTTCATCATCAAGGATATGACGGGGTGTAGTCTCACCCAGTCTCTGGTGCGTTCAGTTTTGCACCATATCCTGACGTTCTCCTTCAGGACACGAATCTGTCGCTCACATAGGGGGTTGCTCGTGTGAGAGTAGGGAATCCCCGTAGACACCTGGACATTGAGGTATCTCAGGACCCTCTTGTACCAGCCAGTATCTGAGCGTACTCGTACGTCCTCATCGGAGTTGATCTCCTTGGGCGCCCCATAGACACAAAACCACTCCTCCAGGAGTATCTTGATAGTCTCCTCCCCGGTAATGTGCTTGGTACATGGAAACACCCTGGTAAACCTGGTCAACCCAGAGGTTACCACGAGGGCGAAGTCATAGCCCCCGAACTTCGGCATCTCCGTGTAGTCCACGTATAGAACACTGTTAGCACAGTGAGGGATGGGCAGGGTCGAGTAGAGACCTCTGTCCCTGATATCCCCTGGTTTACAGGACCTGCACGAGCACTTGTCCACGATAGGCTGGAGAGTTTTCCGCAGTTGGTCGTCAGTCCACGTAGTGTGGAACCACTGCTTGAAAAGCCTCAGGGTACGGTCAGCACCCACATGACCACTGGACTCATGGGTCCACTTCAGCAGCGCTGGGACTCGGTCACTAGGCACCACAATACGGTCCTCGTGCCATAGGTAGCTCTTGTCCCTCTTCCACTGGTCCTGGTTGACCAGGAGGGGTTCAAGGCGTTTCTCCAGGCGCTTGTAGATATCCCCAAACTCTTTCAGGTACTCCGATTGTTGGAGTCCATCCAGGGGGCGTATCATGGTCATGTTCAGGTCCAGGTGTACGTCCATACGGCTGAACGCCTCCTTAGCCAGCGCTTCAGACCGGGCACCAATCAGGGCGTCGAAGTTGTTGCGGCTGATGTAGTCGGCGCACTCGTTCTTCACTCCCTGGATATGGTGTACCGTCAGCCGTAGTTGACTGAGGTAGGTCCACCAGCGACGTAGCTTGGCCTTCTCAGGTGGGGGACCCTTCTGGAAACTGCGGACCGGTTCCTTGGTCGCATAGCCAGACCACAGGGTTACTCCCCAACAGTCGTGCTTGTGAGGATAGCACCAGCATACCCGCGAGCAATTCCTGCTCATAGGTGGAGTAGTTCCCCCTGGCCTGGTTCCACTTCCGGTTCCAGTGGCCCAGAGGTACTAGGACCCACTTGTCGTCAGGGTAGCTGTGCTTGAGGGTTCCATCTCGGTTGAGACCTTCCGTTCCCCATTGGGAAATGGCCGAGTCGAACTCCTCCTTCTCTAGTGCTTGCCATTGGAACAACGTTCCACCACCGCCCACATTGCTGGCGTCGGTCACCAGGATAATCTCCCCTTGTGCCCTAGGCACGCCCAAGCACTTAGCGTTGGCTACCTTGTCTTTGAGCTCGTCAAACGCTTGTTGCTCTTGTGGGCCCCAGCGCCAAGTAGTACTCTTCCTGATCAAGTCCGTCAGGACGGCGCTGGTATAGGTGAAGTTCTTGATGTGGCGGCGATAGAAGTTGCACGCCCCAATGAAACTGCGTACATCATGAAGTCCTTTCTTGGGGTCTTCGTGTCGTACTTTGGCATCCATCAGGGGTTTGGCCTTAGAGGCCGCTGGGGTCCACCACCCATAGCCAACGTCAAACCCCAGGTACTGCATGGTCTCCTGCATGAACTCACACTTCTCCAGCTTGAGTCGTGTGTGGTTCTCCTGGCAGACCGCAAAGAACTCACCCAAGAGGATTAGGTGATCCTCCTGGGTATTGGTACCGAGGCATACATCGTCGATGTGAGCCTCCATCTGGGCACCACGGGATATGAGCTCCTGCACCTTAGGTCTCCTTCGTAGGATGGACAAGATCTTGTTCATCAGCTCCTGGAATAGAGCGGGTGCGTTAGCCACGCCACACGGCATGACCTTCCACTTGAACACCCTCCCCTGAGGGGTGAAGAAGGCCAGTAGTTCCTGTGCGTTGGGCGTCAGGTCCACTTGCCAGAATCCGCTTCGCTTGTCCATCTTGGTCTTGTAGCGGCAGGAGGCTATCTTCTCCAGGGTAGACTCCATATTGGGGGTGGACCCTGAGTGGTTCAACGTCTTCTTGTTCAGCTCTCCATAGTCCACTACCAGCCGTTTGGCTGTAGACCCAGGTTTAGCCACCAGCAAACAGGGGCTGCAGTGTAGGGGGTAGTTCCCGTCCTTGTACTCCAGGACTAGGCCAGCGTCGATACACTCTTGTATCTGTCGCTCGATCTCGTCGGCCTGCTCTTTAGGAGCTGGATAGGGTCTCCTCCGGATCTTGTGACCCACGAACTCAGGTTTCCGCTTGAGGTCCATTTCTACCAGCTTGTCACATGAGGCTGGAGGGGGTAGTTCTCCGAACACCTCCAGATAGGTCCTTATAAGCTTCTGTACCCGCGGGTCCAAAACCTTGATCTTGTCCTCCATGTCCTCGTCGGAGTGTAAGTTGCTTGCCCCTTGAATAGACGTCGGGAGGTGGTCCTCTACCGACTCCTCGCCCGCGGTAGTATCCTTCAGCCCTTGGTAGGCATATAGAAGGTCTTGTTCAACCATCTCCGATGGACGATGGCAGCATAGGCACGCTCGAGGGGGTTCACATACACATTCCTCCGAGAGGTCGTCCTCCTCTGGGGTCCTCACATGGGCGCCCCACACGCTCTTCATGAGCTTGAGATCTACCCCCCTTTACCAGGTGGTGATCTTCTTTTCGAGGTCCTCCTTCGATTGGGATAGGTCTCCCATACGTCCTTGCTTCAGTGGCCACGAGCTGCGGGTAGGCTTTGCGTAGCATAGCTTTTTCGCCACCAACTTCCTCTTGGAATCCACATACTCCCTGAGCCTGGATCGAGGGTCCAGCTCCTCGTCCACGGGGTCTTCCACCCTCATGGAGAGTAGGGGTTTCAGTGGGGCGACGTAGGTAGGTAGGTATCTTCGGGAGCTCGGGATGCCTCCTTTGACATTGCAGGAAGAAGGTCTTACCAAGGGGACGTCCTGTCCCTCCCACTGCCCTATGTCAGGTGCCTCTTGAGCCGCTCCCGCATGTGCTTGGGAAGGCATTGGCGCGGCCACCCGGTCCATGTGTCCCAGGTGGGAGGGTGTCCCCACATGTGTCCATGGGTAGGGCCACATGCCCCCTCCTTTGGGCGGCAGCTCTGGGGGGCTGCCCAGCCGTGTGGAGTATCTCTCACCACAAGGGGTATTGCTCCCGCTTGTCTACGGTACGACCGCCTCACCCTTGTGGCTTGAGTTGCGGGGCCACTCTGCTTGGCAGGTGACCCCCTCCTGGACTGTGTACCGGCTCGCCTGTCACCAGTTGCTTCCATGGCTCCGGGTGACGTTTGCCATGGTCCCCGATGCAGCCTGGCCGGGCTCGGACCAGTGGCCTTGGAGTACCGCTCCTGCCACTGGCCCGGTTGGTCGGCTGGCTCGCCCCAGTGCGTCCGACCCATGGGGTATTGGTTCTTTCCTGTCCCTCGGCCGCCCTACATGTGTGCAGTGTCCTGGGTCGTTGGGCTCCTGTTCACCGGTGTGCCCGCGCGGTTTGCTGTGGTGCGTCTGCGGTGTCCTCGGGCAGGTGGCTCCTGTTCACCGGTGTGCTCGCTCGGTGTGTTGTGTTGCATGTGCGGTGTCGTGGGCCACTGGGCTCATGTTCACCGGTGTGCGTGCTGTGTACGGTGCGCGTGTGCCCTGGGTGGTTGTGTCCCTCTTCTTCCCCCCCTAATTTTCGGTTTTTTTTTTCTGTTTTTTTTTTTTGTTTTTTTTTCTTTTTTTTTTCGAAAAAAAAAGAAGAAAAAGAAATAACAAAAAAGAGGAAAGCAGGGGCGCGCGTACACTGCAGGCACAGGCATGGGGAGCTGGCGCGGCGGTGCTATAGCGTTGTGTCCTCTGGCGTGTGTCGTCGGTGCTGTGGCGGCGGTCGCGCCCCAGGGGTGCGGCTCGCCTGTCCTGATGTACACGGGTATGGGTCAGGGTGGGTTTGGTTAGGTGTCTCTTTGCTTCTTGTGCTGGCTGGTTAGGCGGCTGTGTGGGCTGTGGCTGTGGGCTGTGTCTACGTATTTCCCTCAGCGGGCCTGGTTTGGAGTCAAGGGTTGACGGTTTCGGGATGTGGCTCGGGTTTGATTTGTGTTGGGGCTTCGGCTCGGTTAGGCTTGGGTCAGAGTGGGTTTGGTGAGGTGTCTCTTTGCTTCTGGTGCTGGCTGGTTAGGCGGCTGTGTGGGCTGTGGGTGTGGGCTGTGGTTACGTTGTTCCCTCGGCGGGTTTGGTTAGGAGTCAAGGGTTAGCGGCTTCGGGGTGTGGCTCGGGTTTGATTTGTGCTTGAGTTCTGGCTCGGTTAGGCGGTTGCGCGGGGCCGGGCGTGTGGGTAGCGGCGACCACGGGGTCGTGTGCCCGAGGCGAGTGCGGGGTGCTGCGTGCGGGCCGGCCGTTGGCCGGTGGCCTCACTGGGAGTCCCACACGGAGGGGTCGACGGGCGTGCCGGGGGCGTACGCAGCGTGCAGGTTGGGCAGCAGCGGGCGCACATGCAGGGCGTCGGCGTGCTCGATGGGGACCTCACTGAGGACCGAGGGGTTGGCGGCAAGCAGTATGCGATGCCCGGGAGGGGTGGCGGCGAGGAGCGGGAGGATGTCCGCGGCCCGCGACGTGGGGGTGAACACGACGTGGGCCGGGTGCGGCCCCGGAAGCGGTGTTGGGGGGGGCGGGACCACAGGACGGCGGTCTACTGTGAGGCGATGCTGTGGCGCAGTGTGTGGGGCCGGGTGCTGGGCGGCGTGGGGACGTGTGGCCGGAGGGGGGGGGGGCGGGGCGGTGGCGTGGGAGGGGGCACGGCGGAGGAGTGACGTCAGTGACGTGTGTGTTGTGCTGAGGGTGGGGAGGAGCCCACGGTATCGGGTCCGGGTTCGGCGCCTTTGGGCGTAGTGGTGCTCGTTGTCGTGTGCGTTGGCTTCATTCGGCGTCCGGTTCGTTTGGTGACTTCTGGGCGGGGCCTGGCGTGGCGCCCCGTGGTGGTGGTGTGCTGGGTAACGGGGTTAGATGGCGGCGCCGCTGGCCGGGGGGTCTGGCGCGTCGTGTTGTGTGGCGCGCAGGGCTCCTGGGGTGCTGTGGGTGTCGCCGGTGTCGGTACGCCGACGCTTGTGGGGTGGTGAGGGGGTGTGTGCGTGCGGGGCTGGGCTTTGGGTGATGTCCCACAGGCGAATGCCATCTCGCCGCGTTTCCTGGAGGGTCTCCCGCAGGCGCCTGAGGACGTACGGGTGGTCCTGGTGCGCGGGGAGGTTGCGGGGGTGGACTTCCAGGGGGTGGAGCGCATCGGCCAGCATGGCTTCCCATGCAGCCTCCGGCATCCACCCCCCCGCCGGCCGGAGGCGGCCGTTCTCCACCGACCCCTTGCGGGGCCGATGGACCAGGCCCTCGAGGGAGGGCTCTCCCCGGGCCCACTTCCGCAGCTCCCAGAGCTGCGTGTGGGTCCAGCGCTGCCACCACTGTTCCTGGGCGGGCCTGCGGTCGTGGGCGGAGGAGTGGGCGTGGGTGGGTGTGACGGGGTCGTGGGGACCGGCGGCGGCGGCGGGCCTGGGGGATTCCTCGTAGTCCTGTTCCGTGGGGGTGCGCGGGGAGTGGGGCTGCACGCGGATGTGGACCCGCGGGTGGGCGCGTACGGTCGCCGCCTCGGGGTTGGGCGGGGATTCGCGGCGGCGGCGGTAGTGGGGCATGCGTTGCATGTGGGCTGTCATCGGGGACCGGTAGGGGGGCGGGGGCGCTGCTGGTGGACCCTGGCGTTGTTCCGGCTTGGTCGGGGGCGGTCCGTGGGCCTGGGGTGCGGGCTTTGGGAGGTGGTGCGACGAGGCGCGTCGCGCTTCGGTCGCGGCGCGGTCCGCCATGAAGGTGGTGGCGGTGGCGTCGGTGACGGTGGGGGGGCGCCGCGCTGGGCGCTGCTGCCTTCGGGCCTGGGACGGCTGGGGCCGGATGTCGTAGAGGACATCCTCGGGGGGCCGGGCTCGCGTTCCCGTCGTGGCGCCGGGTTTGGGCTTGGGTTTGGGCTTGGCTGCGGGTCGCCGTTTGGCGGCGGTCTTGGGCTTCGGCTGGGTCGTGGGCGTGGGCTTCGCCGGGGCGTGGGCTTTGGCGGCGGCGGGGCTGCTCGCGGTGGGGGCGGGTTTGGAGGCCCGTTTGGGAGGTGTCCCCCGCGGCCCGGGGGGTGGAGTGCTGGACGAGGACGTGGTGGTGGTGGTGGATGAGGTGGTCGTGGTGGTGGAGGTTGTGGAGTCGGAGGCGGAGGAGAGGGCCGCGGGAGACGGCGGAGGGTCCCGGGCCTCGGGGGCGGGCGTATGATGCTGGGTCCTGTAAGTAGCGAGAACGAGGGTGCAGGTTCGGGCATCGGGCGTGTGCGCGTGTTTTCCCTGGTGATCCGTGCGTGCTGGTGCTGGCGTGGCGGCGTTGTCCCGGCCGCGCGGGCACGTGGGTTACCCAGGGGGTGGCCATCTCTGCTCCAGGACGTGGGGGTGTGTTTGCTGGAGGTAGTCGAGGGTCCGGAAGAAGCATCGCTGGATGCCGGGCATGTCCTCCTCTGTGAGGTGGGGGTAGTTTTGGGTGGGGGTGTGGGGGCCCGGCCATAGCAGCGCCATGAGGCGGGCTGCCACCATGTACGGGCATAGTTGTGGGGTGGTGGGGCGTGGGGGGGTGGGTCCCTCGCGGTTTCGGGGGGCTTCCCTCTGCTGGGGAAGCAGCGTGACCACCCATACCCATCGGTCCGTGGGGATCCCCCGGGGTCCGTTGGGTCCACTTGGCGAGGCAATACATTGCCCTACCAAGGCCCTGGCAGCCGCTGCGGATGGAGAGCAGCGTGTCCAGGGATGCGGGTTCCCACGTGCCCCAGATCTGGGGGTCGTCCGGGTCGTCCCCCCTGGCGTACGTGTCGGGGCCTGGGTTGTGTGGGGGGGGGGTGTAGTCGGCGGGGAGGAGGGAGTCGGTGCCGTGTACCACCCAGTGGTCTGTGGGTGCGTCGTAGGTGGTGGTGGAGAGGGTGTAGTGCAGATTGTACATGAGGGTCATGTACGTGCAGGGGGCTGGCTGCTGCTCGTCGGGGGTGGGGATGTCCCCCGGGGCGTGGTGCCGGAAGTTGCTTAGGGAGGCCATCCGGGCTACCCATGTTTCCCGCTCCCACTCTTTGGTGCTGTCGGGGGTGCCGTCGGGTGGGGGGTGGGCCATGTTGGGCTCGCGGTAGCGGGTGCGGCCCCGGGTGCTGTCCCGCTCCGGCACGGGGTGTCCGACCAGGTGTCGCCCCCAGTCGATGGGGGACACCCAGATCCGGCTCCCCGTGGGGGGCGGGCTCTCGCCGTCTGGGGTGGCGCGTGGGGGGCGCTCGTGTCGGGCGACGTGGAGGAAGGCGTCGAAGAGGAAGTCTCTGACGCCTTCCCCCAGGGTGGCCGCCTGGACCAGGGTGGCCGCCCGGATGGGGGTGCTGGTGCCGGAGGTGCGGAGGTACAGCACGACGTCCTGTTCCTCGAGTCCCCGGAGGTGCTGCCGTACCGCTGCGGGGTTGTGTAGGGCGTAGGGTTCGGCTGGTGCGGCGACTGGTGGTGCGGGGTGTGATGGGGGGGTCGGTGTGGGTTGGGGGGGGTGGTTGTCGTTGTCGCGCGTGGGGTCCGGTGATGGGGTCTCTTGTGGCGGTCGCGGGAGGGGGGATTCGCGGTGGCGTGTGTCGGCGGGGGCATCAACGTCGATTGGCTGGTGCTGGCTGCCGCGTGTTGTGTCCGTGGCCTGGTCTCGGGGGGGGGGGCGGGGGGGGGTGGTGCGGGGGTGGCGCTGTTGGTGGTGGGGGGGGCGGGGACGGGTGTTGCGCTGGCTGGGGGTCTGGGCGTCCCTGTGGGTCGTGTGGGTGTTGCGTGTGTGCGCTGTGTGGCCCTTGCGGTTCTTGACTGGTTTTGGTGCCGGGGTGTAGGTGGGAGGCGGCCGCATGAGCGTCCGGGTGGGGCTGTGGTCCGTATGTAATGGGTGGCTGCTGGTGGATGGTGCTCGCTGGTATGGGGTGTGGGTGGGGGGGCTGCTGGTGGTGGTGGGGTGGGGGGGGCGGGGGTGGGTGTTGTGCCGGCTGGGGGTCCGGGCGTCCCTGTGGGTCGTGTGGGTGTTGTGTGTGTGCGCCGTGTGGCCCTTGCGGTTCTTGACTGGTTGCGGTGCCGGGGTGCGGGTGGGAGGCGACCGCATGAGCCCCCGGGTGGGGCTGTGGTCCGTATGTGATGGGTGGCTGCTGGTGGATGGTGCTCGCTGGTATGAGGTGTGGGTGGGGGGGCTGTTGGTGGTGGTGGGGCGCTCCTACTAGGCCCTGGTGTTGCTGGTGTGCGTGCGCGGCTCCTCGCGGGTCCATGGGGGTGTACCGTGGCTCGTATGTCGTGGACCCGTGTAGCGGGGGCGGCGGGTGGTGCTGGACCGCGTGGTGGTGGTGTGGAGGGTGTGCCGGTTGTGTGTGGTACCCCGGCGTTGGTGGGTGTGGTGGCAGGGGCTGGTGGTGGTGGAACACGTGATGGTGTGGTGCGGTGATGTGCGCTATGTGGGGTGGGTGGTTCGCTGGGCCTGGTTGTGCTGGGGCGTGGTGGGGATGTAGCTGGTTGGGGTCGCTGTAGCTTGGGGGCATTAGGGGGTAGGGGCTGGGAGGGACGGGGGCGCGGTGGTGGTGTCGGTGGTGCCATGTCCCCTGGCTCTGCGCGTACGGTGGTCCTGGCATGGTGTGGACGTGTGTGGGCGGTGGTGGCTGACTGGGCTGTAGGGTTTGGGTGCTGCGGTACGGTGGTGGTGGTGGGCGTTGGTGGTGGTGGTGTTGTTGGTGTGCCCCGGGGGTCTGGGCGTGGGGCGGTGCGGTGTGGCTGGACCCGGGCCTTGGTCGGGGCGTCGCGCCCTGCTGGCGGGCGCGTTGGCGGGCCCCCTGGTGCCGGTGCCCCTTGGTCTTCTTGACCTGGTGGGTGTCGGGGGCGGGTGAACCCCCCTGTCCCCGTGGGGGCGACGGGGAGCAGGCGCGCCAGCGGTGTGCCTCTTGGAGGCTCGTCTTGAGGCCTCTGACGTAGGCCTCCTGGTCCGTGAGGCTCATCCGCGTGGCGGTGGCCTCGTCGGGGGCGGCCAGGTGGGCGTCCCAAAAAGACGCCCAGCCCTCCGGGGGCGTCTGTTGTGCGGGGTGGGGGTGGTGTGCCGGGTAGAGGAGTGCGCTGAGGGGGTAGGGTGTTCCCTTCCGTCGGCCGAGGGCGTTTGCGAACCGGCGGCACGTGGTTCGGAGGTAGGCTGCTATCTCCTCTGGTGCCGTGTCGGCCCACGCTTCCAGCGTCAGGGCTGCTGCTTGGGGGGCCGGGAGTTGTGGGTCTGGGAGGTGTACGTCTCGGTGGTGGAGGTATAGGGCGAGGAGGATGTGGCGGGCCGCCACGTTCAAGCCGCCTCCGCTGTGGCGTAGGGGTGGGCTGTGGGGGGGCAGGGGTGTGTTGCCCGCGGCCACGGCTATGGCCCATGCGTGGTCCGCCGCGTCCGCCACGTAGTACCCTCCCAGTTGGTCCCGGAGAGTGTCGGTGAGGTACCCGAAAAAGCTGGGGTGGCTGGCGGGGGGGGGTGCGGCTGGGGCCGCGGGCCGTTCGCGGTGGCGGGGGTTGAGCTCCCCGCAGTGGGGGCAGTGGGTGAGGCGGTGCGGGGCTCCCAGGCAGACCCAGTGGTCTGGGTTGCAGGGCAGGGCTGTCTGTGGTAGCCGCTGGCGAACGCAGAGGGGACATGCGGTGGCTGGTGGTTGGTGGTACCTGTGGACGGACGGCGGCGCCGGGGGATGGGGGCTGGTGGCGCGCGCATGCTGGTGGGAGCGTGTGCGGTGCCTGTGGCGCCCGTGTGTGCTGTGCCAGTGCTGAGCTCGGTGGAAGGTGTGTAGACGTGGTGGGGGTTCGGTGTTGGTACGTCACGGGGTAGGTTCTCATGGTTGGTAGAACAGGAGTTTGAGGAGGTGGGATTGGTCTGTTGGGGGCAGGGTTGCCGCATGCTGCAGGTATTTGTGGGTGCGGTATGTGAGCTGCTCCGCAGTCTCCGCAACGGCCGTCCGCTGCATGTGCGCCGCCGTGGCCTGGGGGTCCTCCGCGTGGGTGCGTAGTAAGGTGTAGACGGCAGTGGGGACGAGTCCCCTGCGGACTGCCTCGAGCACCTCCGTCTGCTTGAGGACGGTGGTGAGTTGCTGGGTCGCCGGGGACTGCGCCAGCCATCTGGCGTGCTGTGCGATGGTGTGGGTTGGGTTCCAGTCTGTGAGGGTGTCCAGTCGTCTGTACAGGGGGCACGCCTTGAGGTGTTCCCATGTTTCTTCTTCCGCGTGGCTGCAGATGCATTTGGTGTGTCCTGCGGGGACGTGGATCGAGCGGCGCGTATACCATCGGTGGTAGCGGGTGAGGAGGGGAAGTTGTTCGAGGGCGAGTTGGAGTCGGGGCTTTTGTAGGTGTGCCGGGAGGCTATCCGGGCGTAGGGCGGAGTAGTAGAGGGGGGTGTGGACGGAGTTTTCGAGGCGTCGGAGGAGTTCGGTGTTCGCTGGGTGGCCCAGTGTGGTGGTCAGTTGCTGGATTGGTGTGGGGTAGTGGTACTGCTTGTCTCGATCCGTGTACGGCTTGTCCTCGGGCATCCATTGGGGGGGCTGTGTGGCCAGGGGTATCGGGGGCAGGTGCTGCAGGTGGCTTTGGTGTGGGGTGTCCAGTCGCACGCGTTCGAGCCCTGGGGTGTGGTTGGTGTTCTGGTGTTTGGCCTGCGTGTCTGCGCGTCCATTGCCGTATGCGTAGCGGTGTGACTCCTGCTTGATGATGTGTAGGGCGTCCTTGGGGTGCATGCCCTTGAAGGCCATCCATAGTCCCAACGCTTGTGTGGTCAGGCCGGACTCGAGTGCTTTGTGGAGGGGCAGGTCCGCAAGGCGCCTGGTGAGGTGGATGTCGACCGTGGCGTCCACGACTACCCAGATGTTGCGGGGCCGGACCGTCGTGGGTGGCGGTGTGGCGGTGACGGCGTCTGCCATGGTGCGCAGTTCGCCGTGGGAGGACGCCCCGAAAATGGTGGTCCCGGTGTGGTGTTCCACGTGGAGGCCGTCCGCGTGCCGGGTGACGCGCACGGAGGCGCAACCGACCGTGAGGGTGCGTTGCTGGGTGCCGGATGCGTCAGTGAAGTAGATGATGTCGGTGTCGCTGGGTATGGGTAGGCGGGCGATTGCTGTGGGGTGATAGACGTAGATGGGGTTCCCCTGGGTGGTTCTGGCGGTGATTTGCGTGGGTTGCAGTAGTGGCGCTGCATAGACGCCTATTCCCTGGGTGATGATGTCCTGGGCTCGTGGGGTGAGGCGGAGGAGGCCCCTGTCTGGGCGTCCCTGGGTGATATACGCGTACATCAGGTGGAAGAGGTATCCCGTATTGGGGTGGAACTTCTGGCACGTGATGGTCTGTCGCCGCTCCTTGTCGTCTTTGTCGCCGCGGAGGGTGGGGCATTTGTGCTGTAGGGGGCGCATGGGTGCCTCCTGAGGTCCTGCGCGGTGTGGGTCGCAGCGGTCGTACTCCATGGCTATGCTGTCCGGGTCTGCCCGCTCGTTGGTGAACGTCCATGTCGCCGTGGGTGTCCGGGTCCAGGCTACGTGCGCCGGGTGGTCTGGGGGTACCGTGTGAAACCAGGGGGAGAGCCATGCCTGCTGGTCGGCGGTGGCGGCGGCGGTGGGGGTGCGGTAGTGGGTGGAGATGAGGTGCAGCAGGGGCCACGGAGTGTCGAGGGCTGCCGGGCCGCAGTGCCAGCACGTGCGTGGTATGCCCTGGTCACTGTGTCTGACTGGTGGTACATCGGTCTCCGGTGCATTGTGTTTGGGGATGGACCAGGGGGCATGGTGTCGCTGGACGGTGCGGGTAGCATGTTTGTCGCCGTTTGGTGCTAGCAGCAGGATGGTGGGTGGTGTCCAGCCTTCGGCTGACGGGGTGGGCTCCCCCTGCGTCGTGCCGCCGTCGTTGGTGGTCTCGTGCTCGCTCAGGCGGGGCCGGGGGTGCTGGCGCTGGAAGGCTGTGTACGCCGTGTTGATGTCCTTGGGCCCCGGCATGTCGCGCCCTGCCTTCGTAGCACATGCGCGGAGGTACGCTTGGAAGACGTGGCGTGCTGGCCATTGTGGGTCGGAAAGGAACGGGGCGTGGTGGGCGTCGCATTGGGCCATGATCTTCATCTGTGTTGGGCTGATATACACTATGGTGATGGTGGCCCCTACGAGGCGCAGGGTGTCCACCTCGCCTGCCGGGTGTCGGTGGATGTCGGTGTGTGTGGCCACGAGTGGCCCCTGTTGATCGCAGTGGTGGTTTGTCAGGATGGCGTGTGTGTGGTGCGGTAGGAGGAGTTGTAGCTGGGCCCAGATGCCAGTGCCCACGGGGGTGGAGACGCCAGGTTGTGCCAGTATCCACCGGGGGCAGGTGTTGCGGGCCATTTGCGCTTCTTTTATGCGTATGGCTGCCGCCTCGCGTACTTCTGGTTGGTGGTTGTGTGTTACCCTGTGTAGGAGGTGTGCTGCGTGTTTGGCATAGGCCATGTCGACCAGGGCGCCCGTATTGTCTCCGTAGTAGCGCCAGTGGGCCATCATGGCCTCCTTGGGGAAAGACGTGGGCCAGCCTGCGTGTTGCGCCCATGCCTTCGTCACTTGCTGTCGAGCGTGGCGTAGTGCGTCTTGGGGGCGTGGGAGGTGCAGGGCTTGGTACCCGATGGCCGCGTTGAGCACTGCTTCCATGAAGTACGCCAGGCCCTGCGTAGACAGGAGGTCCCCCCTGGCAATTTGGGGTAGCCGGGCGAGGCGCTCTTCTAGCTTGCTTGGGAGTGTGATGTGGTGGTGCTGCGTGGCCTGTGTGACTCCCAGGTGGACTGTGGTGTCTTCCAGGTGTAGGGGTTCGCCTTTCCGGATGTGGGGGGTGGGGGTCTTGGCGTCGGCCAGCCCGACCGATTTGCGGGGGTGCACTAGGAGCTGGTGGGCGTCCAGGTAGGTTGTGGTGAGTTGGAGAATGGCGGACGCTTGTTCGGTGGTTGTTGGTAGCCCTGCGTTCTCAGGGTCGCGGTGGCGGGTGGCCGTAGTGGGGAGGTTGTCATCTGCGAAGTTGATGAGGGGGGACCGTAGCGGGTATGGGGCGTACCCCGGGTATACCCGTGCTAGCTCGAATGCCAGTGGCAGGGTGACGAGGAGGTAGAGGAAGGGGGCTTCGGCGCCTCCCTGGGGGACCCCGCTGTCTGTGCCGGTCCAGGGGGTGAGGCCCGCGGCCGTGATGACGGCGTAGAGTCGGGTCTGGATGTACCCGGTCATGAAGGATAGGAATGGGAGGCCCATGGCATCCCATACCTCCGTGAGGAGCCGGTGTGGGGCGTGGGGGAACGCACCTTGGACATCGAGGGAGGGGTTCATGTCCAGTGCGGTGTCCTGGAGGAAGATGGCCTCGTGGGAGGACCTGCCGGCCATGGCCCCCCACATGCTGGCGTGTAAGTGCGGCTAACCCCCGTCTGCTCAGATTTTCACAGATCTGCCCCAGATTGGCTACATTTTGGTCATTTTCTTTGCTTCGGCGGAACTGCCGCCTCGCAGCTCAGTCTCAGGATCAGACCTATATATTTCTGATATGCCGGATCTGATTCCGCGGTCCATTCTCCGTAAATCCGCCGGGTTCAGATCATTTGCCTGGAATCGCCATTTGCCGCTGACGCGCGCTCGCGGGCCAGATCGGCCAAATATTTTTCACAATCGGATTTATTTAAATCTTTTCAGATAGTTTTGGACACTCAGATGTATTTAGATTAATCCGCATCAATTTTCTTCATAGACTGGGATTTTCTGCCGGATAACAATCAGCATGGATCTTGCTTCAGTTGTTGCTGCTCTCGCCTCCGTTGGTGTCCGTGTATCCGGTTCTACCCCCAACAGCAGCGTTCAGGTCGACTCCTCGTGTGCCTGCCCCACTGGTCTTGCCGGCCCCGAGCCCTCCGGCACCTTCTACGACCCAGGGCAGCACTTTCATGGTAGCAGAGGCTACCTGAATGTTGCTTCACAGCCCTTCAGTCCACAGCCCGCTCCCCAGTACGGCCCCGTAGACCCCGCCGCTTCCGGAGAAGTAACGATTACGTTGCCCTGGCGCTGTGCGAACGAGGCCTTGAGAGGAATGCCTTGCGCAAGCCCAAGTTGCCCAAGAAGGGCGCAAATCAGCAGCTGTGGAGGCCCAGATTACCATTATGATCCCAGTCGAAATTGGCCATCGAGCAGCTGGAATTCGCCGGCCTACGACGATGGCAACGCTCCGGTGGAGCTTACGGACCTGGCAGGTACCAACCTTCCTTACGGAGGTCCAACATTTGAGACCATTGACGCCGATGTGAACGACATTGAGATGGGTGGTCCAGGTGAGGTACCTAGCTACAATCGACCAGCCTCTTGGGCACAATGGGGCGACCATTTGTCCCCAGAAGTGACCCGTAACCTTGAGGCCCTTGAGGCCCTTTGTCTCTTAGCCACGTCTAAGCTGATCAGACAAGAAAGAATCGCCTCTGATTTTTTAATGGAATATTTTTTCCTCCTTCAGGACGAAATTAATACCACGATGTGGTGGCGTTCTCAAGAAGATGACTCTTTTGCCATTTTTCTGCAGATCTGGAAGGCAAGCCCCTTCCCGAAGGAGAAGGACACGGCACCTGTTCCCGGGCCCTCCGCCCCTCATCCCCCTGTTTCCATCCGCGACGATCTAGCCGCCGCGGTTGAGGAGGGAATTTTAGAGGCGGCCAGGCAGGCAAGCCTGGAAATTAGGGCTGAAGGAGCTCCCCAAGTGGACTCCTGGCTGCGGACCACCGAGATCAGCGGTCCGACAGCCTGCTCAGGCCCTTCAGGACACGGTATGTACTGTCCTGCCGACTGCTCCTGCAGATTCCAGCGAGATTCTGAGCTTCAATTGCTCAAAGATCAAATGCAACTCATCATTCAAACGCTGGGAATAAAAGATCTTTTCAAGACGCACATGCAGTCTGAGGGCGCATCATCGGTGGAACAAGCAACAGAGCCGTCGGGGGAGGCGACAGAAATTTTTTCAATTGCTCCTTCGGTGGACTCCAAGACCACCGATGCAAGGATCAGCAGGACCAAGCTAAAGAAAAGGGTTAAAATCTCTCGATCTGAGAGTAGGACGGCGAAGGCTAGGACTGAGGCTCAGAATGCCAACCGAACTGCCTCCCGTATTGCCCCTCCTGCTGCTGATTCCAATGCCTTAGCCCAGCTGTTGCTCGCCCAGACCCTCGCCGGAGCTGGTGTGGCGAATGATGCCGCCAAGGTGTCTGCCATTACGGCTGGTGTTGGGCTGGATTCTCTTCTTAATCCTACTTCATTGCGACTTCGTCAGGTTGCCAAGCAACCGAAGTATAATGGGAATCCCCGACGTTGGCCTCAGTTCCAACGGGAATTTAAACTGTGGGTTAAGACTCAAAAACTCCAAGATGATCAGTTCCTGATGGCCCTCTTGGATTGCCTTGAGGGAGCGCCAGCCAACACTTGGCTCAGAACTTGGAGTGATCGTGAGGATACAAGTTCCCCCCTTACCTTTGATGAGGTGTGGGAACAGTTGGAGGTACGTGGATCCCGGCTGCCAGAGGACCATTACCACCAAATGTTGAAGAATTTTCCTTCATTCTCACGATTAATCTTGCACGAAGTGCAAGACAAAAGACAGCGCTTCTGGAATTTAGTGGAAGAATCTGAACATTCAGGCGAAAAATTTTCTAGTGCCGAGCTGAAAAATCTGATTTTTGACAAGATCCCCTCAGAAACTGCCGCCACCCTTCGGAACAAACAGTCCGAAGAAAAGGTCAAGACCTGGTGGGCGGAGGTCGAAGGCTTCGATGCCTCGGCCAACAGGTTTTCAGTCAGGGAGGCACTTCAAAAGTGCTCCCCCACGTCGTTTTCCAAGGTGAAATTCACTGAAAACACGTGGAAAATCAAGTTTAATGAACACGAGGATCGGGACTTGTTTGTCCAAGTCCTCAACAAGGGAGTAAGCTTCCATGGCCATCGCCTGAAGGCCAAAAACTGGGTGTTTTCGTTCACCCCGAAGGAACTCTGGGAAGAGGTTGAGCGGCTCGCCGACGCCGCCAACCAGAATTTCCATGAGGGTCTTGGGGGAAACAAGAATACCCAGCAAAACACCCAAAATGGGGCCCAAAAGGGCAACAAAAAGGTGAATGACACCCGGAATGTTCAGGATCACTGTAGCATCTGCCTTCTTTTAGGTTCTACGAACCGAGCTAAGACGCATTCTACTGGTAATCACCGATGGTCTCCTTACGATCACAAGGTGATTGGTGAAAATATCAGTAATCCGCAGAATTCAGACAGGAATGACAGACAGGTGCATGGTGGAAAGGCTGGAAAAGGGAATCCGACCCCCTCCGGTGGAAACAAAAATACTGGAGGCCCTGGCGGGTCCCAAGGCAAAGGAAATCGGACTCCATCCGGCTCCGGTGGGCAGCCGAACGGCCAGACAAATCCCAATAGCAACGCCGGAGGCGGAAATCGAAATCCAGGCCAAACCCCTCAATCCGGTACAAACAAGGGAAATGCTCCAGGATTCCAGGGTAAAGGTAAGGGAAATCCTTCTGGGACCCCTTTCTCTGGTAAGGGCAGAGGGCGTGGCGACGGTGGAGGTCCATCATCCGGCGGCCGTGGCCGTGGACGAGGAAAGGGCAACCATCGTGTGGATCAGGTCTCAGGTGCAGATCAGGTGTCTGATGCGGATCGAGATTACGTTGAAAATGCCTTGAATCCAGCAGATGATCCGTTCCAAGATGAGTGGGTCGACGAATCAGGGTGTGTTCACAATGTTAACGCAGTCACTGGAGGTCAGAACGCCTAGGGGAGCCACGAAAATCGCCCCTCCCCAGGCGATTTCAGGCATGATCCCCCGATTCCTGATCCGCCATTACTTGATGTAGGGTCGCTTGTCTCCTCTCCCCTGGATCCGGTAGCGGATCCTTCTGTTGTAGTGGACGAGGTTGGTGTACAGTCCAAGCACAGGGCCCGTCAGTTTGTCACAAAGCTGTGGGTCTCTGATCGCAAGGGCAATTTCCACCTCGCCACTTGTTTGTGTGACAATGGATCAGAGGTAAATCTCCAATCCAATTCTTTCTTACCCGACGACTGCGTGTTTGAGTGGCCTCATCCTGTTACCCTCGAGGGAGTTTCTGGACATTCTCTCGCAGGTGGGCAACGCGGTTGTTATATATCAACTCATTTGGTCGCTCAAGACCTTTGGGAAGAAGGCAATGTGGAGGAAGTTATCCTTAAGGATGACTACTTCTATCGTGCCGACAGAAAGTATGACCTTTACTTGGGCCATCCCTGGCTTAGCAAGAACAGGGTGGCGCCCGTAGGTCATCGGCGTTGTTTTTTGCTGGAGTCAGGTCCCTTGGAGCGTCCTGAATTTTGTTTTTTGCACGCAGGGTTTAAAAGTGCAGAAGAATTTTTGAAGCGAAAGGTTACACCAAAATTTGGCGAAGATGTCACCATTGCAGAGGTGAATGGGAGTGCCGATTACTCCCGAGAGTTAGAATGTCTTCGTAGGGACTCCCAGCCACGACGTCCTTCGCGCTGGCACTCTTCATCCTACAGAGTTGTCGACAAATGGCGCGATACAATTTGTGAATATTTTTATGAACACCATTCCTTTTGGCCACAGTATGATGCCTTTGCTAACCGCGAGAACAAGCGCTTTGACAAGCACTTTCGCGACGCTTGGACCCATAAATGGGACAAGAAGTTGTGGATTAATCCTCCGTTTCACTTAATCCAGCAGGTCATCCACAAAATCAAGCAAGATAAAACCCAGGCGATTTTAGTTGTGCCCTTGTGGGACGACAAGCCTTGGTTTCAGGAATTACAAGACATTTGTGTAGATTACATCGAACTTCCCAGGAAGATTAAGCTGTATGCCAGGGACGACACAGGTCCCCTGCCACAGTGGTCCTGGAGTTCGCTTGCATTCCTGGTGGATGGAAAGCTTTCTGACTCTAATTCTGCTGATTCTGGTACTGATTCCTGTGTTGGGTCTGAATCTGAGGTTGAGCGTGGTACTGATGATGAATCTTTTTTTTCTGATTTTTGTCCGTCAGATGCCCAAGGTGATCCAACGTCAAATGGATCCGCCTCGTCTCCCTCTTCCCCAATACGATCGACATCGAAAAGAATCTTCAGCGCACGGGCGAAGAAAAATTTCAAATCGCGCCGCAAATTCAGAGTTTTTTATGAAAAACCCCTTGTGGAAGCTTTCATAGATCCTTTCGAGGAGCTGGATCACGAAGAGAATCTCTGGAATGTCGACACGCGACCCACCTATCTTCGAGAGGCAGTTGATACGGACCTTTTTAGGGACATCCGTAAGAAGATTCTTCCTGCCAAGGCCGAAGAAGTTGCCAAAGTTTTTTCGACAGTAATTCCTGGCGATCAGGTGGACACTGAGATGTGTTCCAAGACAAGAGAAAAGATTTTTGAGGAACGGAAGGACACAACCCTTTCGGGGAAGTTGATCAAAGACCCCCCTGTCCGTGGGCAGTTCGGTGAAGCCTTCATCGAGCTTCGTGAAGGTTACAAGGCGAAGAAACAGCGTCCTTATGAGAACCATGGACATAAACATGAGATCCTCAGAAAAATAATCGAGAGAAATCTCAGGGAATTTGGTTGGCTTGAGGGTTGTATGACCAGCGAATGGTGCTGTGCACCCTTCACAGTCCCGAAGTCGCCGCCTGCAGACCAGAACACTATTGATGGTTGGCGAATGGTTGTTGATTTTCGCAACCTCAACGCCGAAACCAAGGCGGATTCGCACCCCCTGCCCCTCATTAAGGAGGAGATCGCCAAGAGGGCAAGAGGTCGTTTGTTTTCTGTGCTGGATCTCCGTCACGGCTTTCACCAAATGCCGTTGAGGAAGGACAGCCGACCTCTCACCTGTATGTGCACGCCATGTGGCCCAGTCCAGTGGACGGTCATGCCCATGGGCCTGAAGAACGCCCCTTCGTTTTTTCAAAGAATGATGGAGGATGTGCTTTTTACAGCTCATCCTGAGCTTTGTGCCTTCGTGAGTGTGTACATAGATGACATAATCATCGCGACAGAGGGAGAGGGACTGACCGAAGCCGAGCTGGTGGCCCTACATGAAAAGCAGCTGAACCAGGTTTTGGACATTCTTGATGCCAATCAGCTGATTTGTGGGCCAAAGAAGGGAAAATTATTTTTAAAATCAGTCGAATTTTGTGGTTCTCTCCTTGAGAATGGCACCCGACGACCCAGTCCAGGGAAGCTCGTCGCTATTCAGAAGTGGAAGCGCCCTGAGACGATCACGGAATTGAGAGGATTACTGGGTTGTTGCAATTTTTACCACACTTTTGTGCCGAATTATGCCAAATTTGCTGCCCCCCTCACTGAATAATTGAAGGTAGGGAGAGATGCAGGCAAGGCAGGTTCAAAGGTTCGTGTCAAGTGGACTGACGAGTGCGAGGAGGCCTTCCATCACTTGAAGGCGGCCCTCTGCGAAGTCGCCACGTTGCATGTGCCGAAATTTGACCGACCCTTCTACATAAGAACCGACGCTTCTAGGTACGCGATCGGAGCTGTCCTTGAACAGGTTCATGAAGCCACAGGTGATCATTACCCTCTTGCATTTTGGTCTCGGAAGCTAGCCCCACGCCAAATGCAATGGTCGCGGCGTGAGCAAGAAACATATGCCATAATCTGTGCGCTGAAAAAGTACCAATCGTGGGTTGGCACCAATCGAGTCGAGGTACTGACGGATCATCGATCTCTGGACTATTGGGCCACCGAACACATTGATACTGTTGCGAGCCAAGCTGGTCGACGGGCCAGATGGCACGAATTTCTCAGTCTGTTTGACCTCCATGTGTCGTATTTGCCTGGAAAACACAACACGGTAGCGGATGCTCTGAGCCGATGGGCTTACCCCGCTTCAGAGGGGCTGCAAAGTACCAACATCCATGGTACGGAGCAGGACCGCCATGTCATAATCGAATGGGATCAGGAAGAAAAAAAGCTCATTCGACGTGCATGCATGCAATGCGCTGTTAAACAGCACGCATTACCGTGCCATGACATCACGGCCTTTTCAGATCCGGCGCATGCTCATGAGATCTGCACCAAATCACTGAAAGTCGTGGAGAAAGTCACCGATCCCTCCTCAGGGAGTGTGAAACGGTTTGACTATACCCGACGTGTAAGTGGATTTCGGTTGATCCAGGGCATTAAGCGTCGAGATCCGGCCAAAACTCCACCCCTGCCGAAAGATTCCCTGATCATCCGTGACTGGACGTCCGATTATCTCCATGATTCCATGTTTAAAGAGGTCTTTGAGAATCTCAAATCCAAAGATGCTCACAAAGATGGAATTTATGCTGAGTATTCGTTGGATGGGGGGAAGCTGTGGATGGAGGGTAAATTGTGCGTACCAGACGCCCTGGCCCCCCGAGTGTTAAACTGGTGGCACAAATGGGAGTCCCCTCACGCACATGGCCGTAGATTGTGGTCGATGATTAAACATAGGTTGTTCGGCTCACGGCTATATACTCATTGCATGAAAGTAGCCGCCGGATGTGCCCAATGTGCTGTCTCGACGACCCCAGCGCGAAGAAGCACGGCCATCTGAGGCCACATCCTATTCCGGAGCGCCTCTTTAACAGAGTCACCAGTGATTTTTTCTATCTTGGTGAACTCGACGACGAAGAGTGCCATTGGACCAACAAAAAAGTCAATGGTGTGCTCCTTATTCAGTGCCGTCATTCTGGCTACATTCAGGTGTTGCCTTGCAACATCGAGTCAATGACTGGCAAGGCTGCCGCCAAATGGTGCGCGCAGACCTGGATGGGAGGTTGGGACGTCCCATCCGAGGTGGTTACGGACTCAGGCAAAGAGTACACCTCCGAATGGTGGAGAGAATTATGTGCTCGCCTTGGAATCCACCACCTGCGATGTGAAATCCACTCGCATCGAGTGCTGCCTGGCGAAAGAGCCGGCCGCTCTATTATAAATATGCTTCGTAAGGAGCTCGCGAGTGAAAAGGATTTCCATTGGCTTGAAGTTCTCTTCGCATTGCTTCGCCGTTACCACAACACGCCTTTGTACCATGGCCTTTCTCCAAATTAAATTGTCTTTGGACGAAAGAAGTGTTGGTGGAACATGCCGTTGAAGAATCCTAGCCCTTGTAAAGATGCTTCGTTGTTTTTGGACGACGTCCAACGAGCAGATAAAACTGTCTCGGAATTAATCGATAAGCATCAAGCTGACTGGCTTTGGGTCCAGAATCAAGGTCGAAAAAACCCCCACAATTTTGAAGTCGATGATCGAGTTTGGCTTCGAAAATCCGAAACCACCCTGGACGGAGATGATAAGCTTCTTCCCTTGTGGGAGGGGCCATTCGCTGTTACAGCGCGTATAGGTGAGAACAGGTGGAGGATTCGTGTGGATGTCAGCAGGGAAATTGACGTTTCGGGCGATCGCCTCAAGAGAGAGATCCCCTCCCCCAAGGATCGGGTTAAACCCCTTTTTTGGACTTCGAAATTTTTGTCCGATCAGGTCATCGAAGGGGGGAAGTACGAACTCAAGAGGATTGTAGAGGCAAGACGTGACGCGAAGGGCGAATGGGAATTTCTATGTGAGTGGAGGGGCTTTGATTCCAGTCACAACAACTGGGAACCAGCCCATTCTTTTGTCCATGGGTACACCAAGGGGTTCATCGACTTCCTCAAGAAGCACCCCGAAATTGGCGTACTCTTGACAGACTGTCTGTCGAAACCAGAAAGACAGGTGGAGAGCGACAGAGAAAAAACCTGTGGTGAATCGAGATCCAGCCTTTTACGGCCCTCAGCAGCCACATTCCAGGGCTGATCCGTCGATCCCCCCTCCTGCGGTCAGGTCAGCCCAGGAACCAAATGAGGACCAAGCTTCAAGTTCGGCCGCTGATTTGCAGCGCCCAAGCCGTACGAGGGCCCGACCAGACAGGTTGGTGGTCACATGTATTCGTGCTTGGCCGAATTGAGGGAGATCCGTCGTGACTTGAGTCGCCGACGCCATAATCTGGGTAACAGTCGTCTAGTCCAGGGCGTCATGGCACTCGTCGCTAGGGCTCAAGGGTGTAGGTTCGAAACCCTTGCATGTCCAACTCCTACAAAAGCTCCAGCCTCGCCCCGTCGACCTCGTATTCCAATGTGAGTGTTCTGACGACTTGAAAGAACCACATTCTGCTCAATCCACTGTTCATTCTTCCTGATTTCGAAATGATGTGGAGAACTGCGAATGTTTGATAATTTGACGTCAATCAACTTTTCTTTGGTCTCCGTTCGGCAGACAAGGCGTAGATACGCTGCCGAAAGCCACGGAGTGTGCTGCCGTGTTCAGAAAAAACCAAACTCAGGCTTAATTCAGGCAGATTCGGGGTAATCTTGTCTCTGTTGGTCTGTGCATTTTTGGAATTTGGCTACTCGTGCAGATGGAAGCAAATGTACATAGTAAAAACACCGGCCGGTGACATTCACCCCTACAGGCACCCCCTGTAGTACTGGCTGCACCAGTTGCGACGCCAGGAACTCAGATCTTACCTTCATTTGCCGTGATGCTGAAGTCAAAGTCCAGATTCAGATCCAGATTCCTTGAATTTACCTTGAATTCCTCAGGTTTGTCCATCATTCTGCCACTGTTGCACGAAACCCAGACGTCAATTGTTCAGACAACCTTCAGATAGGAGCTCTAGGGACTTCTAACAGCAACCTCTGAAGTCCGTAAGCTTCGTTGTATTTTTGGCACACGCCAATGTGAGCTCAATCCGACCTGAAACTGTCGAAAATGGTGAATCCAAGTGTCTTGTGGGACTCAATCGAAAGATTGGCCTTGTCCAAGTCGATTGACACCGCCGCCACTGTAAATAAAGGACCATTCGGTGTCTCTCAGTTATATACTGTCAGTAAAGCGCCTTCAGCGAACCTTCGGCGCGTTACATGCCAAGGATCCAGGGCCAGCATGTCCCATCATGATGCATCATCACATGATCCACATTTTCATAGAATCTGTTAGATGCTCGCGAACCAACGTGCCGGAAAGCACAATTGAGCTGAATAAACGACAATATATATTAACTTTAGTCTAAACGAAGGTATTAGTAGTTTCAGTTTTAGACATTCCGCTTCCTTTCACCTTCCTCTTAGGGAATTTGCTGATTTTAAGACATTTTAGGTTGATTTCGTTGTCATCTCTTCTCATTCCTCGAAGATCTGTTTACGGCCTTGCCTAACTTTGTTGACGCTGATGTTTTTCTATTCACTTAGAGCCTGCAGACTTCATCTGTATTTGTTTTCCCTCTCTGTGATTGGTTCATCTCCTTCATCCCTGCCCGTTGCTGAATCTAGTGATCATCCACCAGATGCGCCAAATCTGAAGCACATGCTGCACTTTTCAGAACGAGAAAAGCGGGAGTAACACGATGTAGAGTTCGGCGAGGACACCGTAGCGTGCCCGCGACAGCGAAACTGTGCCAGAGCGCCGAGATGTCACTCCATTTCTTGATTCCCCCACTCAATCCACCAATAATCTACCTCATTCTCAACCAGTGCATGGTTTGGTATCGATTCTCGATACGTTTACATGCTTTTTAGCCCTTAACCTAATGTTTTACTGCACGAAGGACTGTTCGTCACTCCTCATTCTGTCTCATTTCAGGTTCATCCATCCCGATTCAGTGCCAACTCAGCCCAAATCAGGTCAGATCAAGCAGATTTCGCCCCATCGAGGCTACATTTCTATTTTTTTCTGGGACTTACTCGCACTACGTTCTTCGTTGACGTAGCGACACACCCCAGTGTGTTTTTGGAGGGGGAGTGTAAGTGCGGCTAACCCCCATCTGCTCAGATTTTCACAGATCTGCCCCAGATTGGCTACATTTTGGTCATTTTCTTTGCTTCGGCGGAATTGCCGCCTCGCAGCTCAGTCTCAGGATCAGACCTATATATTTCTGATATGCCGGATCTGATTCCGCGGTCCATTCTCCGTAAATCCGCCGCGTTCCGATCATTTGCCTGGAATCGCCATTTGCCGCTGACGCGCGCTCGCGGGCCAGATCGGCCAAATATTTTTCACAATCGGATTCATTTAAATCTTTTCAGATAGTTTTGGACACTCAGATGTATTTAGATTAATCCGCATCAATTTTCTTCATAGACTGGGATTTTCTGCCGGATAACAATCAGCATGGATCTTGCTTCAGTTGATGCTGCTCTCGCCTCCGTTGGTGTCCGTGTATCCGGTTCTACCCCCAGCAGCAGCGTTCAGGTCGACTCCTCGCGTGCCTGCCCCACTGGTCTTGCCGGCCCCGAGCCCTCCGGCACCTTCCACGACCCAGGGCAGCACTTTCATGGCGGGCACGTGGGCGAAGACCGCTGGCGCGATGCGGCCTAGGATGAGCGTCCACACCAGCTTGACCTCGGTGGTGGCGCAGACTATGGGCCGCCAGTTCCCCGGCTGCGCCCAGTCCCCCTTTTTGTAGAGGGGGTGGACCAGGTTGGCCCACTCAGGGGGGATGGGCGTGGCGCCCGTGACGATGTCCCACAGGCGGGCTGCCAGGCGGCGTTTGATGGGCAGGGTGAGACGTTGGTACGCTTCGGCCGGCAAACCGTCGACGCCGGGCACGACCCCCTTCTTCAGGCGGTCTAGGGCGCGTTGCAGTTCTGAGATGCTGAAGGGGTCGTGTTCGATGGCGCGGCGCTGTTCCCGGTTGAAGACCCTGGGCACATGCTCGCGGATGGTGTTTCTGGTGTGGGGGTCGAGCTCGGGGAGGGCGTCCCCGTGTTGTGCCTGGAAGCTGTCCAGGACTGCCTGGAGGACGGCGTCGGGGTCATTGGTGAGGCCTCCTTCGGGGGTGCGTACCGCGTGGATGGTACGGCGCCCTGTGTCCTCCAGGATGCGGCTGACGTACCGTAGGGACTTGTACGGCGTGTCGTTTCTGCCGTATCTTTCGCGTTCCTGGGCTGCTGCCGCTATGCGGTGGGCGTGCCATTCCTGGAGTTGGTGGCGGCGGGTGGTGAGGAGCGCACGGAGGTGGGCGTCCCGGTCTCGTGCCTCCGGTGTGCTGGGGTGTAGCAGGGTGGCGAGTTCCCCTTTCGTGGTCCAGATGTCATGGACGAGTTGCTGGAGGGTGAGGTCTGGTGGTGCTCCCGTGTGGTTGGTGTCACGCTCCATGCCGCATGCTTGTGCCGCCCGGCGCATGGCGGTGGTGAGTGTCGGTGCACCCGGGCGGCGTAGGATGGCGTGTAGGGCCCTGTTATACCTGTGCCAGGCGCCGTGGTCGTCCTCGGCCGGGAACTTCAGTGTGGGTGGGAGGGTGTCGTCCGGCAGGGTGGCCGCGGGTGGGGGTATGTTGGGGATGATGAGGTCGATGTAGAGGGGCCGGTGGCCCGTGCCTGTGGGCAGGAGGTCCCCGTAGGCTGCTTCGTGGACGCGCACCGTGGTTGGGTCCCCGTAGCACGTGTCGATGCGGGATGGGTGGGTGCCGGCTTGGTGGGGGTAATGGGAGGGTGTGCCGGTGAGTCCTGCAGTGAGGTCGGTGAGGCCCAGTTGGTGCATGGCGTCCGGGACAGCTGTGTCGGTGGCTGTGGGTGGGCCGGTGCGGTCGTCGTCGGTGGGGGCGGCGTTTAGGTCGCCTATGATGATGGTGGGTGCCATGAGGGAGAGTCGGCGGTACGCCAGGCTCAGGGTGTCCAGGAAGTCCTTGGTCTCCTCTCCGAACGGGACGTGCGTGAGTAGCACGTTTAGCTGCCATCCGGGCCCCACGCACTCGTACGCCCCGAGGCGACCATCCACTCCGAGGTCGGGGTGGGCATGTACCGTGACCGACGTCTTGTGGTAGAGGGGTACCCCCCGTTCCCAGTGGGCGTGATATTTGTTCCCCTCTGGGTCCAGGATCGGTGCTGGTTCGGGTTGGTCTGCTTTGCGGAGGGCTTGCTCCAGGAATCCCAGGAGGTCTGCGCCTTGGGGGTGCGGCCCGGGCATGGCTTGCAGTGTGGCGGCCTTGGTGGGGTCGTAGGTGACCGCGGGCTCGTTGAGGATGTTGATGCGGGCGTGGGCTTCTGCAGGCGCCGGTTTCTGGGGACCGGTAGTTGGGGGGGCGGGCCGTGTCCGGCCCTGGCCCCGTCAGGCGTCGAGGAGGTGGATGACGCCCTGAGCTGCGGGTGCCCTGCGGTTCCGCTTCTGGGGCTGGGGTAGGGCCCATGCATTGTGGACTTCGCCTGTGTACCCGGTGCCGGTGAGGTGCTCCGTGTCGGGGGTGCACAGCTGCATGGGGACCTCGCCAGAGTTCGATGGTGCGCCCCAGCTTCTTGTCGTTGGGGGTGGCCGGGTCCCACTTGACGTGGATCTTGAACCCCTGGTGGTCCCCGGTGACGCGGTACCGGTGCTTGACCTCCCCTGCGGCCCATATCCACTTGGAGGGGCCCGCGGCCGTGGGGTACTCGAAGGGCAGCTGCACCCGGGTGTTGATGGCGTATTCGGGATACAGGGCAGCGGCTTCCTCTTTGGTCCAGCTCTTCGGCTTGGCCCTTGGCTTTGGCGCGGGTTTGGCCTGTGTGGGGGCCTTGCGCTTCTGCGCACCTTGGCGGCGCCAGGCAGCGGGTTGTCCCCGTTGGGGAGGTGCGCCCAGGGGCCGCTGTACGGGTGCGTGGCCCGGTGCAAACACGGGGTGTTCACGGGCGGCTGGGACGTCGGGCTTGGACGTGGGGACGGGGTCCGTCAGCTGGAACACTTGCGTGGTCATGAGGCCAAGCACTTCCTCGGCCTCCTGCAGGGCGTCGGGCGGGTCCGTGGGCCAGGTGAGGAGCCGGTGCCCGGTGCCTGCCCCGTGGCGGCGCATGTGGGCCATGTAGCGGGTGGCGTGGCGTGTCCACGCTGGGGTGCGTTCCGGGGGGAGGGGGCCTTCTGGCGCCCCCTGCGCCCAGCAGAGGGCGTAGTGCAGCGCTTCCCAGGCTGCCTCTGGGGCGTGGGGGACGCGTGCGGCGAGTCGCAAGCGGTCTCCTCCGCGTGGTGGGGGCGGGGCTTCGCCGTCGGGGGCGTGTGCCGTTGCCCGTCTGACCTTGCCGTGGTCGTCCCATTCCACCGTCCACCAGGTGTCCCGGTGTTTGAGGATGTGGACCTCCGTGGTGGTCGGGGGGGCGTCCATGGCGTCCCAGCTGACGAGCTGGATGGGGCGGACCGCAGGGAGGGTCTTCGGGGGTGCTCGCATGTTGAGGATTTGGTGGATGTCCTCGGCGGTGGGGCCCGTGTCGGGGGCGTCCTGCGCTGCTTGGGCTAGAGGTGGGGAGGGGCGGTCCTCCCAGAACCGTGGCGTACATGGCTGCGATCAGGACGTGTTCCGTCAGCCCTTCCACCATGAGGTGGTTTTCCCCCTCCAGGTCTCGGGGGATGGCGGCATCCGCCTTTAGGGTGAGGAGTGCGATGGCGCGTTTGGGTCCAGGTGTGGCGTGTGTCGGCTCATCTGGCGGGCGTCCGTCGGATGGGGTGTGGGGGGGGCGCTTCTGGAAGGGGGATGGTCCCACCGCCAGGTGCTCGACAAGGTGTAGTGGTATGGCGTGGTGGCGGTCCGCTGCGGGCAGGAGGTAGGGGTGTGGGTCCCCGGGTACCGTGCCGAGGTATATGCCCCCCCTGTAGGTAGGGGTGGGCAGGGGTTGCTGCAGAGCGCCTGCGCATGGTAGTGCGCACCGAGGGGTGCAATTGGTGCATGGGGCTGTTATGGGGTGTGGTACCGCGTACACGGAGAAGGGCCCTACTGCTCGCTGGATGTGGCGGGGGATGATGTTGCGGAGGTCCGCCACCCGTGCTGTGCGGCCTTCGCCATAGTATATCCAGAGCGTGTCCTCCAGTGCCATTTCGGGGCGTAGCTTGCGAGCCAGTAGGTACAAGGTGCTTTTGTGGGTGGCCTCGGTGATGGTGCAGGGTCCAGCGTTAATGCGTGGGAGCAGGTGGCTTTGGTGTTGTGCCGCGGCCCGTCTGCGGGCGGTGTGGAGGGCGGTGCTGTCGGCGGGAGGGGGCGCGTGGTGGGAGGGCCTTTTGCGTGGGGTCGGGGCGACGTGTAGGGGATGCTTCCATCTCGGGCGCGGGTTGTGTTGTGGTGGCTGGAGGCCAGGGTAGGTGGTGAAGGTGTATACGGTGATGGGGGAGCGCTCATGCGTGGCCTGGAGGTAGTAGTGGTCGCGACCCGTGTTGTGGGTGACGATGACGTTGGGCGTTGGTATGCCGTAGTGGAGTGCGGTATTGGGGAGTTGTTTGGTGATACGTGCCGTCGCGTTTCCTGTTTTGGGCGCGGTGTCGTGGGGCACGAGGATGTGGACTGCCCACGCATCGTGGGCGGGGAGGTCGAGGTCCGGTATGGTGGGATGAATGGGGCGTCCCCGGAAGTGTGCGAAAGCTGGGTTGTGGCGTGCCGCCGTTTCCTTGATGATGGACGGTGCCCATTGGGGTGGCGCCCCAACTTGCTGGGCCATGGCGGCGGCGGCGCGGGCAATCGCCGTGAGGTCCGGGCAGTTGCCAGGCTGGTCTGCCGGTGGTTGCAGGCCCCCTTCTGGTGCGGGGTGGTGCCACCATAGGGTGTAGCCCTTTTGTGTGTTATCGTGGGGGGTGTGCACGAGGCCCTGGTGGTTGGAGATGGCGGTCTTGAGGGCTTCCGCTGCCTCGCGGTGGAGGGTGCGCGTGTAGGCCCAGACTCCGGTGGGGGGGGGCGCCCCGGTGTGGGATTCGGCCGTGGTGGGGGCCGGCTCGAGGGTGTGACTGGTGAGGGAGGGTCTGTGCAGCCCTTCGTGCAGGGAGGCGCACACGTGTGCCCACCTGTCCGCCCATCCCTGTTGGGCGCTTCCTGTGTCTGCTCCTGTGGGCAGTCGCACGATGACCACGTGCCAGGGGTGTGACCCAGGTACTACGGTGGGGGGTGTGGTGTGCTCGTGAGTGTGTAGCCATACTGCGGTGTCTGCGTTCGCCGTCACGTAGTCCTCTCCTTCCGCTGTGTGGACGTCCTCGACGGCGGCCTCTCCCTCCAGGGTGAGGAGGAGGTGTATGCCGGGGGGCTGCGCGTGCGTCTCCGCGTCACGGAGCCACAGGTACGTGAGCGCCACGGCGCCGGGGAGGATTTCCCCCCACGTGAAGGTGCCTTCGGGTGATGCCCACTGCAGGGGCAGTGTGCGGCGTCCCCGCGAGTCGTTGGTGGCATGGTAGTCGTGGGGGAGGTGACGCTTGGTGAGCCGGTGCGGCATGCGTTCGGTGGTGGCTGTGGGGGGGTCCCAATGACATTCCTCCGGTGGGGGTGCGTCTGCGTCGTCCTCCTGGGGCTGGGCCAGCGGCAGCGCCTGTGCATTGGGTGCGGCGTCGGGTAATCCGCTGTGCGTGAGGGTGTAGAAGCCCTCGGGGGTGAGTTGGAGGACGATGTCCCAGTTCGCCGTTTGCTCTGGGGACCACTGGTGGGGCCCGTCCTGCGGTCGGTGGAGGGTGACCTGGTGGCCCCATCTCCAGCTGTGGTAGGCGAGGAGGCTGAGGACGGTGTCTTGCTCCGGGTCCTCCACGCTTTCCATGTATGCCGTCATGTCGGTGACGTCGACGGCGTACTCGTCCTCCCATTCTTGTGTGGGGGTGCCTGGGGGGGGGGGGGCGGTGGTGTACCCGTGGGGTCCCGGCCCCGTGACGTCGGGCAGGTCGTGCTCGAGTGACGCCCGGTACTCGGCGGGCCCGTTGCTGGCTTCGTGGGTGGGGTGGTGGCGCCGCAGGGCGTTGGACAGGTGCGTCCAGGGCGCCCTCTCGCGGGGGGGGGGGCGCGGGGGGGCATTTTGCGGGTTGGGGTCCGCGGGGCTGCTTGCTGTGGGCTCGAGCTCCGGCGGGGTGAGGTCCATATGATGCTCCCTGTCCTCCGTGTGTTGGAGTTCCAGTTCGGGCAGGCTGTCGATGTCCAGGGCCATGGGGTCATCGTGCGTGTTCACGTGCTGGGGTGCTGCTTCATGGCACGGTGGGCGTGTGATGCTGGTGTTCGGGGCTCGTGCGGCGGCCGGTGTGGGGTCGTGCGCCGGGGGAGGCACGCCGTTTGACGTGGCTGTGGTGTGTGGCTGCACGCTGGTGGCTGTCCTGGCCGGTTGTGTTGCCCCTGTGTGTGGTTCGGGTTGTGGCCGGTGGTGGGTGTTGAGCTGGCGCGAGGTGTGCGGGGTTTCCAGGGGTGGTGCCGGTGGGGTGGGGTGCGGAGTCGGCGGGGCGTGGCTTTGTTCCTGTGTTGGTGGGCTGTGGTGTCCCGTGCTCCGGGTGGGGGAGGGGGGTGCGGTGCGGTATGGTGGTGTTGTGCTGTGTGGTGGCCTTCCCGTTGGGGGGGGGGGGCACCGTGTCCAGGTCTGGTGGGGTGGGCTGTCGCCTGTGGTTTGTCCTCTGGCGGTGTGGGGCAGCCCCGCGTGGTCCCTTGATCGTTCTTCTGGTGTGTTTCAGTACGTGGCCTGTGCGGGGTCGGTGTGGCATAGGGCCTGGGGTCCCCTGGGGCGGGGTGTGCGGGACTGGAGTGTCGCAACCAGGGGGGTGTGGTCGTGTGGTGCTTGAGGGTGTCGGCCCGCCGTTGGGCGGGCCCGGTGGTGTGGGGTATTGCGTTTGCGGGGTCCGCGGGTCGGTGGGTCGCGGCTGCTTGGGCGTGTTGTGGCCCCTGTGAGGTGCCCGCGGGTGGTGAGTGGCGGTGTTTGGCTGGGGTGTATCGTTTCCACGGTGGGGGGGGGGCTATTTGCTCGGGTGTGGGCCGGGCCCGTGGTAGGTTGCCGGCGGGTAGCGGGTGTCGGGGCCGCACTGTGGGTGGGTATTCCACGGCGTCCCCTTGGTGCGTCCCGTGGTGGCCTCTGGTCGGCTGGCTGAAGAGGGGTTTTTGGGGTGTACCGCATCCATGGGGGCACCATTGTGTGTTGGGGCGCCGCAGCGGTGGGTGCGGCGGGTTGTGGGGGTGGGGCTTGTGTCGGTGTCGACCGTGTGTTTGGCGGCGGTGTGTCGTGTGTCGTCCTCGGCGGCTCCTCATGGTGGTCTGTTGTGGTGGTGCCTGGGGGCTGGTCTTGGGCTTTGCGGTTCCTGGGAGGGTGCGGGACATGCGGGGTCGGGTTGGCTGGGGGGGGGGGGGCGCGCGTGTGTGGGCTTGCGTGTTTGCCCTCTGCTCCTCCCGTGGCCCCTTCCTCTGCCTGTCCCTTACTCCTCTCTTTTCGCTGGCTTGTTTGGCTTTGTGTTTTTTTTTTTTTTTTTTTTGGGGGGGCTGGCTGGGGTGCTGTGCGTGGGTGTAGGTGTGTGCCGGTGTCTGCTCCCGGTTCCCAGGGCGCCGGTCCGGGGGGGGCCGACGGCGGGTGGTTGGCGGCAGTGGTGGCGTAGCGCTTGCGTGGGTGGCTGCGGCTCCTGGTTAGTGTCTGGGTGGCGTGGCCGGGCGTGGGCGTGCGTGTGGGTGTGTTCGTGGCGTGGGCTGATGGGGTGGTGGGCAGTGTGGGCGTGGTTGGTCTGTGTGGGTGTCGGGTATGTGTGCGCCGGAGGCGCAGTGGGTTGAGCTGGGGCACCGTGGGCGATGCAATGGGTCGAGGTGATGCTGGTGACGCCTACGGCGGGGTGCTGTAGGCGTCGAAACGGGTCTGTGTTGTTGACGTGGGTGCTTCGGGTGACGCGCCGCGCGGCGACGGGGTTGGTGACGTTGTTGGTGTCATAGGTGACGGGGCGGGCGCTGGGGGGGCCTGCGGCTCCGGTGGCCGCTGTAAGTGGTGCAGTGGGTGGTGGCGCGACTGGTGGTGCCGGCGGTAAGGGTGCTGCCGGTGACGTCGATGGTGAAGGCGCTGTGGGTGATGTCATGGGTGGTGGCGATGTTGATGTGGGTGCTGCAGGTGGTGTGCCGGCTGGTGGCGCCGCTGGTACTGTCCCTACGTAGGGTGTTGCCGGGGGTGCTGTGGGCGGTGGTGTCGTCGGTGGTGCCAATGGCGAGGGTGGCGTAGGCGATACACGGGGTGACGGTGAGGCCGGTGTGTGCCGTAGGTGACGCGTTGGGCACGGGTGGTGGGGGGCCGGAGGGGGTTTTGCCGTTGGTGCAACGGGCGATGGTGGCGTTGGTGCCGCAGGTGGTGGCTTGGGCGATGGTGCTGTTGGTGATGCCGACGGGGTGGTTTGTCTGCCTGTCTGCCCGCGGAGTCGGTGCCGGCGTTGGGCGGTTGCCTGTGCGTGTGGTGGTCGGTGCGCCGGGCGCTTGGTGGGCGTGGCCGGGTGCGGGTGTGCGTGTTGGTGTGTACGTGGCGCGGGTTGCGGGGGGTCTGCGGCCGTCGGGTGCGCTGTTGCCGTGCGTGTGGTGGTTTGTGTTGTCTGGTGGGGCGTGGCCGGTGTGTGCGTTGCGTGGGTGTTGTGGGGTCTGGTCGGCGTGGGTGGTGTCGGTGTGGGTGTTTGGGGTTGGGTGTTGGTTGTGGGCGTGTCGTTCGCGTGGTGCAGTGGGGCGTGATGGTGGTGCCGCTGGTGACGTCGATGGTGACGGTGCTGCCGGTGGTAAGGGTGGGACGGTGGTGTGGGCGGTTTCCGGTGTGGGTGGCGTGAAGTGTGGGGGTGTGGCAGGTGTGGTGTGGGGCGGATGGTGGTGTGCTTGGCGACGGCGTCGCGAGTGCTGCCGGGGGGGAGGGTGTTGTTGGTGATGTTGTGGGCGGCCGGTGGCGGGTGGTGGTGGTGGTTGTGGCTGGACTGCTTGGTGGTTGTGGTGTCGGCGGGTGGCCCTGATGACGGGCCCTGGGTGTGTTGTGGCGGGTGGGCGTGCTTGGTGGTGGTGATGGTGTGTCCTTGCGGGTGGTGTTGGGTGTGGTACCATTGGGCGTGTCGTTTGCGATAACTGAGCACTCACCCCTCCGGGTGGCGCGGGCCCGGTGGTCCGGTAGCCCGTCCGGCAGGTGGCGCCAGGTGCTCACGCGTCCCTCCGGACGGCGGCTGCTCCGTAGCCGGCAGGGGCTGGGTTCACTGCCGGGCGCACACACGTCCCTCCGGACGGCGGCTGTTTCGTAGCCGGCAGGGGCTGGGTTCACTGCCGGGCGCACACACGTCCGTCCGGACGGCGGCTGTTTCGTAGCCGGCAGGGGGTGGGTTCACCGTCGGGCGCACACACGTCCATCCGGACGGCAACTGTTTCGTAGCCGGCAGGGGCTGGGTTCACTGCCGGGCGCACACACGTCCATCCGGACGGCGGCTGGTTCGTAGCCGGCAGGGGCTGGGTTCACTGCCGGGCGCACACAGGTCAATCCGGACGGCGGCTGTCGCGCTGTGGGGACTGCGGGGCTTGGACTTGTTCTTGGCGGCTCGTTCGTCGTCGGGTGTGGGTGTTTGCCGTGGTGGTCTCGTGTTTTTGTGCAGTGGTGCGTGCTGGCGTGCGGTGCTGCGTGTGTGCCCTGCTTGGCCTGTGTGTGGCGCGCGCTCCTTGCCCGGGCGTGCTGCTGCGCAGGCGCGGGGACACACCCTCTCTCTGGCGGGCCCGTTTGGCTCCATGGCGGGCCCTGTTGGTGGCCGGCTGTGGCCCGGCGCGCGGCAGTGGGGTGTGTGCACGTTGGGGGGGGGGGGGGTTCGGACCCCTCTTCTCGTTTTCCCCGCCTCGTCCCTCTGTCCCTCTTCGCCGGCCTGCCCTGCCTGCCCACCCCCTTCGTACCCGCTGGGTTGGCCTTGGCCGGTCGGTTGGTCTTGGCGGTCTGACATAGTGTTTCTTTCCTGCAGGTCGGCGTGGGCTGGGTTCGTTTCGGGGGCGGGTTGCTCGTGTGGTGTGCCGCGCCGCTTGGCTCCTGTTCACCGGTGTGCACGCTCCGTGTGTGGTGTCGTGTGTACGGTGTCCTGGGCCTCCCGGCTCCTGTTCACCGGTGTGCACGCCCTGCGTGTGGTGTCGCGTGTACGGCGTCCTGGGCCTCCCGGCTCCTGTTCACCGGTGTGCAAGCCCTGCGTGTGGTGTCGCGTGTACGGCGTCCTGGGCCTCCCGGCTCCTGTTCACCGGTGCGCACGCTCTGCGTGTGGCGTTGCGTGTACGTCGTCCCGGGCCTCCCGGCTCCTGTCCACCGGTGTGCACGCTCTGCGTGTGGTGTTGCGTGTACGGCGTCCTGGGCGTCCCGGCTCCTGTTCACCGGTGTGCACGCCCTGCGTGTGGTGTCGTGTGTACGGTGTCCTGGGCCTCCCGGCTCCTGTTCACCGGTGTGCACGCCTTGCGTGTGGTGTCGCGTGTACAGCGTCCTGGGCCTCCCGGCTCCTGTTCACCGGTGTGCACGCCCTGTGTGTGGTGTCACGTGTACGGCGTCCTGGGCCTCCCGGCTCCTGTTCACCGGTGTGCACGTTCTGTGTGTGGTGTTGCGTGTACGGTGTCCTGGGCCTCCCGGCTCCTGTTCACCGGTGCGCACACTCTGCGTGTGGCGTTGCGTGTACGGCGTCCTGGGCCTCCCGGCTCCTGTTCACCGGTGTGCACGCTCTGTGTGTGGTGTTGCGTGTACGGCGTCCTGGGCCTCCCGACTCCTGTTCACCGGTGTGCACGCCCTGTGTGTGGTGTTGCGTGTACGGCGTGCTGAGCCTCCTGGCTCCTGTTCACCGGTGTGCACGCTCTGTGTGTGGCGTTGCGTGTACGGCGTCCTGGGCCTCCCGGCTCCTGTTCGCCGGTGCGCACGCTCTGCGTGTGGTGTTGCGTGTACGGCGTCCTGGGCCTCCTGGCTCCTGTTCACCGGTGTGCACGCTCTGTGTGTGGTGTCGCGTGTACGGCGTCCTGGGCCTCCCGACTCCTGTTCACCGGTGTGCACGCCCTGTGTGTGGTGTTGCGTGTACGGTGTCCTGGGCTCCCTGGCTCCTGTTCACCGTTGCGCACGCCCTGCGTGTGGTGTTGTGCGTACGGTGTCCTGGGCCTCCCGGCTCCTGTTCACCGGTGTGTACGCTCTGTGTGTGGTGTTGCGTGTACGGCGTCCTGGGCCTCCCGGCTCCTGTTCACCGGTGTGCACGCTCTGCGTGTACGGTGTCCTGGGCCCCCCGGCTCCTGTTCACCGGTGTGCACGCCCTGCGTGTGGTGTTGCGTGTACGGTGTCCTGGGCCTCCCGGCTCCTGTTCACCGGTGTGCACGCTCTGCGTGTGGTGCTGTGTGTACGGTGTCCTGGGCCTCCCGGCTCCTGTTCACCGGTGCGCACGCCCTGCGTGTGGTGTTGCGTGTACGGTGTCCTGGGCCTCCCGGCTCCTGTTCACCGGTGTGCACGCTCTGTGTGCGTGTGCGGTGTCCTGGGCCTCCCGGCTCCTGTTCACCGGTGTGCACGCTTTGTGTGTGGTGGTGCGTGTACGGCGTCCTGGGCCTCCCGGCTCCCGTTCACCGGTGTGCACGCTCTGTGTGTGGTGGTGCGTGTGCGGTGTCCTGGGCCTTTTGGCTCGTGTTCACCGGTGTGCACGCTCTGTGTGTGGTGTTGTGTGCACGGTGTCCTGGGCCTCCCGGCTCCTGTTCACCGGTGTGCACGCCCTGTGCGTGGTGTTGCGTGTGCCGTTTGGCCCTTTTGCGCTCGTGTGGTGCGTGTTGTGTTGTGCGTGTGGTGTCCTGGGACACTTGGTTCGTGTTCTCCGGTGTCGCGGTGTGTTGCGGTGTGTGTGTGGTGTCCGGTGTGCGGTGCTGCGTGTGCGGTGTCCTGGGCCTCTCGGCCCCTGTTCACCGGTGCGCGTGCTCGGTGTGTTGCGTGGTGTGTGCGGTGTGGGTGTGGGTGCGTGCTCGCGTGTGCCATACCGTGGCCGCGTCGTTGCGGACTCCTTGTTTTTGCGGATACATCTTTCTTTACACATTGCTCCCTATGGCGTCTGATTTATTCTTCCCGTTTTGGACTCTTTGATTTTGGCGACGCCCAAGAGCAAGCGTGTCTTAATGCATGCATGGCGGTGTTTCTTTTTTTACGTGTTGGTTTGCGGGCTCTTTGCATTTTGCGACGCCCAAGAGTAGGCGTGTGTGTTTAATGCATTCATGCGATGCCACTTATTCTTTGTATCTTGGACTCTTTGTTTTTTGCAACGCCCAAGAGTAAGCGTGTCTTAATGGGCTCAAAGGTGGGTGGGGAGGTACATGGAGAAGGAAAAAGGAAGAGGAAGCGTGCAGTTCGGAGGGTGTGGCGTGTTAGTTATCGGCACGGTTTGTGGACTCTTTGTTTTTTGCGACGCCCAAGGGTAAGCGTGTCTTAATGTATGCAAGGCGGTACAAGGTACTTACTCGTTGTACCTTGGGACTCCGACGCTACTTATTCCCTTTGTCTTGGACTCTTTGTTTTTTGCGACGCCCAAGAGTAAGCGTGTTTTAATGCATGCATGGCGGTATATGCCACTCACTCTTTGGTTGGTGTTGGGGCGCGCACAAGTCCCGCTACTCCTATTGCATGCACTTTGCTAAGTGATTTGGGGCACGCAACGTTTTGGCCCTACTCTCGCCTCTAATCTTCTTCTTTGTTGTTGGAGCGCGCACAAGTCCCTAGCGCCTAGGGCACGCACTTTGCTAGGTGTTTTGGGGCATGCAACGCTCAACTTCGTCGCCGTCGCGACTCTGTTGTTCTGCTTTTTCTGTGAGTGTCCTAAATTTTTTGACCTCGCCAGAACAGCGGCGTAAAATGTTTCTGGGGGTTTCTGAGGTCGGCAAAATCGATTTTGCGCTTTATTTTTGCTGGTTGTGCGTCTTTTTCGTGATTTTTTATATTCTTCTGCTGCGATCGCGCGACACGACCTACTATTTTTTGCCGGAGTGGGGCGACGTACTCGGCGTTCTCCACTTCCTCCACACAGGTCTGCACGAAGAGGGCGTCGTGCTCAGTTTCGTCGTCTGAGTGGATAGAGCTAGGTAGCTCAGATAGTCCACACTCAGAGACTCCATCAGTAACAGGTACATGACAGGGAGAGTTGGGGGCGTTGGTGTCGGTCACGACGTACTCATCTCCTCCGGGTGTAGTCTCAACAGCATCTTGAGGTCGTAGGCGATCCTTCAAGTCACCCAAGGCGAGTCCATCGCTTTCTCGTTGTATAGCCTGGACCAGAGTAGGGTCCAGTTCCTCCCAGGGGATGGTGGTAAGACTTCCGTCCACCACGCTGAGCATACTCCCCCATCCGGGCTTCCCAATAGGCGTCTTGCGTCCCAGAGGCACGTAGATGGCCTCATCAGGCAAACGAACAGAGCTGATAGTCAGCCTGTCCAGGAGGTTTCGCCAGTACTCGTTGCCCCCATGGGCTCCCCAATCAGGGGAACACAGGACCATACGGGAACGTTCCAAGGCCACCTTGGTCAGCACCTTCCCCAGTTCACTGAATCTGGTGTTCCCGTAGGCCATCCCGAAAGAGGGCCAGTAAAATTTGTAACTGCAGTTCCTCCCCTTGCTGCAGTATAGGTCCAGTACATGCTGCTTGTCGCTGGCGAACAGCTCCACACTTAGGTCTTCTCGAGAGTAACCCAACTCCTTCAGACATTGGTCTAGGACTTCCCCCAATAGTTGATAGTCCTCAGTTTTGGAGGCCGCCATCATGTTAGAGGGCTCCTTCTTCGATAGCCTCAGGTAACTCGAGGTATGTTCCGACTGCTCCAGTGGCACAGACTCTCTGCCACTGCCGTGGTCCACGTAGAGGAGGTAGGGCGCTTGCAGCGTCAGGGATTGTATCTGGGAGTGCTGCACGAAGAAGTCAGTCCCCAGTACAAAGTCGAAGGCATCAGTGTCCATCAGATAGAACCGATGGGCGATAGTCCGGGAGCCCATAGGTACCTCCACTTCACAGTCCCCGCAGCTGTGCACCACATGTCCATCCCCCATGCGTATAGCGGCGGTGGTCATGGTGTTCTTCAGGCTCCCACAAGGTAACATTTTCTTGGCCACTATAGATATTGTGGCGCCAGTATCCAGTACCCCCAGGTATTCACGTCCCCCTAGTCGGATACGTACCCAAAACACCAGGCCTTGGGTGCCACCAGAGCGTCCCCGTCAGAACTCCGCGGGACAGGTCACCTCGAACCCCTTGTTCCGCAACTTGCGGGCCATCCTCATGAAACGGCTCCTCTTCTTAGCGTTGCCGTCGTCACCACCTTCATGCTCACGCTTGGCTCCTTGTTCTTGCTGGGCCTGCGTGTGTGAGCGTGTGGTAGGACCAGACTGCCCTCCAGAGGGCTCAGAGTTCCCCCCTGGATTAGGGTTGGGGTTGCCTCCGTTCTTGTCCTTGTTCTTGTTGTCGGTCTGGCGGTTAGCGCCTCCTCCTCGTCCACCTTGACCCTTGTCTTGACCACCTTGACCACGTCCTTTCGACTTGCCCCTGCCGGAGTCGTTGCCTTCGGCCTTGCCTCCACCTTTGCCTGAGCCTTTGCCAGGATCTTCCCCCTTAAGCTTCGCCGATAGGCGTTGCTTATGGTAGCACTCATCCTCGTAGTGCTTCCGCTTACCGCAGAATGCACACGTGATGGTGCAGCGGTAATGATCCGGCAGCTTCTCTTTGGCGCCGGCGTTCTTCTCCTGCTGCTTCCCCTGGACGACGAAGCAGTCTCGCTGCTCGCAGTCAGAGGCGTGCTGCAGGTCGCCCTGCTCATCTCTGGCATCACACCAGAATAGCTCCTTCACGTTCTCCATTAGACGGGCGTGGGCGTGTTTGGGGGTAGTCCCCTGCCCAGGTCGGGACCCTTGGTACCCTTTGCCTCCAGAACCTCCAACCTTCTCCAGCGCCATCTCCAGGAGCAGCACGCATAGATCCTCGTAGCGGAGGGATCTAGCGTTGCGCTCAGCCATCAAACGGCACTCGTCCCATAGCTCTCGGGGGAGCTTGGCGCACAACCAGAACAGCAGGTCGTCGCTGCTGTAGGAACCGGGCGTCAGGCGTCCAGCCCAGTGCTCCAGGTCAGCCAACAGCTCGGAGACCCTGCCAGGTTTGGGGTTGTTGGGCAGCACGGGCAGGTTCTGGATCTCGGCCCTGATGGAGAGGTCGGTCTCGTAGGTCGGGTACTGCCTCTCCAGGGCAACCAACACATCGGCAAAGGTGGCGGAGTTAGTCACGATCTGCCTGACCTGCTTGGCCAGGTACTTGGTCTTGCAGCACTGCAGGAGCAGATCGCACTTCACTCGCCCACTCGCGTGGGTTTGGCCGGTCAGTCGTAGGAACCGGCCAAAGTTCTCAGCGAACTCGCTGAGGTCCTTGCCTGTGAACTCAGGCAGGTTGACCACTATCTTGGAGGTGGCAATAGCCTACGCCTCCTGAGCTCGGCGTCCTTCAGGGCGTCGGGTCTTCTTCTTCTTCTTCTTCTTCTTCTTACCCTTGGGGTCCTCGGGGTCCTCATCGTCATCTGAGGGCGAAGAAGAATCCATCGACGGCGGCTCGTCATCGGAGGGGTCTCCGCCAAGATCACTAGAGCCATAAGGCTCTATGTCCACCATAGCCCTTAAGGCTGTCAGCCCCAGCTGGTCCAGCTCGGCCCTCGTCGAGTTCGTCACGTGGCTGTAGGGCGGCTGGGCCGTTCTCGGGACGAATGGACTTCTCGGTACTGCTGCAGGAGTCGGCATCGGTCGGCTCCTCAGGCTCCCCAGGGTATTTGTCAACCCCGCCGCCAGGTGGTTAGCCTGTACTCGGTGGGGTGACATTCCCACCGTTGTAGGTGACGCATGGGACGGGATCATCAGGGGCTCCAGCTTCTCACGGATTTCTTGTGTGAGGTCGCCCACGATTTTTGAAGTGGCTCCTCGGAGCACCTCGTCGATCTCCGACCGCGTCAGGGACCTGTTGGAGGATCTTCCCGATCCTCTACTCCTGCCACCCAGGGACTCAGGTCCTCTCCTCAACCCACTCAAGGGTGCATACCCAGGTGCATACCCAGGAGCATACCCCGGAACATCCACATAGGTTCCAGTAGGGTGTAGTGGATGGGGATAATCAGCTGCATACCATCGCGGCGCAGCGCTGGAAGCCACAGGCTCACTGGCAGTAGTTGCCTCATGGAGCGCAGTGGTAGGTGGGCCCATACCATAGGCGGGGTAGGGAGGCATGCCAGTAAAGCCTGTGCCCTCTGCCATAGGCAGGTTGGTTGTGGAAGTGGATGTTGCGGCGGCCGGGAGTGTCGTGGTTATCGGAGAGGGTGATGCGTGGAGGCCAGAAGCGCTTGGTGCGCCTTCGAAGGTAGGGATACTCGTCAGGTCTTGCCCTTGTTCCTCTCCTTCGTCTGCTTCTCCTCCAGCATCCTTCTCGCTCTCCTTCTCTCTCTTCCTCTTCACAGGCTGAGGCTGAGAGACTACTTCTTCGACAGACAGGGCCCCGAAGGCCGTCTGAAGCCCATCCAGGGAGTCCTCAGCCGTATCCACTGGCCCATGTAAGGGCTCCGCCGAAGGTACAGCGCCAGGTGCCGGCCTTGCCGGTGCCTCAGGCGCTGGCGCTGTCTTCACATCAGTGTCCTCCTTTCCTGGATCCATCTTTCTCCGCCCTTCTGCTTATGTTTGCCTGTACTCGGAGCACTGGTTGTACGGCGCGGGGTCGCTGCCGGTGCACAGAGACAGGCTGCCTCTTGCTACCGGAAAAGTTTATAGTGTTTTCAGCACTGTGTATTGCCTCTCCTGCTGCTTGCTGTTGGTGTAGGGTTTCCTGCTGCTTGTTTTTGGAGATGAAAAGCTTTGTTCTGATGAAATACAGTCACTCCAAGTCACTCCAGGATAGCCCAAGCCAAAAGTATGCAAAGAGAAGAGGATTCAGGATCAAAGCATGAAGGGCTGCAGTGTAGACAGTGAAAGATGATTGGATATTCACAGAAACTGCAACTCAGGTCACAAATGAATGCATATTCACAAAGATAGCTGAAATGTTTTTGGAAAAGAGTTAGAAAACTGCCCCATGGTCACTCTCTCTCCATAGTGCCATCTCAGGAGATGTGCACTCTTTGTTTTGGGTCCCATATGTTCTGAGGTGGCATGGTATGTGGCGATGAGGTCACTGCCATTTCACATGGGATCTTCCTACTTAGCTAGGCTGACCAGGAACTGAACCCAGGACCTCTCAAAAAGAGGTGCCCAGCCCCCTAGGGTGCATACCACTAGGATAGCTAAGAATTCATGGAAAAACATAGATAAATTCATAGGCTCTACTTTAGGTATGTCAGTGCTCAGTCAACTCAGGAAAAGATGAATAGCTTCACATTGAAAGGGGATTAAGGGGTCCACTCCATATCCTGATTGGGTGTTTGGTTCCATAGGTCAAAATGTGTTATCACCAGTTTTGGTGGGACCAATACTAAAGTAAAAATGCATGGATGCTCAGTGCATCTCTAATACAACTAGAGTATGCCTCAAAGCAATGGAAAAGCAGTTTTTCTTACTCGCACTATAATCGTGCGATACACGAATACATACTGTGTGTCCTGCTTCCTCCAAAGTCTCGGGTGCAAGAAACGCAGAGTTGACGGCAGCCTGGACAACAGCAATCTTGAACCGCTCGAAATCTTGTGGCTCTGTTTTCCGCTTCTGGTCCTCAATGTACAACAACATGTTGTCCAACGCCTCGGACAGCGGAATCCAAGTCACAGACTGGCTGCCAGCTCCTTGCAATCCTGCAACCTTGGACCGGATCCTCCAAGGCGGTTCGTACTTTAGAATGTCAACGTAGCAACACCCCTGCCAGTCCTCCAGTTCTTTGCCTTCTGCGAACCCCAGTTCTTGAATCTTTCGACATGTTTCTGTGCCATGTTGACCATTCAGAACGTAAAGTGAGCCATCTGCAAAGCAAAGCATGTGCCGCAGCAATAAGAAGAAAGGTCTTCGATCGAAGGCGAAGCCAGTCATACCACTATCCTCCCATGCCGTCAGGCGCAACGGTCCAGGGTGTGGCAGTGCTTGGTATCCCGTCACTTTCTGGGCAACATCGTCATAGTTGATGGATCGGATCTGTCCCCGCTCCTTGGTCTTGTCAATTTGCAAATCAGTAATCTTTACCTTCACGGCTTTACCATTCTCCTGCCGCAGCCACTGTTGCACGTCGACTGTGAGCTTCATCTCCGGCATTGGCTTCTCCTCACCCTTCTTCTTGCGTCCCTTCTTCGGCTTGTCCCCTTGGTCGGTCCCTGGTGACAACTCCATGGCCTCTGCGTCAGGTGCTGGACGTTCTGGCGACCCTGGCTGACTGATGATGCTAAAAAATACCTAAAGAGGGCAAATGGCATGACATGAAACACGGTCATTTGAACCCCGAAATCAGTCGAAACGGTATTTTGCAGGTTGTTTTCCCAAATCTGTTCCACAACCGTCTTTGTTGCGACTAAATCCACGGGACTTAGCGACCTACTCAGTGCGCGAAGCCTCGCGCACTCACATCGCATTACAGACCTGTTTTTCTCAACATTTAGTGCGCGAGGCCTCGCGCACTGCAGATGTCAGTTACCGCAACCGTTGCCGCACATTGTGTGTTGCTGCTTCCTGTCTGTCGGCATCCATATCTGTTCTCCGCCCAACAACAGCGTCCAGTTTCCGTTTCAGTTGGTTGGTGGGATTTGTTTACTGGTCAATGAGGGCATCCAGTACGCTGTGACCATGTAGCCGGTAGTGGTCGTAACCAGGGGGCTGTGTAGGTGAGGCCGGAAATCTCGGTAACCTCCGCGGCCAGGAAGTTGCAACGATGCTGACTCTGTCGGACTCCCATTCCACATAGGCCATGCGAATCCGGTCTGTCGCCAAAAATCTTGTCAATCGTTGTTACATCCTGTGTACCAGGTTCTGGGGAACGTTTTGCACACCCACCCAGCACCAACCTTTAGTAACAAGTCATGGTTTTCCACCTCCTCAACAGTAACAGAACCCGTGTTTTTGGCCTTGTCCCGCACCAGCTTGCTCAACATCCCTTCTCCAAACTCTTCTGAGTGTGCCTGACTGGGCAGGTCCTGGTGCCACTTGCTGTTGTAAAACAATTTGCACATGATTCTGCGATCGTACTTCAGTACGGTGTCACACGGTCCTCGACGCAGCCTTCACAACACACACAAACTCAAATGCAACACCTCCTGAGCTCGTGACCCTGTACCAGTTGCATTCCCGTACCAGGTTACCCAAGTACAACAACAATAAGCACCATTCCGACAACAAATGCAAGCCTGCGCTTGCCACTGCTGCCCTGTTGGCATGCGCAGTGTCACGACCACTGATCGCGGTTGCAGCTTGTGCCTTGCGACGATACAGGCGGAGTATTCGGGGTGTGGCAAGCATCAGCGCAGCAATAGTTTGTTCCATAACTATCAGTTTGGGGTATGACAGTATGGTTGAACCAGGGCGTAGCGGACCTTTCCGTAGGTAGCTTAGAAAAGGCCAGAACACCCAAAAAGTATGAATAACAATAAACTTGTAGGCATGCCAGACACCGTAAACTACAGGCACATAACGCAGGTACGCACGCATGTTCCATCGTTGGTTCTTGGCACCGTACAACAACTTTAGTATCCTCCAGTGTACGTTTTCGTCAACCAACAGCGGTAGAACTCTGTTTGTCTGTTGTGCTGCGTCCTTTGCAAAGTGTAACAAATTTAACAGACCAACACCAAAAGTTATCTTTTCTTTTGACAGGGCAAACGGGCGCCACACCGGTGCCTGCACAGTCCTTGCATCCCTCCTCACATCCAATGGTGCTCTCACGTTTCCGGTGTCTGGTACACACCAATCCGCATACCCCATGTCACGCAAAATCTGGGGGATTCTTCGTTCAAGCTTTTGTAGTGCCCTTGCGACTGTTGTTATCCGTGCTGCCAGGTCCTCAATGGCTGGATGTCCTGCCCAATACGTGGGCCTCTGTTTCAGTTGAAGTACTGTCATTGCAGTACAGTTTTGGGACCGGTCACTTTTGTCTGGGTGTGCCGTGTAGTGTGCCCGGTACCAGTTGTCTCTCCACAGCACGCAACACGATGAAAGCACCAGTGACCAAGTTGCTTTAAGTGCTGCTGCTGCCTGTTCGTCCACTGTATCTGCTGCAGCGTCTGCTTGCCCAAGTCGTACTTTTGTTCGTCTTTCTGTTTGCGTTAGGCACCCTGTTGTGTTTCCCGGTTTTTTCCTGTTTGGTACTGCCCGTTGACGCATCAACAGGTACAGGTTCCAGCCCTCCTGTTGCAAAATGCGCACCCAGCGCTTGTCCTCCTGCCTTCTAGCTGCTGGTAAACTGTGACGCGTTCTTTTGTTGAACCTGAGTCGCTGTGCAGATGGTAACACCAGTTGCGCTGCCAGGTGGTTTCGTTTCAGTCGTTTCCACAGGTCGTCTGCTCTTTGGTATGCCAGCTCTGCAGCGCATGCCTCCTGTAGTGCTGCTGCTCCTTTGCTTACTTCTGCAATCATTCGATGCGTTACAGATTTTCTGGTTCGAAGTGGCATTTTGCGTCTTTCTCTGTTGAATTCAATTTGCGCACATAAAGTGTGTTTGAAAACATCTTGCCTTTTCCTGTCGTCATTTGTGGTGCGCATGCTACCACCGCAATTTGTATTTGGTGTCTGCGTGCCGTTCCCAGTAACCGAAAACCGTTTTCGCAACCACAATTTCCTGCTCTGTTTCCGTCTTTGAACCCACACCTGGAACCCTTTTTGCCCATGTAGATGGCGGCACTACTGTGCAACCCCTCTCATGAAGTGTGACATAGGCCACTTGCACACCCCTTGCACACCGAACCCAAACTTTCATTTCACCCTCTTTTTTGGTGGTTTTTGGGTGCCACCGAATATCCAATGGCATATTCCATTAGTGTACTATGACCCAAACCTCTCACATGCCCCAAACGTGTGTCCCATACCCATGTAACACCCCCCCCCAAAATTCCCAAATGCGGGGCTTGTGCAACCGCCCCCTTGCACAACCAACCCCTTTGACATGCCATCCTAACCAAAGGGACCGTGCTTCCACGGGTTGCTTGTAATGAATAGGTTGTAGAGAGAGGTGAACCATGTTTTTTATCATCACACACCACAATATTTCACATTAAAACCGCTTCTTGTCTACCCCCATTGGTGTTTGCAACCCCCCAATTTCACCGGTTGCACTTGTGCAGCCGTGTGCAACCGTGTGCAACCACCATGCTACGCGCGGTGCGAAAGAAGAATCCATTCAATGCGAGCACATGTTGACAATGCACTACAAATCACACATAATACAAGCAAAGACGCATCCTCCATCATTGGAATCACATGTCATCACCACAATGGAACCCCATTTCAAGGAGTCCGTGTCGCACCGCGGGCGTCACGCGTGCTCACGATGCACTCGTGTAGCATACAATAGCAAAGCGTTCCCCACGCAAACGCGTAGGTACATGCAAATGGTATGCATTGAAGAGGACGCCGGCTCTTGCATCGACCAAGCATCCCCATACGAGTGGCCCCCCCCAATTGTGATGGCGCCAACGTACACCCCCGTTGAGAAGGTGTGCAACCGCTGTGCAAGGGTGTGCAAGTGCCGTCGTGCACACACTCCATGTGTCATCGATTGTAGGATGGCTGGGTAAGCGGCCCATGGTGCAACTAGGGTGATCCTTAGCATTGATTCCTTTATCGGACATGCATCGGATGCCCCATTTACGGTCCCACACACGAATCCGTTCATTTTGGCTATGGTGTTTGTCAACACGGAGGTGTTGTGCAACCACACCCTTGCACACCTTGCACCTGTGCAACCGCCTGTCACAGGTCACCGCGACGGACGTGCCGACCGCCATGTTCGTTTGCGAGAAGCGTGGCCCCGGTGTGATCGTGAGTGGAGTGTGGCGGCCGATCCCCATTGACGAATGGCAGCTCACCATGGATCCAAGAAAGGTGGAGGAATTTAGGAAGAAGTGGAAAAAAGATATGAAGGCCGCTCTACGGGAGTTCGACGGGAGCGTGGGAAGCCCGGATCAAGGGACAAAATCCGGACAACGGATCCGGTCGGAGAAGGCCGCGCCTCACCTCCCTTCCCCAAGTGAGTTACCATTGGAATTTGGGGATTCCGCAAAAACAGGTCCGGGTGGACAAGGCCGTGCCTCACCTCCCTTCCGCAACGGAGTTTCCATTGGATTTGGCAATGAAGCTCGAGAAAAAGTTTGAGAACGATAGTGAGTTGGGCAACCCCATTGTGGATGAGAGTGATTCGGCACCCCCTACGGAACACAAGCCAATGAAGATGGAGAAGCAAGAGAAGCCCGCACCCCCCCGGCCACCGCCCGTTCCGCAAGGAGGAAGCCAAAAAGCGTCCCACATTTCACCGAAGATGATGTTGCTCAAGGCCCAACACGCATTGAAGGGGCGTGTGGCCAACGACACGAAGAAGACCAAGAAGAAGAAAGACGGGCGTGGGGCAAACTCGAGCAAACGGAAGAGACTTGCGGTGGAACCGGATAGCGATACGACGGCCGGAAGTGAGGCATACGAGGAGAAGCCCGGCACAAAGAAAAAGAAGGGAGATGGAGGCAAGAGCGTACAACCGAACGCGCCAAAGAAGAAGAAAAGCGCAAAGGCGAGCGTACCATAACCGCAAGAGGTCCCGAAACAAGATCCAAAAGAAGAGGAGATCCCAAATGAAGCAAGTGACCATGGCACACCGCATGCAAATGAGCCGGCCGCACCCGAAGAGGCCAGATCCGCCACCGAGGTGTGACACCGTCGTGTTTACTCGCATTCCATGTTACATAGCTTGTGCAACTAGTGTGCAACCCTTGTGCAACTTGTGCAAGCACTCACGTTCGCGCGGTTGCACACACTTGCACACCGGTTGCACATCTTACCTTCGTAGGACCTCGCGAGGCAACGGCGGAAGGAGGCCGCGGACAAGCGTGCGGAGGCGTGCAAGAAGTTCGGCCTTCCACCTGGTTGTTGTGTACGATGGTGCTTGTTGGAGGGACCGAATGGTGGCTACCGGCTCGCCGTCGGCGGCAAAAGCCAACCGCAAAAGGGCGACAAGAAACCGAAGAAGGGACAAGAGTTGGTCCCAATCCCACCGCAATGGGAAGATGATGAGGAGGTGGCGGCGGACGTCATGTGGTCTGTATGCGTCGTCCCGGGAGAGACCTCATTTACAAACAAAGACGACGCGGTGCAAGCACTCAAAAAGATGAACGAGGGGCACGAGGACAAGGGCGTTGACAGGGAGGACAATGCAGAAGTGGCGGTAGCCAATGAGGACAATGACAAAGTGGCGGAAGCCACCGAGGACAAAGAAAAAGAGACGGTTCCGGATGCCGAGGCCAAGGGTGGTGACGACGAATTCGATGGGGACGGCATTGCCGTGTCGAGTGGGGCCGGCAAAGACGTGATGGAGCCCAATGGTGACGGTGACCGTGACCTCCAAACAATGGACAAAGGGGAGTCCCCAACCAAGGCCGATGAAGAAATGGTGTGTACCGACGCAAAGGAAGGCACGAAAGAAGAGGATGAACCCATGCAAGAGGGAGAGCAAGGAGAGGCAAAGCCCGCGGAGGATGTCAATGACAAGCCCGCCACCCCAAGTGACACAAGTGTGGCCGGGGCGGAAGAGGGGAAGAGCGATGAGGCACCAAAGACGAACACGCCGAACACGAAGGGTTTGGACGCAACGCAAAAGCTATGGAGCTCCCCACCTCCGCAATGACTAGCCGACACCCTCGTTCAAAAGGTACGTCATGCAAGGGATTGGGAGACCATTGAGGGACATGGCACCCTCTATCGGAGGCTCTTCCTTGGGGCCGTTAATGCATTTCCAAGCTTTCGCAAGGAGATTGTAATTTCAGTTTTGTGCGACAACACCTCCCTTATTTGCCCTACACAAGCATTGTTCTTGTGCATGGCGCGGGGAGTGCCCCCATGAACCTTCATACTCATGGCCACGGCGACTGTGCTCTCACCGGCAAAATCACCATTGGTGATTTCGATGGGGGTTACCTTTTCACGACGGGTTATTTGGGTGGGGGGGAAGTCAAGGCCCGTGCATGGGCACATAGGGGGGAGCGAGTCGTATGGGGATGCTTGGTCGATGGAAGAGCCGGCGTCCTCTTCAATACATATCATTTGCATGGACCTACGCGTTGGCTTGGGGAACGCTATGCTATTGTATGCTACACGAGTGCATTTTGGGCACGCATTGGGCGTTCGAATTGAACTCCCAACTTTGTAGTGCCGTAAGTAAAGAAGCCATTTGTACAACAACATCAATGACATGGTTTGGAAGCTTCATGGCCTTGCCAATATGACGCCAGTTTGCCAACAAGAGCCATGTCTCTTCTGCATCCGGAGAGGCATGGCCCTTGAGACTAATTTTAGTCTTGGCACAATTGAGGCGATCTTGAACACGATCCCTAGTGGCCGGCGGAAGGTGCTTGCACTTCTTCCTAATGAATTTGGTGAGTTAGTCACCAACCCGAAAAACAAGATGCAATATGCACATAACCACAAATTTGAACCATTCCTCTATATGCAACAAGGGTTCACTCACACATCCTTTGGCGGTGGTACAATCCAACCCCTTCTTATGAAGTTTATATAATTTTTTGTCACTCTTGGGTGAACGCCGCCACTTTTGGTCCTCCCACTTTCCCTTGACCGCGCATCACGTCGTGTAAGTATAAATACTCCCAATGCGAAAATAGCTTGAAATTTCTAGCACCTTACGGAGCCATGGGGAGTCACCACCGGACATGATACGGGCACGACACCATTTTTCACGAATGAGGATCCATCCGGTATTTATAATACTTTGGATTGCCTCCAAAGTCTTTGAAAAATTTCACGTAGAGCATCGATGTCGTGCTCACTTGTGAGGGCGACATCGATGGTCCAATTATAAGCTAGGGTGCGCGCCTTCTGACCATGGTTGGCAAACCCAATGGCCAATTGCACCCAGGGGCGAGATCCACAAGGGAATCCGTCACCCCGAATGATCAAAACATATGGTCGTTCCCCATCCAAAAGTGGAAATGACATTGTATCAAGTATATCGTCTTGAGTTGAGATATACTTAAAAAACTCATGAAGATCCCAACGGACACCTACCTTCCCATTGTAATCGCTTGGGACTAGGATTTGCTTGCTCCCAAGCTCCCGCCAAGCAATCTTGAAAGCCTCAAACGATGGAAAGGGGTGCTCCCAATTAGCGGGGAGGCGCCCCTTCCCATCATTGCGAAGCTTGGATACCCAACGGATAAGGTTCTTGTACCTAGAAAGGGAGAGGCATATATTCGTAGTTGCACAAGTGCAACCGTGTGCAAACGGTGCAATAAACTCCTTGCACACATGTTTGCACAAAGCGGAACGTTGCCATCGTCGCACTATTTTTATGAATGTGGTGTTATACGATGTCCTAGTGTGCAAGTTAGAGTATGTAGGTATCACGAATGGAGTGAATGACCACATTAGACGATGTTTGAGAATGATATGGCTTCGAAAGTGTGCAAGTGGTCACTTGCACACCACAAGGAGCGGTGGCACAATGCATCAATAACGCAAAAAAGCGACATAGCAAGAAACATCACCTTTGTTTTGGCATTTCAAGCTCCATAACGAGGCGGACAGCCTCGGTAGGTGTGTACACGTGCCGAATGGCGTCCTTTGCGCGTTTCTTGTATCGTTTTTGCTTATTGATGTGTGCATTGAGGCGATCCAATAGGACGGTACCCGGTGCCGGTGAGGTAAATAGTCCCACAAGGTCATCCATCAAGTCCTCGCTGCTAAAACTACCGTAGGTAGTTGTAATGAACTGGGAAATTGCATTTCCTTGCAAAACCATTGCAAATCTGGCAAATGGCTAGTAAATTTCTTGTGAAATTTAAGATGCGGCAACGACGGTGGCAGTCGCGACGGCGGCGCCAGCGCGGTTGCACAGGGATTGCACTGTGCAACTGCAGTGCAATTCTGTGCAACTGGCAGAAATTTAGTGCAACTGCGTGCAAACATCAATTTTTCTGTGCAACTCTACCTGGGCAAAACGGGTTCCTAGGGCAGTTGGAAAAAAAGCCATATCTATCGGGCAGCGAAGGCTACGGCCGCTATTAGAACTGGACACGTCTGCCATTGAGTGGCTGCTGGAAAAAAGCAAATCCTTCACCTGATCCCCTGAAAAATATGACGAAGGTTACCGATGTATAATCGACTGTCACTGGTGGTAGCCGTGAAAGGGAATGTAATTACCAGCCTAGCCTGACCTGCCTGTTTTTTTTGTTCTTGCGTGGTTTGAGTGCGCGAGGCCTCGTGCACTGATTGTTTCCGTGGGAAATGTTCTATACCGTATTATATCTGACCAACACGGTGTCTAAACACACGTACACCGGAAAAAATGAACTGTGTTCCTCTGTCTGGTATTGTACGTGCAATTGTACGCGTCATATCCATTCCGGAAATTATTACATAAGGTGACCTGAGTGCGCGAGGCCTCGCGCACTCCGGATGCCAAAATTTGTATTTCATTTTCACTTTACAGTATATGTGTTTCCCCTAACATGGGAAGTCCGGCAGTCATACACTTCCAATGCTCCTTGGGCAACACAATCCTAGTTTTAATACCGTGTAGGAGCTAAGTATTTCTGTAAACGCCAGTCCTGACGGGTTTTTAGGTTTCGTCATAAACTCTACTTTGGATATCTTGAGTGCGCGAAGCCTCGCCCACTCAGAACGCCAGAGAAATGTAAAAAAAGTCACATTGAGGAAGACGGAGTTGAACAACACTAAAAAAGCAATTTATCCAAACTTATCCAAAATCCCGTTCATCAGACATCCAAAAAAATAGTTTTTTTGCCCTTTTGCGAACCAGTCCTTTTCTGCGCGTTCGGCGCGCAAAACAGGGTGCAGTTTGCGTGGGCTAAGGCACTGTGCGTGGATAAATCCATCCGGAAGTCCATGCGTTGAAACGCCTCTTTGGCCAACGCCTCCAAGCTCTGACCTAGGAGGGCATCGAAGTTGTTACGAGATATGTAGTGAGCCATCTCGTTCTTTATACCCTTGATATGGTGGACAGTCAGGCTGAACTGACTGAGGTAGTTCTAAAATGGTTTTAGTTTCGCTTTTTCAGGAGGGGGACCCTTCTGATACATTTTCACTTGTTCTTGGTCACAAAGCCAGACAATAGGGTTAGTACCAAGTAGACGTGACTGGGAAGAAAGCAGGAGCATCCCAGCCAGGAGTACTTGGTCGTAGGTACTGTAGTTGGATCGTGCTTGATTTTACTTCTAGTTCCAGTGACAGAGAGGTACCAGACGCCATTCATTGGCAGGGTAATCATGCTTCAGGGTTCCATCGCGGGTCAGACGTGAAGTTTCCATCTGGGAGTGAGACAAATCAGCGGGGTTAAGCTCCTGCCACTGGTATAAGGTACCCCCCCCCCCTGCATCACAGGCATCTGTGACGAGTATTATCTCGCCCTTGGGGCGGGGTACCCCCAGGCAGTTGGTAGAGGAAACTTCCTTCTTCAACTCCTGGAAACAGGCCTCTTCCTGGTCGGTCCATCGCCAAGGATTGGTCTTCTTTACAAGGTCAGTCAGGGGGGCTGATGAATACGTGAAATTATGGATATGGCGCCGGTAGAAATTGCAGGCGCCAATGAAACTCCGCACGTCGTGCAGACCCTTCTTGGGTCGTCACGTGTCTGCATGTCTTGCAGGGGTTGCATCTTAGATGCGGCTGGTTTCCAGCAGCCATACCCAACATCAAAACCTAGATATTCCAGCTCCTCACGCATGAACTCACAATTCTCAAGTTTGATGCATAGATGGTTACCCTGACAGACAGTGAAAACTCCTGTAGGAGGAGGATATGATCCTCCTTGGTATTAGTTCCCAGGCTCACGTCATGGATGTGTGCCTCCATCTCAGCCCTGCGGGAAACCAGTTCCTGTACAAGGGGCCTGCGTCTCAGGATATATAGGATTTTGTTCATCAGCTCCTGAAAGAGAGCAGGGGCATTCGCGACACCGAAGGGCATGACCTTCGAGCTGAAGACACGGCCCTTAGCGGTTATAAAGGCGAGAAGTTCCTGGGCTGCTCGAGTTAGGTCTACCTGCCAGAAGCCACTGCGCTTGTCCATCTTAGTTTTGAATCGGCACTTAGCGATTCTCTCCAGGGTTTTCTTCATGTTGGGGATACTCCCTGAGTGGTTGTTGGTTTTTTTCCTGACCACACCGTAGTCAACGAACAAGTGCATGGCCGTGGAGCCAGGTTTAGCCACTAGAAAACAAGGGCTACAATGGCGGGGGTAGTCCCCAATTTTCTATTCCTCGACGAGGCCAGCATCTATACATTCCTGGATCTGGCGTTCGATCTCGTTGATCTGGTCTTGTGGGGCGGGGTATGGCCGCCGTCCTACCACAGACCCTTCAAACTCTGGTTTGAGTTTGAGGTCCATCTGGACCAGTTTTTTGCAAGACAGGGGTGGGGGCAACGCTCCAAAAACCACCTGGTATTTCTGGACGAGCTTATTGAGACCGGGGTCTAGGTTCATGCTCTCCAGTTTCTCAACAAAATCCTCCTCAACATGGAGGTTGCTCTTCCCTTTTTCCTGTCTCTTCATACGCCCCATTGTCTCAGGGGGTAGTTCATCCTCCAAGTCCTGGCGACCCTGCTCGGCATAGTGAAGGGAGTATACCAGAGGTACCTCACGGTTACGCGGCCCAAGTTGCAGGGTCAAAAACAACAGAAAACAGAAAAGGTAGGAAAACAACAGGTTTCGGGAAGCATGGAGGAGCTTGAACGGCGTCTTTCTGTTGTTGCGCGCATGCCCGGGAACATGGAGGGAACCTTTCCACGTATCCTGCGTGATCTAGGATTTGCAAGCACGCGGCCTGTTGTGCAAAACATCAGGGCACCGCTTGACATTGCACGCCCAGTGCCTGCCAAGAGACCGCATTGGCGGCCCCTCTGTCTAAGCAAAGAAAAGGAAAGCACCAACGTATGGCTTCTTAACCTACTGCAATTCACTAGGGACTTGGCGCCACACACTGGACCACTTGTGCCTGTTTTATGTGACGAGAACATCCATTAGCGCATTTGTAAGATGACATATAGTGAAAAAACAACAGGCTGGAATGTCCGGCTATTTTTGCCGTCGCACCCTATATTATATGGTTTCTGGCACGCGTACAAAAGTTTGCATTGCACAAACATTTCGCTCATTTCGGCCGATTGTGACTTTTTTCCGTAAAGGTTTGTTGCGCAGCGGTGACACTGTCCCCTGTTTTCCTAAGCTGATCACGATGGAGATAACCTTTGGTGCACTGCTGTTGAGTATGGGCCCCAACACACGGCGCCCCAACAGGAAACGTCACTCCCTTGGGTTGGCACATCCAGCGAATCGGCGAAATCGTCTTCGGTACGCTGTGTGTAAAGCCATGCAGGCTCTGTTAACACAATAATGTCCTATGTTACTATACCTAGGAGACGTTGGAAGGCAGTGCAATTTGGCTGGTGAGACCGCTAACACGGGTGTTTTTGCTTCTGAGGGATTGCAGATCGTCATGTGTCTTTTGGACCGTTTGAACATGGGGGGTACACTTTTAAAATACGAATACACTGTTGCAACTGCATTATTATGCCAAACTGTATGGCACTCAGCCATGCCTGGACAGGCTTTTGCTTAGGAGTTTTATGAAAGTCTGCTCTCCAGCCTTGATACGAAGAAAGGGCAAAACAGAGGATCAGTGACCATTGACGATGTTGACAATCTGTACCATCTAATCACTATCCGGAAAGAAGGTCACAGGGTTAACGTGTGTAAAATCCCCAATTCCTTTGTCAATTCCGTGCGTCAGCGGTTAACCGCTTACTTGAACGCAGAGTGTGTTTACGTGCCTTTGGTTAGGTGGTGCGCGGAGCCTACTTGTGCATTCCAGGAACATTGGCCACGTAAGGGTGTACCCAGCGTTCCACCGTCTCTTCTAATTCCAAAGGGGTCTAACCATTACAAACAAGTCCTTGTGTCTGTGTTGTTATTGCTGACTCAGCGAGGGCCGCTTAAGGCTAGTTTTAAGAGAGAATTGTCGGAGCTGATTCCCCGATGCAGTGTCTTGGAGGAGCAGAAAGAAGGTGACACGATCCGGAACGTCCGAAGGAGATCAGAGACCATGCAGTGATGCGGGAGGCCTCGCGCAAACAGCGTGCAAGAACAAGTTTTTACACCCCCTCTCTTGCGCGAGGCATAGCGCAAGGTTGTTAGCAAAAAAAGTTGCGGTACCTCTCAGTTTTGCATTGTGAGCAATACGTTACGGGTTTTCCGCTAAAAATCGTAATAGGACACGGTGTAAAGAGCGCTAATGCGATGGGTGGCGCATGCGCAGCGGGTACGTGCAGATGTGTAACAGGGAGCACAGCGATATGAAATAGACAATCAGAAATAATCTAGGTATTTTGCAGTGCATATGTGAATTTTATTGTTATACAGAGAACGGGATGACATTACGTTTTGGGACAGTCTTCTGTGTTGTTCGCTGAGGGATACTAAGAGGATGCAAGGAGTTCAACAATTTGAGTGATTTTGAAACAGTATTGCAGGATATCGCAAATCAATAACACAGGATCAGTACCGTTACAATCCCGTTCTCGAGAAAAAAAAAAGACACTCAGAACGTGGATCATCGGAGTGTCCGGTACTCGGGGCAGGACAAGCGACTGAAGTGCATCGAAGATGAATTTTAAAACAGCATAGGTTAATTGGATTTCTGTACATTATTACAGTTTTGCATTTTTCCAGCATTTAGCAGTACAAAGGAACAGAAAGCTCCACTTGCTGTGTGTGCTGCAGGGCAGGCAGGGTATTGTTTTGTAAATACTCTAACCACTTTTCAGCATGTAGGGCTGCAGTGCACTTATGCACTGCAGCACGCCACAGTGAACCCTTTTTTTTAGGGTGTGGGTTTGACATTTTTTTGTTTGACACCCTGCTCTGGGCTGTCTACAGCAGCTCAGCCCACCCCCCCCACACTAGTGTAAAGATCTGAGTGTCTATTTTCCTTAGTCAGCAATTTGCTGAGGTAAACCAGAAAAGTTTATAGTGGTTTCAGCACTGTGTTTTTGCTTCTCCTGCTGCTTGCTGTTGCTGTAGGGTTTCCTGCTGCTTGTTTTGGATGATGAAAACCTTTTGTTTGCAGAAATAGAGTCAATCGAGTCAATCCAGGATAACCCAAGCCAGAAGTATGCAAGGAAAAGAGAATTCAGGATCAAAGAATGAAGGGCTGCAGTGTAAACAGTGAAAGATGATTGGATATTCACAGAAACTGCAACTCAGGTCACAAATGAATGCATATTCACAAAGATAGCTGAAATGTTTTTGGAAAAGAGTTAGAAAACTGCCCCATGGTCACTCTCTCTCCATAGTGCCATCTCAGGAGATCCGCACTCTTTGTTTTGGGTCCCATATGTGCCGAGGTGGCAGGGCATGTGGCGATGAGGTCACTGCCATGTCACATGGGATCTTTCTACTTAGCTAGGCTGACCAGGAACTGAACCCAGGACCTCTCAAAAAGAGGTGCCTAGCCCCCTAGGGTGCATACCACTTGGGCAGATAAGTATTCATGGAAAAACATGAATAAATTCATAGGCTCTGCCTTGGATATGTCAGTTCTCAGTCAACTCAGGAAAAGATGTTTTACTTCACATTGAAAGGGGATTAAGGGGTCCACTCCATATCCTGATTGGGTGTTTGGTTCCATAGGTCAAAATGTGTTATCACCACTTTTGGTGGGACCAATACTAAGATAAAAATGCATGGATGCTCAGTGCATCTCTAATACAACTAGAGTATGCCTCAAAGCAATGGAAAAGCACTTTTTCTTACTCCTCCCCTGTGCTGTGGTGGCCACCACTGTCGCATTTTAGGAGAAAGGGAATTTTTCTTGGCCTTTCCTTGGTTTCCACATCTACTTTAAAATACCTACAGTCTCCCTCACACTGAAAAATGAGCGCTCACCATGGCTGGCGCTCTTTTGCTGCTCTGTATGTAACATTTGCTACAGAAGACTCAGCGCTCATGGCGCTGCCGGGGCTCCTGTGGCTTGGTTGGGTTAGTATGGGAGCATGCCAAACATGTGCATATGCATCCCTCCCTCCAAGACGCAGCGTCGACACAACCCAAACGCAAGACACATTATACACACTTGCATGGGTTCTCGTAAACCTGCTGGCGAGCTGTGACCTGTCTTAGGGCGAAGGGAGTCGTCAAAAAAATTAAAATTGCCCCTTGGTGGGGTCTTGGTTCTGCTCACTCTCCAGGCTCCTGCGTTTCGGCGCGAACACAGCCTACTCAGCGAGGCTGCGCGTGGGTATCTGCAGAGGCAGGAATGGGAGAATTATGGACGAATCCACGCAAAAACGAAGCGACGAGACCAAACTCCGTCAAATGACGGCCTAGAATTTTTCTGAAACGACACACCTGAGCAGAATCCAATTGTGCATCAGAAGCACATTTTTTTAGAAATTATAGTCATCTCTGGATTTTTTAAATCCCGAAATTCATACGCATAAAAAGGCGGCGCGCAGGAGCGGCTCCTAGCGAAGCGCCGGAAAATGGAGAAATAATCGAATTATAAACGTATGTCTCACGTAGTCTTGAAAATGACGAGACACACATTAATAAATAAACATACAGATTCCACCCACACTAATAGAAGCTTCAAAAATTCAAGAATTCGAAAATGAACGAAAAGACTTCAATGAATCAGGTATAAACTACAGGTATGCTAGTCTCGTATGCCGCATACACATTGCTCGTCTCGTGTCTCCGTGAACGAGCCTTGTAGCAGCGCTAACAAAGATAGAACGCGATAGAGGGATTGATTAGAAAGATTGCAGATGATTAGCGGTCAGATCAGGGTGATTAGACATACACACAAGTGCATAGCAACGTTCTTCGCGTGCGCCCCTCACTTGCTCTCTCTCCCAGCGGTAGGTAAGGTGAGTAAGCCCAGGCGGGGCCACCCCCTGGTGGAGTTCGTGATTGGAGCTCAGATGGGCAGGTTTGCCCACGCTCTTCGTGCATACTCGCGCATGCACACACGCATTAAAGGGTAGGCCAGGCGAAGTGCGCACGGTAAACCTTGTTTAGGCTACCCAGGGGCTCCTCGGTACGTTCTTTAAGAGAACCTGAGGAGTCCCTTAAAGCTTGCTTGCTTGACAAGGGTAGCTGGTCCTCCAGCGTGTTTGCGGACAGTGTATTATAGGTCACACTGAGAAGGATATAATACCTGGAGTGTGGCTTGGTTCCTCCGCCGCAAACGCCCTTTCATTTGCCTTTGTTTTACAGGTGGGCAGGTAGGGTGATTGGTGCAGCAGCATTTTTTTTTCTGCCCTGCTAAACAAGGGCGCAGATCACACAAACAAGTAACTCCGCCTCTGCCTGTGGCAGGGCAGGGAGTCCGACTTCATCGACATCTGCGCCGTGCACGCAAGAGCACCTCTTCCCTCCAAACCCTAGCAGGGGAAACGCGTTGTGGCGTCCCCTGTTAGGCCACAGTTGCTTAGCAGCGCTGTGTTCTCTTGTCATTTCACAGGAGGGTCGCTAGGACCCAAGAGACCTTTGCCTTCGCAACGCGCAGTAGAGTGTGCGTGTAGGAGTGGTAGTCCTGAGTGGGGGCTTGAGCCAGTTGCCCCAGTGCTCACCCACCAGGATGGTGCCACTGTAGGGTGTGTAGGACCTGTAGTGGGTGTGTCACTGTCCCACCCGTTTCCTGCAATTTTAGCAGGGTTGGTGGGCTGTGGCAGTGGTTAGGTCAGTGTTTTGGCCAAAAAGCAAAACGGCGTTTTCAAGCCTTCATAGCTTTTGGCCACCCCTCCCTGTAGTAGACAGATAGATAGGGAAAACAATACCTAGATTAGTACGCTGGGTATTCCCCAAAGGTTTTGCGCCAGCACAGAAATTGGGCGCTTAGGGGAGGGGAGACCCGGGGCGTACCCCGTGGCATCAATAAGCCAACCCTCCAGGTTTAGCAAGGGCGCAGACTTGGGTATAATTAGGACACCACTTCTGCGGCTTGCTCTCAGGACCTTAGGAATAGCACACTCACACATACGCTTTGGCAGGTAAGGGTAAGGTTCAGTTCCTAGCTTTAGTATTGGAGGCAAGCGTCTCAGCGAGCCTCAGCAACTCACCAAGGTTGTTCTGGGACAAGTAGTCAACCAGAACTGAGTTTAGGCGTCCCTCAGGTAGAACAAATGCAGAGAAGGGCTCCCAGGTGGCCTTTTTGACTCCAAACCCTTCCCAGAGGGTGAGGAAGCGCCAACCCTGGCGATAGCGGTGGCGTAGGACAGACTTCACCAGGTAGAAGCCCTCCTTAGCCATCTCCTCGGCGTTCATGTCGGGGAGTTCACCTTCGACTTCCATAGGGCTGGCAGCCCCTTGTAGGTCCAGAGCGGCGATTTCCGCGTCGTTCAGCTCCCACTCCTCCCCACAGAGGTCTTCAGGATCATAGTAGCGCTTCAGGTGTTGAGCAGCGCACACCAGGGTCCCCCCTAGACGGGGAGAACACCGCACGGTGATACAGTGTCCATCCACGAATAGAATCTTGTACGGCCCGAAGTATGGGTCATCGCTGGTAGAGCGTGGCCAGGCGGGTAGTTGACTGTGGTGCACCAGCACCCAGTCCCCCTCTTGGTAGGCGGCCGGTACTCGGTGCTTGTTCTTCCTGTTCCACTGACGCTCCCTCACTCTCTGGAGCATAGCCTTGGCCTTGTCCACCTTCGCTTGTTGTTCTTGGACCCATTCACCCACAGAAGAATGGGTGTCCTCTGGATAGGGGGCATGTAGGAACCATGCCGGGCGCCCCAGGAATAGCTCAAGAGGCGAGTACCCAGTCGCCGAACTCTCTTCGGAGTTCATCATCAAGGATATGACGGGGAGTAGTCTCACCCAGTCTCTGGTGCGTTCAGTTTTGCACCATATCTGTACGTTCTCCTTCAGGACACAGATCTGTCGCTCACATAGGGGGTTGCTCGTGTGAGAGTAGGGAATCCCCGTAGACACCTGTACATTGAGGGATCTCAGGACCCTCTTGTACCAGCCAGTATCTGAGCGTACTCGCACGTCCTCATCGGAGTTGATCTCCTTGGGCGCCCCATAGACACAAAACCACTCCTCCAGGAGTATCTTGATGGTCTCCTCCCCGGTAATGTGCTTGGTACATGGGGACACCCTGGTAAACCTGGTCAACCCACAGGTTACCACGATGGCGAAGTCATAGCCCCCGAACTTCCGCATCTCCGTGTAGTCCACGTATACAACACTGTTAGCACAGTGAGGGATGGGCAGGGTCGAGTAGAGACCTCTGTCCCTGATATCCCCTGGTTTACAGGACCTGCACGGGCACTTGTCCACGATAGGCTGGAGGGTCTTTCGCAGTTGGTCGTCAGTCCACGTAGTGTGGAACGACTGCTTGAACAGCCTCAGGGTGCGGTCAGCACCCACATGACAACTGGACGCATGGGTCCACTTCAGCAGCGCTGGGACTCGGTCACTGGGCACCACAATACGGTCCTCGTGCCATAGGTAGCTCTTGTCCCTCTTCCACTGGTCTTGGTTGACCAGGAGGGGTTCAAGGCGTTTCTCCAGGCGCTTGTAGATATCCCCGAACTCTTTCAGGTACTCCGATTGTTGGAGTCCATCCAGGGGGCGTATCATAGTCATGTTGAGGTCCAAGTGGACGTCCATACGGCTGAACGCCTCCTTAGCCAGCGCTTCAGACCGGGCACCAATCAGGGCGTCGAAGTTGTTGCGGCTGATGTATTCGGCGCACTCGTTCTTCACTCCCTGGATATGGTGTACCGTCAGCCGTAGTTGACTGAGGTAGGTCCACCAGCGCCGTAGCTTGGCCTTCTCAGGTGGGGGACCCTTCTGGAAACTGCGGACGGGTTCTTGGTCGCACAGCCAGACCACAGGGTTACTCCCCAACAGTCGTGCTTGTGAGGATAGCACCAGCATACCCGCGAGCAGTTCCTGCTCATAGGTGGAGTAGTTCCCCCTGGCCTGGTCCCACTTCCAGTTCCAGTGGCCCAGAGGTACTAGGACCCACTTGTCGTCAGGGTAGCTGTGCTTGAGGGTTTCATCTCGGTTGAGACCTTCCGTCCCCCATTAGGAAATGGCCGAGTCGAACTCCTCCTTCTCTAGTGCTTGCCATTGGAACAACGTTCCACCACCGCCCACATTGCTGGCGTCGGTCACCAGGATAATCCCCCCTTGCGCCCTAGGCCCGCCCAAGCATTTAGCGTTAGCTACCTTGTCTTTGAGCTCGTCAAACGCTTGTTGCTCTTGTGGGCCCCAGCGCCAAGTAGTACTCTTTTTGATCAAGTCCGTCAGAACGGCGCTGGTATAGGTGAAGTTCTTGATGTGGCGGCGATAGAAGTTGCACGCCCCAATGAAACTGCGTACATCATGAAGTCCTTTCTTGGGGTCTTCGTGTCGTACTTTGGCATCCATCAGGGGTTTGGCCTTAGAGGCCGCTGGGGTCCACCACCCATAGCCAACGTCAAACCCCAAGTACTGCATGGTCTCCTGCATGAACTCACACTTCTCCAGCTTGAGTCGTGTGTGGTCCTCCTGGCAGACCGCAAAGAACTCACCCAAGAGGATTAGGTGATCCTCCTGGGTATTGGTCCCGAGGAATACATCGTCGATGTGAGCCTCCATCTGGGCACCACGGGATATGAGCTCCTGCACCCTAGGTCTCCTTCGTAGGATGGACAAGATCTTGTTCATCAGCTCTTGGAATAGAGCGGGTGCGTTAGCCACGCGAAACGGCATGACCTTCGGCTTGAACACCCTCCCCTGAGGGGTGATGAAGGCCAGTAGTTCCTGTGCGTTGGGCGTCAGGTCCACTTGCCAGAATCCGCTTCGCTTGTCCATCTTGGTCTTGTAGCGGTAGGAGGCTATCTTCTCCAGGGTAGACTCCATATTGGGAATGGACCCTGAGTGGTTCAACGTTTTCTTGTTCAGCTCTCCATAGTCCACTACCAGCCGTTTGGCTGTAGACCCAGGTTTAGCCACCAGGAAACAGGGGCTGCAGTGTAGGGGGTAGTCCCCGTCCTTGTACTCCAGGACTAGGCCAGCGTCGATACATTCTTGTATCTGTCGCTCGATCTCGTCGGCCTGCTCTTTAGGAGCTGGATAGGGTCTCCTCCGGATCTTGTGACCCACGAACTCGGGTTTCAGCTTGAGGTTCATCTGTACCAGTGAAGCGGTAGCGGCAGGGTCTCCTTACCGCTACCCGCTGTGGCTCGCACGTGCGCTGAATAGCGCAATTTATGACGTAAAATGGGATTACGAAAGCTACAGAGCAATAGCGAGGATTGCCGTTTTTTATGTTAAAATAGCATTTTTTTATAATAAATTTATGCTGTTGTGCCCCATTTTGTAATTATTCGTGAGATTTCACTGGTTTTCCGTGTTTTCACAGGCATCTCTGTAGATTTGAAGGCCTGTGGCTAACGCCTTAGAACAGTTTAAGCAACTTAAACCGACTCACGAAATGTTCGATTCTTGCAGAAATTGCGGTGCTTTGCAGGAGGGTCACGAAAACGCTTCAAAACTGTTCTAACAACCCTGAACAGGGACAGCTGCCGGCCGCAGCGCATCGCAGCGCCAAGGAGCGGCGCCAACACGCGCTGAAGCCAGAAGGCGCTGGGCGCAGCGCCAGTCAGCACCGCAACGTGGCCGTCAGCCGCAGCAAGCGGCCAGAGGAGAGGCAGCAAGTGCCTCCGCAGCGTCCCGGATGAGCAGCAGCGACAGCAGCGGCGTCAGGACGTGGGGACAGCAAAATGGCGGCTACAACCTGGACAGCATGAGCGACGCGTCAGACTGGAGTCCCAGTCCAAGGCCAAGTTCGAGCCGCAGTCCCGCGTTCGAGCAACAGAGGTATGGCCCTTCCAGCCGTCATCCCTATGGCCGTGGGAACCAGCACGGCGGCAGCATCGGCCGTCCCAAGAGCGGCAGTACCAGCCGCAATCCGGTTTACCGTGACGGCCACCCAGCCGTCGAAAGAGAGCTCTTCCGCAAGCCGGACCATCGTCAAGCAGCGTGGGATCGCCAACCAGCGTCCTGGAGAACGCCGGAGTGCCAATCAGCGCTCCAGCGAAGACAAGTTCCAAGCCGTGGTCACGCAGACCGTGGTCAAGCGTCGAGGGAGCGCCAATGTGCGCCCCAGAAAGCGCCGGAGTACCGACCAGTACCCCAACGTGGAGGAGCGTTCACCGGAAATCCACGCAACCCCAGTCCCAGCCGGTTAAGCTCGGAGATCGCCATCCTACCAACCGAGACGGTGGAGTTGAAGGCCTGGGCCGTGGAGATGGCAGCGTGGGCGAGGAATGCAGCAGCAGAGATCCGGACCCTGAAGTCGGAGCAGGAGAGTCTGCAGCAGCGAGTCCGTCGCCTGGAGAAGACGTCCAAGACGAAGTCCGCTACGGGCGAAGCGAAGAAGAAGGTGGAAGTCGTGGAGGACTTCCAGACGCCGAAGAAGACCGCCAAGACCAGCGGAGCGACCAACCAAGATAATGGGACGCAGACGCCTGGCAGTGGCAGCCGTCGTTGGAGACGTTGATAATTTAATTCCGTTTGTTGGAACACCTGTGGGCAAGTCCAGTCTTGTCAGACTTGCCGTGGTGAGAGCCCAGTCTTGTCAGGCTCCACCAACCGGGTATATATGTGGGTCTTAAAACCCATGTATTTATGGGCCAGATCAGCCCCTGGCACACGCACCCGCACTTGTACAGTACAGTGCACGGTGCCTGGGTAAGGCACGAACTGACACAGCAACGTGGATTTGATGCTGAGTTGTAGTGCTCTGTGCGTGCCTGTCCTGTTGTTTGGTTTTTGAAAGCATAGAGGTTTTCGGGAAACTGAACACTTTTTCAGGTTTTCGAAACAAACGGGGCAGGCCACCCAAGGCCTTTTTATTTTTATTTTCCTAGAGTGGCAAAGCAGGTTTTTGCCTGAGGGTAGTATTGGTGCTCCCCACCGGACACCTAGGAAAAGGCTACCTCTGGGGTTTGTTTTTCCTCTTGGAGGATAAACAAACCTTTAAGTAGGGGGGTGAAGCGGTAGCGGCAGGGTCTCCCTACCGCTACCCGCTGTGGCTCGCACGTGTGCTGAATAGCGCAATTTATGACGTAAAATGGGATTACGAAAGCTACAGAGCAATAGCGAGGATTGCCGTTTTTTATGTTAAAATAGCATTTTTTTATAATAAATTTATGCTGTTGTGCCCCATTTTGTAATTATTCGCGAGATTTCGCTGGTTTTCCGTGTTTTCACAGGCATCTATGTAGATTTGAAGGCCTGTGGCTAACGCCTTAGAACAGTTTAAGCAACTTAAACCGACTCACGAAATGTTCGATTCTTGCAGAAATTGCGGTGCTTTGCAGGAGGGTCACGAAGACGCTTCACCAGCTTGTCACATGAGGCTGGAGGGGGTAGTTCTCCGAGCACCTCCAGATAGGTCCTTATAAGCTTCTGTACCCGCGGGTCCAAGACCTTGATCTTGTCCTCCATGTCCTCGTGAGAGTGTAAGTTGCTTGCCCCCTGAGTAATAGACGTCGGGAGGTGGTCCTCCACCGACTCTTCGCCCGTAGTAGTATCCTTCAGCCCTTGGTAGGCATACAGAAGGTCTTGTTCAACCATCTCCGATGGACGATGGCAACATAGGCAAGCTCGAGGGGTTCCACATACACATTCCTCTGAGAGGTCGTCCTCCTCTGGGGTCCTCACATGGGCGCCCCACACGCTCTTCATGAGCTTAAGATCTACCTCCCTTTGCCAGGTGGTGATCTTCTGTTCGAGGTCCTCCTTCAATTGGGATAGGTCTCCCATACGTCCTTGCTTCAGTGGCCACGAGCTGCGGGTAGGCTTCCCGTATCATAGCTTTTTTGCCACCAACTTCCTCTTGGAATCCACATACTCCCTGAGGCTGGATCGAGGGTCCAGCTCCTCGTCCACGGGGTCTTCCACCCTCATGGAGAGTAGGGGTTTCAGTGGGGCGACGTACTCGGCATTCTCCACTTCCTCCACACAGGTCTGCACGAAGAAGGCGTCGTGCTCAGTTTCGTCTTCTGAGTGAATAGAGCTAGGTAGCTCAGATAGTCCACACTCAGAGACTCCATCAGGAAAGGGTACATGACAGGGAGAGTTGGGGGCGTTGGTGTCAGTCATGACGTACTCATCTCCTCCGGGTGTAGTCTCAACAGCATCTTGAGGTCGTAGGCGATCTTTCAAGTCACCCAAGGCGAGTCCATCGCTTTCTCGTTGTATAGCCTGGACCAGAGTCGGGTCCAGATCCTCCCAGGGAATAGGAGGTAAGACCTCTGTCCACCACGCTAAGCATACTCCCCCATCCGGGCTTCCCAATAGGCGTCTTACGCCCCAGAGGCACGTAGATGGCCTCGTCAGGTAACTGAACAGAGCTGATAGTCAGCCTGGGGGAGAACATGGGGGAGACTATCAGCTCTGATGGGATACCCGCTCAGGACAGGAACCCGCCCAGACAGTACCCCCAGATTATCTGCCACTGCCCCCGGGCATGGAGTATGGGGCGACCACTTCTGTGATGTCCACTTTGTAGCTTAATTTACTACCTTGCATCGTCCCGCCGCCGCCGTGACCCCAGCCTGCCGACCTGCTGACCCTTGACTTGGGGATGTGGGTGACTCAATGTATATCCGGCTGGCCTCCTGAGAACACTGCAGCTGTGGCTTTGGACTTGTATTACAAAAAAAAAACAAAAAAAAGGTCTGATAGTCAGCCTGTCCAGGAGGTTTCGCCAGTATTTGTTGCCCCCATGGGCTCCCCAATCGGGGGAACACAGGACCATACGGGAACGTTCCAAGGCCACCTTGGTCAGCACCTTCCCCAGTTCACTGAACCTCGGGTTCCCGTAGGCCATCCCGAAAGAGGGCCAGTAAAATTTGTAGCTGCAGTTCTTCCCCTTGCTGCAGTATAGGTCCAGTACATGTTGCTTGTCGCTGGCGAACAACTCCACACTCAGGTCTTCCTGAGAGTAACCCAACTCCTTCAGACCTTGGTCTAGGACTTCCCCCAATAGTTGATAGTCCTCAGTTTTGGAGGCCGCCATCATGTTCGAGGGCTCCTCCTTCGATAGCCTCAGGTAACTCGAGGTATGTTCCGACTGCTCCAGTGGCGTAGACTCTCTGCCACTGCCGTGTTCCACGTAGAGGAGGTAGGGCGCTTGCAGCGTCAGGGATTGTATCTGGGAGTGCTGTACGAAGAAGTCAGTACCCAGTACAAAGTCGAAGGCCTCAGTGTCCTTCACATAGAACCGATGGGCGATAGTCCGAGAGCCCATAGGTACCTCCACTTCACAGTCCCCGCAGCTGTGCACCACATGTCCATCCCCCATGCGTATAGCGGCGGTGGTCATGGTGTTCTTCAGGCTCCCACAAGGTAACATTTTCTTGGCCACTATAGATATGGTGGCGCCAGTGTCCAATACCCACAGGTATTCGCGTCCCCCTAGTCGGATACGTACCCAAAACACCGCTTCTTGGGTGCCACCAGAGCGTCCCCGTCAGAACTCCGCGGGACAGGTCACCTCGAACCCCTTGTTCCGCAATTTGCGGGCCATCCTCATGAAACGGCTCCTCTTCTTAGCGTTGCCGTCATCACCACCTTCATGCTCACGCTTGGCTCCTTGTTCTTGCTGGGCCTGCGTTTGTGAGCGTGTGGTAGGACCAGACTGCCCTCCAGAGGGCTCGGAGTTCCCCCCTGGATTAGGGTTGGGGTTGCCTCTGTTCTTGTCCTTGTTCTTGTTGTCGGGCTGGCGGTTAGCGCCTCCTCCTCGTCCACCTTGACCCTTGTCTTGACCACCTTGACCACGTCCTTTCGACTTGCCCTTGCCGGTGTCGTTGCCTTTGCCTTTGCCTCCACCTTTGCTTGAGCCTTTGCCAGGATCTTCCCCTTTAAGCTTCGCCGATAGGCGTTGCTTATGGTAGCACTCATCCTCGTAGTGCTTCCGCTTACCACAGAATGCACACGTGATGGTGCACCGGTAATGATCCGGCAGCTTCGTTTTAGCGCCGGCGTTCTTCTCCTGCTGCTTCCCCTGGACTACGAAGCAGTCTCGCTGCTCGCAGTCAGAGGCGTGCTGCAGGTTGCCCTGCTCATCTCTGGCATCACACCAGAATAGCTCCTTCACGTTCTCCATGAGACGGGCGTGGGCGTGTTTGGAGGTAGTCCCCTGCCCACATCAGGACCCTTGGTACCCTTTGCCATGGCCTCCAGGGTATTGGCACATGTGGATGATGTGCAATGCTCGCTGAGTCAAGTGGAGAGCCACGAGTCGGGTGTCATTGGGGGTGGAGGGAGGGTGGGAATCCCCCGAGTGCATATACTTCGCGCATGGCATCATTCAGCGGTACAGCTGTCGTGGCCGCGTGTATTGCATTGCATACAAAAAAGGTTACCTTTCTTGAAGGGTAAAACACGTTTATTTGCGATTTTGAAGCCTTTGGCCTCGCTTCGTAAATTATTCAGGAGACACGCGCGCACAGCGCTGAGAATGAAGTAGGTCGCAACAACCTTGGTGTTTGTTTGGCGCTGTAACATCCACGAGTTGCATTTATTGTGATTATGTGGCATGGAACAATGTGCAGCACACACTGTACATGAATGATGATTGCCTGTCCTGTAGAGCTATGTTTTGCTGATGAGGCCCACTTTCAGGGCGAAATCGATACTTTGAAGCACATGGAATAGACATCCCGAGCATTGGCCAGTGTCCACATTGAGTGCAGGGTTTGAGGTCGGTTACGGCTTTGCCTAACTCAAGTGAGAGTGAAACACCAAATATTTGGGGCCACTTCAATTTCATTAGCCAGAACCTCCACCACCAGGACGGTAGTTGTTCAAGTGCTGGTCGCTCTCCTTCTCCAGCGCCATCTCCAGGAGCAGCACGCATAGATCCTCGTAGTGGAGGGATCTAGCCTTGCGCTCAGCCGTCAAACGGCACTCGTCCAATAGCTCTCAGGGGAGCTTGGCCACCAACCAGAACAGCAGGTCGTCGCTGCTGTAGGAACCGGGCGTCAGTCGTCCAGCCCAGTGATCCAGGTCAGCCAACAGCTCGGAGACCCTGCCAGGTTTGGGGTTGTTGGGCAGCACAGGCAGGTTCTGGATCTCGGCCCTGATGGAGAGGTCGGTTTCGTAGGTTGGGTACTGCCTCTCCAGGGCAACCAACACATCGGCAAAGGTGGCGGAGTTAGTCACGATCTGCCTGACCTGCTTCTCCAGGTACTTGGTCTTGCAGCACTGCAGGAGCAGATCGCACTTCACTCTCCCACTCGCGTGGGTTTGGCCGGTCAGTCGTAGGAAGCGGCCAAAGTTCTCAGCGAACTCACTGAGGTCCTTGCCTGTGAACTCAGGCAGGTTCACCACTATCTTGGAGGTGGCAATAGCCTTCGCCGCCTGACCCCGGAGTCCTTCAGGGCGTCGGGTCTTCTTCCTCTTCTTCTTCTTCTTCTTATCCTTGGGGTCCTCGAGGTCCTCAGGGTCATCGTCATCTGAGGGCGAAGAAGAATCCATCGGCGGCGGCTCGTCATTGGAGGGGTCTCCGCCAAGATCACTAGAGCCATAAGGCTCTACGTCCACCATAGCCCTCAAGGCTGTTAGCCCCAGCCGGTCCAGCTCGGCCCTCGTCGAGTTCGTCACGTGGCTGTAGGGCGGCTGGGCCGTTCTCGGCACGAAAGGACTTCTCGGAATAGCTGCAGGCGTGGGCATCGGTCTGCTCCTCAGGCTTCCCAGGGTATTTGTCAACCCTGCCGCCAGGTGGTTAGCCTGTACTCGGTGGGGTGACATTCCCACCGAGATAGGTGACGCTCGAGGTGGGATCATCAGGGGCTCCAGCTTCTCACGGATCTCTTGTGTGAGGTCGCCCACGATTTTTGAAGTGGCTCCTCGGAGCACCTCGTTGATCTCCGACCGCGTCAGGGACCTGTTGGAGGATCTTCCCGATCCTCTACTCCTGCCACCAAGAGATTGGGGTCCTCTCCTCAACCCACTCAAGGGTGCATACCCAGGTGCATACCCAGGAGCATACCCAGGAACATCCACATAGGTTCCAGTAGCGTGTAGTGGATGAGGATAATCAGCTGCATACCATCGCGGCGCAGAGCTGGAAGCCACCGGCTCACTGGCAGTAGTTGCCTCATGGAGCGCAGTGGTAGGTGGGCCCATACCATAGGCGGGGTAGGGAGGCATGCCAGTAAAGCCTGTGCCCTCTGCCATAGGCGGGTTGGTTGTGGAAGTGGATGTTGCAGCGGCTGGGAGTGTGGCGGTTATAGGAGAGGGTGATGCGTGGAGGCCAGAAGCGCATGGTGCGCCTTCGAAGGTAGGGTCTTGCGTCAGGTCTTGCCGTTGTTCCTCTCCTTCGTCTGCTTCCTCTCCAGCATCCTTCTCGCTCTCTCCTCTCTTCCTCTTCACAGGCTGCGAGACCACGACCACCTCCCCGACAGACAGGGCCCCGAAGGCCGTCTGGAGTCCATCCAGGGAGTCCTCAGCCGCATCCACTGGCCCATGTAAGGGCTCCGCCGAAGGTACAGCGCCAGGTGCCGGCCTTGCCGGTGCCTCAGGCGCTGGCGCTGTCTTCACGTCAGCGTCCTCCTTTCTTGGATCCATCTTCTTTCACCCTTCTGCTTATATTTGCCCGTACTCGGCGCACTGGATGTACGGCACGGGTTTGCTGCCGGTGCACAGAGACGGGCTGCCTCTTGCTACCAGAAAAGTTTATAGTGGTTTCAGCACTGTGTTTTTGCTTCTCCTGCTGCTTGCTGTTGCTGTAGGGTTTCCTGCTGCTTGTTTTGGATGATGAAAACCTTTTGTTTGCAGAGAAAGAGTCAATAGAGTCAATCCAGGATAACCCAAGCCAGAGGTATGCAAGGAGAAGAGAATTCAGGATCAAAGCATGAAGGGCTGCAGTGTAAACAGTGAAAGATGATTGGATATTCACAGAAACTGCAACTCAGGTCACAAATGAATGCATATTCACAAAGATAGCTGAAATGTTTTTGGAAAAGAGTTAGAAAACTGCCCCATGGTCACTCTCTCTCCATAGTGCCATCTCAGGAGATGTGCAGTCTTTGTTTTGGGTCCCATATGTGCTGAGGTGGCAGGGCATGTGGCGATGAGGTCACTGCCATGTCACATGGGATCTTCCTACTTAGCTAGGCTGACCAGGAATTGAACCCAGGACCTCTCAAAAAGAGGTGCCCCGCCCCCCAGGGTGCATACCACTAGGGCAGATAAGTATTCATGGAAAAACATAGATAAATTCATAGGCTCTGCCCTGGATCTGTCAGTTCTCAGTCAACTCAGGAAAAGATGTTTTACTTCACATTGAAAGGGGATTAAGGGGTGCACTCCATATCCTGATTGGGTGTTTGGTTCCATAGGTCAAAATGTGTTATCACCAGTTTTGGTTGGACCAACACTAAGATTAAAATGCATGGATGCTCAGTGCATCTCTAATACGACTAGAGTATGCCTCAAAGCAATGGAAAAGCACTTTTTCTTACTAAACCCCAGCAAATAGCTTGGGAAGGGAGTGTAATAGGACACAGTGTAAAGATCGCTAACGCGATGGGTCGCGCATGCGCAGCGAGTACGTACTAATGCGTAACAGGGAGGATAGCGATATGAAATACACAATCAGAAATAATCTAGGTATTTTGCAGTGCATATGTGAATTTTATTGTTATACAGAGAACGGAATGATATTACGTTTTGGGACAGTCTTCTGTTGTGTTCGCTGAGGGATACTCAGAGGATGCAAGGAGTTCAACAATTTGAGTGATTTTGAAAAAGCATTGCAGGATATCGCAAATCAATAACAGAGGATCAGTACCATTACAAAATGTGTCATCCATCGATTCTTCTCGACCATTTTAACCCTTTTTAATACTTCGTTGCTTGCAAAACAGGCTTTCTTCTTATCGCTGAATGGCAAGCCCTGCCAAAAAGACAGGTGAGGAACTGATGGATACCGACTATGACCCTGGAGAACCGGAATCGGAGGCTGGAACGCCAAAGAAGGGGCGGAAGAAGAAGGAAACACCAGATCCTGGGCTGACAATGGGTACAGAAATCGAGGACCACCTGAAGCCAGATGGGAAGCAGGTGGACATTGAGCTGGACGAGGTGAGAATCGACGAGGAGAAGACAAAAGGACATATCAGACGGAAAGATGCAAAGTTACTGCAAAAGCGTATTGAGTCACTTGAAGCAGCACCACCAAGAGGCCCCATACACGTCGTTCTCTGGGACCACAACAGTATGTTTCCATCCGACTGTTCATTCTTCTCATTACCGGAGCCCTCCCGCATGGACCTGTCTTCTATTCGCAGATGGCGATTATTGGTGTGTATCTGAACAGCACAACGTTGAAGCAGTTTTGAAAATTCGGGAGAAGCGACGAGAAGCATGTCTGGATTTGTACAAGTGGCATACCACATGCACGGCCGATATATCTTGAAGCCTGATACACCGTGGGCCTTCTGTGCGAAACTGGCGGGACAAGCACAAGGAAGCGAACAAGACGTTGAGCCAATACTACTGTATGAGGCGGCAGATGACCTCCTTCGCTGTGTTGAAGATCAGTGGCGGCGGAATGTACCAGACACATACATCAATCTCAAGGTCGCCATTGTAGATGCTGTGCAAATGAGTGCTTTTGTTCCAACGGCTGAACTGAAGCAACTGGGTCAATTCGTATGTTCATTTGACGTTGTTTCGACTCTGCTCGTTGTGCCAGGCCTCGCGCATCATCTTGTCATTTTCAGTATAAGACGTATAAATTGTGGAAAGATTTCATGACGTTTGCCTATTGTGCTAGTCCGGATGCTGTGAAAGGTCTGCAAACGTTCCATGACAAAGGGGAGAAAGTCTCGAAGAACGCACTAAATCTTGCCGAAGTTCTACAAGAAAGTGGGAGCCGAGATGCAGGACAAAGAAACAACCCTCAAGTCGTTGCAGAAATCGTTCAACACCATCATCCATGAACAGTGGGTCACAATGCATCTGAACCACCCGGAGAACGGCCGGTACGTCCGACCTGAGAAAGGTGTGTCTCGTCGACAAGGCCTAGGTTGTGTTTCTACACCGCTGCGCGACACCTTCTCCTTCTCTGTTCTCTAGCCAAGCACGTGCGCAGCCGCAAAGAGGTTGCTGCACTTGGAAAGCAAGCCGTGAAGGCAACTCTTGGCACATGGGGCTATTGGCGGGAACCTGAAGGCAAGAGTTGAGGTCCATGGCCGGCTCGGAAATACCTGTTGCGCGCACCACTGTGGCAGGTGGCAGAGAAAGGCAAACCCGTTCCCGCGAAACTCCTGAATGTCCGAAGACTCCTGGGAACAGAGGTTACCAAGAGCCATGTGGTCCCCGCAGCTGCTGGCGTTACTGGTGACTTCAAGACAGTGGAACAGCACGATCCATTGCTGGCAAGTCAAAATATCAAAATTAAGGCGACCCGAATTGCAGCTCTGGTGCACGAACCCCCGATGTGGTTCTTGGAGATTGACAAGAACCTGATTGTTATCAACGGCGAACTATTTGAACATGTTGATCCTGAGACAATGTGCCCGGTCTGGCTGTATGAAGAAATGCCGCGTGCTGATACACTTATCTGCGGATCTCAAAATGTTGTTCACAACATCTATGATGTTCTTGACACGCATACAGAGAGGCACTTCAACGATGATTTCAACGCGCCGCGCATTGGCAACATGTTGCGTATTCTGATCTTCGGTTGGCCAACCAAAACCAAGCCAGCGGGGGATCCTACGTTGTTCGACGGTCGCTGGTTGCTGATTCCGTCACCGGACAGCTGGAGCACAAAGGTATAATTTCATTATTATGTCCTCTCTTTGCGCGAGGCCTCACGGGATAAGTTCTCCCTCTTTGCAGATTCTGAATTATCTGACATTTGGACCTACTCAAGTACAGGAGATGGTAGACACTGAACTTGGCGGCCCCCTGCCGATAACGCATGTTATGTTGTATTTTCATACTCACCTCCATCACTCGAAGGAGACTAAGGGCTTCAGGGCTGCTTTTCTGTTCATTGATCATCAATCAGACCTGGTGTGCAAGATTGCTGCCATCGAGCCGGAATCTAGCATGTACCTTCTTGGTGTGTCCACCGACAGTCTCTCTGATTGGGTCAACAGAGTGCAAAATCAGCTGAACCACGTCTTGACACAAGGGTCGAAGCTGCACGAGTCTGGTGATTGGGACCAGCAGGCCAACTGGACAAACCGTGGTATTCACCTTTGGGTTCGAGATGAAAAGTTGTGGTCTGATGCGTGCGAGCTGAAGGAGGAAGAGATTGTTCAGAAGGGTCAAGCTGCAGAAGCACAGGCCCCTGCAGCAAAGCGGAAGTCAACTGGTGAGGAACCTGCTCCCAAGACGAAGAAGGCTGCTTCAAAGCCTCAGTACGCAAAATCAGGTACCGGTGAACATACTGACAAGAGCGATGGAGATGAAGAGGAGGAGAGCGAAGAAGAAGAGGAGGAGGAACCGCAGGTCTCCCAAGGCAAGAAAGCGGAGAAAGCGGCAGTGAGACCAGGGTTTGAGGAGAGCCGCGCCAGACTTCCATTCAAGCAGCCAGCTCGTCAGTCCCCACCAAGTGACGAGCCCGCAAAGCCACGTCAAAGGGTAAGACGTTCGTTGCTAAATCTATGGCTGCTAATTTCTTGTTCTTGTTCTGATATATCATGCGAGAGGGCTCGCGCTATGCATTCTTCTTCGACCACCTCTTTGCCGTCACTTTGTGCGGCACATTTTTCCCTGTGATGTATTTTTTTGCGGTGTTGTGCTGATGTTTGCGCGAGGACTCGCGCAAAGAAGGGTGTGAAAAAATGCTTCTTGTGGTGCTGCATGCAACATGAATTTCAAAAACTGGCATTCGAAAGGATTGCTAGCTCATGGGTATTTTCATATGAAAGCAGAAGTGGTAGACGAAAGAAAAGATCTTGGTTTTCCAAAAAAGCAGTGCAGTTGTAGGGAGATACATTATTTTCTGGGGCAGTCGGTTTCCTTAAAAGCAAATCAAAACATTTCAAGTAATCAAATTTTCACTTGATTTTATGTCTCTTTGTTTTCGGGTCCCCGGAACGATTATTTTTCCTGAGTGGTGCAGACAGGCACTTTCTGGGCAGATTTTGACCCTGCAACTTGAGCCGCCTAAGCCAGGATCGGGAAGAATCATCTCTTCATCATCCTCCTCGGACCATATAGACATTTTCCAGGTCCTCCTGAGGAGGTGCAGGCGGGTCCGTTGCTTGATACCCTCACCCTTAGCCCATAGAACCTGTTGAGGATCCTGTACATCGTACCAGGAGACGGGCATTTTGTTAGGTGACGGTTTAGCGCCAGGTACCTGACCTGTAGGGCCATCTGTGTCCTGCATGGAGAAAACTGCGTGGTCATCAAACCCGCCATGAGTGGACTCACCAAGGTCCACCTCATCCATAAGCAGCTGCGCTAGGAAAGCGCTGTGCTTCAGTGTCACCATCTCCGGGTGCACCGGGGGTATAGCACTGGCGATATTGCTGAGGCGGTCATCAGCATCAGCCAAGGGCGTGGAGACTGCTGGAGTCTCCTTCTCTGCGGAGCACTCATCACTCTCAGTAGTGACCGAAGAGTACTCGGATCTCTTCTTGAGATCCAGGAGGGTAAAGCCTCCGTTTTTCGGCCATCAACTCCTTGAATAGCACCTGGTTGAGGTCACTCACAGGTACGGTGTTTAGAGAGCCATCTACGATGGACAGGAAACTGTCCCATTCAGGGGCAGGCATGGTCTCATGAGAGCCCTGAGTGACGTAGACTGGACCATTGGAGAGTTCAGTTCTTCCCGCTGCCGTACGGTCTAACAGTCGTCTCCAATAGGCGTATTCTGTGGTACCCCAGTCGGGGGTACACGGGATCACTGTCGCTCCTTCAAGGGCGATTGTGGTAGGCACATTAGCAAGTTGAGAGAATGGGGGATTGAAGCGGTACCCAGAACCTATGGCCCATGGCCCGGAGGCCTGTGAGCCGTCACACCCGTTACGGCCCATGGCCCGGAGGCCTGTGAGCGGTCACACTCGTGCGTAAGCCGTTGACACTGGCTGTCAGCAGGATATCCCTGTTCTCTAACCCGCGAAATCTGGAATCCGATTTCTAACCATTAAGTCGATGTGAAATTACCATATTTTTACTGTCTTGGTCGATTTGCGGTTAGAAATCGGTGGAATACCCGATTTCTACCGCGATTTCTAATTGTCGTGAAATCGCCGCCTAACGTTGCCCGTTTCGTGCACTGCATTAGATGATTCTGTAAAACGATCCTTCTTGAAGTTGAGACTGAAACACTCTTCGAGTGATCCGCAATTTTTTCCTTGATAAAAAGCATCGCGTCCCAGATTTTCCCCAGGGAATCTGGGCGGCCGAAGGCGCTTTGAACCCCCAAGTGAAATAACAAGAGTTACGAGCGTTCAAGCGCCGGAGGACAAATTAACGTGCCTCATAGGCACTGTGTATGAGGTTTTGCCCCCCATAGTCATAGGATGAGGCCAAGGGATCCCAACTCCATAGGCCCAAAGGGTTATTTATTTTGAGTGTTTTCCAAGAAATGGGCAATCTCACGTACTTGGCGTCCAAGTACGTGTAGAAGTATCTTGAGTTGGCGTTTTCTCCCTCTTTGCTTGCCTCTACATCCGGGGCATATCACTTGTCTTCCCCGGATAGTACATATATGATCTCCATATATATATTGGCAATATATTTTGCGTGCATGCTAAAATTCGGCTTTCGGAAAGGAGGTCGATTTTCGACCAAAGCACTTGCATGCGTGTTAAGGGACCAAAGTTACTCTAGAATATAGGCACATTTTGATTCTAGGCCACTAGGTTGGGTGTAGAAGGCGAGGGTAGGGTTGTATGCCATATTTGGTGTCATATTACGTGCCCATTTGGCGGGTGCACCATTCCAAGACTAACCCCCCATGGACCCCATATCGCACGAAGCCCTTCATTGTACTCCCGACCAACACTCGCAAGCCTAACCTTCGTGAAGGGACGCTTGTGGAGCGCTCCCGAAGCGATGCGTTGCGAGCAAGGTGTGTTTTTTGCAATATTCCATGTTTGCATGTGCCCACTTGGGAGGCAGCGCGCGCGGCCTTCCAAAGCGCCCCAAGTGGAGCACATATGTGAAATCGAAGGTCATTGGTGTCGAGTCATTGTGTTTAGAAGGATTGGTCGATTATTCAATCCAAGCCGAAGATATTATAATATATTTGTGTAGTTTTCAGGGCACTTTTGCTTGTTTTTTCGCCAATCTTGCTGTTTTTTGCCCGTCATGATGTCAAGTGGCGACCGTGTATCTCAACGGTGCGCCCAATTGACATCATGACCGAAGAATGTTATGAGGGTATATGCTTCGATGCCCAACATATCTTGGACCCCGCCAACAACTCCCCTTGGGCTTGGCATACCGTGGCCGCCATGTTGGCCATTTGGGACGATCCCAAATCATGGGCTCACTTGGCGACCCTGCCATTCCCAAAACCGGAGGGGTTTGGGCGACGCCCAAAAGATATGTTGGACGCATATGACTTGATACCAATCCTATGGCACAGTCCGGGCCAAGTCGGGCATGTGCCTCATTTGCCCCACCCATGAGTGTGCGCATTTTCGGAAATTTTGAGCAATTTTCCGGATTTTCTGCCCGCCGTGCACCATGTTGAGCCCCCTCGTGCACGCCGGACGCATGGACCAATGGACCATATATGACATGGGTGTTATGGATATTGGTCACCATGGTTCGCACACCACGTGGGCGAAGCGGAGCATCCTTCGTCAAGGTGCTAGCCCAAAGTGGGTGTGGACGATTTTGCCATTTTGGCAATTGTGGACCCAATTTGGATTGTCACCAGGCCGTGTGGCATGGAGATCTCTCAGAGCCAAGTGCATGGGAGTCTTTGTTGGACTCCCGGTGGATCGCGTATGGAATGGCGGATCCGATGTCCAAACGGACGTGGAGATATACTATTGAGGGCACCCCCGATTTTTGCTCATTTTGAGCAGCCAAAATGACCCCCTTTTGGGACCCCAATTTCACCCCCCCGTGTGGTCAATTGGCGGCCCCATATCTCTATGCCCACAGGAAAACCGGACCCGATTTCTGGGTTCTGCACTCAGATAGAGGTCGTAGGTCCTGCCTCCTGTCCTGTGAGCCATTGGCCCTGCCCTGGCCGGGCGAGCCTCGCGTGGCAATGACGCCCATTTTGGTGATTTTGGCATCACGACCCCACTAGACGAACGCGTGGTGCCCTGATGCCGGGACCTCAGAGGGAACCAGGTTGGGTGAGGGCTGCAGAGAGTTCGTATTTGAAGGGCATAGGGTCAGTTGCCTCGTCCCTACCTCTGGCGGGTCCAGACGAGGGGTCAATTTTGGAGTTTTCGGAGCTAATATCACTTTGGGCTGAAACAGCCCATTTTCAGCTACCAACTCCTGGGGGATAATGGCGGGGCCTTATCTCCAGCTCAGAAAGGAGGTTGGAACCTGCCGTTGACGGAGCATGGGGAGCCACTGTCGGTTCGTCTTGGAGCTCCTTGGTTCTCAGGAACTCACCTGTGGCTGGGCGGGACACCCTCCCCGATTGGCAAAGTTTCAGGGTCCGGACCGAGCAGGGCATTGGTTGTGTTTGAGGCCCCTCCCCTGCCAGCCACTGAGAGGGTCGGACCTGGGATTGGGATATGAGTTGGGACTGAGCGTCTATTGTCCTGTGATGCCCTTACTCCAGTCCAGTCTTAACCCCATGTGTACATATCTTGATGTGTTGCTGTACATACTTTCGTTCCCTTGTTTCAGAGTGGCAAGGATCCTGAAACGCTTTTGACGCGTTCCAGTGGGGGGCCTGGCCACGGGACGCTGCGGTGGGCACGCACAAGCAAGCAGGCAGGCAAAGGTCGGGAGTGACGCTGCTGCTGGAGCTGGCCTGGTCGGCCGGCATCCTCCCGCGGTGGGCCGACTCCACGTCGCTGCTGGTTGTTCCTATGGGATGCACCGAGGAGGAAAGCACCCGAGAATGGGTGGTCTCATTGACCAACATGACCTTAAACAAGGTCATCCTACCGGCTGGAGAGAGTGTCTCTCAGGACGCTAGGGGAGAGCCCATGCCACCCCAGAGATGGCCAACGGAATTCCACTATGTGGATGGGGGCCTTGAACAGGCCGACACCACGGACTTCGTGTGTGTCAACCGCATCATAGCGGAGCCATGGCGGCAATGCTTTGCGGTTTCCCCTGTTGACATCGGAGAATCGGAGGACCCCCTCACTGAAGAGGAGTTGGATCTGGTTCAGGGGTATATAGATCAGCCCTTTCACGACTGGGGAAACCAGCGTGAGCGCAAGGGCCAGGACAACGCCTGGTGGGAAGTGGACTCGATCGTCTCTGGTTCCTATTATGGGAATACTTTCGTAAAGAGGGTGGTGGACCACATGTCCAGCCAGGACGAGCCAATCGGAGGCAACCCACCCACCTACGGCGACCTGTTCTGAGGCAAGACCAGTGATCGCCCTTGGGGCCACCTGGAAAGACCACCTGAGCCAAAACCGAGTGGGGTCGCTACCCCTCAAGTAAGCTCAGTGGTCCAGGTGCTCGGAAAAGCCAACACGGAGTCCGATGAGTGCCCCAAGATCCAGGCATTGAGGGCCAGGCTGAAGCAGAAGTATGGTGAAACCTTCTTCAGCGGAAAACCTGTGTTTCCTCCACCGGTGCGTGGACCGTATGGCGAGGCCAAGATACGACTGAAGCAGGACCCCCGTGTGTATCGACACCGGGAGTTCGCCCTGAGGGGCGAGAGGAAGGAGGCCATGGAGAAGATCCTCCGTGATTTCATCGAGAGAGGCTGGCTTGAGCCGTGCCACTCCGAGTGGGCCTCCCCGTGCTTCGTCGTCCCCAAGAAGGTGGCCCGTGAGTGGCGGCTCGTCGTTGACTACCGCGGCCTAAACGCCCAAACGCAGCATGACAGCTTTACGCTGCCCCTCATTGAGGACATGCTGCAAAAACAACACCGGCGGAGGATCTTCACGGTGATTGACCTGAAACATGCTTATCATCAGATGCCTCTCGCCGAGGAGTCCCGTGCCTGCACAGCCATGTGTAATAAGTCAGGGCATTTGGGCCTCTCAGAAGCTTTCTGGAGGATCTATACTAGACCCCTCAAAACTTCAAGATCCTAGAACACTAGGATATTTGCTCATATTTGGCTTATATTCCAAGCCTATAGCTTACTGCTAGACTCTACTGCTCTTAGGTACACTACAGAGAGCGGAGATCTAGGATACATTAGTAGCCATACATGAATAATCACATCCCATATGCTTGTAATGTGATTTAATCACGTTTTATAGCATTTTAGAAGGTTCTAATGTATTAGAAGCTATTTTGAAGCTGTTTCGAAGCTTCAGATGGCCTGTTGCGACTGTCGCCGTCTTTTGCCGCCGACAGCAATTTACGTAATGTTGACAAGGCCTGTGATAAGATAGACTACTCAGAAAGTTGATAAAATATAGGTTTTATTGCCTTTTTAATGAGAATTTATTGCTATATCAATTTTCTTGTTATTTAGGCATGTGAACCCGTATTACTCGACCAGCCAGTTGGTCCAGCTCAGTGTTCGTTCACGACTTCGTCTTCTTGCTGTTGCCTGTGTCCTGTACTTGCCAACAAGATCAATTGTAATGGAGAACATTGGAAACAATTTGATTTTTAAGTGCAAGACAAGGAAAATGGGTTTTCTATATGCACCCAAGCACAAGCATATGACAGTCCAGTAATACTGTCAGAGCTTATGAGAGTCCAGTAATCTGAAGTTCCAGCAGGTCGACGACGGCGAGGACGACGAGCAGCAGCTGGGCCAGCGTACGCTGTTCAAGTAAAGTGAGTTCCTTGCTTGAATTTATCAAAAAGTTCAAGAAACTTTCAAGTCTTGAAGGTATACTTCCTCCTATGGCCAAAGAACCTTCAAATGAATTCGAAGACTCCAAGAGCGTAGCGTGAAGCGACCTTTACGCAAGTACAACGACGCCAGAGGCTTCAGAAGAGTTCGAAAAGCTGTCCAGTGGGTTTATTTCATTGAGTTTGGTGAAGATTGTGAAGGATTTTAAGTTAACAAGAAGTTTCAAATATGTGGTGAACTTCTACAACACAAGGCGACTTCCCAGCGCTTCAGCAACGACGACGACGACTTCTACGACGACGACGTGCTGCAGAAGAGATGCGAGCGAGCTTCCAGAGGCTCTCTTGAGGCTCTTTGAGGCCTAGAGCCATTCATTGTGTTGCTTTTGTTTGCTACATGTTGCATACTTCTTGTGGTGCATTTTCAAGGCTTATCTTCTCCTTGCTTACGGTCCTTCAAGAGACCCTATGTCAAGGGAAGGGACTAAAGGGACGGTCCGTGACTATAAATCCCCACCCCAGTCACTGTTGACCCTCTTGGGAGTCCAAAAGCTTTGAATTCTTTCACATTTCTTTCAACTCATTGATGTACCAAAAGGCCAAAAATGTCGAAAATGGCCTAACTCATTTCACGCGTATCTTCGCGCCAGTGCGTTGAATCGCGCCAACTAAAGCGCTGTTGTAAAGTAGAGAGCGCTAGCTTTCAAATGCAACTCTCACTTTGTTTTAATTACTCAAGGGCTATTTTCTGTGATTTTTTCAGAATGACCCATGAATCACTTTTTGCCCAACCCTCTAAAACACTCAAAAATGACATTTGGTGTTGTACGCATATCTTCACGCCACTGCGCCGAAAAAATCCGAATCAAGTATTTTTCGTAAGTAGACAGTGGTACGCTTCTATCCCACACTTCATAAATTTGGAATCAATTTTTCTGCCCTTTTTTCAATCTCCAACAAAGTCACCCATGAACCACACCCCAAAAACCCCTCAAAAGTGCCTTTTGTGCTTCCTTCATATCTCCCTGAGAAAAAAGGTTTGAGGTTTAACATTATTTTTCTGAACAACACTGAAGTATGTGCTTTCTAACCTTGAGTCGTTTTTTTTTTCAGAAAATAATAATGGCTATGGTAAAATTGCAACAAGTTACCACACAAACCACTTGGTGAAAAATCATGCACAATGGTTTTGGAGGTTTGATCATTTCTCTGAGACCCTGGTGAGTTCGCACCTGAACCAAGGTGTTTTGTGAACACTGGAGTACGAAGTTTACGACAAATGTTTACATCGAATTTCTGTTGTCAAGAATGGACTTTTCCCATGGTGGTTAACTTAGTGCATTAAGGCATGTTTTCAATTTTTGTGTTCATGAGTCTGCAAGAAAAATACCTTTCTCAGAGCCTGTGGTGAGTTGAACGGTCATCAAAGGTGTTTTGGAAAGGTAATAGTGTCTAGTTTGCAGATATCCAATCATTGAATTTTATTGAAAATGGGATGACAGTGAAAAAGGTTGGTTTCTTTATGCTTTTTTGATGGTTTTTCAGCATGTTTGGCATGTGAGATTCATGTGTCTCCCCCCAAATTCTATTTCTCTGAGGGTATGATGAGTTGGGGCAACATGAAATATGTTTCGAAAACCTGAGGACATGCCCTACACAGTGCGAATATTCCCTCTCTGACATGTCAGCAACATAGTGCAGAAAACAGGTCCAGAAGTTGCACATTTTCAAGGAAAAACATGGTTTCCGGTCATTGTTTTGCAAAACCATTCGCGATTTCTGTGGTCTTCTAACCTTGAATCATTGTATGATATTGCAGTTTGTGATTGTTTGCATCAGTTTTGATTCATTCTGACTAGGCTTAGCCTAGGTAGAAAGGTAGATACCTTATAATTAATTAGACACACAGCAAATAGTGAAACATTTTGTTGTCTTTTTCGGCCACAAAACAAACTTTGGCCACAACCATTAACAGACCGTTTGCATCCGCCACATTCACCGTCGAAGCCTTTTTCTTCGACTCCCCAGGCTGAGTGGCTCAGTTCGGCTGGCCCATTGTCATGGGGAGAAAGAAGGCGTGGGGCTTGTTGCCACCAGGGAGTAGGGAGGCGAAAGACGGATGTGAGCGGAAGGCGGAAAGAAGACTCAATGCAGGAGCACCCAGGTGAAACATTAAAAGACCCTATTGGACCAAATCATTGGCATTGACCTCTCTCGGGGTACTTGTGACCATCCTTCGATGAGAGAGGTTAGTGGTGGTAACTGGTCGCGGAAGAAGCTTGCAAAACTTACTTACTCTTACTTACTTACTCTAGCTAGCTAGCTAGCTAACTAGCTAGTGTAGGAGGTGCATTGATTTTATGGTATTACCCTAATGCTAACGGTTGCATATGCAACTTAATGTCTCCGGTCTTCCCCCTGTAGGGCAGGGTGGTGAGGAGAAGTGCCGCAAGGCGCTGGTACTGTAATAGAGGTAACCATTCCAGTAGGTGCAGGCCGGAATGTTAGCATGCAATGCCATTTAACTGATTTTCATCTCTTTACTGAACTACCTGACACAGTTCAATGTAGTTCTGAGCACGGTCCGTGCCCTCTCATGGGTTGCCGAGACTCTGCATAGACTACATGACTTCTGGTCACGGTCCGCCACTCATGCGTGTGCTGAGACCCTTTCCGGAAGCCTGAATTTGTCAAGCTGTTTCATTTGATCACAATTGCATTTGAGCTAGGAAGTGATTTGTCCTCATTTCACTCTACCATGCATCTCATCCTTCACTGCATGGCCGTCAAGGCAAGCGTTTGACTAGTGACGTATTCTACTCTCCATTCGGTTTGCATTTCATTCAGTCGTTCAGAAAGGTCACTCAATCATTGCATTTCACTTTGCAAATCTTACATTTCATACTTATTGCATTACTTCCTTATTGCAAGGACTTGCCCATAACGCTCAACATGCAATATGGTCCGTAATTGATCTGCCCTTCGTAGTTCTATGAGCACCTTTTGCTCAATAGACCCCGAGTTTTGGATCGCAGCGACGAACAATTCATTCGTATCCACTCAACCTTTGTTGATTAACTGCAAGTTGTGACGAATGAATCTCTTTTCCAACCCTCGCGATCATTGACCTAGGTCATTTGGTCTAAAGAGCTAGTTTATCCTCAAATTTGCTACCGAACCACTACGGGTACGTTCCGCTTCGTTAACTTTCGCTAGATCGCCTGGTACAGCCTCAATTACTGGGTTTGAGAGTGCTCAATTGAGTGTCCGCAGTCTACAACATTACATTCTCTATCCCCCCGACCAGACCATCAGCATGACAGACTTACTTGGATTTTTCACACATTCCCTCCCTCATCACACCACACATACAACCCACACACAAACACATACCATGAACCGTTTGATTATTCCATTTGTTCTCTTTGGATATCACACTCTGAGGAATTGCTGTAGTACCACGTCCATCAAATTTTCGCCTACGAGCCAATTTCTAAGTCATTTCCTTCGTGTAGACAGTCAGTGTCCGCTTACAGGAGCCGGCATTGGTCTCAACCCGCCACGTATTTGTGTGTAACACAAGTGAACAGGTTTAAGCTTGGTCACTTAGCCTGTGACTTGGCTAATGCATTCCGCGATGTGTTAGTGAAGAGCCCTACGCCGGTAGCCACCGAGACCAGCGGTGCACTACGGTAGGCTCATTGAAAAGGATTATCGAAAGGTATCGAAAGCCTACAGTAATGGGCTTCTACCCTCGCGCGGGTAGATAAGTACTTTCCCTGCAGTGGGATAGACCCCTTCTCTTGCGGTAGAGATAGATGACGGAGTCAAGCTCCAAGAGGATAGCCTGAATCCTGCAATTCAGCTGAGCGGAATTCACTCTTCATGTAGGAAGACAGGCCCCCGCACGGATGGCTTTGTACAACCATCTGCTGGGCAAGGGGCTCGCCATAATTGGTCTTCCGGTAAGGTACAGAACACACTTTAACTACAATAGCATTTTTCGGAGATTTACTACTTCGACTTGTTTGAGACAATCTGACAATGATACATTTCGCGTATGAGGCAGTGGCGACCCTCTAGTCGTGTAGGATATCCGTTGGCTCGCACTAGAGCTGAACGGCGTTCCATGAAAGATCCGACCTTTCAACTTTTTTTCACTTATCACTTACCTACTTCATTTCCAACCAACCCCAGGGGACCAACCCACCCCTACCCGTGAACCCAACCCCTACATGCACACGTACAATTCATTGGTTTTGTCATCTTTAGCACTTGCCACAACCCATACATCTTGTTTCTCCGAATTTACATGATGAACACACCTCTACATTTTCACTTCTTCGTGCAAATTATTTGCTTTGGTAATTTAAGTCATTTGGGACATTCTTACACAAATGAGTATTCCCCCTAGCTTCATATCTCATTAGATTCCTGTTGGCTATGTCCTATTGAGGAACATGGTTCATATGCTCTGCGGCCCGGAGCATTTTTCCGTGATGGGATATTGATTCTTTTGTACATGATTGCTAAGCTTGTTAGGTAACTGACGTTTCAGCTTTGTTTTTAGAGATAGCTAGAAAGTATGAGTAAAAGGTTGGTAATGACGGACTATATCTTTCAACGTTTTTTTGGTTGAAGTATTAGTATAAATCCCCATACCCCCAGACGGATCAATCCCCACGGCCGGGATAAGAAAGAGCAGATCCGGGTCAGATGGTTTCTACTCATCGTGACTGCCACCCCCCCCACACACTATGAGTTATCCCTACCCGCTAAACTAATCAACAGTTGGTCATTACTGATGCTGCCTCGCTTTCTCTGTCCATGTAATGCAGGCCAAGAAACCCATTGCATCAAATAGGTACTAATGCATCCATTGCATTAGGTAGCCACATGTAACGCGTCCGTTGAGTAAGGTGGTATATCCTCTCTTTGGATGACGAAGACAAGCCTGTCAATAGACAGCTTGGGCAGAGCTTGAATTTCCAGTTTAACCCCACATGTTGCATTTCATTCTCAATTGTGATTGATTTTCCGTATAGCTCATTGTAATTTATACGTCTACATCCAGGTGTATTACCCTTACCCTCATTGTTTGCCTGAAGATTTAGGTTATCATTGTTCATACTTTGTATGCTAGCTTTTTGCTTAGTGTTTCTCATGTTTCATTTTGAGCCCTACCATACCCAAGACTTAGGAACTTTACCCTCTTAGGTGGAGATACATCTTTACCTCTAGGAAGGGGGTACTAAAAAACTACATTAGACACTCAGAACATTCAATATGAGCGTTCCTTATGCCCATACCCCTCCTTATGTTAGATTATCAGCTTGTCATGAACATTCTTAGCGAATGTGCATGAAGCTTAGGAAGGGGGTGTAATAAGTCAGGGCATTTGGGCCTCTCAGAAGCTTTCTGGAGGATCTATACTAGACCCCTCCAAACTTCAAGATCCTAGAACACTGGGATATTTGCTCATATTTGGCTTATATTCCAAGCCTATAGCTTACTGCTAGACTCTACTGCTCTTAGGTACACTACAGAGAGCAGAGATCTAGGATACATTAGTAGCCATACATGAATAATCACATCCCATATGCTTATAATGTGATTTAATCATGTTTTATAGCATTTTAGAAGGTTCTAATGTATTAGAAGCTATTTTGAAGCTGTTTCGAAGCTTCAGATGGCCTGTTGCGACTGTCGCCGTCTTTTGCCGCCGACAGCAATTTACGTAATGTTGACAAGGCCTGTGATAAGATAGACTACTCAGAAAGTTGATAAAATATAGGTATTATTGCCCTTTTAATGAGAATTTATTGTTATATCAATTTTCTCGTTATTTAGGCATGTGAACCCGTATTACTGGACCAGCCAGTTGGTCCAGCTCAATGTTCGTTCACGACTTCGTCTTCTTGCTGTTGCCTGTGTCCTGTACTTGCCAACAAGATCAATTGTAATGAAGAACATTGGAAACAATTTGATTTTTAAGTGCAAGACAGGGAAAATGGGTTTTCTATATGCACCCAAGCACAAGCATATGACACCATGAGCACCCCACTTGGACCTCTCCAGTGGAAGGTGATGCCCATGGGCGTTACCAACGGCAAAGCGGCTTTTCAGCGCATGCTGGAGAACCTGCTTGAACCGGTGCGTGACTGTGCGGACCCGTGCGTGGATGACGTGATCATCGCATCGGGAAACCCCAGTATGAGCTATGAGGAGCTCCTGGAGGCACATGAGAGGGACATCACCCGAGTGCTGGACCTTCTGATCGGCAAAAACTCACGGGCAGCAGTGACAAGGCCACCATTGCGGTAAGCGAGGTGGTTTTTGCTGGCCACGTAGTCGGGAACGGGCAGCGGAAGCCCATACCTGGCAAGGTGGCTGCTATTGAGCACTGGGAAAAGCCCAAAATGGTCTCTGAGCTACGGGCGTACTTGGGGTTCTGCAACTACTACTCGGGGTATATCAAGATGTATGCCGAGTATGCAGCCCCCATGACCACCATGCTCAAGGGCAACCAAGAGGAGACCAAGAAGGGGTCCAAGAAGGCTCTGGTCTGGAATGCTGAGTCCGACCGTGCCTTTGAGGGGATGAAGCAGGCGCTGCTATCCGCAGTGGGTCTGAACCTCGTGGATCCTGACCGGGGGTTCGTTCTGCGCACCAACGCTTCCGACTACGCCGTTGGCGCTGTGTTGGAACAATTGCTTGACGATGGGAGGCACGTGCCAGTGGCCTTCTGGAGCGGAGTCCTGGCAGAAGGCCAGAGACGGACGTGGACGCCCCGAGAAAAGGAGGCGTATGCCATCGTCATGGCTCTCAGGAAATGGGCTGGGTACATAGCCCTCCATCCCGTCACCGTCTGCACCGATCATCAGAGTCTGCAGTCGTGGCACAAAGAGCACGTGGACACCCCCTCTGGTCCCGCCTCCCGACGGGCAAGATGGCATGAGACCTTGGCCAAGTTCGTCCTCACGGTTGTGTATGTTCCTGGCAAGGACAACACCGTGGCGGACTGTCTCAGTAGGTGGGCCTATCCCGCCAGCAAGAGCATGACGGATGTCTCTGCCAATGGCGATGAGGCTGAGACCGCTGAGGCCAAGAGGATCATAGAAATGGAGCGCCTGATGGAGGAGGAGGGTGTGAAATGCTTCGTCGTCATGGCTGCGGATGCCCCCCTCGGAACGAGGATGGGCAGAGCGGTCAGAGTACTCGCCCCTGATGGAGCTGAGTCCGACAAGCACCTCTTCCCTGAATCTTGCCTCCAGGACGACTGGACCGACAACTACGCCAAGTCTGAGGCCTTTGAGGCCATATATAGGGCTGTGACCGACCCTGACGACGGGCAGAAGTGGCCAAAGGGGCTGACTGAAGAGGATGGCAAGCTCTACCGGAATGGTAAGCTGCTGGTCCCAGAGTCCCGAGTGCTTGAACTATGTGAGCCTTGGCACCACCACATGATGCACCCAGGGGTCAAGAAGCAAGCCCTGGACATGCAGCGCCGGTTTGAAATCGACCAGATCAGTCTCTACAGCGCTATCAAGAAGGTCAGAAAGGGTTGCTCGGTCTGTCAGGCCTGCAATCCTGACAACCGGAACGTCAAGGGGGAAGCCCAATGGACTCCGGTGCCTGACCAGCCCATGGAGAGCGTGGCCATGGGCGTCTTCTCCATGCCCGAAGTTCACTTAGGCAAGGAGACCTTTGACTGTGTGGTCCTTTGTGTGGACCGCCACAGCGGCTACGTAGTAGCCGTTCCAGCACGCAAAAAGGGGTTGCTTGCCAAGGAAAGTGGCAGTCATGATGATTCGTCATTGGCTGACCGTCTTTGACATCCCCCGCACCATTTGCAGTGACCGAGGGCCCCAGTTTACTGGTGGCTGGTTCAAGGCCATGTGTTCCCTCATGGGGATACGTCATGCGAAGAGCGTCTCCTATCTCAGCTGGTGCAACGGCCGGGCTGAAGTGGCTGGAAGGCAGCTGTTCGAGAAGCTGCGCAAGATTCACATCACCAATCCACGCCAGCACCCTAGCCCCCATGGACGCCGAGCAGTACTACCAGTCCGTCCAACGAGACCTCCCTGAGGCCCACGCGACCCTCTAGGGGTGGAAGCAGGAGAAAAGGAACGACAACGAGTGGGGCACAGAGGAACACCTTCTCTGGGAAGACACCTGGAAAGGCACCGCGGACGCCCGGGGACACTAGACACGGCCTCCACGCCCTCCTAGCGTTCCACAGCTGGAGACACCGCCACACCGTCACCCTCCACCCCCTCGACCACAATCCACACCAATGGACACCTGAAGACGACGCCACAGCCACCATCACCGTACAGCAAAGCCCCGAGAACCCGGAGGAATACCACATCACCTGAAACGATCCGGCACCCCACCCCCCCGCCTCCCCCACCCTCCCAGATGTCTTCGCCACCATCAGTGCAGAGCTCCAGGAGGCGAAAGCCCCACAGCAACTGGACGAAGAGATGCCCCAGGCACCATCACCATCAACCACACAAGAGCAACCCCGCACAGAGCCCCTCACCCACCCCATCACCACAATGGAGCTTCCCCCACAACACCGCACCACCCCAGACAGAAACGGGTTTCGAGACCTGCCGCGGGAATGGGCGGTCCACAACGGCACACTCCCATGGGACGAAATCACACCGGGCCTCCAGGCCATCCGCCTCCACTCGATCACAGAGCCCACCACCACCTGGGCACTACCGACGGACCACCACCACCTCCTCCTCACCGTCCAAGGTGATGCCACGATCACACCCACGGAAGGAGACCCCGTAACAGCAGCCCCCGCCCACGCCGTCCACATACCCCCGCAAGCATCGTCGGCACCTATGACGGTGCATCCAGGCCCCACCCCATGGCAAGCCATCGTCATCACCTACCCCGCCCCCAATGACCACACACACACCTGGCAGCAACGGTGGGAGGACATCCGGGGGGACCTCCTCCAAGAACACCTAGGGCTCACACGCACCCACCACACCCTACATCCGATACGGGGAGTAGGCCAAGCACCACACGGCATACACGCCCCGGGAGTATGGGCGAACGCCACACCCATAAACCCACAAGCAGCGGAGGACATCAAGACCGCCCTATCCATCCAGCAAGCCCAGACCCAAACCCCGCACCGCAACACCCAACGAGGCTACACCATTTGGTGGGCATACCAAGACCATGACACCCTCACCCCCCAACCGGGGGCCCCCCCTCTAGACACCAACACCACCGCCCTCCTCCAAGCCGCAACAGCGGCAGCCACACAGGTAGGGGCCCCGGAAACCTGGGGCCCAAAATACCTGGTCGAAACCAAAGTGGCGCCCCACGCGAAGGGCCAAGACAAGCCCCCAACACCGAAGCCGCTCCACCCCCGCTCAAGCTGGACCCGACGGAACACACCCCCCAGGATGAATGGGCGACCCACTACATCATCCCCCACACCACCACCCGCAAAAACGACGCCGCCAAGATCATCGTCACCCGCCACCTCCCCCACACCACACAGGTGTATGAGCTGACGGCCCCCAACGTCCTCGTCACCTGTCGCCGACACGACGAGCGATACACCATACAGGCGGAAGGGGCCGCCGCGACCACCCTGTACACATGGGCAACACGGGGGGACCTCCCACACCCCACCCTCGACCACGCCCCCTCCTGGCCCACCCCCTTCCACCCAGCGCACCGCCCCAACAAGAAGCCCAAACACACGGGTGTGCACACACACACCCAGGAGGCCCGGCACCGACACGATGCGAGGCGCAAGGCCCGCACCCTCCACGACGACCACACCATCCCCCGCATCAGCGCCCCCCCCGCCAGGGTATCAGATACCACCCACAACCGCACGATCACAGGCATCACCACGGACTGCCTGAACCCAGCGGCGTCGCGGGCAGACGCCGTGTGGATCAGCGGAGGGCGCTCCCACACACGGGCGGTGGCGCGCCTCCACAACATCCAACCCCACAAACTCCAGCACGCCGTTTGACCCTTCGCCGTACACGTCACCCCGTACGGCATCGACCACCCCCGGTGTGAGCACCATGACCCGCCCTGCTCCACCCCATGCACCTCGCCCCTGCGCCAACCGCTGCCGGCCCCCACCATCACGGGCAACATGTACCATGGCACCGTACCGGGTGACCTAGGCATATACATCCCGCCCAACAGGTCCAGGGAAAATGCCATCCCCCTCCACGGTGTAGAATCCCTCGCCCTGGGACCACCCCCACCAAAACACCAACACCAGCACATCCCGGGGGACAAACGGACACAGGCCCCAGACGGGGGAAAAAAGGCCCACCAACGCGCCCTGGCCCACATCACCGTCCACCCCGCAGCCCACCTACCAAAGGACTTCGGCACGGAGCGCCACATCGTCCTGGAGGGGCAAGCCCACCACATCATCACCGCCGGCCTGTATACCCTCGCCGCCCACGAACGCCACTGGGACCCCACAACCATCCCAGCAATGCCCCCACCGCCCCAAGGCCCCAAAGATCCCGTCACCCCCTTCCACATCGATCAACTCCTAAGCCGCAAGGCCCCCCCAACACTACACCCCTCCAGGATACCACTAGCCATCACATCGTGGGACACCCTGGACACCCCCCCCCAACAACCCGCCATCCACATCCTCAAAGCGGACACCCAATGGTGGGTCCTCCACTGGGCACACGGAGTCCTCATGGCGGCCCAGGCCTATACCCCGGAAATGGACCCGGAAGACCCCCCACGGGGCCAGCAGCGACTCCTCCAAGCCACCACCCTCACAGGCCGCGAAGGCGCCCCCTGGGAAGCCCTCCACACAGCACTCTACTGGGCTCAAGGCTCCCCCAACGGCCCGGACACACCGGAACCCACAGAGGCCTGGGTCATGCAGGCCAAGGCCATGAGGAACTACCACCTACACCACCCCTTCGACGACAGCCCCGCCGCACTGCCATGGCCAACAGATCCCCCGGAGACGGTGCGCAAGCTCACCGACATCATACGCAGCCACGCGAAAGCGAAAATGCAAACAACGGCAGAACCCCCACTGAGGGATCCAGACCAGCAAGCAACACACCCCTTCTTCAAACCCCATCCCCCCCCAGCCCCGCTACCTCCAGTCCCACCCAAGCGAACGAGACGACAAAGGGGCGCACCCGCCCCCAGCCAAGCCGGAAAAGCAGCGACCTCCCGACCCCCCGCATCCCACCAGACCCAGCCGGCAAACCCAGACCAAGCATCCTCGTCATCCTCCCTCCCACCAATACCACCGCCCCACCCGGACCAAGCATCCTCGTCATCCTCCCTCCCACCACTACCGCCGCCCCACCCGGACCAGGCATCCTCATCATCCTCCCTCCCGCCACCAGCACAGCCCCCGCCCAAAGCGTACCCAGGATTCGAAAAAGGTGCGAAGGTCCAACAGCCCTTCCGCAACGACCACACAGGCGACTGGATCTGGTGTGAGGGCACGATCCAGTACCGCCTCAAGGAACCGGGGGACAACGGGGGGCCACAGGTCCGGTTGATCTGGCACCGCCAAAAGGAGCTAGACCAAGGCAGCAGCGCCCCGGACAAACCAGTCGGCTACACCCTGGTGCTCACCACCGCCTACCCCATCCGGCTCCGCACCGAAGAGAACAAGGCCCACACAGGCACCAAATACACCGGGGAGCTCCCCCCGGAGTGGAGCCAAGGCCTCTACCCGCCGCGCCTACCCAAACGCCCACAAACCGGCAAAAAGTCCCCGAGCCCCAGTCCCCCTCCCTGACGGGGCAAGGGCCGAGGGCACAAGCCTCCACAGCCCCGGCCCGCTCCCACCGAGGCCACCGTCAACCTCCTCGACCTCAACCACCCGGCCGTCACATACTCCAAGGACGCCACAACCGCCCTCCAAGAGCTCCCGATGGCACAGGGGCCGGGATGGGTTCCCCACCTCCTCACCTTCCAGGAACAAGGCCTACAGCGCGACGACCCCTCAGAAACCACCCCCATATATACCCCGGACCAGAAAAGGTTCAAATGCTACTGGCACAAGGGGACCCCCCTATACGCCCAAGCCGGCATCCACGTCCACCTCGTCCACCACCTCAGCGTCCCAGGGAGGCTAGGTGTCTATGAGGTCGTCGGGGACGGATGGCAACTCAACGTCATCAACACCCACGTCCCCTTCGGCGAAGCCACGGAACCCTTCCTCCAAGCCCTGGCCGAGGCATACCGCCAGATGGCCATGCTCGCCCCCACAGTCATCATCGGCGACATGAACGCCGCCCCCACCCCAGCGGACCGAGGGGGACAGGCCACACCCCAGGACCAAGCAGTCCGCGACACCATCGAAATGCTGGGGCTCGTGGACCTAACAGCCAGCCTCGAAGGCCAACCATCCCACTTCCCCCACCAAACGGATGCCGCCCCATCCCGCATCGACGTATGCTATGGCGAGCCCACCACCATCTTCTGAGCGGAGGCCCGATATGGACCCCTTCCGCTGGGACCCACAGGCCATAGCCCCCTGCACATCCGCCTCACCATCCCCAACCTTCCCCCCAGCCCCCCCGAAGATGCGGACCAAGGCCTACCACCCCCCCTGAAGATGCCCCCGCTGCATGACAAGCATGCCTGGTCCCAATATCACAGGGCCATAGACCGCGCCCGGCGCATCCAACCAGACCCCACCGACCTACTCACAGCCATGCGCACGGCCGCCGTCGCCTGCGGCTTCCAACAACACCCCCACACAGACGACGACCAACCACCCACGGCCCTTGGGGACATGCTCCATGACCTCTGGCATGCGAAGCAACAACTGGCGACCCTCCTCCACACCGACACCCCCCAAACCCGCCGCCAGATACACCACTGCAGGACACAGATAGCCCACATCAGGGCGGACCTGCAGCGGTGGCACATCCACAGGCAACAGCGCATCGCCCAGGAACACGAACGGTATGCGCAACACGAACTCCCCTACAAGGCCATCCGCCACCTCAACGACGCCATGACCGACACCGGCCACCGCACCATCACCACGGTCCGGCAGGAGGACGGCTCCCTCACCAACGACCCAGCCACAGTGCTCCAAGCCACCCAAGACAGCTTCCTCCGGCAACACACCCCCACCCAAGACACACTGGACCCAGACACCCAGGCCAAAATCGACCGCCTCCCTCGGGTCTTCAACCACGCCCAGAGGAGGCACCTGGAAAAGCGCCCCTTCACCATCCACAAAGTCCGGAAGGCCATCCACAGTCTCGGGCAACACAAAACCCCAGGCTATGACGGCCTCCCTGCAGAGGCATACTACCACCTCCCCGCCCACCTCCTCCGCGTCCTCGCTCACCGCCTCTGGGACATCGTCACGGGGCGGACCCCCCTGCCACCAAACTGGGCAAACGTTGTCCGCCCCCTCTACAAAAAAGGGGACTGGGCAAACCCGGACAACTGGCGCCCCATAGTATGTGCGGTCACGGAGGTCAAAATCGTCTGGACCATCCTCCTGCGCCGCATCCGCCCCCACCTGGACCCCCACATACCAGCGAGCCTCTGGGGGGCCATCCCAGGCCGGTCCCCACACGAGGCCATCTTCCTCCAGGACACCATCGCGGACATGGACCCGGTGGACCTCATCATCGCCTCCCTCGACGTCAGGGGAGCCTTCCCGAACACCCCCTGGCTCCTTCTAGAAGCGGTGTGGAAACACCTAGGCCTCCCCTTCTACAACTTCACCTCCGACTACATCCGCACCCGCAAATACACGGTCCGCACAGGAGCAGGCCTCACCCCCTTCCTGGAGCCAGGCAGCGGGGTCCCCCAAGGGGGACGCAGAAGGCCCCTTCCTGTACCTTCTAGTGACGCTCCCCCTGGCCCTCGCAATTGAGCAGGACTACCCGGCCTACGCACCCTACCCCCTCCTCTCCCCCCTGGTCGGCTTCGCGGACGACACCAACCTCACCGTCACGCACACCCCACACGACCCCCATGCCCCGGACCCTGGACCAACGGTCACCCAACAGGCCAACAACTTACTGGACGTGACCGTCTCCTACCTCTCCCACAACAACCTCATCGTCCACCCCATAAAGTCAGTGGCCATGATTAAGGGGTCTGCCACACCTCCCACCCTAGGGCCACAAAGGCCCCCCATGCACGTCGTGACGACCACCACCCACCTGGGGGTAGTCCAGGCCGCCAACCCTGAGGACTCCACCCTCCCTCCCAAGTTGCAATCACACCTCGCCCATCTCCCCAGATATGCGTCCCCGACCACCAAGGCCCTCTCCCTGTCCCACCAGAGCCTGGCGTACTACCTCACCGGGGTCTTGAACGCCTCCATAGGCTTCCAAGCACTCCACCTGACACACCCCACCACCGCCCTCCAGCCGGCCACACGCGCCGTGACCAAGGCATGGGCAGCACACGGGGGCTGGCCCACCTCCATACCCACCCGCGCCATCCGAGCGGCATGGCCCCACTATGGAGACGCCATAGGGGACGAGGTGAAAGCGGCCTACACCAGACACACCGCCCTCCTCCTTCACCGCATGACCCACAACCACTCACCGGAGGTCCGCGAGGTCACCGCCATCCGCCTCCAAGCCGCACAACGGGCCCGCAACACATGCCCGCGCTGGGTACTCCACCAGACGGGCATGCCCACCAACATTAACACGCGCCTGTGGAACCACCTGCAGCTTCTCCTCCCATCCCCACACCACGCCATAGTCACCAACCACACGTGCCCAGAGAAAGGGCCACTAGCGGTCCTCTGCGGGGACCTCCACCATCACCCCAAGGGCACCATCCACACCATAGACCTTGTTGGGGCCTCCATCACCGTAGTATACGTCACCCTCCCCCAAAATGCGGGTCCTGCACCACAGCGGGTCACACCACACCCCCTTTCTACAGCTTCCCGAATGGCCACAATACCGCCTCTTCCACCAGGACCTCACGCAGACGGCACGAGCAGCGGGACACACTCTACCGGGCAGCAAAGACATGCGCACAGCCTACCGAGAATTCAAAAAGCAACACCCCCGACCCATCCCAGCGACACCGCCCTACGCACCTACCGGATCGAAACACGAACACGTCCCCCCGGTGACGGGCCCAGTCCCACCACTAACCCTACTACTGGCCCCGAATGAAGCCAAACCCACGCAGACCACCGTCATCCACCACGGGGCAAAATGGCGCATACCGAAACACCACATGACCGCCCGAGACCTACCAAAGGTCCCCCAAGATTCCCAGAGCATGCCACGCACATGTTGGGCCTGTGACCCCGAGGCACCAACCACACCATGGCCCGTACTACATCTCATAGCACGCCACCACACCCACCCCACAACCCACCTACCACCACAGGCCTACGCATGGATAGCCCCATGGTTCCACCGCACCGACACTAACCCCACGGTAGCATGGAACCCCGACCACGCGCCCAAATGGCTCTTCACCACTACACCCACATGCCCCCGCCCCGACCCGGCAGGGGTCGCCATCCGTTACAGCATGTACGAGCCAGGCAGAACGGGCAAGCACGAGCACCCCTACTATCCGCTCCACTACTCCTGCCACACACCGGAGCACCGAACACAAACCCTCACATGCCACGACCTAAACCCCGACACAGCCTACATCCTCCACTACATCTACTCCTACCTCACACAAGGACAGCCGGAGCAGGGACTCATAGCCCTGTCCCCCCAAGCGAAGCTCATCATCTCCAAAAGAATAGGGGTGTACGCCACCCCCATCCTGCAGCCCACAACCCCAGTAGCCCACCTCGCCACGGGCCTTGCCATATACGCCTACCTGCCCATGAACCCATGCCGCCTCCCACAACCATCACCGGCGGACTGGCTCTTCTTCACCGACGCCTCAGGCGAATCCGCCCTCACGCCCATCACCTGGGGGGGCCACCCTGCAGCTAACCCACACCGGGGGACACTACCACATGGACCACCACACGGGCCACACCACCTATGGGGCCTCTTCCCACGGGAAGCTAGGGGCCATGGCCGACACCATCACCGAGGTCGCGGCCCACCTACCCGCCCAATCCCCGCACATCGTCCGGGTCTGGTTCGTGGTAGACGCCACTGTCGACACGCACCTGCTCCTCTGCAGAGCAAGGCAACCACTTCACAAAGCAACCGCGACGAGCCTCGGCACCCAGGCACTGCTACTCTGGAAAGCCCTACGCAGCCTTCCCCCCTACGTCCAACTCCACATCGTGAAACAAGAGTCCCACAGACACCAATACGGAAATGGTAAGGTCGACAACCAGGCAGTACACCAGCGCACAACACACCTACCAGCCCTCCAGATCCCTGACCTCGGCCGCAACCACACACACCTCCAACACGTGCCCCCTGTACCCGAGCCCCATCAGACCCCGGACTGGGTACCAGAGGACGCCCCCTATTCCTCCCACGACAGAGCGTACCACTACCCCAACCCCATCCAACATCTCGCCGGCGTGCTCGGCGACGCAGACAGCCGGGCGCACATCCAGGAGCTCCAGGACAGACTGCAAGTCCCCCTCTACCACTCAGCGCTCCGCCCAGCAAACGTCCCAGCCCACCTCCAAAAACGACGCATCCAACTCCTCAGGGAGCAACTGCCATTCCTCACCAGGTTCGCCAGATGGCTCGCCCGCAAGCACATCCACGTCCCCGACGAACACACCTGTTGCCCATGCGACCACACCACCCCGGAGGACTGGGAACACTTCAAGAAATGCCCCCTCCATACAGACAGGGACACCCTAGTGGGCTGGTCCCCGGCGGAAACCCTGCGACAACACGAAGGATGGCCAACCCACAGCCACGCACACCAGGCCACCGAACACCTCTTCCGGGACCCCCTGATCAAAGAAGCCACCATGAGAGCCTGCACCGACAGCTCAGCCAACACACGTAAAGCCCCATGGAGGCAGCAGCACACCTCCAGCTAGAAGCAGTCCGCAGAGCAGCGGCCCAAATGGTACACCGCAAACACCTCCTGCTAACACACGCGGAGCAACTCACCGACCCCACCGCCAGGGAACACATGCAGCGTCTCATCCATTACCATGCCGTGCATGACCCAGACGTCCACTAAGCCGCTCCGCGCCCCGCACGCGCCCGCCGTCCCCATCCACAGGTCTCCAAGGCACCAGCACAGCGCCCGGAGACCCGTCTCACACCCAAGAAGCCACCCGGCACCGCCCAGTCCGGCCGAGCCCAGCCGGGGCCAACCATCCATCGACGTAGATGCGCAAGACCCCGGCAGCCCATCCAGCCCACCCCCCCCGGACCCGGGGCACCCCCCCCTCACACCGGCCACCATCGGCGACCCCGACCTCCTCCGAGGGACCCTCCAAGACAGGGCCCCGACCACCCCCCTGGGCTGGTACCGCCTACAAGAGGACTGGACCAAGCTCACCGTCAAAGCCCTCCGGGACCTGACCACCCCAGGCAGCGGCCTCCACGAGACCATAGTAGACCTCGTGCTCTGGCGAGCCCGCAAACACACCCGGGGCCAGCCCATCTGGAAGCCCCCCATCGAGTGGGGCCAGGCCCTGACGCACGACACCGGCATCAACGTCACTCGTCAAGGGACCGTACGCCTACGACGGGCCCCAGCGGAGACGGACCACCCAGCGGACCCGAACCACCCGGAGCAGTGGGAACAGGCCACCGCGCCCAACCGTGACACCGCCCTCCGCGCCGCCGGCCTCCGCACCCCGGACGACGACCTCCCCCCCCCACCTACAGACAGTGACCACCCAGCACGACCCCGTCCAAGCCCTCGTCCGCATCCCCGTCACCAAGCGCCCCGTCATCCATCCCCCACACACCACCACCACCGCCGGCCAAACCGACCCAGGGACGTGGGACCCCTCGACCACAGTCACCGTCAAGCCCGGCCCCCAACCCTTCCCCCATGCCCACCACATAGTGCAGCCCCGGGGACTGCCCACGATGCCCAACCCCCCACCCTCACAAGGGGGACCGGAAAACCCACAAGGGGTCCATGGGCCATACCCGCAACACCAACCCCACCACTACCCGAACCACCACCACCAGCGGCCCCACCACCACTACTACCAACACCAGCCCCACCACTACCACTGCCCACAGCTCTACCCCACCGGGCCACAACCCCCCCTGCACGAACAGCACCAGCGGACGGGATGGCAGCCACCGAGCGCCCCAGCCGCATACCCCACCTACCGCCAGGAGCCACCCCCCCCGTACCAGCCACCACCCCCGTACCAGGAATCCTATCAGTACCCCCCGGGCCACCATCCGATGGCCGAAGGGGCCCCATGGACGACGGGGGACCTCCCCCCCCAGGCGGCACCGCGCGAGGCCCCCCAGGCGCCGCCGACGCTTTCAGACTGGCCCGACTCGAGCGATGAGGCCCGGTCCCGCAAGCGGCGGCGCTCCCGCTCCCCCCACGCATGGCACACTCGCCCACGGCGCCCACACTCGCACAGCGCCTCAACCACCCACTCGCGCCGCTCCCGCTCCCCCAGGTACCACCACGACCCCCCGGGACCCCGCTCCCGTCGCTCCCGCTCCCCCGGGCACCACCACGAGCGCCACTGCCGCCCCATGTCCCCCTCCCCCTCCCCCCACCGGCCAAACAAGACCCCCACCCCCAGCCCCCGCCACCACCACTCCCGCTCCCCCCGACGCAGCCAGGCACGCCACTGCCGCCCCACGTCCACCTCCCCCTCCCCCCACACGCCCCGCCGGGCTCCCCGTCCCCCCCGCCACCCGTACCCATCCACCACCCCCAGCCCCCGCCACCACCACTCCCGCTCCCTCGGACGCCACCGAGCGCGCCACCGCCGCCCCATGTCCACCTCCCCCGCTCGCTCCCCCCTCCGCCCGTACCCGTCCTCCACCCCGAGCCCCGGCCGCCGCCGCTCCCGCTCCCCCAGGCACCGCCACCCCCGCCACCACCGCGGGTCCACGTCCTCCCCCCGCCGCACCACGACCACGGGCACGGACCCCTCCCCCCCCCGGGCCCCCGCCTACCTCGCCTGGTGGTCTCCCCCCGCTCTGCAGGAGTTCTGCCGCGCGGTGAAGTGGGCCGGAGGAGCGGGAAGGCACGAAGGGGTGCACAGGGTGCATACTATCGAGGAGGTGCGCACCCGCACCCCCGCAAACCCCAACGAGGCCGCCCTGGAGGCCATCATGCCGCAAGCGGCATGGGAGGCCCTCCTCCGCGATGCGGTCCAGGGCCTCCGCCCCCCCTACACCCCCCAAGCCCTCCGCCAGTGGCTCCAGGCCACCCACCTCCAGGCCTGGGCCGCCGGCGCCCCCTCCCCACCCCGCCCCTCCCGCCACCACCACACCAAGAAGGGGCAGGACAAGGGCAAGGGAAGGGCAAGGGGCACCAAGGAGCACTCAGGCAAGAGGGCACGGAAGGGCCCCAAGTGAGGGCAGGCACACGCAGGGACAGGGCGCCGGAAGCGACACCACATGGGGGCAGGAAACCACCCAAGAACCAGGAAGGGGCGGGAACGGGGACCAAGACACGGAGGAAAAGGGCACCACGGCAGGCACCACGACCCACACCCAGGAAGGGCACACCACGACGGGGGGACCAGCGCCGCCCCAGCCCCACCAACCACCCCAACACACACCACCGAAGCAAACATCGGACGCCATGCGGATCACACCAGCGCACGCCCACCGGCCACCGGAAACCACACGGAGAACGGAGGGCACACCTACACGGGGAGAACGGGCCACACCCACAGAGGAGGCCGCAGGGATCGCCGCCGCACGGCGCACCACCACGCCGTCATCGCCAGGCGACGACCCCGGCCACCACAAAGGCCACCTCACAGGCACCGGAAGAGGACGAAGGCACGGCCGCGGCACCCACGACTAGGGACCGAAACCCCCAGAGGACACGGGACCAAGGCTGAGGCCCCCAGGGAGGGCAACCCCATGGACCGTCACGGGACCACGCATTGGGCTATAAGGGCCGGGCTGCGTTACCGTCGCGGTTTGACGCAGAGAATTGCTATGCACTTGGATTGACGGCCGGGGGCTTGATCTCAGCTGGTCTCACGTCCGTGAGGGCGTCCGTCACCAACCTGTTGCGTCCAGTGGAGAAATGGCACTGCGGCGGCACGTCGATCCCGTCCATGATGAATTTTGCGCGCCGCAAGGGGAAGTGAAAGGCTGTGATCGCGAAGGCTTTGGTGCTGCTGGACGGTGCCCCCCTCAAGGCCTTCTCCGAGCGCCGTGAAGACTGGAAGTGCGAAGATTACTACCGGTGCCCCGGACCCCTGCAGTTCAGCACCGGAGATATGGACATCCCCCTGACGCTGAAGTATGAGCTCATGCCTGCCGGCGGCACCGACCCGGACCCTCATGTCCCTGCCAGCGCAGCCGAGCTGCAGTGCAAGCCTTACGCCATTCAAACGGCGTTCAGAAGCCACCTCCACCGTCCGACTTCTGATTTCTGTTTGTCTGCCTTGGAGAAGGAACGCCTTTCCTACACCCCGAGTACGCCTGCCTGTCTGCGAGGCCCGGCGAAGATTGAGTCCATGGGTGAGAGTCAGCGTGCACGCCCCAAGGACACCGTGATCATTCAGCAGAATTTCCCGAAGACCTAACCGACCCACCAACCCGAGCGGCACGCCCCAGCCCCCACAGCACGGACCCAGCGAGCCACCCACACCTAACCGCACCCCCCAACCACCAGCCGGCCACACTCCGGCCCGCACTCCGCACCACGACACAGGCCAGGCTGACCTCCACTGACCCACCGCGGCACCACGTGAGACCACGGCACACCGCACCGCAGCGCGCCACAGTGCAACGCACCACAGCACGACACGACGCGACGCGGCACAGAGCGGCACAGCACGACACAACTGACCCTAACCTGAGGGACTAACCGAAGCCAGCCACCGCACACCCTGGAAGGCGCCGCGCCACCACGCCACACACCAGCACCGCAGGCCACACACGGGGCCACAGCGCGCCAGGCGACAACGGTGGCGGACCACCCAGAAGATTACAGCCGGCACCGCAGAGGGGAAAGGACACGAACAACCCCAGCCCCCTAACCCAAAAGCACAAGCAGCCGCCTGGCGCAGTTGCCCAGCCGGCAGAGCCAGGACCTAACCCGGCAAGAAGGGGCGCCGAGCCCACCGTGTACAAAGCCCATCCGACCCATGGGGCCGGAACGCGGCCACACAGAACGCAACTGAAGCCAGCAGCCCGGAAGACAACACTGAATGCAGGCCAGTGCGTGCGCCAGTCCAGGGAAGGCAGAGGGAGGAACAGGCAGCCCCCCCCCCCCCCCAAAAAAAGGAGGGGGAAGGGGGAAAAGGCACGAAAACAGCCCACAGCCGCCAAACCACCCGCCAACACCACCACAGGCGGCCAAGCCCCCCTGCAGAAGGCACCGAAGACAGGACCCCCACAGAGGCACAGGGGGACCACCCACCCAAAACCGGCAACACCAAGCCAGTAACAGCGGACCACGGGGAAAAGGGACACGGAAAAAAAAAAAAAAAAAGAGAGCCACCAGCCCAGCCCGAAAGAAAGGGGATGGAGGGACAGGGACCACAAAGCCCGGAGAAAAAAAAAAAGAAAAGAAAAAACCAAAGCGCAAAAAACACACCCCGACAACCCAGCCAAGAAGGGCTGGGCACAGGCGAGACCCGGGCCCAGCACACACGCCCACACCGCACGCCGGAACCGGAAACGGCGGGGGGCAAGCGGGGCGCCCACCAAACCACACACGTCCCAAAAGCAGGCCGAAACCGAAGCCCAACCACGAACACCACAAACAGCCGACACTAGAGGGACAACACCACAAACCGTGCCCAAACACACCCACCCAAGACCCCAGCCAGGACTGGCGGTGTTAGGAAAACCCGCACCCAACCGCCAACCGGACCCAAACACAAACGCCACACAACAGTAGGAAACCCAGTGCCCACAGCCCTGGCACTGAGGCAGCCCGTGCCATGCAGGTGACCCGGCCAAACGAGATCCGGAGACCGGGGGTAAGGCTGCATCCTAAGGCCTGCGCTGCTTTGGGACTCGAGGCGGAGCTTGCGACACCCAAGCGCCTCGGAACCCTAGTACCAAGAACGTGCATGCACGCCTTGGGAACGGGATACGCGAGGAAGTCCGGTGAACCCCTAGGGTTCCGCCCAAAGGAGGGGACGTGCGCAAGCACGGGGGCACACCCTCCCGGCGAGACAAGCATGTCACGCCGGCGGCGATCAGCCCTCCCGGCGTAGCCCGGGGCAGCTTTGTTGGGGGCCAACAGTCAGGTCTAGCAGGAAGTAAGCCGCCTCCCCTCTTCACGCGCGAAGCCTCTTCTTGTTCGTCACAGGGGCGACGCCAGGGGGAACCATGGGGCGCCTCTCCACGACCGAGTGCACCTACCTAAATACCTCACCAATCCACGTCGGAACTGGTTTGAGAGATGTGGCCCGCTCTGAAGGCCCATCATGACACCCCCACTCCGGGTGGTTTGTCCCCTCACCAGATTCTGTTCGGCAGGGACCCCCTTGGTCGGGGACTTCCCTTGTCTGGTGATGGTATGGCGATGGACGCCAAGGAATTCTTCGCGCGGCAAGAGGCAACGGCGCGGGACATCCGCCAGCAGCTCGAGAAGGAGCATGCGGAGCGTCAGAAGTCCGCCCCGAGCTCGACAGCGCAAAAGTTCAGGGTGGGTGACCCGGAGACCAGGAGTGGCTGGGTGCAAGCGGAGCACACACACAGCCCAACACCCCAGCCAGAAGTGGCGGGGCGCAGCCGAAACCTGAGCCCAAACACACACACCCACACCGCGCACGCGTGGCCATGAGTGGCTGGGTGCAAGCGGAGCACACACACAGCCCAACACCCCTGCCAGGAGTGGCGGGGCGCAGCGGAAACCCGAGCCCAAACACACACACCCACACCGCGCAGCCGTGGCCAGGAGAGGCTGGGTGCAAGCGGAGCACACACACAGCCCAACACCCCAGCCAGGAGTGGCGGGGCGCAGCCGAAACCCGAGCCCAAACACACACACCCACACCGCGCACCCGTGGCCAGGAGTGGCTGGGTGCAAGCGGAGCACGCACACAGCCCAACACCCCAGCCAGGAGTGGCGGGGCGCAGCCGAAGCCCGAGCCCAAACACACACACCCACACCGCGCACCCGTGGCCAGGAGTGGCTGGGTGCAAGCGGAGCACACACACCGCCCAACACCCTAGCCAGGAGTGACAAGGCGCAGCCGGAACCCGAGTACAAACACACACACCCACACCGCGCACCCGTGCCAGGAGTAGCAGGGTGCAAGCGGAGCACACACACAGCCCATCACCCCAGCCAGGAGTGGTGGGGCGCAGCCAAAACCCGAGCCCAAACACACACACCCACACCGCGCACCCGTGGCCAGGAGTCGCTGGGTGCAAGCGCAGCACACACACAGCCCAACACCCCTGCCAGGAGTGGCGGGGCGCAGCCGAAACCCGAGCCCAAACACACACACCCACACCGCGCACCTGTGGCCAGGAGTGGCTGGGTGCAAGCGGACCACGCACACAGCCCCACACCGGAGCCAGGAGTGGCGGGGCACAGCGAAAACCCGAGCCCAAACACACACACCCACACCGCGCACCCGTGGCCAGGAGTGGCTGGGTGCAAGCGGAGCACACATACAGCCCAACACCCCAGCCAGGAGTGGCGGGGCGCAGCCCAAACCCGAGCCCAAACACACAGACCCACAACGCGCACCCGTGGCCAGGAGTGGCCGGGTGCAAGCGGAGCACGCACACAGCCCAACACCCCAGCCAGGAGTGGCGGGGCACAGCCGAAACCCGAGCCCAAACACACACACCCACACCGCGCACCCGTGGCCAGGAGTGGCTGGGTGCAAGCAGAGCACGCACACAGCCCAACACCCCAGCCAGGAATGGCGGGGCGCAGCCGAAACCCGAGCCCAAACACACACAAGCACACCGCGCACCCGTGGCCAGGAGTGGCTGGGTGCAAGCGGAGCACGCACACAGCCCAACACCCCAGCCAGGAGTGGCGGGGCGCAGCCCAAACCCTAGCCCAAACACACACACCCACACCGCGCACCCGTGCCAGGAGTGGCTGGGTGCAAGGAGAGCACACACACAAGCACACACACACCCCAACACCCCAGGCAAGAGTGCCGGGCGCAGCTGAAACCCGAACCCAACCACAACCCAGACCCAAACACAAGCTCCACGCAACAGTAGGAAACCCAGTGTCCATAGCCCGGGCACTGAGGCAGCCCGTGCCATGCAGGTGACCCGGCCAAACGGGATCCTGAGACCGGGGGTAAGGCTGCATCCTAAGGCCTGCGCTGCTTTGGGACTCGAGGCGAAGCGTGCGACACCCAAGCACCTCGGAACCCCAGTACCAAGAACATGCATGCATGCCTTGGAAACAGGATACGCCAAGAAGTCTGGTGAACCCCTAGGGTTCCGCCCAAAGGAGGGGACGTGCCCAAGCACGGAAGCCCACCCTCCTGGCATGACAAGCAATCACGCTGGCGGCGATCAGCCCTCCCGGTGTTGCCCGGGGCCGCTTTGATGGGGTCCACCAGTCAGGTCTAGCGGGAAGTAAGCCGCCTCCCCTCTTCACGCGCGGAACCTCTTCCTGTTCGTCACAGGGGCGACGCAAGGGGGAACCATGGGGCGCCTCTCCACGACCGAGTGCACCTACCTACCTACCTACCTCAGGAAGCAAGCCCTGGACATGCAGCGCCGGTTCGAAATGGACCAGATCAGTCTCTACAGCGCTATCAAGAAGGTCAGAAAGGGTTGCTCGGTCTGTCAGGCCTGCAATCCCGACAACCGGAACGTCAAGGGGGAAGCCCAATTGACTCCGGTGCCTGACCAGCCCATGGAGAGCGTGGCCATGGGCGTCTTCTCCATGCCCAAATTTCACTTAGGTAAGGAGACCTTTGACTGTGTGGTCCTTTGTGTGGACCGCCACAGCGGCTACGTAGTAGCCGTTCCAGCACGCAAAAAGGGGTTGCTTGCCAAGGAAGTGGCAGTCATGACAATTCGTCATTGGCTGACCGTCTTTGACATCCACCGCACCATTTGCAGTGACCGAGGGCCCCAGTTTACTGGTGGCTGGTTCAAGGCCATGTGTTCCCTCATGGGAATACGTCATGCCAAGAGCGTCGCCTATCTCAGCCGGTCCAACGGCCGGGCTGAAGTGGCTGGAAGGCAGCTGTTCGAGAAGCTGCGCAAGATTCACATCACCAATCCACGTCGGAACTGGTTTGAGGAGATGTGGCCCGCTCTGAAGGCCCATCATGACACCCCCACTCCGGGTGGTTTGTCCCCTCACCAGATTCTGTTCCGCAGGGACCCCCTTGGTCGGGGACTTCCCTTGTCTGGTGATGGTATGGCCATGGACGCCCAGGAATTCTTCGTGCGGCAACAGGCAACGGCGCGGGACATCCGCCAGCAGCTCGAGAAGGAGCATGCGGAGCGTCAGAAGTCCGCCCCGAGCTCGACAGTTCAGGGTGGGAGACCCGGTGTGGGTGATCAGACCCCGCCCTATGGGCACCCACCGCACCAAAACCTGGTTCACACCCGGAGAGGTGGTCCGCAGGATTGGTGAGGACACCTACCGCATCAAGGTGGGTCACGGACAGTTCCGGGAGCGCCACGAGAGTCAACTCCGTGTGCGAGAACCCGACCTCCGTGGCCAACATGTGTCACTGGACTATGCCGCACATGAGGCTGATTCGGACGACGACTATGCTGAGCAGGACGACTACACCGTCGAGAAGATCCTGGCCCAGCGTCCGAACGATTCGGCACCCGGAGGCCTGGAGTTCAAGGTTTGTTGGTGAGGCCATGGGGCGTCCCACGACACCTGGGAACCTGTCTCCCCGTTTGTGCCGCGGATTAACACCCCCTTCATGGACTACATCCGCAAGCACAAGACCAAGATCCATGTCTCAGACTTGGCAGCACTCACCCGGGCGATTGCAGCCAGGGGCGCCTGATCACCGCCCTGAGCTCTCCCCTGATGCATTTTGAGCGCTTGTTAGGTCCACAGATCGTCCCTCACTTGCTTGCTCTCTTCCATCTTTCGGTGACCTGCCATCAGAGTGGCCGTATACCCCCCCCTGCTGAATCCAGGGGAGGATGGCCCCTCTCTTCCACTCCTATTGGTCACTCCCCGCCTGCTGAATCCTTGGGAAACCAGGCAGGGCGACTGACCTTGACATTTCCTGAGCTCTTGGGGCCTTGAAGCCCATACGATGTTGCGCAACGGATGCCGCTGTCATCGGCATTGTGATTTTTTGGTGTGTGGTCTGGTCCCATGGCACTTGCGGGATCCAGACCAGTCTACGTGTGTCTGCAGACTATATATGGCCTGAACTCAGGCGTTTTCCTGTCCACCCTCCTGCATATACCTTATCCTAACCGGGGCGAGGTTTGACGCTCTATCCAGAGTGTGTTTACACGCCTTTTTACCCCGTTTATTGCTTACCTTTCTGCCCCCCAGGATATGTGCATTTGTATGTTGCGTATTATCAGCCCATCACCGAAATATGGACTGTTTTTCCCCCCCAAGGGGATGCGAATCGGAATACGAAGGCGCCCTGAGTCGCCGTGTACATGCTCCTACATAAGGTCCAGCCTGGACCAGTACCTAAGTACAGATTCTTCTGTTCGAGTGCCTGTGATACCGTGTGCCCTAGTGGCTGTCATGTGCTGAGATCCTGATGGCCCCAGGCGGGAAGCCCAGTTGCCTGACTACACTCCCAGCGGTCCGCCACTGTCAGTCCCAGTGTGAGCCTACCGACTCGCAGACGCACTTGCAGTCGGGTGGCGACCTCCGGTGTCCTGACCTCGGTCAGTCTGCCTGGGAAACTGGTGGTTTGAGGAGTCGAAGCCTCCGCCCAGACTGCATGAGGACTCCCTCATGCATGGCCTTCATGGTAATGGGGCGAGGGAAAAGACGGCCTTGATGCCCGATCCCTTATGGAGGAGCTCGTTCGGCTTTCCCACTCTGGACTCGCGTCGTGGATATGGACATGGTGCGCCCAAGGAAGGACTTGTGGGGGCTCTCCCCCAGACTGCGTCATTGCGAAGCCTGAGGTACCCGATGGATCTTTGTGGTCGCTTTCGACCTGTGGGACCACCTCGGTCGTCGTGTGACGCCTATGTTGGCCGTGTATGCCACTGCCACTGTGGTAGTGACCGTCGCAGCCGGCACCCGGTGCGCCTGGTATGAGTTAACGGGTCCTTCGGATGCCGAACATCCCCGCCAGGACCCGGGACTTGATACTTGATACTATACTTGCAGTTACTAACAGCTACAGCACCGTACCTGTCTTACTGTATGTTGTACTGGGCAGCCTAACCCGCAAATCGGCCTGAAGTGAGGACCCCCCCCCCTTCAGGGGATGGTCCTGGGTACCCGCTGCCATGCTTGAGTGTTATCGAGCCCCCCCCAGGGTTTGCCATAAGGAGGGGGGTGAAGCAGTACCCAGAACCTATGGCCCATGGCCCGGAGGCCTGTGAGCCGTCACACCCGTTATGGCCCATGGCCCGGAGGCCTGCGAGCCGTCACACCCGTGCGGAAGCCGTTGACACTGGCTGTCAGCGGGATATCCCTGTTCTCTAACCCGCGAAATCTGGAATCCGATTTCTAACCATTAAGTCGATGTGGAATTACCATAATTTTACTGTCTTGGTCCATTTGCGGTTAGAAATCGGTGGAATACCCGATTTCTACCGCTATTTCTAATTGTCGTGAAATCGCCGCCTGACGTTGCCCGTTTCGTGCACTGCATTAGATGATTCTGTAAAACGATCCTTCTTGAAGTTGACACTGAAACACTCTTCGAGTGATCCGCAATTTTTTCCTTGATAAAACGCATCGCGTCCCAGATTCTTCCCAGAAAATCTGGGCGGATGAAGGCGCTTTGAACCCCCAAGTGAAATAACAAGAGTTACGAGCGTTCAAGCGCCCAAGGACGAATTAACGTGCCTCACAGGCACTGTGTATGGGGTTTTCCCCCCATAGTCATAGGATGAGGCCAAGGGATCCCAACTCCATAGGCCCAAAGGGTTATTTGTTTTGAGTGTTTTCCAAGAAATGGGCAATCTCACGTACTTGGCGTCCAAGTACGTGTAGAAGTATGTTGAGTTGGCGTTTTCTCCCTCTTTGCTTGCCTCTACATCCGGGGCATATCACTTGTCTTCCCCAGATAGTACATATATGATCTCCATATATATATTGGCAATATATTTTGCGTGCATGCTAAAATTCGGCTTTTCGAAAGGAGGTCGATTTTCGACCAAAGCACTTGCATGCGTGTTAAGAGACCAAAGTTACTCTAGAATATAGGCACACTTTGATTCTAGGCCACTAGGTTGGGTGTACAAGGCGAGGGTAGGGTTGTATGCCATATTTGGTGTCATATCACGTGCCCATTTGGCGGCCTGCACCATTCCAAGACTAACCCGCCAATGGACCCCATATCGCAGGAAGCCCTTCATTGTACTCCCAACCAACACTCGCAAGCCTAACCTTCGTGAAGGGACGCTTGTGGAGCGCTCCCGAAGCAATGCGTTGCGAGCAAGGTGTGTTTTTTGCAATATTCCATGTTTGCATGTGCCCACTTGGGAGGCAGCGCGCGGCCTTCCAAAGCGCCCCAGGTGGAGCACATATGTGAAATTGAAGGTCATTGGTGTCGAGTCATTTCGTTTAGAAGGATGGGTTGATTACTCAATCCAAGCCGAAGATATTATAATATATTTGTGTAGTTTTCAGGGCACTTTTGCGTGTTTTTTCGCCAATCCTGCTGTTCTTTGCCCGTCGGGATGTCAAGTGGCGACTGTGTATCTCAACGTTGCGCTCAATTGACATCATGACTCAAGTATGTATGGGGGGTACATACTTCGGTGCCCAACATATCTTGGACCCAGCGAACAACTCCCCTTGGGCTTAGCATACTGTGGCCGCCATGTTGGCGATTTGGGACGATCCCAAATCATGGGCTCACTTGGCGACCCTGCCATTCCCAAAACCGGAGGGATTTGGGCGACGCCCAAAAGATATGTTGGACGCATATGACTTGATACGGATCCTATGGCACACTCCGGTCCAAGTCGGGCATGTGCCTCATTTGCCCCACCCATGAGTGTGCGCATTTTTGGCCATTTTGAGCAATTTTCCACATTTTTTGCCCGCCGTGCACCATGTTCAGCCCCCTCGTGCATGCCGGACGCATGGATGAATGGACCAAAAATGACATTGTTATGACAAAAATGACAGTGTTATGGATATTGGTCACCATGGTTCGCACACCACGTGGGCGAAGCGGAGCATCCTTCGTCAAGGTGCTAGCCCAAAGTGGGTGTGGACATTTTTGCCATTTTGGCAATTGTGGACCCAATTTGGATTGTCACCACGCCGAGTGGCATGGAGATCTTTGGGAGCCAAGTGCATGGGAGTCTCAGTCCGACTCGCGGTGGATCGCGTATGGAATGGCGGATTGGATCTCCAAGCCGGCGTGGAGATATACTATTGAGGGCACCCCCGATTTTGGCTCATTTTGAGCAGCGGAAATGACCCCCTTTTGGGACCCCAATTTCACCCCCCCGTGTGGTCAATTGGCGGCCCCATATTTCTCTGCCCACAGAAAGCCAGGACTCAATTTCAAGTTGTGCACTCAGATATAGGTCGTAGGTCCTGCCTCCTGTCCTGTGAGCCATTGGCCTTGCCCTGGCCCGGCGACCCACGCGTGGCAATGACGCCCATTTTGGTGATTTTGGCATCATGACCCCACTTGACGAACCCGTGGTGCCCTGATGCCGAGACCTCAGAGGGAACCAGGTTGGGTGAGGGCTCCACAGAATTTGTATCTGAAGGGCATAGGGTCAGTTGCCTCGTCCTTACCTCTGGCGGGTCCGAACGAGGGGTCAATTTTGGAGTTTTCGGAGCTAATATCAGTTTGGGCTGAAACAGCCCATTTTCAGCTACCAACTCCTGGGGGATAACGGCGGGGCCTTCCCTCCGGCTCAGAGGGGAATTGGGACCTGCTGTTAAGGGAGCATGGGGGGCTACTGTCGGTCCGCCTTGGAGGAACTTGGTTCCCAGGAACTCGCCTGTGGCTGGGCGGGACACCCTCCCCGATTGGCAAAGTTTCAGGGTCCGGACTGAGCAGGGCATGGGTTGTGTTTGAGGCCCCGCCCGTGCCAGCCACTGAGAGGGTCGGACCTGGGATTGGGATATGAGTTGGGACTGAGCGTCTATTGTCCTGTGATGCCCTTACCCCAGTCCAGTCTTAACCCCATGTGTACATATCCTGATGTGTTGCTGTACATACTTTCGTTCCCTTGTTTCAGGTAGGTAGGTAGGTATCTTCGGGAGCTCGGGATGCCTCCTTTGACATTGCAGGAAGAAGGTCTTACCAAGGGGACGTCCTGTGCCTCCCACTGCCCTATGTCAGGTGCCTCTTGAGCCGCTCCCGCATGTGCTTGGGAAGGCATTGTCGCGGCCATCCGGTCCATGTGTCCCAGGTGGGAGGGTGTCCCCACATGTGTCCATGGGTAGGGCCACATGCCCCCTCTTTTGGGCGGCAGCTCTGGGGGCTGCCCAGCCGTGTGGAGTATCTCTCACCACAAGGGGTATTGCTCCCGCTAGTCTACGGTACGACCACCTCACTCTTGTGGTTTGAGTTGCGGGGCGACTCTGCTTGGCAGGTGACCCCCTCCTGGACTGTGTACCGGCTCGCCTGTCACCGGTTGCTTCCATGGCTCCGTGTGACGTTTGCCATGGTCCCCGATGCAGCCTGGCCGGGCTCGGACCAGTGGCCTTGGGGTACCCCTCCTGCCACTGGCCCGGTGTATCGGCTCGGTCGCCCCAGTGCGTCCGACCCATGGGGTATTGGTTCTTTCCTGTCCCTCGGCCGCCCTACGTGTGTGCAGTGTCCTGGGCTGCTTGGCTCCTGTTCACCGGTGTGCCCGCGCGGTTTGCTGTGTTGTGTCTGCGGTGTCCTGAGCCACTTGGCTCCTGTTCACCGGTGCGCTCGCTCGGTGTGTTGTGTGGCGTGTGCGGTGTCCTGGGCCACTTGGCTCCCGTTTACCGGTGTGCGCGCTGTGTGCGGTGCGGGTGTGCCATGGGTGGTTTTGTCCCTCTTCCTCCCCTCCTAATTTTCGTTTTTTTTCTTTTATTGGAAGAAAAAGAAAAACAGGGGCGCGCGTACACTGCAGGCACAGGCACGGGCAGGTGGTGCGGCGGTGCAATAGTGTTGTGTCCTCTGGCGTGTGTCGTCGGTGCTGTGGCGGAGGTCGCGCCCCAGGGGTGCGGCTCGCGCGTCCTGATGTACACGGGCTTCCGTCAGGGTGGGTTTGGTGAGGTGTCTCTTTGCTTCTGCTGCTGGCTGGTTAGGCGGCTGTGTGGGCTGTGGGTGTGGGCTGTGGTTACGTTGTTCCCTCAGCGGGCCTGGTTAGGAGTCAAGAGTTAGCGGTTTCGGGGTGTGGCTCGGGTTTGATTTGTGTTTGGGTTTTGGCTCGGTTAGGCGGTTGCGACGGTAGCGGGCCTGGGTTCGGTGCCTTTGGGCGTAGTGGTGTCCGTTGTCGTGTGCGTTGGCGTCCTTCGGCGTCCGGTTCGTTTGGTGACTTCTGGGCGGGGCCCTGGCGTGGCGCCCCGTTGTGGTGGTTTGCTGGGTAACGGGGTTAGGTGGCGGCGCCGCTGGCCGGGGGGTCAGGCGCGTTATGTTGTGTGGTGCGCAGGGCTCCTGGGGTGCTGTGGGTGCCGCCGGTGTCGGTGCGCCGACGCTTGTGGGGTGGTGAGGGGGTTTGTTTGTGCGGGGCTGGGCTTTGGGTGATGTCCCACATGCAGATGCCGTCTCGCTGTGTCTCCTGGAGGGTCTCCCGCAGCCGCCTGAGGACATACGGGTGGTCTTGGGGCGCGGGGAGGTTGCGGGGGTGGACTCCCAGGGGGTGGAGCACATCGGCCAGCATGGCTTCCCATGCGGCCTGCGCCATCCAGCCCCCCGCCAGCCGGAGGCGGCAGTTCTCCAACGACCCCTTGCGGGGCCGATGGACCAGGCCCTCGAGGGACGGCTCTCCCCAGGCCCACTTCCGCAGCTCCCAGAGCTGCGTGTGGGTCCAGCGCTGCCACCACTGTTCCTGGGCGGGCCTGCGGTCTTGGGCGGAGGAGTTGGCGTGGGTGGGTGTGACGGGGTCGTGGGGACCGGTGGCGGTGGCGGGCCTGGGGGATTCCTTGTAGTCCTGTTCCATGGGGGTGCTTGGGGAGTGGGGGCGCGCGCGGATATGGACCCGCGGGTGTGCGCCCACGGTTTCCGCCTCGGGGTTGGGCGGGGACTCGCGGCGGCGGCGGTAGTGGGGCATGCGCTGTATGTGGGCTGTCATCGAGGGTTGGTAGGGGGGCGGGGACGCTGCTGGCGGACCCTGGCGTCGTTCTGGCCTGGTCGGGGGCGGTCCGTGGGCCTGGGGTGCGGGCTTTGAGAGTCGGCGGGACGAGGTGCGACAGCAAGCACAAACCATTGTTGAGTTTTTTGATAGTCGAATCCGCCAGTTGGGCCTTGACATGAACGTCGGCAAAACTGAAAACCACGCCATGGACCCGTCCCCCAACTTCTCTCTTCAAACGAACACAGGAACGACATTGAGCACTTATGACAAACGAGGCAATCCACACACCTCAACAAATATCTTGGCATTTGGACTTTTACCGCCAAGCAAGCACCCCAACTTTACAATTTTTTACGCCACGAAATCACTGGTTTTTTCGACAGGCTCCCCCCACTCCCTCCTACCTTTAGTGAATACATACTTCTGGTCAACAAACAACTAATACCTATCATCACTTATCGCTCACTAGCCCACAGACTATCCATTGAAGTGGTACAGCTACATCAAAAACAAATATGGACTGAATTATGCCATGCCACACCACTGTGCAAAAAAATCTCACCCAAAGACATTTACAGCCCAAGGAAAAGGGGAGGATTGGGACTTCGCTCTTTAGAACTTTCTGTTCACAAAACAACCTTTTATTCTGGCCTTCGCCATTTGAACCAAGGGAGCCCACCTGATAGACACGATCCCCTGCAACACGACCTCCTCAGTGAAGCCCCAAACCCCTTTCTGGATAGTTTTGTTGAAGTATGCGCATTCCTTAAGGTCCTCCCTCATGGCTTCGGGCCCCCGTGGAACCCAAAGCTATGTCCACAAATTGTCATCGGTGAAAAGCAAAAGGCCCTCCTCACTACCGATGACGGTGTCACAGACTACTTCCCTGCGGAAGTTGTAGCTGAAAATGACCATTTCGCCACCATCGCCTTTAGTGACGCCACCTTAGACCTGGAGGACTCTGATGATTTCATCATGCACGATCCCGACTCCCCACCCAACGATTTCTTCTCCCATGTGTTCCTTTGCCCTCCCCTATACCAACCTCCATTAATAGCCGACAATGCGCCAGCCCCCGCCGTTGGGCTGGCCGACCCTGAAATTCATCATGACGGGATACTATTCAAACATCCTTTCCACCTCCCCGAACTTACAGAAGCATACCTCCTCTTTTGCAACTGCATGAAAGCGGCCGAGGCAAACAAAGAATCACACGAAAGCCACGTTTACCTTGATTGTTCGGCCAAAGGACCCCATAGAGGCTCTGCAATTTGGTTTTTTCATAGAAATCAGCCGTTGTTGAACTACGCTCTGGCCATTCCATCCCCCTCTCAGTCATCAGCGGATGCTGAATTTTGGGCCCTCCTCTCTTTTATGAGAAGACATGAATGGAGCCCCACTGGAACTGTTCTCATTTTTTCGGACAATCTTGAGGTAGTAGAAACGGTCAACGCCATCGACACCAGAAAACCAAGGCGCCCACCCTCCAGATCCACACATGGCACCCGGCATGCGGCGTTGTATGATTTCCTGGTCGAACACAACATTCAAGGTAAATACCGGTTAGTGTGGTTGAAAGCTCATGTAGGTTTCTTGGGAAATGAAGTGGCCGATAAACTAGCAAAGTGAACTGCTTTTTGCAACAGTGACCCCGAGTCTCTCATGAGTGAACCACGGCCCCACTCCATCACCATTGGAAAAATTCTCCTCATCTCCAAAATCCCGCCACGACACCGGCATGCATCAATCCGAGTTGACGACAGCTACAACTGGTTCAAACACTCGTCTTGGTTTAGTGTCTTAAATTTCAAATTGGTAAGTTGTCTCATCCACATTCCTGGCTACCCCAGCTATGACCAAGTTTCTTTTCATGACTGCCACCTCTGCGATGCCCCCCACCCCCTCGAACCTCAATCCATCGTCACGTTCTGCACCAGAGCAGAAGAGACCCGAAATCTCCTTTTTGGCTCTTGGGGTCCTTTCTTTGGCCCAGTAGTTAAAACATGGTTCAACCAAACCACCCCTGGAGAAAAACGGAATTTCATCAACACACTAATTCCCCACACACTCCATGACTACCTGCAGAAAAACTCACCTTTTCCCGACTTCCGCGTACAGTATCTCCAAGCTTTAAAGGCGAGAAGGTAACCACTGAACTAAATTGTCCCTGAACCACTCAGATGGCTCTCCAAAACCACCACGCACGACCACCACGTCCGCATGACAAAAGCCTGCAAAAGCCCCCAAGCAAGTCGTGAGATGGGCCGGCTCGCACTCAATGTTTAGCACTACGCCTTCCCATCCCCAACACCAGCCCATCCAATACCCCCAGGAAGAACCGCTCCCTTCCTCAGTCTCGCGCACCAAAAAGCGCAAACTCAACATTCCATTAAAAACACCAAATCCCCAGCCCTCCCCAAGGCACCAAACACAACTCACCATTTCTCACTCTTTTCAGAATACCCTTCCCAACGACCCCGTCAAGGACATCACAAGAGCGGTGCAAGCGGGACTCCAAACATTAGGAAACCCGGACGCATCACTGGCCCCCGCAGAAGTGCATGCCCTCAGACCTTTCCTTTTCCCTTTCCCCTCGGTGTACCCTGTGAGCTTAATTGATGATGTTGATACTGCTGCCCGCCAGCCCATGTCCCCACTGCATTCCACCGTCACCTCATCCAGTTTTTCCCAGCAAATACTACGCGCCCTTAAAAAGCGTCCGCAGGTGGATCTCTCACACCCTAGAGTGGCCCGACAGAAAAACTCTTCAGTGACTGCCCTTTTGATCGAGAAAGCGGACCCCAACCACTCCCATGCACGCCTACACCCCGAAACTCCGAATAGTCCTTCTGTTATAAATATCCTGGTCTGCCACAGGATGCACCACCACAGCTGCCTTTCTTACCAGGAACACCTCTCCCCCCCCCACCACTCATCCAAGCAGCCCTACGACCTGCCATTCAGTGGTAGATCCCACCCCCTAAAGGTCCTGCTGGTGACCAGACGCAACCAAGCAAACGTCGCCAAACACAACGTTGCAACAAAAAGCACGTGCGAGAAACCCAAGTAGATAAAGAGCCACCCAAAAAACGTCAAGTACAAATGAAACTCCCAGATTTTTTCCGGACAGCACCCCCAGCACCACCAGACCCGGAACCACCTGACCCTACCTGATGCACTACCCTTTGCCCACTGCAGCCCACCCTCCGCAGGTTTTACACGCAACAAGAAAGCCAAAGTTCGTCAGCAAGCTTGCAGAGCGAAGCAGTTAGCCCTGCTCACCCTGCCACAGGAGGACCCTTCCGTCAGCGAGTCAGAACCGGAATCCGAACCGGCAAGCATGCAAGAACCAGGGCCAGACTCTAGCAGCGACCCGGGATCCCAATCGGACTCCATCAGCTACACGGAGTCAGATTCTAAGTCCAGAACACCCACAAGTGTATCCAGCGACTCAGGCTCAGACACTAATTCTGATGTCACAAAAAATTATACCGCTGAGAAACGAGAGTCAGTTAATGAGTTCCCTATCCAAACTATGCCCCCGAAGCCTCATGTCTCCCGTCAACCCCAGCCCCCTGCGAGTACCAGTGTTTTTTACACCCCCCCAGCCGTCCGCCCCAGAATCACCCCCCCACTGCGAGTTTATTTCCTCCCCCCCCCAGCCCCATGCAGAGGCCTGCCTCCGTCTATTAGGTACATCCAGGACTTTGTCACACCCGCAGTTGAGGCTGACCTTCGCGTATTAGCCGGGAAGTCACAGTGTACGACCGCAAAGCCCGGAGATACATCAAACAATACGGTCTCTTGTATTCCCCCGACACCACCACGCCTGCCCCCCTCCTGCCCCTTCAAGCATCAGCCCCAACACTGGTCATGCGCCTCATTGAGGATATTCAGCAATTTTTCAGAATTCGGATCCACCAATATGATTATACTCCGCTGCCCCCCCAATCAGGGAATTTTTAGGCTTACGGGTAGACCAGAGTTAGGGGAAATAGTCATCAGTGTCAGCTTGGCCAGCTCCACCCATATGGATTTTTACTGGAACGGGAACCAAGAACCTTCTTTCTCCCTGCCTCTCAGCCCCAGGTCACTCCTGATATTGTCTGAAGAGGCCCGTTACTCTTGGAAACATGGCATCAAGGGAGAAAATGTTCACACTCAGCGAATCAGCTACACCTTCCGTGGAGACGCCCCCCACGAGAGCTGCTGATTTAGGACAGTCACTTTCCAACCCCCGCCCCCAGTTTGCATCTCCTCCACATCACTGACCGGCCCAGCGGCAGTGGCCATCGCACAATTGCCTTACCCCCCCCCACACAGTAGCCCCTGAAGCCACAGTCCACTCCTGCCCTCGCGCCTGCCCCTGCAGATGGTAGATTTCAACTGGTTCAAAGACAGCATCGTCCAATCTCAGTTGGTGTCTCTACACTGCCTCCAGACCCCCCCCCCCCGCCAGAGCCCCATGAAGCCCCAGCACAACATGCCCCCCCCCCCCCCATAATGAGACATTTCACCCGGTCCAGTCTTCTGGTCACTGCCGACATATGAAACTTCATATAAGAAACCCATTCTTTCAACGTCCAGAGAATGCCAAGACTCCTTCACGCAATCACGTCTTTCTGTGATTCAAATCTCCAGCTCACACCAGTTTCTAATTGCCCAGCCCCCTTTATCTGCTTTTCATCTGCAGGACACCAGAAGTTCCCTTCCGTGTGTTGCTCACCTCTGTCACCATTCCATCCGCTGACGTATGCCGCGATGTCCTGCCTGTTGCAGGAGAGTGGCCAGACTTTAAACTCGCCGTCACAGTCAATTCCTCGGCCAACTGCACTGTCCGCGCATTGGGTCTGGCAACGAGCTTTTCACTGTGACCGCATGATAACCGTCAGTGCCTGCAGCCGATTTCTGTAAACGCTTGTTTCGATTGAACAACCCTGCCCCTGTCCCAGGATCCCCCTCTGTGCCTTCAGTGGATTCGGAACAGTCTATATGCCCCCCCCCCCTTGTGCTGACGTTTCATCCTGCTCGGTCTACACCCTGACAACGAGGGAAGCCATAAGCCTCAAACCTTAGATGCACTGCACTCTTGAGTTTTACCTCGCTGTGGTTTGGTTGCAGCAGTTTCCACGGCCACTGTACGCACATTGAATTGCACAGCAGCCTGTTCCGTGGAACAGCCTGATGACCGTCAGAGCCAGCAATTGTACTCTACTTCCGATTGTTTGCATCGAACAACCCTGCCTCCGTCCCAGAGCACCCGCTGACCCTCCAGTGGATTTACAACTGTCTGTACCCCCCCCCCTTTCAGGCGAGCCACGCTGTACGGCCTCCAGTCCTCTGCCAATTGAAGCCTTATGAATCTCCAGCCTTACATACACTGAATTTATGAGACTTCTAACGCTGTGGTCTGTCCGCAGTCGTCTCTATGGCTGCCTGCACTGCCCGCGCATTGAATTCCGCAGCAGCTTGTTCACTGTATCAGCCTGATGACAGTCAGCGCGTGCAACCAAATTCTGCATCCTGCTTTTTAGTTTGAACAAACCTGCCTCCGTCCCAGAGCACCCACGGTCCCTCCGGTGAATCTCCTTCTGTCTGTACCGCCCCCTCTTTATTCAGGTGACTCACGACGCATGGTCTCCAGCCCAGTGCCGATTGAAGCCGTATGAATCTCCAGCCAAGAACACACGGAGTTACTGTGACTTCAATCATAATGATCTGACCGCAGACGTCACCTCGGCCACTTGCACTGTCCGCACATTACGTTTCGCAGCAGGCTTTTCATTTTTCGACAGTGCCAGCAGCCGAATTCTGTAACAGCCCGATCTGCCATCACTTGACGCTCCGTGTTTCAGTGTGTTTCTGTACCAAAGGTTAACAGACCCTGAATTACTGCAACATGGTGCCTCAACTCCCACCGCCCCCCCACACACACGTCTGAGGAACACCGAGCCCGCCCTCTACAACTTTCCTGCCACCTATCGCATCCTGCCGCAGAGGGGAAACAGTCCAGCCCCCTCCCCTGCGCGCGTGACCGCTCCCTGCACATTTCCTGCCTCGTATCACATCCTGTTTCAGAGAGCATGCAGTCCGGTTTCACAGTCGGTGCAGAAATGCCTCAAGTGCAGCCCAGACCTGTCTGTTTTTCCAGAAAATTGATCTGCGATTACATGACGCTCCGTTCTTCACTGTACTTCTGTGCCAAAGGGTAACAAGCCCTGAATTACTGCAACATGGTGCCTCAACCCCCCCCACACACACACACGTCTCAGGATCACCGAGCCAGCCCTCCTGCTTAATATCGCATCCTGCCGCAGAGGGGAAGCAGTCCAGCCCCCTCCCCTGCGCGCGTGACCGCTCCCTGAACATTTCCTGCCTCGTATCACATCCCTTTCCAGAGAGCATTCAGTCCGGTTTCAGAGTCGGTGCAGAAATGCCACAAGTGCAGCCCAGACCTGTCTGTTTTTCCAGAAATTTGATCTCCCATTACATGACGCTCCGTCCTTCACTGTGCTTCTGTGCCAAAGGGTAACAAGCCCTGAATTACTGCAACATGGTGCCTCAATCCCCCCCCGACACACAAGTCTCAGGATCACCGAGCCAGCTCTCCTGCTTAATATCACATCCTGCCGCAGAGGGGAGGCAGTCCAGCCCCCTCCTTTGCACGCGTGACCGCTCCCTGCACATTTCCTGCCTCGTATCACATCCTGTTCCAGAGAGCATGCAGTCCGGTTTCACAGTCGGTGCAGAAATGCCACAAGTGCAGCCCAGGACCTGTTTGTTTTTCGAGAAATTTGATCTGCCATTACATGACGCTCCGTCCTCCACTGTGTTTCTGTGCCAAAGGGTAACAAGCCCTGAATTACTGCAACATGGTGCCTCAACTCCCCCCCCCCCATACACGTCTCAGGATCACCGAGCCCGCCCTATACAACTTCCCTGCCTCATATCGCATCCTGCCGCGGAGGAGAAACAGTCCAGCCCCCTTCCCTCGGCGCGATACAGGACCGTGACCGCTCCCTGCACATTTCCTACCTCGTATCACATCCTGCTCCAGAGTGCATGCAGTCCGGTTTCACAGTCGGTGCAGAAATGCCACACGTGCAGCCCAGACCGGTCTGTTTTTCCAGAAATCTGATTTACTATTACATGACGCTCCGTCCTTCACTGTGTTTCTGTGCCAAAGGGCCCCAGGGACCCAGGGAGCTGCACTTGCAGGGACCAGGGGAGCGGGAAGTGTGTGTTTAGAAGATCTTCCTGGACGCTCTTGATCAAATTGTGTTTTTTTGCTCCTGTTTGCTCCTGCATTCCCAAGAAACAGGATTTTTCGGGTGTGCTGAGCGCTCCCCCAAGGTAAAGCTGACAGCATTTTCTCAGTACCAAAAGCATGCGGCCAGAAGCTCGATAGCTCCCGCGGTTTTTGCCACTGAAAAAGCACAGCGAGAAACCCAGAGGAAGGACATCCCCCAGGATCCCCTCAGTCTCCCTTGGGGACACAAAAAGGACATGGTGCAGGCCAATCGGCCCGATCAGGTTGACACCGGATCCCGGATCCCACCGTGCAACAACATCAAATGTACTTACTCAGTTTACATGGATTGATCACACTCCTCTTAATCTACTTTTGTAAGCTACCACAGAGGGCGCCCTGCAGTGCCCCGGGGGTAGGGCGGGGACACACAGTGCAAAAAAGCGGCTAAGGGACCGGCCATGAACCGCGACGACCCCGGGCAAGCCGGCCTTGCCCGGGAGAGCCCCTTTGCACACCCGACGACGCGCGACCGCGCAACACACTCCGCCGACTCCTGTCGGTCGGACGCGCCGGCGAGAGTGGCGCCGAGCTGCCTGGCTTATGCAGCGGGCACCCAACAAATGCGGGCTAGACTTGGCGGCCCTACAACCCGTGATGTCGAGCACGAGCACTAACCCGATGTACCCGCTGAACACCAAGGAATTCCTCCCACGTGTCCCAGGCGAGGGCCACGCTCCCCGGGAAAGGGAAGGGGGCCCCGACACGGACCTGTCCTTCCGCCTAACCTTCCTCTCCCACAAGCCGGGCACAAGGTGGAATGGACCAAGGGGGCAGCCCAACACGCAGGACCCACAGGCCGGCCGATGACCACGGAAATGTTATGTTGAGCCCAGCCCGCCGCGTCATGCGTGATCCCCCGACATCGGAACACATAATCGAGAATGTTACTTCCAAGGGCAGGGAGTCAAGGGATGTGTGCGCCGCCGGTGCCGACACGCGCCTCCTCCAGGAAAAATTAACCACCAAGGCACCAGGTCACAGGGCACCCACAGCGGCACCACTGGGGCAACTTCAGCACATACAACCTGCGAGAATGTTGCAAGGGACATGTTCCCCGCAGCCCCGAAAGCTTTCAGCGTCCAGGGGCGAGAGGGGGGCCTCGACACTAACCCATGTTCCTTTACTTCCTCCTGACCCCCTCCCCAGAACACGAAGTGCGCCAAAGGCTCAACGCACGGGACCCACGAGCCCGCCGGCTCCTGCTGGCGAACACAGGAGTGTTACGCCGAGCCCAGCCAGCCGCGCCGTACGGGACGCCCCGACTTCAGACCACAAGCCAGGCCACCCTAACCTCCGGCAAGGGAACTGAGGCACCGACGCGCAGACCACCGGAGCCGCAAGGCACAGCACAATACGGCACCCGGCGGGCCCGGCACCCCGCGGGCCAAACCAACTGGCTGGCGGGCACAAACACGAGCACCGCACCACCGAGCAGGCGCAGCACCCTGGGGCTCCAATGGGGAACACGGGGATGCGCCGAGGACGACTGAAGGGGCCTTGCCACCAACGGGGATGTACATATGATCGGCACAAGCGAAGCAGAAAGGACAGCCGAAGGGCACCGTGAAGTACCAGATGATGGGTTGTGCGTGTAATGCTTCCTCCATGGCGGGACGGGGCACGTCGCACCGAATTTCAAAACTTCTCTCAGCGGTCGTACCAATTGTCACTACTTTTGTCCCCGTGAGGACACACCCCAACATGTGGAGAAACTTAAAACAGGCTTTCACTGTTGAATACTTTGATTATATTGTTTTGTTGATGCCCCTGCTTGGTCCTGCTGCTGCTTGATGTAGTTCAGGTTTTCCAAAGCAATACATTTTGATGAAATAAACCCAAATAAGTACCCACAGTTTGCAAGGCAAAGGACCACAGGATCCAATGCACAACATGAAGAGCTGCAGTCAAAGGAGATAATGTAGCAACAAAGGAAACTCACAATAACTACACATTTAGGAAACGATAGTTAGAAAACATCCTACAAACATGGAGAGACTGCCCACATGGGCATCTCCTCTTTTATAGTGCCATCTAGAGATGTGCACTCTTTGTTTTGGGTCCCATAGGTGATGAGGTGGCATGGCTTGTGGCACTGAGGTCACTGCCATGTCACATGGGACATTCCTACTTAGCTAGGCTGACTGGAAATTGAACCCAGGACCTCTCAAAAAGAGGTGCCACAGCCCCCTAGGGTGCAGACCACTAGGATAGCTAAGCATTAATGAGAAAACATAGAAAACTGTATAGGATCTGGATCAATGTCAGCGCCTCAGTCAGTCGAGGAAATGGTGTATAAGATCAATCAGTTGGGAGGTCAGGGGTCCAGACAACATCCATAGATCAATGCTTGTTCTTCTAGGTCAAAATGTCTTGTTACCCCTTTTTGGATAGGCCAATACTAAGATAAAAATGTGTTATGCCTCTAAGCCTCTTTATAACAACTAAAGCTAACCTTTTGGCAGGGAAATACACACTTTCTTACTCCGCCCTTGTGCTGTGGTGGCCGCTACTGTCGCATTTTAAAGGAAGAGAGGGAATTTTTCTTTGCCTCCCCATGGCTTGAACATTTATTTAAAATTTCCTATAACGTCCCTAACATTGGAAAGAAGGCGCTGCATCAGGGCAGTCGGCAGGTTCTGCTGAAAAATAAAAAGGGTTAGGTGTCATACAAGACACCTACAGCTACAGGGCCAATGGCGAAGCCACAGCCCACAGTAACCAGGCCTTTGGTGCAATTTGGAGCAGGGTCACACCCCCTGAGTTACTGTACATATGGCTGCTGTCGTTCGATGAACTTCAGCTCGCCATGAACGCTCACTTGCCCGTGGTTAGGCCGCTTTTGTGTTATGCTCGCCGGGGGGCAACCCCCATGCACCAAAAGAGACACCTACAGCTTCCACTGCGCTCAGTGGCGTCACTGGGGCAGCTGTGGCTTGGTAGGGGGTTAGAATGGGCATGCCAATTCATGTGTGCACAACCCTCTCCCTCCAATTGGCAAAACGCAGTGCAATACGCAAAACCCAACGCTGGATATGATCAGGGCACGCTGTCTGGGGTCTCAATGAATCTGCTGAAAGACCTGATCTGTCCTTAGTGCGTTGAAAATTAGATTACCCTCATGGGGGTTTGAGATTCAGGACATTGGTCCAGGAGTCAGGTCTTCGGCCTGAACACGGCCTGCTCCACTGTTTGCGCTCCAGGATATCTGCAGAGAAGGGACGAAGGGTTGAGGGACTGTAAAACATGCAACGATCGACGCAAACACCTAAATCCGTCCAATGAGGGCCTAGAATTTCTCTGACGGAACACACTTGTCAAGAATCTTCACGTGCATTAAATGCACATTTTTACGCAATTTATTTTCATCGCAAGAATTTTTAAATTCCTGGATTCACACGCACAGAAAAGCGGCGCACCGGAGCGCATCCTAATTCGGGGCCGGAAAAGACAAAAATAATAAGATTATAACAGTATGTCACCTAATAATAAGAAAATGACGAGACATAGAGGTAGGTAGGTAGGTAGGTAGGTAGGTATCTTCGGGAGCTCGGGATGCCTCCTTTGACGGTGCAGGAAGAAGGTCTTACCAAGGGGACGTCCTGTCCCTCCCACTGCCCTATGACGAGACATTGAATACATAATCAACGTACAAACTCCAGGTTTGCTTCTAGGAGCAATCAGGAAGAATGAATCGAAGAAGCTCAAGATGAATTCAAAGAACAAGGTATAAACATACAGGTCTTGTTTGCTTCGTATGCAGCATGCACATTGCTTGTCTCGTGTCATCGTGAACGCGCAGTGTAGCAGCGCAAACATAGAGCTAGGTAGGTAGGTCGACTCGGGACTGGGGTTGCCCCGCTGGGGGGTCTTACCAAGGGGCTTTTGCTCACCCACCCACGGTCCTACTGCACGTGCCCCCACAAAGCGGCCCCCCCACATGGGGGAAGGGCGCGGTTGCGGCGAGCAGTACCCTACAGCGAGTTCTGCCCAGAGAGGTAACCCATGTTCGGCCGAAGTCTCACACTCCTCTCCTTCGGGCAGCTGATACGTGGGGGAGGGTCTCATCGCACATTCTCATCAACCTCCGGATTTTGGGTCCCAGGGGCCGGGAGCCAGGCCATAGGCCCTGTCCTGCAGGCACCCCCACCTGGGTTAATTTTTAGTAGGCGTGAGGCAACTTGAAGAAGCACATGCTACGGGACTCGCATGCCGTGGCGCAGACTCACGCCTCCTGACTCGGTCGAGCTTGCGCTCTCCCGGGGGGCCGGGGGTTCGAGCTAGGTCGTTGTGGTTGTTCGGTCGGTCGTTTAATGGTTCGGCGTAGTTCGTTAATGTCGGTCGGTTGCGTGATGGTAGAGTCACGATGTTCTGTTTTGTTCGCGGTTATGGTCGTAGGCGGGCGTGGCGCACTACGGTGTCGCCAACCCGTTGAACGCGCTTCCGGTTGCGACCCGTGCACGCCTGGCTGGTTAGGTGTTGGCGGGCTTGCGTGTGGTCTGTTTACGGTCAAGTCGCGGCTGCAGTTGCGGTGTGGTTGGTGCGTGGTTGTCTTGGCCGCCTCATGGTTGGCTTGGTTTGCGTGAGTTCCGTCGCGCTGCTGCCGGTGGTTGCATCGCCGAACGTTGTTCGTGTAGCCGGCACGTCCGTGTCGGTGCTGGTTAGTTGTGTCTTGGTTTCTCCAAGTGTGGTGTAGTGTAGTTTGTTAACGTTGGTTTGTCGGGTTCGTAATGGTAGAGTTGTGGTGTTCTGTTGTGTTCGTGGGTATGGTGGTCGGCGCACATTCCCGTTTCGACCCATGCATGCTTGGCTAATTTGGTGTTAACCGGCTTGCGTGTGGTCTGTTTATCGTCACGTCGTGGTCGCTGCAGTGGTTTTGTTGGTGCACGGTCGTGTTAGCCGCCTCATGGTCGGCTTGTTCGGTGTTGGTTCCTTGCCGCTGCAGCGGGCGCCTGCGCGGTCGGATGTTGTTCGCGTAGTTGCCATGCTTGTTTCGGTGTTGGTTGGTTCAAGTTGCGTGGGGCCGGCATGGTACGTTTTGACTGTGCGCCGTCCCCCCATCGTGGGGGAGAAAAGTAACGACAGGTGGTTTGACAGCTGTAAAAAGTTTCCGAATTCGGTGCTACATTCCCTGTCCCGCCCTGGCAGCGTTACATGCACAACCAATCATCCGGTATTTCGCAGTGCCCTTCTGCCGTCCCTTCAGCTTCGCCTGTGCCATTTATATGTAAACCCCCGCCGGTGGCAAGGCCCTGTCGGTCCCCCTTGGTGCATCCCTGTGCTCCCCATGGGAGCCCCAGGGTGCTGCTCCGGCTCGGTGGTGCGGTCGTCGTGTTCGTGTCTGCCTGACTGTCGTGTGCCGTATTGTGCCGTGTCTCGCGGGTCATGTGGCTGGCGTGTCAGTGTCGTAGTGCGGTGTTTGGCGGTTAGGGTGGCTCGGCTCGTGCCCTGGTGTCGGGACGCTCCGTCCGGTGTGGCGGGCTGGGTTCGGCGTAACACAACGGTGCTCGCTGGCAGGAGCCGGCGTGTTCGCGGGTCCCGTGTGGCGAGCCTTTGGTCCCTTGCGTGCCCCCGGTGGGGGTCCGGAGGAAAGGAATACTGGCCAGTGTCGAAGCCCCCTTCTCGCTCCTTGACGCTGTTAACTTTCTGGGCTGCGGGGAATGTGTCCCTCGCACCATTCTGGCAGGTTACATGTGCCGAATCCGCCCCAGCGTCCCAAGCACTTAACTTTCCGAGAGAAGGTGCGCGCCAGTCCCAGCGGAGCACGTATCCCATGGATTCTCACCTTGGAAGGTAACATCCTGGGTTTGAGGTTTCAGTTTTGATTTTGCGGGTACTAGACGCCTTTCGGCCCAGGGGGGCCACATGGTCGGGCCAGGTGATATCCTCCCCAGCGGGTCATAGTTGGGGGCCCTCCAAGACGCACCTCCTGCCTGGTGGCAGAGTCCCCCGGGTTCACAGGGCTCGGAGCCCCGTCCCTCCCCAGCTTCCCCGTTTCGCCACTCCCGGGTCAGTGCATCAATTCGCAGCCGTGGCTGCGGGCGCTTACCCACCGCATCGCCCCCCTAATGCGTGGTCGCCCTTTTTTTGGACCCTATCGTATCATCCGGATAGATGGATCCAGGATCCATGTCAGGTGCAGTCCACGTCTAGGTGGTGAACTGCTGTGTGCACCTAAGCAGTCAAGGCACTATCACTCCCCTGACGATTTTTCCTGGGATGAGTGGCGCCTCAGCGACAGTGAGGTCGAGCGTATAGACCTAGAGAATGCTGCCAGTCCAGAGGAGGCAGACGAACTCGAAGAGATGACTGCCGAAGAGATGGCAGTCGATGGTTACTACGTGGTTGCAGGTATTGCTCGCCATGAGCACAAACAGGGCTGGAAATTCCTAACCCTGTGGGATGGCTATGGGTTATCTGAGGCAACCTGGGAACCTATGTCAGCCCTCATACAACCAGATGGGAGTATCAACCCTCTTTTCTGCTCTCACCTCGTTGGGAACAACGAGGGTCAGCTACTAACCCGTGCTCAGACTATGTCCCAGCGTAAAAAGCGAAACTAATTTCCCTGTGTCAGTCTACTGACTGTGTTCCAACCTCACAGGTGCAGCGAGCACTCTTGTGCAGACGTGCCTGTGTATGGGGGTAAGAGCAGTTGTCACAGTTGCCCCGCATTGCATCGCAGGACAGGACCGTTAGCCCCCCTGGACAACCAATCCCTGGCCGAAGGCCATTGGTTTTTCACAGACTACTGCTTACTGAGCACTGCGCTGACCCTGTCTGTGCCGTGCAGACCCATGCCTATGGTTTCCAGCGTGGACCAGGTGGCCGCTTATCAGGTTTGCAGCCACCCAGCGAGTGTATGCCTTGTTGACCATGTGTTGCATGGGGACTGCCCTGATGTAATGACCTTGGGGAGCCAACGATGAACGGTGGCTAGCTATTCTAATGACCAGGGGGGAACGACAAGCAAGGTGTGTTCACCCTCCTTGGGGACAAGCATGCCCACAGTTAGGACCCCTAACTGGTCCAGACCCATGGGGTTCAACCCTTCCTAACCTGGGCGCTATACATGTCTGCCTAGGTATGTGTGAGTGTGCTATGCCTGAGGTCCTAAGTGCAAGTTGCAGAAGTGGTGTCCTAATTATACCCAGGTCTGCACGCTTGCTAAACCTGGAGGGTTGTCTTATTGATGCCGCGGAGTACGCCCCGGGTCTCCCCTCCCCTATGCGCCCAATTTCTGTGCTGGCACAAAACCTTGGGGGAATACCCAGCGTACTAATCCAGGTATTGTTTTGCCTACCTACCTGACTACTAAAGGGAGGGGTGGCCAAAAGCTATGAAGGCATGAAAACGCCATTTTGCTAAGTGGCCAAAACGCTGACCTAACCACTGCCACAGCCCACCAACCCTGGTAAAATTGCAGGAAACGGGTGGGACAGTGACACACGCACTACAGGTCCTACACACCCTACAGTGGCACCATCCTGGTCGGCGAGCGCTACTGCAACTGGGTCAAGCCCCCACGCAGGACTACCACTCCTACACCCACACTCTACTGGGCGTTGCGATGGCAAAGGTCTCATGAGTCCTAATGACCCTCCTGTGAAGAAGACAAGAGAACACAGCGCTGTGAACCAACTGTGGCCTAACAGGGACGTCACAACACATTTCCCTGCTAGGGCTTGGAGGGAAGGGGTGCTCTTGTTGCGTGCACAGCGCGGATGTCGATGGAGTCGAACTGCCCTCCCCACTCCTGGCTGAGGCGCAGTCATTTGATTGTGTGATCAGCGCCGTATATTTTAGCACGGCTCAAGGGACTGCACCAATCACCCTGTACCTCTCCCACCTGTGCAACAGAGGCCAATTGACTGGGTTCAAGACGGAGCAACCAAGACACACTCCACGTATTATACGCTTCTTAGTGTGCCCTATAATACACTGTTCCTGAACCCAGTTGCAAGCAAGCAAGCTTCAGGACTTCGCCCGTTCCCTTATGGAACTGGCAAGGGTTCATACCGTGTGCACAGCGCGTCGCCTACTGTCAAATCCCTTTAATGCATCGTGTGCACGCATGCAGGCCATAACCACACTAACTCAACCAGGACGTGAGCTCCTCCTGGGCTTACCTACCCTACTCACCATGCATCGTGTGAATGCCGAAGTGAAGCGAACGCAAAACAACCCTATTGCGAGTTATAAACAAGCCTAAGCGTTTGAAGCAACCCTACTTTAACGCTACGGCTACACACGAGCAAACACTTTCCTTTCTTACCTGTGAAGAGAGAACAAGGATGAATTGGGGTACAGGGAAAGCGCCACAGCGTGTGAATGCCTCAATTGGGCTCATGCATTGCGAGCACAGCGCATATTCTAACCCTACGTGCGCGCTGCGCGCTCCATTCGCATCGCATACCTTTCATTCCTGTTTTGACCTGTGCAGAGCAAGAGAGAGGAGCACCCGAACCCCCAACCGAACACAGCGTTGACAACCCTACGGTTTTAACGAAGCAACCAACACGAACGCAATGCATGTGTGTGGGATGACACTGGCCTACCTGAGTGGTGGGTTGTCCACCTGCTCTGTGGTGTGGGTTGGGTTTTGAATACTTTCCCCTAAAGTTTATAAAGACTTTGATGCAACTGTGCAAAAATTTCCTTTAGAACTTTAAAAACGACGGCTCATACCTTCTTTTTCAAAAGCCGTTTATGCTTGCGCAACCTTGTTTTTGAAGTCTGCTTCCGTTGCGCTTGTCTGCGACTTTGAGTTTTGGTGTAAAAATTACATTTCTCGCGTCATTTCGTCAATTTTCAGCAATTTGACTTGTTAAATCGCTACACATTTCGCTAAACCGCAGGAATCCCTCCTTGTTGGTTACATTTTCTATTTTTTTCAGCTCCTGGAGTTTTGTGGGCTCCATCAGGAGTATTGCTCCGCCCTGGCCGTTGGTCAGGACGATTACTGAAATACGTTGTTTATACAGCGATGACCGTCCGCATTAGAGCGTTCGATCATACCCTAGTGGGTAGCAATGCAGCCTCTAGGGAGGAGGTCATGCGTTCAAACCCCACTGCCCCCAAACTGCTTTTCCAAACGTTTACGCTCACGCCAGCTACTTTTGAGGAATGCCCCTTCAAAGTGACATCATTCACGGTACATCACGCTGTTTCTAAGGGGTACCAGCAGTGTGAACAGCTTCTATGAACTGATGAGAAGGTTTTGTGAAGGTTTACACCATTTTCTGAGGTAATTTCAGGGTAATTTGAGCCTTTTTCCTTGGTCCTACTAGCTTAGCTAACTAGTACTCCAGGGGGGAGTAAAAAAAAGTCACTACCATGTCTTTCTTGGGGTACTTGATCCAGGCCACAGCCCCCCTCTTTTGCCTAAGGAAGTGCTGAGACTAACACTTAAACATTTTTGTTTCTCTTATGAAGCTTTAAGTACACTTTCTCGGCAACAAGGGTTAAAACCCTAGCTCCCCCATGAAGTTCACCCCTACCACTCAAAGGAGCGGAGGTATCATCCCTCATGGAGGTTATACCGAAATAAAGTAGGCACTTCATGCCTTGGGCCTTGTAGGTTAAGCCTAGTGGTCTCCCAGCTCAGGACCCCTATACTCAAAGGTTTCTACTACTTATTGTGGTTCCAGATTGTAACTGTTTCCGAATTCAGTTGCTTGGCCAAGTCATTTCCTGTGTTTGGCCAAGTCATATGCCCCAGACTCCTAACCAGCTCCATTTCATCCAAAAGAGTGCACATGAAGTGCTTGGTGCTATCTTGGAGTCCTGAGTCATGCCAGTTTTCACATAAAATCATTTGTTTTGTTTATAAAACCATTTGAGTTGCATATTTGATTCCTCAATTGTCTCTATGCAGCCTCTCTTTGCTTACAATGCTTTGATTTGGAAGAATACTATCACGATTCTGACTTTGATCCTGTTTGTGGTGTTCCTTGCTCGTGGACTTTACCTTTTTGCAGTTTTGGGGAAACATCTTGTGAAAAGCAATCAAGGTTTTCAATATCAACAACAAGCAAGGGACATCAGAAACTCTTTCTCGGCCCTTGTGCACGAAATCTTCAGTGCCCTCCGCAGCGCCCTTGCGCGACACGTGGAAAGCCCCCCAGGGCGCTGAGCTGCCGCGCGCCGAAACCGGGAACACACCCTCATGAACACGCGGGACCGCCCTGCCCGACCCAACGCGACACACGCGTGCCCTGCCCACCACAGCCGGCCACCGACCTGCACCGACGACGCACCGCCACGCACGCGCGACGCGAATCCCGCACCGGCCGTACGCAGGGGAGGAGACGACACAGCGGCCGCGGGATCACCTCCTCTCGCCAGAGGACCCAACGAAGGACGTCACACCAACGGCTGCGGAATTGGCTGTCAACCGCGACGACCCCGGGCAAGCAAACCTTGCCCAAGAGGACCCCCTCGTACAACCCGACAAAGCCCGACCGCGCAACACACTCCAACAACGCCTGTCGGTCAGGCGCGCCGGCGGGAAAGACGTCGACCTGCCCGGCACGTGCAACGGACACCCAAAGAATAGGGGCCAGCTCTAGCAGCCCATGGTGTCAAACACGAACAAAAACCCAACCAATTCCTCCCACATCCCCCAGGCGGGGGCCACGCTTCCCGGACCCCCGCAACCCGCCCGCGACAGAGAAAGGGACGGCGCCCAACACGGACCTGTCCTTCCACCTAACCCTCCTCTCCCGCGAACCGGGCCCACAAGGGGCCGGGCCAAGGGGCCAGCCAAACACGCGGGACCCACGGCCGGGCCGATGACCACGGGAATGATATCGAGCAATCGTCCAGGATGTTACCATCAGAGGGACTGGCGGTGGTGGTGGGCCTCACGTCGCGCGATCGCAGCAAAAGAAACTAAAAAACCAAGAAAAGAACGCACAACCAGAAAAAAAAAGCGCAAAATCGATTTTTCTGACCTCAGAAGCCCCACAAAAAATTTTGCGCCGCTGTTTGGCGAGCTCGCAAAATTTAGAACACTCACAGAAAAAGAAGAACAACAGAGTCGCGACAGCCACAGAGTTGAGCATTCCTTGCCCCAAAACACCTAGCAAAGTGCCTGTCCTAGGCGCTAGGGACTTGTGCGCGCTCCAACCACAAAGAACGGGAACACATGCACAAAGGGGAACAAAGGAAAGCGAGCGAAAACAAAACAGACACAAACAACACCGTCAACAATGGCCGCCAAGACGCAAGTATGTTACATGCCATGCAACGCCAAAATACGCCGCCACGAAAAGCACAACCAAAACCGCACCGGCAAGGAAAAACAACAAGAGGTGACACCGAATGAATGCCTATGCCCACCCCCGCACACATAGGGAATGAGAGGTATGCCCGTACGTGCATGCCCGTATCGCCGCAAGGTCATCACCGCCACGGAGGCGCAAAATTGTATGAAGGGGCACAACGAGGGAACACAAAACCAACAAAGGAGAGTAGAACGCACGAAGGAGGCCACACACCACCGAGAAGAAGCACAACACACATAAAAACACACAAATAAAAACCAAACATACACAACATGCACAAGCGGCTTGTTGGATCCAAGTATGTTACATGCCATGCTACGCTACGCAATGAACACCGCGCCAACAAAAGTAAAAGATGACCACCAGGCGCAACAGAGACGTGCCCACCCCCCGCCCGCACGCACGCTTACATAGGAGGCGAAAGGGAGCGAAAGGTATGCCCGCCCGTGCATACTGCCGCAAGTGCAACGAGACCACCACCGCCGCGAGCAACCAAAATGGTATGGAGGAATACGAAGGACGCCAAGCATGACGGGAGGGACTCGCGTGGGGAACCACACACAACCACGAGAAAGAACAACACGCAAGTGCAAAAACACAACAAACATGCGTGCCGCACCCACACCCACCTGCTTGCATAGGGAACAAAAGGTATGCCGCCGCATGCAAACAAGAAGTAGGCAGGGGGGGAGCCACACACCGCCACCAAGAGCGCAAGTATGTTACCATGTCGTGCCACGCTGCGCACACGAGAGAAGCAACGAGCGCCCGGCCCGCGCCATCAACCGAGACCAGAAAAGTGAGTGGTTGTCACGGGGGGCTAACAGTCCTGCCCTGCGGTGCAATGCGGGGCAACCGTGACAACTGCTCTTACAGCACAACCACCCTTTTTGTTGCACTGATGAGAACATACACACTTCACCGCTGATTTTAGCAGCTGTTTCTTCCCAAAATTCAAAATCATGCATTTTCAGAACCGCGATATCAAACTGTACACAGTAGTACTGTTGTTTTTATGTTTTCTCAAATTTTTATTAAAATTATGCTGTCGCTGAAGCTGGAGCCGCAGATAAACTGTCAGCAACTGCCGCGTACGCGAGTTTCAGATTCCCGACCGCCGTGCGCAATAGAAAATCGCCAAAAAGTCCACTTTTTTTCGCAGTTGGAAGCAAAGTAAAGGCATGAGCGTGTTCCCGAGATGAATACCTTGCTGCTGACCAAAAAAAATCCAGATTGGCAGGCACAGATTTGGAGAAATTCACGCTTCTCTACCCAAAAACCACTTTTTTACATGGTTTTAGGGTCTATGGAGGCCATATAGAGGGCCTTACAGGGCTGTAAGAGGTGGTATAGAGGTGATATATGAACAAATTGTCATCACCATTGGTAGAAGCCTACATGACAAGCAATGTTTTGCCTTTATTCTAGGCTATTCATCCCTTTCTCATGCACCATGGGGCCCAATATCCATATGGTTCATAGGTAGGGTTTTGATCACCTATCACCGTCCACACACATGTTTGGGGCTTGGGTTGGTATTGTATGCATTTGAATGATAAGAACTACATAGAATATGATAGTATCTGCATAAGAATGGGATGAAAGATGAACATTTGAGGTGTTTTTGGCCCTATTCTGCACCTTTTGTGGTCCATTTCCATATGGTTCATAGGTAGGCTTTTGCGTGCCTATCACCGTACACACACATGTTTGGGGCTTAGGTTGTTATTGTAAGCGTTTGTATGATAGGTCCCACATATAATATGATAGTATGTGCGTAAGAATGGGATGAACGATGAACATTTGAGGTATTTTTGGCCCTATTTTGCACCGTTTGTGGTCCAATATCCATATGGTTCATAGGTAGGGTTTTGATCACCTATCACCGTCCACACACATGTTTGGGGCTCCGGTTGGTATTGTATGCATTTGAATGATAATAACGACATAAAATATGATAGTATGTGCATACGAATGGGATGAACAATGTAGTTTTGAGGTGTTTTTGGCCCGTTTTTGCACCTTTTGCGCTCCATATCCATATGGTTCATATGTAGGGTTTTGATCACCTATCACCGTCCACACACATGTTTGGGGCTTGGGTTGGTATTGTATGCATTTGAATGATAAGAACTACATAAAATATGATAGTATGTGCATAAGAATGGGATGAAAACAGTTTTAGTCCAAAAATGGCAAAAAATTCCCACATTTTGGCCAAAAACAGTGTATTTTTGGAGAACAATCGGGTAGGAGGAACCCCCCTCTCCTATTTTGAGCGTGCAGAATAAAAGAAAAAAGGTTTCCTTTGGTCTTTTTGGGTACAAAACCTCTTTTCATGGTATTTTTGTGCCTATACTATAGGATACAGGTACGCTGGTGTGCAGCACTGTTCTGTAGCACCACCCCACAACAGACAAAAGTACTCCAAAATAGGCCGAGTTCCAGGGTTTTTGATGGTTTAGGAGAAAGCTCGGTTGGGAAGAACCCCCCCATCCGTATTTTGGGGCAAGAGAATCCCAACAAAAGGGCAATTTCTGTCGAAAATCCTCTATAGGCAGGTACACTGGTGTGCAGCACTGTTCTGCAGGACCAGCCCAGAGCAGGCGAAAATACCCCAAAATAGGCCAAATTTCAGGGTTTTTGATATTTTTGGACAAAAGCCGGGTAGGAGGAACCCCCCCCCCCTATTTTGGGGCCGTAGAAATCAAAAAAGTATGTTATTTCTCGCGAAAATCTGCCTTTTGCTGACTTTTTGAATTTTGGGAAAAAAACAGCTGCTAAAATCATAGGTGTATGCATAGCGTCGTGTCTCGCTTGTGCTTCGCTTCTTTCCTCACCCTGCTTCACTCTAAGAGTAGTAGGATTAGGACTCTAAGATTAGGAGGAAAAAGAAAGAATGAACAAAGTTTGTCAGGTTGGAAGGCTCGTGCATGCTCGAGCATTACAACAGAAGAGCAAGAGGCCGCCACCGCCGAAGGAAAAGTGGACACCGCCAAAGAACACACGAAGAACAAGAGGCCACCAACACCGCGGAACGGAATAAGGATGGTATGAGGGAATACCTAGTGGGCAGCCCACGCGGAAAGAAGCGATGGTATGAAGGGAACCCCCGCGAAACCGAGGGAAGGGAGCCACACGCCGCTGGAGAGCACACCACCGCCACCAAACACACAAACCTGCGTCGTTTGTGCGTTGAAGTAGGGTTGTCTTAGACGCTTAGGCTTGTTTTGCGTTGTGCCGTCGTCTCTCATTCGCCATTCCCTGTTCTCCTTTTCGCAGATGACAAAACAGGCACACCTGGAAGAATAGTGCAAGCCACACGATGCAATTAAACGCTTAGGGTTGTTTATAACTCGCAATAGGGTTTTTTAAACGCTTAGGTTTGTTTTGCGTTTGCCTCACTCCGGCATTCACACGATGCATGGTGAGTAAGGTAGGTAAGCCGAGGAGGAGTTCACCTTCTGGTTGAGTCAGTGTGGTTACAGTGGTATTGAGCACGCCTCCCTTCCCTGCATGCGTGCGGTCGATGCATTAAAGGGATGTGACAGTAGGCCACGCGCTGTGCACGCGGTATGAACCCTTGCCAGGTTACCCAGGGCTTCGCCATCCGTTCCATAAGGGAACGGGGGAAGTCCTTAAACTTGCTTGCTTGCAACTGGGTTCAGGAACAGTGTATTATAGGGCACACTAAGAAGCGTATAATACGTGGAGTGTGTCTTGGTTCCTCCGTCTTGAACCCAGTCCATTGGCCTCTGTTGTACAGGTGGGAGGGTCAGGGTGAACTGGTGCAGTCCCTTGAGGCGTGCTAAAATATACAGCGCTGATCACACAATCAATTGACTGCGCCTCAGCCAGGACTGGCGAGGGCAGTTCGACTCCATCGACATCCGCGCTGTGCACGCCACCTGTGCGCCCTTCCCCTCGAAGCCCTAGCAGGGAAATGTGTTGTGATGTCCCTGTTAGGCCACAGTTGCTTAGCAGCGCTGTGTTCTCTTGTCTTCTTCACAGGAGGGTCATTAGGACCCACGAGTTAATCTTCAACACCACCCAGTAGAGCGTGCGTGTAGGAGTGGTAGTCCTGCGTGGGGGCTTGAGCCAGTAGCAGTAGCGCTCGCCCACCAGGATGGTGCCACTGTAGGGTGTGTAGGACGGGTAGTGCTTGGGCGTAGGGCCCCAGGGCATGCAGGCCAAATGGGACAGTGTTGGGCCCCCACATCCACACACCCGCGCCCACGGCATGTGGGTGACGGACCCCAACAGCACGCCCAGAGGGCGGGCAGTCAGGGGAGGGGGGGCGCCTGACCACAGACGCCCCTCAAAACGGCGGAAGGCACCCCCCCCGGGGATGCCCTCCCGCCACCCCCACAGCGAGCAACGCCGGCCCGCAAGGGCGCATGCTGTGGGGCCGGTGCTGGGTCCCCACGCCCGCACCGACCGCACCCGGGACACACGGGTCGCCGAACCCCGGCTACCCGCTCCAGAGGACGGGCGGCCGGGGGAGGGACAGCGCCTGACACCAGACGCCCCTCACAACAGTGGCAGGCCACCCCCCCCGGGGACGGCCCCCAACCACCCCCACGGCACGCAGCCCCCACAGGGCATGCAGGCCAAGGGGACAGTGTTGGGCCCCCACACCCACACACCCGCGCCCACAGCACGTGGGTGGCGGACCCCAACAGCCCGCCCAGTGGGCGGGCAGTCGGGGGAGGGACAGCGCATGACCTCAGACGCCACTCACAATGTTCGAAGGCACCCCCCCCGGGGACGCCCTTCCGCCACCCCCACAGCGAGCAACGCCGGGCCGCAAGGGCGCACGCTGTGGGGCCGGTGCTGGGTCCCCACGCCCGCATCGACCGCACCCGGGACACACGGGTCGCGAAACCCTGGCTGCCCGCTCCAGAGGACGGGCGGCCGCGGGAGGGAGAGCGCCTGACACCAGACGCCCCTCACAACAGTGGCAGGCCATCCCCCTGGGGACGGCCCCCCACCATCCCCGCAGCACGCAGCCCGCACAGGGCATGCAAGCCACGGGGACAGTGTTGGGCCCCCACACCGACACACCCGCGCCCACAGCACGTAGGTGGCGGACCCCAACAGCCCGCCTAGTGGGCGGGCAGTCGGGGGAGGGACAGCGCCTGACCTCAGACGCCCCTCACAATGGTGGAAGGCACCCCTCCCGGGGAAGCCCTTCCGCCACCCCCACAGCGAGCAACGCCGGCCCGCAAGGGCGCACGCTGTGGGGCCGGTGCTGGGTCCCCACGCCCGCACCGACCGTACCCGGGACACACGGGTCGCGGAACCCTGGCTGCCCGCTCCAGAGGACGGGCGGCCGGGGGAGGGACAGCGCCTGACACCAGACGCCCCTCACAACAGTGGCAGACCAGCCCCCCCGGGGACGGCCCCCCACCACCCCCGCGGCACGCAGCCCCCACAGGGCATGCAGGCCAAGGGGACAGTGTTGGGCCCCCACACCCACACACCCGCGCCCACAGCACGTGGGTGGCGGACCCCAACAGCCGGCCCAGTGGGCGGGCAGTCGGGGGAGGGACAGCGCCTGAACTCAGACACCCCTCGAAATGGTGGAAGGCACCCCCCGCGGGGACGCCCTTCCGCCATCACTATAGCGAGCAACGCCAGCCCGCAAGGGCGCAAGCTGTGGGGCCGGTGCTGGGTCCCCACGCCCGCACCGACCGCACCCGGGACACACGGGTCGCGGAACCCTGGCTGCCTGCTCCAGAGGACGGGCGGCCAGGGGAGGGACAGCGCCTGACACCAGACGCCCCTCACAATGGTGGAGGGCAACCCCTCCCGGGGACGCCCTTCCGCCACCCCCACAGCGAGCAACGCCGGCCCGCAAGGGCGCACGCTGTGGGGCCGGTGCTGGGTCCCCACGCCCGCACCGACCGCACCCGGAACACACGGGTCGCGGAACCCCGGCCGCCGGCCCGGGAGGACGGACGGCTGGGGGAGGGACAGCGCCTGACACCAGACGCCCCTCACAACGGTGGCAGGCCACCCCCCCCGGGGACGGCCCCCCACCATTCCTACGGCACGCAGCCCCCACAGGGCATGCAGGCCAAGGGGACCGTGATGGGCCCCCACACCCACACGCCCGCGCCCGCAGCACGTGGGTGGCGGACCCCAACAGCCCGCCCAGTGGGCGGGCAGTCGGGGGACGGGGAGCGCCTGACCTCAGACGCCCCTCACAACGGGTGAAGGCACCCCCCCAGGGGACGCCCTTCCGCCAGCCCCACTGCGAGCAATGCCGGCCGGCAAGGGCGCACACTGTGGAACCGGTGCTGGGTCCCCACGCCCGCACCGACCGCACCCGGGAGACACGGGTCGCGGAACCCCGGCTGCCCGCCCCAGAGGATGCGCGGCCGGGGGAGGGACAGCGCCTGACAACAGACGCCCCTCGGAAACGGTGGAAGGCCGCCCCCCCCCCGGGGACGGCCCCCCACCACCCTCACGGCACGCAGCCCCCACAGGGCATGCAGGCCAAGGGGACAGTGTTGGGCCCCATCACCCACACACCCGCCCCCACAGCACGTGGGTGGCGGACCCCAACAGCCCGCCCAGTGGGCGGGCAGTCGGGGGAGGGGGAGCGCCTGACCTCAGACGCCCCTCACAACGGTGGAAGGCACCCCCCCCGGGGACGCCCTTCCGCCACCCCCACAGCGAGCAAAGCCGGCCCGCAAGGGCGCACGCTGTGGGGCCGGTGCTGGGTCCCCACGCCCGCAGCGACCGCAACTGGGACACACGGGTCGCGGGACCCCGGCCGCCCGCCCAAGAGGACGGGCGGCAGGGGGAGGGACAGCGCCTGACACCAGACGCCGCTTGCAACGGTGGCAGGCCCGGCCCCCGGGGACGGCCTCCCGCCACCCCCGCGGCACGCAGTCCCCACAGGGCATGCGGGTCAAGGGGGCAGTGATGGGCCCCCACACCCACACGCCCGCGCCCACAGCATGTGGGTGACGGACCCCAACAGCCCGCCCAGTGGGTGGGCAGTCGGGGGAGGGGGAGTGCCCGACCTCAGACGCCCCTCACAACGGTGGAAGGCACCCCCCCCAGAGACGCCCTTCCGACCCCCACAGCGAGCAACGCTGGCCCGCACAGGCGCACGCTGTGAGACCAGTGCTGGGTCGCGACGCCCGCGTCGCCCACCCCAGAGGACAGGCTGCCGAGGGAGGGACAGCGCCTGACACCAGACGCCCCTCACAACAGCGGCAGGCCGGCCCCCCCGGGGACGGCCCCCCGCCACCCCCGCCGCACGCAGCCCCCACAGGGCATGCAGGCCAAGAGGACAGCGTTGGGCCCCCACACACACACGCATGCGCCCACAGCACGTGGGTAGTGGACTCCAACAGCCCGCCCAGTGGGCGGGCAGTCAGGGGAGGGGGAGCGCCTGACATCAGACGCCCCTCGCAACAGTGGAAGGCATCCCCCCGGGGACACCCTTCCGCCACCCCCACGGCGAGCGACGCCGGCCTGAAGGAGCGCACGCTGTGGGGCTGGTGCTGGGTCCCCACGCCCGCACCGACCGTACCTGGGACACACGGGTCGCGGAACCCCGGCTACCCGCCCCAGAGGGCGGGCGGCTGGGGGAGGGACAGCGTCTGACACCAGACGCCCCTCACAATGGTCGCAGGCCACACCCCCCGGGGGCGGCCCCCCACCACCCCCGCGGCACGCATCTCCCACAGGGCATGCAGGCCAAGGGGACAGTGCCGGGCCCCCACACCCGCACGCCCGCGCCCACAGCATGTGGGTGGCGGACCCCGACGGCCCGCCCAGAGGGCGGGCGAAGGGGGAGGGACAGCGCCTCACACCAGACGCCCCTCGCAACGGTGGCGGGCCACCCCCCCGGGGACGGCCCCGACCACCCCCGCGGAGCCCGGCCCCCACAGGGCATGCAAGCCGAGGGGACAGCGCCGGGCCCCCACACCTGCACACCCGCGCCCACAGCAAGAGTGGATGACAAACCCCGACAGCCCGCCCAGAGGGCGGGCAGTCGGGGGAGGGGGAGCACCTGACTGCAGACGCCCCTCACAACGGACACGCGGGCCGCGAAACCCCGGCTGCCCGCCCCTGAGGAACACAGGGAATACGGGCCACGAGGACAGCGCTGGACCCCGTACCCGCACACCCGTGCCCACAGCACGTGGGCAGAGCGCCCCTACAGCCCCCAGGAGGAGGGCAGCCGGAGGGGGGATAGCGCCCGGCCTCGGACGCTCCTCGCAACAGAACCGCCACGGACCGCGGGAGGGGAGCACCGAGTGCCCACACGCACACACGAATGCCGGCCCGCGGAACCGGCGTACGAGCTCCCCCACTCACGCCCCGCCGCGCCCACAGCACCTGCACCAGCCACAGGAAATCCGCACCCCACCCCCTGCTCTTAGGCACAGCAACACAACAATGGCGGAACCCGCGGCCCCGTGCAAAACACGCCCCCGATCGCCGACGCTGGACGCAGCACACGAGGTCATCAGGGCGTTGGGACTCAGAGGCGGTGAAGGAGACCCCCCAAAAGAGGACGCGGGCACGGACTCCAACCTGGAGGAAATAGCGGAGCCCTCCACAGGAAGCACGCCCGCGGAACCAGCGCCGCCGGTGGGCAGCGTGCCCACCCTCTGCCCCGCGTGGAAACGGGGCCACTGCGCCGGCGAAGGCTGGTGCCCCAAACAGCATCCTCAGCCCGGCCCCGATAACGGAGCGCTGCCCGAGGTGGGACACGCGGCCGCACGTGCCGCCCTACGCTACGGGGTGGCGCATGGCTGGATCCTGGATGAGACCGCACGCGGCAGCGTGAACATCCAGGAGGCCGTCGACCGAGTCACCCACGCGGGACAGGCGGCAGTGGCCTTGCACACCCGGGGCCGCCACGGCGGACCCGCAGAGGGGATCATTGTGGAGCCCTCGGGAATGGTGCTGGTCCTGGCGGCGGACATGGTCCAAGGGGTGCTCCACGCGTGCGGCGGGCGCGCCCACAGTGGACCAACCAGTTGTACACCCCCCCGCGGGCGTGGCCCTTCTCCACGTGGGCGGTGCTCGCCGTCATGTGGCACCTGGCACCGGAGGACGCCCCCACAGGGACCGCGGAGGAAATCGCCCGGGACCTCCACACCTGGCCGGCCGGCTAGGTCTACCCCTGGCGCAGGCCCCGGGGCGGCCTCCCAGTGGCACCCGCGGCAGAGGGGCTCAGCCTCGCGGCAACCCTCCAACGGCACCCCGACAAGAGGGCACGCCACTTCCTGCAGACGGGCACGGTCCCGGCCGCCCCGCCAGACTCCGCGTGGCGATGGGACGCAGGAGAGGCGCAACCGCTGCCGGGCCCCTTGGTCCTCCGGTTGTGGTATTTGCCCATGGGCACCCTGGCCCACGCCACTCAAGCCGTCAAGGGGGCTTTTCCGCAGCCGCTCCTCCCCGGCGTCGCCCTGCTCCGCAGCCTACAGGCGGGGGCGGCCTGGGTACGGTGGAGGGAAGAGGGCGGGCGCCGGAGCCCCTATTTCCCCCTGGTCCAGGGCCAGGCGCTACTCCACGCCGAGGGCATGGGTCCTGACGCCCGCACCGACCGCACCCGGAACACACGGGTCGCGGAACCCCGGCCGCCCACCCCAGAGGACAGGCGGCCGAGGGAGGGACAGCGCCTAGCACCAGACGCCCCTCACAACAGCGGCAGGCCGGCCCCCCCGGGGACGGCCCCCCGCCACCCCCGCGGCACGCAGCCCCCACAGGGCATGCAGGCCAAGAGGACAGCGTTGGGCCCCCACACCCACACGCATGCGCCCACAGCACGTGGGTAGTGGACCCCAACAGCCCGCCCAGTGGGCGGGCAGTCGGGCGAGGGGGAGCGCCTGACATCACACGCCCCTCGCAACAGTGGAAGGCATCCCCCCGGGGACGCCCTTCCGCCACCCCCACGGCGAGCGACGCCGGCCCGCAAGAGCGCACGCTGTGGGGCTGGTGCTGGGTCCCCACGCCCGCACCGACCGCACCTGGGACACACGGGTCGCGGAACCCCGGGTACCCGCCCCAGAGGGCGGGCGGCTGGGGGAGGGACAGCATCTGACACCAGACGCCCCTCACAACGGTGGCAGGCCACCCCCCCCCCGGGGGCGGCCCCCCACCACCCCCGCGGCACGCATCTCCCACAGGGCATGCAGGCCAAGGGGACAGTGCCGGGCCCCCACACCCGCACGCCCGCGCCCACAGCATGTGGGTGGCGGACCCCGACGGCCCGCCCAGAGGGCGGGCGACCGGGGGAGGGACAGCGCCTCACACCAGACGCCCCTCACAACGGTGGCGGGCCACCCCCCCGGGGACGGCCCCGACCACCCCCGCGGAGCGCGGCCCCCACAGGGCATGCAAGCTGAGGGGACAGCGCCGGGCCCCCACACCTGCACACCCGCGCCCACAGCAAGAGGGGATGACGGACCCCGACCGCCCGCCCAGAGGGCGGGCAGTCGGGGGAGGGGGAGCACCTGACCGCAGACGCCCCTCACAACGGACACGCGGGCCGCGAAACCCCGGCTGCCCGCCCCTGAGGAACACAGGGAATACGGGCCACGGGGACAGCGCTGGACCCCGTACCCGCACACCCGTGCCCACAGCACGTGGGCAGCGGGCCCCTACAGCCCCCAGGAGCAGGGCAGCCGGAGGGGGGATAGCGCCCGGCCTCGGACGCTCCTCGCAACAGGACCGCCACGGACCGCGGGAGGGGAGCACCTAGTGCCCACACGCACACACGAATGCCGGCCCGCGGAACCGGCGTACGAGCTCCCCCACCCACACCCCGCCGCGCCCACAGCACCTGCACCAGCCACAGGAAATCCGCACCCCACCCCCTGCTCTTAGGCACAGCGACACAACAATGGCAGAACCCGCGGCCCCACGCAAAACACGCCCCCGATCGCCGACGCTGGACGCAGCACACGAGCTCATCAGGGCGCTGGGACTCAGAGGCGGCGAAGGAGACCCCCCAAAAGAGGACGCGGGTACGGACTCCAACCTGGAGGAAATAGCGGAGCCCTCCACAGGAAGCACGCCCGCGAAACCAGTGCCGCCGGTGGGCAGCGTGCCCACCCTCTGCCCCGCGTGGAAACGGGGCCACTGCGCCGGCGAAAGCTGGTGCCCCAAACAGCACCCTCAGCCCGGCCCCGATAACGGAGCGCTGCCCGAGGTGGGACGCGCGGCCGCACGTGCCGCCCTACGCTACGGGGTGGCGCAGGACTCGATCCTGGATGAGACCGCACGCGGCAGCGTGAACATCCAGGAGGCCTTCGACGGAGTCACCCACGCCGGACAGGCGGCAGTGGCCTTGCAAACCTGGGGCCGCCACGGCGTACCCGCAGAGGGGATCATTGTGGAGCCCTCGGGAATGGTGCTGGTCCTGGCGGCGGACATGGTCCAAGGGGTGCTCCACGCATCCCGTGTGCGGCGGGCGCGCCCAAAGTGGACCAACCAGGTCCACACACCCCCGCGGGCGTGGCCCTTCTCCACGGGGGCGGTGCTCGCCGTCATGTGGCACCTGGCACCGGAGGACGCCCTCACAGGGACCGCGGAGGAAATCGCCCGGGACCTCCACCCCTGGCCGGCCGGCTAGGATTACTCCTGGCGCAGGTCCCAGGGCGGCCTCCCAGTGGCACCCGCGGCAGAGGGGCTCAGCCTCTCGGCAACCCTCCAACGGTACCCCGACAAGAGGGCACGCCACTTCCTGCAGACGGGCACGGTCCCGGCCGCCCCGCCAGACTCCGAGTGGGATGGGACGCAGGGGAGGCGCAACCGCTGCCGGGCCCCTGGGTCCTCCGGTTGTGGTATTTGCCCATGGGCACCCTGGCCCACGCCACTCAAGCCGTCAAGGGGGCTTTCCCGCAGCCGCTCCTCCCCGGCGTGGCCCTGCTCTGCAGCCTGCAGGCGGGGGCGGCCTGGGTACGGTGGAGGGAAGAGGGCGGGCGCCGGAGCCCCTATTTCCCCCTGGTCCAGGGCCAGGCGCTACTCCACGCCGAGGGCATGGGGACCGTGGAGTGGGGGGCGATTGTGCCCGGCACGGCGTGCAGGTGGATCACCGCAGCCGCCCCACAGCCCATGCGATCGCCGCCGGCGTGCTACCGCCTCCTACGGGTGGTCCCCTCCTTGGCCCCCCAACAAGCCCTTACGAGGGACGTATGGAGGGCCATACTGAGCCACACCAGGGAGTGGCTAAGGAACCGGGGTGCACGGTACCCGCCGGGGCCGGTGCTCGAACAGCTGACGGCCCCCACAGCCGGGGTCCGCCACGCCCTGCACAGGGGGTCGGCTCTCACGGAGCAGCTCAACGACGAGGTGCTAGACCTGGCGCTGGAGCCGCTGCAAGTGCTTTACCCGCAGACCCACATCCCACCCGCGGGCACGTCCAACCGCCTGGGCCCCCTGGGTTTGCAGCGCCGCGTCGAGGCCGCGCACCCGGGAGGCGTGGTGGAACAGTGGCTAACGCTCCGCAACCCTTCCGCAGTGCAAGCCCACTGGTACCTACACCAACTCCTCTTCCTACCCCGGGCGGCCCTGAAGCACCGCCAGCAAAATGCGTACCACATGCACCCAGAGCGCCGAGGCGCGCAGAGCTTCCCGCAGCCGGTCCTGCCCGCCCTCTCGCCCGGGCAGGGCCCGGAGGCGCTGCAGCAGGGCCCCCTGCTCAACACCGCCACCACGGTACAGCAAAGGGGAAGCAACGGCGCGGATGGTGCCGAACCGGACTGCACGAACTGCGGAGCGGTGGCCTGGACGGCGGCCTGCAGGCACCTCGCTCGAGATACCACGGGGCTCAGGCAGTACAGGCCAGCGGACCGCACGGCGCTGGCGTCCGCGGTCGCGGCCGTCAGCATGGGTCCCGTGGCGGCATGGCTGGCGCAACTGCTGCCCCACGTCCCCTGCCGCGACACGCAGCCCCGCCAGGTGGCAGGAAAGCACGCGCCGACGGCACCCCTCACAGCGGAGCAGCTATACGTCGTCGCGGCGGCGCTGCTGGCGGACGGCGGGGAGAGCTTCGTCCACCACCACGGCCCGGCGCAGATTGTGGGAAGCATACAAGGGCCGCAGCGCGATGCACCCCACCTGTGGCACGCCACACTCTGCAGGCGCACCCGCGTCTGGGATGCGGGCGGCGGCACACCCCCTCACGGGCCTCAGCAGGGGGAGTCTTTGGTGCTGCAGACGGCAGGCTACCAGGCCATCCTGCACGGCCACGCCGGAGGGTACCGGTCGCACGTCCTGGCCGGGGGCCGCTGGACTGTCTGGCACAGCACCGCCAGGCAAGGGGCATTCCCGCCCCTGCACCAAGTCGACTGGCAGCAGGGGCCCACCCAGGCCTACTATATGTTGGCGGACCCCTGGTCGCTAGCAGTCCTGCCACACACCGTCAGCGCCCCCAACAAGAGGCCCGGACCTGGATGGGTCAACCCCCCTGCACTGGTGTGGAGCCCCGACCAGGAGGAGCATCTAAGGGCCGCGTGGCAGGGAGACACCATCAGGGCCACGAACGTCCCGGACCTCCACGCGGGGCCAATCACGCACGCCCGCCCGGCGGCTACCCTGGCGGTGGCCCAACGGGGACAGCAGAACCCACAGTGGGTGGTCTGCATGTTCAGCCCGGCGGACGCGCACATCGTCGTCTGCGACCCCGAGCGCCTGCCATGGCCTGAAGCCGTGGTCCGCGTGGCGGACTGTACCCGCATGATCGTCAAGGTGCTACTTGAGGGCGAACACCACGCCCTCCTGCTCCAGGTCCGGCTGAAGGACAACGCCCGGGCGGCGAAGCCGGGGGTGTGGCCGGCAGCGGCGCACCCTGCCGACCTAGAGCTCCAGCTGGCGGTACCGACCACAGTGTACCACTGGCTACAAGCCTTCCACGACCTGCGATGGAGGGGCACACCCAACCGCCAAATCGGCTCCACGAACTGGCAAGTGTGGCTGCAGGCAGACGCGCAGCGCGATGCCGTCCGGAGTCTCGGGCCCGCGCCCGCGACACGAGCCCTCGATGCGGCGGCCCCAGGCAGCGTGTTGGCGCCACACACGGTCCCACTGGCCAACCCGCCCTTGGAACCAGCAACGGAGGGCGTCATCCGGAAGTCGGTGCCGCTCCCCCCGGCGCGAGGGGCCACTGAACCAACGAAATGCCCCCTGTGTGCAGACAGCTAATACACAAGCGGGGCAATGCTGGAACACCTGGCGTGGCACGTAGTGCACGCTGCAGCCCCGGTGGACGACAAGGAGGCGGCCTCCAACATCCTGCAAGAGAGGGCACGGAGGTCCCCATGGCACGCCCCCTACGCCCGGCGCCCCCCGCCCCAGGCGGCCGACCACGCAGACGGCGATGAGGAGGCACCCAGAGCGGCCCCGGGGACTGGTGGTGCGGTCCAGCAAGGGTCCATCCCCGCGGGGCTGGCCCCCCTGGCCCCCCTGTTGGCCCCGCTGGGAACGGGCTCTCCGCACCCCATGGCCCCGGCGCACCCGGGAGCCCTGGCTGCACCAGCGGACCCAGCGGCGATGCCGATGCGGGATGGCTGACTCCAGGAGGACACCGCGGACGACGCCCTATGGCTCCTCTCGTGGAACTTGCGCAACGGCCTCGTACCGCCAGACCGGTCCCTCTGGGACACGCTCCGGCGGTGCCAGGAACCGGCGGCCTGTACCGACAAGGAGCACCTCATCACCGGCATGCTACCCCAGGAGGGGGGTTTTGCCATCATGCTCCAGGAAACAGGGATCGTCACCCGGGCGCAGGAGACGCACGTGGCTGCGGCGCTCCGGGACAAGGGGTACAGCCCCTTCTTCAGCAGCCGGCTGGCGGAGACGGGAGCCACTTCCACCTCGAGAGGGGGGGGCCTCCTGACTGCGGTCAGCAGCAAGTACGTGGCGGAGCACGAGGTGCTCAGTTTCGCGGAAATCGCCTCCGGGAAGGCCGCCGCCCTGGGGATCCGCACGGATGGGGAGGCCTCACCCTCATCGACCTCCACGGGCCGCAAGAAGGCTGCTCCCCGTGGGCGGGACGAGCGGCGTTCAGGGCCGACAAGGAAATGTATGCCACGGCATGCAGCCTCGGTGGGAGACACCCGGTGGTCATCGCGGGTGACACCAACGTCTACATGGATGCCACCTCCAACCCGGCCACGGAGCACTTCCACGCGGGCTGGGAGGCCTGCGGTTTTCGGAGGGCCACGGCAGGCGGCGAGGAGGACATGACCCCCACGCTCCACCCGTCCCGGCACAGGGTGGACACCTTCCTGGTCAACGAACCCCTTCTGCTGTGGTCCCTGCGGGAAAGCGTCTGGGCTCGCGGCATGGCACACCCCCAGGTGATTGGCTCGGACCACCCCCCTGTCTGCCTGGCCTTGCCGGGCCTCCTCAACGCAGCGGGGCGCGCGGCAATGCCCAGCCCCTACAGCCACACGGAGGGCCGCCTCCTCACGTACGACGCCAAGGCCGCGCCCGTCCAACACTACCTGTGGGCGGCGGTCACCGCCGCGCAGGATGAACCCCCCTGGCGCCCTGGCTTGGTCCTGCAGAGCAGCACGCCTACGGATCCATGCCCGCGGCGGCGGTGGACAAGGTGTTCGAACACCTCCACGCGGCGCATGACGCCCTAGCGCGCGTGGTGGGACGCTGGCAGCCGTCCCCGGCGGGGACGGACCCAGCGGAGGGGGATCCCCTGGAGAGCGGAAAGCGGCTCCAGGCAGTGGTCCTCTGCTATGACACCCTGGCAGTGTGCGCGCCGGCGGCGTACCAGGCGGACGCGGCACGGCATGGCATCTCGTCCGAGGCGGCGCTGCGGCTCACGGAGGAGCTGCGGGGTGCGTCGCCCAGGTTCCGCCGGACCACACAGGGCCAACTACAGGAGGAGCAGGAGAGGCAAGCCGCCACCCTCGAAGAGGACATTCGCCAACTCCGCGCACTCCTGGCGGCAGACCGCAAGCGCGCCATCAAGGACTTCTGGCGCCGCCACGCCCCCGACATCGCCCAGCAGTGGAAAGCCGTGCGTGGAGCCATAGAGGTAGAGGCCCCGGGCCCGTCAGGCCTCTGGAATGTGCGGGTCCCCAACACCCAAACGCTCCTCACGGAGGCCCACGAGGTGATGTTCGCAGTTCGCGCCTTCTGGCGGGAACCGTATGACAAACGCCCGGTGGACCTCCCGGGCTTCCAGGCAGTCCTCGGCCGCCATGTCCCCCGGGTCCCTGACGGGGCCTGGACACAGGTCCAGCAGTACTCCATGCAGGACCTGCAGTCCGCCCTGGACAAGGCCGATGGCAAGGCCCCAGGTCCCAACCACGTGGAGGCCCGTTTCATCAAGGCCCTCCCGGCACCCATCCAGTGGCTCCTGGTCCACTCCTACCAGGCCATCCTCCGCGGCGCCCGCCACCGATGCAATGGAGGGACGCGCACATCTGGCTCAGCCCCAAGGTACCGGGCTCCGCCAGACTGGACAACTACAGGCCCATAGCCTTGGGCCAACTGGACATGAAGCTGCTCACGGGCCCCCTCACCCAGCACATCACAGAAGTGCTCACACGGCACGGAGTGGTCAGCAACTGGCAGCAAGGGGCCCTCCCTGGCTCCGACACAGGCCCTCCACTGGTCATGGCGCAGCGGCAGCTCCAGCGGGGAAGGCCCAACTACGTTTTCTCCTTCGACGCCCGCAAGGCCTTCGACACCGCCCCGCACGGCGCCCTCCACCTCATCCTGCGCCCCCTCTCCGTACCGCCGGAGGAGATCGACCTCCTGCTCTTCCTCGAAACGTGCCCCAGGCTGCGCATCGTCACCGCACACGGGCTACCGCAGCCCGTCCACATGCTGCGCGTCGTCCGGCAGGGCAACCCCGAGAGCCCCCTGATGTACGCGCTCCTCCTGGAGCCCCTGCTCAGGGCGCAGGGGCACCGCCTGCGACCGCATGGAGGGGCCGAGCAAGGCCTCATCCAGGCCTACATCGACGACCTGCTGGTGGTGGCCCACAGGCTGCAGCATTTCGTTGAGGGCGTGGAGGCGGTGGCCGCGTACCTGGGGATGATGGGCATGGAGCTCAACCCCCGCAAGTGCGCCATGGTCACCACAGAGGGGGTCCCGGGCCTGCAGCTGCGCCTCTGTCCCCACCATGGCACTGGGTACCAGCTGCGGACTCCGTCCCCTACCTGGGACTCCAGCTGCAGCCGGACGGGGAGTTCTCCCTGCAGGGCAAGCACTGGCTGCGCGTGGCGGCGGTGCACCACTGGTGCCTCAACACCCTCGCGCCACCGAAAGTGGTGCAGGATGTCATCTGGGCGATCCTCGGGGGGGTGACACAGTAGGTCGCCCCTTTCATCGCCGACGACTCCGACACCGCGCGCCACCTGGATCACATCACGGTCCAGGTCGCAAAAGAAAAGGCCGCGGTATGCCTTCCACGCCTCGCGGGACAGCCTGCAGGATGACCAGACCCTGGGGCTCACACGGGTACCAACGCGATGCCAGCAGGCAGCGGTGGCCCCCGTGGGTACACTCGTCCACCACCGCTCAACTTCCGTGCGCGCCGAGGTCACCAAGGTGTTCTGGGAAATAGCCGGCTCGCACAGAATATGTCCCGAGGTGCACTACCCCGTCCCGGAGTTTGCAACTCTAGCGGGAGGTGACTGGGTCTACCGCATACCCCGGGCTCTGGCCGCCCTGGGAGTGGGGCTCTACAACCCCATCGCGTGCCCCAGGGCAGCCCACGTCCAACTACAGTCCCCACCGGGCAACATCGTCACGCTGCGCACCGTCAAGCTGCGACACCGCGACACGTGCCGCCTGACTGTGCCGCACACGACGCCGTGGCATGGGCACCACGGGCCACGCCACCCCTTCCCCGACAACGAAAAGCCGTGGCGGATGGCGGTGCGGAGTGCCTCAACCAATGCGCCGATGAACACCTTCACTATTGCCGCCGTGAGCAGGAGCCCACCAACCACCCCGGGTGGCGTGACGCCTTGGTCCACCTCTTCCACACCACCAGCACACGGGACCCCCGCCTGAGACTCGTCCACCCCACCAGGGCTAAGCAGGACGCCCACACCGGCCCACGGGTGACCCCGGACGGCCTGCACCTCCACGTCGGGGGCTACCGCCGCCAGGGCGGCCTATCCCCCCCCACGCGGGGGGCGGCGTACCACCCGCCGGCGGCCCTCGTGTACATCCTCCACGACGTACCCGCGGAAAGCAAGCACCGAGAGCCTAACGCGGATGTGGCGTGGCCCGAGCCCCTGCGCCCCCGGCCCCACGCGCCGACGCCGGTGTGGTTGGTGACCACGGACGACCAATGCACCCGAGCGGCGGGGCAAGCGCAGCTCCAGGCCGAGTGGGTAATAGTGCAGGCCGGGGCAGGCCAGCCCAGGCCCCGTGGAATGCCCCGTGGCAGCGCCCTGCTGGTAGATACGGGGGTGCCGCACGATCCACACATGGCAGTGCATGCGCTGGAGGACCAGCCGGAGGATACGGGACACCTGGTGGTGCACCAGCGCGGAGGCCCGGCGTGGCTCAAGGAACATGTGACGGCACTCCGGTCCTGGGCAAGCACGATCGCCGGAGCTGAAAACCGGCTGCATGACCACCCGGCGATCAGCCCCGGCGACACCAGGGCGCTGAGCGTGGACCAACTGACCCCCAGCCACCCCGACGTCCAGTGGCACTCCGCCGACCTCAACGCGGGGTGGCTCAGCCCCACCGGGTACTACTGGATCCCGGAGGCCTGGGGCCACACCTCTTCCGACGCGTCGGGGGGCGGACCCTGCAAACACGCCACCAGCGTCGCTCTCGCCGCCGACCTCACCCGCACGTGGGCGCTGGCCATTTCGGGCACGGTGCCCGACAGGGAGGGGCTGGCCGCCTCCCTCCCCCTGCAATACGGCGCCCACCAACCGTGGGTCCACACGGTGGACGCCGAAGTCATCCTCCACCTCCTGCGACATGCGGATCGCGAGCGGACTACGGGGCTCCCCGCTGGCGCGGCAAAGGTGATCAACCAGATGCCCCTACGGTGGCTCCGGGATGGCCTGTGCGCGCGAGGACGACACGCTGGGCACCCGTTCTGGTACGTCCGAGCCACTGCGCACCACAGTGACGCCCTACTGCACAAGGCGGACTGGGCGGCGTCCCAGGACACCGTTCTGCAGAACACGCCCCCGGACCCTGGCCATGCCCAACTTATTGTCGCCGGTCATCACGGCCACCTCTATCTACGGCCCCCCACGATGCAGACGCTCGGCGAGGTCGTGCAGCTGGCGCAGACGGACCATGCGCTGACGCACCGAGGACACACACCTCTGGGCGCGGCTCACGCCACAGCCTATGTCCACGCCCTGGACCTCACCGTGACGGCCACCAACCGCCGGGCGCTGCGGGCCAGAGACGGCCACACGCCGGTGCAGCGCAGGCTCCGCGTTCCTAAGGAGCGGCTCTCCGGCGTCACCGTCCTCCCACAACCATGCCTCCTATGCGGCAGCCCGGAGGAGACCCCGGTGCACATGCACGTGGGGTGCGCCCACTCACGTCTCCTCTGGCCCCACTACTGCGGGGCGGTACACGAGGCGGCCCGCCACCTCCCACCCGGGGACAAAGCCCTGTGGGTGGCCTCGTGGCACTCCGCAGGCGCCACATGGACGGAAGTCTTCTGCTCTGGGCTGGTGCCCGAGGACGCAGAGGCGCAGCTCCGCGCCATAGCCCGCTACGACCCGCCAAGAGGGACCTCTGTGGACCATTTCCTCCACCACATGCTCCGGCTGGGGGACTTCGCATGGGAGCTTCGCAACCACCGGCTGGAGCAACTCCTCCGCGAGCTTCTAAGCGCGGCAGCCTGGGTGCGACGGTGGCTCACTGCGGCAGAGGGCGACCCTCCCCCCCCTCCCCCACGCCTTGACAAGGACTTTGTAGCCTCCCTCCGTGTCGTGAATGGAAACTCTGGAGTGCCCGCCACAAGAGGGCCCCCAACCGTACCGGGACCTGCTGGGGAGTTTCCTGAAGCACCTACAAGACGCCCTCTTCCCACCGTGGATCATCGGGCGCGGCTCCATGACCGCGTGGGAGGCACGCATAGTGGGTGAGGAGTGGGCGCGCGAGTGGGGCCGGTGGTGCGCCGCCACGCGCGCCCCGGAGACCCCTGCGCAACGATACGCCGCCATCCCGCTCGAATGATGGGGGCCGGACACGCGGCCGAGACCCACCGTGATCCGCGGGGCGGGACCTGACCACCCGTGGGACGCGGCGACGGGGGAATGGCTGCAAGCGGCCCCGGGGCCGCAAACAGGATGGACTGGGGACGTGTCCTCACTCGTCAGGACGCCCGTCCCCCCCTGCATCGTCCTTCACGCCGCCAACGTACTCCAGGCTACGGAGATACGCAAATGGGGACACGACACTGCCACCGTCCGATGGCACCCCCCAGAGGACGGGGCCGCCCAGCTCGCCGTGGCGCACTTCAAAACTGGGGGGCTGGTATACAACGACGCCCTGTCCCGGCTGGGCGACAGCCAGGGGCCCTTGCTGCTCATGCTCCCCACCGGACGGCTGCGAAGGGCTGCCAGTGGGTTGGGAGGCAGTCGCGGACGGCACCCTACTGGCCCTCCTCCACCGGGACGCCGCAAACGGATGCCAATGGGATACGCTGGCGCCCCACCTCACCGGCGCCACGTGTACATGGCAACCCCCCCCCAGGGGCACCCCCGCCCGGCGTGGGAGGACCTCATCGCCGCCTTCCACGACACGGGATTCTCCCCGACGACACGTGGCAGGAGGTCCAGCGGAAGACGCTTGGCAGGGACTACCGGCGCCGCGTCCGGGCCCGCCTGCTGGGTATCCGGGACCCCCTCCGACAGAGGTGGGACGACCTCTGGCTCCGCCTCCTCGACCCTTGGTCGCCGCCCTCCCACCTCCCACACACCTGCCGACTCTGCCAGAATGTGACACTGTGTCCTCAACAGCGTAGACAGGCGCCAACAGGTGCGCGCGGTGCGCCCGGGTGGCCGCGTGCCCCTAGCCCGGACCTCCCGCGGGCCCGCGCAGGCGCACGGAGGAGGAGGCCTTGCACCGGCGCATCGAGGGGGCATACGCCCTCTCACACGAACGCGCGGGCCCCGCGGGCGCTGCCCTTCTGTGGATCCAAGTGCACCTGCGGGACCCCACATCCGTTGCGCACCTGTCGCACGTGTTCCCGCCCTGACCCCCACCCGCCGCCACCCTTTGCAGAGCCCGCAGTACCATGCCACGCGAACGGGGGGATGGGCCGGGACACGCCAGGGCCCACCGCTAAGCGCAGGAGGCGGTAGGGCGAGACCGTATGGAGCCTGGTAGCGGACGCGGTGGCAGAGGCGCATGAGGCGCACGCTGCCGCACGACGTGACCCGACGGGCAGTGCGAGGGCTTTCCTCAACGAGACCGGCCTCCCGGCCGTCCGCGCCCTGAACGGAGCAGGGGCCCCTACGCTACTCCTCGTCGTCGCAACCCGCAGGGACCCGGAATGGGTCCTGGGGATCACCCCCACCCACCTCTATGGGGCAGCAGCCGTACCCCGCCCCCCCCCTCCGGGCGCCCGCAGCGCAGGACGGGGTACACACCCTCCTGCGAACACAGGAGGTCACCGCCGTTACGGGGGTCCACCTAGTGCGGCTCCCCCCGGCACCACCCGACAACCCCCGGGGTCCCAGGTCCCTGAGCCCCGCCCCAGACTGGGAGCTGTGGCGCGACGCGCGGGCCGCGTGGCTCCCCTGCTCCCCCTCCCAATGCCGATGGATGGCCGCCGGCCCCCGCCCGTACTGGGCAGACGCCACAGCCGCCCCCCCCCCCTCCCCCCCCCCCCGCAGAGCACTGCACGGCACTGCCCACGACACGACACTGATGCACCGGGAGGTAGTGGGAAGGGCGCACCTGCCACCACGCATGCCTACCAGGATAACAGTGATGTCAGACTCCGATGGCTCCCCCCAGCGGGACGACTGCCACCACCGCCGGTCCCGCTCCCGCTCCCCCGTCTCCCCGGAAGGGGCGGGGGAGACCCCCGCGGAGCGCGAGGAGCGGTGGCTGGCGGAGGCGGCGGTGCCGGTCGGGCTGCCGGATGGACAGCCCCAGGCGGCCTCAGCTGACACCGGGCCGTCGACCCAGGAGCCTGAGCCGGCCAAGCTGACCGCCCTGCCGCCCCAACAGCAAGCCCTGCCGCCCCGCCCCGGGAGGGGGCCCCAGACGCGCTGGGAGCGGACACCGCAGCCCCAGCGAGCCACGCCGCGGCCCTGACCGCGGCCCCCGGCACGCCGCCGACACGGGGAATACCCCTGGCGCAGGAACCGGGCGCATTGCCGCGGGAGGGAGGGCGGAGACAACGAGCGCGGGCGGGAACCTAGTGCCCCGCAGCCCGCTAACCGCTGACCGCTAACCCACACGGCCGCCCCCGGCCGGCCAGCGCCGCGCGGCGACGGCGGGGGGGACAAGGGGCCCCAGCGAGGGCCTGCACGAGGGTCCGGCTCTAGGTAGAGGGGGGCGGGGGAAGAAGGCGACCCCCCAGCCGACGGCTGGCCCCCAGGGTTGGGACCGCCAGGCCGCCCCCCCTCGGCCGTCTGGGGGCGGCGCCAGGGGAATAGAGGCCCCCCCCAACTCCCCCCCCCCTCCCTCTCAGGCCCAAGAGCGGACGGAGGCAGACCGAAGAGACGGCGGCCCGGCACCACCCCAAAAGAGGCCGCTGCACCCGGGGTGAGGGGGCACCGCGGCCGCGGCAAGCGCCCCCAGTGAACTGCCCGCACGCTCCCGCCCTGCCCGCTGCCGACCGACGGCGGACCGGCGGCGCCCAGGACGGCGCAAACGGAGCGGCCCCTTCGGAGGCCGGCCTGAGGAAGGCGGGGGCGCGAACCAGGGCGCCCCCCCCCGCCCCTCCCCCCCCCCCCCCCCGCCGCACTGACCCTTTGGCGGCCGACTTGGCCGCGCCTGACGCCCGCAGCCGCCCGGCAACCCCCACGGCACGAGTATACCCCGGGAGGGCACGCCGGAGACAACTGATGGCAGGCCGACGCCAGACGGGGCGGGGGGGCGCAGGCGGCGGAGCGGCCCCCCCAGCCCCCCTCCCCCGCTCCCCCCCCCCAGCTTGAGGGCCAAAGGAGCGACCCTCCGCCCCCCCGGAGCCGAGGGGACGCCCCCCCTTCCGCAGAAGGGACCGCGACGCGGGGGGGGGGATGCGGCTGGACCTGCACACCGCCCGCCCCAGCGCCCCCTGCCGCCTGCTCTCGCGGGAGTCGCGGCCGACGGGCGAGCCCACACCAGCGCGCCGGAGCGGCGCGCGGACCAAGCCTGGGGGCGGCGCACGGCGGCGCACCAGAACAGTATGGAGGCCGCGCCCCCCATGACCCCCCGCATGACCATTGCCCACTCGGGTAGGGCAGAAGGGGGGTTCAGGTCTGAAGAGGCCCCCAGGGGAGCGGTCCGAGGGCCGCCCCTCATCCCCCCGCCCCCCCAGGGGGGCCCCGCGACCCCGACCGAACGCGCACGCTGTGGGGGCCAGGGTAGGGAACCGCTGGCTGCCCGCCAGAGGGGGAGCAGGGAGGCCGCGGCGCGACCCCCCCCCCCCCCTACCGGCCCGCAAGCCGCGGGGGCGCCGGCCCCCACCCCCCGAGGCAGGGGGGGTGGTACCCCCTCCCCCCGCCCGAGAGAGGAGCCGGAGCACGGCCCGCGCCCCTGCCCCAGCCGCTGGCTCCCACAGGAACCGCGGGGAGCAAGCGAGCCCGCGCCAACACGCCAGGACGCCGCACAGATCGCGCCCAGAGAAGGCGGGCGAGCAGGAAACGGAGTGGTATGGGGACGACGCCCCCAGTGACCAGAACGACGCCAGTGACACCCGCTTTGTTGCCTGCCCAGGAAAGGCAGAGGGACGGAACGAGGCAGAGGAACCACCCGCCCTTACTGGCCCCCCCGGCCGCACAAACGGGGGGCACGGCGCACGGGCGCCCCCCCCCCCCCCCCAAACCCGCCCCCCGGCACACGAACGCCACGGACCCGCACCACGGGGGCGCACAGCCCCAAGCCAGGTAGGGGCGAGCCGGGACCTGACCGCCCCCCCCCAAGCACGCCAGACAGAGCAAGGGACCGGGGCAGGACACACGGAGGGGCACAGAGCCCGTGGAACGGCCCTACCAGCGCCCAGTGCCGGGACCGCGCGAGACGCGCACGCCACACCGCCCAGGGGGGGGGGGAGCGGACGCCGAGGGAGCGCGAGCGCACACACACGCAAAGGGCACGCTGGGACTACCAGAAGGGCAACGCACAGACCGCGTGGAATGGCGTACCAGCGAGCGAGGGTAAGGGACACCTGGACGGGACGGCCCGCCAGACGCAGCGCAGGACACGCGGGGCTGGAAGGGGGAAACGGGAGAGACACAACACCAGGTACCGGCCCGAGCCCCGCGAACCGGCCGCGAGCGCCGCGCACACACGAATGGGTCACTGCACCCGCGAAGGCAGTAGTGGCGCACTGCGCCACGCCCCAACTCCTAGGCTAGGCAGCCTCCCCGCCAGCGAAAGGGGGTCCCACTGGCGAAAAGCCAGTAGCACGGGCCCGGCGGCGCCAGCGCCCCGGGCGACCACGCATTAGGGGGGCAACGCGGTGGGTAAGCGCCCGCAGCCACGGCTGCGAATTGATGCACTGACCGGGGAGTGGCAAAACGGGGAAGCCGGGGAGGGACAGGGCTCTGAGCCCTGTGAACCCGGGGGACTCCGCCACCAGGCAGGAGGTGCGTCTTGGAGGGCCCCCCACTAGGACCCGGTGGGGAGGATATCACCTGGCCCGACCAGGTGGCCCTCCGGGGCCGAAAGGCGTCTAGTACCCGCAAAATCAAACCTCAAACTTCAAACCTCTGGGGAGTTACTGCGCGCCGCCTGCCAGGGAGGCTCCGGGACGTCTTCAGACCGCGGCCGCCGGTGGCCTGAGGTGTGCCCTTGGTAGCCCGGGGATCCAGGGATGTCCCAGATGTTGTGCTCCCGCATGGTCGCACGCATGCTTGGGGCCCCGCTCTGGTGCCATAGCCAGTGTAGTCCGTTCATTTCATCTGGGTTGTAGGCCCCCATACGCGCCATGAGCCGGGTGGCCACATAGTGCCATTGGCCGGGGTGGTTCATGGTGGTGGGGGGCGTGTGCCCCGTCCGATGGCCAAAGATGATGTCTGCCATGGTGCGGGTTGCGCCGCAAGGTGGCGGGACCGCGAAGTAAGCAGCCATCGGATGCGGACTGCCAGGGCGATCTGCTCCCCTGCAGTAAGCCTAGGGATCCATAGGCCGAGGTCTCTGGCCGCCGCCTGTTCCGCTTGGTCGCTGCCGCGGCTGGCGTCGCCCTCCTAGCGTGCGTAGTCCAGATGTCCCTGCCCCCAGGGCGGGGCGGACCCCGACGGTGGGCCGGTAGGCTTGCTAGCGGTGTTGGTGCCCGCCTCAACGCGCGCCCCACTTCCCTGGGGTGCCGCGCTGGTCCGTGGTCTGGTCTGCTGCTCCGCTCGCGGCCGCGTGCCCGTCACCCACAGCTGTAGCATGCCCGGTGTGCCCCAGGGCGGTGTACTCGCGCTGCAGGTGTGCCTGGCGTGGTATCGTGAGGGGTGTGTGTTCCGCATGGCGCGTCGTTGCTGCGGGCTGACGCGTGGTGCCGCCAGCGTTGACCCGTGTGGGGATCACCCCTGCAGGACTCCATGAAAGCATCGAAAGAGTTGTCGTCGCGGTTGTGTCCGCTCAGCGACGTTTCCCTGCTGGCCGCGCGCTGGGGCGTGTCGGGTGTGGTTTCCCGGGTCTCTGACTTTGCGCGGGTTTCCGGTGGGTCCCGTGGCGGCACCTGCCCCGGCGCGCTTGCGTCAGCGTGATACGCTGGGTTCGCCAAGTAGGCGGCGCCCGCGCGACCTGCGGGTTGCACATCACGGGCTGATTGTGGGCGGAGGCCGTCCTCTCACTCGGTATCCGGCATTGGTCCTTAAGGTTCCGTATCAGGTTGGCCAGCGGTCGATGCCTCGCCGCTTCCTCTGTGCCGCCATGTTCCGTGGGTCAGCATGCTGTATTGCTGGCCGGTCCGCTCCCTCGCTAGGTTCCCCCACTGGTGTTGGTGTTGCTGTCCGTTGTGGGGGTCCCCGCATTTTCTCTGCGTCCACCGTGGGCTCCCCGCGTTGCGGTTGGGTTGGCGGTGCGGGCGGCGCGGCTGCATCGTCCACTGGTTGCACCGCCTTACGGGCGTGGCCTTCCGACACGCGCGGCGGCCCGGGTCGGCTTCCCTGGCCTGCAGACTGCGGGGCGTCAGCTGGGACGGTGGTGCATGCCGGGTCTGGGCCGGGGCCTGCGCTGGGGGCCGGGCGACAAGGAGATGACGGTTCTGCGGGCCGTACCGTCGGCCCGGCTGGTGGGGCGTGGTGTTGCTGGGACGCCGCTTCGGCGTGTTTCCTGGCCCGCAGGTCCCCGGGGGCCGCCGTGCTGGACGTTGCCCAACCCGCGTCCACCACCTCCTCCTCATCCTCAGCCTCGTCCACCTCCTCCACCTCATCCTCCGACCCCCCCCTCCCCGCCGCCCTCATCCTCAAGGCCACAGCAAAAGCCAAAGCCGCGGCCGCACGCACCGACCCCCCGACCCCCACACAGGCGACTCGAGCGCCCCGGACACACGCTGGGAAGACCCCCGACCCGACATCGGCGCCCTCACACCTCCGGACAGAGGTCCTCCTCGACCTGGAACCGGACCCCAACCCCAAACCCGACCCCGAAACCCAAGCTGGCGCCCACGCGAGCACACACAACACCACAAACGCAACGACACAAACCCAACCGACACCACCCCCACCCGGACCCTCACCCAAGCGAGGACCCCCCACCCACCAAAACCCACGCCTCCCTCCCACCGGCACCCACCACCACCGGAGAGGCGGCCACCCAACACGACCCCGTCCAAGCCCTCGTCCGCATCCCCGTCACCAAGCGCCCCGTCATCCATCCCCCGCAAACCACCACCACCGCCGGCCAAACCAACCCAGGGACGTGGGACCCCTCAACCCCCGTCACCGTCAAGCCCGGCCCCCAACCCGCCCCCCCTGCCCACCACATAGTGCAGCCCCAGGGACTGCCCACGATGCCCAACCCCCCACACCCACAAGGGGGACCATGGGCCATACCCGCAACACCAACCCCACCACTACCCACACCATCACCACGAGCGGCCGCACCACCAGCACTACCAACACCACCCCTACCACTACCATTGCCCACCGCCCTACCCCACCGGGCCACAACCCCCCGTGCACGAACAGCATCAGCGAATGGGATGGCAGCCACCGAGCGCTCCAGTCGCATACCCCGCCTACCGCCAGGGGCCACCCCCCCCGTACCAGCCACCCCCCCCGTACCAGGAACCGTATCCCTATCTCCCCGGCCACCACGTCCACGCGGAAGGGGCCCCCCGGGCCCAACCCCGCCAAGGACAGTCACTCGACCCATACCACCAGCCGCTGCCGCCACCACACCCCTACGTGGCGGATCCATGGACGACGGGGGACCTCCCCCCCCCCCCAGTACCAGGCGGCACCAGGCGAAGCCCCACAGGACCCATCGACGCCTCCTGACTGGCCCGACTCGAGCGATGAGGCCCGGTCCCGCAAACGGCGGCGCTCCCGCTCCCCCCCCGCACGGCACACTCGCCCACGGCGCCCACACTCCCCACACCGCCACCGCGCCTCAACCACCCACTCGCGCCGCTCCTGCTCCCCCAGGTGCCACCACGACCCCCCGAGGCACCGCTCCCGCCGCTCCCGCTCCCCCGGGCACCACCACGAGCGCCACTGCCGCCCCATGTCCACCTCTCCCTCCCCCCTCCGGCCATACAAGACCCCCACCCCCAGCCCCCGCCACCACCGCTCCCGCTCCCCCCGACGCCGCCAGGCACGCCACCGCCGCCCCACGTCCAGCTGCCCCTCCCCCCACAGGCCCCGCCGGGCTCCCCGTTCCCCCCGCCGCCCATACCCATCCACCACCCCCAGCGCCCGCCACCACCACTCCCGCTCCCCCGGAGGCCACCAAGCGCGCCACCGCCGCCCCATGTCCACCTCCCCCTCCCGTTCCCCCCTCCGCCCGTACCCGTCCTCCACCCCCAGCCCCCGCCACCGCCGCTCCAGCTCCCCCAGGCACCGCCACCCCCGCCACCACCGCAGGTCCACGTCCTCCCCCCGCGGCTCCAGGACCCCAGGCACGGACCCCTCCCCCCTCCAGGCCCCCGCCCACCTCGCCTGGTGATCTGCCCCCGCTTTGCAGGAGATCCGCCGCTGGGTGAAGTGGGCCGGGGGAGCGGGAAGGCACGATGGGGTGCACATGGTGCATACCTTCGAGGAGGTGCGCAGCCGCACCCCCACCAACCCCAACAAGGCCGCCCCGGAGGCCATCATGCCACAAGCGGCATGGGAGGCCCTCCTCCGCAATGCAGTCCAGGGCCTCCGCCCCCCCTACACCCCTCAAGCCCTCCGCCAGTGGCTCCAGGCCACCCACCTCGGGGCCTGGGCCGACGGCGCCCCCTCCCCACCCCGCCCCTCCCGCCACCACCACACCAGGAAGGGGGAGGACAAGGGCAAGGGAAGGGCAAGGGACACCAAGGGGCACTCAGGCAAGAGGGCACGGAGGGGCCCCAAGTGAGGGCAGGCACTCACCGGGACAGGACACCGGAAGAGACACCACATGGGGGCAGGAAACCACCAAAGAACCAGGAAGGGGCGGGAGCGGGGACCAAGGCACGGAGGAAAAGGGCACCACGGCAAACGCCACGACCCACACCCAGGAAGGGCATACCACGACGGGGGGACCAGCGCCGCCCCACCCCCACCGAACGCCCCACGACTCCCGGGGGTGCAGCCCCCAACACACACCGCGGAAGCAAGCATCGGACGCCGTACGGATCACACCAGCGCACACCCACCAGCCACCGGAAACCACACGGGGAATGGAGGGCACACCTACACGGGGAGAACGGGCCAGACCCACAGAGGAAGCCGCAGGGAACGCCGCCGCACGGCGCACGACCACGCCCTCACCGCCAGGCGACGACCCCGGCCGCCACAAGGGCCACCTCACAGGCACCGGAAGAGGACGAAGGCACGGCCACAGCGACCAGGACTAGGGACCGAAACCCCCAGAGGACACGGGACCAAGGCACAGGCCCCCAGGGAGGGCAACCCCACGGACCGTCACGTGATCGACCTACCCGACCCACCAGCCCGAGCGGCACGCCCAAGCCCCCACAGCACGGACCCAGCGAGCCAGCCACACCTCACCGCACCCCCCAGCCACCAGCCAGCCACACTCCGGCCCGCACTCCGAACCACGACACAGGCCAGGCTGACCTCCACTGACCCACCGCGGCACAACGCGAGACCACGGCACACCGCACCACGGCGCGCCACAGTGCAACGCGCCACAGCACGACGCGACGCGACAGGACACAGAGCGGCACAACACGACACAACTGACCCTAACCTGAAGGACAAACCGAAGCAAGCCACCGCACACCCTGGAAGGCGCCGCACCAGCACGCCACACACCAGCACCGCAGGCCACACACGGAGCCACAGCGCGCCTGGCAACAACGGTGGCGGACCACCCAGAAGGTTAAAACCAGCACCGCATAGGGGAAAGGACACGAACAACCCCAGCCCCCTAACCCAGAGCCACAAGCAGCTGCCTGGCGCAGTCGCCCAGCCGGCAGAGCCAGGACCTAACCTGGCAAGAAGGGGCGCCGAGCCCACCGTGTACATAGCCCACCCGACCCATGGGGCCGGAACACGGCCAAACAGAACGCAACTGACAACAGCAGCCCGGAAGACAAAACTGAATGCGGGCCAGTGCGTGCGCCAGCCCAGGGAAGGCAGAGGGAGGAACAGGCAGGCCCCCCCCCCCCCAAAAAAAAACAACAGAGGGGGGAGGGGGGGGGGCGCGAAAACAGCCTACAGCCACCAAACCGCCCGCCAACACCACCAGAGGCGGCCAAACCCCCCCCCAGAAGGCACCGAAGACAGGACCCCCAAAAAGGCACAGGGTGACCACCCAGCCAAAACCAGCGCCGCCCCACCCCCAGTGAACGCCCCACGACTCCCGGGGGCGCAGCCCCCAACACACACCGCCGAAGCAAGCATCGGACGCCGTACGGATCACACCAGCGCACACCCACCAGCCACCGGAAACCACACAGGGAATGGAGGGCACACCTACACGGGGAGAACGGGCCAGACCCACAGAGGAAGCCGCAGGGAACGCCGCCGCACGGCGCACGACCACGCCCTCACCGCCAGGCGACGACCCCGCCGCCACAAGGGCCACCTCACAGGCACCGGAAGAGGACGAAGGCACGGCCACAGCGACCAGGACTAGGGACCGAAACCCCCAGAGGACACGGGACCAAGGCACAGGCCCCCAGGGAGGGCAACCCCACGGACCGTCACGTGATCGACCTACCCGACCCACCAGCCCGAGCGGCACGCCCAAGCCCCCACAGCACGGACCCAGCGAGACAGCCACACCTAACCGCACCCCCCAGCCACCAGCCAGCCACACTCCGGCCCGCACTCCGAACCACGGCACAGGCCAGGCTGACCTTCACTGACCCACGGCACACCGCACCACGGCGCGCCACAGTGCAACGCGCCACAGCACGACGCGACGCGACGGGCCACAGAGCGGCACAACACGACACAACTGACCCTAACCTGAAGGACAAACCGAAGCAAGCCACCGCACACCCCGGAAGGCGCCGCACCAGCAGGCCACACACCAGCACCGCAGGCCACACACGGGGCCACAGCGCGCCTGGCAACAACGGTGGCGGACCACCCAGAAGGTTAAAACCAGCACCGCAGAGGGGAAAGGACACGAACAACCCCAGCCCCCTAACCCAGAGCCACAAGCAGCCGCCTGGCGCAGTCGCCCAGCCGGCAGAGCCAGGACCTAACCCGGCAAGAAGGGGCGCCGAGCCCACTGTGTACATAGCCCACCCGACCCATGGGGCCGGAACACGGCCAAACAGAACGCAACTGACAACAGCAGCCCGGAAGACAAAACTGAATGCGGGCCAGTGCGTGCGCCAGCCCAGGGAAGGCAGAGGGAGGAACAGGCAGCCCCCCCCCCCCCCCAAAAAAAAACAACAGAGGGGGGAGGGGGGGGCGCGAAAACAGCCTACAGCCACCAAACCGCCCGCCAACACCACCAGAGGCGGCCAAACCCCTCCCCCAGAAGGCACCGAAGACAGGACCCCCAAAAAGGCACAGGGGGACCACCCAGCCAAAACCGGCAACACTAAGCCAGGAACAGCGGCCCACCGGGAAAAGGTACACCGAAACAAGCAGACACACACCACGAAAAAAAGAAGAGCCAGCAGCCCAGCCCGAAAGAAAGGGGATGGGGGGACAGGGACACCCAGCAAAAAAACAAAAAGCGCAAAAAACACACCCCGACAACCCAGCCACGAAGGGCTGGGCACAACCCAGACCCGGGCCCAGCACAAACGCCCACACCGCACGCCGGAACCGGAAACGGCGGGGGGCAAGCGGGGCGCCCACGAAACCACACACGTCTCATAAACAGGCCGAAACCGAACCCCAACCACGAACACCACAAACAGCCGACACTAGAGGGACAGCACCACAAACCGTGCCCAAAGACACCCACCCAAGACCCCAGCCAGGACTGGCGGGGTTAACAAAACCCACACCCAACCGCAAACCGGACCCAAACACAAACGCCGCACAACAGTAGGAAACCCAGTGCCCACAGCCCGGGCACTGAGGCAGCCCGTGACATGCAGGTGACCCGGCCAAATGAGATCCGGAGACCGGGGGTAAGGCTGCATCCCAAGGCCTGCGCTGCTTTGGGACTCGAGGCGGAGTTTGCGACACCCAAGCGCCTCGGAACCCTAGTACCAAGAACGTGCATGCAAGCCTTTGGAACGGGATACGCCAGGAAGTCCGGTGAACCCCTAGGGTTCCGCCCAAAGGAGGGGACGTGCGCAAGCACGGGGGCACACCCTTCCGGCGAGACAAGCACGTTACGCTGGCGACGATCAGCCCTCCCGGTGTTGCCCGGGGCCGCTTTGTTGGGGCCAACAGTCAGGTCTAGCGGGATGTAAGCCGCCTCCCCTCTTCACGCGCGGAGCCTCTTCCTGTTCGTCACAGGGGCGACGCCAGGGGGAACCATGGGGCGCCTCTCCACGACCGAGTGCACCTACCCACCTACCTACCTCTGTTCTGCTGCTCTGCTCGCGGCCGTGTGCCCGTCACCCACAGCTGTAGCATGCCCGGTGTGCCCCAGGGCGGTGTACTCGCGCTGCAGGTGTGCCTGGCGTGGTATCGTGAGGGGTGTGTGTTCCGCATGGCGCGTCGTTGCTGCGGGCGGACGCGTGGTGCCGCCGGCGTTGAACCATGTGGTGGTCACCCATGCAGGACTCCATGAAGGCATCGAAAGAGTTGTTGTCGCGGTTGTGTCCGCTCAGCGACGTTTCCCTGCCGGCCGCGCGCTGGGGCGTGTCGGGTGTGGTTTCTCGGGTCTCTGACTTTGCGCGGGTTTCCGGTGGGTCCCGTGGCGGCACCTCCCCCGGCGCGCTTGCGTCAGCGTGATACGCTGAGTTCGCCAAGTAGGCGGCGCCCGCTCGAAGGGCGGGTTGCACCCCACGGGCTGATTGTGGGCGGAGGCCGTCCTCAGACTCGGGATCCGGCAGTGGCCAGCGGTCGATGCCTCGCCGCTTCCTCTGTGCCGCCATGTTCGGTGGGTAAGCAGGCTGTATTGCTGGCCGGTCCGCTCCCCCGCTAGGTTCCCCTACTGGTGTTGGTGTTGCTGTCCTTTGTGGGGGTCCCCGCATTTCCTCTGCGTCCACCGTGGGCTCCCCGCGTTGTGGTTTGGTTGGCGGTGCGGGCGGCGGGGCTGCATCGTCCGCCGGTTGCACCGCCTTACGGGCGTGGCCTTCCGACAGGGGCGGCGGCCCGGGTCGGCTTCCCGGGCCTGCGGACTGCGGGGCGTCAGCTGGGACGGTGGTGCATGCTGGGTCTGGGCCGGGGCCTGCGCTGGGGGCCGGGCGACCGGGAGATGACGGTTCTGCGGGCCGTACCGTCGGCCCGGCTGGTGGCGCGTGGTGTTGCTGGGACGCCGCTTCGGCGTGTGTCCTGGCCGGCAGGTCCCCGGGGGCCGCCCTGCTGGACGTTGCCAGAGTCTGGGGGTCTGGGCTCTCGGTGGGGTCGCGGGCGTGGAGGCGCACGGTGTCGGAGGGCCGGGTGGTGGCGGTGTCGGTCGGGGTAGCGGCATGTGCCTGCGTCGGGGGGTCTTCGGGCGGCGCGTATGCTGGGCCCGCTGTCGGCCGGTCAGGTGTGCCATGGCGCGGGCGGGGCTCCGGGTGGGACTGTGTTGCCGCTGCCTGGCTGGCTGCCGGCTGGTGACCGTGTGCGGACTTGCCGGGTGGTGTTTGGGGTCGGCTCCCTGCACGGATGTGTTGTGCCAGGGGGTGGTTCGGGCCGGGTGCCCACCGCCCCCGTATTTGTGGGGCTGGGTACAACTCCGCTCCCAGCAGGTGACGCCCGGTGTCCCTGGATCCCTGTGGCCGCTTGGTGTTGTGGTGGGTGTCTTTGTGCTGCCCGTTCAGACGCACCCTCTTGTCGGGGGCTCTGTGGCGTGCCGGCCCTCAATGGTGCTGGAGCGTCTGTAGTCCGCGTGGCGTCCGCGGCACGCTGTTGGTGTGGTGTGGCGACGGGCGTGTGGGGGGCGGAGGTGGATGGGCCGGATAACGTGGAGGCCGTTGCGGCCGAGGGTGCCCGGGCGCGTAGATTTGTGGCCCTAGTCGCTGTTGTGGCGCGGGATCCGGGCGGGAGGGTGGTGATGGTCGCGGTTCTCCGGGAGGAGGAGGAGGACCTGTGGTGCCGGGCACCTCTGGCCATCATCCTGGCAACTGCCGCATTGCCGTACGTGCCCGGCTGCGGCGGTGGGACATGCGGCTGTTGGGCACGCTGTGCCAGTGGCTGGAGGCTGCGTGGGAGGTGTGTGCCCCTCCATGTGATATAGGCCGCCATCAGCCTCTCGGTCGCCCCCGCCGTCATGGCCCCCCTTGCGCCGGAAGAAATCCCCACATTCGCCGCCATGAACGCCGCGGGCGATTTCCATCGCCCATTTGGTGTCCCCGGCCAGCCAGCCGAAGGCGAACGGGAGGCTGGTGGTGAGGGTGACGACAGTGGTGCGGTAGCTGTTGAAGTTCATGGGGGTCACCTAGGATTTTATGGGGTTCAATTATCCCGAAACTCATCGAGACACAAGTTGAGTGTCTCAACGTGTGTCTCAACTTAACCACAACTTGAGTTTTGACAATTTGTGGTGCACCTTGATTATAAGTATTGAGACAAAAATGGGGTGATGTGCAGTAACCCTGCCATAGACTGTCAAAATCAATTTCGAGCTCAAATTCCAATGTTTTGCAGTCAATCTTGCCCAAGCATTGAGACAAAAATTGAGTGTCTCAACGTGTGTCTCAAATTAACCTCAGAAGAAGATGCGTTTCAAAAATGTATCCTCAAAGCAAATGCACGCGGGCACCACTCTGCTCACTGTTCACTTCACTGTTCAATACCCAAGTGCTCCATTATAGCGTCAAGCTTGCGCTCAACTCGCCCGAGCGCATCCAAAGTTGGACCGCGGTCACTTGGGTTCAAAGAGTCCCTGAACGTGTTTGTGTGGCATACAAGCTTCATATTCTCTTCACAGTCAAAAGAGAACAGGTATATGTGCCCTCTGGCATTCGAGATGCACTGGAATGTATCAAACGGCCGCATGGTTTGGAAGAGGTAGTGGCCCTCAGGAACCTTTGTACCCTTGGTACCAGTGGCATAAGAGTGAAAGGTCAGTGGTTTTTTCGGGCCTACTGCAATCATTGCAAGCAGGTGGGACGTGTCTGCCTCAATCTGAAAGCCAAGGCGAGCACCCTGCTCTTCAATGCGATAGATGTACTTTCCGTTCGTTGGGAGTTGTGAGTGTACTCTTATCACGGCCGCCAGCGCCTCCATTGCCTCACGGATTTTTTTGCCATCTGTTTTTGTCAATGCAGCAAGACCAGTGCACACTTCTGACCAGGAGTGACTTGTTTGTTTCCAAATTACCCCGCAGAGGGAGGAGACTAGTACTTCTGCCCGTCCTCGTGTTACAGTGAACTGCACTCGCTTCTTCTGCGTTGAGTCTTCATCCTCTGATGACAGCTCCCCATCACTGTTCGCAAACGTTGGACCTGCAGGAGTAAGTGACAGAGATTCACAGTAATAATCACAGTGGAGATTGAGACGCAAATTGAGAGGCACAAATTGCACGTCAACTTTCAACACACTTTCAACTCACTTTCGATACGCTCGCTGGTCTTGTCGAACGCTGTTGCCCTTGATACACTGTCTATTCACTGTTCCCTGTTAACTGCGCGCTGTTCGCTGATCGCTGTCTGTCACAGCAATAATCACTGTCGGCACCGTCGGCATTAAGACGCAAATTGAGAGGCACAACGTGCGCGTCAATTTTGAACACACTTTCAACACACTGTCAACACATTTTCAGCTTGTACTGGAGCTTCGCCAACGGCAACTTCCCTGTCATCGCTGTCGCTGTTGCTGTCGTTGTCATCTGACGTCTTGCCGCTCGGCGCTCGCCTGCTTCCTTCCTTGCGGCTCGCTTGTTTCCTTGATGTGTCACGCTGATGCCCTGATGACTGTGATGCGCTTGACTTGCATGGAGACTTACCTACATCCAACATATTTGTGACTGCCGCCGTTCACAACAGAGCGCACGTCCGTTCACTCACACACCTTCGGCCATGACCTGGCCTAGACTCTGACACTCCTTCACGCTCCGAATCGTCCAGCACGCTCTCATTGTCACTCTCAGGTCGCTGAGATGAGTGGAAGGCAGCGAAAATGACGGTACAGAAAATGCTAGTTGCGAAGAAGAAATTATTACAAACATACTTTTCTTTTTGACATGTTTCAGAAGGCGTAAAAAGACTCCATTGGAGTCTCAATCTTCATTTCTCCAGGTGCCCGCGGCGAAATCTGGCGACGCTACCAGTGCCGGCGGTCCGTTACTGTCCCGAATCAACGTGACATGAAACACAAGCCATGCTGATTGGGCCAAGATGACACGTGAAAAATTGGAATTTGAGTTTTGAATTGATTTTGACAGTCTATGGCAGCGTTACTGCGCATCAACCCAGTTTCTTATAGTCAAGGTGCTCCTCAAATTGTCAAACTGAGGTTGTGGTTAAGTTGGGACACACATTGAGACCCTCAACTTGTGTCTCAATGAGTTAGGGGGTAATTGGACCTCATAGAATCTTAAGTGTGATGGGGCCCCAACAGTCTGGCAAATTGCCAATTGGGGGCAGACTGCCCGTGCGCGTCGTGGTAATGTTCGTTCTCGGGGACGTAATTCATGGGGTCCGCCCCCTCTTAGGCGGCTCAAGTTGCATGGTCAAAATGCGCCCAAAAACTGCCTCTCCACGGCACTGCGAGAAAATAGTCCTTTTGGGGGGGACCTAAAACACGAGAACCAAAAGTCCTGTGAAAAGCAATTAACTGGTCCATTTTTCTTTTTTTTCAACAAAACCGACTGCCCGGGAAAATGATTTATTTCCACCAAAATAAAGTTCTTTTTTGGGAAAAGCACGACATTTTGTTTCCTATACCACTTATGCTTTGCAATAAAAACACCCATGAGCTTTCAATCTTTTGGAAAACCAGTTTTCGAAAACCATGTTGCACGCTGCACGACAAGAAGCATTTTTTGGCACCCCTTCTTTGCGCGAGGCCTCGCGCAAACACCAACACAACAGCGCAATAAAATGCATCACAGAGAAAAATGTGCCGCACAAGGTGACAGCATAAAGGTCGTCGAAGAGGAATGCAAAGCGCGAGCGCTCGCGCATAATATATCAGAACAAGCGAAGAAATTACTTTTTCTTCGGAACAGTTTGCATCTTAGAACCCAATGCCTTAGCAACGGACGTCTTACCCTTAGGCGGTGGATTTGCGGGCTCGCTTCTTGGTTGGGACTGACGGGCTGGCTGCTTGAATGGAGCTCGGGCCCCGGTTTCCTCAGACCTCGGCTTCGCTGCCACTTTCTTCGCTGCCTTGCCCTAGGAGACCTGCGCTTCCTCCTCCTCTTCTTCCTCGCTCTCCTCCTCTTCATCCCCATCGCACTCGTCGGATTCTGCACCGGTAACCGACTTCGCTGCCTGAGGCTCGGAGGCAGTCTTCTTCTTCCTGGGGGCTGGTTCCCCACCAATAGACTTCCGCTTTGCAGGGGCCAGTGATTCTGCAGCTTGACCCTTCTCAACAGTCTCTTCCTCCTTCAGCTCGCACGCATCAGAACCCACCTTGTCATCTCGAACCCAAAGGGGAATACCACGGTTGGACCAGTTTGCCTGCTGTTCCCAATCACCAGACGCGTCCAGTTTCGACCCTTGTGTCAAGACGTGGTTCAACTGAGTCTGCACTCTGTTGACCCAATCGGAGAGATTGTCGGAGGTAACACCAAAAAGGTACATGCGAGAATCCGGCTTGATGGACGCGATCTTGCACACCAGATCCGGCTGATGATCAATGAACACAAACGCAGGCTTGAACCTCTTATTCTGCTTCAGGTAAAAGAGGTGAGTGTGCAAATACCACATAACCGTCGTTATCGGAAGGTGACCGCCAAATTCAACGGGATCCATCTCCTCTACTTGAGTAGGTCGAAACGTCAGATAATTCGGAATCTGCAATGAGGGAGAAGTTATTGCGCGAGGCCTCGCGCAAAGAGCGGACGTAATGAGGGAATTATACCTTTCTCGACCAGCTATCCGGTGACGAAATCAGCAACCAGCGAACGTCAAACGTTGTAGGATCCCCTGCAGGCTTCGGTTTGACTGGCCAACTGAAGATGGGAACACGCAACATGTTAGCCATGCGCGGCGCGTTGAAATCATCGTTGAGACGCCTATCTGTTTCCGTCTCCAGCACGTTGAACATGTGCAGGATCCATTACTGTCAAGTCAAACTATCACAATTAAGGCGACCCGAATTGCAGCATTGGCCCAGGATCCCCCGAGGCGGTTTATTGAGATTGACAAGAACCTGATTGTCATCAACGGCGACATATTTCAACATCTTGCTCCTAAGATGATGTGCCCAGCCTGGCTGTATGAAGAGATGGCGCGTGCCGATGCCCTTATCTGCGGCTCTCAACCTGTTGTTGACAACCGTTCCACTGTCTTGAAGTCACCAGTAATGCCAGCAGCTGGGGGGACCACACGGCTCTTGGTAGGGTCTTGACCGAGGAGTTTTTGGACGTTGAAGATTTTCAGGGAGGCGGGTTTGCCTTTCTCTGCCACCTGCCTCAGTGGTGCGCGAATCATGGATTTCCATGCCGGCCATGGACCGCGACTTTTGGCTTCTGGTTCCCTCCAATAGCCCCATGTACCAAGAGTTACCCTCAGGGCAGGCCTTCCAAGTGCAGCAACCTCTTTGCGGGTCCGCATGTCTTTGGCTAAAGAACAGAAATGGAGAAAGTGCGGCGCACCAATGCAGAAGCGGAACCCACGTCGTGTTGATGGTACACACCTTTCTCAGGTCGAACGTACTGGCCGTTGTGCGGGTGGTCCAGATGCATTGAGACCCACTGGTCAAGGATGATGTCGTCAATCGAATTCGGCAAGGATTTAAGGGTTGTTTTTTCTTCCTGCATCACTTCTGCCAATTTCTTGTAGAACTCCGGCAAGGGATCCCGTCCAGTTTCTTCAGCGCGTTTTTCGTGACTTTCTCCCCTTTGTAGTGGAAATTCTGCAGACCTTTCACAGCTTCTGAACCAGCATAGTAGGCAAACGTCATAAAATCTTTCCACAATTTATACGTTTTGTCCTGAAAGTGACAACGTTATGCGCGAGGGCTCGCGCAACGAACAGCATCGAAACAACGATTAAAAGAACATACGAATTGACCAGGCTGCTTCAGTTCAGCGGTTGGAACCAGGGCACTCATCTGCACAGCATTCACAATGGCGATCTTGAGATTGCTGTACGTGTCAGCCAGGCCTCGCCGCTGCTGATCTTCGACACATCGAATGAGGTTATCTGCTGCCTCATACAGCGGTATTGGATCAACGTCTTGTGCGCTTCCTTGTGCTTGTCCCGCCAGCTTTGCACGGAAGGCCCACGGTGTCGTAGGCTTCAGAATATCGGCGATGCATGTAGTATGCCACTGCTGCAGATCCAGACACGCTGTGCGTCGCTTCTCCCGAATCTTCGCAATCGCCTCCACGCTGTGCTGTCCAGATACACACCAATAATCACCATCTGCAAATATGAGACACATCTATGCGCGAGGGCTCGCGCAACGAGAAGAGCGAACAGTCGGTTGGCAACATACTATTATCTTCCCAGAGAATGACGTGTAATGGCCCTGTTGGCGGTGCTGCTTCGAGTGACTCAATACGCTCCTGCAGTAACTTCGTATCTTTCCGTCTAATCTGCCCCTTTGTCTTCTTCTGGTCGATTCTCACGTTGTCCAGCTCAACCTCCACCTGCCTCTCATCCGGTTTCAGGTGGTCCTCGATGTCAGTACCCAAGGTTAAGCCAGGATCTGGTTTTTCCTTCTTCTTACGCCCCTTCTATGGTGTTCCAGCCTTCGATCCTGAGGTCCCTGGATCATAGTCGGTATCCTTTCGTTCCTCGGCTGTTTTTTTTGGCGGGGCTTGCCATTCTGCGATAAGGAGAAAGCCTGTATTGAAGGAAACATAACATTGAAAAGGGTTAAAATCGTCGTCGATAATGCATATGTGAGGCGCTTTTAGCAAATACAAGTACAGTATGGTTGAGAATGCAAAACTGAAGGGGCTCGGCACTGTTTTTGACTGTCAACCTTGCGCGAGGCCTCGCGCAAGAGAGGGGGTGTACTAACCTGTTGTTTCATGCTGTTTGCGCAAGGCCTCGCGCATCACTGCATGTTCTCCAATCTCCTTCGAACGTTTCGCAGCGTGTTGGCCTGTCTCTGTTCCTCCAACACACTGCGTTGGGGGATCAGCTTCGAAAGTTTTCGCTTAAAACCAGCCTTAGGCGGCCCCTGCTGCGTTAGCACCAACAACACAGGCACAAGGACTTGTTTGTAGTGGTTGAAACCCTTTGAAATTAGAAGGGACGGTGGAAAGTTGGGTACACCCCTGCGCGGCCAATGCGCCTGAATTGTACAAGTAGGCTCAGCACACCAGCTAACCCAAGGCACATATACACGCTCTGCGTTCAAGTAAGCAGTTAACCGCTGACGCACGGAATTGACAAAGGAATTGGGGATTTTGCAGACGTTCACCCTGTGACCTTCTTTGCGGATAGTGATGAGATGATACAGATCGTCAACATCTTCAATGGTTACTGCACCTCTGTTTTGGCCCTTCTTGGTCACAAGGCTGCAAAGCAGACTTTCACAAAACTCCTCGGCAAAAGCCTGTCCAGGCACCGCTGTGTGCCATGCAGTGTGGCACAATAGCGCAGTTGCAACAGTGCGTTCGTATTTGAAAAGTGTGTCCCCCATGTTCAAACGGTCCAACAGACACATAACAATCTGCAATCCCTGAGAAGCAAAAACACCCGTGTTGGCCGTCTCCCCGGCCCAATTGCACTGTCTAACGAGGTGACCTAGGTATAGTAACATAGGACAGTATTGTGTTAACAGAACCTGTATGGCCTTACACACAGCGTAATCGAGGCGTCCTCGCCGATCTACAGGACGTGCCAGCCCAAAGGAATGACATTTTCTGTGAAGGCGCCGTATGTGGGGGCCCCTACCCAACAGCAGTTTGCCAACAGTTATCTCCATTGTGATCAGCTTCGGAAAACAGGGGACTGTGTCACCGCTGCGCAACAAACCTTTACGGAAGAAAGTCACGATGGGCCAAAATGAGCGAAATGTTTGTGTAACGCAAAACTTGCACGCGTGCCAGAAACCATACAATACAGGGTGTGACCGCAAGAAAAGCCGGACATTCCAACCCGTTGTTTTTTCACCGTACATCATCTTACAAATGCGGTAATGGATGTTCTCATCACATAAAACAGGCACGACTGGTGGAGTTTGCAGCGCCAAGTCCCTAGTGAACTGCAATAGATTAAGCAGCGAGACGTTGCCGCTCACCTTTTCTTTACTTAGACAAAGGGGTCGCCAATGTGGTCTCTTGGCAGGTACAGGGCGAATAATGTCAAGCGGTGCCCTAATGTTTCGAACAACAGGTCGCATGCTTGCAAATCCTAGATCACGCAGGATACGTGCAAATGTTCCCTCGGTGTTCCCCAGCATGCGTCCAACAACAGGAACACGCCGTTCAAGCTCTTCCAGGCTAGGATGACCATGCCAGTAGCGCCGTGCATGCTTCAGTAGCAACACAGCCAACGCTGTTGCGTTCAGGCTTTTGTCGTTCTTGTCAGGATTTGTGGTAAACTGTTTGTTGTACCAGTTGTCCATCCACAACACAACCCACTGTTGGTGTATTTTGTTCCATGTAGTCTGTAACCTGACTGCGGCATTCTCCTTCAGCGAAGGTGCGCTGTATCGCGCCAGACCTGACCTTGCTAAAATGCGATGCTGCGCCCTACTTCCCTCTACCGCAACAACTGACTTTGGTTTCCCCTGGTATGGAACTGCGCGGTGGCGCATCAGCAAATAAAGGCGCCAAGCCTCCTCTATCAAAACACCAACCCATCTCTTGCCTTCTGCCGCAATCGCCTTTTCAACGCTGCAACGCGTCCGTTCATTTTTGGGCAGACGCAGAAAAAACACAAACAACAATCGCGCGCCCTCGTCCCCCTGTTTTAGCCCTTCCCACAGTTCTTCTGCCGTGTGGTACCGCGGTTCCTCTGAGCAGACATCGCGGAAAACTCCAGATGCTGCGGCCACTGTCTTCTCAAGGTCCACCTCTTTTCGCAGGGGCATTGTTGCTGTGAAGAATAATTGGATACCTGTATCTACGTAAAGATCGCTGTTTGAAAAACTTGATTGATTTGAAACATCAACCTGTCACACAGTTTTCGCGCGACCAATTATTCTGTGATTCGCTTGTCGCATGCACCATTTTCGGTTAACTGTAACTGTCTGGTGATCCCACATTTGACTAGTTAATCCTGATTGCAGCAGCCAGTTGCGGCGCGCTACCATCGCTGTTGGGCAGTGAAGCCTACGGTAACCGCAGTATGAAAACTGGAGATGCCGGCGGGACCTGTATGGGCGCCCATGCAGCAGCGCCGCATCAAGGGAATGCACATGCTGTGTAGTTGGTGGATCTGTTCCATTTTTGGTTTCTATGAGCGCTTATGAGATCCATTGCGCGAGGCCTCGCGCAATGATCACCGAAACTTTAATGTTTCTCATGCGCCCTTCCATGCGCGAGGCCTCGCGCTTGAACCTGCAGTTTGTTCCGGAACAATTATACTTTTCAAGATTCTTGGGTACAACATTGTTGCAGTTTATTCGCTAATAGATCCATCTGTATCACGCAAACCTGATAATGGTACTAAGTTACGTGTATAAATACAACAGGGTTCCATTTTTCGACAACCTTCCTAATGCGTCGTGCTGTAGCACATTAATCTGACACAAATGAACGTCTTTGCGCGAGGCCTCGCGCAAAGAATGGTCACCGAACAATACCCTGTCTCGCCCATGGGACACGTCATTCTTATAGAAATTTTTATTCCGCCATTCTTGTTTGCGCTGGTTTTAAAATATCCATCAAAACAACTATCTTTTGATGCCTTTGGAAACCTGTCATTTTCCTACCTTTTCCTTCGTTTTGGACCATACAACTTGAGCCGCCTAAGCCCCTCGACTGGCAGCGCCCAGGTTGGTGCGCGCCAGGGGGAGCGGGGGGGTGGTGTCGTCGGGTCCTCGTCGTTGACGACGTCCATCCTCTCAACGTCGGGGCTGTCTCCCCCCGCGCTATCGTTCCAGACGTTCTGCTGGATCAGGGTGCGCAGTGTGTGGAGCGTCAGGTCTTCGGCTTGCATTTCGCGCGGCGGCGGAGCTGTGCAGAGTCGATGTGGTCGCTGGCAAAGTGGGCATGACCACAAGTTTGCGATGCACGGGCTGCAGAACCAGTGCAGCTGCTCGGTGCTGCCGCAGCCGAGGTCATGCCCACGGAACGGATTGCTGTTTTCGTCGTTCACCTCCCAGCAGACTCCGCACCGGTTTCCCGGCCGCGGATTCGGAGCTTCATCTTCAGGCATCCTGACTAGAGGTATTGTTTGCGGGACGATCGGGCCTCAATACGGGAGGGAGTGCGCGCGCACCGGTGTAGTGCGGCGTGGTGGGTGGTGCGACGGCAGTTGCCTGGCGGTTGCCGCGTGCCCGTGTGTGTGGTTGGTCGCTTGGCTGTGCATGTTGGTAATGGATGAGGAGGTTGTAATACATACGGCGGTCATGGGCTGTTTGTTGTGCTTCTTGTGCGTAGACCTGGACGCGGTGCTGTAACTGTGTGTCCGCGCTCTTGACGGCGGTGAGATGCATGTGACGTAAGTGGCCCTAGCTTCTGGGGCGTGGTCGGCGATGACCCTGTAGAGTTGGAGTGGCACCGCTCCCCTGAGTACCGCTTCCTTGATCTCCGGTTGCCGCATCAGGCGGCGAACCTCATTTGCCGGTGGCGTGGCCGCGCCCCATCCGGCGTGTTGTGCTATGGTGTCCTTCGGTGTCCACGTGGCCAGGTGGTTGCCCCCTTGGGTAAGTGGGCATTGTTTGAAGTGTTCTCAGGTCTCTGGCTGTTGGAGACGGCAGGGGCATATGGTGTATTCCGGGGGCATGTCTATACCTCGCCGGGCATAGACAGCGTGCCACCCTGTCTAGGAGGGGCAGTTGTTTGAGCAAGAGTTGGGCACGTCGCGTTTGTAGGTGCACCGGTATTAGGGAGGGGTCAAGACCTGAGAAGTATAATGCGGTTCGCAGCTTATGTTGGTGGTGGTTCATAAGGGTGTTGTCGGCTTGGCTGCCTCGAATGTGCGCCATGGTGCGGATGGGCTCTGGTTAGTGGTATGCACGCCCCGTGTCGTTATAGATTCGATCGTCCGGTACCCAGGCTGGTGGTTCCCCGCGGTGTGGGATTGGCGGCAGGTGTTGGAGGTGTTGGTGCATGTGGTCCTGTAGCGGTGGGTCCTCGCCGTCCGGCATATGTTCGGCAAGCTCCCTGTGGGCGTGTAAGTCTATGTGTCCGTTGCCCAGGCTATACCGATGAGACTCTTGTTTGACGAGATGTAAGACGACGTGTTTGGGGAGGCGCTGAAAGGCTGTCCAGAGGTGTAGGGCCTGGGTGTGCAGGCTAGAGTAGTTCGCCTTGTGCAGGGTCTGCCCTGCCAGTCTGCGGACAATCTGGAAGTCCACCACTGCGTCTACTACTACCCACACATGGTGCATGTGGTCACGCGGTTCCTGGTGGGTGTCATGGACGGCATCCACGACGATTGCCAGTGTCTTCAGTTCCCCGTGAGCGGAGGCTCCGAAGATGGTAGCCCCTGTGAGGTGGTGTTGGTGCAGTTGGCCTGAGCTGTGTCGGCCAAAGCAGCCCCCCCCGGCCGCTGGGGTGAGGCCTGTGGTGCCAGAGGCATGCGCCAAAATGACGGTGTGGCGGGCGGCAAGCGTCGTTGGTTGGTAAGCATGGATGCGTGCCCCCCATTCCGTGGTGGCTCACGGCGTGTTGGCATCAGGTCGGAGTCTTCAGGTAGCATACACGCCCACCACCTGGCAGATGATCTCGATTTCTGCTGGGTTCATGCGGACATAGTAGTTGTTCCCCTCGTGACCCAGTGTCAGGTAGCCGTACACATACTTGAGCAGGTATGCTTTCTGTGGGTGGAATGTGGTCCACTCGACCGTCTGCCAGTCCTGGACTTGGGGGCATCGGTGTTTAACCGGCCAGGGGGGGGGGCATCCGGCGTGGCGCTGCGGTGTTTGGCCAGCACCAGGAAGGTGATGGCTGGGTGCTTGGTGTCCCACGTTTCCCGGTGGAATCTCCATTCCGCCTCGGCGCTGGGGCCCCACACCACTGTGGCCGTGTCCTTCTCCGCCGCCCGTTCGAATTGCGTGTGTAGCCACCGGTGTTGTTCCGGGGTAGCGTGGGCCGTTGGCATCGGGTGGTAGCGCGCCAGTAACTGGAGGAGGGGCCACGGGGTGGCTGGTGCTTGGGGTATACATCTCCAGCAAGTGGTGTGGGTGCCCGTCAGCTTGTCTTGCGACAGTGGTGGCGGACAGAAGGGCCGCTCCGTGGGTGGTGGGAGCATCCACAAGTACCCCCATGCTCTGCCTGGTCGCAATGTGGCTTTGAGTCCGTTGGGTGCCAGCAGAAGTACCGCTGGCACCGTGGCACCGGGTACATACTCCACTTGCTCCGGTGGCCGGTGGTGGGCCTGGTTCCCTCGAGGTGGGCCCGGTGGCAGTGGCCACTTGTGCGTGCACCACAACAGGTGATACGCCTCACATACTTCCCCATCGGTCAGTTGGGGGTGTCCGGTTTGTGTGGCCGCGCTGCGCATGTGACTTTCCAGGAGTGACTTGTTGGGCAACTCCGGGTGTTGCAGGAATGGGACGTGGTGTGTGCCCACCCGTTGGAGGGCTTGCATCTGGTTTGGGGTGACCCGTACAAGGTGTAGGGTGGTGACCACCAGGTCTAGAGTGGTGGTGCTTCTCGTGGCCCCTCCACCCACATCGATGTGTAGGACCGCCAGAGGGCCGGTTTCCTTGCATCGATGGTTCGTTTGGATAACATGCTGGTTGTGGGGCAGTAGGAGTCGTAGGTGGTTCCATACGCGGGCCCCCACCTTGGTGGGGAGGCCCCGCTGGTGAAGTATGTATTGGGGGCAGGTGTTGCGATGGTACTGGGCCTCTCGCAGTGTCAGCGTGAAGACCTCTCGCACCTCCGGCTTATGATTGTGCATGAGACGGTGCAGGTGGGCCGCGGTGTGAGCTGTGTACGCGTTGTTGAAGAGGTGATTGGTGTTGTCTCCGTGGTACGGTGGCGACGCCGCGCGCACCGTCGCAGGTAGTGATGTGGGCCGGTGGCCGTGGATGGTCCACGCTCGCCGTACCGTGGTAGCCGCTGCTTGTAGCATGTGTTGGGGGTGTGTTAGGTGCAAGGCTTGGAACCCTATAGCGGCGTTGAGCACGTCTTGTAGGAAGTACGCCAGGGTCTGGGTGGAACGTGCCACGATGCGTGCTATGACCAGCGTCCGTGTCAGCTGCCGTATCAGGTTCGGTGGTAGGGTGACCCCGTTTGCGGTGGCCGCTTGTTGCACCCCCAGGTAGGTGCCCGTGTTTACTGGGTTCATGGGCGGGTCTCCCAGGCGGAGGGGCGCCGACGGTGCACTGTGCACCATGGTGGCAGATTTCACGTTGTGTGCCAGCAGCTGGTTGCCCTCCAGATAGTTGGGGACGGCGTGGAGTACCTTGGTGGCCCTGGTGGGGTCCGGGGTGGTCGACAGGGGTGGACGTGCGGTGGCAGTCACCACCGCCATGTCGTCCGCAAATGCCAGGAGCGTGGTCCGTAGGGGGTATGGTGCCACGTCCGGGTATGTGCGTCGGATGTAAAACGCCAGCGGGAGGGTGACGAGTAGGAAGAGGAATGGGCCCTCCGCACCCCCTTGCGGGACTCCGCTGGCGGGGTGGACCCATGGTGTGGTGCCCACATCGGTTTTTACTGCGTACATGCGGGTGGCGAGGTATGCTTGTAGGAAGCCCCTGAAGGAGACTGCAATGTGCTCCCAGACAGCCTGTAGGAAGCGGTGTGGGGTGTTGGGGAAGGCCCCATTGACATCCAGGGAGGTGATGATGAGGCTGATCGGGTCCATGTCTACCACGGCCTCTTGCATAAATATGGCCTCCAATGGCGACCTACCCGTTATGGCTCCCCACATTGTGGTCGGTATAGCCCGGTACACTGCCGGCGCCACCCGTTTGAGGATGAGCATCCATATGAGTTTGGCTTCCGTGGTGGCGCATACCATGGGTCTCCAGTTGTCTGGGTTCGCCCAGTCGCCTTTGTTATACAGCGGGTGTACCAGGGTTGCCCAGTCGGATGGTACGTCCGTTTTTCCGATGACCATATCCCACAGGCGCGCGGCCAAGTGTCTTTTTAGGTTCAGCGGGAGCGTGCGGTGGAGTTCCGCCGGGATTCCGTCCACCCCCAGGGTTTTTCCCGGTTGTAGTTTGTACAAGACCTCATCGAGTTCCCGAATGGTGAACGGGGTTCGGTGCATGTCTCCTCGCTGTGTTCAGTTGTAGAGTTTCGGCAAGTGCGATATCAGTTCCTCCATGTACGCTGACAGCTCGACATCCTCGGTGTTGTGTTGGCGCAGGAAGCTGTTGAGGACTTCTTCCAGGACCACCTTGGGATCGTTGGTCACTGTGCCGTCCTGTAGGCGTACCGCCTTGATGCCTCGGTGGCCCGTCTCCCCCAGGACCTTGTCCATCTGTTTCAAGGATTTGTAGGGTCCGGGGTTTTGAAAGTAGCGTTGTTGTTCTTGTGCCAGGTCCTTTGCCCGGCGGATGTGCCATTCCCTGAGTTGCTGGCGTGTGTTGTCCAGCGGTGCGGCGATTTCCTGGGTGTCACGTTGGGCTTGCGGGTCATGTGAGTGTACTGCCGTGTGTAGTGCCCGCTTGTCGCGCCATATGGCTGTTGCCAGGGACCGTAGGTCTTGATGCGGGCTGGCGTCGTCCTGTGTTCTGTGTTGTCCGTGGAGGCTGCACACCGTGGCCGCATGTCGCATGGCAAGGTTGAGGTCCGCCTATCTTGTTGGCCCAGGATGCGCTGTACGGTGCGGTAATACGCCATCAATTTGTGTGTGTCGTGCTCATCTGGTGGCCTAATGGGTGGTTGCTCTTCGTGGTCCATGTCATCCCTGGAGGCCGGGGGTAATTGAAGTACCTTGATTTGTACCTCCAGGGGTCAATGTCCCGTGATCTTGGACGGTAGGTCGTGGTATTGCGCCCGTGCCACCTCGACGTGTGCCGAGTCCGCGTAGCAGAGGTCAATGCGGGAATCTGCCGAGCCAGGTTGCGGTGGTCTGTGGGAGAGCTGGCCTCGTAGAGAAGCTGTGAGGTCCTGCAGGCCCATCTGTTGCATGGCCATTTGCACCGCTGTGTCCTCGGGCGTCTGTTGCCCTCCGCGATCATCCGCTGACGGGGCTGCATTGAGGTTTCCTATGATGACAGTTGGTTCCATCATGGCAAGTTGTCGGTAGGCCTCCTTTAGGTGTTCGAGGAATGTCTCCGTGGCGTCTCCAAAAGGGACATGCACGTTGATGACATTCAGCTGCCACGTTGGGCCCACAAGTTCATATGCCGCTAGGCGGCCTTCTACTCCCAGGTGGTGGTGGACATGTACTTGGACTTCACCTTTGTGGGATATGGCCACTCCCTTGACCCCTTTGGTGCAGTATTGGTGTCCCGTCCTGGTGAGGACGGGGTTAGGCTGGGGTTGGTTGCCTGGGTTTTGAGGGCCTGTTCCTGCCACACCATGGCGTCCGGATCGCATTTCGCCATGACAGGCACGTCTTGTAGGTCCGGAGCTTTGGCCATGTCGTACAGGGCGCCTGGTTCGTTGAGGGACATGAGAGTGACGAGCGCAGTTGTGACTTCGTTGGTGCGCGCCTTGGTTGCCCCTGGGGGTTCCCTGGCGCGGCGTGGTAGTAGTCATTGTCCCAGGCGCAGTTTGAGGTTGATCGCTGTGGCCACCCTTTGTTCCTCTGGTATATCCGGCTCCTCCAGCCATGCCTGCAGTACGTCACCTGTCCAGACGGTGCCCGGCGGTTCCTGGTTGGCGGGTGTGCGGAGCTGCACCGGGCAAGTACGAAAAAGTGGTTTTCCAATGCTTTAGGGTATACTTTAGTTGTATAAGAGGTGGTCTAAGCACTCATGCATTTTTATCTTAGTATTGGCCCAACCAAAATGGGAGATAACACATTTTGACCTATGGAACCAAACACTAAATCAGGATGTGATGTGGACCCCTTTATCCCCAAGCTATAGGCACTAAAACATCTTTTTCTGGGGTACTGAGGCACTGATATACTGAAGGTAGAGCCTATGAATTTAGCTATGTTTTCTCATGAATTCTTAGCTATCCTAGTGGTATGCACCCTAGGAGGCTGGGGCACCTCTTTTTGAGTGGTCCTGGCTTCAATACCCAGTCTTATTCCACAAGTTCTCAAAACGATGGGTGACAAAGGCTCCGAGTATGCCACTACGCAGGGTCGCACGAAGGGGCAGTCACGACTGGATATGCACACAATGCAGCCAGATGAACTGGAGTCCATGATACACAGTCTGGCGGACACGCCATGGTTCGCAGTGAGCACAGCGAAGGCACACAGCGGCAGGGCATCTTTGGACTGTCATTTGGTGGCTGAATGCTTTCTGGTGGGACAACACAAGCACGAGATTGCAGTGAAGCTTTGGTCTATCATCTACAAAACGACGGCGGCGGCCCTCACATCGCGCTTTACAGATTTCCAAACGTAGGTGCTTAATGCATACAAGATTCGGCTGGGCGTTGCGACAGAAAAGGCGGCAGAGATGTGACTGTCTACTGTCCTTCCACAGCTGGAGATGACTGGCATCCAGGTAAAGAACGAGAGGACACAGCGGCGTTTAGGGGATGGAGATGCCCTGAGCGATGGGTCTGCCGGGTCGGCAAGCTCTATGGCCGAAGGGGCGGACGAGATAATCATGTATGGCGTTCCCATATGCAAAAAGGAAAGAGAGGTGCGCGAATTGGTGGAATCAGCATCGCCCGAGAAGGCACCTGAGCTGGAATGTGTTCGGAGGGCGCCGTTCACGCCTGGAGATGCCACACTGGTGGCCTGGCGCATTCGAGGACAGCACCTACGGCAGCTGGCTGGCTGCACCCTGCGCGACAGCACCACAGGGGACAACATATACGTCATGTCAGGAAAGCGGTACGCGGCGGCACGGCAACGACACAGAGACGGGGCAAAGACATAACAAGAGAAGAACTCTACATCGGAGCAGGCGTCGGAGCCGGTAGACAAGGTGTCCAGATGGAAAACATATGCTGCTGCGGCGAGGTCTGGAGGCAAGGGAGGCGGCAAGGGAAATGGGGGGAAGTGGTAGTGCAGCCGGGGGTCGGTGGGCCAGACCGACTCTGACACGGCCAATCCTGGCGATCACGCACAACATTAACGGGTACGTCAGAGAAGAAATTGGGGACAGCAAAAAAACTGTCCGTTATGAGCACCTGTTTGGGGCAGCCAAGAGGGCGGACGTAACGCTGATTGGTTGGCAGGAGCATCATGCTCGTCCGCGGCACCCCGCAACGTAAGCATGAAATCGCGGTGCGGCCATTGGTAGCCCCGCCAGGGCAGGGCGTCCATCCGTTCCATCAACCGGGACTCCCCGTCCTCCAGGTCATCCAGCACCGGAAAAAGGTCTGCCAAAATGCGCAGCAAACACCACTTGATTTCCGAGGGAAGCCAGTTGTTCACTGTTCCCGGGGCGGTCTCCCGGCGCCCACCACCTTGGTTGTGGCCCTGAAGGGGAATGTCTTCCCAATTCTCATCTCCGTCCAAATCCACGGCACATAATTGCTTCACCAAGTCCCCTGGCAGAATGTCCTCGACCAAACGGTAGCCTGTGGCCTCCTAGACCTGGGGTCCTAGAGGGCGGATCCGGCAACAGATCCCGAGACACAGGGTATTTCACTGCGATGTATGGCGACGGGCAACCCATGCCAAGCGCAAAAAATTCGTCCTGCGTTACAAAAATTGTGGGCTGCGTCAAATCAGAGATGGACGGGTCCTTTCAAGGTCTCGCACCGACCCACGGACTGAATCGCTCCGTAGGCCGACCAGTCCTGAAATTTGGACTCCCGGAGAAAAATGTGCGTGTCCGTATCGAGGCACTCTGCCTAACGTTGCACCTTGACGGGGTCTGACCACATCCGTCGGTTCCCGGCCTCCTTTTCCCGATCCGCATTCTGCACATTGTACACCGACAGATATTGCCGTTGGGGGCCTTGGACACGTTGCATCATGGCAAACAATGCCGTTAAGGTCTCTGCCCTAAGTTGCAGGAATATCCCCGTTCGGGCAGGGCTCAACCAAGGGTATAGGCCTAGAGCAAAATTGCTCAAAACGCCCTTGGACAAAGCAACTGGACCGGCCAGCAGGTTAACCCTCAACAAATATTTCAAGGGTTCGCCTTTTTCTTGCTGCAATTTTTGCAGCCGCTCTCTCACCGAGCAAACATCCTCGCGGATAGCCGGTAACCCCTTAATCTCGTTCACCAAGAGTGCACAATCCAACAACTGGATCCCAGATCCCACCACATTTTCCAAACGCACAACCTTCACATACTCCTTTGTCTACGGAGACATCACTTTTTGACGAGAGACACATGAAATGGTCCAAGCGTTCTGGACGAGTTTAAAAAAAGGTTCTACGACGCGCACAACGTCCGGAACGCGCAAAACGAATTGTTGTGGCTCCGGGGACACCTGAGGAGCCACCCGTGGAATACGCCCGCAACGCTTACGACGCCCACGACGTGTTGTGGAACAGAGTACCACTGTAGGGGGGGGGGGGGGGTGCATCCTCACAGTTGGGTATCCAGCCTACGCGGTTGTTCCACCACGGTTCGCACTGGTCCCATGGGTAGGGATGGCAGAGGCTCCGGGTCCATGGCCGTCTGGTTCCGCCCCACCCCGCCCATGACAGACTACACGTTGTGGGCGTCCCCGGGGCAACCTGATGTGCATGTGCTTCACGCACGCTCCACACGCCCAAGGTGTCCTCCCGTTGCGGCAATGCGTCCACAGAAGGCGGGTCGCAAAGCGCTTCGGTGCATGCACAGTAGGGACCGCAGCGGTTGGCGATGTGTTGTTGAACTACGCGCCGCTCAAATGCCGCTGCTTGAGGATGTCCCATTGGAATTCCCACATGGTGGTCTTGTCGTCCACCAATCCCAATGCCTTGGCGGTGGCAAAGGCATTGCCGGCCGCGTACTGCACCATGAACCCACGCACAGCGTGGCTCCAGGTCATTTGCCTCCCCAGTTGGCGCATTTGCAGCGCCATTTGGTTGGCCCCATTCACGGCACGGGAGAACTCCCGGTAGCACACTACCACCGGAGGGGGAGGGATCCCTCTCCGGTCTTTGGGCAGCTCCTCCCCATACCAACAATTGGTAAGGAAGGGGACCAAGCGTGGGGGTTTGTGCCCCACCTTAGGGTTCTTGTACACGGCAAGTTCATCGTTCTTGTCGGCCACAATTGCCCGTGCCATGTCGCCCTCCTGGATAAGGGCGGCTGCCCTTGTAAGGCCGGCATCTCGGTTATCACGCTTTGATAGCATGAGAAACAGCCGACGTTGGGCCGCGAATTCCTCGGCAAGCCCATGACTTCCGAAGAAGCTGTCCGCACAAAGGACGGTGGACTGAGGGATTGTCCTCGCCCATAGACGCATGATACTCTTAGCGTCGTACTTGCCGCAACATTACCCAAAGCGGCGGACCTTGCCGCGACGCCCGGTGTAGAGGTAGACGTCGAAGACGTAGCCCCCCCCATTTTCCGCAAGGACGTATAATTTGATGCCTGTAGAATGGGGCTTACGGGCAACGTATTGCTGTAGCCCCAGGCATTGGCCACCACTATGGGGAACGACAGCCTCGTCCCCACAAAGCGCCCCACCAATTTCCCATGCAGCGCTCCATGTTGTGTTGCACTCCTCAGTCAAATCCGTCAGATCGGTCTATAAAAACCGTTGTAGACGGTAGTAGATTTCCCGGAGGAGTAGGGACGCCATAGACTTGTTGTACGCAAGGTGGCGCTTGTCCCAAATCCCGTCTATCTGCATGGGAGGTACCATTCCCAAGCAGATTAGAAAATCATTGTACCTGCACAGTGGGAGGCAGGTGCTAGTGTTGTAGGACACCTACGACACATTGCACATGTCGTACGCGTGTACAATGCTGCCTCTACCATTGCCCCTGGGGCATAGAGACACAGTCTGCTTGTCAAATGCGTCCTACAACGATCTCAATGGCACTGGCCAACCTAGCGCGTCCTACAGCGATTTCACTCTGCGGATACGGCGTGAACGTCGCGCCCCACATACTGTTCAACCCATGGGAGCAGGGATCGCTGGGTTGGTTTCCAGTAGGATTGCACGCTGCAGGCCACATATGGGTCGCAGCATATACTCCCAGATCTCATCTAGGGAATAGGCCCGTAGTTTCGATCTTCCTGGTCGAACACCATGCTCCAGATTTGCGGCACAGCCCGCAGGCAGTAGGGGTTCTGATTGGAGCTTGTCCAATGCTGGCATGTTGATGAGCTGTGCAGAGCAGGAAGGGGGTGGCATGTAGGTGGGCCACATTAGCTGCACAGCATGCCGAACGCGTCTAACACTAAAGCTGTCCCTGGAGCCCTACAAGAAGACTACGCCCGGGACGCTATGAATGCGCACAACGACCGTACCTGATGCCGGGGACACGAGGAGAGACAACATGCGCACCATGTAGAGCACGAAGAACGCGGGGTTAGAACGTTTTTTCCGAGCAATAGTCCATGACAGCCATTGGCGACGAGTATATATATTTATATATATATATATATATATATGTATATATATATATATATATGTATATATATATATATATGTATATATATATATATGTATATATATATATATATATATATATATATATCTATATATATATATATATACATATATATATAAACATATATATACATATATATATATATATACATATATATATATATATATATATATACATGTATATATATATACATATATATATATATATATATGTATGTATGTATGTATATATATATATATATATATATATATATATAGTCATAGTCATAGTCATAACCACTTATCATGCCGTCTACTGGAGTTGCCGGGCATCTCGCGCCGACAGGTGGTTCCTGCCTCGCTCGATCCCGTGGGTCCCAGGGCTGCCTGAGGTGGCCCACAGCATGACGGAGGACCCAGAGGACCGGGGATACCGGTCAACCAGGCTTTGGAGGCAGTGGCAACTGCAAAGCGTTAGCATTAGCAACGGCGACGGACGCTGGCCCGTTTGTTCGCCGGGGGTAAGGGGGCAAGACAAAGCAGCGCAGCAGCATCGCAACAAGCAGAAAGCAAGGGCATCTCTGTCCGTCGCAAAGCGGCAACCAAGGAACAAAGCAGCACGCATGCGGCGAAGCGAGAGCTGACCCTCCGTCGTTCGCGTACCCCCGCCACCGTGGAGACATCCATCACCCATGACCCCATGGAATCCATTGCCGTCTGCGTCCTCGAAACTGCCCACCACCCCTGACTCCACGTATCCCTCTGCCAGCATGCAATAGCCCGTATGTGCATAGCCAGGATTTCTGGGAGGCTCCAGCCTAGCCTGGCCCTCAGCTTTCATCGCCCCGATGTCTCCACAATGTACGCCACCTACCCACCGCACCATCCCCCTAGTATAGTACAGAAACACGGTACCAATTCCACGTCCCCGTGGCCCTGAGCTGCTCCCACACCACCTTTGATTTTACCGGGCACAAAATGGCCAAAACCCGGATTCTATTCAAATGGTTGACAAAATTGACACATCTTTGTTGTGTATTAAGCTTGTTTTGAAAATTTTGTGGTTTTTGCCTATCATTCATAATAACAGTTGACGCATGGCTCATTTTGAGTGCCAAGATGTCATGCACATCCAATATTTCGGGCAAAACAAAAACTCAATTTGTGTGGAGAAATGAATTACTTACTTGTCCAACACAATACAAAATGGAAACCATTGCAATGTATGTAGACAACATAGATTGACCCTGATCTACACACGATTCACATTGTCCTTGTGCTGTTTGTCTTGCACCATGCAGTTATAATGTGATATGCTCGTCAATACCCCAACTTTTCATAACAAACATTTCACTAAAAAAATCATACAAATGCCCAATCATTTGCTTCACACAATGTCTAGCAACCGATCACTGCACCTACCAACTGTCGTCAACCTTGTACGCCGCCCTAAACTCTGACCAAAACTGATCTTCTTGCAGTCTCAGTTCAACGTTGTGTTTGCAAGCAAGGCAAAACGAAGACAATTAGTACTTAGCGTTAGTCAGAAATGTTGTGTCAAAATTTAGCAGTCAATAGCCGGAAATGTCCGGATCGATCTGCACTACAGCTGAGCAGCACAAAAACAGCAGAACAACAATATTAAAACGACTTTTGGCAGGCATCTTTAGATTCAACCACAGCATTGTAATGTTCTGACACATCCACACTTTTGTGCCAAGGAATCAAATGTATTCAAGCAATGGATTTTGCAAAAATTCATGATTGAACGACAAATTTTTGGCACCGCGGCCGTTTCAGATCCAGTAAGCCGTTTCAGATCCAGTGCGGTAGCGTAAATGCGGTTTTGGCCGCAGAATGCCCCACAAAATCATAGGTGACCCCAGATATATATACCATGCCGGCACCCCATGTCAGGGGCCAGCGCCCAATCTGCTTCGAGGTATCCACTTGCCCACATATAATATATCTTGAGGGTCTACAGGGGGGGACGCCGGCCGCTATGCGACGGGAGTGGCGCAACCCGTGAATATCGCTGGCTGGGATTCGGGCTGGTGGGTGCCGTAGCTTGGTTATCGACCCCCTGTAGGGGTACCCACCAGAGGCTCGCCCCGGGCTGTGGTAACCAGGTGCACCTCATCTGGCCAACATACATTGCAATGGCGCCTACCCTTGACCCTTACCTGCATTGATTGGCCAGCTTCCGTGGTTGCGCCTCATCCGCCACAGCAGCGGCCAGGCCGCAGGTTCGGCCCCCACCGACGACGTGGCGAGCCTACTTATAGCATTGGCCCGCGCGTCGTCCCCCGGACCACTCAGCATGCCGCTCCTCTGCCCTCCTCGCCTCTAGCCGACCGGACTGGCGCCCCCCAGGGGTAAGCCGTTACAGTGGTGAGGCGACCGCATACTCTTCGCTACGACGCCACGCAGTACCGCTGTCGCCACGCCGACGCCACCTGCGAGCCGCCACGACACGCACCACCGCAACCACATGGCCATGGTCAGAGGTTAGACTATGTACATGCCCGCAGGCACGGTCCCTCTAGTTTGTTAACGGGGCCAGGGGATGCCCCCGCGCTCCCCCTGAGTTGTTAGAGGGGTCAGGGGGACACCCCAGTACCGCCATGCAACCCCGTAGCGCCCCCACTGTACGGCCCTCCAGTACCGCCGCGTACCCTCACCATACGGTCCCCAGTACCGCCGCGCATACCCCCACGACGCCAGTACACCGTCATCTGGAACTTCCCCGCTGCTCCCCCACTGTATGGTTCCCCAGTGCCGCCGCGTAGCCCCACCGTACGGATCCCAGTACCGCCGCGTTTACCCCCAAGACTCCAGTACGCCGTCACCTGGAACTCCACGTGCCCCCCGTGAGTGCTCCTCCCAGGCTGCCACGCCGTCTCCACGACGCCTGCCATACTGTCCCCCTGACGACCCCACTGTCATATCCTTCCACGCACACATCTTCGCCTCGTCGCCGCTCCCGGGGCCTGCACGCTGACCCCGCAACCCCGTGTAACACTCCCAGGGGGCGCCGCAACGCCGTAACCCCCAGACAACTCCGTGCACCCCCGGTGTATCCCGAGCAACCACTCCCAATACTGCCGTAGCCAGGCCGCCAGTAGAGACCCCGGTGCCATGGGAATACCCTACAGGGGTTTGGGCCTTATTACCCTGGTCGTTCGAGTCTTTCGAGTCCTTCCATCATTGTGATTGTTGACGTATAAAACCCGATAAGTGAATCTTTTAAGCTCTTGCTCTACTTGAAAAACACCAATTCTCCAATCGACGAAGGCACGGAATACAAATGCACGAAAATCAGAATGTGAAATCCACGCGATCCTCAAAACCCCGTCTGAGTCGATGAAACATGAATAATCATGGCAAAGCCCCTAAATGGGAAAGCATTGTGAAATGCTGATTCATACTGAGGACTGAAGCTCTCATAAGCGTAAAATTCATGTATTCGACACAAGCATCGAGATCTGTCAATCAATTCTGAAAGACCGCGCACGCGTCTGAACTACTCAGCCGATCCGCACTGCCTTGCAAGCTCTGCCAAGGGCAGGAGCACACCCTAGCCATGCCGATCACACCCCCCACCAAGGCTGAGCATCAGTGGATGACAGCCTGATGAATACTGAGAGGCAGTGGCGTCAGTAAAGGGCCAACAGCGCCCTGAGGCCGGCAGACGTGAAAAAAAGTACTGCAGACTGTCACAGACGGTCACTGTAGCAGAAATTAATTAAATCACATCCTGGCTCACTCTGGCTCTTGATTCTGGCCATAATGGCCCTGACTTGCGAAGATCTGAGACACAGAGCGTGAAAGAGATGACAAAAGGCAGGCAGAGAGAAGAACAATACGCAAACAAAGAAACAGACAAGTAGAAGGGGGGGGGGGGTCACAGAAGCCACACAGCACAAACGCAGCCGCTAACTGCCCCTGAACCCCATCCCAGGGCATGACAGTGGCGCACTGCCCTCTGTCCTCTGAAAGTAGGTGTAAACATGACGGGTCATGGAGCACCCACAGCAATGGGTGTACTCGAATCTGCACTGTGGACTGAAAACAAGCACAGAAATCACGGTACATCAGACCAATCCACCTGAATATTGTGACGACGGTTGTACTGTAACCACTTGTCAGTCACATGATGGACAAACTGAGAAGCGGGCTCCCAAGAGGGCTGGTCGGCACCCTTCCAGTGCACTCGCCAGAACAGCCGCTTCTTACCACGACGCTTGGGGTCAGGACGCCGCTCATGGCCTAAGATTTCCTGAACAACCCAACCATCATCATCGGGCGGCGCCACTATGTCAGCGTGATAATACAGGGGCACTTTCGCGCGACTCAGTGCGGGACGATATGGTTTCAAACGATCAATACTATACACACGGGGACCCTGCGGCGTGTCCACCAGGTAGCGATTACCCCCCTCCCAATTCCAGGATCTCAAAGGTGCCCTGCCAAACCCGCTTCAGCTTATCAAAATTTTTTTGCTCTGCCTTAGGCAGATCCCTCAACCAGACTCTATCACCCTCTTCAAAGCTCAGCGGAGAAATGGAGGACGAGAATCGCTTGGCCACAGCCGCATGCAGGGACTCCAGCTTACTTTTCACGCGCTGACGCTCATCTGCCAGACGCGAAAAAAAATCCAGGGCGTCCTCGCTGCCCTCCTCCGACACATACGGAGGACAGTCCCCAAAGCCAGGGGGGTCCCTCCCAAACACCAGGCGGTGTGGGGAATACGGGGCCACGATCCCGGGCAGGTCGTTGAGGCCCCACACCGCAACAGGCAATGCATGATACCAATCGCCCCCACGCTGACACAAATACTTACGAAGCGCCATCATGACCCCCTGTACCGCTGACTCCGCCCTACCATTGCTGTTATGCCTGTATATAACACTGTGATATTTTTCTATCCCCGACAACTCCGCCAACGTGGTGAGGAAATCAGAATTAAGGATAGAAGCATTATCACACAGAAATTCCTGAGGCAAACCCATAAAAAACACGCAATGGCGAAGGAAAAGTTCAGCAGCCTGCCTACTATCAAGGCCAGCCTTGGCACAGGGGATCGCCAACACATACCCTGTGAGGCGACAAACAACAACCATACAACAGTCATACTGTACACTGTTGACATCAACAGACTTCAAATCCAGAAAATTGAGCGCCAAGCTACTGAAAGGCTCATCCGGGATCGGATAATAGTGCAAGGAGTCTGGATGAACCCCTACACGTGGCTTGGACTGCTGACAGACATGACAGGCATCACAGTGAGTCTTAACAGCAGCATACAGATCATCAAGCTTCAAACTGGGCACAGAAAAACGCCGTCGCACCAACTGATATGTCTTTTTTATGCCCCCATGCACGTAACTATGTACAGCAGCAATCACCCGTGGCACGAGGGCAGCAGGTACTAAAATTTTTCCTGCACAGCGCAGCTTGTTGCCAGAAATCACATGCTGCGGCAGGTAATCCCGCCAGAATGAAATGCCTGAACTGAGTGCAGCGAACTTACCTGCCAAACCTGGATCTGCCAAATAGGAGTCTGTCCAGTCATCGAACAGCACCTGTACATCAGCTGCCAACTTCGGGACAGCCTTTGGACGAGCCCTACCACTCCTGAGAGAAGCAACAGGAAAATCAGTAAGCAACAAGGCATCAGGAGAATGCACAGTAGCAGAAGCAAACGAGCTGGGACTCCAGCACTGATGTTTCAGACCAGTCTGTAAGGCCCGGAGGCGGCGTTTAACAGGCCTGGACCCACAGGAGGGCGTTCCGCCTATTGCCCGCACCCAACGCCGCACCCGCCGAGAGAACTGCAACTCAGAATCAGCCCAGGCCTTCACCTCCTGTTCATCCTGCTCCCAACCCAAAACATCAGTCTCACACCCATGTATGCTGACATCAGGTGCCGCCTGATGCGCAGGGTAACTCCAATGTGACAAGATATCAGGCACCTGCTGATCCTCACCTTTGACATAAATGACTTCTATGTCAAAGGTGGATAAAAACTGATTCCAACGGCCACGCCTGCCAATGGGGCCAGCCATTGTATCTAACTGCTCAGTGTGCCACTGCTGGAGCGACTCGTGATCAGTGAGCACCTGAACCTTGATGGGGGAATTACGCAGCCAACTGCGAAACTTGTATAACGTAGCCACAATGGCGTACGTCTCCTTTTCCCGTATGGACCAGCCCCGCTGACCATACCCCTCTTTTCCCTGCAGCTTCCTAGAAAAGAAAGCCACAGGCCGCAGACTACCTGCAGACCCCATTTGCTCGATCACACCACCCACCGCGTAGGTGGACGAGTCACACCGCAAGTAAAAGGGTGCATTCATGTCAGGCTGATGTAAAACTGCCCCATCCCGAAAACCGATTTTCAGCTCCTCAAAACATCGCTTCATCTCTTCAGTCCAAAAAATCTCATTACGGGATTTGGCAGCTTCCTGGGGGGTCACATCTGGGCCTGATGTGGACCGGTTTTTACGCGAAGCCTTACTCTCCTTTCGTTGCTTCTTTGTCACATCAAGGCCCTTCAATGACTCCATCAGTGGCGCCGCTAACTTAGCATAACCACGCACATAGAGGGAGTACCACTGAGTAAACCCTAGGAACGCCTTCATGTGCGTGGGTGTCTTAATTGCGCGCCAATCTCAGCGCATCACCGCAGCTGTCTTCTCCGGATCCGGTGCCCTCCGCCCCCTCATGAGCACATGACCACAAAACTTCATCCGGGTAGCGAATAAAACAAACTTACCCGGTTTAATGGTGAGACGATACCTTCGCATGAGCAGAAAAAATTCCCGCAATTCAGAAGAATGCTCCCGCAAACACCTATCACTTAATGGGGCATCCAAGTCCACCGGATCCGGATTATCTTTATCCGCGGTTCCATGACACACATCATCAATGTACGGCTCAGTGCCATACCTCCGAGTAAAATCCCGGAGACACCAACTCACCAACCTCTGGTATGCCGATGGGGCCGTTTTCAGGCCCATCGGCAATACCGTCCACTCATACAACCCCCACGGCGTGACAAAGGCCGTCAGCGGCTGACTGTCAGGGTGGAGATGCATCTGATGAAATCCGTCTTCTAAGTCGAAGACGGACCACAGTGCATTTCCACTCTGTCGCGCCACCATGTCCTCAATCACGGGCAGGGGGTGTGCATCGTCAGAGATGCAGGTGTTCAGGTATCTATAGTCAATAACCAGGCGCCATTTGTTGACGCCCGGTTTGGGGACTATAAATGCCCGCGCACCCCATTCTGACTCAGAGGTTTTCAGCATACCTCTGGACTCAAACTTATGAATCAGGGAGCGAAACGCAGCCTCCTTGAGCCCCGCCAGCCTAATGGGACTACACTTCTGGGGCTTACTTCCCTCCTTCAGCTTAATCCGATGCATGGAGTCTGGGCCCCTGAGGTCATCAGGAACGTCCGTTACATTTGGGAATGAGAAAACATCAGCAAACTCTTTTTCCAGCAACTCCCTATAATGCTGGCAACGCTCATCCAGTTGGTCCGCTTCACCAGCACCTCGGATTGAGCGTGTCTCAACCGCATGATAACGGGGACAATCAGGATGTAGGGTATGCAGCCGCTTCACTTTCACCTGTGAATGGTACCCCCCCCCGCCAGGCTGCTCGCCCGGCTGGACATCATCCCACGCCTCAGTCGGCTTGTCATCTGCTTGCTCATTCCCAAACGCATCGAACAACACCACACGGTTGGCCACACCCTTTTGCTCTGGGTACCTCCATCCTTCAGCATCAGAAAAAATGGGCACATGATGGGGGAGATCCCACCAGTCTACCGCTACCTCACCCAGGGCCCAGAACCAAGACTTGGTCTTGTCCACCGGGATTACGGCAATACCTTTGGCTTGATCAACCAAAGTTTTTTGTACCGCGGCCCCCCATTTCGCCCGGGGGGCCTGTACCCACAGCAACGGGCCAGACCAACACGTATTCCACACATCTGCCTTACCACCAGACAACAAAGGCCTGAAGGAGGAATCCGAACTCCTAGGGAACAATTCACGAATAGACTTCCGATCAGAGGCCAATCCAGCCCATGACAAAATATCCTCGCGCACAAAGGAATCCAGCAAGGCCCGATCATGGGCATACACATATTTGGCAGTCATACGGAACCGTTTTTTCTTATGAACCAAACGCTCATGAGCTGTCAATCCCTCAGAGGAAGCAGCACTGTGAGGGAAACGGGAAGCAAAAAAATCATCCTGTACTGAGCTGACAGCCAGACCCCTAGCAAGAAGGGGATCATCTCTCTCCGGCAGGGCTGGTCCAACTGTAACAGGCACGTCATGACTTGTAAAATCAACAGGGGACGCAGCCCACGCTCCCCCATGAGACTGAGGATGACCCCAGCCTGCAGCAAACGAATCAGGGGGCCTGTCCTGCTCCAGGACGACCCCAGCGTCAGAGCCACTGTCGGACTCCAAATCAGAAATGCCATCAGACTCCTCGTCAGTGGCCTCAGCACTATGTACAATGGAACGCCGCACAAATTCTGGCGGCGGCAACAAAGGAGGACAATTTGAAGGCGCTGCTGGCACAGGCGAAACAGCGCAGGGACACCTGACTGCAGGGTCCTCACAGGCGCACAGCAGCGGTGGAATGAGTTCTGGATGCATGGGTATTGACCACGCGCCGCGCAGCCCCAACTCCACACACCCATCGACACACTTACAACCCACACCACAAGAACAGGAACCTGCAGAAATTCTCGCATGTTGCGAACCAGAAGACGAGGCCGCAGAAGTTGAAGGTGTCCACATCAGCGTACCCCACAGCACTGTAGAAAGGTACATTCCAGAAAACAGAAAGAAAGAGCATAAATAACGCCATGCAAGCGTGCATGCAAAAACATATGGGCTCATACTCAAATAAGGCGGGACCACAGGCAAAATGGACGGAGTGGGCGCAGATGCAAAAATCCCCAAGGCGTCCCCCGGAAAAAACAACTGCAAAACGTCGTCCAACAATACCCCTGGATCAGACCCAGAGACTGAATGCAGAGCAGAGTGTGAAACACATGCACACTGTACATCACCCTGCTTGTCAGAATTATCCTGTACTAACTCTGAACTTGCAGGAGACGCCGACGGTGACTGTGACAGGCAGTCCCGCAGGCAATCGGCAACTGGGTCAACACAGAGCCCATATGCCTTCCAAAATGGGTACCCTACAACAAGGCATCCACGCACGTCGGCCGCGTACACAAAGGCCCGTTGGCAATGAATAAGCTCCTCCAGCCCTGAAGAATTCCGAGCTGGCACAGTGATATCCATCACAGCTCCCTGTGTGCCTCCCCTGATGTTACTACCTTCAATGGCAACAATTTTCAGGGGGCGACGGGCGGGAATCAGAGTCCCCGCTGGAAAGAAATCAAACGGCGCCAGGGCAAAGGCCTCACAGCCATCATCGGGCAAAAGCGACACCCTGCGGTCACAGCCTTCACAATTAGAAAACTGGACAGTGGCTGGTACGAGTAACTCAGTGGCCTTGCCGTGGACCGGTTGCGGCAGCCGGGCTGTCACCCGCGCTACCTTGGTGCGGCACACCAAAGTGCCCCCAAGCCGATCCGCAGATGCAGGACAGGCGGGCACATCAACACGCGTTAAGCAGACCTGAAACGGTCGTGACCCAGTCGGTTCATTAACAGAAGGGAGCCCCGACGGGGTCATTGATGATTGAACTAGGGCGAAATCAGTTGTTTCACCCTTGCGCCGCACCAGACAATGATTCACCGACACCCTCTGACAACCCTAAGCCTTGCCCTTACCCTTGCCCTTAGCATCACCCTTGCCTTTGCCTTTTCCCTTGCCACCCCCCCCCCCCATCTCCACTCTGGGGGGGGGGCTTAGGGGACGATCCTCCACCATCATTCGGAGACGGCTTGGCAGGGGGTCCAGCCCCAGGCTGGGGTCCAGCGGGCACCTTGGGCTTACCTGGCTTAGACGGTGACGTCTGAGATGGACACTGTGGGGCCCTGTGGTCTGGAGATCCGCACCACCCACAGTGACCTGCAGTAAGACGCTCAGCCAAACTAGATACCAGGGAATCAAAAGCTTTCCTTTTAAGCTCCGACCAGGCATCACACCCTGGGGGTAGCAGTGACCCTGAAGATCCTTTACCTCTCCCCTTGGGAATAGTCGGGCCACCTTTACCTTTACCAGCATGTGCTCCTGCAGCCCTGCAGTTAACGGCAACATGGTCCTGGGATCCACAGTGGGTGCACCCCGACCCACGTGCCACTTGCGACGGCACAGAACCACCTTTCGCCAAAGTCTGTGCCCTGAGCTTCTCCTTAAAAGCCTGTTCACGCCAAATCATTTCCCAGAGAACAACACGATGAATCATTAACCAATCCAATTCTTTGCCGGTCTGCCGCTGGATACGGTAGACCTCATTCATTTCCTGTTCGTACGACCCATGATTCAGGAGCGCTTGCACAAAAACATCACGTGCTCGCTCAGAGGTAACAGGGGATGCACGCTGGCCATGCACACACCAGACAATGACCCGTTGTGTGTGCCCATCCACAGTTTTCTCCTTTGGTGGTTGTTTGGATAACCATAGGTCACCCAAATCTCCACAATCCTCCTGATCAGAGCCTCTAATCACCAGATCATCCCAGATATGATCATAATCCCAGCCCAAATGCTTATGCAGGGCCCCATACAATTCCTTTTTGGCCTCTGGCAAGGAGGAAAGAAGTGTATGGGTCATGATAACCTCCGGGACACGTGGCTTCCAATAAGCCGCGAATAGGACCCATTCCAGCTTGAAAGAAGGCCAAGTGGGTGGGTGTCCAGGATCCTCCAATTTCCAAGTAGGACGTTTCAACTTATCCTTAATGTCTTTCTTTGTGTCAGTATCCAACAAATCCCAATCACGAGAAATGGAAGACCAGAGGATGTCCTTGGGTTCGGGGCCTTGCTTTAGGTCAACCTCATTAATCAGGGGGGCGGCCTCAGGATTCCTTTTAACATAATCACGGACAGCGTCTTGCCCTAAGCTAGCCTTCGAAGCATTAATTACAAAGGATGCAAAAGACCAGCGGTCCAAGAAAATCTTCTCAACCGGCACGTCCCGAGTGGGGTCGCGTCGAAATAATTCCATCTTACCGGTGGCCATAGCTTCAAAGACCGGATGAACGCGCAAAGATTGTGAATCCAGGAATTGAGGCGGCAATTTATGGGAAGGCAATTCACAACCAGCCACAGGCTCAGACACCGATGGCCTTGTCTCCCCACCCCCCGCCAAATGTGGTGCTTCCTTTTTCTCGTGTTCTACCAATGAACCATGATATGCAGAGGAGGAAGAGGGAGTGTGGGATACCTCAACAGTCTTATCGGGTGGAATTGTTTCATCTCCTTTCCATTCGGCCCATGCACTCACTTCTTCCTCGACCTTAGTAACGCGAGAAAGGATAGTAGGCACAGGTTGGAAGGTGGAAAGGGATTCGCAAATGCGATTAACAAAGAGATCGCTCACTTCGCCACAAAAGGACGAACGGACGTGTGAAAAACAGCCCTCAAACATGGATTGGAATGCCTCGGGAGATACAGAAAAATTCTCCAAAGCAAATTGTACTTTAGCCTCGCAAGAATGTAAGGCATCCAATGCTGTTTCAGCAAGTAAATCCAATTGAGGGCGGGCCATCTCATTTATGGGAAAGCGTCGCAAAAGCTCTTCCCCATTGAATTCTTCCACTCGGGCTGTCAAGACACCTAATTTTCCCACAACAACCTCGAACTCGCTCCGCATACCACCATGGGAAATCTCCAATTTCGAATTTTTTTCTCGAATTTGCTCCATTGATCGAATAGATACTTCCTTGTGACTCTCCATTGAAGATTGCAATGCATGTAAACGAGAAGTGCACTGCAAAAAGGAATCATGCAAAGGATTGAGACGGGATTCCAACGCCGATACACGTGTGTGTAATGAATCAAAGGCGGTGGAAGAGGCCCCATCCTTCGAAGGTAAGGGCGGCGGCGGAGGCGTATTGGGTGTGTTGTCAATTAATTCCAAATGCGACTTGAAACCAATAACATCTCCCTCAACGGCACCCAAACGAGAATTCCATGCTTCAAATTGAGGAGTCAACAACAAAACACTACTCATTTGTGACTCAAGCTCATTAACCTTCACATCAAGAGTAGGAAGAGAGGCTTGGATTCTTCGAAATTCGTTCAATTGAGCATCAAAAGTGTCTAGACGCCTACTCCACACTTGAGTCATCGCTATTTGAGGTTCTAGCTCATTGAGCAATTTTACATTCCTCTCCAATCGCGATGAAAGCAATGCAAAAGGAGGCAAAGAACCAACATTCACCAATCGTTCTTCAAACGACGATAATTTCAAATTCGTAACTTCAATATGTTGTTGAAACCTTGCAAAATCAAACAAAGCAAATTGGGATTGAAATTCATTCCTTAGTCGACTCTCCATCGAACCGAGCTCCGTGGCAAAACTACTCTTAAGGGAAGACTCCATGTCAGAAAACCGAGAATTGATATTTCCCTCAATGGATTCCATTCGCAAGCCAAGCGTATGCACGGAAGAAGAGAGAGATTGCAATGAATTTATTTGTGACCGAATTTCACCCATGGATGTTGAAAGAGGACCCATACTTTGTTGTACTTGATCAACTCGTTGTTGAAGTTGCAAAACCGAAGAGGACAAAAGATCATGTTGTTGGGAAACATATTCACTCGTACTTTTTGTCGCAGAAATCTCCATACTCCAATCCTTCAAAGAATTCTCCATGGACGTCAAATGGGCTTCAATGGTTGAGAGCTTGCTCTCGGAGATCTTCTTGAATGAAAGCAACGTCGGAATGTCGGCGAAATATTTTTTCAAGGTGGGAAGGACGTAGTTTTGCAACACATTGTCGAAACCACCCATATATTCTTGTGTATTTTCCTCATGATCAACGAGTCAACGGATCTTGAGCCTCAACCGTTCAAGCACTCGACGATGTTGCGAAAGATACTCAAATGCCTTACCAACTTCCCCATGATTGTGTTGAGCAAGGGAAGTGGTAAACCCAACCAATTGATCAATGACCGAGCCCAAAGCTTCAATAGCCTCATCATGACTATTCAACAAAGTCATAGGATCATGTTGTTGAATTTCTTCTTCACCCAATGCTTGAAATGGAATGGCTTGAGGAGTATTACCGTCATCAAAATGAAGAGCCATTAGCGGTTGGATATCCGGTAGCTCGTCCGGGTCCACTTCCTTTTGAGGCGTGTACATGAACTCCTCTTTCAAGGGAGAAGGTTGTGCTTTGGACTTAAGTTGTGAGTTAAGGTGAGCAAGAGCATCCTGCTCTGCTACCACGCTTTCGAGTCCTTCCATCATTGTGATTGTTGACGTATAAAACCCGATAAATGAATCTTTTAAGCTCTTGCTCTACTTGAAAAACACCAATTCTCCAATCGACGAAGGCACGGAATACAAATGCACGAAAATCAGAATGTGAAATCCACGCGATCCTCAAAACCCCGTCCGAGTCGATGAAACATGAATAATCATGGCAAAGCCCCTAAATGGGAAAGCATTGTGAAATGCTGATTCATACTGAGGACTGAAGCTCTCATAAGCGTAAAATTCATGTATTCGACACAAGCATCGAGATCTGTCAATCAATTCTGAAAGACCGCGCACGCGTCTGAACTACTCAGCCGATCCGCACTGCCTTGCCAGCTCTGCCAAGGGCAGGAGCACACCCTAGCCATGCCGATCACAGACGACCCATGACACCTCACTGTTTTATGCGGCGACCCGGGGCAGGCGGGTGAAGCATCCCTGTCCGACCCTCATGCACGGAAGCAGTACGGCTCACCATCAGGCCGGCACGACCTGTCACATCGCGTTGGCCGTCATACGCCGCCTGCCAGTACCGCACAATCAGGCCGCGAAGGCACTGCTTCTCAGGCGCTACCCCCTCCGCTGCGTCCAGCGTATGAACGGTAGCTGGTGCACCCACAATTCCCAACCCCATCAATCTGCACCCCCGGCCCCCACCACGCCGTCACCATTTCCTCCGCGATGCCACAACCAGAGTATCCGTGAGTCGCCCTCCAGAGCCCCCCACCACAGCATCAGGGGCAGGGCCGCAGACGGCGCTCCAGGGCACCGTACACCTTCCACTCGGACGCTCTTCAGGCCATCCTGGATAGTCTTCCAGGCACTTGAGGACATCTGTCCAGAGTGCCGCAGTGCCCACCTCGCCTTAGGCCACCCCCTATCGGCACGCTCCTTACATGTCACGCACAGCGGGGCGGAGGCACACTGATGAACCCAAACTGACACCGTTTCCCCGCACCCGTGGCATCGCTGCGGAAGCACAGACCGCGATGGAACGCAGCTACCATTACAACACTGCGACCACAGGTCCTACCATACATCGCAGCACGTGTCCTGGAGCCCGAGCAAAGCCCTCGCCAGCGTGCGTGCTGTGGCACAACTGAGGAGGTTGCGCCTCGCTTCCTCCCACGTGGACACCGGGCGGAGTATCGGTCGCCCGTCGGGCATCACCGGCAGGCGCTCAAGCAGCCGGGGCCACCGCGCCACTTTGGGGCTGCGCGTGCCATGCGCCAGGAGCTCCCAACCGTAGTCCCGTAAGACCTCCCCGATGACATCAACCCCGTCCTGCTCCGGGCCCCTGGCGGAAGCCAGAACCAAGCGTTGTCCTCCCGCCCGAGCCTCAATGACCGCCATTGTGACGGGCATCGGCAGCCACGTGGTCGTCCCCCTCTGGCAGAGAGAACATGGCCTCCGTGACGTGGCCCTGCGCGTCGTTGCCCTGTACCCGTGCCAGCTGCTTGGAGCCCACTAACACTGCCATGGACCGCTGCTCCGTGACCGCTGGTACGGCTCGTCGCAGCTGCCAGTCATACAGCCACAACGTACCCACGTCAAGTACGACAGCCACCGCCAGGATTGGGAGACTGCACAGAGGTTGCTGAAGGACCGGCAGCACCTCGCGAGGCCAGCCCATGACGTTCCCCACAGCTGGATGCTTGGCGTACACCTGAAGCCAGGGATCACTCTGGCCGTCAGGGCTTCTCACCTTGGTACCACGCACCTGGGCCCACGACTGCGCCGACACCACGCGGGACCACTCCCTGAATGTTGTGATGTCCTGCGCCACCCAGGAACCGATCCACTGGTCGAAGGCCTGCGCCACCGCCGCCATCCAGTGAGGGAACAAGGACAGGGCCTCGTCATGCTCGATGCACGACCGCGACACCAGCAGTGCGTGCAGCGGTGCCCTCTGAAAGGTTGCCCGCCGGTCGCCCGGGAGGCCGGCAAACGGGTTCCACGGCGGACGCTGCAGGATCCTCCTTGCCGGCGGGCAGAAGGGTGTGTCACCGCGCAGGAACGCGTATACCGCTCTCCTTCGATCTTGCATCGGCAGGTGCATGATCTGGGTGAGCCGATGGTTCCTGCGGGCATACACATTTTCCCCAACGTGGACCATGTCCTCCACAAAGAGCCTGGCCTTGGCAGGGCCCCGGGACGACGCCGCTCGCACCGCAGCGAACAGCCGCTTCAGGTCCCCGGGGACGACACCCGCCATCAGGGATTCAGTTCACCTGCAGCCGTGCTCCCTCCACGCCACGAACTCCACCGCCCTGTCCGTCAGGGGTAGCTCCGCCGTGAACTCCTCCACACGCCTGCACAGGAGCCCAGCCACCTCCTCATCCCGCGCACACAGTAGGCGCATATGGCCAATGTCCTCCTCCGGCCCCCCACAGAAGATACAGGGGTGGGCTGGTATTGCCATACGCGTGAGTTTCGGTCTCCACCGTCGCATGACCTGCATGGTGGACAAGCGACCGTCACGTGCCCAGAGCATATTCCTGTGTGTTGGGCCGTGATGTACAGCTCCCAGGGGCATCGCCTCGCAGGCGCCAGCCAGTGGCGTGTGCGCCCTGGTGCGAGCCGCTAGCGAACGCCACTCCATCTCCCGGACTTGCTGAAGGGCTTGCATGAATGGCACACGCGGCTCGAGCTCACCATTATCCCCCGGCACCAAGAGGATGGCGTGCTCCTTTGGCAGGACAAGATGGACAGGCGGGGCCATTGCACCGGCCGCGGCAGAGTCCGGTGCCTCGAGCAGGACCGCCGCCAAGTGCGAGCTCTGCCTCACCACCCAGTGGTGCGGCCCCCCAACTCGGCGCGGCAGCCGCCGCAGCCCCTCCACCATCCAGCTCAGTGCGTGCTGATTGACCAGATGTGATGTCGGCCCCTTGGTGCCACGGTACAGGGCCTGCTGCGCCCTGCGGAGATGCGCTCCTATGACGGATGCATCCACCACGTGTACCGTGCACGCTGACGGGGGCGTGTGCGACAAGTACGCCGCCGCGCCAATGATCTATGCCTCCGGGACCGTGCCGTAGATGGCACCCGTCCACGTGGGGATTCCGTGGCTGGCCACCGCCACGTTTGTGGCGTCGTCTCCCTGGGGCGACGCGTCAGACGATGTGACTTTAGTCGCCACCGGCACCCAGCAGTACCGGTGGGGCTCCAGCCACGCCACGTCTGAGTGGGGGCTCTGCACCACCTTTCCCAGGGACGCCGCACTGGAGGCCGTGAGCTCCGGGGACAGGACCACCCTCGGTCGATACACCGCATGTGGTCTCCAGGCCAGGTCACATCCGCAGACTGACTTTATGGCGTCCAGGGCGGTGGCATACTCCGCTCCCCAAACCGTTGCGGAGCAGGAAGGCTGGTATACCACCACAGACCCCTGCTTCAGTGCGCCGCCATCACGCAACGACGTGACGGCGACGTGCGGATCGTGCGGCACGTTGGACATGCGGACCACTTCCGGGACCGAGTACTCATCCGGATCCGGGATTGGGCCTGCTGGCAGCAGAAGAACAATTGCCCATTCGCTGCACTTGTGCACTGCCGCGCACGCCCTGGAAAACGCTGGTCGCCCGTGCACAACCCACAGTGGTGGCGGGCTTATGCCGCCCCAGGCGTGAGAAGTGAGCAGGGGGACGGACGCCGGATCGTCTTGCTGTTGGTAGCCCTCAAAGACGTCCCCCAACAGAAACAGGAGGTCGGCTAGCGGGACGAACGGCATGGACAGCCCCGGGTTGGCCGGGTCCCATCCTTCCTCCCTGTATCCGCCCACCACATACACGTCCCCCGCAGCGGACTGTCTATTGCGTTTGCTGGCCTTCTTTCGGCGCACCGGGTGTATTAGCCGGTGAGTCAACGGACCGGGCAGCTGCAGCCGCAAGACGTCGCGAAGCCCCGTGAGCCACACGTGGTCCAGCTGGTGGGGCCCTACTCCCGCGTGCGGAAGGTGCAGGTTGTCCTCAGGGCTCCTGAAGCTGGACCGCCCAGTGCCCAGGCGCAGGGCAGGGGAGCCGCGCATGCAGGAGGTCATTTGCGGGATCAGTCAGGGACTGTACTGTCGCATCTGTACGGGGCCCCGAGAGAATGCAGATGTCCCTAACCTTGAAGGTATAGGATTGAAACACCCACTTCCGCCCCGCCCACTGCACTTGCAGCAGACGGGCGTGTACACACGAGTACACCGACGATGGCATGAGAAGCCCTACGCGCAACGTCCCCATCGCTCTGAGTACCCTGTCCACCCACGTATTGCCAGCGTGTGTGGCGAATGACGCAGAGGGCACCATGAACTGCCCGCACACTCCGTACTGCACGTGCATGTCTCGGAGCATGGCCCGCAGCTCATCCCGGACTGTCGTCGACCTGTGGTGGGTGAGCTGAGCCATGGTCGCCACGACGAAGTCGCGGCAAATAAACTCGGCATCCGCCAACCTTAGCCCATGACCTGACCGCACCGCCACGTTGGACAGGTCCTTGGGCAGCTTCTCGAACTGCAGGGCGGCAGCCTTTATGGCAGTATTCAGCTTGATCACCGCCTCCGCCGTGTCAGACAGGTAGGGCGCCGCGTACCGCACGATGCCTCCAACCACAGCCGCCATCACCTCATGAGGCACCGACGCCGGCCCTAACGTGTTCTTGCACCAGCCCAGCAGAGCTTCACACCGGAGTACATGTTTCTCCTTCATGGTCGCCATCCCCCTGGGATCGGGGCGCAGGCCCAAGTATGGTACCGTGCCCTTGGCACGTAAGCATACCCATGGGGCCGCCGTGTCCCCTGGGTTCAGGTATACCATAATCGAATGGATGCGAGCAGTATTGGCATAGGCGCATTTGCCCACGTTGAGGGACATGCCCATGTCAGTGAGATACCGCGCTATCGCCGCCGCATACTCCAGGAATTGCCGCAGGGAGTGCGCTATCAACAGGAGGTCATCAGAGTACGCCTGTACCAGGGGTGGTACCGCATGGTGAGCATCTCCCCGCGCCTTGCAGGCGAGGCTCCGCAGGAGAGGCTCCAAAAGGAGGAGGTAGAGCACAGCGCTCTCCGCACTGCCCTGCCGCAGGCCCCTGTGGAGTCGTATGCTCGGCGTCGGGCCGTGCGCGGTGATGATGCGCACCAGAGACCCGCAGCTGAGGGTGTGGAAGAGCCTGATGAGCTCCTCCGGGACACCCATGTAGCGCAGGAGGAGCGCTAGCGCTCCGTGCGGCGCTGTGTCAAAAGCTTTTGACACATCGAAGGCCCGGACATGGTTTTCCTCCAGCCCACGCTGCAGCCTGCGCTGGGCCAGGAACACCGGGGCAGCCGCCGTGGAGCCCGGCATGGCTCCGAACTGCCAGTCCGCGGCCATTCCCTTGCGTGCCAGAACAGCTGTGAACCTCCGCATGAGGGGAGTCATGAGCATTCGCATGTCTTGCTGCTCCAGCGCTATCGGCCTGTACTCGTCCAGGTTGCCCGTGGCTGTGCCCTTTGGCATCAGCCAGATAATGGCCTCGTGCCAGGACTCCGGGACGTCCGCACCCCGCAGGATTGCCCTGTACGCATGCACCAGGAGCCCCTGCACCGGTTCAGGCAGCTCTGCTATGAGGGCAGCCGTGACCCGGTTGGACCCCGGAGCTTTGTCGTCCGCCACGGCCTGCCTCACGGCGTCTTTAAGGTCCTGCATGGTGTAGTCCTGTACCGACCTCCATTCCTCCGGCACCCCTCTGGGAATGTGGGCCCGGACCAGCTGCTCGAAGGCCGGCAGGTTCACTGGCCGCTTGGCGTACAGCGCCCCCCAACACCTCTGGACCTCACCGATGACGTCCGAGGCCTCCAAGAGCACCTTCTCCGACTCACGGACGCGTACGGACCACAGGCCTGACGGGGCATAGTTCACCACGTTGATGGCCCCCCGTATCGCCGTCCATCGGAGCTGCAGATCCGGTACCCTTCCCCGCCAGTAGTCCTTGATGGACCGGCGCCTGTTGCTCCTGAGGACATCCCGCAGCTCCTCCACGCGTGTCTCCAGCTGGTGGAGCTGATGGTCCAATGCGGCACGCAGGTCCTCTACCGAGGCGGGGGACAGGTCGGGGTTCACTCGCCAGAGGTGCTGTAGCAGGGCAGTCGCTTCCTGGGAGTGGAGTCCGGCCGCCGCCGCGTCCCGTTGCCACAGCTGATGGGCGCGCCAGGCCAGGGCCTGCTGATCCGAGAGGACCTGGTCCAACGACGCCTCCGTTTCCGCCTGCCCGTACGGGTACTGCGGGTCCACACCTGAAGGCATGCGCACTCCCGTGACCCTGGACACGTCATCACGGAAAGCGTAGAGCAGGTCAAAGACCGCTTGCACCTCCGACGTGCCCATGGTGGCAGTGTCCTGGTCCGACGAGAGCCACGCCTGTAGCCGCCGATCCCCGCAGGCCTTCTGCAGTACTGCCGCTGCCGCCTCACGAACCCCCGGGGAGTCCGGGCGTATGGCATGCAGCCTGCCCTGGGCGTGCGAGTAGGCCATCCTGGTGACCCTCTCCTTGCCGGCCACCGCTAGTGGGATGTCCAGGACCACAGGGCCATGATCCGACCCCAGTGACGCAGGAGACCGCCCCGGCGCCAAGTGAGGGCGCTCACGCGCCGCCCATGGGACCAGAGGCGAGTTTGAAAAGAAGGAGTCCGGTCGGTGCCCTGTCCTCCTCCCGTTCCGGGCCTGCCCTGTGGAAACCACACTGTTCCCACAAGGCTTGGAACCTCCTCGTGGTGGGGTGCCACGGGGACTCCAGCCACAGGTTAAATTCCCCTCCGAGGAGCACGGCGCTGGTGCCTCCCGCGCTCTTGGCCGGCGCGTACATGGCCACGTCAGCCCAGAAGGACGCCTTAGACGCCCAGGAGTCGCCGCCGCTACCCGGGCCGTGGACGTTGATGACCGTGAGGGTGCCAGCTGCGGTCACCACATCGAGGGCCATGGCCTTGCCTGGCACGATGTCCACGATATCTCGAACTTCCTCCGCGGCGAACACGTCCGCCCGAAGGGCAATCAAGAGCCCGCCGCGCACCGCCGCCGCCGACGCCGCCTGGGCATCCACCCCTGGGTACGCATGATACCCGTGGTGATGCCGCTGGTTCTCGGAGTGCACCACACCTTGTGGGTCCTGCAGGCCGGTCTCCTGGAATAGGCCCAGGATGGCACCCTCGGCCTTCATGATGCCCGCCGCCACCGCTTCACCGTCGAGCATACCTGGGGCCACTGGTACGCCGTCCCCCCGCATCGAGCCCTGGACGTTCCAGGACACCGCCGCTCGGGTGTCGGAGGCTGGGCCCCTTCATGGCTGCACGTGTGGATCGGGGCCCCCCGCCGGATCCGGATCACTGGACGGAGAGGGGCCACCAGCAGGTTCAGGGGGACCACCCGCACTCGGCGCGGGCGGCCGGCGAGGCGGCCCCTGACCCCGTGGGCCTCCGCCCGAGGCGGTCGTCGCCTGCTGAGACCCGGCAGATGCGGCGGGCTCCCCCTCTGCCTGTCCACCGGATGTACTTGCCGCCGTACTCCCCGTTGAAGTCACTGCCCCACTCCGTGCTGCAGACCCAATCGCTCCAGATCGTGCCGCCGACGGCGACGCCCCGCACTCTGCCGCAGGGCGGGCACCCGTGGGCAGCGTGAGCGCTCTGGACCCCGCCTGGGCCGACGCAAAAGGCCCCGCCTGGCCCCCCGGCATAACGCCAGCCAGCATGGCCAGCGCTTGGTCCCGTTGAGCCGGATCAGTCGCATGGTCTCGCTGGATGTGGTCCAGCAGGTCCTTGGGGTGGAGGTGGGTAGGCCGGCAGTGCGTGCCAGCTTTCCAAGTGCAGTGACCAGCCCCATCCAGCCGAGACCATGGGCAGACATGGATCGTCTTTGTCCCACGCTGATCCGTGGCCAAGTCACCACCGAAGTGCTGCAGCACGTACCGAATGTTGGCATAGCCGCCATACTGAGGCGGCTGGCCCCTCTTGGGCGGCGGCTTGGGCGCCGCTATCGGGGCCTGCCTCGCCGTCGCGGCCGGGGGTGCCGCAAGCCGTACTGGTGGCACGCTTGGTGGTTGCGGCAGGTGCAGCATTCCCCCCACGGGAAACTGCTCCTCCACCCAGCGGCGCCAGGCGTCGGCGAACTTCTCCCGGTCGCCCTCGACCTTCCACCTGGACGTGGAAAACGCCCGGAGCCACGGCCCCATGTTCTCCGCCATGACCAGGCGGAGGGCATCTCCTCCGCTGTGCCGGCAGAAGCGTGTCGCGGCCGCGCCTGCCACGGTCCCTTGGAGGTACAGCGCGTCGCCCCCGTCGCCACTCAGTGCACTAAGGTGCAAGGCCTCCAGGTCGGCGGGGCGGACCGTGAGCACCGTGCCCTCTCCGCGATCGTACAGGCGCAGCGCCGAGGAGTGGGGCTCCAACGCCGCCACAACCCAATACCACGCCCGCGACGCGCTATGCAGCAGTGCCAGCGAGGCTGCCGGCCTATTGCTGGAGGACTGCGCCGCCGAGGCCCTGGGGAGGGCCGCCGCGTGACCCTGCAGCGCCCTGCACATGCCAGCTGCATGCTCAGCCTGCCACACGTTGCTCGGGGCTACGGGCCAGACATCCTGCCCTTGGATCACCGGCGGCCGCGTGACCTCCACGAAGACCGCCGGCGCCGGCGGGATGTCCTCGGCCGTGCACCTGTGCGCCCTGCGCACCGGCCCCAGCCCACTGAGGCACTCCCGGAACACCCGGTAGCAGGCCGGGCCCCTGGACTGCTGCCTCCTGAGCCGGCACGCGGTGACTACGACCCACTCCAGTCCCCCTGTTTCCACCCGAACACAGGCCCAATACTCCGCCCCCTCCAACACCACCAGCCGCCCCATATCCGCCATGCCCACCGCATGGGTGGAAGGCACGCTCTCCACCCTCAGCCACCGCTTGGCGCTTTCTTCCCACGGCTGGGGGGCTTGCATCCGCTGCTGCTGCATCGCGTCCTGCACGTGCTGCAGGGACACCGTCGCCAGCATGGACATCCCCCCATCGGCCGCCGCCGCCATACAGAGCAGGGCATGTTGCATGCGCGCCCCGGGCAGCCCCACGTTGTGCGGGACGTTCGCCAGGTCCAAGGGCGTGCGGGGCGCCGGCAGGGCGTCCAACACCGCTGCAGGCAGCTCCCCCAGTGACGGCAGACGCGCGATGGGCCCCATGTCCCTGTTGAGGACCACCGCCGCCACCCACCGCCTGTCCAGCGCGGACAGGAGGTTGCCCGGCCTCGGCACCCTGAGGAGGGTACCGACGGCGGACATGAGGGCGCACACGCCACAGTCCTTGGTGTTGCCGGCCGGCTGCTGCACCTGTGCCGCCCGGACCTCCGCCAGCAGATGCTCTGCACCCGGCCATCCCGCCCTCTGGCCCCTGGGAGCCATGCGCATCGTCCGGACTGCCATGTCCAACGTGTGCGGCCATTGGGGCGGGGCCCCCGACACCACAGGCCGGCCCAGCGGGTCCACGGCCAACTGCATGTCAGGGGCCATATATACATATATACATATATATATATATATATATATATATATATATCCTCCAATCTACACCCCTCTCCCAACTCTAGGTGGCTCCACCACACGGCTCTAAGGTACGGGCCAAGGGCACAAAGTGGTGCATACATGTGGTGGAAGGGGCTAAACTCGGTCAAAACGCGCTCAAAACGGGCTAAAAACACTTGTTTGAGCATCCCAAATGGTCCGGGATCATTTTTGGAAAAATGCCTTTTTGACCCATTTTTGACCCATTTTTGGTCCCAAAATGGCGCATTTTCAAGGCATTTTGGGATTTTCCATGAGCGAAAACCCGTTGCCACAGACTCAAAACGGGCTAAAACCACTTGTTTGAGCATCATAAATGGTCCACGGTCATTTTTGGAAAAACGCGTTTTTGACCCATTTTTGACCCATTGTTGGTCCCAAAACGGCCCATTTTCAAGGCTTTTTGGGATTTTCCATGGCCCACAACGCGCCACCACGGGCTCAAAATGGCCCAAAAACACTTGTTTGAGCATCCCAAGTGGTCTAGGAACAACTTTGGAAAAAATGATTTTTTTCGCCCTGGGGACCCTGGTGGACCCACCGTTGGCCCCCACTGTGCGTGGGCTGGCCGGCCCTCCGGCTGCACCAAGTGACCACTGGTACGGGGGTCTAGGTGTCTCGTTTGGCGATTCTGAGGGTTGGAAACCATAAAAAGTGGGGGGTTGCGGGTGGACTAGGTGCCCTCGGAATTTGTTTTTGAGCCACGTAGCCCAAGATACAGCCGGTTCTTGGTTTCGGGGTGCTGGTGCACATTGCGCAGGTTTTTGGGGCTTTTTGGCGCCTTTTTGGGCCGTTTCTCGGACATATCGTGGAGTTAGAGGGCACTAAAACTCCCTTGGTCACGAGAAAGTCAAGCCGCACCTGGTGTGTAGCAGCCGTTTGCCTTCGTTTGGCTGTTTTGAACCCTTACTAGGGCTGTTTTGGGCGAAAAATGGCTGTTTTTGGCCCAAAACTGCGCAGATTTGGTAGGGCACCTCCCGACTTGGCGCCCCCGCTTCGGGTTGCCACCGGTGAGTTTGTGGCTCAAAACTTGGATTTGGCAAGGCCACCACCTAGGCTTCGGGATGGCTAAAGTTAAGTCAAGCCTGAGGCGTTGGGAAGGTGCAATGGCCAAAATGGAATGGTGACGTGCTTGCTTGTTGTTGCTTGCTTGTTAGCTAAATTTAAGGGGAGAGGGGTGTAGTAATATATATATATATATATATATATATATATATATATATATATATATATATATATATATATATATATATATATATATATATATATATATATATATATATATATATATATATATATATATATATATATATATATATATATATATATATATATATATATATATATATATATATATATATATATATATATATATATATATATATATATATATATATATATATATATATATATATATATATATATATATATATATATATATATATATATATATATATATATATATATATATATATATATATATATATATATATATATATATATATATATATATATATATATATATATATATATATATATATATATATATATATATATATATATATATATATATATATATATATATATATATATATATATATATATATATATATATATATATATATATATATATATATATATATATATGTATATATATATGTATATATATATATATATATATATATACATATATATATATATATATATATATATCCCCCAATCTACACCCCTCTCCCAACTCTAGGTGGCTCCACCACACGGCTCTGAGGTACGTGCGAAGGGCACAAAGTGGTGCATACATGTGGTGGAAAAGGCTAAACTCGGTCAAAACGGGCTCAAAATGGGCTAAAAACACTTGTTTGAGCATCCCAAATGGTCCGGGATCACTTTAGGAAAAACGCGTTTTTGACCCATTTTTGACCCTTTTTCGGTCCCAAAATGGCCCATTTTCAAGGCATTTTGGGAGATTCCAGGAGCCAAAACCCGTCGCCACGGGCTCAAGATGGGCTAAAACCACTTGTTTGAGCATCATAAATGGTCCAGGATCACTTTTGGAAAAACGCGTTTTTGACCCATTTTTGACCCATTTTTGGTCCCAAAACGGCTCATTTTCAAGGCATTTTGGGATTTTCCATGGCCCAAAACGCGCCACCACGGGCTCAAAATGGCCCAAAAACACTTGTTTGAGCATCCCAAGCTGTTTTAGGAACAACTTTGGAAAAAATGATTTTTTTCGCCCTGGGGACCCTGGTGGACCCACCGTTGGCCCCCACTGTGCGTGGGCTGGCCGGCTCTCCGGCTGCACCAAGTGACCACTGGTACTGGGGTCTACGTGTCTCGTTGGGCGATTCTGAGGCTTGGAAACCATAAAAAGTGGGGGATTGCGGGTGGACTAGGTGCCCTTGGAATTCGTTTTTGAGCCACGTAGCCCAAGATGCGGCCCGTTCTTGGTTTCGGGGTGCTGATGCACATAGCGCAGATTTTGGGGCTTTTTGGCGCCTTTTTGGGCCGTTTCTCGGAAATATCGCGGAGTGAGAGGGCACCAAAGGTCCCTTGGTCACGGGAAAGGCAAGCGGCACGTGAAGTCAGCAGCCATTTTCCTTCGTTTGGCTGTTTTGAACCCTTACTAGGGCTGTTTTGGGCAAAAAATGGCTGTGTTTGGCCCAAAACTGCGCAGATTTGGGAGGGCACCTCCCGACTTGGCGCCACCGCCCCGGGCCGCCACCGGTGAGTTTGTGGCTCAAAACTTGGATTTGGCAAGGGCACCAACTAAGCTCCAGTATGGCGGAAGTGAAGTCAAGCCTGAGGCGATGCAAAGGTGCAGTGGCCAAAACAGAATGGTGACGTGTTGTTGTTGTTGTTGCTTGTTGTTAGCTAAATTTAAGGGGAGAGGGGTGTAGTAATATATATATATATATATATATATATATATATATATATACATATATATATATATATATATGTATATATAGATATATATATATATGTATATGTATATATATATATATATATATATGTATATATATATATATGTATATATGTATATATATATATATATATATATGTATATATATATATATATATATATGTATATATATATGTATATGTATATATATGTATATGTATATATGTATATGTATATATATATATATATATATTATATATATATATATATATATATATATATATATATATATATATATATATATATATATATACATATGTATATATATATATTTTTTTTGTTGTTGTTGTTGTTGTTGTGAAGGCACCCAGCACGTGCCGGCAGGAGAAATTGCCAGACACGCTCTCCCTGGGCAGGGTGCAAGGGAGCAGTCGGCCGGCGTCACGCTGGCCGGGCGTGTGCCGACAACGACCGAGGGGGGGGGGGGGTTCTGCCTTCTGTCTGGGGGGGGGGGAGCGCGCGTCGCTGTGAGAGGGACCACCTGTCCGTGTGACCCTGGTTCCCTCCCCCGCCGTGGGGGGAGGGCGTGCGCACCTGTGCGAAACGGAGGCGGGATGGGGGGTGGGATGCAGGGACCACCTGTCCGGGGACCCACGGGGCCCCGGTCCCCCTTGCTTCCAGCCGCCACTCCCCCGCGACAGGGGAGGGGGCTACGTCCTGTGCGGAGGTGGAGTAGGGGGGGTTGAGGGGGCGGGGACTATGTGTGGTCTATCCCCTGGTGCCCGTCCTTGTGTCCCGTGTGCGGGAGGCCGCGCGGCATGGTCGGCGGGGGGGTTCAGGCCTGGGCCGGGCGCGTCGGTAGCGGCGGGCGGCCGAGGCGGAGGCGGCGCCATGCGGGTGCGGGGCCCGTGGCGGTCGCGGGGCGGTGTGGGCGGTCCGGCCGGCGGCTGGCGGTGGCCCTGAGAGCCCCACTCCATGGGGTCGCCGGGCGCGCCAGGGGCACGCGTGCCGCGCAGGCCTGGCCTTGGGGGGCGCGTGTGCAAGGGCGTCGCCGCGCCCGATGCGGGCCCCACTGCGGGCCGCGGGACCAGCGGCAAGCTGGAAGCGTGGCCTGGGGGCCGAGGCCTGGGCCAAGCGCGTGGGTAGCGGCGGGCGGCCGAGGCGGAGGCGGCGCCATGCGGGTGCGGGGCCCGCCGCGGCCGCGGGGCAGCGCAGGCGAACCGGCCGGTGGCCGGCGGCGGCCCTAAGAGCCCCACTCCATGGGGTCGGCGGGCGCGCCGGGGGTGCAGGGGCGTGGTGCGGTGCTGGGGCGCAGCCGTGCGGGGCGGCGCAGGGGCGCAGCAGTGTGGGGCCGCGCAGGGGGGCGGCGCGGGGTTGCGCAGGGATGCAGCGTGGGGCTGCGTAGGGGCGGTGGGGGCACGGCGTGCACGTTGTGGGGGGGGGGGGGGGGCTGTGGGCTGGTGGGTGGGTGCGCGCGCGAGGAGGACGGGGATGCGGTGAGCTTAGCCGCAGAGCGTCACCGTGCGGCCGACCGGGCGGAGGAGAGGCCCGGGCTGGCCAAAGTTGGCCGGGGAGCCCGGGGCGCTCGAGGTGTCAGGGGGGGCCGCGGTCAGCGGTGGGGCCCACACCCCGCTCGGCGGGGACGAATCCCGCCGAGCATCATCCACGGGGGCGAATCCTGGTGGAGACGGGGGGGAGCACCACGCCCTCCCCTCGCGGCTGAACCGAACCGGGACGGGCCCCGCCGGAGGATACCGGGGGGGCGGGCGGAACTGGGCACCGGGGCTCTGGGGCCCGGGTCCCTGGTGATTGTGGGCCGGCGCGGGGGAGACCGGGCAGGCCTCTGGGCTGCGGCTGGTGAGGGGGGGCGTGGAAGGGCCGGGCGGGCCTGGGGGCGTACCCCGAGAGGCCCCCGGGGGCTGGGCGAGGGCTCCCGAGGGCGGCCGTTCCTTGAGGGGAGGGGGGGGTTGCTCCCTGCCTGGGCTGCGCAGGGGCGCCGCGTGGTGCGGTGCAGGGGCACAGCCGTGTGGGGCGGCGCAGGGGCGCAGCAGTGTGGGGCCGTGCAGGGGTGCAGCGTGCGGCCGCGCAGGGGTGCAGCGTGGGGCCGCCGAGGATCGCGGCGTGGGGCCGCATATGTGCGCGGCATGGGGCCGCGCAGGGGTGCGGCGCGGGGCTGCGCAGCGTTGCAGCGTGGGGCTGGACAGGAGCGCAGCGCGGGGCCGCGCATCGTTGCGGCATGGGGCCGGGCAGGGGCGCAGTAGCGTTGGGCTGCGCAGGGGCGCAGCGTGGGGCTGCTCAGGGGCGCAGCAGCGCGGGGCTGAGCAGGGGCGCAGCGTGGGGCTGCTCAGGGGCGCAGCGCGAGACTGAGCAGGGGAGTAACGTGGGGCTGCGCAGGAGCGCAGTAGTGTCCGGCTGGGCAGGGGCGCGGCGTGGGACTGGGCAGGGGCGCAGCACGGGGCCCGGCAGGGGCGCGGCGTGTAGCCGCGCAGGAGCGCAGCGTGGGGCCGCGCATGGGCGCGGCATGGGGCCGCGCAGGGGCGCGGCGTGGGGCTGCGCAGGCGCGCAGCAGCGCTGGGCTGCGCCGGGGCGCAGCAGCGCTGGGCTTCGCAGGGGCGCAGCGTGGGGCTGCGCGGGGGCGCGGCGCGGGGCTGCGCAGGGGCGCAGCAGTGTGGGGCTGCGCAGGGGCGCAGCAGCGCTCGGCTGCGCAGGGGCCCAGCGTGGGGCTGAGTAGGGGCGCAGCGTGGGGCTGCGCGGGAGCGCAGCGTGGGGCCGCGCAGGGGCGCAGCAGTTTGGGGCGGCGCAGGGGGGCAGCAGCGTGGGCTGCGCCGGGGCACGGCATGGAGCGGTGAAGGGGCGCTGCAGCGTGGGGCTGCGCAGGAGCGCAGCGTGGGGCTGCGTAGGGGCGCAGCGTGGTGCGGCGCCGGGGCGCAGCAGTGCGGGGCTGCGCAGGGGCGCAGTGCGGGGCTGCGCAGGGGTGCAGCGTGGGGCTGCGCAGATGCGAAGCACGGGGTTGCGCAGGGAGGAGCCGCGTGGGGCTGTGCAGGGGCGCAGCGCGGAGCTGGGCTGAGGCGCAGCGTGGGGCCGCGCAGGAGTGCAGCGTGGAACCGCGTCTGGGCTTGGCATGGGGCCGTGCAGGGGTGCGGCGCGGGGCCGCACAGGGGCGCAGCAGCGTGGGGCTGCGAAGGGGCGTAGCAGCGTGGGGCCGCGCCGGGGCGCGGCATGGGACTGTGCAGGGGCGCCGCAGCGTGGGCCCGCGTAGGGGCGCAGCATGGGGCTGCGTAGGGGCGCAACGGTCTGGGGCGGCGCAGGGGCGTAGCAGTGCGGGGCTGCAGGCACGCAGCGCGGGGTTGCGCAGGGGCGCAGCGTGGGGCCGCGCAGGGGTGCAGCGCGGGGCTGCGCAGGGGCGCAGCGCGGGGTTGCGCAGGGGTGCAACAGCGTGGGGCCGTGCAGGGGCGCGGCAGCGTGGGGCTGCGCAGGGGCTCAGCAGCCCGGGACTGGGCAGGGGCGCAGTACCGTGGGGCTCCGCAGGGGCGCGGCAGCCAGGGCTGTGCAGGGGCGCAGCAGCGTGGGGCTGTGCAGGGGCGTAGCAGCGTGGGCGCAGCGACCTGGGGCTGCGCAGGGGCGCAGCAGCATGGGGCTGCGCTGGAGGGCAGCGTGGGCTGCGCAGGGGCACAGCAGCGCGGGGCTGTGCAGGGGAGCAGTAGCATGGGGCTGCGCTGGAGGGCAGCGTGGGGCTGCGCAGGGGCGCAGCAACCTGGGGCTGGGCAGGGGCTCAGTAGCGTGGGGCTGCGCAGGGGCGCGGCAGCGTGGGGCCGTGCAGGGGCGTAGCAGCGTGGGCGCAGCAACCTGGGGCTGCGCAGGGGCGCAGAAGCCTGGGGCTGCGCTGGAGGGCAGCGTGGGGCTGCGTAGGGGCGCAGCAGCATGGTGCTGCGTAGGAGCGCAGCAGCGCGGGGCTGGGCAGGGGCGCAGTAGCGTGGGGCTGGGCAGGGGCGCAGCAGCCCGGGGCTGGGCAGGGGCGCCGCAGCGTGGGGCTGCGCTGGAGTGCAGCGTGGGGCTGCGTAGGGGCGCAGCAGCGTGGGGCTGCGCTGGAGTGCAGCATGGGGCTGCGCAGGGGCGCAGCAGCGTGAGGCTGCGCTGGAGTGCAGCGTGGGGCTGCGTAGGGGCGCAGCAGCGTGAGGCTGCGCTGGAGTCCAGTGTTGGGCTGCGCAGGGGCGCAGCAGCGTGGGGCTGGTCAGGGGCGTAGCAGCCTCGGCGCAGCAACCTGGGGCTGCGTATTGGCGCAGCAGCGTGGGGCTGCGCTGGAGTGCAGCGTGGGGCTGCGCAGGGGCGCAGCAGCGCGGGGCTGCGCTGGAGGGCAGCGTGGGGCTGCGCAGGGGCGCAGCAGCGTGGGGCTGCGCTTGAGGGCAGCGTGGGGCTGCGCCGGGGCGCAGCAGCGTGGGGCTGCGCTGGAGGGCAGCGTGGGGCTGCGCAGGGGCGCAGCAGCGCGGGGCTGCGCAAGGGGCGTAGCGTGGGGCCGCGCAGGGGCGCAGCGTGGGGCTGCGCAGGGGCGCAGCAGCGTGTGGCCGCGCAGGGGCGCAGCAGCGTGGGGCTGCACAGGGGCGCAGCAGCGTGGGGCTGCGCTGGAGTGCAGCGTCGGGCTGCGTAGGGGCGCAGCAGCGTGGGGCTGCGCTGGAGTGCAGTGTGGGGCTGCGCAGGGGGGCAGCAGCGTGGGGCTGGTCAGGGTCGTAGCAGCGTGGGCGCAGCAACCTGGGGCTGCGTAGTGGCGCAGCAGCGTGGGGCTGCGCTCGAGTGCAGCGTGGGGCTGCGCAGGGGCGCAGCAGCGCGGGGCTGCGCTGGAGGGCAGCGTGGGGCTGCGCAGGGGCGCAGCAGCGTGGGGCTGCGCTTGAGGGCAGCGTGGGGCTGCGCCGGGGGCGCAGCAGCGTGGGGCTGCGCTGGAGGGCAGCGTGGGGCTGCGCAGAGGCGCAGCAGCGCGGGGCTGCGCAGGGGCGTAGCGTGGGGCCGCGCAGGGGCGCAGCGTGGGGCTGCGCAGGGGCGCGGCAGCGTGTGGCCGCGCAGGGGCGCAGCAGCGTGGGGCTGCGCAGGGGTGCAGCAGCGAGGGGCTGCGCAGGGGTGCAGCAGCGTGGGGCTGCGCAGGGGCGCAGCAGCATGGGGCTGCGCAGAGCAGCTGTGTGGGGCGGCGCAGTGGTGGGAGGCTGCGCAGGGGCGCATCACGGGGCCGCGTATGGGCGCAACGCGGAGCTGCGCAGGGGTGCAGCAGCGTGGGTCTGCACAGAGCAGCTGTGTGGGGCGGCGCAGTGGTGGGGGGGCTGTGTAGTGGCGCAGAGACACGGGGGTGCGCCGGGGCGCAGCGTGTGGCTGTACAGGGGTGCAATGCGGGGCTGCGCAGGGGCGCAGCATGGGGCTGCGCAGGGGCGCAGCATGGGGTTGCGCAGGGGCGCAGCGCGGGGCTGAGCAGGGGCGTAACGTGGGGCTGCGCAGGGGCGCCATAGTGTGGGGCTGCGCAGGGGCACAGCGCGGGGCTGAGCAGGGGCGCAGCGTGGGGCTGCGCAGGGGCGCAGCAGCATGGGGCCGCGCAGGGGTGCAGCAGCGTGGGGCTGCGCAGGGGTGCAGCAGCGTGGGGCCGTGCAGGGGCGCAGCAGCGTGGGGCTGCGCAGAGCAGCTGTGTTGGGCGACGCAGTGGTGGGAGGCTGCGCAGGGGCGCATCACGGGGCCGCGTATGGGCGCGACGCGGAGCTGCGCAGGGGTGCAGCAGCGTGGGGCTGCGCAGAGCAGCTGTGCGGGGCGGCGCAGTGGTGGGGGGGGCTGTGTAGGGGCGCAGCGGCACGGGGCTGCGCTGGGGCGCAGCGTGTGGCTGTACAGGGGTGCAGTGCGGGGCTGCGCAGGGGCGCAGCGTGGGGGTGCGCAGGGGCGCAGCGCGGGGCTGAGCAGGGGCGTAACGAGGGGCTGCGCAGGGGCGCAGTAGTGTGGGGCTGCGCAGGGGCGCAGCGCGGGGCTGAGCAGGGGCGCAGCGTGGGGCTGCACACTGGCGCAGCAGCGTGGGGCTGCGCAGGGGCGCAGCGCAAAGCAACCCCGGGGGGCAGTGTTGGGCCGTGGAGGGGTGCAGCATGGGGTTGCGCAGGGGCGCAGCGCGGGGGCTGAGCAGGGGCTTAACGTGGGGCTGCGCAGGGGTGCAGTAGTGTGGGGCTGGGCAGGGGCGCAGCGTGGGGCTGCGCAGGCGCAGCGAGCGGCGGCGTAGTGGTGGGAGGCTGCGCAGGGGCGCATCATCGGGCCGCGTATGGGCGCGGCGCGGAGCTGCGCAGGGGTGCAGCAGCGTGGGGCTGCGCAGAGCAGCTGTGTGGGGCGGCGCAGTGGTGGGGGGGCTGTGTAGGGGCGCAGCACCATGGGGGTGCGCTGGGGTGCAGCGTGTGGCTGCACAGGGGCGCAGTGCGGCGCTGCGCAGGGGCGCAGCGTGGGGCTGCGCGGGGGCGCAGCAGCGTGGGGCTGCGCAGGGACACAGCGCGGAGCAGCCCCGGGGGGCAGTGTGGGGCCGTGGAGGGGCGCAGCGTAGGGCCGCGCAGGAGCGCAGCAGCGTGGGGCTGCGCAGGGGCGCAGCGAGCGGCGGCGCAGTGGTGGGAGGCTGCGCAGGGGCGCATCATGGGGCCGCGTATGGGCACGGCGCGGAGCTGCGCAGGGGCGCAGCAGCGCGGGGCTGCGCTTGAGCGCAGTGTGGGGCTGCACAGGGTCGCAGCAGCGTGGAGCTGCGCAAAGGTGTTGTATGTGGCTGCCTAGGGGCGCAGCGTGGGGCTGCGCAGGGGCGCAGCAGCGTGGGGCCGCGCAGTGGCGCGGCAGTGTGGGCTGCGCGGGGGCGCAGTGGCGTCGGGCCGCACATGGGCGCAGCAGCGAGGGCTGTGCAGGGGCGCAGCAGCACGGGGCCGCGCGGGGGCGCTGCAGCGTGGGGATGCGAAGGGGCGCAGCATGGGGCTGCGCATGGGCGCGGCAGCATGGGGCCATGCAGGGGCGCAGCAGCGCGGGCCACGCAGGGGCGCAGCAGTGTGAGGCTGCGCAGGGGCGCAGCGGCACGGGGCTGTCGTGTAGGGTAGAGGAAGGGGTGGCGCGAGGGCGGTGGGGCCCTGCTCGACAGACAACGGTGCAGAGTTTGGGCCCCTGGTGGGCGGTCGGGGGCGGCGTGGGGTGCGTGGGGGGCGTGCCTTGGGGTGGTGTGGGGGTGTGGTCTGCTACCTAGCGTTTCACTACGATGATGTGGCGAGGAAGACGCAGGGGAACTGAGGCCAGAAAGCCTGGGGATGGGGGCTGGGGCGCTGGCGGCGGGTTATCCCTGGCTGGGATGGCCGGGGTGCCCTGGGGTCCCGTGGGGCGGAGGCTCCCCACGTCGGCCGGGTGCAAAACCACGACCTGTGTTTCCGTCACCAAAGTTCTTAGGGTTCTGGCCCAGGAACTTACCCGCCGCGGGGACTGTGGGCCGGGACGGCCAGGGGGGATGACCATGAAGAGGAAATGGGGGGCCAGGATGAGCCTGGCGGTCGGCACCTTCCCTCGGCCTGGGGGAGGCCGTTGCCCGGGGCTAATCCCTTCCTCCCGTGGCCGTGGTGCTGTGGTGGGTGGTGGTGTGGCTACCTCCCAACGGGTGTCTGTGCCCGGTGCCGTGGGTACAGACCCCCGTTAAGGGCGGGTAGGAAGCGCCCGGTCGCCTCGCCCCCCCTGCACAACAGCCCGCCAGGCGCCGGTTGGCCTTTAGCGCCAGCTGCAGTGGGGGGGGGGCGCTCGGGGCAGTGCGGGGCCCCTCCGCTCTCCTGGCGTCCCGCACTGCCCATATTATGCAACAAGGGGCGGCGCGGGCTCATACCGCACGCGCGGGCCGCGCCGCCCCGCCAGGGTGGGGGACAGGGGGGGGACAGGGGGGGGGTCAGGGGGTCGCGTCAGGCGGTTGGAGGGTGGCGGGGGCTCGTACCGCGCACCGGCGGGCCCCACCACCCTCCATCGGGAGGGCGCAGCTGCAGGGGTTCTCGGGGCCCCACCCAGGGTCCTTCGCCCCCCCCGTGCGGTTTCGGTGTGGGGGAGGGGAGGCAAAGGCCACTCGTGGCCATGACACATGGTGCACAGGGAGGGAGGTATGACACATGCAACGCCATGATGCGTGTGGCAGGGGGAAGGGGTGCAAGACCTGGACCCCAACCGCGTGCAGGGGGTCCTCTTGTTCGTAAGGCGGCCGTCCGTTGGCGGCTGCGGCAGCCCACTTCGGGGGCTTCGCTACCTGAGAGAGGAGGGGCGGGAGAGTGGTGGGGCGGTGGGGGCACGGCGTGCACGTTTGGGGGGGGGGGGGGCTGTGGGCTGGTGGGTGGGTGCGCGCGCGAGGGGGACGGGGGTGCGGTGAGCTCAGCCGCAGAGCGTCACCGTGCGGCCGACCGGGCGGAGGAGCGGCCGGGGCTGGCCAAAGTCGGCCGGGGAGCCCGGGGCGCTCGAGGTATCGGGGGGGCCGCGGTCAGCGGTGGGGCTCGCACCCCGCTCAGCGGGGGCTGGGCGAGGGCTCCCGAGGGCGACCGTTCCTTGAGGGGGGGGAGGGGGTGCTCCCTGCCCGGGGGACGACGGGGGCCCATCTTGAGCGAGGGGGGGGGGAGGGCGTGTATCGCCCGGTTTAGGGCCATGTTGATTCATGGCCGCGCGGCATGGGACTATATCCCCAACCCTCCGCGCCGGAGTCCCTATATATATATATATATATATATATATATATATATATATATATATATATATATATATATATATATATATATATATATATATATATATATATATATATATATATATATATATATATATATATATATATATATATATATATATATATATATATATATATATATATATATATATATATATATATATATATATATATATATATATATATATATATATATATATATATATATATATATATATATATATATATATATATATATATATATATATATATATATATATATATATATATATATATATATATATATATATATATATATATATATATATATATATATATATATATATATATATATATATATATATATATATATATATATATATATATATATATATATATATATATATATATATATATATATATATATATATATATATATATATATATATATATATATATATATATATATATATATATATATATATATATATATATATATATATATATATATATATATATATATATATATATATATATATATATATATATATATATATTCCAAAAAAAAATTCCAAAAACGACAGAAAAAATTCCAAAAACACACCTTGTGGCGCTTCCATGCTTGAAGTTCTTGGTACTTTGACTGCCGCACCAGAGTCCACGTCTGCTGCTCCCGCTCCTCTGTCAGCCCGTGGTCGGCCTCGAGCATGTACCTCAACAGTCCAGCTGCCCGCACGGTTCGGTTGTACTTCTGGATCAACTGGTCGAGATCCATGTCCATCACATCCTTGACGTGGAAGCTTCAGACGTCAGACATCTCCGACCGCAGCCCCCGAGGCCGGCCTCCAGTGCCGAGGACTCCCGGGGCCTCTCGTTGAGAAAGGCTTGCAAGCGGCATACCCCCGGGGTTCGACTTTGGGTCCTCTGCCCCGAATTCCCCGGCCTCCGCGCAACCACTAACGCAATCGCCAACGCGACGGAGAATACTCTTTGCTGCGCCCTCAGCCCCGGCGGTTGGGTACAATGTCTGTCGCTTGGGCGCAGTGTGGGGCTGCACAGGGTCGCAGCAGCGTGGAGCTGCGCAAAGGTGGTGTATGTGGCTGCCTAGGGGCGCAGCGTGGGGCTGCGCAGGGGTGCAGCAGCGTGGGGCCGCGCAGGGGCGCGGCAGTGTGGGCTGCGCGGGGGCGCAGTGGCGTGGGGCCGCGCATGGGCGCAGCAGCGAGGGCTGTGCAGGGGCGCAGCAGCACGGGGCCGCGCGGGGGCGCTGCAGCGTGGGGATGCGAAGGGGCGCAGCATGGGGCTGCGCATGGGCGCGGCAGCATGGGGCCATGCAGGGGCGCAGCAGCGCGGGGCCACGCAGGGGCGCAGCAGTGTGAGGCTGCGCAGGGGCGCAGCGGCGTGGGGCTGTCGTGTAGGGTAGAGGAAGGGCTGGCGTGAGGGCGGCGGGGGGTGTGGGGCCCTACTCGACAGACAACAGTCCAGAGTCGGGCCCCTGGTGGGCGTTTGGGGGCGGCGTGGGGTGCGTGGGGGGCGTGCTGTGGGGTGGTGTGGGGGTGTGGCCTGCTACCTAGCCTTTCACTACGAGGATGTGGCGAGGAAGACACAGGGGAACTGAGGCCGGAAAGCCTGGGGATCGGGGCTGGGGCGCTGGCGGCGGGTTATCCCTGGCTGGGATGGCCGGGGTGCCCTGGGGTCCCGTGGGGGCGGAGGCTCCCCACGTCGGCCGGGTGCAAAACCACGACCTGTGTTTCCGTCACCAAAGTTCTTAGGGTTCTACCCCAGGAACCTACCCGCCCCGGGGACTGTGGGCCGGGACGGCCAAGGCAGATGACCATGAAGAGGAAATGGGGGGCCAGGATGAGCCTGGCGGTCGGCACCTTCCCTCGGCCTGGGGGAAGCCGTTGCCCGGGGCTATTCCCTTCCTCCCGTGGCCGTGGTGCTGTGGTGGGTGGTGGTGTGGCTACCTCCCAACGGGTGTCTGTGCCCGGTGCCGTGGGTACAGACCCCCGTTGGGGGCGGGTAGGAAGCGCCCGGTCGCCTCGCCCCCCCTGCACAACAGCGCGCCAGGCGCCGGTTGGCCTTTAGCGCCAGCTGCTGTGGAAGGGGGCGCTCGGGGCAGTGCGGGGCCCCTCCGCTCTCCTGGCGGCCCGCACTGCCCGTATTATGCAACAAGGGGCGGCGCGGGCTCATACCGCACGCGCAGGCCGCGCCGCCCCAGCCGGGGTGGGTGACAGGGGGGGGGACAGGGGGGGGTCAGGGGGTCGCGACAGGCGGTTGGAGGGTGGCGGGGGCTCGTACCGCGCACCGGCGGGCCCCACCACCCTCCAGTCGGGAGGCGCAGCTGCAGGGGTTCTGGGGGCCCCACCCAGGGGCCTTCGCCCCCCCCCGTGCGGTTTCGGTGTGGGGGAGGGGAGGCAAAGGCCACTCGCGGCCATGACACATGGTGCACAGGGATGGAGGTATGACACATGCAACGCCATGATGCGTGTGGCAGGGGGAAGGGGTGCAAGGCCTGGACCCCCACCGCGTGCGGGGGGTCCTCTTCTTCGTAAGGCGGCCGTCCGTCGGCGGCTGCGGCAGCCCACCTCGGGGGCTTTGCTACCTGAGAGAGGAGGGGCGGGAGAGTGGGGGGGGCGGTGGGGGCACGGTGTGCACGTTTGGGGGGGGGGGGCTGTGGGCCGGTGGGTGGGTGCGCGCGCGAGGGGGACGGGGGTGCGATGAGCTCTGCCGCAGAGCGTCACCGTGCGGCTGACCGGGCGGAGGAGCGGCCAGGGGTTGCCAAAGTCGGCCGGGGAGCCCGCGGCGCTCGAGGTGTCGGGGGGGCCGCGGTCAGCGGTGGGGCCCGCACCCCGCTCAGCGGGGACGAATCCCACCGAGCATCATCCAGGGGGGCGAATCCTGGTGGAGGCGGGGAGGAGCGCCACGCCGTCCCCTCGCAGCCGAACCGGACCGGGACGGGCCCCGCCGGAGGGATAGTGGGGGGGCGGGCGGGGCTGGGCACCGGGGCTCCGGGGCCCGGGTCCCTGGTGGTTGTGGGCCGGCGCGGGGGAGACCGGGCGGGCCTCTGGGCTGCGGCTGGTGAGGGGGGGCGTCGGCGGGCCGGGCAGGCGCGGGGGCGAACCCCGAGGGGCCCCCGGGGGCTGGGCGAGGGCTCCCGAGGGCGGCCGTTCCTTGAGGGGGGGGAGGGGGTGCTCCCTGCCCGGGGGACGACGGGGGCCCCTCTTGAGTGAGGGGGGGGGGAGGGCGTGTATCGCCCGGTTTAGGGCCATGTCGATTCATGGCCGCGCGGCAGGCCAATATATTTCCAACCCTCCGGGCCGGAGTCCCTTTTTTGGGGGGGCTGTGGGGGGGGGGGGGGGGCTGGCGATTGTTGTGTGCACCCTCCCATGTGCGGGGAGGGGGTCGCCGGTGGAAGCTCCGTCCGACTTGGCTGTAAAAACCCGGTGGCGTCCCCTGGGCTCGTGGGCCCCTTCGAGGAAGAACCTCGGATTCGCCGGGGGGGACTATATATATATATATATATATATATATATATATATATATATATATATATACATATATATATATATATATATGTATATATATATATATATATGTATATATATATATATATATATATATATATATATATATATATATATATATATATATATATATATATATATATATATATATATATATATACCAAAAGAAAATTCGAAAAAACAAAAAAAAAAAATTCCAAAAACACACCTTGTGGCGCTTCCATGCTTGAAGTTCTCGGTACTCTGACTGCCGCACCAGAGTCCACGTCTGCTGCTCTGGCTCCTCTGTCAGCCCGTGGTCGGCCTCGAGCATGTACCTCAACAGTCCAGCTGCCCGCACGGTTCGGTTGTACTTCTGGATCAACTGGTCGAGATCCATGTCCATCACATCCTTGACGTGGAAGCTTCAGACGTCAGACATCTCCGACCGCAGCCCTCGAGGCCGGCCTCCAGTGCCGAGGACTCCCGGGGCGTCTCGTCGAGAAAGGCTTGCAAGCGGCATGCCCCCGGGGTTCGACTTTGGCTCCTCTGCCTCGAATTCCCCGGCCTCCGCGCAACCACTAACGCAATCGCCAACGCGACGGAGAATACTCATTGCTGCGCCCTCTGCCCCGGCGGTTGGGTACAATGTCTGGAAATGCTCCATTGCCTTCGTGACCGAACTGCAGTTCTTTGTTCCACAGGACAGCATGTAATAGGACACGGTGTAAAGATGGCTAACGCGATGGGTCGCGCAGGCGCTGGAGTACGTGCAGATGCGTAACAGGGAGGACGGCGATATGAAAAAAACAATCAGAAATAATCTAGGTATATTGCAGTGCATATGTGAATTTTATTGTTATACCGAGAACGGGATGACATTACGTTTTCGGACAGTCTTCTGTTGTGTTCGCTGAGGGATACTAAGAGGATGCAAGGAGTTCAACAATTTGAGTGATTTTGAAAAAGCATTGCAGGATATTGCAAATCAATAACAGAGGATCAGTACCATTACAATCCCGTTCTCGAAAAATTCAAAAATCGCCGTGGAGAATTTTGGTATGTCTGCTGTGCAAGGGGCGCCGTCGTCAAGGAGACCATCATCCAATGGGGACAACGTCTTGTGTGAGAGCGATCTACCCAGTTCAGCGTCCATGGCAACATGTGAGGGCTTGACGGACGCCAAGGAGATGATCAGCCCATTACTTGAGGCGGCGCGCGCCCAGCACGCTGAGGAGCTGCGTACAGAGCGAACGCGCGCTGACAAGGCCTGCAAGGGTCTTCATCGCAAAATAAGGATTCTTACCGCGCGTATGCAGCAGCGTCAACAGGGTGACCGAGTACGCTTCGAAGCCGCTGAAATGGAGGCCGCTGAGCAGAGCGGGAGGATAGTTTTGTTGGAACGACGTTTGGCGGCCAGGGATGATGAGAACGCCGTCTTGCGGAATCGTGTGGAAACTTTGTTGACGGCGGTAAAAGAGACTGGCGCCAAGGAGAGTGCCACAATGCGGCGTCAGGGTGACGCTGAAAAAGGGTGAACAATGCAGTTCGTAAGTCGAAGCAACCAGAGAAGTGTAGGTAAATTTAGTAGTGCATTGTATATATTTTTTCTTGTTGTGATCGCGTTGCGCTTCGAATTTCAACGTGCTGCGCCTCGCTTCGTAACTCAGTATTTTAGAACTGCTGCTTTGCGTTTTGTCTTCTGCCCTGCCTTGTCGGTGGACGCAAAGAGCAGCAGCAAAGACACGATACATGAGTATGGTGAGCAACGACAAACACATTTTCGGTGTGTTGTTTGTTGCACGCCTGCTTGGTGGGTTGGTGTTTCTTTTTGGTGAGGATTTTTTGTCTCTGTTCTTTGTCTTTCTTTTCTTTTTTAAGTATTTTTGGATTGGTTGTCTTCCTGCCTCCTTTGGGCAAAGACACGACCCTTATTTCATTTTTGGTTTTCACTTTGTATTTCAATTATTAGGGGTGCGGCCTTCCATGGTGAGTTGGTAGGTGTTTCTGGGTTTCTATTTCTACATTTCAGAATGGGTCCTATTTTTCTGTTTCCTGCCTTTGGCGGCTGCTACCCATCGTGGGCGACGATTAGACTTACGGTAAACCCCCTACTGTCTAAGGAGCGTGAGGCTCCAAACCCAAGCCCTAGGGTGTGCGCGTGATGCGCTTAGAGGTGTGTGAGGCACCCGCCCGCGCTGCGTGATGCGGCGATTTTTTTTGTGTTGCGTGCGAAGCGTTCAGTCCTTGGGGTTGCGCGATGCTTCCCCCGGACACCCCTCCCTGTGAATGGTTAGTTTTTCTAGGGTGATTTTTCTCTTCGGAGTGGTGCGTGTCTTTCGCCCCGCTCCCTGGCTGTGGTGCGAGATGCACAGGGCCTGGTCTGAGGTATATAGTTACTGTGGGTCAGTGAGCAGGGAATGTATGCCCGCTTTTGTATTATATCTTTTGTGACCCTGTGTGTGTTCATGTCAGTTGTCTCATGAGTTGTGAGTTTTCTTCGTTGTTTGTGGTTCAGTATACTTTTACTTCTTACTTTAATTCTTTTACATTTCAAAATATTTTGTCTGTGTTGGTCATTCGTTTTTTCTTGCAAGTATGTGTGTGCATTTGTGCATGCGCCAGGTGTGGCAACGCATTGGCGTAGGTTTGCGCAGTCCAGCTTGATTAGTTTTTGTTATAGATTTTACAAATACAGTTACGTGTTTGACAACAGGATACAATGATAAAAATATTTCAGGCTGCGTTTCCATAGGCTTTCGTTTGCGTTCTTATACATCGTGCGCATTGGCATGGTTGTCGTTTGCGTGTGTGTATTTTACAACCTCTGTGTTTGCTCTGCAGGCTGTTCAGGAATCAGAGGTGGGAATCAGGAGTTTCAGTATGGCATTTTCATCAGGTACAACTGACGATCTGACACGTCTTTTTTTTTATATGACATAAGTGTTTTCTTTCTATTCTTTTGCTTTGCACAGGTGCAAAGAAGTTCAAGACAACGAGCGACACAGAGCGCGCGAGCAGCCCACTTCAGGTGTGTTTCTGCTGCACTGCAGTGTTAGGTCGTTTGTGCGCGGGCGGTTGCTTTGCATCGCTTTTCTGCGCTTTCGATTAGCTTTCGTTTCGCTTTTTTCTTCTCTCCTTGTTTCTTTGCCTTGCTTGCTCTGCAGACTACAGCGCCAATGCAGACAGAAAACAAGTGAAGACAGAACTCAGAAGTCCGGTTAATCAGGTTAATGGGTTTTTGTACTTTACTTCAGGTTTGAAAAAGTTCTGAGAAGTTTTAAGAAGAGAAAAACTTTTTATGTGGTGCTGTTACTGTCTGCAGGGTTGCAGGTGCAGGGATACAAATTTTTATTTGTACAATGTTCTAACCTTCTGAGGCAGGCAGACAATTGTTACAGATTTTCTGACACCCCCCCCCCCGCCTCCTCTGCACAAGATCTAGTGCAGTGCGATGCCTGCTTAGCCATTGCTGCAGGCAGTTAGCTGTTTGTAGGCAGGTTAGTATTGTAGGGTTGCTGTGCAACTTAGCCCACCCACATTTCTACCCCCACACCCACTCTAACCAGCATGTAGGGCTGCAGTGCACTCTTGCACTGCAGCACGACACAGTAAATTTTTGTTTGGGGTGTGTGTTTGATTTTTTTTTGTTTGACACCCCGCTCTGGGCTGTCTACTGCAGCTCAGCCCACCCCCCCCCACACTAGTGTAAAGATCTGAGTTTCTATTTTCCTTAGTCAGCCATTTGCTGAGGTAAACCCCAGCAAATAGCTTGGGAAGGGAATGTAATGGGACACGGTGTAAAGATCGCTAACGCGATGGGTTGCGCAGGCGCTGGAGTACGTGCAGATGCGTAACAGGGAGCACGGCGATATAAAATAGACAATCAGGAATAATCTAGGTATTTTGCAGTGCATATGTGAATTTTATTGTTATACAGAGAACGGGGTGAGATTACGTTTTGGGACAGTCTTCTGTTGTGTTCGCTGAGGGATACTAAGAGGATGCAAGGAGTTCAACAATTTGAGTGATTTTGAAAAAGCATTGCAGGATATCGCGAATCAATAACAGAGGATCAGTACCATTACACAGACATCACAGGTGCAAAGAAGTTCAAGACAACGAGCGACACAGAGCGCGGGAGCAGAGCACGTCGGGTGTGTTTCTGCTGCTCTGCAGTGTTGGGTCGTTTGTGCGCGGGCGGTTGCTTTGCATCGCTTTTCTGCGCTTTCGATTCGCTTTCGCTTCGCTTTTTTCTTCTCTCCTTGTTTCTTTGCTTTGCTTGCTCTGCAGACTACATCGCCAATGCAGACAGAAAACAAGTGAAGACAGAACTCAGAAGTCCGGTTAATCATTTTAATGGGTTTTTGTACTTTACTTCAGGTTTGAAAAACTTCTGAGAACTTTTAAGAAGAGAAAAAAGTTTTATGTGGTGCTGTTACTGTCTGCAGGGTTGCAGGTGCAGGGATACAAATTTTTATTTGTACAATGTTCTAACCTTTTTCAGGCAGGCAGAAAATTGTTACAGATTTTCTGACATCCCCCCCCCCCCGCCTCCTCTGCACAAGGTCTAGTGCAGTGCGATGCCTGCTTAGCCATTGCTGCAGGCAGTTGGCTGTTTGTAGGCAGGTTAGTATTGTAGGGTTGCTGTGCAACTTAGGCCACCCACATTTCTACCACCACACCCACTCTAACCAGCATGTAGGGCTGCAGTGCACTCTTGCACTGCAGCACACCACAGTAAGTTTTTGTTTGGGGTGTGTGTTTGATTTTTTTTGTTTGACACCCTGCCCTGGGCTGTCTACAGCAGCTCGGCCCACCCCCCCCCACACTAGTGTAAAGATCCGAGTGTCTTTTTTCCTTAGTCAGCCATTTGCTGAGGTAAACCCCAGCAAATAGCTTGGGAAGGGAGTGTAATAGGACACGGTGTAAAGATCGCTAACACGATGGGTCGCGCAGGCGCTGGAGTACGTGCAGATGCGTAACAGGGAGCACGGCGATATGAAATAGACAATCAGAAATAATCTAGGTATTTTGCAGTGCATATGTGAATTTTATTGTTATACAGAGAACGGGATGACATTATGTTTTCGGACAGTCTTCTGTTGTGTTCGCTGAGGGATACTAAGAGGATGCAAGGAGTACAACAATTGGAGTGATTTTGAAAAAGCATTGCAGGATATCGCAAATCAATAACAGAGGATCAGTACCATTACAAGCACAGCTTGGATCGTCCGCGGCGCAGCGCGTCTCAGCATGGTCGCGGCGAGGCCTAGATCTTGATGCACTGCAGGACACGAAACACGCACGCAACGACACGAATGTCTCCAGGGACACATGCAGAGACGACGTGCGCAACGAATTAGACGCGCGCAACACGAGCGACGGTCCCCGGGGACGCAAGGAGAGCCTCCATGCACAGCACTCTGAACGTAGTGCAAACGCATACCTTCAACCGCAGTTGGCGCCTTCAGCTGTCCGCAGGAGTCGTTGTAATGATGGGTGAAAGTCCACGGCGACTAGCCGTACTCGGTGTTGAAGAAGCTCTTCACGATCTCGATGGATCGAACATGGTGCGCCGATCCGGTGAACTTCTCCTACCTTGTCTGCCCAGTGGGGAGCTTGCTTGGCGGGTGGCCATGGGAAATGGGGCCTCGCCTTCTCCTTCCCCTTTCCCCAGCGCCTCCGTCTTTGCTGCCTTCAAGACCCCCTTCTGCAGCACCGGGCTCTTCTCGGCGCTTCTGTCGCTCTCCCTGCTGCTGCTTGAGCTGCCGCTGCTGCTACTTGTGCTACTCTCGATGCTACCACTCTTGGAGCTGCTGCTGCTTGCACTTCCCAATGGTGACAGCAGTTCCTCCGGCACTTCCAGGTGTGTCAAGCGTGGGGCGCGCGGGGGCTGTGAAGCCATCCGCGCTGGCTCCGCCCTGATGTGCTGCTACTCGTCCGGAGCATTGTCGTCGTCTTCTGCCACGATCCTCCTCCCCTTCCCCTTTGGGTCCTTCTTCTTCGGCTGTGCTTCTTCTTTCCGCTCCTCCCGCTTCTCTTCCTTCCTTCCTTCCGGCTTGCCCTTGCTCTTGTCTTCGGCCTTGTGCTTCTTCTCCTCCTTTTTCTCCTTCTTGTGTTTTTTTCCGCCCTGCAGGACACAAAGAACGCGTCAAACAGGATCAATGTTGCAAGGGACATTACAAGGGACAACGTGCGCGACGCGCAAAACACATAGGAGGGTTCAGACAGGCTCCAGGGACCGATACAAAGACAACACCACGGACGTCCGGAACATGCAGAACATGTACCTTTTCGGGTTCATCGGGGACAAAACCCCAGAATAATCCAGCAAGGATCTTGTCGACGCTGATGGACACGGTGCCTTGCAAAGGAGCACGGGGGGCAAGGAGGAGGTGCAGTAAATCGTTGTAATCAAACACTCCGAGCCGGTAAATAACTTAAATATACCTGTGCTCTGGTGCCCTCGATCTTGCGACCCTTCTCCTTTGTTGCACGAACCATGTACGTGCAGGCCTGTGTCAGCGTCAGAACCCAATGATTGCTCTTCGTCTTTTTATCATACACTTCTTCGATGCCGGAGACCCAGCCGGCATGGTACCCGGCTGCAAAGAAGGGGTGAAGTCACCAGCGGCACACGAGGAGGCAACACGTGAAACTCCAGCAACTCGAACATTGCACACATACATGTTTGCTGCTGCACTTGAAAAACCACCACCGCATTCTGGTCCTTCGTGACGTCGCAGCACGACCTGGGGTCACACTCGGTGAGGTGGGTGTTGGGTAGCTGGTACTGACTGGGGTACAAAGGCAGCATGGCACATAGTGCTGAGCCACGAAATAAAACGCCTGCACAGGTGCTGGGGAACAATGAGAACGTGCTGAACAGGCAATTCAGCCGTGGGGACAAGAGCAGAGCAACCACGCACCACCCGCAGAGCAAGCCCTCTCAGGGCGTAACTGACGCGACTTGGACATGTACACGCAGTTCTCCGAAGGCCCCCATGTGGGCCACGGCGGTGTCACGCTCATGGCGTAACTGACGCGACTTGGACATGTACACGCAGTTCTCCGTCACACATGCATTGCAAAGTGGGCACAAGGGCTCCAAATCACGTAAAACATACTTCACAAGGTAATTGGCGCCGGGGACAGTTGTGGAGCCAGACGTGAGAAGCGCGCGGCACGCGCGGGACAAGCGCGACGTTGTTACCTACTTGTATGGGGTCATGCAGGACATGTAGGACACGTATGACACTGGAGCCACGGTCACCAAATTGGCTCTACACCCAAAAATGATGAAATTACAAAAAACGGACAATTTTAGTTCGTTCCTCGCCCTCCAAAACCCCTAGAGCCAACCAAACCTCAACGGAGACATGCACAACAAATTCGGCTCCCGAGAGCCATAGACAAAGGAATACTCATCAACAACCTGCCGGGTGGGCTCATGGGTGCTGCGGGGACGAGGTGTGGGCTTGGGCGGTGGCTGCGGGTCCGCGGGCTTGGACAGCGGCCTTCGCTCTGGTCTTCTTGCCCGGCATGTCCCATAAAAGAAGAGCCCCTAAGAGTGAAAGAGGCAATTACATGGACTTTGGGTGCACAAAAGGCCTAATTTGCGTGCGCGCAACACGTTTTACGAGACAAGTAAATAAACCCTTTTACGTGTGTAAATGACCCTTGTTGCATCCGAGCTAAACTTATAGTAACCAAGCAAATATACACCCTTTTACGCGCACAAAAAGTCAACGAAGGGCAATAATTGCACGTACATGGTGGTGTTGTGGTGCGGGAGACCGAAAAGGGGCAAGACACCTCCGTTTTCACCCACAATTCAGCCTATTTGCATGCAAATATGTCCGTTACACATCATAAGAGAGGGCAAGGCCAGCAAACACGCACAAAGCAAGTTCTTGATTTTTTACCCATTTTACCTGGTTTTTACCTGGTTTTTACCTGAGAAACTCTGTGGGCCTTTACTTCGTAGTTACAATGTTGTAACCCCGGGATCACCAATTGGCCTAATTTTGTGTATCCCCAACCGAAGCCGCAGACAAGAATGCGCAGCCCACAGCATTATTGGTTGAAATGCCACTGTGCGAAGCATCTTACATACAGATTTTGTTGGCACGCGGCACACTGTGTGGCACAACGTTTCCCACAATGAACACAGGCTGCTCAATTCGCTTCCACAGGCAGATGTACGGCTTGGGGGGGTTAAGGAACTTCAATGTCAATCAATGTGGTCAGGAGGTCCCATTGGAACTCCCACATGGTTGTCCCCGGCTTGACTAGTTATCTCGAACACCTCGCCATTGTAAAAATGTTCACCATAGCAGGGCGCATGAGGAATGAGCGCACAGCAGCGCTGCATTTCCGAAATCTACCTGTTTCGCGGTGCTGTAAAGCAAGTTGATTCGCAGTATTGACTCCGCCTGCCAAGGCACGGAAACAACCGATAAGGGCTAGCATTTCATACCCGCTTTTTTTGTGTACCACCACCTCTTGCAGAAACCCACAATTTGATAGTAGTGGCACAACCCGAGGTGGTTTGTGGCCGACCCGGGGATTTTTATAGACCTGCAATGTGTAGTTGTCAGTGGGGACTTTGGCGGTGGCCAAGCCACCCACCTCAAGTACTTCCCCTGCCCCACTTGCACCGCGCTCATCGCGTTTGCAGAACATTAAAAAGGGGGTGCCTCGGGCAGCCCAACCCTTGGCCGCTTCGTGGCTACCAATAAAACTATCGGCAACCAACATGGTGCCTTCGGGCAGGACATGGGCCCAATAAATTACGATCTGCCGCGCGTTCATGTTGCCTTGGACAGTGGATGCACGCAGTAGTTCACCACGCGCACCAACGTAAAGATAGACGTTGGTAACGTATGGCGCAACCGCATTAGCCAAGACGTAAAGTTTGACTCTGGTCGAGTGGGGTTGTCGCGGTATAAATTGCTGCAAAAGCCCCGCTCGAACCCCCTTATGGGGGACTACAGTTTCGTGGCCACTGGCGACAGCCCCCAGCCTCCATAAGCTACCCCAAACCTCATTACAACGCTCAATAAGAAGCGTCACATCAGGCCGTAGTACTCGATTCAGGCGGTAATACTCGTGGCGTGTGAGGAGCTGGCTAAGCCTCGCGTTGTACGACAATGCCTTGGGTACCCACACATCGTCAATTCGGCGTGGTTGGATCATGCTCAAAAGGACTCTGAATAGTAAGAAGCGGACCACGGTTCCCTTCATTCCATGGATAATCCCGGCCGCCCTTGCCTTCTTGCTAAGGAGGTCGATGAAGAGGGACATGACATCGGACCAAATCTCGTGCAGGGTGTTGTAGTCGTTCCGCCGGAATCCACCTTCGTAGTCTGAGAAGAGGTCTGCCGCCTTCTCCGAGTCTAAGAGCTCCCGAGCTTCGAGTTCCATAGTGGGGCACCTCTTCAAACCATGAAACGTACATGTGGCCCTAGTGACTAGGTTGGAACCCTGCTAGCAATGGTAACCTAGCCCGTAGCCGCAGACGGCTCTACATAACCTTAGACGCTGCCTATCGTATCCTCTACCGTAGCCGCAGACGGGTCTATGTAACCTTCGACACTGCCTACCGTATCCTCACTCGTAGCCGCAGACACTTTGATGCAATCCCGGGTCACAAATGGATGAGAAGGCCAACAAGGACTCATTGCAAATCACATGCACAGCAAATTGGTGCACCCAAACAATTTGAACCAGTGCGCCGCTCAGTCGGAGCCATTGCTAACGTTCTGGCATCAAACACAGGCCTCCCTGTAGAAACTTATGCAGAGGAAAACATCACGTCAGGGGCAGATCCAGCGAGCCCCGTGGCAAAAACACTCTGGACGGTGGACTGTGTGTGAACTACTGTACATGAAAAGTGGGAATGGGCCACAGTGGGGCCTTTCAACACAACCATTCAGTCGTCGCCACTGCTAAAATACGTCGAGGAAGCACAATCCTCCCCACTGTCAGAGAACGCTGCTCCTGGAGTGCCATGTGCATGTACAAAGAATGGGGCACGCACATGCAGGGACCACCGACGCCAATAACGCCGGACTATGTCCATAGTATAAAAATACTGTCCAACTTGGAAAATGGTGGACCATCCAAGCACGTGGGAACGTCCACCAGGGGCAAATGTTACGGCTTGGCCTCCAACTGGTCGTCGTCACCTCTCGTCCAAGTCATGCATGGTCTGAGAGACAAGCATGAGACGGTGGAATGGCATTCAATCCAAACAGGTTTGCGCAACCTCGGAGCAACACTACTGTATCCCTTGCCGTATCCGCGGACAACTATCCGTATCCCCGACAAATCCCAGATGCAATGCATCCTATCCTTGACCGTAGCCGCAGACAGGTTGAAGCAACCTCAGAGCAACACTACCATATCACCTGCCGTATCCACAGACAACTATCTGTATCCCCGACAATTCTAAGCGTAACTTCACCCGTAGCCGCAGACAGAATGTGCGTAGCCCCTGTGCCCTTCGTGAACTGGGGTTAAGTGGGCGTTTGAATAATTGCGTGAATTTCACGTGAATTTACCCAAATTATGAGCTTTTCGGGGGAAAACGCCATATTTTTGGATCCTTTCGAGGGATCTGAGGGGCCAAAATTCTTCCCCCAACCTCATTACGCATCATCCAATGAAGGTCGCGCCCCAAAAACATCCATCATGCCCGAACCGTGCCCAAAACGAGAGGTGCCAAAACCCGGCAAGCCCGTAGCTGATTCACAGGCGTGAATTCACGTGAATTCGTACGAAATTCGCACGAATCTTGTACGAATTACACGTGAATTGACGTCATTTTACACAAATGTTACCGGTTTGCACCCCCTGATTTGTCTTCACACCCCTATAGCAGGCGCCCCAGCATGCACCCCGGTCACAGGCAACAATGGACTGGCTTTGTGTGGTGATCACATGTCCGTTTCTTGCGACACCGGAACCGCCACTGTAGAGTCCGAAGGTGCTGCATGTCAGTTAGAAGCCGTCTTCTTGTACGGCTTGCATACGTTTGTACACTTATGGGCCCTTGCCCATGTTCTGCCCTTTGGTCGGGTCCCACCAATGTAACCAAAGGCTATCGTCAATGGTGTGGTTGTCCACAACCACTTGCGTCCCTATTCTCCCCCGGAGGAGGCTTAGGCCCCCGCTCTTGCGCAACATGCGCCCCAGCCTCTGGTGACCTCACTCCATGGCAAAGCAGGAAAACTCTGACAAGATTCTCCACTTCTTTGCAAAATAATACATGTGGTCGATCCAAAGATGCGTCCACAGAAGTTTGCCCCACCGGAGCTCATTGTCGGCGGTGCCCTTGGCTATGCTATGGTTCCGGAGCCGCCCCAAGTCGGCCCCGGAGCCATGCGGAACGCCAAGCGTATACACACATGCTTGCAAAATTCTCCAACCACGTTTTGGACACCGACTCCCAAGTTTTTCCTCGTACTTGATGCTGCCTCACACTAGGCTGCTGTAGGCAAGCATGTATTATCTTATCCCAACCCCTGTTCCGCATGAAATGGATGGCAGCAGCACTCTCCATCCTCACCTTCCACTTGCTGTTTGCCTTGTCATTATTTGATGAGGCACGGGTGCAAGTTCGTGCTGCAAGCCGTGCCTCATCTGGAACCGGTTGCAGCATGGTGCGTGCCACAGTGGCCGGTGCCTTCCCCGTCAATTGTGCAACTAAGTCCCCTATCCCGTTGATGCCACACAACAGGACACGAAGGACCCCATGGAGGCCATAATTAGGCACTCGCCTATCACTCGTAATGGTCCTATATATAGCACCTATGGCAACAACCCCTTCCCAGTTGCCGTCTATCGCACTTGCTGTGCCAAAGGTAGCAAGGCACAAAGCACGGTTACGCATGCAGACCCAACACACGGTGGCACCGGGGGATTCTGCCTTCCAGTTTTGGCAGCCCGCCATGAGCACCTGTGCTTTCCCATGTGCACACAGAAAAAAAAGGGACTGTGTAGGGTGCTGCAAGCTCCTTGGTAACAACTTGCTGGAGTCCTTGTAGGCGCCTCCGTTGTGTACGACGCGCTAACAAATGGAATGGCTCCTTGGGCCGCGGCATGATGTGAGGTACAAGACCTGTGGAACAGGGGAGGCATTTATCGCAGGTTTCTACCATCCCCCTGCCCCAGGCAACTAAATTTTGTGGGAATGTAGTATAATTCGCACGCAATTGGACAAAATTCACATAAATTCCTACGCAATTCGTACCAATTCGTACAAATTGGTACGAATATGGTGCGAATTTCTCGCGAATGAATGTTTGTGAATATTGAGGCAATGTGAAATTTGTACGAAATTCGTACGAAATTCGTACAAATTTCACGTGACTGTCAGAGGACTTTTGCCGAAGGAAAAATTTGACTCATCCTTTTGACCTCGTTGGCCCTCATGAAGCAAGCACAGGATGGAGCTCAGGGGTTACCACACATCCAGTCCAATGGTCAGCATTCGGGCTGACACACAGTCAGCAGCGTAACAGATCAGGGTCATAGGATACCCCAACTAAAATACAAACAGTGCCGAAGAAAATTTCGCAAAGTGGGGGGGGAGTGCCCCACACGTCGGTCAAACTGCCCATGGCTGGGCGGGGGGGGGGCAGGATATTTGTACATATATTCATATTCCATTGTCTACAGAGGGAACGTTTCTGTCCGGAAGCGCTCCGCGCGGCACAGTACGTGCTGCGCGTGTTGCTTCATAACACGCAGCACGCGCAGCACGTGCAGAACGCAAACAACACACGCATCACGCGCAAAACGCGCAAAATGCGTAGCACGGCGTTCTAGAGGCAGACTTGGAAGCAGACTTCTGGCACGCGCAAAACGCATAGCATGCGGAGCACGTCACTATTGCACACGCGCGCACTTTTGGGGGGCTGCGTCCTCACAGGGTGGGTATCCAGCCTACGCGGTTGTCCCCAGGGAATCGCACTGGTCCCATGCGTAGGGATGGCAGAGGCTTGGCGGCCATAAAGTCCACGATTCCACCACGCCCGCCCTCCACCACCTTGTCCTTCCTAATCTTCGTCATCCGCCATGTTCTCGTCCTCTTCCCCGTCACTCTCCTCCTCCTCCTCACTCTCTTCCTCCTCATCCTCCTCCCCCTCCTCCTCACTCTCCTCCTCTGTGTCATCCTCACTCTCCTCCCTCTCGCTTCCATCCTCCTCGTCCTCGTCGCTCTCCTCCTCCACATCCGCCTCTACCACCCCGGTCACCCTATGTGCCACGGCAAAGCATCCCACATGGTACCACTTGCCGCACCCACAACAAACGTAGTGGGTCTTGCCCCGGTTGCAATGGGTGCACACCCGGCGGCCCGGCATCCGCACCGGCACGTGGATGGGCTTGGCCACTGCCACTGTACAAAAGCGGCGCCGGATAAGGTCCCATAGCCAGTCCAACATGGTAAGCGTCTGGCCTCCCCCCAGGGACCGGCAAGTCGCGTATGCGTTGACCACGGCGTACCGGAGGACGAACGCGCGCACCGCATGCGACCACGTCATGTGATGTCCCATGTGGCGCATCCGGAGGGCCATCTGGTTGACGCCATCCACCCCACGCGACAGCTGGCGGTAGCTGGCAACCACCGGGTTCACCTCATTCCCGCTGCGGCGATGCACGGGTCCGGCTTGTGGGAAGTGGACGTTCGTGAGCATTGGCACTACGCGGGGCGGCTTGTGACCCACCTTCGGGTTCTTGAAGACCACCATGGCGTACCTCGCGTCGTCCACAGTGCATGTGGCGGTTTGTCCTTCTCCTAGAAGTTCTCCTGCCCTGTCCACCCCGTACGTGGAGTGCTTCGTCATCATCAAGAAGGCGTGCCTCTCCGCAGCGAGGTCACGCGCTAGCTCGTGCGATCCAAAAAAAGGAATCCGCACAGAGGATGGTCCCGGTAGGGAGGAGACCTGCCCACATGGTCATGATCTGCCGGGCATTGAAGTTGCCCGCACTGTTGCCAAACCGCCGCAGGTGCCCGCGTCTACCCGTGTACAGGTACATGTCCACCACGTACCCACTAGTGGCATCGGCAAGGCAATAGAGCTTAATTGATTAATTGATGCCGGTTGAGTGGGGCTTGCGGGCGATGAACATCCATAGCGGGCCGGCACGTATGCTCTTGTGCGGCACCACGGACTCATCCGCATCATGCATCATGCATCATGTATCATGCATCGTGCATCATTCACAAGCAAGGGGTCAGATGCAGAAATTTAAGGGAGGGGAGTTGGCAGCGCAGTTCCCTCCACAACGTTGTGGCCCAGCCCCCCCCCCCCCCCCCCCCAGGTAGGAGTTAATTGCGAGTGGGGCTGCGCAGGTCGATGTGAATGACCTCGGGGGAGGGGTCGAGGGATGCTGCCCAGCCCACAACATCGACGCAGCACAGGGCGTAACCGAGGGTCTCCTGCAAATCGCGCCACCCAACCGCCAGGCACCAGCCCACTGCCCGTTGCACTCCTGCAGTAGTTCAACAACGTGGGGCCGGATGTTACGGCGCAAGACGTATTACTCCTTGCCGCTTAAAAATCGTGCCATGAAGGGGTTGTATAGTAACCCGTCCCGTTCCCAGATGCCGTCTACTTGCATGGGCCGTACCATGCCTAGTAGGAGGATGAAGGCGTTGTACCTAGAGAAATGGAAGCCACCGCTAGAATCGATTGGGGCAAATTTAAACACTATAATCGATTGGCCGAACCGCTAGAATCAAGTGGGACACACCTTGGTACTAGGGGGATCAAGTGGGAGAGGTTCGCCTTCCGGAGGGATGCCCGCTGTAATTCCTGGGTGGGAGCCAACATGTGGTCCCACACGTCATCCTCGGTGTACCCGACTAGTTGTACTAGTATGCGGCGGAGGCGGAGGGGGGCCCCGCGGCAGCGGCGGATAGGTGGACCATTGCAGGTCTTCGTGGTACGACTGCTGGGGTTGACGGTGGGCATGAGGCGGCGGGTACCGCGGTGGCAGGGGGGGGGAGGGTGCGGGTACCCGCTCATGTGAGGGGGCGCCCAATCCCAAGCGGCAGGCTGCACAACACGTAACACGGAAAGTCCTCCTCCAGAAGCGTGCGCGGAATCATACGTGTAACACACGTAAAACACGCATCACACTACCATGGGCCGTCAGAGGCGCGGCAAAGGCAACAACACGCACACCACTGAGGGCACAAAACACACAAATACCCACGGATTCTTCGCCGCCAGCTCACGGCTGCGCACCAGCGACCATGCTCCGGACGCCGGAAGTTCGAGGTTCCGTGCCTCTTCCAATTCATACGCCATCAGGCCGGCCATCCGGACAAACGGGACGAACTTCTCCTGCAGAACGCGGAGAACGGGAATGTTCCTCCACAGGCAGGGTAGAAGCAAACGCGCAGAACGCGCAGAAGGCGCATGACGCGCGGAGCGACTATGTAGAAACACGGCAGAGGATGCGCGCAACACCTGCAAAACATCCGTTTCCATGTCAACAATGTCTTCGATGCCCATTGCGCTCGGCCGATTGCTCATCCCACTTCCACGACCACCTCGGAGGCCCTCCATCTTCAGCTTGGCCAGACTGAAACCCTCTGACGGCGGCCTGAGGTCCACCGGCCATTGCGGTGCGGCTGCGCAACCCATACAAACCGAAAGGCCCTTCAAAATCCCATCCGCCACTTGCCGTCGGCTGCTCGAGGGATACCGCTTTTCGAAATACTCGCGGGCTGCTGCAGCCGACATGGGCGTTCTTGGTCCCGCATCTCAGCACGCTTCACACGCTCAGGACCCGGACACTGGTGTGCAGCAGCACTGCCAAACCGATCTCTTGCCTGGACTTGGGTTCCTCGGACAAGCAGTCCTTGTAGTGCATCACCAAGCAGCCCACGTTCGCATTGAAGTCCGTCTCCAAGCCTCTCTGCATTGTGTCCAGAGCAAGGTCGTACCCGCCTTCATGCTCGAACTTCTCTGCTCTTGTCGGTGCGGCGCTGATGCTCTTCTGCGGGCCCTTCCCGCCGATCGCAAAGGACACGTGCCCACGGGCCGGCTTGTCCTTGTCCTTCTTTTTCTTCGGCATCTCCGCCTCGGACTTCTTCGGTGGCACCTTGGGCGGGCTCCGCTCCTCCGACTTCCGCTTCTTCTTCTCTGCCATTGTCTGCGGCTCCTGCTTGACCTCCAGCACGGTGGACCGTGCTGCCTTCGCGGAAGAAGAAGAGTGTTTCTCCGGCACAACAGGGTCCTCTGGCTCGTCCTCGGAATGCTCCTTCTTCACTGTGCCTCGGGCCTGCTTCCTGCCATGGGGTGGCTCGTCGTCGTCTTCCTCCTCTTCCTCCTCTTCCTCCTCTTCGTCTGCGTCGTCCGCTGATGCCTCCTCATCCTCGTCCTCCTCACTCTCTTCTTCTTTGCCCGCCAACCAGGTCCACAACCGGTTCGCTTGGATTTGCAGACCGCGCAGCACGCGTAACACGGTGGCGGCGCCCCCAGAGGCGGAACGAGAGGCACATAACCGGAATGCGCAGAACGCGCATCACGCGCAACACGCGTATGACACGGGGCAGAATCACTTATGGATCCAACACGCAGCACGCGCAGTACAACCTTTGTGTACTCGAACCATCCATCCGGCTTGGCGCGGCAATCTTGGACTTTTGCGAGATCGCGGGGCTTTCGCTTCTTTGTCTTAATCTGCATGCAGTTCCTGGGGTAAGGAGCTCATCGAAAATGGAGACTAGGGACTGTCACGGTGCGACCATAAAAAACATAGTGGCACTTGTCATGCGTGCATACTTGACATGCGGTCTCGTTGGTGAAGTACATCTCATCCTCTCGGCGATCCTTGCTTTGGATTTTCTTGCGGTTGACCTAGGCCGCGTGCCACCCAGCTGTGCAGAAATGTGTGGCACGGCCCCAGAAGCACAAACAAAAAAAGCGAAACGAACGACATCGACGTGGGAGACATCCAAAGTCACAACACCCGTACTCCACCCCATTGAACGATCACATACATGTCTGCTGTTTGATCTGGAACACGATGAACGCGTTGTGCTTCAGCGTGGCTGCGCTCCCTCAACTGCCCAGGTGGCCCCCCTTGGCCAGCCACTGCTTCTGGCTGTCCGGGAAAAGCGGTGCGGGCATAAAGAAAGGGCTGAGGTACAGGAGGACACGTAGCTCGCGCAAAACGTGGGTTCCGGCCTCCAGAAGCATGATGTTCGTTACGTGCAGAACGCGGAACACGCCTTGCGCGGATATGCGACACCAGGTATTCGATTTCCAGAGGCACACCTAGAATCCAACGCTTAGAACACGTAACACGCGTAACACGCGCGGCACACAGAGCACGAGAGCCAAGGTAGAGGCAACAGCACGATACACTTCTCACATGGAAAACGGGGGAAATGAACAAAACGGATGCTTCCACGACGTCCGGTACGTTCCAAAACCCCCCGGAACAACAAAACTTTATGGATTCATTTTTGACGAACAAAAGAAGTTGATTCCGTTCTGCGCGTGGTAGAAAGGAATATATAAAAATGTACAAATAACATCCGTGGAGGTTAGAAGGGAGAGGTGGTCCCGAAGTTAAAGGGTGAGCTAGGCCCCCCCGCCCCCCCTGGAGCAGAGCTCCGGCTAGCGGAGCCCTGGGAGCTCTGCTCCGCCACCCCCTCAACAGAGGAGGGGACCATGGCCGCCGACGTGAGGCGGGGGGGGGGGGGGGTAATGCCGGCGCACCTCCTCCAGTGCAGCACGCACCCTGGGGGCGTTGGGGGCCGCGCTGTCCACATGGGCCTGCTGGCCACTGGCCATCATGGCCATCCGCAGGTCGGTGGACACCGCCGACTTCTGGCCGGCGCATGCCTCGGCCTGGGCATGCCAGGCCTGTGCGCCGGCCAGAAGGTAACAGACACCGGCGGCACTGGCCCCCCGGCGCTGTCACCCGAGGGGGCCTCGGCACCCTCAGGCCCCTCCCCTGCCTGTGCCGGTGGCTTTGCCTTGCGCGCCGCCCCCAGGGTCGCTCTCCAGAGTTTTCACCGTGGTGGCCAGGCGGTCCCGCTCCTTGGTGACGTCCGCCAACCGCGACTCGGCAGCCCGCCTGTCCTCGTTGGCCTTGGACAGGCGGGCCTTGAGGTCGCGGTTGGCGGCCTCCGTGCTGATTGCGCACGCCTCCCACGCCCCCGCTTGCTGCAAGAGCTGCTGCTGTCAATGCTCCACCCACTCGTGCACCGCCCCCCTCTGCCCCCGCCCTGCCGCCGGCTCCGCCCGCTCCGCCCGCTCCATCGGGCCGGCCGTACGCGGGGCTTTCGGGGGGAGGGGCTCGGTGTACCCTGGGGGGGGGCAGCCTTTCTGCTTCCGGGCCGAGGGGGTCGGGGGTTCGTCCTCCCCCTCGACGTCAATGACGTCAGCCCCCAGCTCTTGCCCCTTGGGCAGGTTGGATCCCCCCATGACCACAATGGGGCAGGGGAAGGAGATGCGGAGGGTGCCCTTCACCAAGGGACTCCAAGACCATGTCCCACACGGCAGAGAGATGCCGCTGCCGCCCATCGGGCCCGGGCGGCACCTTCTGCGTCCACGCCGGATCCGGCTGCCTGGGGGCCAGGGTAACGCGGTCCAGTGTGGGCGGTGCCCAAGTCCTCGTGCGGACCTCGCGCGGCGCATGCCCCGCACCGGTGCTGGCCTCGCTGCCGGCCCCTGCAAACGTCCAGAGCGCCGCGAGCCCTCACTGCGCACACTGCCGTCCTCGCTCGGGGTCCGTCCACCACCGGTGCCTCCGGGCGGCTCCCCATGCTCCTCGGATAATCGGGGCCGGGGCTTGAACCGGCGCCAGGCGTGATGCCGAATGTCCGGTGACCAGGCGTAGAACGGGACCTACAGACGGGGAGAAGTGTGCAAGGCACCAATTGAGAATGGGGGAGCAAACATGGAGCAACGCAACAAGAAAACGAAGAAATTGGACGAAATGAACAGAAATTCGTACGAAACTCGTACAAATTTGGTACGAAGTTCGTACGAATTTCACATTGCCTCAACATTCACACAAATTCATTCACGTGAAATGCGTACGAAATTCGTACGAATTTGGTACGAATTTCGTACGAATTTCACGTGAATGTCGTCCAATTTGCCAATAAACAAAGCAAACACACAAGCAAGCACACCTTGCAATCGCATGGGCATGTGATTGCCCATGCCCCGGCCTTCGAGCACTTGGGCGACCGCCACGCTGGGGCCGTGATCGCCAGATGCCACAGCGTGGTCAGCCGCCACGGGGGAGCAACGCCGGACATGTCGAAGTGGATCTCCGACTCTGCATCGGCGTTGTCCCCCTTGCAGACCTCCAGCTGGTGCACGCTCTCCACGAAGAAGAGCATGCACTGCTCGCCGACCTCGATGATGGCGAGGTCGGAGGCAGGGGCCGACTGGGAGAGGAAGGTGGGGTGGAAGGGGCAGGTGGGGGGGGCGGCCGGGACCGCCTCGGGGGGGCGGCGAAGAGGGCCTGGGAAACATCCCCCTCCCACAACCCCACCCTCCCAACCGCCTCCTTCCCCACCCACAACAGTCCTAGCTGGACAAATCCCCAGCAACGTCCAGGGCCTCCTTGGGGGGGGCTGGGGTCCAGGTGCGTGGTGTTGGGCCATTGGTGGCGGTGCGCGCGGTCGGGGGTCCAGAGTTAAAAAGAGCCCCCTGCAGCCTATCCTTGGCGTCAGGGGGGGCGGGCAACCCATGGTGGCGGCTGGTGGCGAACATCAGCAGCATGTCCCCCCTGTGCAGCTGAATGGTGTCCCAGCGCGCCTCCCCCGCCTTCCCCAGGGCGGTCCCCGCATGCACCGCCACCTGGTAGTCCTTTGACAAGCAGAGGAAGCTACTCAGGTGGCACCCCGAGATGTCCCTGCTGTTGGGGGGGAGCACCTCGGGGTGGGTGGCGACATCCGAGTGGGGGAGCGGGGCTCCGCTCCCCACACTCGCCACGATGACGCTGCCCGGCGTCACTGGGTGGAGGTCCCCAACCTGAGGGACACTGTCGGTGAGGTGGGGGTGGAACTTCTTGAAGAGAGGCCCCCCCACCCCCGACCCCAAGGTGCTCTTGCTTTGCCAACGCCGGGGGAGCGCAGGATCCCCGGTCTGATCTTCACTCCGAGAGGCGTTCAAAAGCAGCTCAAAATTTTTTGCGACGACTTTTTCGTCGCTGTTGCCCCATGCCTTCATCACCTTGTTCCACCCCACCTCGCAATCCCGTGCTCCCACAATTAAAGCCCCCGAAGCACAATGTAGCCGTTCTCATCAACAAAGTTGAGGGGTGGCTGGGAGGGGCCAACCCCGTCGGGGGCGGGGTCGGGGTTGCCCATCACCCAATGAGGGGGGTCGGGAAGGGGTTCGGTGCGGAGGGGGAGTTCACTCGAAATGAAGGGGGGGCATTGAGGCCCCACGGTACCATTGCAAAGAAGTTGTAGTGTAGAAGGTGGGGTGGATGATGTCGGGGATGTCCACGTGGGGGGGGATGGTGGGATGGAAAGGGGCGATGCCCAAATCATCCCACCACCGGGGGTTAGCAAGGTGCCAGGAGAAGGGGAAAAAGGAGTGGTCGGCCGGTGCACCTGCATCAAGATCGTGCAGGCGCACCATGTCGCAGTGGGGGGGGGGGGGTATGGACGAGGTTAGTGGTGGGGTACACCTGGACGTGGGCGTCCTTAGGCTTCCCCACAGGGTTAGTGCGCATGGAATTGAGGAGTTGGTCAACGCTGGAAGGTGGAACGCTTGCCTCCGTTCGGCCGGCCTCGCCTTTCTTCTTGAAGATGGGTCCACGTATCTCCAAACAATTCCGGTAATGGTACCGTTCCCTTGCGGTGTGCAGGTACATGTCCCCGAGGGTCTGCTGCGTGGCCACCAAATTGTTTTGATATGCAGCACCCCTGCGGTTTGCCTCGGTCTTGGTCTCTTTTGCGCTGATTGTCTTCACACTGCCTAGGCAGCTCTCGCGGGCCCCGCCACCACAAAACGTGGTGGTCCCTTGAGCGCCTTGGGCTTCGATTCCATGTGGACGTCGTCGCTGGGGTCATCCTCGGACGAGATTTCCTCAGGGTTGTGCTGCTCCGACCCCTCCGGATCCTCGTCTCCGTGGTGTGCCATGAATTTAAAGTGCAGCTCTTGTGCCTTCAACCGCTTCGCTTCTTGCAACTGCTTCACCCTGGCCTCCTCCTCCTCCTCCCTTTTCTTTTTCTCCCTTTCCTTCTGCTGAGCTTCAGCGGCGGCAGCGGCGAGTAAGAAAAAGTGCTTTTCCATTGCTTTGGGACATACTCTAGTTGTATTAGAGATGCACTGAGCATCCATGCATTTTTATCTTAGTATTGGTCCAGCCAAAAGTGGTGAGAACACATTTTGACCTATGGAACCAAACACCCAATCAGGATATGGAGTGGACCCCTTAATCCCCTTTCAATCAGAAGTAAAATATCTTTTCCTGGGTTGACTGAGCACTGACATACCTAAGGTAGAGCCTATGAATTTATCTATGTTTTTCCATGAATACTTATCTGCCCTAGTGGTATACACCCTAGGGGGCTAGGCACCTCTTTTTGAGAGGTCCTGGGTTCAATTCCTGGTCAGCCTAGCTAAGTAGGAAGATCCCATGTGACATGGCAGTGACCTCATCGCCACATACCATGCCACCTCAGCACATATGGGACCCAAAACAAAGAGTGCACATCTCCTAAGATGGCACTATGGAGAGAGAGTGATCCTGAGGCAGTTTTCTAACTCTTTTCCTAAAACATTTCAGCTATCTTTGTGAATATGCATTCATTTGTGACCTGAGCTGCAGTTTCTGTGAATATCCAATCATCTTTCACTGTTTACACTGCAGCCCTTCATGCTTTGATCCTGAATTACCTTCTCCTTGCATACTATTGGCTTGGGCTATCCTGGATTGAGTTGGCTTTACTGTATTTCAATAAACAAAAGCTTTTCATCATCCAAAACCAGCAGCAGGACACCCTACAGCAACAACAAGCAGCAGGAGAAGCAAAAACACAGTGCTGAAAACACTATAAACTTTTCTGGTAGCAAGAGGCAGCCTGTCTCTGTGCACCGGCAGCGACCCCGCGCCGTACAACCAGTGCTCCGAGCAGGCAAACATAAGCAGAAGGGTGGATTAAGATGGACCCAGGAAGAGTGGACGCCGATGTGAACACAGCGCCAGCGCCTGAGGTACCGGCAAGGCCGGCGCCTGACGCTGTACCTTCGGTGGAGCCCTTACATGGGCCAGTGGATACGGCGGAGGACTCCCTGGATGGCCTCCAGACGGCCTTCGGGGCCCTGACGGTCGAGGAAGTGGTCTCTGAGCCTCAGCCTGTGAAGAGGAAGAGAGAGAACGAGAGCGAGAAGGATGCTGGAGAAGGAGCAGACGAAGGAGAGGAGCAAGGGCAAGACCCGACGGATGTCCCTACCTTCGAAGGCGCACCAAGCGCTTCCTGCCTCCAAGCATCACCCTCTCCCATAACCACCACACTCCCAGCCGCCGCAACATCCACCTCCACAACCAACCCGCCTATGGCAGAGGGCACAGGCTTTACTGGCATGCCTCACTACCCCGCCTATGGCATGGGCCCACCTACCACTGCGCTCCTTGAGGCAACTACTGCCAGTGAGCCGGTGGCTTCCAGCTCTGCGCCGCGATGGTATGCGGCTGACCATCCCCATCCACTCCACGCCACTGGAACCTACATGGATGTTCCTGGGTATGCTCCTGGGTATGCACCTGGGTATGCACCCCTGAGTGGGTTGAGGAAAGGACCAGAGTCTCTGGGAGGCAGGAGTAGAGGATCGGGAAGATCCTCCAACAGGTCCCTGACGCGGTCGGAGATCAACGAGGTGCTCCGAGGAGCCACTTCGCAAATCGTGAGCGACCTCACGCAAGAGATCAGGGAGAAACTGCAGCCCCTGATGATCCCGTCCCATGCGTCACCTACGACGGTGGGAATGTCACCCCACCGAGTACAGGCTAACCACCTGGCGGCAAGGTTGACAAATACCCTGGGGAGCCTGAGGAGCCGACCGATGCCGACTCCTGCAGCAGTACCGAGAAGTCCATTCGTCCCGAGAACGGCCCAGCCGCCCTACAGCCACGTGACGAACTCGACGAGGGCCGAGCTGGACCGGCTGGGGCTGACAGCCCTAAGGGCAATGGTGGACGTGGAGCCTTATGGCTCCAGTGATCTTGGCGGAGACCCCTCCGATGACGAGCCGCCGTCGATGGACTCTTCTTCGCCCTCAGACGACGAGGACCCTGAGGACCCCGAGGACCCCAAGGGTAAGAAGAAGAAGAAGAAGAAGAAGAAGACCCGACGCCCTGAAGGACGCCGAGCTCAGGAGGCGAAGGCTATTGCCACCTCCAAGATAGTGGTGAACCTGCAAGGACCTCAGCGAGTTCGCTGAGAACTTTGGCCGGTTCCTACGACTGACCGGCCAAACCCACGCGAGTGGGCGAGTGAAGTGCGATCTGCTCCTGCAGTGCTGCCAGACCAAGTACCTGGAGAAGCAGGTCAGGCAGATCGTCACTAACTCCGCCACCTTTGCCGACGTGTTGGTTGCCCTGGAGAGGCAGTACCCGACCTACGAGACCGACCTCTCCATCAGGGCCGAGATCCAGAACCTGCCCGTGCTGCCCAACAACCCCAAACCTGGCAGGGTCTCCGAGCTGTTGGCTGATCTGGATCACTGGGCTGGACGACTGACGCCGGGTTCCTACAGCAGCGACGACCTGCTGTTTTGGTTGTGCTCCAAGCTCCCCCGAGAGCTATGGGACGAGTGCCGTTTGACGGCTGAGCGCAAGGCTAGATCCCTCCGCTACGAGGATCTATGCGTGCTGCTCCTGGAGATGGCGCTGGAGAAGGAGAGCGACCAACACCTGAACCACTACCGTCCTGGTGGTGGAGGTTCTGGAGGCAAAGGGTACCAAGGGTCCCGACCTGGGCAGGGGAATACCCCCAAACACGCCCACGCCCGCCTAATGGAGAACGTGAAGGAGCTATTCTGGTGTGATGCCAGAGATGAGCAGGGCCACCTGCAGCACGCCTCCGACTGCGAGCAGCGAGACTGCTTTGTAGTCCAGGGGAAGCAGCAGGAAAAGATCACCGGCGCCAAAGTGAAGCTGCCGGATCATTACCGCTGCACCATCACGTGTGCATTCTGCGGTAAGCGGAAGCACTACGAGGATGAGTGCTACCATAAGCAACGCCTATCGGCGAAGCTTAAGGGGGAAGATCCTGGCAAAGGCTCAGGCAAAGGTGGAGGCAAGGCCAAAGGCAACGACTCCGGCAAGGGCAAGTCGAAAGGACGTGGTCAAGGTGGTCAAGACAAGGGTTAAGGTGGACGAGGAGGAGGCGCTAACCGCCAGAACGACAACAAGAACAAGGACAAGAACGGAGGCAACCCCAACCCTAATCCAGGGGGGAACTCCGAGCCCTCTGGAGGGCAGTCTGGACCTACCACACGCTCACAGACGCAGGCCCAGCAAGAACAAGGAGCCAAGCGTGAGCATGAAGGTGGTGATGACGGCAACGCCAAGAAAGGAAGCCGTTTCATGAGGATGGCCCGCAAATTGCGGAACAAGGGGTTCGAGGTGACCTGTCCCGCGGAATTCTGACGGGGACGCTCTGGTGGCACCCAGGACCTGGTGTTTTGGGTACGTATCCGACTAGGGGGACGTGAATACCTGGGGGTACTGGATACTGGCGCCACAATATCTATAGTGGCCAAGAAAATTTTACCTTGTGGGAGCCTGAAGAACACCATGACCACCGCCGCTATACGCATGGGGGATGGACATGTGGTGCACAGCTGCGGGGACTGTGAAGTGGAGGTACCTATGGGCTCTCGAACTATCGCCCATCGGTTCTATGTGATGGACACTGATGCCTTCGACTTTGTACTGGGTACTGACTTCTTCGTGCAGCACTCCCAGATACAATCCCTGACGCTGCAAGCGCCCTACCTCCTGTACGTGGACCACGGCAGTGGCAGAGAGTCTGTGCCACTGGAGCAGTCGGAACATACCTCGAGTTACCTGAGACTATCGAAGGAGGAGCCCTCGAACATGATGGCGGCCTCCAAAACTGAGGACTATCAACTATTGGGGGAAGTCCTAGACCAAGGTCTGAAGGAGTTGGGTTACTCTCGAGAAGACCTAAGTGTGGAGCTGTTCGCCAGCGACAAGCAGCATGTACTGGACCTAACCTGCAGCAAGGGGAAGAACTGCAGCTACAAATTTTACTGGCCCTCTTTCGGGATGGCCTACGGGAACCCCAGATTCAGTGAACTGGGGAAAGTGCTGACCAAGGTGGCCTTGGAACGTTCCCGTATGGTCCTGTGTTCCCCCGATTGGGGAGCCCATGGGGGCAACGAGTACTGGCGAACCCTCCTTGACAAGCTGACTATCAGCTCGGTGCGATTACCTGATGAGGCCATCTACGTGCCTCTGGGACGCAAGACGCCCATTGGGAAGCCCGGATGGGGGAGTATGCTCAGCGTGGTGGACGGAAGTCTAGCCACCATCCCCTGGGAAGACCTGGACCCTACTCTGGTCCAGGCTATACAACGAGAAAGCGATGGACTCGCCTTGGGTGACTTGAAGGATCGCCTACGACCTCAAGATGCTGTTGAAACTACACCCGGAGGAGATGAGTACGTCGTAACTGACAGCAACGCCCCCAACTCTCCTTGTCATGTACCTGTACCTGATGGAGTCTCTGAGTGTGGACCATCTGAGCTACCTAGCTCTATCCACTCAGACGACGAAACTGAGCACGACGCCTTCTTCCTGCAGACCGCGGTGGAGGAAGTGGAGAACGCCGAGTACGTCGCCCCACTGAAACCCCTACTCTCCATGAGGGTGGAAGACCCCGTGGATGAGGAGCTGGACCCTCGATCCGGGCTCAGGGAGTATGTGGATTCCAAGAGGAAGTTGGTGGCGAAAAAGCTATGCTACGCGAAGCCTACCCGCAGCTCATGGCCACTGAAGCAAGGACGTATGGGAGACCTATCCCAACTGAAGGAGGACCTCGAACAGAAGATCACCACCTGGCAAAGGGAGGTAGATCTCAAGCTCATGAAGAGCGTATGGGGTGCCCATGTGAGGACCCCAGAAGAGGACGACCTCTCGGAGGAATGTGTATGTGAACCCCCTCGAGCGTGCCTATGTTGCCATCGTCCACCGGAGATGGTCGAGCAAGACCTTCTATATGCCTACCAAGGGCTGAAGGATGCTACCGCGGGCGAAGAGTCGGTGGAGGACCACCTCCCGACGTCTATTCAAGGGGCAAGCAACTTACACTCCGACGAGGACATGGAGGACAAGATCAAGGTATTGGACCCGCGGGTACAGAAGCTGATAAGGACCTATCTGGAGGTGTTCGGAGAACTACCCCCTCCAGCCTCATGCGACAAGCTGGTACAGATGGACCTCAAGCTGAAACCCGAGTTCGTGGGTCACAAGATCCGGAGGAGACCCTATCCAGCTCCTAAAGAGCAGGCCGACGAGATTGAGCGACAGATACAAGAATGTATCGACGCTGGCCTAGTCCTGGAGTACAAGGACGGGGACTACCCCCTACACTGCAGCCCCTGTTTCCTGGTGGCTAAACCTGGGTCTACAGCCAAACGGCTGGTAGTGGACTATGGAGAGCTGAACAAGAAGACGCTGAACCACTCAGGGTCCATTCCCAATATGGAGTCTACCCTGGAGAAGATAGCCTCCTGTTGCTACAAGACCAAGATGGACAAGCGAAGTGGATTCTGGCAAGTGGACCTGACGCCCAACGCGCAGGAACTACTGGCCTTCATCACCCCTCAGGGGAGGGTATTCAAGTGGAAAGTCATGCCATTTGGCGTGGCTAACGCACCCGCTCTGTTCCAAGAGCTGATGAACAAGATCTTGTCCATCCTACGGAGGAGACCTAAGGTGCAGGAGCTCATATCCCGTAGGGCCCAGATGGAGGCTCACATCGACGATGTATGCCTCGGGACCAATACCCAAGAGGATCACCTAATCCTCTTGGGTGAGTTCTTTGCGGTCTGCCAGGAGAACCACACTCGACTCAAGCTGGAGAAGTGTGAGTTCATGCAGGAGACCATGCAGTACTTGGGGTTTGACGTTGGCTATGGGTGGTGGACCCCAGCGGCCTCTAAGGCCAAACCCCTGATGGATGCCAAGGTACGACACGAAGACCCCAAGAAAGGACTTCATGATGTACGCAGTTTCATTGGGGCGTGCAACTTCTATCGCCGCCACATCAAAAACTTCACCTACACCAGCGCTGTACTGACTGACTTGATCAAGAAGAGTACTACCTGGCGCTGGGGCCCACAAGAGAAACAAGCGTTTGACGAGCTCAAAGACAAGGTAGCCAACGCTAAGTGCTTGGGCGTGCCTAGGGCACAAGGGGAGATTATCCTCGTGACCGACGCCAGCAATGTGGGCGGTGGTGGAACGTTGTTCCAATGGCAAGCACTAGAGAAGGAGGAGTTCGACTCGGCCATTTCCCAATGGGGGACGGAAGGTCTCAACCGAGATGGAACCCTCAAGCACAGCTACCCTGACGACAAGTGGGTCCTAGTACCTCTGGGCCACTGGAACTGGAAGTGGAACCAGGCCAGGGGGAACTACTCCACCTATGAGCAGGAATTGCTCGCGGGTATGCTGGTGCTATCCTCACAGGCACGACTGTTGGGGAGTAACCCTGTGGTCTGGCTATGCGACCAAGAACCGGTCCGCAGTTTCCAGAAGGGCCCCCCACCTGAGAAGGCCAAGCTACGTCGCTGGTGGACCTACCTCAGTCAACTACGGCTGACGGTACACCATATCCAGGGAGTGAAGAACGAGTGTGCCGACTACATCAGCCGCAACAACTTCGACGCCCTGATTGGTGCCCGGTCTGAAGCGCTGGCTAAGGAGGCGTTCAGCCGTATGGACGTACACCTGGACCTGAAGATGACCATGATACGCCCCCTGGATGGACTCCAACAATCGGAGTACCTACAAGAGTTTGGGGATATCTACCGGCGCCTGGAGAAACGCCTTGAACCCCTCCTGGTCAACCAAGACCAGTGGAAGCGGGACAAGAGCTACCTCTGGCACGAGGACCGCATCGTGGTGCCTAGTGACCGAGTCCCAGCGCTGCTGAAGTGGACCCATGAGTCCAGTGGTCATGTGGGTGCTGACCGTACCCTGAAGCTGTTCAAGCAGTGGTTCCACACTACGTGGACTGACGACCAGCTGCGGAAGACGCTCCTGCCTATCGTGGACAAGTGCCCGTGCAGGTCCTGTAAACCAGGGGATATCAGGGACAGAGGTCTCTACTCGACCCTGCCCATCCCTCACTGTGCTAACAGTGTTCTATACGTGGACTACACGGAGATGCCGAAGTTCGGGGGCTATGACTTCGCCCTCGTGGTAACCTGTGGGTTGACCAGGTTTACCAGGGTGTTCCCATGTACCAAGCACATTACCGGGGAGGAGACTATCAAGATACTCCTGGAGGAGTGGTTTTGTGTCTATGGGGCGCCCAAGGAGATCAACTCCGATGAGGACGTACGAGTACGCTCAGATACTGGCTGGTACAAGAGGGTCCTGAGATCCCTCAATGTCCAGGTGTCTACGGGGATTCCCTACTCTCACACGAGCAACCCCCTATGTGAGCGACAGATTCGTGTCCTGAAGGAGAACGTCAGGATATGGTGCAAAACTGAACGCACCAGAGACTGGGTGAGACTACTCCCCGTCATATCCTTGATGATGAACTCCCAAGAGAGTTCAGCTACTGGCTACTCGCCACATGAGCTATTCATGGGGCGCCCGGCGTGGTTCCTACATGCCCCCTATCCAGAGGACACCCATTCTTCTGTGGGTGAATGGGTCCAAGAGCAACAAGCGAAGGTGGACAAGGCCAAGGCTATGCTCCAGAGAGTGAGGGAGCGTCAGTGGAACAAGAAGAACAAGCACCGTGTACCGGCCACCTACCAAGAGGGGGACTGGGTGCTGGTGCACCACAGTCGACTACCCGCCTGGCCACGCTCTACCAGCGATGACCCATACTTCGGGCCGTACAAGATCCTATCTGTGGATGGACACCGTATCACCGTGCGGTGTTCTCCCCGTCTAGGGGGGACCCTGGTGTGCGCTGCTCAACACCTGAAGCGCTACCATGATCCTGAAGACCTCTGTGGGGAGGAGTGGGAGCTGAACGACGAGGAAATCGCCGCTCTGGACCTACAAGGGGCTGCCAGCCCTATGGAAGTTGAAGGTGAACTCCCCGACATGAACGCCGAGGAGATGGCTAAGGAGGGCTTCTACCTGGTGAAGTCTGTCCTACGCCACCGCTATCGCCAGGGTTGGCGCTTCCTCACCCTCTGGGAAGGGTTTGGAGTCGAAGAGGCCACTTGGGAGCCCTTCTCTGCATTTGTTCTACCTGAGGGACGCCTAAACTCAGTTCTGGTTGACTACTTGTCCCAGAACAACCTTGGTGAGTTGCTGAGGCTCGCTGAGACGCTTGCCTCCAAGACTAAAGCTAGGGACTGAACCTTACCCTTACCTGCCAAAGCGTATGTGTGAGTGTGCTAGTCCAAAGGTCCTGAGAGCAAGCCGCAGAAGTGGTGTCCTAATTATACCCAAGTCTGCGCCCTTGCTAAACCTGGAGGGTTGGCTTATTGATGCCACGGGGTACGCCCCGGGTCTCCCCTCCCCTATGCGCCCAATTTCTGTGCTGGCGCAAAACCTTGGGGGAATACCCAGCGTGCTAATCCAGGTATTGTTTTCCCTACCTATCTGTCTACTACAGGGAGGGGTGGCCAAAAGCTATGAAGGCATGCAAAACGCCTGTTTGCTATGTGGCCAAAACACTGACCTAACCACTGTCACAGCCCACCAACCCCGCTAAAATTGCAGGAAAAGGGTGGGACAGTGACACACCCCCTACAGGTCCTACACACCCTACAGTGGCACCATCCTGGTGGGCGAGCACTGGGCAACTGGCTCTAGCCCCCACTCAGGACTACCACTCCTACACGCACACTCTACTGGGCGTTGCGATGATGAAGGTCTCATGGGTCCTAGCGACCCTCCTGTGACATTGCAAGAGAACTGAAAGTGCTGCCCTGGGTCGATGTTTGTGCCGGAGGGCTCGGGGCCGGCAAGACCGGTGGGGCAGGCACGCGAGGAGTCTCCCTGAACGCTGCTATTGGGGGTAGAACCGGATACTCGGACACCAACGGAGGCGAGAGCAGCAACAACTGAAGCAAGGTCCATGCTGATTGTGGTCCGGCAGAAAATCCCAGTCTATGAAGAAAATTGATGCGGATTATTCTAAATACATCTGAGTGTCCAAAACTGTCTGAAAAGATTTAAATAAATCCAATTGTGAAAAATGTTTGGCCGATCTGGCCCGCGAGCGCGCGTCAGCGGCAAATGGCGATTCCAGCTAAATGATCGGAACGCGGCAAATTTACGGAGAATGGACCGCGGAATCAGATCCGGCATATCAGAAATATATAGGAAATATCCTGAGACTGAGCTGCGAGGCGGCGATTCCGCCGAAGCAGAGAAAATGACCAAAATGTAGTCAATCTGGGTTAGATCAGTGAAAATCTGAGCAGATGGGGGTTAGCCGCACTTACACTCCCCCTCCAAAAACACACTGGGGTGTGTCGCTACGTCAACGAAGAACGTAGTGCGGGTAAGTCCCAGAAAAAATAGAAATGTAGCCTCGATGGGGCGAAATCTGCCTGATCTGACCTGATTTGGGCTGAATTGGCACTGAATCAGGATGGATGAACCTGAAATGAGACAGAATGAGAAGTGACGAACAGTCCTCCGTGCAGTAAAACATTAGGCTAAGGGCTAAAAAGCATGTAAACGTATCGAGAATCGATACCAAACCATACTTTGGTTGAGAATGAGGTAGATTATTGGTGGATTGAGTGGGGGAATTAAGAAATGGAGTGACATCTCAGCGCTCTGGCACAGTTTCGCTGTAGCGGGCACGCTACGGTGTCCTCGCCGAACTCTACATCGTGTTAGCCCCGCTTTTCTCGTTCTGAAAAGTGCAGCATGTGCTTCAGATTTGGCGCATCTGGTGGATGATCACATGATTCAGCAAGATTGAGAAGGAATTTGGGCAGAGATGAAGGAGATTAAACAAGCACAGAGTGGGAAAACAAATACAAATGTAGTCTACAGACCCTAAGTGCACCGAAAATCATAAGCGTCAACGAAGTTAGGCAAAGCCGTCGACAGATCTTCGAGGAATGAGAGGAGATGACAAGGCAATCAACCTAAGTTGTCCTAAAATGAGGAAATTCCCTAAGATGAAGGTGAAATGAAGCGGAATGTCTGGAACTAAAACTACTAACACTTTCGTTTAGACTAAGGTTAATATATATTGTCGTTTATTCAGCTCAATTGTGCTTTCCGGCACGTTGGTTCGCGAGCATCTAACAGATTCTATGAAAATGTGGATCATGTGATGATGCATCATGATGGGACATGCTGGCCCTGGATCCTTGGCATGTAACGCGCCGAAGGTTCGCTGATGGCGCTTTACTAACAATATATAACTGAGAGACACCGAAGAGTCCTTTATTTACAGTGGCGGCGGTGTCAATCGACTTGGACAAGGCCAATCTTTCAAATGAGTCCCACAAGACACTTGGATTCACCATTTTCGACAGCTTCAGGTCGGATTGAGCTCACATTGGCGTGTGCCAAAAATACAACGAAGCTTACGGACTTCAGAGGTTGCTGTTAGAAGTCCCTAGAGCTCCTATGTGAAGGTTGTCTGAACAATTGACGTCTGGGTTTCATGCAACAGTGGCAGAATGATGGACGGACCTGAGGAATTCAAGTTAAATTCAAGGAATCTGGATCTGAATCTGGACTTTGGCTTCAGCATCACGGCAAATGAAGGTAAGATCTGAGTTCCTGGCGTCGCAACTGGTGCAGCCAGTACTACAGGGGGTGCCTGTAGGGGTGAATGTCACCGGCCGGTGTTTTTACTATGTACATTTGCTTCCATCTGCACGAGTAGCCAAATTCCAAAAATGCACAGACCAACAGAGACAAGATTACCCCGAATCTGCCTGAATTAAGCCTGAGTTTGGGTTTTTCTGAACACGGCAGCACACTCCGTGGCTTTCGGCAGCGTATCTACGCCTTGTCTGCCGAACGGAGACCAAAGAAAAGTTGATTGACGTCAAATTATCAAACATTTGCAGTTCTCCACATCAGTTCGAAATCAGGAAGAATGAACAGTGGATTGAGCAGAATGTGGCTGGGGCGAGGCTGAAGTCGGCCACGCACGAATACATGTGACCACCAACCTGTCTGGTCGGGCCCTCGTACGGCTTGGGCGCTGCAAATCAGCGGCCGAATTTGAGGCTTGGTCTTCATTTGGCTCCTGGGCTGACCTGACCGCAGGAGGGGGGATCGACGGATCAGCCCTGGAATGTGGCTGCTGAGGGCCGTAAAAGGCTGGATCTCGATTCACCACAGGTCTTTTTCAATCGCTCTCCACTTGTCTGTCTGGTTTCGACAAGCAATCTGTCAGGAGTACGCCAATTTCGGGGTGCTTCTTGAGGAAGTCGATGAACCCCTTGGTGTATCCATGGACAAAAGAATGGGCTGGTTCCCAGTTGTTGTGACTGGAATCAAAGCCCCTTCACTCACACAGAAATTCCCATTCGCCCTTGGCATCACGTCTTGCTTCAACAATCCTCTTGAGTTCGTACTTCCCCCCTTCGATGACCCGATCAGACAAATGTTTCGCAGTCCAAAAAAGGGGTTTAACCCGATCCTTGGGGGAAGGGATCTCTCTCTTGAGGCGATCGCCCGAAACGTCAATTTCCCTGCTGACATCCACACGAATCCTCCACCTGTTCTCACCAAGACGCGCTGTAACAGCGAATGGCCCCTCCCACAAGGGAAGAAGCTTGTCATCTCCGTCCAGGGTGGTTTCGGATTTTCGAAGCCAAACTCGATCATCGACTTCAAAATTGTGGGGGTTTTTTCGACCTTGATTCTGAACCCAAAGCCAGTCAGCTTGATGCTTCTCGATTAATTTTGAGACAGTTTTATCTGCTCGTTGGACGTCGTCCAAAAACAACGAAGCATCTTTACAGGGGCGAGGATTATTCAACGGCATGTTCCACCAACACTTCTTTCGTCCAAAGACAATTTCATTTGGAGAAAGGCCATGATACAAAGGCGTGTTGTGGTAACGGCGAAGCAATGCGAAGAGAACTTCCATCCAATGGAAATCCTTTTCACTCGCGAGCTCCTTACGAAGCATATTTATTATAGAGCGGCCGGCTCTTTCGCCAGGCAGCGCTCGATGCGAGTGGATTTCACATCGGAGGTGGTGGATTCCAAGGCGAGCACATAATTCCTTCCACCATTCGGAGGTGTACTCTTTGCCTGAATCCGTAACCACCTCGGATGGGACGTCCCAACCTGCCATCCAGGTCTGCGCGCACCATTTGGCGGCAGCCTTGCCAGTCATCGACTCAATGTTGCAAGGCAACACTTGAATGTAGCCGGAATGACGGCACTGAATAAGGAGCACACCATTGACTTTTTTATTAGTCCAATGGCACTCTTCGTCATCGAGTTCACCGAGATAGAAGAAATCACTGGTGACTCTGTTAAAGAGGCGCTCCGGAATAGGATGAGGCCTCAGATGGCCGTGCTTCTTCGCGCTGGGGGGCGTCGAGACAGCACATTGGGCACATCCGGCGGCTACTTTCATGCAGTGAGTATATAGCCGTGAGCCAAACAACCTATGTTTAATCATCGACCACAGTCGACGGCCATGTGCGTGGGGGGACTCCCATTTATGCCACCAGTTTAACACTCGGGGGGCCAGGGCGTCTGGTACGCACAATTTACCCTCCATCCACAGCTTCCCCCCATCCAACGAATACTCAGGAAAAATCCCATCCTTGTGAGCATCTTTGGATTTGAGATTTCCAAAGACCTCTTTAAACATGGGATCCTGCAGGTAATCGGACGTCCAGTCACGGATTATCAGGGAATCTTTAGGCAGGGGTGGAGTTTTGGCCGGATCTCGACGCTTAATGCCCTGGATCAACCGGAATCGACTTACTCGTCGGGTATAGTCAAACCGTTTCACACTCCCTGAGGAGGGATCGGTGACTTTTTCCACGACTTTCAGTGTTTTGGTGCAGATCTCATGAGAATGCGCCGGATCTGAAAAGGCCGTGATGTCGTGACACGGTAATGCGTGCTGTTTAACAGCGCATTGCATGCATGCACGTCGAATGAGTTTCTTTTCTTCCTGATCCCATTCGATTATTACATGGCGGTCCTGCTCTGTACCATGGATGTTGGTACTTTGCAGCCCCTCTGAAGCGGGGTAAGCCCATCGGCTCAGAGCATCCGCTACCGTGTTGTGTTTTCCAGGCAAATACGACACATGGAGGTCAAACAGACTGAGAAATTCGTGCCATCTGGCCCGTCGACCAGCTGGGCTCGCGACAGTATCAATGTGTTCGGTGGCCCAATACTCCAGAGATCGATGATCCGTCAGGACCTCGACTCGATTGGTGCCAACCCACGATTGGTTATTTTTTCAAGCACAGATTATGGCGTAGGTTTCTTGCTCACGCGGTGACCATTGCATCTGGCGTGGAGCTAGCTTCCGCGACCAAAATGCAAGAGGGTAATGATCACCTGTGGCTTCATCAACCTGTTCAAGGACAGCTCCGATCGCGTACCTAGAAGCGTCGGTTCTTATGTAGAATGGTCGGTCGAATTGGGGCACATGCAACGTGGCGACTTCGCAGAGGGCCGCCTTCAAGTGATGGAAGGCCTCCTCGCACTCGTCAGTCCACTTGACACGAACCTTTGAACCTGCCTTGCCTGCATCTCTCCCTACCTTCAATAATTCAGTGAGGGGGGCAGCAAATTTGGCATAATTCGGCACAAAAGTGTGGTAAAAATTGCAACAACCCAGGAATCCTCTCAACTCCGTGATCGTCTCAGGGCGCTTCCACTTCTGAATAGCGACGAGCTTCCCTGGACTGGGTCGTCGGGTGCCATTCTCAAGGAGAGAACCACAAAATTCGACTGATTTTAAAAATAATTTTCCCTTCTTTGGCCCACAAATCAGCTGATTGGCATCAAGAATGTCCAAAACTTGGTTCAGCTGCTTTTCATGTAGGGCCACCAGCTCGGCTTCGGTCAGTCCCTCCCCTTCCGTCGCGATGATTATGTCATCTATGTACACGCTCACGAAGGCACGAAGCTCAGGATGAGCTGAAAAAAGCACATCCTCCATCATTCTTTGAAAAAACGAAGGGGCGTTCTTCAGGCCCATGGGCATGACTGTCCACTGGACTGGGCCCCATGGCGTGCACATACAAGTGAGAGGTCGGCTGTCCTTCCTCAACGGCATTTGGTGAAAGCCGTGACGGAGATCCAGCACAGAAAACAAACGACCTCTTGCCCTCTTGGCGATTTCCTCCTCAATGAGGGGCAGGGGGTGTGAATCCGCCTTGGTTTCGGCGTTGAGATTGCAAAAATCAACAACCATTCGCCAACCATCAATGGTGTTCTGGTCTGCAGGCGGTGGCTTCGGGACTGTGAAGGGTGCACAGCACCATTCGCTGGTCATACAACCCTCAAGCCAACCAAATTCCCTGAGATTTCTCTCGATGATCTTTCTGAGGATCTCATGTTTATGTCCATGGTTCTCATAAGGGCGCTGTTTCTTCGCCTTGTACCCTTCACGAAGCTCGATGAAGGCTTCACCGAACTGCCCACGGACAGGGGGGTCTTTGATCAACTTCCCCGAAAGGGTTGTGTCCTTCCGTTCCTCAAAAATCTTTTCTCTTGACTTGGAACACAATTCAGTGTCCACCTGATCGCCAGGAATTACTGTCGAAAAAACTTTGGCGACTTCTTCGGCTTTGGCAGGAAGAATCTTCTTACGGATGTCCCTAAAGAGGTCCGTATCAACTGCCTCTTGAAGATAGGTGGGTCGAGTGTCGACATTCCAGAGATTATCTTCGTGATCCAGCTCCTCGAAAGGATCTATGAAAGCTTCCACACGGGGTTTTTCATAAAAAACTCTGAATTTGCGGCGCGATTTGAAATTTTTCTTCGCCCGTGTACTGAAGATTCTTTTCGATGTCGATCGTATTGGGGAAGAGGGAGACGAGGCGGACCCATTGGACGTTGGATCACCTTGGGTATCTGACGGACAAAAATCAGAAAAAATAGATTCATCATCAGTACCACGCTCAACCTCAGATTCAGACCCAACACAAGAATCAGTACCAGAATCAGCAGAATCAGAGTCAGAAAGCTTTCCATCCACCAGGAATGCAAGCGAACTCCAGGACCGCTGTGGCAGGGGACCTGTGTCGTCCCTGGCATACAGCTTAATCTTCCTGGGAAGTTCGATGTAATCTACACAAATGTCTTGTAATTCCTGAAACCAAGGTTTGTCGTCCCACAAGGGCACAACTAAAATCGCCTGGGTTTTATCTTGCTTGATTTTGTGGATGACCTGCTGGATTAAGTGAAACGGAGGATTAATCCACAACTTCTTGTCCCATTTATGGGTCCAAGCATCGCGAAAGTGCTTGTCAAAGCGCTTGTTCTCGCGGTTAGCAAAGGCATCATACTGTGGCCAAAAGGAATGGTGTTCATGAAAATATTCACAAATTGCATCGCGCCATTTGTCGACAACTCTGTAGGATGAAGAGTGCCAGCGCGAAGGACGTCGTGGCTGGGAGTCCCTACGAAGACATTCTAACTCTCGGGAGTAATCGGCACTCCCATTCACCTCTGCAATGGTGACATCTTCACCAAATTTTGGTGTAACTTTTTGCTTCAAAAATTCTTCTGCACTTTTAAACCCTGCGTGCAAAAAACGAAATTCAGGACGCTCCAAGGGACCTGACTCCAGCAAAAAACAACGCCGATGACCTACGGGCGCCACCCTGTTCTTGCGAAGCCAAGGATGGCCCAAGTAAAGGTCATACTTTATGTCGGCACGATAGAAGTAGTCATCCTTAAGGACAACTTCTTCCACATTACCTTCTTCCCAAAGGTCTTGAGCGACCAAATGAGTTGATATATAACAACCGCGTTGCCCACCTGCGAGAGAATGTCCAGAAACTCCCTCGAGGGTAACAGGATGAGGTGACTCAAACACGCAGTCGTCGGGTAAGAAAGAATTGGATTGGAGATTTACCTCTGATCCATTGTCACACAAACAAGTGGCGAGGTGGAAATTTCCCTTGCAATCAGAGACCCACAGCTTTGTGACAAACTGACGAGCCCTGTGCTTGGACTGTACACCAACCTCGTCCACTACAACAGAAGGATCCGCTGCCGGATCCAGGGGAGAGGAGACAAGCGACCCTACATCAAGTAATGGTCGATCTGGAATCTGGGGATCATGCCTGAAATCGCCTGGGGAGGGGCGATTTTCGTGGCTCCCCTAGGCGTTCTGACCTCCAGTGGAAGCGTTAACATTGTGAACACACCCTGATTCGTCGACCCACTCATCTTGGAACGGATCATCTGCTGGATTCAAGGCATTTTTAACGTAATCTCGATCCGCATCGGACACCTGATCTGCACCTGAGACCTGATCCACACGATGGTTGCCCTTTCCACGTCCACGGCCACGGCCGCCGGATGATGGACCTCCACCGTCGCCACGCCCTCTGCCCTTACCAGAGAAAGGGGTTCCAGAAGGATTTCCCTTACCTTTACCCTGGGATCCTGGAGCATTTCCTTTGTTTGTACCGGATTGAGGGGTTTGGCCTGGATTTCGATTTCCGCCTCCGGCGTTGCCATTGGGACTTTTCTGGCCGTTCGGCTGCCCACCGGAGCCGGATGGAGTCCGATTTCCTGTGCCTTGGGACCCGCCAGGGCCTCCAGTATTTTTGTTTCCACCGGAGGGGGGCGAATTCCCTTTTCCCCCCTTTCCACCATGCACCTGTCTGTCATTCCTGTCTGAATTCTGAGGATTACTGATATTTTCACCAATCACCTTGTGATCGTAAGGAGACCATCGGTGATTACCAGTAGAATGCGACTTAGCTCGGTTCGTAGAACCTAAAAGAAGGCAGATGCTACAGTGATCCTGAACATTCCGGGTGTCATTCACCTTTTTGTTGCCCTTTTGGGCCCCATTTTGGGTGTTTTGCTGGGTATTCTTGTTTCCCCCAAGACCCTCATGGAAATTTTGATTGGCGGCGTCAGCGAGCCGCTCAACCTCTTCCCACAGTTCCTGTGGGGTGAACGAAAACACCCAGTTCTTGGCCTTCAGGCGATGTCCGTGGTAGCTTACTCCCCTGTTGAGGACTTGGACAAACAAGTCCCGATCCTCGTGTTCATTGAACTTGATTTTCCACGTGTTTTCAGTGAATTTCACCTTGGAAAACGACGTGGGGGAGCACTTTTGAAGTGCCTCCCTGACGGTAAACCTGTTGGCCGAGGCATCTAAGCCATCGACCTCCGCCCACCAGGTCTTGACCTTTTCTTCGGATTGTTTATTCCGAAGGGTGGCGGCAGTTTCGGAGGGGATCTTGTCAAAAATCAGATTTTTCAGCTCGGCACTAGAAAATTTTTCGCCTGAATGTTCAGATTCTTCCACTAGATTCCAGAAGCGCTGTCTTTTGTCTTGCACTTCGTGCAAGATTAATCGAGAGAATGAAGGAAAATTCTTCAACATCTGGTGGTAATGGTCCTCTGGCAGCCGGGATCCACGTACCTCCAACTGTTCCCACACCTCATCAAAGGTAAGGGGGGAACTTGAATCCTCACGATCACTCCAAGTCCTGAGCCACGTGTTGACCGGCGCTCCCTCAAGGCAGTCCAAGAGGGCCATCAGGAACTGATCATCTTGGAGTTTTTGAGTCTTAACCCACAGTTTGAATTCCCGTTGGAACTGAGGCCAACGTCTGGGGTTCCCATTGTACTTCGGTTGCTTAGCAACCTGACGAAGTCGCAATAAGGTAGGATTAAGGAGAGAATCCAGCCCAACACCGGCCGTAATGGCAGACACCTTGGCGGCATCATTCGCCACACCAGCTCCGGCGAGGGTCTGGGCGAGCAACAGCTGGGCTAATGCATTGGAATCAGCAGCAGGAGGGGCAGTACGGGAGGCAGTTCGCTTGGCATTCTGAGCCTCAGTCCTAGCCTTCGCCGTCCTACTCTGAGATCGAGAGATTGTAACCCTTTCCTTTAGCTTGGTCCTGCTGATCCTTGCGTCGGTGGTCTTAGAGTCCACCGAAGGAACAATTGAAAAAATTTCTGTCGACTCCTCCGACGGTTCTGTTGCTTGTTCCACCGATGATGCGCCCTCAGATCGCATGTGCGTCTTGAAAAGATCTTTAATTCCCAGCGTTTGAATGATGAGTTGCATTTGATCTTTGAGCAATTGAAGCTCAGTATCTCGCTGGGATCTGCAAGAGCAGTCGGCAGGACAGTACATACCGTGTCCTGAAGGGCCTGAGCAGGCTGTCGGACCGCTAATCTCAGTGGTCCGCAGCCAGGAGTCCACTTGGGGAGCTCCTTCAGCCCTGATTTCCAGACTTGCCTGCCTGGCTGCCTCTAAAATTCCTTCCTCAACCGCGGCGGCTAGATCGTCGCGGATGGAAACAGGGGGATGAGGGGCGGAGGGCCCGGCAACAGGTGCCTTGGTCTTCTCCTTCGGGAAGGGGCTTGCCTCCCAGATCTGCAAAAAAATGGCAAAAGATTCATCTTCTTGAGAACGCCACCACATCCTGGTGTTAATTTCTTCTTGAAGGAGGAAAAAATATTCGAATAAAAAATCAGAGGCGGTTCTTTCTTGTCCAATCAGCTTAGACGTGGCTAAGAGACAAAGGGCCTCAAGCGCCTCAAGGTTACGGGTCACTTCTGAAGACAAATGGTTGTCCAATTGTGCCCAAGAGGCTGGTCGATTATAGCTAGGTACCTCACCTGGACCACCCATCTCAATGTCGTCAATGTCAGCTTCGATGGTCTCGAATGAAGGAGATTGGTAAGGAATGTGGGTACCTGCCAGCTCCGTAAGGTCCACCGGAGCGTTGCCATCGCCGCAGGCTGGGAGATTCCAGCTGCTTGATGGCCAATTTCGACTGGGATTTGGAAAATTTGGGTCTCCACAGCTGCTGATTTGTGCCCTTCTTGGGCAGCTTGGGCTTGCGCAAGGCATTCCTCTCAAGGCCTCGTTCGCACAGCACCAGGGCAACGTAATCGTTACTTCTCCGGAGGTGGCGGGGTCTACGGGGCCGTACTGGGGAGCTAGCTGTGGTTGGGACACCAAAGGAACAACATTCAGGTAGCCTCTGCTACCATGAAAGTGCTGCCCTGGGTCGATGTTTGTGCCGGAGGGCTCGGGGCCGGCAAGACCGGTGGGGCAGGCACGCGAGGAGTCTCCCTGAACGCTGCTATTGGGGGTAGAACCGGATACTCGGACACCAACGGAGGCGAGAGCAGCAACAACTGAAGCAAGGTCCATGCTGATTGTGGTCCGGCAGAAAATCCCAGTCTATGAAGAAAATTGATGCGGATTATTCTAAATACATCTGAGTGTCCAAAACTGTCTGAAAAGATTTAAATAAATCCAATTGTGAAAAATGTTTGGCCGATCTGGCCCGCGAGCGCGCGTCAGCGGCAAATGGCGATTCCAGCTAAATGATCGGAACGCGGCGGATTTACGGAGAATGGACCGCGGAATCAGATCCGGCATATCAGAAATATATAGGAAATATCCTGAGACTCAGCTGCGAGGCGGCGATTCCGCCGAAGCAGAGAAAATGACCAAAATGTAGTCAATCTGGGTTAGATCAGTGAAAATCTGAGCAGATGGGGGTTAGCCGCACTAACAAGAACACATCGCTACTAAGCAACTGTGGCCTGACAGGGGACGCCACAACGCGTTTCCCCTGTTAGGGCTTGGAGGGAAGGAGTGCTCTCGCGTGCAAGGCGCAGATGTCGATGAAGTCGGACTCCCTGCTCTGCCACAGGCGGAGCGGAGTTACTTGTTTGTGTGATCTGCGCCCTTGTTTAGCAGGGCATAAAAAAAATGCTGCTGCACCACTCACCCTACCTGCCCACCTGTAAAACAAAGGCAAATGAAAGGGCGTTTGCGGCGGAGGAACCAAGGCACACTCCAGGTATTATACCCTTCTCAGTGTGCCCTATAATACGCTGTCCGCAAACACGCTGCATGGAGCAGCTACCCTTATCAAGCAAGCAAGCGTTAAGGGACTCCTCAGGTTCTCTTAAAGAACGTACCGAGGAGCCCCTGGGTAGCCTAAACAAGGTTTACCGTGCGCACTTCGCGTGGCCTACCCTTTAATGTGTGTGTGCATGCACGAGTATGCGACTACACCGTGGGCCAACCTGCCCATCTGCGCAACAATCTTGACTCCACCAGGGGGTGGCCCCGCCTGGGCGTACCTACCCTACCTACCGCTGGGAAGTGAAGCAAGGTGAGAGGACAAAGGGGGCGCACGCGAAGAACGTTGCTATGCACTTGTGTGTATGTCTAATCACCCTGATCTGACCGCTAATCATCTGCAATCTTTCTAATCAATCCCTCTACCGCGTCCTATCGTGGTTATCGTTGTTAACGCTGCTACACGACTCGTTCACGGAGACACGAGACGAGCAATGTGTATGCGGCATGCAAGACAAGCATACCTGTAGTTTATACCTGATTCATTGAAGTCTTTTCGATTGATTCTCGAATTCTTGAATTTTTGAAGCTCCTATTAGTGTGGGTGGAATCTGTATGTTTGTTTATTAATGTGTGTCTCGTCATTTTCAAGACTACGTGATACATACGTTTATAATTCCATTATTTTTCCATTTTCCGGCGCTTCGCTAGGAGCCGCTCCTGCGCGCCGCCATTTTATGCGTATGAATTTCTGGATTTAAAAAATCCAGAGATGACTATAATTTCTATAAAAATGTGCTTCTGATGCACAATTGGATTCTGCTCAGGTGTGTCGTTTCAGAAAAATTCTAGGCCGTCATTTGACGGATTTTGGTGTCGTCGCTTCGTTTTTGCGTGGATTCGTCCATATTCCTCCCATTCCTGCCTCTGCAGATACCCACGCGCAGCCTCGCTGAGTAGGCCGTGTTCGGGCCGAAACGCAGGTGCCTGGAGAGACTGAGCAGAACCAAAACCCCACCAAGGGGCAAATTTAATTTTCTTTCGACTCCCTTCGCCCTAAGACAGGTCACAGGTCGCCAGCAGGTTTACGAGAACCCATGCGAGTGTGTATAATGTGTCTTGCGTTTGGGTTGTGTCGACGCTGCGTCTTGGAGGGAGGGATGCATATGCACATGTTTGGCATGCTCCCAATCTAACCCAACCAAGCCACAGGAGCCCCGGCAGCGCCAAGAGCGCTGAGTCTTCTGTAGGAAACTGTACAATCAGAGCAGCAAAAGGACGCCAGCCATGGTGAGCGCCCATTTTTCAGTGTGAGGGAGACTGTAGGTATTTTAAAGTAGATGTGGAAACCAAGGAAAGGCCAAGAAAAATTCCCTTTTTCCTAAAATGCGACAGTGGTGGCCACCACAGCACAAGGGGGGAGTAAGAAAAAGTGCTTTTCCATTGCTTTGGGACATACTCTAGTTGTATTAGAGATGCACTGAGCATCCATGCATTTTTATCTTAGTATTGGTCCAGCCAAAAGTGGTGATAACACATTTTGACCTATGGAACCAAACACCCAATCAGGATATGGAGTGGACCCCTTAATCCCCTTTCAATCGGAAGTAAAATATCTTTTCCTGAGTTGACTGAGCACTGACATACCTAAGGTAGAGCCTATGAATTTATCTATGTTTTTCCATGAATACTTATCTGCCCTAGTGGTATACACCCTAGGGGGCTAGGCACCTCTTTTTGAAAGGTCCTGGGTTCAATTCCTGGTCAGCCTAGCTAAGTAGGAAGATCCCATGTGACATGGCAGTGACCTCATCGCCACATACCATGCCACCTCAGCACATATGGGACCCAAAACAAAGAGTGCACATCTCCTAAGATGGCACTATGGAGAGAGAGTGATCCTGAGGCAGTTTTCTAACTCTTTTCCTAAAACATTTCAGCTATCTTTGTGAATATGCATTCATTTGTGACCTGAGTTGCAGTTTCTGTGAATATCCAATCATCTTTCACTGTTTACACTGCAGCCCTTCATGCTTTGATCCTGAATTACCTTCTCCTTGCATACTATTGGCTTGGGCTATCCTGGATTGATTTGGCTTTACTGTATTTCAATAAACAAAAGCTTTTCATCATCCAAAACCAGCAGCAGGACACCCTACAGCAACAACAAGCAGCAGGAGAAGCAAAAATACAGTGCTGAAAACACTATAAACTTTTCTCGGCGGCGGCAGCAACCCTTGCGTCGGACTGCTGCTGGACCCTGGCTTTCTGGCGGGCTGCTTCGGCGGACGTGAGCCTTGGGGCCAGTACATTCCCGGGCTTCTGCGGGGACTGCTTGGCTAGGGCCTCCTTGGGTGCAGGAACGCTGCTGGTAGCTTGGCTCTTCTTCTTCTTCATCTTGCCCGGAAGTGGCGAAACCAGCTCCAAATGTTGAGGACCTGCGCGTTCATGAACTTGCGGTCGTCCAGCTCCTCCAGTGACTGCACGTCGATCTCTTTGGCGCCGGTGAGCTTGTCAATGTAGGAGCAGGCCAGCTCCAAATGTAGGACCGTCTTGCCGAGCGACTTGATCCAGCCCGCGACGAAGATGTTGCTATGCTCCTTGGTCTGCAAAGAAAGAGCCAAGAGACGTAACCCCTCACCTAGCCGCAGACAGTGTTCCGTAACCCCAGACGTGCCGAAGCGTAGCCATAGGTGTAGCCGCAGACAGGTTTCCATAACCCCGGTGCATTGTTCACGTGCAACACCCATTAGGCAAGCAAGGGGTACCTGCAGCACCACGGAGCTCCCATATTCCAGGTCCGACAACTTGCAGGTCATCAGCTCGGCGCCTTCCAGGTGGTAATCGACGGGGCAAGGCGGTGCCGGCATGTGCATGACAAAAAATGGAACTGTCGGAGGAGAGTGGCAGAGGATACCGAAAAAAGCAAGCCGTAGCCGCAGACAACTATGCGTATCCCCAATGACCCATGATGACCACGGAGGCTATGTCCTCCGAGGCTACGGACGAGGTTACACTTTACACAAAAATGCACAAAGACACTCGAAACCAATAAATGCGTGTTGAATTGAAAAAAACGGATAAGTAGCCCAGATCCGCCACCTCAAAAAACCCCCATAGGTGTTGCGAAAAAAAAAAGGCACCAGTAGCCTCCGAACCCCCCCCCGTATCTTGGTAGATAAAGGAATATGGGGCTCTAGATAAAGGAATATTCAATGAGTCTTGTGTGAGTGTCGTGAGATCAATGGTAACAGGGGTGAAACTAGCCATGGTGGCTTGTGGCTGGTGGGTCGAGAATAGGGGGAGACCCCCCCCCCTCCCCCCCCCCTATACACAGCTAGCCGCGGCTGGGGGGTGAATTGCGCCGAGGCCCCGTGTGGACAAAAATATTGAACAAAGGCTTACCGTTGGGCGCTCCTAGGGATATCAAGCAACTCAATCAGATGGATGCAATTGGACATGCATGCATAGGAGGTGCAATCACAAAGGCAAATGGACCATGACTTCTCACCATATCCCATCGTGATAGCCCAAGACAGCGGGGCACATGTTGGAATGTTGGAATGGTTCAAGGGGCAACCAAGTTCGAAATACTGAAGAAGAACATTGCAAATGGCTTTGCAAAGGCCGAGAGGGGTGGAGTTTGCATTGTCATATCAAAGAGCATTTGCCCATAATTATGAGGGTGGTTCAAGGGGCAACCAAGTTCGAAATACTGAAGAAGGAAATTGCAAATGTCTTTGCAAAGGCCGAGAGGGGTGGAGTTTGCATTGTCATATCAAAGAGCATTTGCCCATAGTTATGAGGGTGGGTGTGTCTACTCATGCTCCGCATCCCCATCCCCATCCCCATCCCCATCCCCATCCCCATCCTCATCATTGCACTCAAATGAGGCCGCGTACGAATTCATCTCCTCGTACACATTCTCATGCACGTAATAATAACCGTCCGGCCTTAACTCATGGGAAACTTGCTCTGCGATAACACGGTTATACTGGATGATCTCTCGCTGCCCATCCCACTCCAAGCCCACAAAGGGAGGCGCCTGCAACTCTGTCTGCCGCGGCCGCAAGTTGCGGACCGTGAGGAATCATGTGCTATGTGGGGCTCTGTGGCATGCAAACACAAAGCAAGACAAGGTCTACACCAGCCGCCCGGCCGGCCAAAGGACCGAGAATAGGGGGAGACCCCCCCCCCCCCATGGTCGCTTTCACTCCACAAGAGATGAAGTTGAGCAATACAAAAATTGCTTCCCCTTGATCACATGAGGGATTAAGTCGTCCAATAAAAAGGCCGGGCATTGCTCGGGTCCTTGCAACCATCTTGCACAATTGGGAATTGCGACGAAAGTAAAACGATTTCTCCACTTGGGACCCACTTTGACACTTATGGGCGATGATATGCCAAGAATTATCTCCAAAAAAATTGGTGGGCATGTCCTACTCCATGAGTATCGTGTGAATACCATCAGGTAAGTTGCAACAAGCGAGCACGTTGAGACCCATGGTATTGGCACACCATCGGTTGTCCAAAGCAAAATGTCAGACAATAAACTCACCGGAGATTGCATAGAATTTGTCAACCAATTGGTGCCAACAAAGTTTGCATCATAGGAGTATCGTCTTCCCCACTTTGGGGTCCCGTTGACGTTAGAATTGCGAGGAAACGTCAACCACGTACAAGGCATGAACACCATGCTTGAAGCATGGGCCAAAAATAGCAAAGTGGATAAGTAAGACCCATGCCATACTAGATTTTGTCTTGGATCACACAACGTCATCAAAGTGCACAATGAGAGTTTGTTTTTCAAAAAGTTCCGTGTTAGACATAAAGGTGAAGCGGAGGATTTTGTACACGAAGGCGAACACAAGAATCTCAAACCAAATAACAGCCATTGGAACGTCAAATGTGTAAAGCACTTTCTTTTTTGTAGCCGCCTTTTTGTCACTTGGGAATTGCGCCCAACCGGATTCCAAAGAAAGTGAACCGGAGTATAAGATAATGGAAACGTTGAAATCACGGGGCACTTTCGCACAATCCAATGGCAGATTGCCTTTATCACTTTGAACAACAAGTTCGGCAGTGGGAGTAGCGGGCGAGAAACTCCGAATAACGTGAAAACGTAGAATTTGTACACAATAAGCAAGATGTTAATGATGAATTTCACGTTAAATGAGAAAGGGATGATGGGGCGGTAAGGGAGGAGATGTGGTCCGATGATGCTCCGAATTTGTATCAAACAGATTGTACACCCAGTCGGTACTTAGTACTTCATATGCATTGCACATTGAAGGGGAAGTGACGGTCTCATCGGCGGGCAAGCAACATAGCACAAAGAGGCAAAAGCCCAGACACAACTATGAGAAGAGTGCAATTGTGAAAGCGAATCACGAATTGTCCTTCAAAGAATTTGGAGAGCGAGGGTGATGAGCAAATAAACTATTGTGTTGCTCCGGGCGTATGCCAAATGGTGGTCATAAGGAGGCCAATAGCAAAACGTTATGAAGAACTAGCTTGTGTGTGGCTACATGTGGGAAATGGGGAAGAATTGTAGGGGAAACGGGGAAGAATTGTAACGGGGAAGAAATCTTCTACACCCCCTCCCACGATGCAAGGGTGATGGCAATGTCATCAGGTGTTACCTTATGTGGATGCACAAGAAGGCATTCTGCAGCCGGGCCCCAAGTCTCGCAGCTTAGTCCGAATGAAGCATAGCAACTTGTTGATTCACACAATGCCTCGACCGTACATGGATGCGGTTATGGTCAGCGTGTTGGGATTCCATGGGTTCTTCATCAGCATACCCGCAAAATTTGTGGTGCATGATGAATTGGATCCCATGGGTTAGGGCAAGGTAAAGCTTAGGGGTAGGCTTCTCGTTCGGGAAGTTGCATGCAAAGAAGCCCGAGAACCTGGCGGCGCGAACAATGAGCCTTTGAATGAGGTGAGGGTTAGCCGTGTAATCAACGCTACCTCCCATCTGGCGCTGCAGAGCCGCCCACTTTGTGAATTGGTGGACCCAATCCTCTAACAAATCGGCCTCCGGCCGGGCCATTTGCCACTCTTCAAGTTGAGATAGCAAGGCCTTTAACTCTCGTGCCATAGGTGGTTCCTTAGATTTGGATTTGGAAGAGGGTGTGGCAAAAAGTAATGCCTTGGGGGCAATGGCCTTGTGAGGGGTGGAAAAAGAAGGATCAGAAGAAGGTGTGGCGATTTTCTTTTGAGGGGGTTCATTTGGGGAAGGGGAAGGCTCCAAAGGGCGCTTGGAGGACAATTGGGTGTCCCAAACCTCGGAGTTTTTACCCTCAGGAGTGGTAGGCACCCTTTGGGGCAAGTTCAAATCACATTGCCTACAAACTACAAGCAACTTGGTAATTTTCTTGGCTGTGGCCATGGCAACAGCTTCCGCAAAATCAATGTTCCTTTCCCTAAGAGTCAACTCACGGCACTCCTTCCAAGCAAACCCTTTGCCGTGAGCCACACACCAACCTGCGGTGGTCTTGAAGGTTGACTTGTCACCACCTGCAAACAAAAAGGACACAACAAATTGGAACTCTAAATTGTGGCAATGATGAAATCGGAAATGCACAAGGAAGCATCTCCCAAAACTGTTCCCAATGCCTTGGACAATTGTGATTCAAATTGAACAACAAAGACAACCCTCACAAACCAGGACCATAAGTCTTAATGTCATCATCCATGCCAAAAACACAACTTAACCTTGAAATGGCAACTAAACCTTGCTAGATTCGAACATATGGTAGGCAAAGCCCATACCTTCAGACAGATTGGTAAAGTGAGCCACAGCCAAAAAAGCAACTAAACCAAGTGCCAAGCACAACCAAAGGCAACTAAACCAAGTGCCAAGCACAACCAAAGGCGAAACATGAAAACAAGCTCTGCTATACAGTCATTCATTGCGAAACACGACAAATGGTACCAGAAACGCTCGCAAACAACTAACAGCCATCTAATCGATACAATCGACACAAAAAATTCGAGATTCGACAACCCTGTCAATTACGAAATCCATCAAAACGGCCACGAAAGTGCTAGAAATTTAGCATTAATCGCGCATTAAAATTCTCTACATAGACATATGCCCAAATCGTGCAGAAACCCGAATCGACTTTATGTCCAGCTGTAGTGCCTTGGACGGGGAAGCTGTGTGTCAGGACACGCGACCATCGAGTCGAAGGTGATGTGTTTGCGAGCATACGACCATCCAATCAAATCGTGACAGGTTTGATGTGCGGTGATGGGTGATGGGTTTGGCTCGTCCAAAGCACCGCTGCAATAAATCTACTATTACAGAAAATATTCAAGAAATGCAGGTTCCAAATTTATGCATGATCCTGTCAGACTCCAAAGCACATGACAGCAGCATCATGTGTCCCATACGCCGGATAACACGAAGGGCCTCCACCAAGTGTGGGCCATGTAGGGGCATCGCATGATTCAATCCGTGGTGTGAACACATGACACGTGAGTTAAGTTAAGGGAATTTGTGTGTGAACCCTAGCAACCCGAAAAACACGCTATCTACAGATTGTTTATGGCCTATGGCGTTCCGCTGCATGTCGTGCCAATGACGAGGGTTTGCTAGCCTTTGGGGTTTCAAATTGCTTGTTGCTCAAGTCGTAAGCCCGCAAGTCTGAACGTAAAACGGAATACGGCGACTTGAGTTGAAAGCATTGTGGTTCTCGGGCGTTGCATGCAATGTGTGTTCGGTCCTCGGTTAGCGGATGGATTCTCCTAAGAAAGCCACAAAACCGCGATGTGTTTTGATGCCTACCTTGAAGGGACGTGAGATCTCGTTGTGCCGTGGCACGTGGCACGTTTGATACGATTCGTGACCCGGTTGACTATCAAGTGTTGTTGCAAGTTGCACGCATGGGCCGTGTGCAAAACCGCGATTCCAAGTTTGATCGTGTTGCGATGTGAGCCAATGCCCCTTTGAGTCAATATGGATACCTCGTCGGACAAGTGGTAGAGGGAACGCCGTCTCATTGTTTTGAAGACAGTCTTTCAAATATCGTCAACCGCCGTGAACTAGGTCCATGGCGTGCAACCATTAAGCGCACGCTGTGGGCATGTACCGCAGCTCTAGGATCGAACACGGCGCCCCCCTGGAGCCCCTTGCCCGTCAGGCCCCGCCCCTGCAGCCGTGGTAGCCGGCCCGTCGTGGGTACTACCGCCACGCCTGCCGTCGGGCCCACTCGCCATAGTTGGAGAACACTTCATTGTCTAGTAGTTGCGCCTCGAACAAAATAGAGCTTGAGCTCGAGTTAGAAGCCACCTATTCCTCACTCGTTGAAGCGTTACCATCACCCTTGTACGATCTCAAAGGATTTAGCAGTGCCATCGTGCCATGACCATGTCCTCAAAATTGACATCCTACGATGTCTCTTACACTATAAGCAATGCAATTTATACAGGTGCTTGATTGTTCTTGGTTGAAGCAAAAGCCCTCCACCCGCTCTAGGATTCGAACGAAATTTACAAGCGAAATTTTCAAGGTAATTTTCAACGAAATTTTCAACGAAATTTAAGTTTATCTTTCAGACGAAAATTTCAATGAAAATTTGCCGTTCCTTCTTTTTTTTTTGACAACATGAAAAACAAGAACTTGAGCACCTGGGGACACTTTACCGTAGTGGAGTACATGGGGGAGTTGGGGTGGGAGGGGTGTGCTGACGAGGAGATCCTGCTATGCAGTTGTGGGTTGAGCCCCCCCACCCCCGGTAGCCCCCGCAGCACCTCCCCAGCAAAGCCCCCCCCCCCGCCGAGAAACCCAAACCCCCTGCCCTGCCCCCCCCCCAAACCCACGCAACCCAAAAAGCCCTCCATGCTTCCTCTCCAGCAGCTGCATTGGGCAAGGTTGTGGCTTGTCTTCCAGCCAGCCAAGCCCCGACGGAGCGAGTGTTTAGCTCAGCCGACTGGCAAAGTGCTAATCGGGAGCGCCTGAATTTTTCCATGTTGGCAACTAAAGTCTTCATTCGTGTCAACTACATGAAGTTGTGCCACGCATGAGTATATCATTGCCATTGGCATCCATCATATTGTTTGTGGACTTCGCCATTCCAATTGTGATGCGTCCATCAATGTCTTTCATCAAGGGCTTGGTTATAGGTGCCAGGCTTCAGTGCTATGATGTTATAGAACCTCCGCCTTCCCATTGGGACCATAAATTTCATAATTTTCATACTTTTCAAAAAAATCGAAAATTTCACGAAATTTTCACGTTATATTTCACCTGAAATTTAAAATCTTCATTTTTCACGAAATTTTTAAATCCTAACCCGCTCCCACCCGCTAGTCATCCCCAAGTAGTTGACCAGGTACGACGCCACGATGTGTCGAATCCTGTTGGCCATGAACCTAATCAACTCCCGCATCGTGCCTCGCTTTCATCGGGAATTGGCCGCGGGGTCGCGTCTCCAGCGCTACGAGCTCCCCCACAATCCCATTTACAAAGAACACGAACTTATACACATGGTCCCTGCCCTCCCACCACACTTCTCAACCCGTAGCGGGAACGAAGGTGGGGTGGGGCGCATTTCTTTGCGGTGCGCTGCGATGGCATTTTGACTTGGCCATCTATGGCGAGTGCTTTTTGGGTGGTGGGGGTATCTGTGGGTGCAAGTGCATGCAATGCTTCATTCGCCTTGTTTGCCCCCCAACCCCGTCTCACTCGACCGCGCTTCCTTCTCTCCCCCCCCACTCCGCCACACATGCCCTATTCCCCCCCCCCCCGTATCGCATAGGACTTGGTCGCTCAACAGTGGAGCATTCGGCCCGAGAGGGAATCGAGGAAGCGGTGTAGACGAATAGCAAACTTGGCAAGTAGCAAAGGTCGCGAGCGACAGAGCATGCTGGCACCATGCGCATACCATAGCATGGCATTCCATTCCCCTCTCCTTGGACCCCCCCCCCCCGTTTACTAAGGCGTCATGCCATACCACATCCATTACCATTTACTATGATGAAAGGATTGAGCTCGCGCGGGGTCCCGTGGCTGAGCAATAGTCCTGAGCTCTTGAATCAAGGGTACGGGATTCCATTTGTGCTTTCCTTCAACTTGACCGCTGTCCGATGCTAGCATGGGGGGTGTATGTCTCGCATGGTGGATTTCATTGATGAGAGAGGAAAGTCGCGGAGGATCGAGGAGTGGCGAAGACCCAAGACAACCTTGGGTTTGAAAGGGAGGAGGGTCTCGAGAAACCCGAATCTTTGCATGCCTTAGAGGTAGATAAGATGCGCTCGTCCCTTCGAAATGCCCTCATCGACGTACAAAGGGGAACGTACCAACACTTAGATGCCGGTTCTAGAAGCTCAGGTGGAGGGATCTCACAAACATGTTCAGTGTTCCGGATGCTCCATCCACAGTGGCGGCACGTCTTTAAGTCATGTATGTGCTCTGTGCGTACAACAGTTTGCTCTATGGCGAGAGCATATTGGCTTTGTTGGTTTAGCCTGTATGGCTTACCCCCTTGCGGAACCCTGCCAGACCCTCCCATCCTAAGTCCCATTGCTATCCACGAATGACTTAATGTCATCTTGTTGACGCTGGTGGGTGGGTGAAGTGCCCACGCCCCATTTTGCTTTGACTTGGACATGGGCATCCACGGATGGGGGCTTACTTTGCACTATCAAAACACCCCCCTTTCCGGGCATGGGAACACTTTGCATTCCCAAACACCCTCCCCCCCCTTTCTCTGCATGAGGACACTTCAGACTGCCAAAAACACCTCTTTCCGGGCATGGGGACACTTTGCACTACCAACAGCACCCCCGTTTCCGTGAATGGGGACATTTTGTACTGCCAAAAACACCCGGGGACACCGTGCATTCCCCAAAACACCCCCCCTTCTGGGTGTGGGGACACTTTGCTCTTCCAAAAGCACCCTCCTTTCCGGGCCCGGGGACACTTTACATTGCCAAAAACACCTCCCTTTCCGGGGTGGGGACCGTTGAGGTGCTTGACTGCTTGCAAGTTGGGCAGCCCTGCCAAAGCCCCTTGTGGGTGTAGTTGCAAGTACCCGAACAACCTAAGGGCCACTCAGGGATCAGTTTGGAAATGAGGGGATTGCTTGTGGAAGGAAAGGGAATGGAAGGGGGGGGGGTTGGAGATGGACGCAAGGTTGCGGGTATTATTTGGTGTAAGTGACTTGGGAGTTGCGTAGGGGTGCCGTACCAATGCATTGGAATGCAGTGTGAATAACGGTGATGGCTTTGAGGTAGTGTAGGCGCGTCAAGGCGCACCCTGGAGACACTGCGAAGGGAATGAGCCTTCTTTGTGTCTCTTGTGTCAAAGAAGGTAGTGCGTTGCGTTTGCACGCTGGCTCTGCTTTTTGTGATTCTCGGAGACGGAGAAACCTTCCGATACTCCCCAGACCCCTCTGATAATCTCCAGTCGAACTACAGAGTCATGAACAAGGCTGAGAGAGAGCCCGCTTGAAGGTATGGCCTGGTTGACCAGGGTTCTGGATGAGGTGTAGAGCGGGGCGGGATGTACAGATGCCCAGCTATTTTTCTCTGCCATCTCACAATTGAGATTTGCGCTCATTTCACTTGCCGAACATTGTGTTGGATATTTTGGCTGAGGAGTTGGTGCTTGTTTGCCTGTTGGAGTAGTTATCTTTCTGTGTGTCAACGTTATGTCGAAGAATTTAAATGTTAATTGCAGCACAGTTGTGTTGGTCTGAGAATATTCACCTCGCTGAAAACAGTACCTTGAGACCACGAATGTGTGAACAGGTCGGACAGTTTGCTTCTCTTCTTTCTTTGCTTCCACTGCGAGTCACTGTCACGATCAATTGATTCCTCATCCATGTGACAGAGGAATCTTCACCAAGAACCACACGTACTTGCAACACTGTAAACAGCATCGCAATGCCTAACACTATTTCATGTGAACACCATACCCCCTGAAGACTATGCCGCCGGAACGTTGTGCCGTTCGAAACCGAGCCCACGCCACCAGAGTAATGTGCCCTAGAGAAGTTTTCTTCCTCACCAAAAGGTGCCAACCAACAGCCACCCCCTTTGTTCGTGAAGCAAAAGTTTGGTGCCCTTTGTGTTCCATCGCTTTAGCCGTGTTGCATGTTTGAGGCTACTTTTGAAATGATTTGCACATTGTTGCACTGCAAGACGCCTTTTGTGGCAGCGTGCAGCGTGCAGCGTGCAGCGTCTTGGACTGGGTGTGCTGGCATTGCTACTCGTGCACGCTGGTTTCGCGGAGATGGCGCACCCGCACGGGCACCACAACTGTGCAGCCAGTGGTCATGAAGCAGATCTTCCAAGGGTGGCCATCGCCGTTAACGGCCTCGCACGTGGCGAGTGCGGGGCAGCCAATTTCGCCGATGTATTCTTGACTCCTTTGCTTGGCCGGTACCTTGTTGACGTGTTCCTGTTTGCGAATGTGATTGACAGGGACCTCAGCCCCCGTTCACGGGAGGCGGGGTGCAAGCCGCTGAATATGTACGCCTGGGAGCTCTTTGAGCCGTGTGTTTATGTCGCACAGACCAAAGAGGTAATCGATCAGATGATTGACCCGGTGCTGAAGATTACTTTTCAACAGCACGGCGATCGCTGGGGCCAGGCAGGTGTGCTCAACACACACACGCGCGCGCACGCAAGCATGCACGCACGCACACACGCACGCACGCACACACACACACACACACACACACACACACACACACATACACACCGGGCACTGCAGACTCTGCTGAATGGAGCAAGCCCTCCGTATGAAGGCCTCAAGCCCTCCCTGGCCATTCCCATCTGGACCCAGCAGCCCTTGCCGTGCCAATCAATAACAGTGATGTCTGGGTTTTAAAGACTGTTGGGGACTGTGTGTAGCGTACATAGTGTGGGTTGAAGTCGGAATGGGATCCATTGGTATTGCTGCCTCCTGCATCGACCTTCACGGCAGTGGACTGCACACACACAGACCCGCAACCCGCCCCCTGCCCACACACGGCCAGTTGCAAAGCAACCACACCACCGAGGGCGAGGGCAGAGGGTGGGACCTGGTGCCTCCTCTCGGGCGGCTGCTGTTTTGGTGTCCACTTGTGTGGCTGCTGTGTGTGTGGCCTGGCTGCAGTGCGCTGTGTGCTCTGCGATGGCTCTCTTTCTCGTGCAGTGCGTGGCGCTTGGTCGTGCGGCTCGTGCTGTATCGCGGAGGCTCCGGTGGTGCTTCGTGCTGAGACAGTTGCAAAAGGTGGGGATCAAAAAGCCTCATCGCTTCTCACCCCTGTGGCACAATTCACCAACCATCCTCTTTACTGCGGGGTGACCCATCCCGTGTCGGAGCAACCAATGGCTTCCGAGCCTGTGACCCGAACGACGTGGAAACCGAAACCATAACCACACCTCCTGTCATCATGCAAATGCAAAAAGCGGGGTGACGCGTTGCCACACAGCACACAACTCTTTTGTGCAATGCTGATCCGTTGTACCGCTCATATCTGCAAGGCGTGAGCGGAAAAATGTTGGAGGCTGTCGCCGGCTTGCATGCCCACGCCCCCCCACCCCACCCACCCACACAGGGCGCCAAGGTGCCGCAACATCTGTTTGCTCCTGCAACCCCTACAGGCGATTGCGGACCAGGCAGGTCAACGACTGAGGGAGGCAATTTGCCTGAAACCCCAACCAACGGACTGATGACTGAGCACAAGAACAAAGCACAATTGACCCGGCACATTGGACTGTGTGAGCCGTGGTGCAGCAGGCGTAATTGGAGCCCATTGAAGAGAGCAAACCTGACCATCTACCCCTCATAGCCGTAGGTTCACTCAACTCACTTCCGCTCGGGGCTGCTGACTCCCATCGACCTGCAGATCCATGAAGCAGTCCATGGTTATCGTGAGAGGCCTGCTTCGGTCCCACAGAGAAACTTACCGCCTACGAACAACTGTGGAACTGACCAACCTCACAGCGGCAAAACACGTCAAAGGTGTAGTAGGCACTATGACTACACCCCAACAATAGACACCGCTGGCAATATTCCAGGTCAACGTGTGAGGAGAAGCCAAAGCATTGAAAGCGGATTTGAGACCTGAGTGGTGCTTGATCTCGGCCCTCAGGAAAGTGGCCTTGGCGACTTTGACGTACTTCGTAAGTTCGTCTTGGCCTCCAGGAAAGCGGCCTTGACAGCCTTGCGCAACGCGGCCTAGGCCCTTAGAAAAGTGGCCTTGACAACTCTGCCCTAAAGAAAATGGTCTCGACAACTTTGTGGCCTTGACAACTCTGCAGCTCCTTGTCTAGCTAGACCTTCTGGCAATCTGCGGTACTTCGTCTTCGCCTTTGGGAAAGTGGCCTTGACAAATTTGAACTAACATATGTTGGTTGCAGTCTCACCGCAGAATTGACCACAAGCACTGGGGTCGAAAGAAGCCGCAAGAAGGAGCCGCCCAGTGTAGACAGTGCCGCACTTACACAAAGGTGGTAGTGGGATGGGTGTGGGGGGGGGGTGCAATAAAAGCTGAGTGAGTATGCTGGTTGGTATGTACTTGTTCGCCTTTTTAGGAGGGAATCCTCAGAATCCCACGTGCCAGCCCCCAAAGTCATGATGCCAGCGGGTGGGGCAGTTCCAAAATCGAGACATCATCACAGTGGCATCATGAGTGCTCCCCACCTCTCGCAATTTTCTCAACCCACCCCCTTCACACTCAACCCACTGGGTGGACAACCAGCCCACATATCCACGCTTGTGCAGGCACACATCTCGTTTTAGGACAGGGAGGGGGGTTTTGTTCTTTTTTGTACCCCTCCCCCCATGTCCATCCCCCATCAGGGACGACGGTTTCCCCCCACCCCGAGGGGAACTGTCCCCAAATGATGGTTCCCCCCACCCCCGGGGGGGGACGGACACCACACAACAGTAACCTGAATTCTAGTATAACTAAAGTAAAAAGAAATTTCGGCGCCTTTTGATTTCTTGGTCAGGGTCTTCCTATTGATTTCTTGTTGTTCATAGGCCAAGTGACGCCCCCCCTGGGGGGGATTTACAAAGGGGGCGGGGGTAGCTTTGTGTGTGTGTGTGTGTGTGCATGCGTGTGTTTTTATTTTGTGCAAGTTTTGGTGGCGGGAGGGGGTAGGGGGGCCGCAATTGGATTGGTGTGGGTGAATTGGATGATGTGGCCGGGTTCCCTTCCCCACATCCGCTTGCTGCGGACACTACGCGGGCTCGACGTGCTGTCTCCATGGTCCTGGGGCGCCGGTGTGGGGCTGATCTGGGGTGATGCCATGAATGAGTGTATATTCCAGTTGGTACTTCCGGGTGTACGCAGTTAGTCGTCTTTGAGCAACTGAGGGGGTTTGGGGGGGGTGCATCGAGGGTGAGTGTTTCTGGTGTGGGCAGGTTGGTTGGGTGGGTGCATATAGGACCAGTGAATCCATTCTGAGAGCCTAGGCAGAGTACCGTAAAGCTATCAAGGCCACTTTCCTGAGGGCCTAGAAAAAGCCGAGTTGTAAAGGCCACTGTCCTGAGGGCCTTGACAAGGCAACTGCCCTCAGGGGCTGGACGAGTACTGCACATTTATCAGGGCTACTCTCTTTAGGGCCTGGACAAAGTACGGCAAATTTGTGAATGTCACTAGCTGTCCTCAAGGCCTTGATGACGTGCTAGAAAGTTATCAAGGTCACTTTCCAAAGGGGCAAGACGAAGCACCGCAAAGCGGTCAAGGCTGATGTTATTCTCGGCCAATGCCGCTGCAACGGGGTCCAAATCTCCCAAGAGCCACTGGCCTGTGGTTCGCGCCTGAGCACGGCCTTGTTGACCTGCCTGGCTACCCGCTTGCCTGTGTGCATGTGTGCCTGTGTAGCTGCCTGCAAATGGCAATTTGTGTCATAAGATTTCTCTGATGTGGGTCGGTTGACCCCCATGGGATCGTAGCGGTCGGCCCTTGAGGCCCCTGGTGACAAGAGAGGACCGCTAGTGCATTCAGAAATCTGCATGGCTTTGTGATGTGCCCTTGTTGTCGAGGATATGGTTTTGGGTCAACAATTTCGCACTGCACCACTGGGCACGGGTAAGCACGGCATTGTCTAAGCACAGGACCTCGGTGGCACCATGTTTTCTCGGACCTTGGCCGTGCCTGTGCAAGGGGCCGACATACTACCGCATGACCAACCAGCCTCCATGGAACCACTCCCTTCGCTGGCGGTACGCAATCCGCTGTCTCCTCCCTCTCTCTTCAGATGGATCTCCCACCAAGAACCTGCTTCGAGCCCTATTTGCGCAGAAGATGCTCCAAACCATGATCACTGCTCATGAAAAGCGCATGAAATGGAAGTATGATGCCATAGCTGTGGCCCGCATGGATGTGTTGCACACTCGCCCGATCCCTCTTCGGGTGTACAGAGGCATCCTTCATTACCAGCACCCCTCCACCAATGAGACTTCTGTACTGTATTCCCCCCCTTGGGGCACGTTCCACGGCATGAACGACCGGATCTATATTGCGAGTCCTGCAAAGGCGAAGGCCGTCCTGAACATGCTGGATCTGCTCCCGCAATACATGAAACTGACGAAAAAGCCTTTGCATGCGGAGGTATTCATGAAGTGGGTCGTCTCAAGGGCACCAAGTTGCAAAGTCCATTTCCAGGGCAATCTCACTCTGCGGCGGTTCAGTTCCACAGGGGCTCTGCGCGACTGCCAGTATCCTGCATGTAATTTATGCCGGAATGTTGCCGTGCCAGGGAAGTGGCGCTTGGACTGTGTGCATCAATGCAACTTTGCACATGTCAGGGACACATCAAACGCTTTTCGATCCTGGAATCTGAAAACAAAGTGACATGCGTCCTCCCTGACGGCCTGGGGAATGCTGGCCCGAATTCATCAGGCAATGCGGTGCCGAAAGGCTGCACCACGCACAGTCCGGGATAGCAGTATTGAATCTGGAGAGCCCGAATCAACGGGTGGCGTGCAGTGCGGCTCCTCAGGTAATGTTGGAAGTGGAGTGGGATTTCGTACTGCGAGTCGCCGGTGGTAGTCAGCGACGTCCCAAGTCGCGCACCGAGTATTCAAATACCCAGAATCGAAAGGGCACCAAAGAACATCGACGAAGGGGCCGCACCAATAACGAAATGGAGAATTCTACGCTCCACACAAACAATCTACGCCGGGAAGTTAGGCTTCGGAACCTGTCACAGCAAATGTTAATTTCTACAGATCTTCAGTGCTGCAGGGCCTTTCTGCTTTTGTTGAGGGCGGCGATTAAGGGTAACTGGACAGCCTACGGTGTCTTCGCTTTCCTGTGCCGTGTGTGTGCGGCTTTGACATTGTGCCTGCCACGCCTTTGCCGACAGCAAAGCGCCCATGCCTGACATCCATGTCATTGCTGTTCCCATCGACCGATTCCTCAGTTTCACACATCGTCACGCCATCTTACGGTCACTGTTATTTCTGCAGAAGTGCGTGTGGGATTTGATGTATTTTCCTCGTGTGCGTGTGCGTGTTCGTGTGTGCGTTGCCTGTGTTTTTTTGAGTACCACTTTTCTATTTCGGGCTAGTGCACATCAGCGCCTGGCCCCACATCTATTCGGCTGCCAATCGTCTGACACTTTTTCCATGTCTTGGCCTCCGAGCTTTGTGGCAATTCGTTTTGCGGAGTGCCGTGATGTCCTTGGGGTGCCCTCTGCTATGGTGCCTGCTGTCCACACCTGCTATCCTTGAGGGTGAACAATGGCCCAAGGACAAGGCCGATTGTGCCATCAGGACCCTTTGAGCTATTTCACAGCCGTTTGGTTTCTGCTTTAACTGCCTTCGAACCCGAAGGCAGGCGCCCATGAAGGCTCGAACCTGTTCTCGGAATATCATATATCTCACAAAGGAGCTGATATTCTTATGTGTCGCCCAAGAGCAACACTGCACACTGCACACTTCCTGAAACTGGAGGCAAACCGTCGCGGCAGGCCGAGGTCTCGCCACCGACGCCCGCTGTTGCTGTAACTCTTCTATACTGCAATTTGTTGCAGCTCAGTACCGGGTCCAGGTGTGTATCTCTTACTGGACGGACTCAAAGTATTCCATAAGCACTCGGAATCAAGGATTACAGCCATTCCCGAGTGTTCACACGTTTCCACAAACCTTTAAGCAGGGGCACATCGACCCGGGCAGCCCGCTTCTTTGCGCAAACGTGATTTTGTGTCAGAGAGCTGAATCTCCCTCCCCTTTGTTCCGGTAAAGACAATTGCGGGTGCCCCAGTTCGCGCCCTCGCACTTTGGAAAAATCGGCCGGGAGTTCCTGCAGAGTTGGCACAGTGCCGGCCAAAGGGCTAACGACTGGCTTCGGGTTCCTGTCCATTGGTTCAGAGACGGATCAATGCTCTACGAGGGGCGCCCTGAGGCTCGTTCCACACGACGGAGATCAAGATTCCTCCAAATACTCAGTGCAACGCGGCGATCGTTTTGAGGTAGAATGGATGCCCCTCCCCTCCCCGATCCCTCCCCTTTCCTTTTCGACCAATAGTCGGTTGGTGTGTCGCAGCAGAACTGGTCCTCCCCTCTGCACCACCCCTATTCGCTTCAGCCAGCAATTTCGTCAAAATGAACAGTTTTATGTTTCGATTTCGCGACTTTGGTTCAGGATTTGATGAATGTGGACGCAACTTTTGGCTCCAGTGGAAAACTGGTGACGGTCGCTGTTACTTGTGCTCTGTGCACTCGCTTTCCCATGTCCACGTTTTGATAGCAGATGCGCCCCTTGTTTTAAAGGTTACCTGCTGGGGGCAATTGTTCTTGGAGGAGATGTTGCGATGTTCATTTTCTGCAGCTCGTGATCCCGTTCTTGTGGTAGTCTCCCATGCCCTACTTGGAGGCTGTGTGGCAGGTTCACCCTGCTTCTTCAACACAGTTCCGCCTTGCCTTCCCCTGTTGTTTCGTCTTCAGGAGCTTTGGTACATTCATTCCAAGGTTGTGTGGTCAGGGCTGTCTACTGTAAGTATCTGCACAAGTTCCGGCCCTCAGCTTAGGTCGCGTTTTGTTGGGGAGACTGCACTTCCTGGCTTTGTGTGCATGCGGTGCAGTTGCGATATCTGTTGCCATGCAGCTTGAAAAAGGCGCCCAAGATCGAGTACATTAGGTCAGAACTCGCGATTCATCAGCTGCAAGCTCGAATTGCCATTTCTGGGGCATCCGGTACCTCGGGTGCATGCAATGCAGATGCTGTCACTTTGCTAAGCACGCCCTGCTGCAGTTTTTCCACGACAGGTAAAACGCAGTCCAGAAGCTTGCAATGCCTCTAGGGGGCAGCATTTTGTGGGCCTTTGACAGGAGATCAGGTCTGGAAAAAAAACCCTGCACTGCATGCGCACGGATGCTTATGCACAGATACACAGATGCTCCATCTGGCGGAAGGAACACCATATGCAATGCGTACATAATGATGGGGGTTTGCCAGGAGTCCACAAACCCTTTTCAATGGGTACTGCTTGTGTTTAACGGGCCACAATGGTGTAGAGTAGGTTCCTTGGTGGGTTGTTCAAACTTGCCCTCATGCACGCTTCATCATGTGCTCTGCGGTCATAGGTATTGGTGGTAATGCATTTTGGGTTAGTGTCTTGTCGTTGTTGTTCTTGCCAGTTCAACTCGATGTCTCTCTCATGGCTGCGTGGTTCTATTGCTGGGTCCCCTCTTCTTCTACTGAGCCAGAACTTCATGAAGAGGGCACGCCTTGGTAATTGGCCAGCCATGGGTATGTCATGGACAAACAAGAGAATTGAGTGGCATGCGCGCGCGCACACACACACACACACACACACACACACACACACACACACACACACACACACACACACGCGCGCGCGCGCGCGCGCGCGTGTGCGCGCATGCTCGTGTGCCCTTCAACCTCACCCGCGACAGGCCCATGCTAGCTGCCTAGCTGCCAACGGCCCCTTTGGTGAGGTTGGGACTAGCAGTCAGGCCTACCTGGCTGGACTGGGCACCGGGGGCTCCTCAAACCCCAAGTTCTCTGGACGACCCAGACTGCTCTTTAAGATTGCTGTTTGCATGTGGCCGTCCTGCATGGACTCAGCAGCCCACTCCTTGTGTGCACAATGACAGACTTCTGGCAAAGAATGTTGTTGTATGACTAGAGTGAGGCATTCCCCCCCTTGCTATTTGCCTCTGGGGTGGATGTAGATCCCTGTTGATGGCAGTACGATCTACATTGACCACTCCAACCAGCGGACAGTCTTGCAATCGAACCGGCCTCCCTCATCCCCAAGATGAGGGCTGTAGCCACTATACTACCCCCCCCCCCCCTGCGCAAGCACCGCCTTGTCTAAGCACCAGGACCCGGTCTGACCGTCACTTTTACCGAATTTTCTGACCTCGGCTTTTACGGTCAGAAAGTAGGCAAAGCGTGATTGTGTGCCGATTGTAGAGGGAAAGAGGGGCTGTTTCATGCTTGTGATGAGCCCTCCTACTCATAACAACATTCTGCTTGGTACTGCACCCCACTGCTCTTTGTTTTGGTGTGATTTTCAGCCATGACTAATGTCGTTACCCCTGGCTTGGCTGTCACGTACGTCCGGTCCACCGGTGAGCATGCGCCTGCCACTATCCTTGGTCGTTCTACTCGAGGAATTACAACTTGGGAGCGCCCAGAGTTGCCCTCATACCCCACAGCCCCACCAAAACTGCCCTGCTGCGACTATTGTGCTTAGGGTGAGGTATGGGCAGGTTTTCGGGACATGCTTTCTTTGGTACCGTGCGTCGCGCAGTTGCACCGCCTTGTCTAAGCACGAGGACCCGGTCTGACCGTGACTTTCCTGAGCTGGCTGGTGCTTGCGCAAGGGGGGGGGGGGGGCGATGTGAGTATACCCAAACGGACGTTCATTAGCTAATGTTCAAGACACCAGGGTCTGATCCCATCTATCCGACCGGGAAAAGCAAGAGATGCATAGGGACAGAGGAGTGAAATAAAGTGTGTACATGCAGGTGTCAGAATGCACATACACAGTCACAGCAGTCCTTTCTAGGGCTGGTACAGGCGCAATTTTCTAGACCTGCTGCAACCACTACGCTTCAATTCCATGACTCCTTGATGAATGTCCACCAGCTTGTGCACCCCTTCCACTAGCTGTTGTTGGTCCTGGTCTCTGCCCGGTCCCAAACGGAGGAAAAGTCCTGTGTTTGGAAACTTTAAAGGCAGTACTTGTTGCACGATGTATGTGTAGTTGCATCATCCGATATGTCTTTAGCTGCATCACGAGCGCTGGATACAACCCCAAGTGGATTGTGTGATCCCGTCGCACTTTTGAGTGGTGGCGCCAAGGATTACAAACGTTCTCAAAGCTTGAAAAGGACACTGGTTTGCGTTTTGAACAGTGCTGGGGACGTCGTACTTGTTTGTGAACTGCACTGCAGCTGCGTTCCGGGCTCTTGTTGTAGCTGTAGTTTTGCAGCCCTCCTGGATAAGCCCAGATATGGCAAAGGTAGTGCATTATTGTAGACCATCAGTCTATGTTTTTGTGTGGCGATGAGGTGGAGGCCACTCGCTGAATTCCACATGCAACTCCGATTACATTGCGTCAGAACAGCAATCACACTCTTGTACTGCTGCTGAATGGACAAACCGGACAGCTGTGGACCCCGTTGGATGATGTGTCTGCCTGTATGCATTGTGGATGTATTTTAGTGTGTTGCAAGTAATGGTTGCACATTGCTTTTACCTGTTTCGGTGATACACGGCTGCCAGTGCTTTGTAGTCGGTCTTCCCAAATCCCTCAGCCATTTGCTCTTGTTTTTGTATCTGCACCCCGTTGGAAGTGCAAACATGGCGGTCTAATTTTTGTACAAACAATACAGTGTGTGGCTTTTGCTATTGCCAGGAACACCTTCACCCTGTTGGACGAAGATTGTGTTGCTTATTCTTGGCTAAACAATGGACGCCAGAGGTTCTTGCCAAAAGGGCACCCCACTAGCAGCTCTGTGTGGGTGTCCAGGAACCTCAAGATGCACGAAATATGTTTTCACGTGTCAGCATATCGCTGGCAGCAATTTGGCATATTGGCGCTTCAAGACACATTCAAAGGTGAAAGAAGGCGGTAGAACACTTGCAGGGGCCAGGTGAGCTTGTCAGGGCATCCGGAGATACAGTTTGGGGTGTGTTAGGGCACTTGAAGCCACGTGGCATCCTGGCACACTCCAACGTATTCACATTTGGGTTCACTAATGCCAACAAAACTTGAACTTGGGTAAATCCAAGCCACCGTATCCACTTGATCCACACTATGTGATTGGTTCTTGGTTCAGGTATGTCGTACAACGCTCAGAAGCCGGGGCACTAGAAACAATGGTCTAGACGTGTCGTAGAGACCCTCAAAGCTTGCACACAGGTCAAAAGGCGCTCCACAAATGCACGTCCTGGTATGCATATGCAGCAATGTTTGGCACTTCTCATAGCTGAATTGATCATGCAGATTTCATCTGGTTGCGCCTTGTTCTTGCTTGGCCATGTTTTTTTCGTCCAAAATAGCGGGCCTGCGTTCTAGCACATTCAGGCCAAGGGGTAAGGAGGCAAAAAGTGTAGGGTGGTAGGTTCATACAACACATCCCGGCACCCGTTGCGTCACTCAATAGGTCCGCCAGCGCTGAGAAAAGACAACTTACCTCTGGTGTTTCCTTGTCGAGCTCACATCTGTGCCAAATTCTAGTTTATCAGGTGAACCTTCTGTCATATAATCAGACGCAGCTTGCGGGGACTCAATGGACGACATACTTGACAGTGAATGAATGTCAGCACGCATTGTGTCTTCAGTCAAAGATTGGCTATCCCCTTCTGCGAGCCTCGGGGCAAACAGACATCTTTGGAGTGAGGTCTACAGGTACCCCCCCCTCGTGTCCAACGAACTCTGTGTCCAACGAACACTTCCGGTCGGACTGCCTTTTTTTGGGACCTAATTGATTAGGTACTTAATTAGGTACTGGGCTCCAGAACTGCGGTTTCCGGCGAAAGGTTGGGGGAAATGAGGGGCTATTGGGAATGCCGTGCACGCAGTGCGCACACAGTGCAAAGTTTTGTATGTCAGCAAATACTCGAACCCTAGTTTTAGCCCCTTGGGGGAGCACATGACGTGGCACGCGTGCGGTGCGTGCGCGGCGCGGAGATTTGGCCAACCCAGTGCTCGTTTCCGTGGTGTACATCACTGGTAAGATCCCGTGGGTACGATCCTGTGCCCTTGGTTCCTATAAAGGAAAAGTGCTTCCATATATAGCCAAATATTTTTGGATTGTTTATTTTTCTGAAATGGATACCGAGGAAATAATACGGTCACCACCTACCGTATTACAGCAGGCCCAGGTGTCAATGCAGCTTCTGCGGCGGCTATCGCAATATCTGGAGGGGGCAATGGGACCACCCTTCACAAATCTATTCGCATCTTGTTGTACCTCACCCAGTTTTGTATTCGGTGCCAGGTTCGCTACCCCTCGTATGGCCCTTGGCCCCATGTGCCACGTCATGTGTTGGTTGTTATTTGTGGGCTTTGCTGCTTTGCTGTGCTAGCAGACAGGTGGCGGGTGATCTTGGGTAAGTTACCCGGCAGGTGCACACAGTGTCCACACAGTGCGCACACAGTGCAACAACTTGGCCTAGGGCTGGAGGAGATGAGTGACGGGGGAGTGGGAACGAGTGACAGTGGGGTAGATAGTTCGTCAGGCTGTTGCGGTTCGTCGGCGACAGTGTCGCAGGCGGACGATGTGTCGGAGTCCTCTTCGCACATGGAAGACACGTCTCCGTCCAGTGGGGAGCCGAGCAGTGGTGGGGATGAGTGGGAGATTGGGGGGTCGTCCTCTGGATTTAGCACGGATGTCAGTGACAACCGCAAGCGTAGGAGGTGGAGGGATAATCACGAGCATTTCCACAGTGCCTAAAGGCCTGTACTGACCAAGTCGGACAGCACTAAGCACAATCTGTGGCGGCGGCTCCGCTGCCGTGTTGGTGACTATGTAACCCCCCCCCCCCACTTTTTGTTAATGTTAATGAATGGTGGGGCAGTTGGTGGAGAGGTTGAACTGTTAACAAAACGTGGGGGCGTTCACAAATTTCATCACACTCTAGAATTTGTCCCTCTGTGTTTGTCCATGGCCACTTCAATCTCAGAAGTGAGCCAGGGTCAACTACCGCCGGATGTACACCATGAGGTTGCTCACTTAATGGAAAACCTGCTTGCGGCTGAGGAGGAGGAGGAGGCTGGCAATGACAGTGATTCGGTTTCAGAGTTTGATGATGATGAACGTGAGGTGACTGTTGAACATGACAAGGCAACCGTCCAGGACTTTGAGTTAGATGACCTGATAGTGAATGCTGCCGTGGAGGAGGGGGGCATAGAGATCAAAAATGCTGCTGATGTTGAGAATGAGTCCGAGTCTGTAGAGGCCAAAGTGGCTCGCATTATTAACATGACTGCGGACAAATACAAGGAAGCACCCAAACGGCATTCCCCGACTCTTTTGCAGAAGGCCGTGATCATTCATGAAGTTGATAACCACAAAGGGGTCAACAAAACGGGAAAAAAAATTGGAGTCACCGGGGTTGCAGTGTCCAAAATGATGAAGCAACGGGATGACATCATTGCCGCTCTTGTGACATTCGGAAAACTGGAAAAGCATTGGGCAGTAGGAAATATTACACTGAACTGTTCCAAACAGAGACCAATCGTGCCTGAATGTCATCCCCCTCCCACTCTGATAGTGTATGACATGCAACCTGCTGATTCACCTTGGCCTTCAATCTTCACTCCGCTGTCTCCTTCAGCCTACAATCATTGTGCGTCACGCACACTGGGAAGCCTACGGGCGTGGCAGTCTCCCACTGCATAACCTGGTTTCAGACTCAGCTAATCCTCACTACGTGTCAGATCCGCTACCACAGTCATTTGTGGGATCATCGTAGCACTGGACAGCTCTGAACCTTGATCCCGAGGGGTCACCTCGAGTACTGTGAAGTGAGCAGACTATGCCAGCTCATCTTGGTCTGAGCAAAAAAAAACGGGAAAAAAATTTGGAGTCACTGGGGTTGCAGTGTCCAAAATGATGAAGCAACAGGATGACATCATTGCTGCTCTTGTGACATTTCGGAAAACCGGAAAAGCATTGGGCAGTAGGAAATATTACACTGAATTGTTCCAAACAGAGGTGGAACCAAAGCTGCAGCGTGCAAAGGGCAGATTGTGTGCTCGAGATCGGCGTGTGCTTGTCACAAAGCTGATTGCCCTGGCACATACCTACACAATGCGGAAGGTGCGCCCCACCATCGTAAAACAATTCACCACTTTGGGATACCTTAAGTGCAAACATGAAGACATCTCTTTGTCACCAGTCATGGAATCACAACATAGAAGGGTCGGTAGGTTCCATCGCAAGAAAATCGGTGAAAACGGGGGGAAACGGTGAAAACGGGGGGAAACGGGTGAAATTGGGGAGAAAGGGGCGGGGGGTGGAAGCAAACGGGAAAGGGGGGATTGAACGGGGAAATTGGGGGAAACTGGGTGGGTGGAGGGGGCTGAGAAACGAGGTGGTGATCAGGGATTATGGCGCCTGCGGTGGTGTATTTTCTGGCGCGGCAGCTGTGTTACGTGCCCGGGCTGCCGACGGTTGTGACGGCGGCTGTGGATATTCTGTGGAGGGCAGGTATGGTGCAAGATGGCATACACATATTCGGTGCTGCCCATACCCCATGGATTGGATAATACTTCCCACTGCTTCCACCCATTTGCCCACATCAACACCAATATGCCCACCATTTTTTGAGGTACCCTCGGTCGTCTTGTGCTTGGCAAGTCCTTGTCCTTGAGCTCCAAGGCTATGTAGCAGTGGTGTGTGAGTACCTTGATTTAAGTGCAATGTGTTTGTTGATTTCCGTGAGCTTGGTTTGTGATCACCAGGTTCGTTCCCTCCGGCGACATTAAACGCTGCTTTCACTGACCTCAAGCCCAAAAGTTAGTTTTGCATCCACCGCCCTTTCGTTTGGACCATTGGGGTGTTGTGTACCCCATAAGGCATTCGTAACGCATGGGGGCGACGAAAGTTGACCTTTGGCATGCACATTGTGCCCGCATTTCTTTCGCCAAGTATGTGGGTGTTCAGGTGGGGGCCAAATCTTTCTTAGGCCACCGCCTGCTTATACAAACATATGAAACACGCCAACAAACATTATCGAAACACATGTGTGTGGGGGTGGTGCGTCCCTCTGGGCGGTGCGGCGTGGCACAGTGTCTCTCGCATGGCCATGACCGAAAGGGCGTTGAGCGGGCCGATCAGTAGCTGAGACTGTTTCTCTGCCAGCCGACCCCCAGATCATCAACTGCACATTTTCATCCACTGCATCAGCCATTCCTCACGTTATGTCTCTGTTCTGCTGGTGCAAAGCCATTGTACTTCTGTTTTGTGTATTCTCTAATCTTCCTTTGCTGGGTGTTGCTTGCCACTTTTGGATGCTGTTTCCTAGAGCCTTCATTTTCTTTCGACATGCGTGAAATTTTCTCTATCCACCTTGGTCAAGCTGGTATCCAGGTTGATAACACCTGCGACCACAAGATGCTGGTCTGTGAACTGCAAGCCAGACTGAGTCACATGGAGTCGACCGCCACTAGACCCATACAAGCCCCGTCTGAAGTGGCGTGTCACAACATACTTCGGGACTGGGTCCGCTCCTGCAAAGCAGTGTGGTACTGTTGACAATACAAAGCCATCAGTCCTTGCTCTCCTTCGTTGGGCCCGTCGCAATGTCTCTGTCAGCCACGTATTCGAAGCACAATTCGGCTTTTTCATCGATGGATGGGGCTTGAGAGCACAGGATTGGTCCAGGGCTCCAAACGTGGACCTCAGTGCACAAGCAAACCTAATGCTGAGATCCCATGGGAGCTGCTTGTGTTGCCTACATGCCGGCGTGGAAGGGAGCTGGGCTAACACGTGCTGCGGTAGCCACTGCTCCAAGGTAGTGAGGTAGTGTACTCAGGTGTAGTCAGCGTCTCCTGGGGGGGGGGGGGGTTCCCCCCCACAGCCCCACCCACCCGCCCCCCTTAGACCCCCCCCTTAAGGAAAACCCTGCATGCGACCCGTGATGGTGCCGTCTGAAATCGCCACTCTGTTTTGCCAATACGGCCCGCTCTGGTCAAATTTCATTCATGCCATCCGACTCCCTAGGCAACCTCCTCCCACCGCCCATCGAACCGCCTCTGGGGCCGCCTCTGAGGCCCCCGGCCCTTCGGATGCGTCCCTGTCGCTCAGGGGTCCAGGGCCGCTGTCTGCAGCAGGCGGTCGAGGCAGGCCACCCGTGAGCAGGGGGGTGTGTTGGATACCGCGTCCTGGACCTTGCGCCATGGCGCCCCCCCCTCCTCGGCCCTGAGCTGATACATCCACTCCTGGGGTCCTCCGCCTCCTGCTCGCTGACGGGCTGGGGCTCCCACAGCACCGCGCCGCAGTGCAGCAGCCGCGGCATGGCCTTAACGCGGAAGCATGATGGAATGCAGGGCAACAGGTTTACTTGGGGAGCCAATATGTGAGGCTCCGTGGTGACAAGAACCCACAGAGTGGTTCCCCGCCCCCTCCCTTGTATAAGCGACGCCATTGTACACAATTATGACGGTCCTTACGCCTACTGTAGCTTGGACAAGGGCGTGGGTTGCGCGCAACACATACAACTGACGACACACACATGCGCAGGCCACATGTGCTGAAATTGGCAATTTAGGACCTATGGGATGCATCAGAAAATTCCTGGTGCACCATCAAGGGGCCACATGTGCTGAAATTGGCAAATGTGACGACAAACCCATGTCTTATATGGCCGCATTACATTTCTTACGTAATTAAATTACCCCCCCCCCGCCCTTGCACAGCAACAGAGGCGACGGCGACAGTAGCACAGAGCGCCAGGGTACAGCAAAGGACACACAGCGCGCAACACGGAGGCGACAGCGAACAAGTAGGCAGAGAGTAAGTGTGTGTGTGTGTGTGTGTGTGTGTGTGAGTCAAACAGGAGCTGCAGGGAGTGGCATGACCTCAGGCAACCCTCCCCAGTCTCGTAAGCCTGCCTGGGCGCAGCAACAGTCCCTGATGCCTTGTGGCTCTGCCCAGGCTTCCGGCATCATGTCTCTGACTGTGCTGCCCTGTGTCGGCCTCTGGCTGCGCACAGGTGAAGGTGGCACTGCCCTGCTTTGCCTTGCAGGTGAGCGCAGTACTCCCCTGACTGGATGGATGGGACGCAGTTCCCCCGGTCGGGCAGTCGCCTCACAGTGCTGCGAACCCCACTGCCCTGGTCCGCTGCTGGCCTACTACCCCTACAGGCCTGTGCTGTAGCAAAATGCCCCACCCTTTCGCTGCCAAGTCGCATGCTGCCCAGGCCGCTGAGCTGCGGCCTGCTGACATTTTCCCATTCACAAGTGCGACATGGAGTCCTGACGCTGGAAAGATCTTGGACAACTGTCGGCACATGGCCGCATCTGTAGACTTATGCGGGATACCAGCGACAGGCCTTATTTTATCTTCGCCTACGCTGTGGTGGGCAGTCCTAGTCGATGCCCTGCTCCCGCTAGACGTTCTGGCGCTCCGTGACCACCATCCTAACCACCTGTGGGACACCTTCCAGGAGTGCATGCTGTACCTGGTGGATCGACTGGCTGCGGGTGGGAAAGAACTGAAGACCAACCTACATCACCGGGCAGCGGCTTACATCACGGAGTTTGGACTAGACCTACAATCAGTCTCCACAGAGACTTCCCTGAAGGTGCTATCGGCGGACGAGGACACTCCCAAGCCGTACCTCCGAGTTCCCCTGCTACACTGGCTCTCACAGTGGGTTGTGAGTGAAAAGAACAAGACATTGGCATCGGTGCTGACCCGCATGCCAGAGACGGGCATGCCTGGACCAGCCCCCCTTAACGAAAAGCAGTGGGCTTTGGAAGTTAAAGCCCGCCGCAATGCACTGTTCCCAGGAGTCCTTTCACGCATAGCTCACAAAGAGGCGGCCTCTCATGGCACAGGATCATCAGCGAATGACACCGCCACGCCCCCGTGGCTAGAGATGCTGACGTCCCCGGTGCTTGGGGGTGCACACACCAACTTCCTGGATGCTATGGACAGCGCGTCGGTGGTCGCTGATGGGCAGGCTCAACATGTGGCCCACTCCGTTCGGGTCATGTTTCAAGATGAGGGGATCACCGAGTCAGTGACCGCACCGCTAGGCAAGGTCACCTCCACGAAAGCGGTGGTGGGGGGACTAAAGTCAGCGTGGCTTTCCACCCCCAACCCGAAATAGTAGCCCGTCCGTCGCAACTTGCAGCGCATCCTGGAGGCTCTTGAGACACAGTATGGATCCAGCAACACGACCAACCTGCAGGAGGATGCCCTTTGTCACATAGATCCGCTAGTGACCAGGGCTCGGGGCACCCTGGGCCTATCGTGGTCCAATGCAACATCTGCGCTCGTTGCCAGTAAAGTTGCCCCGGCCGGTGCGGTGGGCTCCCTTCTCGTGGTGTCGGATGAGCGGTCGTTCCGCTCTGCAGTGTATGAATGTGTGGATAGGCTGCGCACCAAGTCTCAGCTCGAGTTGCTTAAGACTGAGGTGCAGAGGGAACTGGAGCCGCAGCGCACCTCCACCTTTGCGTGGTTTCTGACTGGTGGAGCCACCCCCCCCCCCCCCCTCTCCTCACCCCCGCATGTCGCACCAGGACTTTGTCCAGCCTACCACAACACCCCTTACCCCCCGGCATCAGACCTCGGTAGTTTCGCCACCTACTGTGCCGCACTCAGGTTATGCGGCTCAGCACGCGGCTGTGACCCCCTCCCCCTCCACGCCTTTCCACTCAGGGCTCCTAGCCCCAGAAGGCGACAAGCACCAGCATGTAGTACGAGTGAGGGGACTGCGCCATGTGCATGACACGAACCAGGTGTCTTCGGTGATCACCCATTTTTTGGCTACCCCCGTCACAGTGAGTGCACAGGACATGGGGAAGGGGCACAAGTATGTGTCCGTCTCCCGACTCACTTTTCAGATGCTCTTTGCACAAGCCCCCGTCCGGCATTACTCGTACAAGCTGGACATAGAGTCCAAACAGGCCTCCGGGGACCCGCTTCACATGCCCCTGGACAGCCCAGAGTCCCTCGCTACGAAGCACAGGGGCTCCAAAAGCAAAAGGCCCAACAAAACAGACAAGGCCAAGAAGAAGCAAAAGAAGGACCACGAGCCACCCCACCCCCCGCCACCCTATGAGAGGGGCCCAGAGCGCCTCGATTTCGAGCCTCGCTATGCGCCAGAACGACGTGACCACGAGGTGCGTCGATACTATGACGCGGTCCCACGCGATCGGGATGGTCAGGGACAGGCGTATGACCCGGTGGTTGCCCGTGGCCTCCCGTTTGACGGGAGATCCCGCCATTGCCTGCTACTGCCGTCCGTGCTCCCCCTAGGCGTGATGGTCGACACCCTGTAGCTGACTGCGGCCGTGTGCATCGCTACAGAAGGTCCCCGCCCTCGACATGCTGGAGCATTGTCTGCACGCAGTCACCAGGGACCCTGAGAGAGGGGGGCACTGTGCTGCAGGGGACATGTCGGGGCCTGACATACCCTCTGCCATGCGTTGCTGCTGGACGTGTGCCTCTCTGGTGGGCGGGCCAGCGACTGAGTGTCCAGTGTGTCGCGGAAAGTCCTTTTTGAGGCTTTATACGGCCTCGTTCACAGGACGTCGCTGGGGTGACATGTCTTGCTTACCGGATGCAGTGGTCCGCCTGGCGCTGTCCCTACCAGATCCCCTGGCGGCACTGTTTTTGAGACGCCTGCAAGGCTGGGTTCAAGGAGTCCGCACAGCCTACGCTCGCGCAGTGGATAGGTCACACTTTCAGGTGACACCCCTGATGTTTACAGGAGACCGACCATTGATGTTTTGCGGTCCGTTGTTCCTGGTGTTCGCATGTACTATGACAAGTTGCAGCACAGTGATTCAGGTGGGCCACAGTGGCTGCAACCACTCCAGGGTTCATTGCCTGTCACAGTCTTGCCTTTGTATTGTACCTTATGTGGTTGACCGTCACCGATGGATGCTGTGGTGAGCGGGGATGCGACCTCCACACTACCCCATGTCTCTTGCCTGCACCGCAGGTGCAGCCCGCGTGTGCTCAGCAAACATGTTGTTGCCAGGTCGAGTGTGTACATACCTGTAGTTGGGGAGGTTCGCGCTGTGCCAGTTGATGCCATTGGTTGGCATGGCACCTGTTTTCAGCCGAACTCTGCAGCACTACTGCCCATGCCAGTTGCGCTGTGTGGCTATTTGGATGTTCAGCCCCCCCCCCCCCCCCAGCTAGTCAACCTGGAGGGTTTGCGGGTCCTGGTGTACAATGTGGGGGGCGTGGCACAGTGGGCAGACCTGGTGGCGCTGCAGGTTGACCTGTTTTTACTGTAGGAACTGTGGGCCACTGAACCCCTCCGCGCGGCCATGTCACCCATGTACAGGGTAGCGTACAGTGTTCATGAGGGCATTGGGATGGGCCTGGCAATAGGCTGGCGTAGGGCGCTACAAGTGCCCAACATGGTACCAGCCGTGGTGCATGACTCCACCCAGATGTTTGCTGTAGTCCTAGATCTGTCGGTTTTTGGCAGGGTACTGGCCGTCACACCCTACATCTCCCCGTCCCATGAGTACCCACAGCAAAAGGAAGTGCTACAACATATGTCCGCTCTAGCGTATGTCGTTTGTGCATCGCCGGAGGTCATCGGTGGGGATTTCAACATGGCCCAGGACTCCCAGCGCAACGCGCTGCCGGCGGCCCTACGCCCAACCTTTGCTCTGGGGACGTTCGTCCCAGTGTTCCCCCTTGGTACCATCACAAACGTCACCTACGACCAGGGGTTACGTCGGTGTATGGCCATAGACCACATACTGGTGCGCCGCCATACGCAGATAGTAGAGTCTGCTGTACTGCCATCCCCGACCTTGCACAGTCTACTGTTTGCTGTAGTGGGCACGCGACAGTCCCTGCCAGACATACGGTCCTGGAAGTTTGTCTCCTAGCGCCGAGCCACACCTGAGCAGATCCAGAAGGTGGCGGTGGTGTTAAATGTGATATGGGGCCTCATGCCCCACATGCTCTTACCCCCCAATGCGTTCCTACGTGCCCTCTGGGACATCACCAAGCAGTTCATCCCCGCCCTGGTACCAACGCACGAGGTACAGCTTCAGCTGTCGTCCCTCCCCCAGAGGTACACCGGAGACCACCTGGTGCGCATTGCAAACCAGATGCAAATTGCAGCCCAAATCAGGGGACATGAATCTAGGCACAATGTACTGCAGAAGGTATCCATTACCGCAGCCACGAGTACGGCCTTGGGTAGAATGGGCAAACCGTTGCGCCCATACAAGGCATCACATCTGATGCAGGTGTTTCCATACCTACGGCCCAGGACGGGCGTGCGGAGGTCAGAGCTCAGGCAGAGCATACTACGGTCTCCACCCATCAAGAGCTGATTGTACCTTACTTTCCAGCCACGTACGACCCCAACTGTGTGAGGGTCGGGTTTCAGCCAGGTAGACACTTGCCACTGCCCCTGTTGGGAGATGTCCTGCGCCAGGGCATAGACCCCACCGGTGTGTCCTGTGTGACTACCTACTGCCACAGTCTCACAGTATCCCCCCTTCTGACCCCGCCACAGTGAGTGCGTCTGTCCTCACACAGGGCTCGAGGTTTGCGGCCCTGGACCAGGTGCCTCAGGCCCTGCTGTCACAACTAGGGCATGGAGGGATACATGGGGTGCAAGCACAACTGCAGCTAATGCATGCAGGGCTGCCCTCGGTCAGCCTAAGAGCAGTCCAAATGGGTATAGATAAAGGCAAGGGGATATCCCACTTGTACAAAGGCCACAGGCCAGTGCCACTCACCAGCCCGTCCCCAGAGTTGAGTCCAGACAGCGCAAGCTGGCGTTGAGTCCAGACAGCGCAAGCTAGCGTCCACACTGGAGCTCAGTGGCTGCTACACTCATGCAGTTTTTTTGTATAGACGTGAAGTATGCCCGGCCTTCATGGCCCTGGCACTGCATGCGGTCCAGACACACACGCTACTCACCCTCTGTCAGTTTGCAACGGTGGACTGGGATGAGTCCGATGCGTACCTACGACCCCAGAGGGAGGGCCAGTCCTGCCTGAATGGTCTGATGCGCCCCATGTGGGACTTTGGCCTGTGGGCAGCATCCTACTTCTCACGGATATGTATATATGCATTGACTGAGGATGGGTTTACAGATGGGTTTGTGCCTGAAGTGGGGTTCAATCGGGGTGACAACGCATCAGGTGAATCATACCAGCCCGGCTGTGTTGTAGTGTCCGGCACCCTGACCGTATATCCTGAAGTGTACATACCGTTCAGAGGGGAGAGGCTACAGGTGAACAACCCGATGTTTTCAGATGATCGCCGCCTATGTGCTTCGTCCCTCGCAGCAGCCATACGCCTGGCGGACGAGTGTGTATATGGAACCAGGTCCAAAGCGGGGACGGTGCACCCCGGCAAGCTCCAGTTCTACTCGTGCATCCTGCAGGGTGACACTGTGGTTCAGCGGTCGGCCGAGGTTGTGGGGTACCAGACCACTACCAGCATGGAACCTCCCTCAGTGGTGGGCATCCCCTTCACGCACCATGCCTATCCTAGGGCTCGGATAAGGGAGATAGGGCAAGCGGCTTGTCGACTGCATGCCCGTGTCCAGGCAGCAACAATCTGTGTTGTGTTAGCCTTGCATGCTTACCTCGCATATGTGATCTCCCCCCTCGACTACATTGGAAGTGGTGTGTATACACCCCCTGCTGAAATCCAAAGTATGCAGGTGGCAGTGCACAAGTACTGGCGCAAGGTTTTGGGCCTACCCCCCTGGACCAAGCTGGACCACCTATACCAAACCCTGCACTGTGGTGGGCCCGGGTGTCCCAAGCTGGAGGTTCGCCTTCTGCTCCTCCTCCTCCTCACGTACATGTCTGGTTTGTACTCCCGTAACGAGTACACCATAGCAGCCGCTCACTACCTCCTGTCAGAGCCTAGCCCCACGTCAAAAGGGAGGTCTCTGCTGCACCATATCCTGCCCTGGGGTCTCAATGTGGCGGCGCTGCCGTCAGATACACATCCAGAGGCACCCATACATGTTGAGGGCGATGTCACGGCACTGCTCCAGTCAGCCACACTAGTAGCAGCGACAGATGCTGCCATATTCGACCGCGTTCACTCTTGTTTGGTCATCCTGTAGAGCCCTGACACTCTATGCAGGGTCGGGTTCAGCATGTCATACGCGGCATTGGACCGTGACCCCGCCGTCTCAGAGACCATGGCCCGACTACTGCTGTTGCATGTGCTGCCGGACTGGTCAGGCCGTCTATGGGCAGCGACTGTCTAAGTATCAGCGCTCTAGCGCATGTACACACGGCTGCCACACAAAGAGACCATAATGGCCGCCATATTCTGCAGTCTGTCCCCAGTTTTACAACAGATACAGGTACAGGAGTTATGGGTCGAGGCCCAGCAGGACTCCGAGAGTGAGGACCTCCTCAACCTACTTAATGCGCAGGCGCATGCGATGGCCCGCACCGGGGCCTGCAAGCAGTCACAGCACGAGGTGCCCCTGGCTGCACACCTTGGTGGCAGGCTAGCACTATTTTATCAAGGGGCACTGGTGCATGCACTGGCCTCCATGACCACGGATTTGTATGAAATGATTGTACAGGGTAGCACAGACACTGCCACCCAACGACCCGCAGCAATCTGGTGTGGCCGCATCGTAACTGAGCTCATCAGCACGGCTTCACTGTCCACCAGGGTCCTCCCCAGGGCCTTTTCCCATCGCCAGCTTGCCCGACAGCCCCCTCCCATAGATGTGAATCTAGAGTGCTACTACTGTGGCGCGGTGTATCCCAGACTGCAGCTCCATGTATATGGAGCATGCCCATCATATTTCCTGCTCCAGTTTGTGCAGTTCGTCCTGTGTATCATGTCCAGCAATCTGCCTCTCAGGGGCGACTTTCTAGACAGCCAGGTGTACATCCCCATAGCAGGCTCGTATGCCTTGCGATATGTGCAGGACAGCCAGACCCCGACCCCAGCCGCTCAGGAGACCCTGCCCCCACGCGCTCAGGAGACCCTGCCCGAAGTGACGCTGACCCACACAGGCCTTATACATATCTCTGCAGGATATGCTACTCCTCGGTCTGTGCGCGAACTCGTGCCTAGTGTTGTGCAGGGCCTCGTAGAGGCGATACCCACAGTTGACCATGCCCTCCAACAGTGGCGTCAGCTTGGGCCAGAGGTGCGCCCAGTCGCTAACGTTCCGTGCTCCGCAGTGATACGGGTCCGTCCAGGCCCGCCACTGAGCTTTGAGCACTCCTTTGTGTTGTCATGGGTGCTGCGTCCCCTGGCGGTATGGCACCTGCATATCAGAGGCACCCTCACCTTTCCGCCACCTCCGAGCCTGCCAACGTGAGTGGGCCCCATCACCAGTGTCTTTGCCTGCCAAGGAGCAGATGCTGAAGAGGTTGCTCAGATTGTGAGCACCATGGCTACCTTACAGGAGCGTGTAGTTTTTGTCATTCCTAGTTCCAGGAACTTGGCTCTGCATACCGACCTGGGTGACATGCGCTGGTACACAGTGAGTGATGTGTATGTGATCATGTCTCGGACTGTCACGCACACAACGCCTATTGGGCAGCACGATCTGGACCCTCAGTGGACTGGGTAAATGAGACCATGCAGATTTTGAGACCGTGCTTCTGTTGGGGTCTTACATACAGGGTCGTGGCGAGGGATGGGCCCCGACAGGGGCGGGCACGGTCCAACGGCATCGGGAATTATGCCCCAGGGGGAAAACAACAGGCTAGTGTGTGTGTCAGGATTCACTGCGCCTGGGTCGCTCGGGGTCAGCGGTGTCCTGTAGCCCCGAGTCCAGCGCGGGGAAACCTGAGACGCCCTGTAAGGTCAGCCACGGTGGTAGAGGGACTGGGGCGCTTCAGGACACCGTCAATACTGGTTGTGGACACTATCCCATCCCATCCCATCCGCACAAGCACCGCCTTGTCTAAGCACCAGGACCCGGTCTGACCGTCACTTTTACCCACGGGGGGGCCGTCTCCTCGGTCCAGGTACGCGACTCCCCCCCCCCCCCTCCGGGCCCTCCGGGCCCACTTAGTTACCAAGGGTCAATGGCTACTAGCCATACATAGGGGGAACGTTAGCGCGCCGGGCGCGCGCCGGGCATCTTTTTGGACCCGTGCCCCACCGGTGACCTTTTAGGGGGTGCGCTAAGGGGGCGCACTTAGGACAATCTTTGAATCCACGCTTCGTTGCGTGGTGCATCATGGTGACCCCCGGCATAGGTTTTGACTTCCAATTTTGTTCCCTTTGTTGGGGACCCCCGAGAATGCAGGGGTGATGTAGCATTTCCGCCCTCTTTTGGGCCCCAACCGTCCGGTGCTATTGAGGAAACCGGGACAATCTTTGAATCCACGCTTTGTTGCGTGGTGCATCATGGTGACCCCCGGCGTAGGTTTTGAGTTTTGATTTTGTTCCCTTTATTGGGGACCCCCGAGAATGCAGGGGTGATGTAGCATTTCCGCCCTCTTTTGGGCCCCAACCGTCCGGTGCTATTGAGGAAACCGGGACAATCTTTGAATCCACGCTTTGTTGCGTGGTGCATCATGGTGACCCCCGGCGTAGGTTTTGACTTTTGATTTTGTTCCCTTTATTGGGGACCCCTGAGAATGCAGGGGTGATGTAGATGTAGCCAATTCGCCGATACCGGCACCCGAAGATCCCCGTCTCGAGCTTTAATACCCCGGCTCGAGAAGGAGGCAATCAGGGGCTTGGACTGGGTCTTGCACTAGGTCACCATGCAATCTTTTCTTTTTGAACCCGGACGCCCGGTTATTTTCACACGTTCCCCCGGTGAGCGTGTGGATGCCACAATGTAGGGACCATCGGAGAAGGGGGACCAGTTTGCGGTGTTGGAGTACATGAAGGCTGGGCAGGTGGTCACACACCCCTGTGCCCCCCTACCAAAGATTGAGTTCTTCATTCGGTCCCTTCTCATGCTTCATTGCTTGTGAGAACATGGGTGTGAACCTGAATTTCCATGTTTCAATCGCTTTCTTGTGTTTGCATGCCTTTGGGAACATGGGTGGAGGTTGAGGTGCACTCATACTATGCGCTCATTTACGTGTGTGTCGGTAGTTGTATATGTCGCGCGCAAGCTACGCCCGTGTCCAAGCTATAGTAGGCGTAGGGACCGTATTAATTTGGTACTTTGGCGTAGCTTAGACAAGGGGGGGGGGGGGTACATGCCGGGCATTTCTTGGGGAATGCCCTGCACGCAGTGCGCACACAGTGCGAAGTTTTGGATGTCGACAAATACTCGGACCCTATTTCTGGCCCATTTGACAAGTTTTTGGTTCCATGCTGGGGTTTTTTTGCAGAGGTGATGTAGCCATGCTGAGTGACAAAGGAAGCCGGAGCATCTACGGTGATCGCTTCTGGGGGCAAGTGCTAAGGAAGTACCTTCAAGGAACCCAAGGCCGCCCTGAGCTCTGCTTCGGTGGTTTCAGTACCTACGGGGAACCTAACCGTCCTTTGTCTTTGACTCAACCTTCCAGTGCTATTGAGGAAACCGGGCCAATCTTTCCTACGGTCGGTGTTACGATTGTAACGCAGCCCCGTTCACTACGTTCATGCCTCTCCCATGTTTTTTGCCAAATGTCAAACAGGCACCTTGAGCCTAGTATGTGGTGATACAACTTCAGGTTGTCTGCTGCGGAACTACTGTATTTTGCACTTTGTTCGTAGAATCCAGATGTCAATCCCCGCGGACCTTGAGGAGTTTGTGGTACGGCCGTCATTCCCACCACACCACATCCATAGGGAAAGTGGAGTACCAAGTTCAAGGCAGTTTCGTTGTTCTCATGGGGGCTTTGCTGCTTTGCAGTGCAACTAGTTAGGTGGTAGGTATTCTTGGGTGAGTATCCCGGCCTCTGCGTGCGCAGTATGCACGCAGTGCGCACACAGCACACAGTGCAACGACCTGGCCATTGTGATGTTTCTTGCAGTAATGGTGGGCAAATTTGTAAAGCAGGTTGTGAGGGAATGGTGTGCCTCAGCTATAGGATCTATTGTCATCCATGACCGATTCTCTGCTTGCACCTAGCCGGGAGGTGCTATACAAGCGGTACCACACTGGTGAGCTGTCTGTCCCAAAGGTGCAGGGGCTGGATCGGGCTGCCACTTCTGCCAGTGCCAAGAACAACAAGGGCGCCAAGCCCGTGGTGCATGTTCAACTTTTCCGCATGAAGGGCTTCTACTCTCAAAAGTGCTAATTGCAGGCCTCCATTGCCTGGGCTAGGTATCTTGTGCATTGAATGGGCTTGGTATCTTGTGCCAAGGGGTATGTTACCGCCGTTTCACAATATTGTCGCGTGCACCGAACGGTGTGTCCAACGAACACTCCTGTTCAGACCGTATTTTTTAAGGACAAAATTTTTCGTTGGACATGGGGGGGGGGGTACTCGACTCCCTCAGAGTATGGGGTCACAACGTCAGACTCCCAGACTGACCTAAGTTCAATTGTCCTGTGGACTAGCTGTGACTCCCCCCCTCCCATTGCGCACCCGCACAGACGGCGAGCATAGTGAGATTTGTGGGGGAACTAGGGGTTGGCGTAAATTGTGGTGCAGCGGTGAAGACTTGCGTCGTTGTTCTGCAAAGCTGTCAGCCCGTTCATTCCCTGGAATGTCAATGTGTGCACCGTTTCTAGTGCCCCACACGCACTTGGAGCACTAGCTCTGGGAGCTCAGTCGCTCTGCTGTTTTCAGTTTGTTCCGTAGAACCTGGTGCACAAAATCGGTCAGCAACAAGGGCGTGCAAGGTAGTGGGGAATGTGAAGTGGAGGAACTGCCGGATGAGTTTGAGAACATGTCTGTCCCAGTGGTGGAAATTTACAGGAGGCTTGTGAGTCCCGTCTTATTTTTGAGAATGGAAACACCGTCTGGTTCCCTCGCAACAGCAACCAAGGCTGTACCGATGTGACAAACCCCCTGGGCATAGTTGGGTGTGTGTATTGTCCAAGGCTCTTAAGTGCTCGGGCGATGTGACCAGACCTGAATCACAAATGAAGTACAACATTCAAGGGTTGGTGGGTTCCATGCCAAGAAAAGCTTACCTACCAAATCGGAGGAAAGACGTGGGAAAACGGGGAACAATGGAAAGACGGGGGAAAATGGTGGGAAATGGGTAAAAATGGGAAAACGGGGAATTGAACGGAGGAATTGGGGGACACTGGGTGGGTGGAGGGGGGTCAGATTATGGTGCCTGCGATGGTGTGTGTTCTGGTGCTGCCACTGTGTTGGGTGCATGGGCAGCAGATGATTGTGATGGTGGCTGCGGTTGTTCTGAGGAGGTATGGTGCAAAGGTAGCATACGTAGATTCGTGAGATGCAAGATTCATTGCTGCCCATACCCCATTGACGGGATTATACTTCCCACCTCTCCCATCTATTTGGCCCACATCAACACCATTATGCCCACCATTCTTGGAGGTCCCTTGGTCGCCTTGTGCTTGGCAAGAGCCTGACCTGTGATCCAAGGCTATGTAGAAGTGGTGCATGAGTACCTTGATTTAGGTGCAGTTTGTTCGTTGATGCTCGTGATCCTGGTTTGTTATCACCAAGTTTGATCCGTCCGGCAACATAAAACGCCGCTTCATCACTGACCTCAAGCCCCCAAAAATAGGTTTGTGCATGCCCCGCCCTTTCGTTTGGACCAGCGGGGCGTCTTCTACCCCATAAGGCATTCATAAGGCATGTGGGCGACGAAAGTTGACCTTTTGCATGCATATTGTCCCCGCATTTCTTTCTCCAAGTATGTGGGTGTTCAGGTGGGGGACGAACTTTTATTGGGCCACCACCTCCTTACAAAACACATGGAACACACAAACAAATGTTTTGGAAACACAAGAGTGTGGGGGTGGTGCGTCCCTCCGTGCAGTGCGGCATGGCGCAGCGTCTCCAGCATGGCCATGACCGAAAAGGCATTGGGTGGGCCGATAGCTGAGACTGTTTCTCTGCCAGCCTACCCCCAGATCATCAGCTGCGCATTTTCATCCACTGCATCAGCCATTCTTCAAGTTATGTCTTTGTTCTGCTGGCGCAAAGGGATTGTACTTCTGTTTGTGTTTTCTCTAATCTCATGCCGTGCGACACCGCCACCTTTGTCATTGCCCCCTTTGTCAATGCCCCAAGCGAAGGAATTAGCTGGCCTGGGGGACCACAAGATGGTGTTCTGTGAACTGCAAGCAGGAGTGAGTCACATGGAGTCGACCGCCACGTCTTGTGCCGGTACTGCTGCTTATCTGGGCTAACCCCCTCGTGCCGCCACTCCCAAGACTTCACAATGCGGTCCAACGCCCCCGATTGTCTGAATGGCCCCAAGTAGATCCTTTTGCACTGACTCTGGATGTGGACTACTTCTTCCATCAATTCTCTGCCCTCTGGGACATACATGAGTGGGAGGTGTATGCACGGCGAGTTAGGGCCCAGATGGTGCCCTCCCTAGGGCACAAGCAGCTCGTGGAAGTGGACCCGAGCCTTGAGATAGACCTATACGAGCGCTGTAGGGTGTCACGGGTGCCGTGGCGTGTCACAGCATACTCCGGGAACGGGTCCGCCCCTGCAAACCAGTATGGCACTGTCGACAATACAAAGCCATCAGTCCTTGCTCTCCTTCCATGGGCCGCACGCAATGTCTCTGTCATCCACGTATTCGAAGCACGATTCAGGTTTTTCTTCGATGGATGGGGCTCGAGAGCACATGATAGGTCTAGGGATCCAAACGTGGACCTCACTGCACAAGCAAACCTAATGCTGAGATCCCTTGGGAGCCACTTTGATTGCCTACATGCCGGCGTGGAAGGGAGCTGGGCTAACACGTGCTGCGGTAGCCACTGCTCCAAGGTAGTGAGGTAGTGAACAGCATGAATTACGGTGCCTATTGCCCCAAGGCAGTGAGGCAGTGTGCGGAACGAGTGCCTGCCCACTGCCCCAAGGTAGAGAGGCAGTGTACAAGAGTTCTACTGCCCACTGCCCCAAGGCAGTGAACAGTGAGGCAGTGAACAGAAGGAGTTGCTCTTCTCTGCCCCCAAGGTAGTGAGGCGGTGAACAGAGTTCCACTGCCCAAAGCCCACTGCCCCAAGGCAGTGCAGCATTGTACATAAGGAGTTCCACTGCCCACTGCCCCAAGGCCGTGAGGCAATGTACAGAAGGACTGCCACTGCCCACTGCCCCAAGGTAGAGAGGCAGTGTATAAGAGTTCTACTGCCCACTGCCCCAAGGCAGTGAGGCAATGTTCAGAAGAAGTGCCACTGCTCACTGCCGCAAGCCATTGAGGCAGTGAAAAGAAGGAGTTCTGTTGCCTAGGTAGTGTTCGCAAGCACCGCCACTACCCACTGCAACAAGGCAGCAAGGAAGGCAGTGAACAGAAAGGAGTCCACTACCCTCTTCTCCAAGGCAGTGAGGCAGTGCACTGAAGGACTGCCACTGCCCACTACCCCAAGGCGGCGAGGCCGCGTGCTGAAAGAGTGCTACTGCCCACTACTCCAGGGCAGTGAGGCGGTGAACAGTAGCGGTTCCGCTACCCACTGCACCAAGGCAGTGAGGCAATGTGTGGAAGGAGCGCCTGCCCACTGCCCCAACGTAGAGAGGCAGTGTACATAAGGAGTTCTGTTGCCCATTGCCTCACATCAGTGCGGCAATGTACAAAAGGAGCCCCCTTGCCCACTGCCCCAAGGCAGTGAGGCAGAGGGCAGAAGGAGTTCCACTGCCCATTGCCACAAGGTAGTGAGGCAGTGTAACACAAGAGCTCCACTACCCACTGCCCCCAAGCGGTGTGAGAATAACGGGGACGCCACTGCCCACTGCCCGCTTTAGTGTGGCAGTGTAGGGGAGGAGCCCTACTGCCCATTGCCCACTGCACTGTGGCTTTGGACGGAAGGATCCCTACAGTACACTGCACGATCCCCTGCCCATTGCCCCAAGGCAGTATGGCAGTGTGCTGAAGGTTCTTAGCTGCCCAAGTGCCGGCCTCATCAATGCCACTCCAATGCCCGGAGGCACTGGTGATAGGGCCCAGTGAGAACTTCTATAGTACGTATATAAAAAGAAAGATCCCCAGGACCCAAGAAACTACCGGCTGATCTACGTATCCACAGCCATATATAGCATACTCACACGCCTCCTCCTGACGCGTATATTAAGGGCCATGACCCCGGGACTACTAGACATACAACACGGCGCCACACAGGGCCGAAACACCACAACCTTAGCCACGAAACCATTAAACGACCTACACACACAGGACGGGTACGTGGCCCTACTTGATGTGGCCAAAGCCTTCCCATCAGTCCCTCGACCCATGCTGACTGGGATCGTCAAGGGGGCAGGGGCACTAGAAAACATCATCCGGATGTTGGGGGAAATATACCAACACACACCGGCTGTATTGACCCTACACGGAAGGGACCTCCCCATACGTCCCACTAGGGGTATGAAGGAGGGGTGCCCCCTCTCCCCGACACTATTTCTCTTATACTACGACATACTACTACGCGAAACCAAAGAGCGGTGCCCGGGAGCCCAACTATACGTGTTTGTTGATGACATAGCTGTGCGTGCACCCACGAAGGAAGCACTACTACACACCTTAGATACACTCCACGACGTGGCCTACACAATGGGGCTACGCTTCAATAAGGACAAAACTAAAGTATACCACTGGGCTAAGGACTACGACCTAGCACCCATCACTTGGCAGCACCAGCTCATCCCCGTGCGGCCACCCATAATGACGTACCTGGGACACGTGCTCGCCCACCCCACACAAGAAGACACAACATGGGACATGGTCACCACACAACTGCACCACGACGTAGCGGCATACAAGACCTTACCGCTCAACGCTTACGAAAAGGTAGCCATCATAAACGCCGTCCTCATCCCCCGTTGGACTTACAGAGGGCTTTTCCTCGGAAACAGGACACAGATGGCACACTGGGATGACATACTGCTGCAGTTCATCAGGGACACACCCGGGATAGAACAACAAATGAACAAACACCGGCTGACTACCAACCTCAGCCAAGGGGAACTTGGCCTCCGCCAGTTATGGTGGTCCTACATCACCCGGTGGGTCACAATAGGTCAGCAAGAACTGCAGCATACCGGCCCTACACAACAGCTCACCGCAACCCAATATAAATACATTGACGCCGTCCGAGCCCTAGGGGGCACGGTGGGTCAGCGTATATCCCAACCCAGGCAACATCGACCCTTGTCGGCGGGACTATACGACTCGGAGAGCTCAGAGGAGGATCAAGAGACACATGCAGGGAAGACACGGCCGGCAACCAACCGTCTGGACTACGGCTGGATGAACCCGCCAGACGAGCCAACCCCTGAGGAAACCCACGAGGTATGTCAGGCGCTACCCCACCAGCAGAAGATCCACGGGATCACCGTACACTACACGGGAGAACCCACCACCACGCGGTGGTACACAGACGGGTCGAAACGACACGGACGAGCGGGAGGGGGTATATACAACGGGACCTACCGCGCAGCTTTCCGGGTGCAAGGGCCTCAACAGGTGTATCGGGCCGAGACAATCGCCTGCGCTTTGGCCTCTGAACTGGCCAAACCAGGGGACGACATTATACTTGACAACCAGAGTGTGGTGAAAGCCACACCTATAAAACGCAAAGGAGTGGTCAAGGACCAGGACTACCGCGACATAGGGTATCTCAACACCTCCTCGAAACGACTGACGATACGATGGACACCGGGATACCGTAGTCTAGAACAAGCCACCACGTATAAAGACTACCAAGACATACAGGGGAACAACCACTCCGACGTCCTAGCCAATATGGGCGACAACCTGCCCATGGACTCCCAACAACCACAACCCCATGATATTGTCATCACAGGACAAATCATGCCCACGCCGGCTAAGGCATGGATCATGCAAGTGCGTAGACAAAAACAAACACCAGAGGTACACTGGGTGAGCTGGCTCCCCATGAAACATTACGGATGAAACGCGTGGACACCTTGGCTGTGGGGGCAGGTACGGTGGTGGGGCGTAGGTGCCCCCTGGGAACGAACACCCACCCTCTGCTCCCAGTGTGGCCAGCAACACGGAGCATCAGTGCAGTCGAGACTGGCTTACTGTCCTGCCTGGAGCGATTTCTGGGACCTGTGGCGCAAGAGCTGGACTGATTGGGCCCAATACACGTATCAATGGCAGCAAACGGCCAACAGCCAAGAACTATGGCTTTGTGCCAGACTGCTCGTACCACTGTCTCTCATCGATGCTATACCCACTACAGAACGGCATAAGCTTCGGACAGAGGTGGGCCTTTTCCAGTTTCGCATGATTCAGTCCGTCCAAACTCTAAGACGGAAATACGCAGACCCTACACCACACCAGCCACCGTCGCCCCTATGGCTGACCAAATACGTTGCTCAGGCACCTCCACCGCGTGAAACGCCGCAAAACCTACGAAACCACGTCGGGGCGCCCATGCGGAGCGGCACGAAACGCAAACGTAAGACCCAGGTCGCAACGGCGGAACCCATCGACCCCGACCAATGGATACGTGATGCGCGCGGAGCAGACGACGATGAGGCAGTGGCATGGTTCGCAAGACGAGCCACTAATACAGCACAAGACGAACCCGGTAAGAAACGTCAGCGTCTCAGCGTTGACGCACAGCGATGGGAACAGTACAGAAAGACAGCAGGCAGGTTGGCACAAGAACACGCACAGCAAACACATGACATATACCACAGAGCACACGCCGCTGCGGTGGCAAGGCAACACCTACGCACCCTACACACGCACTACACCAACACACTGACGACCAAAACAGACTATCACAGGCTCGTCACAAAACTGGTTGAGGAACAGATGACAGCGTAACGACTGCAGGACACACACGCACACCTGTGCCAAATACGCAGGCAATGGTATGAACAAGCAAAGTACGACACAGGGATATGGTATGCAGATGCAAAACTGCTGCTGCTGATCTGCGGACGATACCGGAGGCTGTGCGCTGGCACCGAGAAGCTGCTGGACCTTCACCAACGACAGGCACTCTACATGTGGCACCAGCAGAAACAATTGGCGAACATGACACAGGGCTGCCATGACGCCTGCAAACATAAGACGACACAATACTGGCAAACAACCCGACCAGCACGACAGACGATATACCTGATACGGAAACGGCCGCGGGAACATTGGGACCCCACCTTGTGGGAAGTCCCGATGCAACCACTACCAAAACGCCACAAAACGCACCGGGATCCAAACGAGTGGGAAATACCAATGACATGACCACAACCACCTCAATGGGAAACCATGGGGGCGCAGTCATGAGCTGCAGCCCGTATGCACACCCTGGCTTTGCCGAAATCTGTACTTTGCATCGAACTTGGCTCTCAGTGGCCCGTGGCACATTATGAACTGGCCCATTTGATCAAAAAGAAAAAAGAAAACTTCTATAGTACCATCAGGCAAAGCGGTAGGGCGTCCCTAGGGCAGCCCAGGGCGGTACCCGCCCGGCACCAAAGAGGGTGACGGCCCTTTGCCACAGGTGCGAAACACACCACACGCAGCCCTCCCGGCTTGCATTTTCCTGTGGCCAAGACCATCTTGGCCATTGCCTATTGGTAACACCACACCACAGTCATAGGCCACAAAGAGTCATAGGACAGAGCTCAGGGCATTCAGGCTGAGAAGGGACAGGTCCCACCTGTTTTGCCTCGCCCGTATGCAATGCATCCCAGCCATTACCGGCCTGTCTGGTACCAGTGCCTTTGGCACGCCACACCGCAGTACAGCAAACCACATCACAGCACAGCACAGCACAGAACAGCACAGCACAGCACAGCACAGCACAGCACAGCACAGCACAGCACAGCACAGCACAGCACAGCACAGCACAGCACAGCACAGCACAGCACAGCACAGCACAGCACAGCACAACAAAACACAACACAACACAAGAGACTGTCTGATGTCTGGTTTTTATTGCAAGATGGTGCGGTACATCATTCCTTCTGACCATACTTCCGTGTGGGATCACAGCTGGTACCTGGTACGCCTGCAGTCCTGACCCTATAAGGAAACGTCAGCAGGAATCCCTGGAGTACACGCAAAAACTGTACGATATTGTCGTCCCCCTCAGCAAGGGGGAGAGCCATCCTGCCCTTAATTCCAGCCTGGTCCCCCTCTTCGTGAGAAGCCTCGATCATCCCCTTCAACGTGAGGGCCTGGTGTTTGGAGGGGTTGGGAAGTGCGTGTTCAGACTGTTTGCAGGATTGCATCATGTACTGTATGTCACCGTTTGTGTACGCATTGTGTGCCCATTCCGTGCAGTACTACCTAGAGTGCAGGGTGTTGTCCTACTATATACGTACACGATGCAGTGGACCTCATCACAACTTGCCTGTCGTGCAGAACCATATCCTGGGCATTGTAGGTGTAATGATGAGTTGCTTGTCTCTTCGCACATCACACACTTGGGAGTCTGATTGTTGGATTCCTTTGGATTCGATTGAATGAATTAGCCGAAGGGGAGATGGAGGGAAAGGTCAAGCCATCATGTTTACCGACCCTCACCTGCCCACCATGGCTCATGTCCATACACTTTGCATTGGTCGCCAACCAACCCCACAGTGCACCCTATGCCATTGGGGACGCATTTTTGGAACCGCAGTGTGCGTGTCATGCCACAGCACCTCAACTCTCTCTCTCTCTCTCTCTCTCTCTCTCTCTCTCTCTCTATCTCGTCCCATTTGTCATCGCTGGTGGAAAAAACGACAATATAGCAGGGCAACGAGCTGGATGATGGTCCAGTTGCCCACTGCGCTACCACCAGATAATATTCAGTACCGAGGTTCACGTTGTTGATGTGGCACAGCTGTGGAGCTTGCAGTTCCAGGCTGGGCACTGCAAGCGATGATCTCCATGCTATTGCCGGCCTCGATCATTTGACTATTTGAAGGGGTTGGGGCGTTTAAGAATATTGGGTTGCCATCTACCTGTTGCATGCAAACCTTGCTGAGGGGCCCATGAGGAACTCATCACTGGGTGACGACGGGCATGCTGGAAACAGAGGGAAGAGGGGCATCAGGGAGGCGACAAGGAAGCGCCGTCTCACCGGTGTGTTGCAGACGCAGTGGCTTTTCCAGTTCCCTGGTCTCCAAAGAGAAATGTGTGCATTATGCCACCACGCTCATTCCTGTGAGGCATTCCTGCCAGCTTTGTGTTGCGCCATGGTACTTCTTGATTTATTATTGCGTCAGGAGACCCTGCACGCAAAATGATGCAAAGCGTCCTGATAGAGCCTTCTCCTCGTCACATTTGTCCTCCTTCTTCTTCTCATTGAGTTTCGGGTGGGTCAAAGTCACAATCACAAAGGCGACGTTCTTCAGATTTTGAGTGGAACAGCACTCCCAAGAGAGCAGGGGCTTACTGAGTATGGGGAGGGAGCCAAGGACGAGCAAAGGGTGCCAGAAGAACAATGACAGTCCCAAGAGGAGCTGTGCGCTCTGATTCTTGCTTCACCGAGCAGAACTGGAACCTGATTGCCCAACGTGTCACCGTCTAACGTGGTCGGGGTGCTACACTGCAGTCGTCGGGTTCGCCTTGCGTCCCTGAGGGTCTCACCACTCGGCCATCAAATTGGATGCATCCCTGGTGCGATGGGGAACATCAAACGGTCCGATGGGCGGTCCAGATATAGCTGGGAATGGCCAGACCGTTCATACTGTATTGCTTTCAGTGCCCACTGTCCATTTTCAGGAACATTTAGTGCTAACATCACTTGTATTGTGTGCACACGGCGCGTCCAGCGCCCTCAAGGGCGCTGCGTGTTTGGATATGCGTCACTCAGGGATTGGGTGTGGGGTGTGGGGTGCGGGGTAGTGAATCGTGACATGTCGCAATATATACAAAGGGCCATATTGGGAACTCTGCATTTCGAAAAATATTATGACGCCTGAAAGGCTCCACGGTGCTTCTTGGGGCCGGGTGCGACCGTTGGTGTACTGGCATGTGTGCAACTGTGACATTGGATATTTTTTTGTGACTGTGTCTGGTGCTCCTTGCTTCACTTTCGGGTGCATGCCGCTGCCAATGGGAATTGGGGTCCCCCCTTTATTGGGGGGACCCGCTTTGTCAGTCCCCCCGCCTTTGGGGCCAGAAGTTTAAACCTGCCTGACCAAGCACCCAGACAGCACCTGTTTGACAAAGAAGAGATGGTCCCAAATGGAAAAAGTGGTGCTGTCAGTGGCACCTTGTGTTTAACTGACTTTTGTTTCATTGACTGGGGCTGGTTGCTTAACGGAGTTTCGGGGAAGGGTTGAGAGCGGGGGGAGGGGTTTAAGAGGGAATGTTTGCCTGGCGTGCGGCCGGCGCATGCCCGGTCTGCTACCTTTGTATTCAGTATCTTATCTCTAGCCCCAAGTTTATCCTCACCTTGGGAATTCCTCCAAGTAGACCGCACAAGACCGCAAACCTTCCCTGCAAGGCACCTTGCAAAAGCCAAAATATGAGAATTCAACAACACAAAATGTCACTCCCACCACTGCCAACCACCACCCTTGCCATCATCATAAACTTGGTGCAAAGGATGGGCCAAATTCTTAGACACGGCGAGAAGGTACTCCAAATTGTTTGGTGAGGTGGGGGCAAAAACATGCACAGATGGGTAATAGTAAAAAAAAGATGCCCGGTGCGCTACTACTCTCCCTAAGGGGTATGTTGGCCTGTGACTAATGCCCAAGCGCTCAAGGAGTCCAAGAGGTCCAGGCACGCCGTAAAAATAAAAACCTGTAAGTTCCTCCCCTGCCCTCCCGCTTCGGCTACCCCCTCCAAATACCCCTGGCATGTGTGTGTTTGTGGGTGTGTGCTGAATTGGTGAAGTCCTCACTTGTGCTGCACTACTGTGAGTGAGAGTGAAAGTGACAGCGATTAAGAACACAGAACCTGGGAACCTGGGAACACAGAACATACTATTTGCAGAAATGTGCATTATTTTTGCGTTGATTGTGAAGGAGGAAGCGGGATCCACCCCCCAGTTAGATGCATGCCTACATCAACCGTGCTGATTCTCCGGTTTCCCAATCCACACCTATCTACTTTTGGGGCATGCTGAACTTTGACGCATTGTCTCCCCCACCTTTTAAGCAACCACGTCAACAATTTAGTGAACTGTTCATGGCCTAAAGGTAACACACCATTATGTTTTGAAGCAAACCCTTTCAAAGTGTATTTCTACACATTGTTTTGTGTGTAGTGCAGCCACTATTTATTAATGGTGTTTTCCGCACTTCTTTTTCATGGGCTGTGAGAGCCCTGGCCCCTTTTATATCACAAGCAAACGGCCTCCTTGGCAGGGGGTGTGGGCAGCTGCAACCATCAACACACTAGAGATGAGGGCTTTTGGATTGGAGGTGCTTTGACAAAGAAAAAAGAAGCCGTTTTTTGTTTTTTCCCCTGTTTGTCCTCCCGTGCCCGTGGGTTAGTGTTTTTTCATTTTTTTGGTGTTTTTTCTTTATCCTCGAATATGGTAGAAACACGTTGTGTGGTACCAGGCCAGCAATTACAGCATTGCATCATCTGATCTGGGCGGTGCGCGCACGGTGCAATTTCAGCACCCCGTAAGCATGAGAAGGGGGGCAGAGGGGCGGCGCAGCACTGCCCCGCTCTTTTGAGCCCCCCCCACCCTGCAGCGTCTCCCTAGAGGGATTCGATACATGAACCCCATTCATCATCCTCCCTACCACCTGCCCACCTGTGTGCAATGAGGTCTTTACAAGCAGGTGTAGATTGTGCCGGGAATTGCATCCATTTATCCGTGGCACGTGATGGTATTTACATGGTTGGCCAAACAAGCACCACTAGCAGCAAGCAGAGATCACTCCACAAGAGGCATGGCGAATGTACTGAGGGCTTATTCCGCCACAACGCGTAGAAGACAACAAAAACAGGACTGCTCAGCTGCGCAACAGAGGCCGACTGAAAAGAAATACACCAAACCATCGCCTCTGCCCAACAACACAGCAACACGGCAGCATGCCATGAGGAACCACATATTATTCCACATTAGTGTCTGAGTGTGAATGAGCCAACACCACTTAGGCCATAGGTGGTCAAGCTCCAAGAAGAGTACTTTGTAGCTCCTCACAAAGCAGCTCCCCACCCTGGACCCCTAGGGAAGGGCTACCGCAAGGGTTGATATCAAACCATCAGACCCAGAACCCCAACATGGGCCATTGCGCAGAAAAAGAACTATCCGATTTGGTGTGGCAGCATACACTGATGTCAGACCCTCAGGTCCAAATAGCTGCTCCTCCCGCTCGGGGCCATAGTCACACGGGAATATCTATATTGCATTTTTACCCGCCATTTTTAGCCACCATCCAGGACCGGCTGTACCGACCGAGAATTCGCAGGACCCATGTGCGCCTGAGTTCCAAAAAAAAAAAATCTCCAACGGTGAAAGAATCATCAACTGGGCTGTTTGGGTGGGAACTGCAGTCGTGGCTTACCGGGTTGCCGCATTCTGTTGTGCTCTCTTCCAAGCCGATTGCGAGGAGAAGTCGAAAGTGGAGGAGAGTAAGATGGATGCTCAGTGAAGCTCAACAGAAGTGCAAGCGGCCGCAAATCGGGTGGCACATGTTCAGAAGAACAAATGTTCCCCCCCCCCTCTTCTTTCCAGGGCGAAATGGCATATAGCTAATCCAAACCAAAGGCCCTTGAACTTCAGCAGCAGACATTGACAGGGTTTCTTTACCATTGGGGTGGGCTCCCTGATGATGAGGCCTTGGGGCACGTCACAGAGGGACATTTACATTGCAACACGACTATGGCTCTGAGCCTGATTCTGAGGGAAAGTTTGCCCGGGGTGCACGCGGGGCTGTAATAATTGGAACTCACCCCTACAGAATACTCCACATGGCCCATAGAAGGAAACCCTGCATAAAGTATGCACCTGCAAACATGGGGCCGAAATCCAAAAGGAGATCCTAAGACTGGGGACTGCATTGATGACCGCCCCCCAGGAGATTCAGGTGAATTGGGGGAGTCAGGAGTGACAATGAAGCACCGATAAGCGAGACACAGGGGCCTTGTTGTGGTCGGCAGTAGAAGCACCCCGCTTGTGAGTGATGTGTAAGATCTTTAGACAACCACTGTCCTCGGAGCAGTACCTGAATGGCAGCAATGTAATAGATGTATGCAGTGGACAACCCTTGAAATCTCCAACAGTCCAGAAGACACTCAGGGCTGGACCTGTACTAAACATGTAATCGAGGTCATCGTGCAATCAACACTTCGGTCATTCATTTGAATGTCTCTCGGAGACAACAGTTTGTGGTGTTCTTTTGAAATGCCACTACCTGTACAACGCAGTCACACAGTTGGGTGGTTGGTTGACTGTTGTCAAAAACAATTTGCACTGTTCACAGCCTTTTTGAGAGGAAAGGGGCTCACAGTGTCATTCTTAACCATGTCAGCCAGCTATGTATGACATATCTCTTTGAATCTGAGACGGCGTACTTCAAAGAAAAGCGATCCGACACCCGTATGGAGGGTCACAAACGGCAGAACAAGAATACAGTGGGTAGGAGAAATACCTGTGCACGCAAACGGAGGCGATTGTCATCTTTGCAAGAAGATCAACTTGTACTGTTGAGGAAATGAAGGGGTTCTAGTGGGTGAGGTGCATAATAAGTCCACTACAGACAGAAATTATTCTTTAAAATTTTCAGGATTGGATGGGTACAGCACAGACTGATGTCACCGAAATACACAGGCGTGCTTGGTGATTTGAATGGGTAACTCAAGTGCATTGATGACATGCTTGGTGACCTGACATGGAAATGCGGAGGGGGGTGCTTATCCGTGAGGTTGCAGTGCATTGTTTGCATCTGACGTAGAAACCAGATGGACGAAATGTGATGGATTGAAGATACAATGCCACACAAACGTTGATGCAATGTTGGTGTGCAATCATTTGACCATCAGCGTTCACACAAGTATAGCAAACGGGGACTTTGGGGTATTGTGCTGCAAGGAGCCGCTGTACGGTGCACTGGAAAGTAGCAAATGTCATCGTTCACTGTCTGAAGTGGGAGAGAAGCCGAAAATGTTTGTTCTGTGAAACAAAGCCCCCAATGGGAACCCCTGCGGTCCAAGCAACGGCTTGTCCAACACACGACCTGTTCAATCCCCAATTCTGAGTTCCAGCCCAGATTTATGTTATTGGAAGCAAGGGGGCGGGGGATACTGACTTTCGGTGATCTCCTGAGTCCCATCTTTCAATCTTCATATTGCAGCCGAGCCAGGGCAATGGCTAATTGGATATTCAAAATGGTCTACCTGACGATGCAATGCATCACTGTGGCAACATCGTTACGTACGGCATTCTGTATCACTGGTCAACAAGTTAGACTGGAGCTCTTCTCCAAGATTCGTTACCTATTTCTTCCGCATCAGCGTGCATTTGGTCCAGATAGTTCTCAGCAACAGCAGTTTTCTGGCAAAACCAGACAAGAGCTACGGTGACATGAGTGACATGAGGGACACATGGCCTCTGATGTCACCACAGGAATCAGCAGCGATGCTGGATTTAATGCAGGGGTTGAATCTTTCAGTCTCACTTCAATACATCGATTGGAATCTGCATTCAGTAGCCATGCCTGACCAAAGGGACCAACCTTCTTCTTGGCCTCATGGCAGAAGACGTTCCATGTCACAATGGAACACCTGTCTCAAGACATTGCGGGCCCACGAGCTTTCAGCTGGCAAACACTATGATGTTGTTTTCAAGATCCGGGAGGATAGTTTGTTCCTCCACGAGGTTGATATAGCCAAAATGCACGAGCATATCAATAAATTGGCCCCCCGAAAAGGCATGCTTGCCATAGGCTGCCGTTCTTGGGGAGGGTGGAATGACAATGTGTTTGTGCTCGGGCGCCAAGCAGCAGACGTTTTCTTTGACCATGTGATGGAGGATCTTTATTGGACTTTTGCGCCAGACAGAGTACATGAACCGACAAACACAGAACGGTGGGTGAAGGAAATTCAGAGGAAGTATCACATTCCTGTCAAAGAGGTCTCTATTTGTTAGCTGCCCTTTACTGTTGTCCGTGGTATTGACTGCCGCCAGCAGTTGGTGATAAAGGCCACATACCAGGGCCATTTCTCAGATCGCACCTCGGGCTGTTACTGTGAAGATCAGCAACTTGTAGAAAAGCAAAAGCTTTGTGTGAAGTGCATGAAGCCATTTCTGAGTCACGTCTTACAATCTACTGCATGAGTGGGTGACTTCCTAAGGGTTGATGGTTTGGTCAACCAGACCCTCCCATGCATATTGTGAGTGGCGCGCTGCGAGCAGTAGGTGGCAGGGGTGGATGTATTGACAGCATTATGGGGGTGGTTTGTGTTTGGAGGGAGGGGGGTATGGGTATTGGTCTGGATAGAGCCCTTGTACTAAGTACCGGGCAAGCACCACCACCCATCTCACCACTTGTACTGCAGTTGCCTCTTTGGACTCGTGCAGCATCTAGGGCCCGGCACTGTCGTAGTCACGGCGAATGCAACGGGTGTGCAGTGCAATGTGCTGTGTACTCTCACAGCGGCGGAGAGCTCCACGAGTAACCGCCGTGGTTGATGCCTTACACAGAGGGTGCTGACAGGGCAGCCCATGTATTGGGCTGGTCCCACTGTGGATCCTCACACGGTGAGGCATGGACACTGCCTGGTTCATGGTCCCCCGAGCCAAAGGCTGAGAGTCACAAGCCCCCTCTGGTAAGGGTCCCTTGCTACCCTCCTAGAGGACTGACCTGCCAGTGCGAGCCACAGGCCAACCCTCCCTCACGATCATCCATGCGCTCCAGGCCACTCAAGCCACTCAGAGGGGTAAACCCTGCCGGCCCACCATACCTCTTGTGACAGTGAAGGCCATGGACAATCCCAAAGACTGACCTGTCATCATGGGCCACAGGCCACACACCTCTTGGGCATCCACGGGCTCTAGGTCACTCAGGGCACACGGAGGGCTAACTCTGCCGGTCCACAAGTCCTCTTGTGGCATGGACAATGCCCGTGGGCTGTCCCACTCATGCATGGCCACAGATCAGTGAGCCGAGACACCGGGATCCTGGCCACTGGTACCCTGGTACCCAGGGGACACCGTACTTGGCCACTGGTACCCTGGTACCCAGGGGACACCGTACTGAGCGTGCAGAAGTTAGGCTCTCCTGGAGACCCTGATTGGCAAACCCTATTTCCTCCACTTGCTCTGGCAGTAGTGGTGCTGCCTCATCTAGATAGCACCTTCTCTAGGGCGCGGCGTGCCCTGGTGGTGGTGGCCTCCTGCCCAGGCCCGTCTGACTCGGGGCGGGGGGGGGGGGGGGGGGCTCTGGGTTGGCTGAGATGCCGAATGCTGAATGATGAAACTCCGACAGGAGGGGTTTCGTCATTCGTCATTCGTCCTCGGTTGGAGGGTGGGCCACCCCATCTTATGTCCACCCCTAGTATGCAATAGGTGCAGGTCCAGGAGGTCAGGCAGTTTAGCCCCTCCTGGTCCCATAGCATGAAGCTCTGAGAGATATGCTATGTTCGAGTGCAGGAACAATCAGTTGGTTGCACAATTGTGCACCGGAGCGATACCTCCCGATGGGCACTCAATTTTTTTTTCCGGAATCTCAAAGAGATTTCTGATCTGGTCCCTGAGGATACAGTGCAAGCCCCTGCTCCCTTTTGTTAATTGTGTCCATCTATGTTCAATTGCAGGAAGAAGGATTACATTGTGGGGTATCTGTACTAACCTATAAAATCAGATCACGTGCCAACTATTGATGTCCCACGAAGTTCCACCTTCCGTCGGAAACACATGGGCAGTTGTCAGGCCATTGCTTAGTGGGCAAAATACCCTCCCCCGGGCAGGGGAGGGGGGGAGGGGCGGGCTGTCCGAGGCCAAAAAAACGTTTGTGCACCCACAATGAATCCCAAAATTTCCGGCCCGTTCAATAGATTCCATTTTATTTCCTGAGGAAAACATTTCTGATGTGGGTCGGTTGGTAGGTCGGCCCAAGCTGCCCCCCCCCCCCCCCCCTGGAGTCGCTAAGCAACGGTCTGGCAGTACCCCACTTCCACTCTTCCACCTTCCACCAACCTTCACTCAAATCTTGGGCACTCACGGTTGTGCATCCACTTGCCGTGCTCACATTGCCTATAGTTGCCAAGTGAGGCACTTCTGTCACAGATTGTCCACATTGTCCTGTGATCCACTCTGAGAAGCATTTTATGCGTATTGCTGCAACACGAGCCTGTTTGTGCGATGGAGGTACTGACATGGTCTTATGTGTGCACTATATATATAATTGTCTTGTGGTCTGTGCACAGGAGCTGTGCACAGGAAGTGTGAGGGTGCAGGCGTCTTGTTGTTATTCTGCGTGCACAAGACTTGCGTTGTATTGTGTGAATGCATACATTGTCTCCGCTCACATTACTTATACTTCCAGGTCAGACATTTGTGTTACGGACAGTCTTCCACATTGTCCCTTGGTCTGCTTCCCTGGGAATGATGTGATGCAGGCTTGTGGGGGCGGTTGGCTTTTGAATCCGGCGGTGGGAAGTGTGTCTGTGGGGGGTGGTAGAGCCCCCCAAAATCCGGGTAGGGGGGGTCGGGCGAGCCGCTCAATGTGCCGGCCATTGATTAGTCGTGTTGAGGGGCTTAAAAATGGCCGAAAATTTTTTCACCAGATACAAGACAAACAGGATATTTTCTGAAGCCCCTCGCCGCGCTGACTCGCCGCCTCCAAAAAACTACGCTGCTGACCCATTGCAATGCAGACGATTCACTCACTTGGAAGTGGGCGCCCATGTATTGATTTATATATGCAATAAATCCGGTACCCCGCGAAGCTTTTAATGCTGATCGTTCGACTCATTGACGGATCTGCAGATGCATGCATCTTACGTACGAATGCGCAATTTTGAGGCCGGACAAAGCGGTGGCCACGACCCGTCAGTTATCATTACTTTCATGTCTCCCGATGTTCGGCTGTATGCTGCGCAGCTGAACCACACATCAAACACAGTCAACGTCAATCCTGTGGGAAGGACCGGCTTCCTCCCGTTATACCATATCCATCGCTTGATCCCTTACCCCTCGCTCTCTTGTGGCCTGCTTGGTTGGCTGGCCGGCTCGCTTCCATGCCGCAGATGAATACCCTGTTGCTTGTGCAGCTTCTGCATGGGCAGCAGCTGTCACTGGGGACTGCAGGCGCTTTCGATGTAGCAAGCGCAAGGTTCGCAGTGACACGCGCAAAAAGCGCAAGGTTCGTGCTTTTCTGAGTTGTGATGACCCCGGCACAGACAAGGAACCATTGTCCATGTGCACCTGGGCTTGCACGAACCAAGGAGGCGGCCTCTCTAGGCCGCCAACAGCTATGGGACAACGGGGCGGAAACACCTCGCTATACATGCCGGGCATTTCTTGGGGAATGCCCTGCACGCAGTGCGCACACAGTGCGAAGTTTTGGATGTCGACAAATACTCGGACCCTACTTCTGGCCCATTTGACAAGTTTTTGGTTCCATGCTGGGGTTTTTTTGCAGAGGTGATGTAGCCATGCTGAGTGACAAAGGAAGCCGGAGCATCTACGGTGATCGCTTCTGGGGGCAAGTGCTAAGGAAGTACCTACAAGGAACCCAAGGCCGCCCTGAGCTCTGCTTCGGTGGTTTCAGTACCTACGGGGAACCTAACCGTCCTTTGTCTTTGACTCAACCTTCCAGTGCTATTGAGGAAACCGGGCCAATCTTTCCTATGGTCGGTGTTACGATTGTAACGCAGCCCCGTTCACTGCGTTCATGCCTCTCCCATGTTTGTTGCCAAATGTCAAACAGGCACCTTGAGCCTAGTATGTCGTGATACAACTTCAGGTTGTCTGCTGCGGAACTACTGTATTTTGCACTTTGTTCGTAGAATCCAGATGTCAATCCCCGCGGACCTTGAGGAGTTTGTGGTACGGCCGTCATTCCCACCACACCACATCCATAGGGACAGTGGAGTACCAAGTTCAAGGCAGTTTCGTTGTTCTCATGGGGGCTTTGCTGCTTTGCTGTGCAACTAGTTAGGTGGTAGGTATTCTTGGGTGAGTATCCCGGCCTCTGCGTGCGCAGTATGCACGCAGTGCGCACACAGTGCAACGACCTGGCCATTGTGATGTTTCTTGCAGTAATGGTGGGCAAATTTGTAAAGCAGGTTGTGAGGGAATGGTGTGCCTCAGCTATAGGATCTATTGTCATCCATGACCGATTCTCTGCTTGCACCTAGCCGGGAGGTGCTACACAAGCGGTACCACACTGGTGAGCTGTCTGTCCCAAAGGTGCAGGGGCTGGATCGGGCTGCCACTTCTGCCCGTGCCAAGAACAACAAGGGTGCCAAGCCCGTGGTGCATGTTCAACTTTTCCGCATGAAGGGCTTCTACTCTCAAAAGTGCTAATTGCAGGCCTCCATTGCCTGGGCTAGGTATCTTGTGCATTGAATGGGCTTGGTATCTTGTGCCAAGGGGTATGGTACCGCCGTTTCACAATATTGTCGCGTGCACCGAACGGTGTGTCCAACGAACACTCCTGTTCAGACCGTATTTTTTAAGGACAAAATTTTTCGTTGGACATGGGGGGGGGGGGGTACTCGACTCCCTCAGAGTATGGGGTCACAACGTCAGACTCCCAGACTGACCTAAGTTCAATTGTCCTGTGGACTAGCTGTGACTCCCCCCCTTCCATTGCGCACCCGCACAGACGGCGAGCATAGTGAGATTTGGAAAGACGGGGGAAAATGGTGGGAAATGGGTAAAAATGGGGAAACGGGGAATTGAACGGAGGAATTGGGGGACACTGGTTGGGTGGAGGGGGGTCAGATTATGGTGCCTGCGATGGTGTGTGTTCTGCACTCTGGCCTACGGGCCCTGGCACCTTCTGAACCCTCCGATTTGATTAAAAAAAAAAGTTCTGGTGCTGCCCCTGTGTTGGGTGCATGGGCAGCAGATGATTGTGATGGTGGCTGCGGTTGTTTTGAGGAGGTATGGTGCAAAGGTAGCATACGTAGATTCGTGAGATGCAAGATTCATTGCTGCCCATACCCCATTGACGGGATTATACTTCCCACCTCTCCCATCTATTTGGCCCACATCAACACCATTATGCCCACCATTCTTGGAGGTCCCTTGGTCGCCTTGTGCTTGGCAAGAGCCTGACCTGTGATCCAAGGCTATGTAGAAGTGGTGCATGAGTACCTTGATTTAGGTGCAGTTTGTTCGTTGATGCTCGTGATCCTGGTTTGTTATCACCAAGTTTGATCCGTCCGGCAACATAAAACGCCGCTTCATCACTGACCTCAAGCCCCCCAAAAATAGGTTTGTGCATGCCCTGCCCTTTCGTTTGGACCAGCGGGGCGTCTTCTACCCCATAAGGCATTCATAAGGCATGTGGGCCACGAAAGTTGACCTTTTGCATGCATATTGTCCCCGCATTTCTTTCTCCAAGTATGTGGGTGTTCAGGTGGGGGACGAACTTTTATTGGGCCACCACCTCCTTACAAAACACATGGAACACACAAACAAATGTTTTGGAAACACAAGAGTGTGGGGTTGGTGCGTCCCTCCGTGCGGTGCGGCATGGCGCAGCGTCTCCAGCATGGCCATGACCGAAAAGGCATTGGGTGGGCCGATAGCTGAGACTGTTTCTCTGCCAGCCTACCCCCAGATCATCAGCTGCGCATTTTCATCCACTGCATCAGCCATTCTTCAAGTTATATCTTTGTTCTGCTGGCGCAAAGGGATTGTACTTCTGTTTGTGTTTTCTCTAATCTCATGCCGTGCGACACCGCCACCTTTGTCATTGCCCCCTTTGTCAATGCCCCAAGCGAAGGTATTTGCTGGCCTGGGGGACCACAAGATGGTGTTCTGTGAACTGCAAGCAGGAGTGAGTCACATGGAGTCGACCGCCACGTCTTGTGCCGGTACTGCTGCTTATCTGGGCTACCCCCTCGTGCCGCCACTCCCAAGACTTCACAATGCGGTCCAACGCCCCCGATTGTCTGAATGGCCCCAAGTAGATCCTTTTGCACTGACTCTGGATGTGGACTACTTCTTCCATCAATTCTCTGCCCTCTGGGACATACATGAGTGGGAGGTGTACGCACGGCGAGTTAGGGCCCAGATGGTGCCCTCCCTAGGGCACAAGCAGCTCGTGGAAGTGGACCCGAGCCTTGAGATAGACCTATACGAGCGCTGTAGGGTGTCACGGGTGCCGTGGCGTGTCACAGCATACTCCGGGAACGCGTCCGCCCCTGCAAACCAGTGTGGCACTGTCGACAATACAAAGCCATCAGTCCTTGCTCTCCTTCCATGGGCCGCACGCAATGTCTCTGTCATCCACGTATTCGAAGCACGATTCAGGTTTTTCTTCGATGGATGGGGCTCGAGAGCACATGATAGGTCTAGGGATCCAAACGTGGACCTCACTGCACAAGCAAACCTAATGCTGAGATCCCTTGGGAGCCACTTTGATTGCCTACATGCCGGCGTGGAAGGGAGCTGGGCTAACACGTGCTGCGGCACCCACTGCTCCAAGGTAGTGAGGTAGTGAACAGCACGAATTACGGTGCCTATTGCCCCAAGGCAGTGAGGCAGTGTGCAGAACGAGTGCCTGCCCACTGCCCCAAGGTAGAGAGGCAGTGTATAAGAGTTCTACTGCCCACTGCCCCAAGGCAGTGAGGCAATGTTCAGAAGAAGTGCCACTGCCCACTGCCGCAAGCCATTGAGGCAGTGAAAAGAAGGAGTTCTGTTGCCTAGGTAGTGTTCGCAAGCACCGCCACTACCTAGGCAACAAGGCAGCAAGAAAGGCAGTGAACAGAAAGGAGTCCACTACCCTCTTCTCCAAGGCAGTGAGGCAGTGCACTGAAGGACTGCCACTGCCCACTACCCCAAGGCGGCGAGGCCGCGTGCTGAAAGAGTGCTACTGCCCACTACTCCAGGGCAGTGAGGCGGTGAACAGTAGCGGTTCCGCTACCCACTGCGCCAAGGCAGTGAGGCAATGTGTGGAAGGAGCGCCTGCCCACTGCCCCAACGTAGAGAGGCAGTGTACATAAGGAGTTCTGTTGCCCATTGCCTCACATCAGTCTGGCAATGTACAAAAGAAGCCCCCTTGCCCACTGCCCCAAGGCAGTGAGGCAGAGGGCAGAAGGAGTTCCACTGCCCATTGCCACAAGGTAGTGAGGCAGTGTAACACAAGAGCTCCACTACCCACTGCCCCCAAGCGGTGTGAGAATCACGGGGACACCACTGCCCACTGCCCGCTTTAGTGTGGCAGTGTAGGGGAGGAGCCCTACTGCCCATTGCCCACTGCACTGTGGCTTTGGACGGAAGGATCCCTACAGTACGCTGCACGATCCCCACTGCCCATTGCCCCAAGGCAGTATGGCAGTGTGCTGAAGGTTCTTAGCTGTCCAAGTGCCGGCCTCATCAATGCCACTCCAAGGCCCGGAGGCACTGGCGATAGGGCCCAGTGAGAACTTCTATAGTACCATCAGGCAAAGCGGTAGGGCGTCCCCAGGGCAGCCCAGGGTGGTACCTGCCCGGCACCAAAGAGGGTGACGGCCCTTTGCCACAGGTGCGAAACACACCACACACAGCCCTCCCGGCTTGCATTTTCCTGTGGCCAAGACCATCTTGGCCATTGCCTATTGGTAACACCACACCACAGTCATAGGCCACAAAGAGTCATAGGACAGAGCTCAGGGCATTCAGGCTGAGAAGGGGCAGGGCCCACCTGTTTTGCCTCGCCCGTATGCAATGCATCCCAGCCATTACCGGCCTGTCTGGTACCAGTGCCTTCGGCACGCCACACCGCAGTACAGCAAACCACATCACAGCACAGCACAGCACAGCACAGCACAGCACAGCACAGCACAGCACAGCACAGCACAGCACAGCACAGCACAGCACAGCACAACAAAACACAACACAACACAAGAGACTGTCTGATGTCTGGTTTTTATTGCAAGATGGTGCGGTACATCATTCCTTCTGACCATACTTCCGTGTGGGGTCACAGCTGGTACCTGGTACGCCTGCAGTCCTGACCCTATAAGGAAACGTCAGCAGGAATCCCTGGAGTACACGCAAAAACTGTACGATATTGTCGTCCCCCTCAGCAAGGGGGAGAGCCATCCTGCCCTTAATTCCAGCCTGGTCCCCCTCTTCGTGAGAAGCCTCGATCATCCCCTTCAACGTGAGAGCCTGGTGTTTGGAGGGGTTGGGAAGTGCGTGTTCAGACTGTTTGCAGGATTGCATCATGTACTGTATGTCACCGTTTGTGTACGCATTGTGTGCCCATTCCGTGCAGTACTACCTAGAGTGCAGGGTCTTGTCCTACTATATACGTACACGATGCAGTGGACCTCATCACAACTTGCCTGTCGTGCAGAACCATATCCTGGGCATTGTAGGTGTAATGATGAGTTGCTTGTCTCTTCGCACATCACACACTTGAGAGTCTGATTGTTGGATTCCTTTGGATTCGATTGAATGAATTAGCCGAAGGGGAGATGGAGGGAAAGGTCAAGCCATCATGTTTACCGACCCTCACCTGCCCACCATGGCTCATGTCCATACACTTTGCATTGGTCGCCAACCAACCCCACAGTGCACCCTATGCCATTGGGGACGCATTTTTGGAACCGCAGTGTGCGTGTCATGCCACAGCACCTCAACTCTCTCTCTCTCTCTCTCTCTCTCTCTCTCTCTCTCTCTCTCGTCCCATTTGTCATCGCTGGTGGAAAAAACGACAATATAGCAGGGCAACGAGCTGGATGATGGTCCAGTTGCCCACTGCGCTACCACCAGATAATATTCAGTACCGAGGTTCACGTTGTTGATGTGGCACAGCTGTGGAGCTTGCAGTTCCAGGCTGGGCACTGCAAGCGATGATCTCCATGCTATTGCTGGCCTCGATCATTTGACTATTTGAAGGGGTTGGGGCGTTTAAGAATATTGGGTTGCCATCTACCTGTTGCATGCAAACCTTGCTGAGGGGCCCATGAGGAACTCATCACTGGGTGACGACGGGCATGCTGGAAACAGAGGGAAGAGGGGCATCAGGGAGGCGACAAGGAAGCGCCGTCTCACCGGTGTGTTGCAGACGCAGTGGCTTTTCCAGTTCCCTGGTCTCCAAAGAGAAATGTGTGCATTATGCCACCACGCTCATTCCTGTGAGGCATTCCTGCCAGCTTTGTGTTGCGCCATGGTACTTCTTGATTTATTATTGCGTCAGGAGACCCTGCACGCAAAATGATGCAAAGCGTCCTGATAGAGCCTTCTCCTCGTCACATTTGTCCTCCTTCTTCTTCTCATTGAGTTTCGGGTGGGTCAAAGTCACAATCACAAAGGCGACGTTCTTCAGATTTTGAGTGGAACAGCACTCCCAAGAGAGCAGGGGCTTACTGAGTATGGGGAGGGAGCCAAGGACGAGCAAAGGGTGCCAGAAGAACAATGACAGTCCCAAGAGGAGCTGTGCGCTCTGATTCTTGCTTCACCGAACAGAACTGGAACCTGATTGCCCAACGTGTCACGGTCTAACGTGGTCGGGGTGCTACACTGCAGTCGTCGGGTTCGCCTTGCGTCCCTGAGGGTCTCACCACTCGGCCATCAAATTGGATGCATCCCTGGTGCGATGGGGAACATCAAACGGTCCGATGGGCGGTCCAGATATAGCTGGGAATGGCCAGACCGTTCATACTGTATTGCTTTCAGTGCCCACTGTCCATTTTCAGGAACATTTAGTGCTAACATCACTTGTATTGTGTGCACACGGCGCGTCCAGCGCCCTCAAGGGCGCTGCGTGTTTGGATATGCGTCACTCAGGGATTGGGTGTGGGGTGTGGGGTGCGGGGTAGTGAATCGTGACATGTCGCAATATATACAAAGGGCCATATTGGGAACTCTGCATTTGGAGAAATATTATGCATGCCACTGCCAATGGGAATTGGGGTCCCCCCTTTATTGGGGGGACCCGCTTTGTCAGTCCCCCCGCCTTTAGGGCCAGAAGTTTAAACCTGCCTGACCAAGCACCCAGACAGCACCTGTTTGACAAAGAAGAGATGGTCCCAAATGGAAAAAGTGGTGCTGTCAGTGGCACCTTGTGTTTAACTGACTTTTGTTTTATTGATCGGGGCTGGTTGCTTAACGGAGTTTCGGGGAAGGGTTGAGAGCGGGGGGAGGGGTTTAAGAGGGAATGTTTGCCTGGCGTGCGGCCGGCGCATGCCCGGTCTGCTACCTTTGTATTCAGTATCTTATCTCTAGCCCCAAGTTTATCCTCACCTTGGGAATTCCTCCAAGTAGACCGCACAAGACCGCAAACCTTCCCTGCAAGGCACCTTGCAAAAGCCAAAATATGAGAATTCAACAACACAAAATGTCACTCCCACCACTGCCAACCACCACCCTTGCCATCATCATAAACTGGGTGCAAAGGATGGGCCAAATTCTTAGACACGGCGAGAAGGTACTCCAAATTGTTTGGTGAGGTGGGGGCAAAAACATGCACAGATGGGTAATGGTAAAAAAAAGATGCCCGGTGCGCTACTACTCTCCCTAAGGGGTATGTTGGCCTGTGACTAATGCCCAAGCGCTCAAGGAGTCCAAGAGGGCAGGGCACGCTGTAAAAATAAAAACCTGTAAGTTCCTCCCCTGCCCTCCCGCTTCGGCTACCCCCTCCAAATACCCCTGGCATGTGTGTGTTTGTGGGTGTGTGCTGAATTGGTGAAGTCCTCACTTGTGCTGCACTACTGTGAGTGAGAGTGAAAGTGACAGCGATTAAGAACACAGAACCTGGGAACCTGGGAACACAGAACATACTATTTGCAGAAATGTGCATTATTTTTGCGTTGATTGTGAAGGAGGAAGCGGGATCCACCCCCCAGTTAGATGCATGCCTACATCAACCGTGCTGATTCTCCGGTTTCCCAATCCACACCTATCTACTTTGGGGGCATGCTGAACTTTGACGCATTGTCTCCCCCACCTTTTAAGCAACCACGCCAACAATTTAGTGAACTGTTCATGGCCTAAAGGTAACACACCATTATGTTTTGAAGCAAACCCTTTCAAAGTGTATTTCTACACATTGTTTTGTGTATAGTGCAGCCACTATTTATTTATGGTGTTTTCTGCACTTCTTTTTCATGGGCTGTGAGAGCCCTGGCCCCTTTTATATCACAAGCAAACGGCCTCCTTGGCAGGGGGTGTGGGCAGCTGCAACCATCAACACCCTAGGGATGAGGGCTTTTGGATTGGAGGTGCTTTGACAAAGAAAAAAGAAGCCGTTTTTTGTTTTTTCCCCTGTTTGTCCTCCCGTGCCGGTGGGTTAGTGTTTTTTCATTTTTTTGGTGTTTTTTCTTTATCCTCGAATATGGTAGAAACACGTTGTGTGGTACCAGGCCAGCAATTACAGCATTGCATCATCTGATCTGGGCGGTGCGCGCACAGTGCAATTTCAGCACCCCGTAAGCATGAGAAGGGGTGCAGAGGGGCGGCGCAGCACTGCCCCGCTCTTTTGAGCCCCCCCCACCCTGCAGCGTCTCCCTAAAGGGATTCGATACATGAACCCCATTCATCATCCTCCCTACCACCTGCCCACCTGTGTGCAATGAGGTCTTTACAAGCAGGTGTAGATTGTGCCGGGAATTGCATCCATTTATCCGTGGCACGTGATGGTATTTACATGGTTGGCCAAACAAGCAACACTAGCAGCAAGCAGAGATCACTCCACAAGAGGCATGGCGAATGTACTGAGGGCTTATTCCGCCACAACGCGTAGAAGACAACAAAAACAGGACTGCTCAGCTGCGCAACAGAGGCCGACTGAAAAGAAATACACCAAACCATCGCTTCTGCCCAACAACACAGCAACACGGCAGCATGCCATGAGGAACCACATATTATTCCACATTAGTGTCTGAGTGTGAATGAGCCAACACCACTTAGGCCATAGGTGGTCAAGCTCCAAGAAGAGTACTTTGTAGCTCCTCACAAAGCAGCTCCCCACTCTGGACCCCTAGGGAAGGGCTACCGCAAGGGTTGATATCAAACCATCAGACCCAGAACCCCAACATGGGCCATTGCGCAGAAAAAGAACTATCCGATTTGGTGTGGCAGCATACACTGATGTCAGACCCTCAGGTCCAAATAGCTGCTCCTCCCGCTCGGGGCCATAGTCACACGGGAAAATCTATATTGCATTTTTACCCGCCATTTTTAGCCGCCATCCAGGACCGGCTGTACAGACCGAGAATTCGCAGGACCCATGTGCGCCTGAGTTCCAAAAAAAAAAAATCTCCAACGGTGAAAGAATCATCAACTGGGCTGTTTGGGTGGGAACTGCAGTCGTGGCTTACCGGGTTGCCGCATTCTGTTGTGCTCTCTTCCAAGCCGATTGCGAGGAGAAGTCGAAAGTGGAGGAGAGTAAGATGGATGCTCAGTGAAGCTCAACAGAAGTGCAAGCGGCCGCAAATCGGGTGGCACATGTTCAGAAGAACAAATGTTCCCCCCCCCCTCTTCTTTCCAGGGCGAAATGGCACATAGCTAATCCAAACCAAAGGCCCTTGAACTTCAGCAGCAGACATTGACAGGGTTTCTTTACCATTGGGGTGGGCTCCCTGATGATGAGGCCTTGGGGCACGTCACAGAGGGACATTTACATTGCAACACGACTATGGCTCTGAGCCTGATTCTGAGGGAAAGTTTGCCCGGGGTGCACGCGGGGCTGTAATAATTGGAACTCACCCCTACAGAATACTCCACATGGCCCATAGAAGGAAACCCTGCATAAAGTATGCACTTGCAAACATGGGGCCGAAATCCAAAAGGAGATCCTAAGACTGGGGACTGCATTGATGACCGCCCCCCAGGAGATTCAGGTGAATTGGGGGAGTCAGGAGTGACAATGAAGCACCGATAAGCGAGACACAGGGGCCTTGTTGTGGTCGGCAGTAGAAGCACCCCGCTTGTGAGTGATGTGTAAGATCTTTAGACAACCACTGTCCTCGGAGCAGTACCTGAATGGCAGCAATGTAATAGATGTATGCAGTGGACAACCCTTGAAATCTCCAACAGTCCAGAAGACACTCAGGGCTGGACCTGTACTAAACATGTAATCGAGGTCATCGTGCAATCAACACTTCGGTCATTCATTTGAATGTCTCTCGGAGACAACAGTTTGTGGTGTTCTTTTGAAATGCCACTACCTGTACAACGCAGTCACACAGTTGGGTGGTTGGTTGACTGTTGTCAAAAACAATTTGCACTGTTCACAGCCTTTTTGAGAGGAAAGGGGCTCACAGTGTCATTCTTAACCATGTCAGCCAGCTATGTATGACATATCTCTTTGAATCTGAGACGGCGTACTTCAAAGAAAAGCGATCCGACACCCGTATGGAGGGTCACAAACGGCAGAACAAGAATACAGTGGGTAGGAGAAATACCTGTGCACGCAAACGGAGGCGATTGTCATCTTTGCAAGAAGATCAACTTGTACTGTTGAGGAAATGAAGGGGTTCTAGTGGGTGAGGTGCATAATAAGTCCACTACAGACAGAAATTATTCTTTAAAATTTTCAGGATTGGATGGGTACAGCACAGACTGATGTCACCGAAATACACAGGCGTGCTTGGTGATTTGAATGGGTAACTCAAGTGCATTGATGACATGCTTGGTGACCTGACATGGAAATGCGGAGGGGGGTGCTTATCCGTGAGGTTGCAGTGCATTGTTTGCATCTGACGTAGAAACCAGATGGACGAAATGTGATGGATTGAAGATACAATGCCACACAAACGTTGATGCAATGTTGGTGTGCAATCATTTGACCATCAGCGTTCACACAAGTATAGCAAACGGGGACTTTGGGGTATTGTGCTGCAAGGAGCCGCTGTACGGTGCACTGGAAAGTAGCAAATGTCATCGTTCACTGTCTGAAGTGGGAGAGAAGCCGAAAATGTTTGTTCTGTGAAACAAAGCCCCCAATGGGAACCCCTGCGGTCCAAGCAACGGCTTGTCCAACACACGACCTGCTCAATCCCCAATTCTGAGTTCCAGCCCAGATTTATGTTATTGGAAGCAAGGGGGCGGGGGATACTGACTTTCGGTGATCTCCTGAGTCCCATCTTTCAATCTTCATATTGCAGCCGAGCCAGGGCAATGGCTAATTGGATATTCAAAATGGTCTACCTGACGATGCAATGCATCACTGTGGCAACATCGTTACGTACGGCATTCTGTATCACTGGTCAACAAGTTAGACTGGAGCTCTTCTCCAAGATTCGTTACCTATTTCTTCCACATCAGCGTGCATTTGGTCCAGATAGTTTACATGTGGTGATGGTGCTCAGCAACAGCAGTTTTCTGGCAAAACCAGACAAGAGCTACGGTGACATGAGTGACATGAGGGACACATGGCCTCTGATGTCACCACAGGAATCAGCAGCGATGCTGGATTTAATGCAGGGGTTGAATCTTTCAGTCTCACTTCAATACATCGATTGGAATCTGCATTCAGTAGCCATGCCTGACCAAAGGGACCAACCTTCTTCTTGGCCTCATGGCAGAAGACGTTCCATGTCACAATGGAACACCTGTCTCAAGACATTGCGGGCCCACGAGCTTTCAGCTGGCAAACACTATGATGTTGTTTTCAAGATCCGGGAGGATAGTTTGTTCCTCCACGAGGTTGATATAGCCAAAATGCACGAGCATATCAATAAATTGGCCCCCCGAAAAGGCATGCTTGCCATAGGCTGCCGTTCTTGGGGAGGGTGGAATGACAATGTGTTTGTGCTCGGGCGCCAAGCAGCAGACGTTTTCTTTGACCATGTGATGGAGGATCTTGATTGGACTTTTGCGTCAGACAGAGTACATGAACCGACAAACACAGAACGGTGGGTGAAGGAAATTCAGAGGAAGTATCACATTCCTGTCAAAGAGGTCTCTATTTGTTAGCTGCCCTTTACTGTTGTCCGTGGTATTGACCGCCGCCAGCAGTTGGTGATAAAGGCCACATACCAGGGCCATTTCTCAGATCGCACCTCGGGCTGTTACTGTGAAGATCAGCAACTTGTAGGAAAGCAAAAGCTTTGTGTGAAGTGCATGAAGCCATTTCTGAGTCACGTCTTACAATCTACTGCACGAGTGGGTGACTTCCTAAGGGTTGATGGTTTGGTCAACCAGACCCTCCCATGCATATTGTGAGTGGCGCGCTGCGAGCAGTAGGTGCCAGGGGTGGATGTATTGACAGCATTATGGGGGTGGTTTGTGTTTGGAGGGAGGGGGGTATGGGTATTGGTCTGGATAGAGCCCTTGTACTAAGTACCGGGCAAGCACCACCACCCATCTCACCACTTGTACTGCAGTTGCCTCTTTGGACTCGTGCAGCATCTAGGGCCCGGCACTGTCGTAGTCACGGCGAATGCAACGGGTGTGCAGTGCAATGTGCTGTGTACTCTCACAGCGGCGGAGAGCTCCACGAGTAACCGCCGTGGTTGATGCCTTGCACAGAGGGTGCTGACAGGGCAGCCCATGTATTGGGCTGGTCCCACTGTGGATCCTCACACGGTGAGGCATGGACACTGCCTGGTTCATGGTCCCCCGAGCCAAAGGCTGAGAGTCACAAGCCCCCTCTGGTAAGGGTCCCTTGCTACCCTCCTAGAGGACTGACCTGCCAGTGCGAGCCACAGGCCAACCCTCCCTCACGATCATCCATGCGCTCCAGGCCACTCAAGCCACTCAGAGGGGTAAACCCTGCCGGCCCACCATACCTCTTGTGACAGTGAAGGCCATGGACAATCCCAAAGACTGACCTGTCATCATGGGCCACAGGCCACACACCTCTTGGGCATCCACGGGCTCTAGGTCACTCAGGGCACACAGAGGGCTAACTCTGCCGGTCCACAAGTCCTCTTGTGGCATGGACAATGCCCGTGGGCTGTCCCACTCATGCATGGCCACAGATCAGTGAGCCGAGACACCGGGATCCTGGCCACTGGTACCCTGGTACCCAGGGGACACCGTACTTGGCCACTGGTACCCTGGTACCCAGGGGACACCGTACTTGGCCACTGGTACCCTGGTACCCAGGGGACACCGTACTGAGCGTGCAGAAGTTAGGCTCTCCTGGAGACCCTGATTGGCAAACCCTATTTCCTCCACTTGCTCTGGCAGTAGTGGTGCTGCCTCATCTAGATAGCACCTTCTCTAGGGCGCGGCGTGCCCTGGTGGTGGTGGCCTCCTGCCCAGGCCCGTCTGACTCGGGGCGGGGGGGGGGGGGGGGGCTCTGGGTTGGCTGAGATGCCGAATGCTGAATGATGAAACTCCGACAGGAGGGGTTTCGTCATTCGTCATTCGTCCTCGGTTGGAGGGTGGGCCACCCCATCTTATGTCCACCCCTAGTATGCAATAGGTGCAGGTCCAGGAGGTCAGGCAGTTTAGCCCCTCCTGGTCCCATAGCATGAAGCTCTGAGAGATATGCTATGTTCGAGTGCAGGAACAATCAGTTGGTTGCACAATTGTGCACCGGAGCGATACCTCCCGATGGGCACTCAATTTTTTTTTCCGGAATCTCAAAGAGATTTCTGATCTGGTCCCTGAGGATACAGTGCAAGCCCCTGCTCCCTTTTGTTAATTGTGTCCATCTATGTTCAATTGCAGGAAGAAGGATTACATTGTGGGGTATCTGTACTAACCTATAAAATCAGATCACGTGCCAACTATTGATGTCCCACGAAGTTCCACCTTCCGTCGGAAACACATGGGCAGTTGTCAGGCCATTGCTTAGTGGGCAAAATACCCTCCCCCGGGCAGGGGAGGGGGGGAGGGGCGGGCTGTCCGAGGCCAAAAAAACGTTTGTGCACCCACAATGAATCCCAAAATTTCCGGCCCGTTCAATAGATTCCATTTTATTTCCTGAGGAAAACATTTCTGATGTGGGTCGGTTGGTAGGTCGGCCCAAGCTGCCCCCCCCCCCCCCCCCTGGAGTCGCTAAGCAACGGTCTGGCAGTACCCCACTTCCACTCTTCCACCTTCCACCAACCTTCACTCAAATCTTGGGCACTCACGGTTGTGCATCCACTTGCCGTGCTCACATTGCCTATAGTTGCCAAGTGAGGCACTTCTGTCACAGATTGTCCACATTGTCCTGTGATCCACTCTGAGAAGCATTTTATGTGTATTGCTGCAACACGAGCCTGTTTGTGCGATGGAGGTACTGACATGGTCTTATGTGTGCACTATATATATAATTGTCTTGTGGTCTGTGCACAGGAGCTGTGCACAGGAAGTGTGAGGGTGCAGGCGTCTTGTTGTTGTTCTGCGTGCACAAGACTTGCGTTGTATTGTGTGAATGCATACATTGTCTCCGCTCACATTACTTATACTTCCAGGTCAGACATTTGTGTTACGGACAGTCTTCCACATTGTCCCTTGGTCTGCTTCCCTGGGAATGATGTGATGCAGGCTTGTGGGGGCGGTTGGCTTTTGAATCCGGCGGTGGGAAGTGTGTCTGTGGGGGGTGGTAGAGCCCCCCAAAATCCGGGTAGGGGGGGTCGGGCGAGCCGCTCAATGTGCCGGCCATTGATTAGTCGTGTTGAGGGGCTTAAAAATGGCCGAAAATTTTTTTCACCAGATACAAGACAAACAGGATATTTTCTGAAGCCCCTCGCCGCGCTGACTCGCCGCCTCCAAAAAACTACGCTGCTGACCCATTGCAATGCAGACGATTCACTCACTTGGAAGTGGGCGCCCATGTATTGATTTATATATGCAATAAATAGGTACCCCGCGAAGCTTTTAATGCTGATCGTTCGACTCATTGACGGATCTGCAGATGCATGCATCTTACGTACGAATGCGCAATTTTGAGGCCGGACAAAGCGGTGGCCACGACCCGTCAGTTATCATTACTTTCATGTCTCCCGATGTTCGGCTGTATGCTGCGCAGCTGAACCACACATCAAACACAGTCAACGTCAATCCTGTGGGAAGGACCGGCTTCCTCCCGTTATACCATATCCATCGCTTGATCCCTTACCCCTCGCTCTCTTGTGGCCTGCTTGGTTGGCTGGCCGGCTCGCTTCCATGCCGCAGATGAATACCCTGTTGCTTGTGCAGCTTCTGCATGGGCAGCAGCTGTCACTGGGGACCGCAGGCGCTTTCGAGGTAGCAAGCGCAAGGTTCACAGTGACACGCGCAAAAAGCGCAAGGTTCGTGCTTTTCTGAGTTGTGATGACAATGCCTTGGAGGAGATGTTCAGGCCTGGTGCCCCTCCTGATGCAGGTTCATCTTCCAGTAGCAGCCAGTCATCCAGTTCGTCCAGTGACTCATCCAGCTCTGAGGATTGATTTCTTCCCACCATGGCGACCCCAAGAAGGCAGGGGTTATGTCGCCGTATTCATTTCAATTCATTGTTGGATGAGATTTGGTGAAACAAGAGATTTTCTCCGTACAACCATAATCCCCAATTTCCCTATTTTGCAACGCATTTTACTGATAGTATGCCCATATGGTGGGTGGGTGGGGATTTGTCGGATGTCCTATTCAATCCCAAGTACGCAGGCCATGTTTGTAAGATCACTGTGGCTGTGGACACTGTTGGGAATATAGTGTGGATATGTGGCCTCATGCCGAGAACCTCGGCGGATGTTGTGATTCGGTATCAACGTGGTTCTTCGCGAACGCATGGGTAGTTCTTCGTTTTTGAAGTAGGTGTGCATGATGGAGCCTATAAGGGCCGCTTGCACACTGTTGTACCTTAAACTGGAAACTTTTGAGTGAAGCCCAACAAGAATATGATAATATCCATGGCTTCTATTGAACCAGGGTGAAGCACCTCTTTGCACACTTGTGGTAGTGGAGGGTTGTCCGCAATGTGTGGAGCTGCATGGCCATTTGCGTATTTTGCTCCACCTTATGCAATTTTGCATTCACAGGCAGGAGTTATGTAGCCAATCCGCCCACCTGTGGGCCCCCGAGAAGGCAGGGGTGATGTAGCCTCTTCTAATTTGGTCCCTTTCTATTGAACATGTGTGCACCTTGCATGCCACTGCATACGTGTGCCTTACAAGACTCAGTCGTTTACTCATAGGTTCATTGGAGCCCCATTTTGAAAGGTCTACAGTGGGACATGCTCCTGAGGGGGTGATATAAGGGCATTTGGAAGGGGTGTGCCTGGGAACTCTTTAGGGAGAATCTGGTCTACAATGTAGCGCGCAGTGCACGCACAGTGCAAGGGCGCCCCCATATCAAGTTCTTTGCGGTATCTTTTAGTGCAAAGAAGGTGTGGAATTTGGACAGACGGAACCTTAAATACAAGTGTACATACAGATACAGATAGCCTCATGCCTGCGCAGAGCCTTAGTGGCGCAACACAGCTGTAGTGCGCCCATTCATGGCTGCTTACAGGTCGCAGAACTGTGATGTGGTAGTCCAACTTTCAGTCTCGTGGGATACATGCTACCATAGACGAGATGACACATACACTAGCGCAGTTCTGCGCATGTGCAAAGTGTTCATACAATATGGAGGGTTCTGCTCAATTCTGCTGTTGCGCCATTCCGCACTGTTGTGATGTCTGGTCCAAAACTGTCAAGTTCTCAGGAAGTATTTGAGGGCGGGCGAATCTAACTGGGCTGGGTGACATGCAAGGGCACCCAACAATTGTTGCAGATCATGCCATTCACTGTTATGTAGGGGCACCCACACCGTTTTATGTTGGGCACAGTACTGCTGCAACCCTTGTCTGTGCTTACCTGCCGCCCATGACCATTGCATTGCTGGGTCACTTGCTGCTTGCGCAGGTCGCGGTATCCACATGACGATTCATTGACACAGAACATTGTATCTCTCTTGGTAAACTGCCCTGCAGTTGGTTACATAGATGCACACCCGAGTGTTGTGCATCCACGCACGCCAGACATGGGTTAGAGGCCATCCGTGCAGTTGTAGGCCAGCCCTGTTTCTTTGGAAAATTTTGGTATTTCTTTGTTTCGGCGTGACGTGCATTCTTTTAAGTCCCTTTGCGCTTCTGCTTTACACTGTGGCAGTGTCTTGTTGTCAGGCATATAATTGTGGCTTCCCCTCGCTCGGCACTGGCTGTCCTCTGCAGACTATTATGCGTGACTAGCTCACCACTATCGCACCATTTGCATGGTGCGGCTCCCAAAGGGGCCAGGGCACAACCTGCTAATGCAGTTTTCCAACCTCGGCAACTCAAAAATGCAAATTTCCAAAACTGATTTGTTTTATATTCTGACCATCCAAAATGATCAAATATCCGATGTAAAGGATGTTTTAGCCCCTCTTTATGTGCTTTTCACCCTATTTGGGTATTTTGGGGGGCACTCGCTGTTATGTGGTACATACTGCAGTCTTTGGTTTCTAGTGTTGGTAGACGATGCTATGCGTAGGCACAATGCGGCAGCTTCGAACCCGTTCCCATGGGCTTCGAGCAACAAATCTGCACTCATTGCCCACGTGGTGTGCACGCGATGCATACCTGTCCCCTTCGGCTTCTCTGTTCTGAGTTGTACAGCAGTCTTTCACAGAAAAGACTGTGACATGCATTGCACCAACAGGCCGGTACCTTCCCAGGAGGCGCACTGTGCGCTGTGCCCGCACTGTGCGCGCGCTGTGCGAAAAGTCGGCTGTTTTCCACCACGGTAGCCATGGGTCCCAGGGTCCTGAATTCTGCACCCTACAGCCCCTGCTGGTACACCAGGGATTTTTTTTGTCTAGTCTGATGCTTGCCATGGGTCCCAGGGTCCTGAATTCTGCACCCTACAGCCCCTGCTGGTACACCAGGGATTTTTTTTGTCTAGTCTGATGCTTGCCATGGGTTCCAGGGTCCTGAATTCTGCACCCCATGCTGTTTTGAATTGATCATGCATGCTTCTGTAGGTGGGTGGTTTTCAGGGTTGTTCCCGGGATAAACAACGTAATAATTGGTGCTGTGCCCGCGCTGTGCGAAAAAGCCCCCCCACCAGGGGCCTTCCAACATCCTGGCACAGCGCCAATCAATACCCCACCCAGAGTATCTGGGGTTAAGATGTTCTACACCAGGTAGACTAGGCTTCAATTTTCGCGAAGGTGATTGGCCACTCTGACGAAGGATATGTGGAGTATCATGATGTGCAGGTCGTCATTGATGCCCGATGGACTCCATCTCCTTTGGTATCTCCACTCTCGATTGACCCCTGCCATCTCTGGAAGTCCCTCCCGAAGTGATGAGGGTCATCGCAGTCCTATTCGGGGGGGGGGGGTGTAGTCCAAAAGCGTGCAGTACAAGGACACCCGCTGAATATCATCTGCGCTGCATACCCTCCGTGGGGCACTATCACAAAAGTACCAGTTTGAGTTTTTAAGGCGGTGTATTGGAGTACAGATGGGCCCTTGAACTCTGCACGAGGCATTACGAGTGTGCGGGCGTCTTTTTTATCGTATTCTCTCCGTTGCCCCGGACGCTCCAGTCCGTAGCACCGGGTTCTCCCCCGGACGATCCAGTCCGGGGGCTCGGGCCGTGCTCCACTCCGCCCCGGATGCTCCAATCCTGGGCGTCTTTTTGTCGTATTCTCTCCGTTGCCTCGGATGCTCCAGTCCGTGGCACCGGGTTCACCCCCGGACGATCCAGTCCGGGGGCTAGTGCCATGCTTCATTCCGCCCCAGATGCTCGAATCCGGGGCGTCTTTTTATCGTATTCTCTCTGTTGCCTCGGACGCTCCAGTCCGTGGCACCGGGTTCACCCCCGGACGATCCAGTCTGGGGGCTAGTGCCGTGCTTCATTCCGCCCCAGATGCTCCAATCCGGGGCGTCTTTTTGTCGTATTCTCTCCGCTGCCTCGGACGCTCCAGTCCGTGGCATTGGGTTCACCCCCGGACGATCCAGTCCGGGGGCTAGTGTCGTGCTTCATTCCGCCGTGGATGCTCCAATCCGGGGCGTCATTTTTTCGTATTCTCGCCGTTGCCTCGGACGCTCCAGTCCGTGGCACCGGGTTCACCCCCGGACGATCCAGTCCGGGGGCTAGTGCCGTGCTTCATTCCGCCCGGGATGCTCCAATCCGGGGCGTCTTTTTGTCGTATTCTCTCGGCTGCCTCGGATGCTCCAGTCCGTGGCACCGGGTTCACCCCCAGACGATCCAGTCCGGGGGCTAGTGCCGTGTTTCATTCCGCCCCGGATGCTCCAATCCGGGGCGTCATTTTATCGTATGCTCTCCGTTGCCTCGGACGCTCCAGTCCATGGCACCGGGTTCCACCCCGGACGATCCAGTCCGGGGGCTAGTGCCGTGCTTCATTCCGCCCCGGATGCTCCAATCCGGGGCGTCTCTTTGCCGTATTCTCTCCGTTGCCTCGGACGCTCCAGTCCGTGGCACCGGGTTCACCCCCGGACGACCCAGTCCGGGGGCTCGGGCCGAGCTCCACGCCGCCCCGGATGCTCCAATCCGGGGTGTCATGTATCTTTCTCTCTTTGCTGTCTTCAGTGTTTGGCTGTTTCGTAGCCGGCAGGAGTTTGGTACCCTGCCGGGCGCACACACGTCCATCCGGACGGAGGCTGTTGCGCTGTGGGGACTGCGGGGATTGGACTTGTTCTTGGCGGCTTGTTCGTCGTCGGGTGTGGGTGTTTGCCGTGGTGGTGTCGTGTTTTGTGCCGTGGTGCGTGCTGGCGTGTGGTGCTGCGTGTGTGCCCTGCTTGGCCTGCGTGTGGCGCGCGCTCCTTGCCCGGGCGTGCTGTTGCGCTGGCGCGGGGACACTCCCTCTCTCTGGCGGGCCCGTTTGGCTCCATGGCGGGCCTTGTTGGCGCCCGGCTGTGGCCCGGCGCGCGGCAGTGGGGTGTGTGTACGTTGGGGGGGGGGGGGGTTTGGTTCCTCTCCCCTCGCCTTCCGCGCCTTGTCCCTCTGTCCCTTTTCGCCGGCCTGCCCTGCCTGCCTACCCTCTTCCTACCCGCTGGGTTGGCCTAGGCTGGACGGTTGGTCTTGGTGGTCTGTCTTGGTGTTTCTTTCCTGCAGGGCGGTGTGGCCTGGGTTCGTTTTGGGGGCGGGTTGCTCGTGTGGTGTGCCGTGCCGCGTGTACGGTGTCCTGGGCCTCCTGGCTCCTGTTCACCGGCGTGCATGCCCTGTGTGTGGTGTTGCGTGTGCGGTGTCCTGGGCTGCTTGGCTCCTGTTCACCGGTGTGCGCGCTCTGTGTGTGGTGTTGCGTGTACGGTGTCCTGGGCCTCCTGGCTCCTGTTCACCGGCGTGCACGCCCTGTGTGTGGTGTTGCGTGTACGGTGTCCTGGGCCTCCTGGCTCCTCGTCACCGGTGTGCGCGCTCTGTGTGTGGTGTTGTGTGCACGGTGTCCTGGGCCTCCTGGCTCCTGTTCACCGGTGTGCACGCTCTGTGTGTGGTGTTGTGTGTACGGTGTCCTGGGCCTCCTGGCTTCTGTTCAGCGGTGTGCACGCTCTGTGTTTGGTGTTGCGTGTACGGTGTCCTGGGCCTCTTGGCTCCTGTTCACCTGTGTGTACGCTCTGTGTGTGGTGTTGCGTGTACGGTGTCCTGGGCCTCCTGGCTCCTGTTCACCGGTGTGCACGCTCTGTGTGGGGTGTTGCGTGTACGGTGTCCTGGGCCTCCTGGCTCCTGTTCACCGGCGTGCACGTTCTGTGTGTGGTGTTGCGTGTACGGTGTCCTGGGCCTCCTGGCTCCTGTTCACCGGTGTGCACGCTCTGTGTGTGGTGTTCTGTGTACGGTGTCCTGGGCCTCCTGGCTCCTGTTCAGCGGTGTGCACGCTCTGTGTGTGGTGTTGCGTGTACGGTGTCCTGGGCCTCTTGGCTCCTGTTCACCTGTGTGTACGCTCTGTGTGTGGTGTTGCGTGTACGGTGTCCTTCGCCTCCTGGCTCCTGTTCACCGGTGTGCACGCTCTGTGTGGGGTGGTGCGTGTACGGTGTCCTGGGCCTCCTGGCTCCTGTTCACCGGCGTGCACGTTCTGTGTGTGGTGTTGCGTGTACGGTGTCCTGGGCCTCCTGGCTCCTGTTCACCGGTGTGCACCTCCTGTGTGTGGTGTTGTGGGTGCGGTGTCCTGGGCCTCCTGGCTCCTGTTCACCGGCGTGCACGCTCTGTGTGCGGTGTTGTGTGCGCGGTGTCCTGGGCCGCTTGGCTCCTGTGCACCGGTGTGCCTGCTTTGGTGTGCTGCGTCCTGTGTACGGTGTCCTGGGCCCCTTGGCTCCGGTTCACCGGTGTGCACACTCTGTGTGTGGTGTCGTGTGCGTGGTGTCCTGGGCCTTTTGGCCCCTTTTTGCTGGTGTGCCCGTGTGGTGTGTGTTGTGTTGCGTGTGTGGTGTCCTGGGACACTTGGTTCGTGTTCTCCGGTGTTGCGGTGTGCTGCGGTGTGTGTGGTGTTCGGTGTGCGGTGTTGCGTGTGCGGTGTCCTGGGCCTCCCGGCCCCTGTTCACCGGTGCGCACGCCCGGTGTGTGGTGTTGTGTGGGCGGTGTCCTGGGCCGCTTCGCTCCTGTTCACCAGTGTGCTTGTGCGGTGTGTTGTGTGGTGTGTTTGGTGTCCTGGGCCTCTTGGCTCCCAGTCAGCCGTGTGCCTGTGTTGTGTGTTGCGTGGTGTGTGCAGTGTCCCGGGTCACTTGGCTCCCGTTCACCGGTGTGCCCGTGTGGCGTGTGTTGTGCTGCGTGTTCGGTGTCCTGGGCCTCGTCGCTCCTGTTCACCGGTGTGCTGTGTGCTTGTTCGGTGTGTTGTGTGTTGTGCGCGGTGTCCCCGGCCACGTGGCTCCTGTTCACCGGTGTGCTTGCTCGGTGTGTTGCGTGGTGTGTGTGGTGTGGGTGTGGGTGTGTGCTTGCGTGTGCCATACCGTCCGCGTTGCATTTTTCCTCGCGCCCAAGAGTAGGCGCCGTCGGTGTATTCATGGCTCAGACACCGTGGGGAACGCCGCAGCGAACTGGCCACTGGCATTCCGGCCAACAAGGTGTCCGGCATCCTACGGAGTCTTACTTATTCTTCCCGTCCTGGACTCTTTGTTTTTGGCGACGCCCAAGAGTAAGCGTGTCTTAATGCATGCATGGCGGTGTATGCTATTTACTCGTTGGTTTGTGTACTCTTTGTATTTTGCAACGCCCAAGAGTAGGCGTGTTTGTTTAATGCATTCATGAAGTGCTACTTACCCTTTATGTCTTGGACTCTTTGTTTTTTGCGACGCCCAAGAGTAAGTGTGTCTTAATGCATGCATGGCGGCATATGCTACTCACTCTTTGGTTTGCGGACTCTTTGTATTTTGCGACGCCCAAGAGTAGGCGTGTTTGCTTAATGCATTCATGCCATGTTACGTATTCTTTTTGTCATGGACTCTTTGTTTTTTGCGACGCCCAAGAGTAAGCGTGTCTTAATGCATGCATGGCGGCTTATGCTACTTACTCGTTGGTTTGTGGACTCTTTGTCTTTTGCGACGCCCACGTGTAGGCGTGTTTGCTTAATGCATTCATGACATGCTACTTATCCTTTATGTCTTGGACTCTTTGTTTTTTGCGACGCCCAAGAGTAAGCGTGTCTTAATGCATGCATGGCGGCTTATGCTACTTACTTGTTGGTTTGTGCACTCTTTGTATTTTGCGACGCCCAAGAGTAGGCGTGTTTGCTTAATGCATTCGTGACACGCCATGACCTTAGCAGCTTCTGGGTCTGAGATTTCAGCAATGTTTGTCAAGAATCCTCTCTAACCGAGCCGTCCGAAATGGAGTACTTGTACAGCGAGTGACCAATATTGCTTGCATTATGCGTTGGACACGGTGGTATCCAGTTGGGTATGAGACCACGTTCATTGATTTTCACAAAGTCCTCAGATGGAACTGGGTACACGTATGAGGTCAACTGTGACTGTTTATCTTTCCTTTGGTCACGACTACATGCTGCACTACGCCACCATCAGCAAGACCACCCCGGAGTTCTTGCAGATTTCTGTGCTGTGGTCTATTGTTGATAGTTGTCTTTATCTAACTCTTTGTGACTGCAGCCCTTCATGCTTTGATCCTGATCTTTTTCTACTTGCTTGTCTCTGACTTGTGTTATCGTGGATTGGTTGTATGTCAACAATAAAACATTTTCCTCATCAAAAACAAGCAGCAGAAACCCTACACCGGCAGCAAGCAGCAGGAGAGGCACAACAAACACACAGTATTGAAATTACTATAAAACCTTCTTACTGGGCACTCCGGGAATTGCCTGTCGTCCCAGAGTTCGAGGTTTGAGCTCGTCACTTTTTCGCCCCACTCTGGGAGTGCGTGCCATTTGATCTTCAACTGCAGGTTGCCATGTTGGCCTGGTGGGGCCAGTCTGCCCTGTATCTTGCCCCGGAACCATACAAATTGCTTCGGTTGTCCTCTAAGCGTGGCTCCGAATACCCCCTGTACTTCCGCGCCGTCTGGCTACTCGGGGTGCATGGCGGCACGTGCCGCTGGCGTGAAGAATGGGCACGCTGGGGCCTTTGGCTTCGGTTGTGGTTCGGGCGGTGGCGGCGCTGGGGCTACTTTTGGTTCCGGTTTGGGCCGTTTGGCCCGGCGGGCCGAGGTGTCCGCTCCCCCTGGACGGGGCCTCGGCTTCGGCCGGGGTTGTTCTGGTGCCGGTTTGGGGGCCGGCTTCGGTGCGTTGCGGTGAAATATGCTGTATGCCGGTCCTTGCCCCTCTTGTGGTCGGTGCATACCCCGAAGCTGGTTTGCGTGTTTTTGTAGTCTGGTGGTGCGAAGTTTGAGGGTTCGTTCCGTGTCCGTGGGCCAGGAAATCCAGCGTTCCGCCCTTGCTGTCCCGTGTTTTCGTATGTAGGCTGCCAGGTTGCGAGTGAGTGTGAGCCATGTCTCGGGCAGCGTGGTGTCCGTGGCTGGGGCATCCACTGTCCAGTGCATTGCCGTTTTGAGGGCCGACCAGTGCGCCCGGGGTTGGTTGGTGTGGTGGGTGCAGTATTTGAAACCGTCCCCCAGTGGCAGTGGTGTCGCTGGTTTCGCTTCCGGTGTGAATGTGTGGACTTTGTCCGTTGTGCCCGTGGCGCTCCACTGTGCTACCCACCATTGGTGTTGGTCCTATGTTAGTGTCACCGTGGGGATGTCTGGGGGCTTGTAAATAAAGGCCGTCCAATCAGTGACCTTCGGACCTTCGGTTCTTTGGTCGTGCTGCTCCACTGGGCTGGTCAGGTTCACCAGATGGTTCACAAGGTCCGGTGTCAGGGTGTCTTCTGTGTCCTGCACCCTGTCCTTACGTGCCGTGGAGTGGCCTACGGTAATTTTACAGGCGTCCGTGGTGGCCGCCAGGACATTGGTCGCTAGGGTGATGACATCCTCTGCTAGGCCTCCCACAATGAAGTACTTTTCTCCCGCCAGGTTGGCCGGGAGTTGGGCGGTGTGTTTCATGGTGAGGTGTAGGAGCGCCCCGTCGGGGCCTGGGGCGCTTGGGTCCACGGGCCTGGGGTCGGGTGCGCCGTGTCTCGCCAACGGGTGCCGTGGTTTGTCGGTGTTGGGTAGTCTTGGCCCCCGGGCCATGTGGTGCACCTGATTGAGAGGAATGGCTTGGCCCGGGGTGTCTCCCGTCGTGATGTATACTCCTTTGGCGCCTTTTACCGTGTCTAGGTAGACACCTGGGAGTGGGGCGGGTTGTGGGGGCAATGGCTGGAACAGGGCGTTGGGGCAGGGGTGCCCGCATGGGGGATCCCCGGGCCGGAGCCCTCGGCAGTGGTCATCCATGCCGTGGGGCACTGGGTATAGTATGTAGGGCCCTGCCACCCTGCGCAGTTTTTGGGGGTTTAGGGTGTTCAACCACCCACCCATCCTGATGATGACAGAGCCTTGGTCGATCCAGGTGGCTTGGTGTCGGTCAATGTCGTGGTGTAGGGCCCTTCTGATGGTGCCCCACGTTCTGCGGTGGGTGGTGTCATCTCGGGTGGGGCACCCCGTGTCTATGAGAGGCATCCTGGCATTTGCGAGAGCGGAGTTTATGATGTTGGGGGGAGACGGGTTGCCGTGGGCGCCGGTGGCGGTGCTCCCCGCGGCTTTGATGCTCTGGCTGGGCACTCGCCTCCCATGGAGAGGTTGGTGCCATGATGGGTCCGGGTGCCAGATGGGGGCTGGTAGGTCCCCGTATTGTGCCCAGGTGTACACCGTGTATGCTGTGCCTTCGGTGTCAGCCTGCAGTCTGTACGTGGATCTCCGTGCTTCGCCGTAGTTGACGAGCATATTTGAGGTGGCGACGGTGTAGTTGAGGTGCGTGTGCGCCAGGGCGTGTGTGATTTGCACTTCCGTGCCTTTCTGATTTTCCCCGTGGTCTTCTAGTATGAACCGTACCATCCAAGGGCTGTGGGACCGGAGGTTACCGTCTTTGTCGCGTATCGGCGCGTGTATTTGGCGTCCTGCCTGCTGTGCTTTGTTGGGCTTGTGGTGGGCGTGTTGCTCAACGGGGACATACGGTGTCCAGTCCTGGCGGGCACCCTCCCTGTGCGCCATGGCTTGGGCCACCTTGGCGAGTGCCGTGACGGTGGCGGCAGTGGGGGCTCGGCGACCTGGGGCACCATGCCGGTGTCTGTTGGGCCGACCCCCACCCAGGCGACTCAGGCACCCCGGCAACACACCGGGAAGACCCCGAACCCGGCATCGGCGCCCTCACACCTCCAGACCGAGGTCTTCCTCAACCTGGAACCGTACCCAAGCCCCAAACCCGACCCCAAACCCAAGCCGGCGCCCAAACGAGCGCACACAACACCACAAACGCAACGACACCAACCCAAGAGACACTGCCCTAACCCAAACCCTAACCCGAACCAGGACCCCCCACCTACCACAACCCACGCCCCCCTCCCACCAGCAGCCGCCGCCACCACAGAGGCGGCCACCCAACAAAACGCCGTCCAAACCCTCGTTAACATCCCCATCTCCAAGCGCCCCGTCTTCCAGCCCCCATAAACCACCACCGCCGCTGGCCAGACCAACCCAGGGACGTGGGACCCCTCGACCACAATCACCGTTAAGCCCGGCGCCCGACCCGCCCCCGCTACCCACCAAACAGTACAGCCACAGGGACTGCGCACGATCCCCGACCCCCCACCCCCACTAGGGGGACCGGGATATCCACAAGGGGTCCTAGGGCCATACCCGCAGCACCCCCCCCGCCACTACCAGCGCCACCACCACCAGCGGCCCCACCACCACCACCACCAACACCACCCCCACCACTACCACTGCCCACCACCCTACCCCACCGGGCCACAACCCCCCGTGCACAAGCAGCACCAACGTATGGGATGGCAGCCACCGAGCGCTCCACCACCATACCCCACCTACCACCAGGGGCCACCCCCCCCGTACCAGCCACCATATCCCCTCGGCCACCACGTCCACGCCGAGGGCGCCCCCCGGGCCCAACCCCACCAGGGACAGTCGCTCGACCCATACCACCAGCCACTGCCGCCACCGTACCCCTACGTGGCGGATTAATGGAGGGCGGGGGACCCCCCCCCCCCCCCCAGTACCGGGCGGCACCACGCGAGGCCCCTCAGGACCCGCCAACACCTCTTGACTGGCCCGACTCGAGCGACCAGGCCCGGTCCCGCAAACGGCGGCGCTCCCGCTCCCCCCCCACACGGCACACCCACCCCCGGCGCCCACACTCCCCACACCGCAATCGCACCTCAACCACCCACTCGCGCCGCTCCCGCTTCCCAAGGCGCCACCACGACCCCCCGGGGCCCCGCTCCAGCAGCTCCCGCTCCCCTGAGCGCCCCCACGCGCGCCACCGCCGCCCCATGTCCACCTGCTCCTCCCCTCACGAGCCCCACCGGGCTTCTCGCTCCGCCCTCCGCCCGTACCCGACCCCCACCCGCAGCCCCCGCCAACACCGCTCCCGCTCCCCCCGGCGCCGCCAAGCACGCCACCGCCGCCCCATGTCCAGCTCGCCCTCCCCCCACGGGCCCCACCGGGCTCCCTGTTCCCTTCGCCGCCCGTACCCATCCTCCACTCCCAGCCCCCGCCACTGCCGCTCCCGCTCCCCCAGGCCCCGCCACGCCCGCCACCACCGCAGGTCCACGTCCTCCTCCTGCCGCTCCAGGACCTCGAGATTCGACCCCCCCCCCCCCAGGCCCCCGCCCACCTCGCCTGGTGGTCTGCCCCCGCTTTGCAGGAGCTCTGCCGCTGGGTGAAGTGGGCCGGGGGAGCGGGAAGGCGAGAAGGGGTGCACATGGTGCACACCTTCGAGGAAGTCCGCGCCTGCACCCCCGCCAACCCCTACGAGGCCACCCCGGAGGCCATCATGCCGCAAGCGGCATGGGAGGCCCCCCCTACATCCCCGACGCCCTCCGCCAATGGCTCCAGGCAACCCACCCCCAGGCCTGGGCCATCGGCGCCCCCCACCCACCCCACCACCACCACGCTCGGAAGGGAAAGGGCACGGGCAAGGCGAGGGCAAGGGACAGAAAGGCACAATCAGACAAAGAGGCACGGAAGGGCCCCAAGTGAGGGGCAGGCGCCCATAGGGACAGGGCACCGGAAGCGACACAACGTGGGGGCAGGAAACCACCCAAGGACCAGGAGGGGGCAGGAGCGGGGACCGAGGCGCAGAGAAAGAGGACACCACGGCGGGCGCCAGGACCCACACCAAGGCAAGGCATACCACGACGGAGGGACTAGCGCCGCCTCACCCCCAGCGGACGCCGCACGACTCCCGGGGGCACACACCCCCAACGCACGCCGCCCAAGCACCAATCAGACGCCGTACGGATCACACCAGCGCACGCCCACCAGCCACCAGGAACCACACAGCGGATGAAGGGCACACCTACACGGGGAGAACGGGCTACACCCACAGAGGAAGCCGCTGGGAATACCGCCGCGCAGCCCACCACCACGCCCTCACCGCCAGGTGACGACCCCGGCCACCACAAGGGCCGCCTCAAAGGCACCCGAAGGAGACAAAGGCACGGCCACAGCACCCAGGGCTAGGGACCGGGACCCCAAGAGGACACAGAACCACGGGACAGGCCCCCAGGGAGGGCAACCCCATGGACACCTACCCGACCCACCAGCCCGAGCGGCACGCCCAGGTCCCCACAGCACGGACCCAGCGAGCCACCCACGCCTAACCGCACCCCCCAGCCATCAGCCAGCCACACTCCGGCCCGCACTCCGCACCACGACACAGACCAGGCTGACCTCCACCGACCCACCACGGTACAACAAGAGGCAACACAGCACACCGCACCGCAGCGCGCCACAGTGCAGCGCACCACGACAAGGCACCCCAAAGCACTACACGCCACAGCACGACGCGACACGATGCGGCACAGAGCGGCACTCAACAGCACGGCTGACCCTAACCTGAAGGACTAACCAAAGCAAGCCACCGCACACCCTGGAAGGCGCCGCACCAGCCCGCCACACACCGGCAAGGGGCCACCGCGCGCCCGGCAACAACGCTTGCGGTTCACCCAGAAGGTTAAAACCGGCACCGCGGAGGCGAAAGGACACGGAAAACCCCAGCCACCCTAACCCAGAGCCGCAGGAAGCCGCCTGGCACAGCCGCCCAGCCGGCAGAGCCAGAACCTGACCCAGCAGGAAGGGGCGCCGAGCCCAACGTGTACATAACCCACCCGACCCATGGGGCCGGGACACGGCCAGGTAGAACGCAACCACCAACGGCAACCCAAAAGACCACACTGAATGCAGACCAGTGCGTGCGCCAGCCCAGGGAAGGCAGAGGGAGGAACAGGAGCAGAAGGCAGAAGACACGGAACCACGGCACAGGCCCCCAGGGAGGGCAACCCCACGGACACCTACCCGACCCACCAGCCCGAGCGGCACGCCCAGGCCCCCACAGCACGGACCCCGCCAGCCGCCCACGCCTAACCGCACCCCCCAGCCACCAGCAAGCGACACTACGACCCGCACTCCGAACCACGACACAGGCCTGGCTGACCTCCACCAACCCACCACGGCAAAACACGAGGCAGCACGGCACACCGCACCGCAGCGCGCCACACCGCAGCGCACCACGACAAGGCACCCCAAAGCACTACACGCCACAGCACGACGCGACGCAACGCGGCACAGAGCGGCACACCACGGCACGGCTGACCCTCACCTGAAAGACTAACCAAAACAAGCCGGCGCAAAGCCGGGAAGGCGCCGCACCAGCCCGCCACACACCGGCAAGGGGCCACCGCGCGCCCGGCAACAACGGTGGCGGTCTACCCAGAAGGTGAAAACCGGCACCGCGGAGGCGAAAGGACACGGACAACCCAAGCCCCGCTAACCCAGAGCCGCACGAAGCCGCCTGGCGCAGCCGCCCAGCCGGGAAGCCAGAACCTAACCCAGCAGGAAGGGGCGCCGAGCCCAAGGTGTACATAACCCGGCCAACCCATGGGGCTGGGACACGGCCAGGCAGAACGCAACCACCAACGGCAACCCGGAAGACCACACCGAATGCAGACCAGTGCGTGCGCCAGCCCAGGGAAGGCAGAGGGAGGAACAGGCAGACCCCCCCGAAAGAAAAAAAAGGGGGGGGGGGCCCACAGCCAGCAAACCGCCCACCAACACCGCAAGAGGCAGCCAAACCCCCCACCCAGAAGGCACGGAAGTCAGGACCCCCCCCAGGTTTGAGGTTTGAGTTTTGAGGTTTGATTTTGCGGGTACTAGACGCCTTTCGGCCCCGGGGGGCCACCTGGTGGGGCCAGGTGATATCCTCCCCACCGGGTCCTAGTGGGGGGCTCTCCAAGACGCACCTCCCGCCTGGTGGCGGAGTCAACCGGGTTGACAGGGCTCGGAGCCCCGTCCCTCCCCGGCTTCCCCATTTCGCCACTCCCCGGTCAGTGCATCAATTCGCAGCCATGGCTGCGGGCGCTTACCCAATGCATCGCCCCCCTAATGCGTGGTCGCCCGGGGCGCCGGCGCTGCCGGGCCCGTGCTACGGGCTTGTCGCCAGTGGGACCCCCTTGGGCTGGCGCGGAGGCTGCCTAGCCTAGGGGCTCGGGCGTGGCGCAGTGCGCTACTACTGCCTTGGCGGGTGCAGTGCCCCGTCCGCGTGTGCGCGGCGCTCGCGGCCGGTTAGGGGGGCTCGGGCCGGTACCTGGTGTTGGGTCTCTCCCGTTTCCCCCTTCCCGCCCCGCGTGTCCCGCGCTGCTTGTGGCGGGCCGTCCCGTCCGGGTGTCCCTTACCCTCGCTCGCTGGACGCCATTCCACGCGGTCTGTGCGTTCCGCGAGCTCGGTCCGGTTGCCCTTCCGGTAGTCCCCGCGTGCCCTTTGCGTGTGTGTGCGCTCGCGCTCCCGCGGCGTCCCCTCCCCCCCCCTGGGTGGTGTGGCGTGCGCACCTCGCGCGGTCCCGGCACTGGGCGTTGGTAGGGCCGTTCCACGTGGTCCCTGCCCCTCCGCGTGTCCTGCCCCGGTCCCTTGCTCCGTCTGGCGTGCTTGGGGGGGGCGGTCCGGTCCCGGTTCCCCCCTACCTGGCTTGGCCTGCACGCCCTATGGGGGCTGCCTGCCGCAGGGGTGGTGGGGGGGCGTCCCCGGGGGGGGGTGGCCTGCCACTGTTGTGAGGGGCGTCTGGTGCCAGGCGCCATCCCTCCCTCGACCGCCCGTCCTCTGGGGCGGGCAGCCGGGGTACCGCGACCCGTGTGTTCCGGGTGCGGTCGGTGTGGGCGTGGTGACCCAGCACCGGCTCCACAGCGTGCGTCCTTGCGGGCCGGCGTTTGTCGCTGTGAGCGCGGCGGAAGGGCGTCCCCAGGGGGGGTGCCTTCCATCGCCACGAGGGGCGTCTGAGGTCAGGCGCTCCCCCTCCCCCGACTGCCTGCCCACTGGGCGGGCTGTCGGGGTCCGCCACCCACGTGCTGTGGGCGCGGGTGTGTGGGTGTGGGGGCCCAACACTGTCCCCTTGGCCTGCATGCCCCGTGGGGGCTGCGTGTTGCGGGGGTGGTGGGGGGCCGTCCCCGGGGGGGGTGGCCTGCCCCTCTTGTGAGGGGCGTCTGGTGTCAGGCGCTGTCCCTCCCCCGGCCCCCCGTCCTCTGGAGCGGGCAGCCGGGGTTCCGCAACCCGTGTGTCCCGGGTGCGGTCGGTGCAGGCGTGGGGACCCAGCACCGGCCCCACAGCGTGCGCCCTTGCGGGCCGGCGTTGCTCGCTGTGGGGGTGGCGGAAGGGCGTCCCCGGGGGGGTGCCTTCCACCGTTATGAGGGGCATCTGAGGTCAGGCGCGCCCCCCCCCCCCCCGACTGCCCGCCCACTGGGCGGGCCGTTGGGGTCCGCCACCCACGTGCTGGGGGCGCTGGTTTGTGGCTGTGGGGGCCAACACTGTCCCCTTGGCCTGCATGCCCTGTGGGGGCTGCGTGCCACGGGGGTGGTGGGGGGCCGTCCCCGGGGGGGGTGGCCTGCCACCGTTGTGAGGGGCGTATGGTGTCAGGCGCTCTCCCTCCCCCGGCCGCCCATCCTCTGGGGCGGGCAGCCGGGGTTCCGCGACCCGTGTGTCCCGGGTGCGGTCGGTGCGGGCGTGGGGACCCAGCACCGGCCCCACAGCGTGCGCCCTTGCGGGCCGGCGTTGCTCGCTGTGGGGCTGGCGGAAGGGCGTTCCCGGGGGGGTGCCTTCCACCGTTGTGAGGAGTGTCTGTGGTCAGGCACTCCCCCTCCCTGAACTGCCCGCCCACTGGGCGGGCGGGCTGTTGGGGTCCGCCACCCACATGATGTGGGCGCGGGCGTGTGGGTGTGGGGGCCCAACACTGTCCCCTTGGCCTCCATGCCCTGTGGGGGCTGCTTGCCGCGGGGGTGCTGGGGGGCCTTCCCCGGGGGGGGTGGCCTGCCCCCGTTGTGAGGGGCGTCTGGTGTCAGGCGCTGTTACTGCCGTGGCCGCCCGTCCTCTGGGGCGGGCAGCCGGGGTTCCGCGACCCGTGTGTCCCGGCTGCGGTCGGTGCGGGCGTGAGGACCCAGCACCGGCCCCACAGCGTGCGCCCTTGCGGGCCGGCTTTGCTCGCTGTGGGGTTGGCGGAAGGGCATCCCCGGGGGGGATGCCTTCCACCGTTGTGAGGGGCGTCAGAGGTCAGGCGCTCCCCCTCCCCCGACTGCCCGCCCACTGGGCGGGCTGTTGGGGTCCGCCACCCACGTGCTGTGGGCGCGGGTGTGTGGGTATGGGGGCCCAACACTGTCCCCTTGGCCTGCATGCCTTGTGGGCGCTGCGCGCCGTGGGGGTAATGTGGGGCCTTCCCCGGGGGGGGTGGCCTGCCACCGTTGTGAGGGGCGTCTGGTGTCAGGCGCTGTCCCTCTCCCGGCCGCCTGCCCTTTGGGGCAGGCGGCTGGGGTTCTGCGACCCATCTGTCCCGGGTGCGGTCAGTGCGGGCGTGGGGACCCAGCACCGGCCCCACAGCATGCGCCCTTGCGGGCCGGCGTTGCTCGCTGTGTGAGTGGCGGAAGGGCGTCCCCCGGGGGGGTGCCTTCCACCATTGTGAGGGGCGTCTCGTGTCAGGCGCTGTCCCTCCCCCGGCCGCCCGTCCTCTGGAGCGGGCGGCCGGGGTTCCGCGACCCGTGTGTTCCGGGTGCGGTCGGTGCGGGCGTGGGGACCCAGCACCGGCCCCACAGCGTGCGCCCTTGCGGGCTGGCGTTGCTTGCTGTGGGGGTGGCGGAAAGGCGTCCCCGGGGGGGGTGCCTTCCATCGCTGTGAGGGGCGTCTGAGGTCAGGCGCTCCCCCTCCCCCGACTGCCCGCCCACCCGGCGGGCTGTCGGGGTCCGCCACCCACGTGCTGTGGGCGCGGGTGTGTGGGTCCGGGGGCCCAACACTGTCCCCTTGGCCTGCATGCCCCGTGAGGGGGTGCGTGCCGCGGGGGTGCTGGGGGGTCGTACCCGGGGGGGATGGCCTGCCACCCTTTTGAGGGGCATCTGGTGTCAGGCGCTGTCCCTCCTGCGGCCGCCCATCCTCTGGGGCGGGCAGCCGGGGTTCCGCGACCCGTGTGTTCCGGGTGCGGTCGGTGCGGGCGTGGGGACCCAGCACCGGCCCCACAGCGTGCGCCCTTGCGGGCCGGCGTTGCTTGCTGTGGGGGTGGCGGAAGGACGTCCCCGGGGGGGGTGCCTTCCATCGCTGTGAGAGGCGTCTGAGGTCAGGCGCTCCCCCTCCCCCGACTGCCCGCCCAATGGGCGGGCTGTCGGGGTCCGCCACCCACGTGCTGTGGGCGCGAGTGTGTGGGTCTGGGGGCCCAACACTGTCCCCTTGGCCTGCATGCCCCGTGGGGGCTGCGTGCCGCGGGGGTGCTGGGGGGCCGTCCCCGGGGGGGATGGCCTGCCACCCTTGTGAGGGGCATCTGGTGTCAGGCGCTGTCCCTCCTGCGGCCGCCCATCCTCTGGGGCGGGCAGCCGGGGTTCCGCGACCCGTGTGTCCCGGGTGCGGTCGGTGCGGGCGTGGGGACCCAGCACCGGCCCCACAGCGTGCGCCCTTGCGGGCCGGCGTTGCACGCTGTGGGGGTGGCGGAAGGGCGTTCCCGGGGGGCTGCCTTCCACCGTTGTGAGGGGTGTCTGTGGTCAGGCACTCCCCCTCCCTGAACTGCCCCCCCACTGGGCGGGCTGTTGGGGTCCGCCACCCACATGCTGTGGGCGCGGGCGTGTGGGTGTGGGGGCCCAACACTGTCCCCTTGGCCTGCATGCCCTGTGGGGGCTGCTTGCCGCGGGGGTGCTGGGGGGCCGTCCCCGGGGGGGGTGGCCTGCCCCCGTTGTGAGGGGCGTCTGGTGTCAGGCGCTGTCCCTCCCCTGGCCGCCTGTCCTCTGGGGCGGGCAGCCGGGGTTCCGCGACCCGTGTGTCCCGGGTGCGGTCGGTGCGGGCGTGGGGACCCAGCACCGGCCCGACAGCGTGTGCCCTTGCGGGCCGGAGTTGCTCGCTGTGGGGTTGGCGGAAGGGCATCCCCGGGGGGGGTGCCTTCCACCGTTGTGAGGGGCGTCCGAGGTCAGGCGCTCCCCCTCCCCCGACTGCCCGAACACTGGGCGGGCTGTTGGGGTCCGCCACCCAAGTGCTGTGGGCGCGGGTGTGTGGCAGTGGGAGCCCAGCACTGTCCCCTTGGCCTGCATGTATTGTGGGGGCTGCGTGCCGTGGGGGCCTTCCCCGGGGGGCTGGCCTGCCACCGTTGTGAGGGGCGTCTGGTGTCAGGCGCTGTCCCTCTCCCGGCCGCCCGCCCTCTTGGGCAGGCGGCCGGGGTTCTGGGACCCGTGTGTCCCGGGTGCGGTCGGTGCGGGCGTAGGGACCCAGCACCAGCCCCACAGCGTGCGCCCTTGCGGGCCGGCGTTGCTCGCTGTGGGGGTGGCGGAAGGGCGTCCCCTGGGGGGGTGCCTTCCACGGTTGTGAGGGGCGTCTGAGGTCAGGCGCGCCCCCCCCCCCGACTGCCCGCCCACTGGGCAGGCCGTTGGGGTCCGCCACCCACGTGCTGTGGGCGCTGGTTTGTGGCTGTGGGGGCCCAACACTGTCCCCTTGGCCTGCATGCCCTGTGGGGGCTGCGTGCCACGGGGGTGGTGGGGGGCCGTCCCCGGGGGGGGTGGCCTGCCACCGTTGTGAGGGGCGTATGGTGTCAGGCGCTGTCCCTCCCCCGGCCGCCCATCCTCTGGGGCGGGCAGCCGGGGTTCCGCGACCCGTGTGTCCCGGGTGCGGTCGGTGCGGGCCTGGGGACCCAGCACCGGCCCCACAGCGTGCGCCCTTGCGGGCCGGCGTTGCTCGCTGTGGGGGTGGCGGAAGGGCGTTCCCGGGGGGGTGCCTTCCACCGTTGTGAGGGGTGTCTGTGGTCAGGCACTCCCCCTCCCTGAACTGCCCGCCCACTGGGCGGGCGGGCTGTTGGGGTCCGCCACCCACATGATGTGGGCGCGGGCGTGTGGGTGTGGGGGCCCAACACTGTCCCCTTGGCCTCCATGCCCTGTGGGGGCTGCTTGCCGCGGGGGTGGTGGGGGGCCTTCCCCGGGGGGGGTGGCCTGCCCCCGTTGTGAGGGGCTTCTGGTGTCAGGCGCTGTTACTCCCGTGGCCGCCCGTCCTCTGGGGCGGGCAGCCGGGGTTCCGCGACCCGTGTGTCCCGGCTGCGGTCGGTGCGGGCGTGGGGACCCAGCACCGGCCCCACAGCGTGCGCCCTTGCGGGCCGGCTTTGCTCGCTGTGGGGTTGGCGGAAGGGCATCCCCGGGGGGGATGCCTTCCACCGTTGTGAGGGGCGTCAGAGGTCAGGCGCTCCCCCTCCCCCGACTGCCCGCCCACTGGGCGGGCTGTTGGGGTCCGCCACCCACGTGCTGTGGGCGCGGGTGTGTGGGTATGGGGGCCCAACACTGTCCCCTTGGCCTGCATGCCTTGTGGGGGCCGCGCGCCGTGGGGGTGGTGTGGGGCCTTCCCCGGGGGGGGGTGGCCTGCCACCGTTGTGAGGGGCGTCTGGTGTCAGGCGCTGTCCCTCTCCCGGCCGCCTGCCCTTTGGGGCAGGCGGCCGGGGTTCTGCGACCCGTCTGTCCCGGGTGCGGTCAGTGCGGGCGTGGGGACCCAGCACCGGCCCCACAGCGTGCGCCCTTGCGGGCCGGCGTTGCTCGCTGTGTGAGTGGCGGAAGGGCGTCCCCCAGGGGGGGTGCCTTCCACCATTGTGAGGGGCGTCTGGTGTCAGGCGCTGTCCCTCCCCCGGCCGCCCGTCCTCTGGAGCGGGCAGCCGGGGTTCCGCGACCCGTGTGTTCCGGGTGCGGTCGGTGCGGGCGTGGGGACCCAGCACCGGCCCCACAGCGTGCGCCCTTGCGGGCCGGCGTTGCTTGCTGTGGGGGTGGGGGAAAGGCGTCCCCGGGGGGGGTGCCTTCCATCGCTGTGAGGGGTGTCTGAGGTCAGGCGCTCCCCCTCCCCCGACTGCCCGCCCACTGGGCGGGCTGTCGGGGTCCGCCACCCACGTGCTGTGGGCGCGGGTGTGTGGGTATGGGGGCCCAACAGTGTCCCCTTGGCCTGCATGCCCCGTGAGGGGGTGCGTGCCGCGGGAGTGCTGGGGGGTCGTCCCCGGGGGGGATGGCCTGCCACCCTTTTGAGGGGCATCTGGTGTCAGGCGCTGTCCCTCCTGCGGCCGCCCATCCTCTGGGGCGGGCAGCCGGGGTTCCGCGACCCGTGTGTTCCGGGTGCGGTCGGTGCGGGCGTGGGGACCCAGCACCGGCCCCACAGCGTGCGCCCTTGCGGGCCGGCGTTGCTTGCTGTGGGGGTGGCGGAAGGGCGTCCCCGGGGGGGGGTGCCTTCCATCGCTGTGAGAGGCGTCTGAGGTCAGGCGCTCCCCCTCCCCCGACTGCCCGCCCACTGGGCGGGCTGTCGGGGTCCGCCACCCACGTGCTGTGGGCGTGAGTGTGTGGGTCTGGGGGCCCAACACTGTCCCCTTGGCCTGCATGCCCCGTGGGGGCTGCGTGCCGCGGGGGTGCTGGGGGGCCGTCCCCGGGGGGGATGGCCTGCCACCCTTGTGAGGGGCATCTGGTGTCAGGCGCTGTCCCTCCTGCGGCCGCCCATCCTCTGGGGCGGGCAGCCGGGGTTCCGCGACCAGTGTGTCCCGGGTGCGGTCGGTGCGGGCGTGGGGACCCAGCACCGGCCCCACTGAAGCGGGTCACAACCCTACCCTGGCATTTTACCCCTAAGGGAGCATTATTTGGCCCTATATATGGGATATATGTGGGATAGGGTATATCATATTCCATTTCCTTGTTAGGAACATAGGATGTGGGATAGATAAGGCAATCATGGATGTTTAGTAGTTATATCAATTAGTGGATGATAGGGTGGATTTCTCATATGTGCATATCAGGTATTTCATTGGCTATGTGTACCATATCTGTTTGCAGGATACTATTCAGTCAACACTATCGTTATGTCTTCGGTGCCAAGCAATGTTGCTGCCCATGCCACTGCGACCTCTGCTCCTGACCACCCGGTCTGGTTTCATGGTAGCAGAGGCGAAAATTTTTCGTCTCTGTTGGGCGTTTGGCATCGCGGAAAGCGATCGGTCCAAGACATCGTGGACCAAATTCAAATTAAAATCTCTTCCCCGGGAGGGATAGCTGAGGGTGTCCAGGTCCCCACTCTCAGGACCTCCTCGGCCCTGACCCCATCGACCGGGCAGGGGCCGCAAAAACGGGCCAAGCCCCAAGTGGCTACAAATCCTAAGTTTCCGAAATCCCCGAATGTTCCCATCGGGGCCCCCCATCCTCGAAATCCAGCTGGTGTACCTGGGATGGTTGGGGGGGAAATAGACGGCCACCCTCAGGGAGCGATAAGAGGACCACAATCGCCTATTATGGGCTCGGGAACCGTTACTAGCGCCGAGAATCGGGCAGTAATCGACCTGTCTACTGGGGTGATCGAGCGTACGAACGCTGCGCCCTCACGCGCTGCCGACTGGGGTACGATGGCTTCGCCAATGGGGCCTATCGTGGTCGACTCTGGCACTCCTCCGTCGCTAGGGGGGTTGCCAGAGCCTCAGGTCAGAAAAAACTTGTTTGCGGCAGGGCCCATCAGCCCCATTGTTGACCAACTCGACGCTGAAAACCGTCGAGTCCTCGCGCGCACGCCTGATCCCCATGGCCATCTGGGTCCGGCTCGAGATGCCGTGGCCCTGATCCAGCAGGCCCTGTCGGGGACTAGGCAGAACCCCACTGTGGTGGAATCGTCGCCCACTCCAATGAGTGGATCGCGGCGGTTTCCCTCCCTGGTGGAGGAATCTCCTGCCTTGGGAGCGCATCCCAATCCCCCGAGCGGATCCAGGCTGAATCCTACGATCATCGAGGAATCCCCCACGCAAATCGAGGAGGATGAGTGTGACCAGTGGTTCCCCCTGGCGGTGGAGCAGTGGAACGACGATGAGGAGGAGGAGATTGGAGTGTTGGAACGTCATGAACTCCACCATCCCCCAATTTCTGTTGCCTCGTCGCCTGCACCTCCTGAACCTATGTCAGGGACCAGGGATCGCCCCATGCTGGTGGAAGAATCCCCGGCCCCCCACTACATCACGGTGGAGGACTCTCCGGCCCCTCAGTTCATTGCAGTGGAAGAGTCCCCAGTGCCTGTGAGCGGCGTCAAAAACCGCCCGTGTCTTGTCGTCGAATCTCCGGAGCCTACGGGGGACCGGGCCGGTACCACATCTCCAGTGCCTATGAGTGGCACGAAAGATCGTCCATCCCTAGTGGATGATTCTCCGGCAATGCCGAAGGTCAACAATCTGTGCTGGGGGGGAGGGAATCAGGTGGAGGGAGGTTCAGCAACCCTCCCAATAAATTTGGTCTCTCCCCCCACAAATACATCTCCTACGGAGGACCCCCAACTGCCCAACTGGGGGGGGGATCCAGAGGTTGCAACGGGATCGGAGCCTGTTTTTGCTTCCCATCCGAGAACTGGATAACCTATGGTGGTTCATGAGTCACCACAGTATATTGTGGTGGACGATTCCCCACCCCCACCGCCGCGACCGAATGCTGTTGGTCATGTTCCCCCTCCGCCGTCACCCCGCCACCGCCAGGTGGCTTACATCGAGCACGTGCAAGGAATCCCGCACCTGGTTCGGCCATCTAGTGGTGGGGGCTCGGGGGGGGGACATCCCTCTAGTGGGGGGGCGCCAGCGCCTGTTGCTGCGCGCCCCACACCCCCGTCTCGCCCTGCGGGGGGGCCCTCTGGTCCCTCCGTGGCCGGGGGGGCTGCTGGGGGGGGCGGTGGTGGCTCATCTCCTCCTCGTGGAGGGGGGGGTCCATCTTTTCGACATTCTGGGGGCCCCACTCCTACACGGGGGGAGGACGATCTACAGCACACCTGTGGCTGTCCCCGGTGTGTGGTGCACTACGAAACGTGCATCCAATCTCTGATGGCACAGGTGAGGGACCTGCGAAATCAGAATCTGGAGTTGCAGCGATCCCATCAGGAACTTTCTCAGGCAGTAGCCTCTACTGTGGGCATCAGTAAGTCCTACGGGGACCGGATGACCCAAATCTCGTCTACGTTGGCTAAGTTTGACGCGGTGGTTCAGGGCTACCAACGGGATTCTAAGGCGGTGGAGGCTAGTGTGTCGGATCATCTTAAGATGTCCAACGGCAACACGGCTAAGTGCTTTAGCGCAGTGGAGTCGCTCGCTACACGTTACGCCGCCGTTGCATCTAGGATCGATGCGTGGGACCACTGGTACTCCACGCCTGCGGAACCCGTTACGGTGGTCGTACCCCCGCCATCGGCGCCTCCGCCCGTTCCTGATCCTACACCGGCGGCGCCTACGGCGCCCATGGGCGCGCCATCCGGTTCATCCGGTGGTGGGTGTGTCCTTCCTTTCTCCGTCCACCCATCCCACGATTGCATCTACCATCCGAACGCTTGTCCGGATTCGGGCTGGCCGAGGGGGGGGGAAGAACACCACGAACACCCCCACCCCCAAGAACCTACATCGTGGAGGGGAATCGCCGAAAAGCAGAAGGAACGTGCTGTTCCCGAGTGAAGGGCGACGCCTAAGGGCGAAGAACACCCCACGGAGCCTACGGCCTCGTGGGCCAATGAAGAGGAGAACACCTCTTCGTTGGGGAACATTAATCCCCTCACGAAAAATGTTTTCACTTCCCCTGGGAAACCTTCGTACACGCCCTCTCATCCTACGGATACGTGTACCGTCTCTCCAGTGAGGGTTGCACCAAATGCAAGTGGAGGTGCACCCCCAACCATGGCTCCCCCTGCTTACCACCCGTACCAAATGCCTATGGTGCAAAATAGTTACACCAAAGCGGTGGAGGATAGTGATATGCCTAAACCGCAATTTAATGGGCAGCTAGAGTGCTACGACGAGTGGGTGGAGAAGCTTCAACAATGGTTGGGGGGGTGTGATTCCATGTACCGAAAAGCCAACGAGGCAAAAATGATTTTGAGTACCTTGCCCCCATGGCTAAAGGCGATCATCAACGCCCGGGTTGCCGAGGCCACCCACCACACACGCACGGCCCCCACCCTCAAAGAGTTGTGGGACTTTTTGGAACAACGTTTCCACGAGTATGACCCCTCAAGGGCTGATGAAAGGTGGCGAGCCCTCACCCCCAGGGTGGTTAAAGGGCAAGTGACCCTCATCGACCTTGAAGATTTCTATGCTCGTTGGCAACGTTTGTTGCCTCTGAGCAATGAGACTCGTCCCCACGTGATCCGGGAGCAGCTCCTAAGCAAGCTCCCGTGGATCAAGGAGAAGGTCGTCAAGCAAGAGGCTAAGAATAGCCCAGACAGCTATGTGGTGGATTTTAGTGGCCTTGACCCTTCGCCGGGTCGCGCCCCATTCGAAAAAGAACTCAGGAAATATAGCGCTCAAGCTTGCACTACGGTTCCTGAGATTGTTTCCTATTCGGGGCCGGGGGTGATAGTTGACTGCAAAGACCCGGCTCTCCAGGAGTGGATCTTGAAGCTCAACAACACACCTCACACACGCGGCTACACTATGAAAGTGGAGCAACGTAGGCCTCGTTTGAAGCCTGCGGAAATCTACGCCCTTGCCCATAAAAGCGTGTCGGAGAGGGAAGCTCTCGAACGCCTCAATAAAGGAGACAAGACGACGGTGACGTACACTCATCGCCCTTCTCACAATAAAACCGCAGTGCATGCGGTTAATGCGGAGGCTACGGCGGACCCTGACACCTCCGAACCCGCTGACACCTCCGTCAACGCCGTGGGTCACTCTAAACCTCCGGCGAAGAAACCCGTCGACCCCGGGGCTAAACCGCCACCTACCTTTTGGGTTCCGTGTTCCAAACATTGGAAAACACGTAAACAAACGGATATGGACATGTCTTGGATTGATTGGGGTGCCACCAATACCACCCTTTGGACGTGTAAGCCTAATTCTCCGTGCAATGACACTCATTGGAACATTGCGGGTAAGTCTAAAGGTGGTAAGCCTAAGGGTGGCGATAAGGGTGGCGGTGGTGATAAGGGTGGTGGTGGTTATAAGGGTGGCGGCGGCAAGGGCGATAAAGGAGGCAAGGGAGCGCCGAACGGGCGCGGACGTTGGTAGGAGTGCCATGAGGCGCCCCCTTCGAAAGAAGAAAACCTCGGGCACCCCTGTGACACTACGGTGGCTCTCGTTCCATCGAGAGTCATGAAGGGGCATATAGTGACTAGTGAGATTCAAACCGAACTTTCCGTTCAGGTTGTTTTGCCCAATGGAGAACGCAAGGCCCTCCGTGTTTTGGTGGATTTTGGGTGCCAAGCGGTCGCTTTGGCCAACCCCAATGTTTTTGGAGACCAACTCTCCGAAAAATATGAATCCCCCCAACGGAGGCGCCTACTCCAAGCAGATAATGAGACGCCTTTGCCAGGGGGGGACGAGCAAATAGACGTCAAAATTCAATTTACGGGGGTTGTGGATGGTAGTGTTTCACTTCCTCGTGTTGCCCAGTATGGCATGTCCCCGTACCTTGTCCCGAATTTACCTTGGGATATGGTTTTGGGGCACCCATGGGGTTACGAACATTGTGTGAGCCATTTTGCCCGTTTCAATTGTTTGTACTCTCACCATCCAGTGCACCCCCGTTTTTGGATTGAGGACTTCCGTGAGGCTCCACGAACCAGCAAACCATTTTTGGTGAAACCCATTCATGGTAAGGTGTCACGTCAGTCCGTGTGGGGCCTAACCGTTCCAGTCATTGGGGCGGTCGCTCCTACGCACCCTGCCCCGGCCATTGTGGTTACGCCCCCTGGTGGCGAACCGCCTAACCGTGTTGAGGCCGAGAAACACATATCCTATGCCTTGACCGCTTCCTCCGTGGCCCCCGTACAGGACCGGGCTTGTGCTTTGGAGCTCGTTGAATTTGCTCCCGAAGCCCTTGCCCGTGATGTTCTACCTACGCGGCGTGATGGGTCCATGTGGACCCAGTCTGACTATGGCCTCACGCCATATTGGGCCGCACGTGTCAAAAAACAATTTGGCAAAAACCCCGACGTGGACGCCTTCAATAGGGTCCCGGGTATGGCCCAGGCTACCCGTTGGGTTTCGCCGCTTGAAGATTTCTTTTCCACTCCCGCGGACCCCTCCAAATTGTATTGGATGTGCCCTCCCTATCATCGGTTTTCCGATTGTGTTCGGAAAATTCGGCAAGAAAAACTACGAGCCATCGTCGTAGGGCCGAAGTGGACACATAGGGAGTGGTGGAAACCCCTTATGGAAATTACTTTGCAAGGGTACCACCTTCCTGGGCCAGAGACTAAAGCCTGTCTCTACCAGAATGACCACCTCACGCCCCTTCCTCAACGGGGTTGGTCCACGGTGGCGCTATACGTGGACGGTGGTATTGCGGAGGAAAATTTGGCGGCCACTAAATGTCATGTGGCCCCCGTTTTGGCACCGGCCGTCTCTAACCCCAACACGGATGGCGAGCCGGGCATGACCTCGGAGGAAGAGTCGGAGGATGAAAGGGTGCCTAACCATTTGGCTTCGGTGCGCACCCTCACGTATCAGGCGACCCATAAAAAATTCCTCGCACCCGTTACTCTTGATCCTACCCCCGAAGATTTGGAGGCACAAGAATGCGTGCGTTCGCGCATTGCGAAAATTGAACGAGAGTTATTGGGTGGGAGGGCCACTACCGTTAAGCGTTACCGAAAACGTAAAGGCGCCACACGATTGTTGGCGGCTTCTCGTGTGGGTGGCGTTGTCACCACCCAAGAGCCTATTGTGTCTCCGGAGGTGGAGCTCATGAGGAGGCGCATCCTCGCGGACTATGAGCGGTATGTTTTTAGTGGGGAGGTTTGTCTCCGTCCGGGCCAGGAACACCCTACGGTCCGTGGTACGGAGCGGTTGGGATTTGCTAAACTTGACCTATACCCGAACGCCAAACCCCAGTCCGTAAAACCTATACGGTTGGTGGGGGAGCGTGCCGCGGCGGAGCAAGAAATGGTGGAGGACTTTTTGGCTCGTGGCTGGATTGAGCCGTGCCCTGCCTCCGAATGGGCGTCCAACGGTTTCGTGGTGCCCAAGAAAGAGAAGGGAAAATGGCGCCTCGTGGTGGACTACCGCCAACTTAATGAGGCTACCTTACCCGACGCACACCCCCTCCCCCTCATAGAAAACATGTTGGAAAATCAATCCAAACACAAGATTTTCACTATTGTGGACTTGAGTAAAGGGTTTCATCAAATTCCCCTTCACCCTGAATCCCGGGCTAAAACTGCCATGAATTTGGCGGGTAAGCGATACCAATGGCGTGTTATGCCTATGGGTATCAAGAATGGGCCCGCTATTTTTCAACGGGTCATGGACCATGTTTTGCAGGGTTTGGATTGTGCGGACGTATATATTGATGATATTATTATTGGTTCCTCCGGTGCGACGGAGGAGGAGCTATTGGCTAACCACGACCGCGACGTGCGTGCCGTGTTTGATAGGCTACGAAAAGAGGAGTTGGTTGCTTCGGTTAGCAAAACCGATTTCTTTGTTCGTTCGGTTGAGTTTTGTGGCCATGTGTTGGAAAATGGCACACGTCGGCCGGCGCCAGGGAAAATGTTGGCGCTTGAGCGTTGGGACAAACCGGATAATGTTCGGGAGCTCCGGGGGTTCTTGGGGCTCGCCAACTATTATTCGGGCCATGTCCAAAACTACGCCTCCATAGCTACCCCTTTGATTAATATGTTGAAGGATTTGCCTAAGCATAAGAATGGCAAAAAGATAGGCCTAACGTGGAATGCTTCGGCTAACGAGGCCTTTTTGAAGCTCAAGCGTGCTATTACGGATATTGTTCCCCTCCACCTAGCCGATTGGGATAAGGACTTTGTCCTCACCCCGGACGCTAGTAATTGGGCGGTGGGGGCGGCCCTACAACAGGAAGGTCCCGATGGTGCCCTACGCCCCCTTGCCTTTTTCTCCCGCAAATTGTCAGGCAGCCAATTGAATTCGAGCCCTCGGGAGAAAGAATGCTACGCCATAGTGGCGGCGCTTTTAAAATGGCATGGTTGGGTGGGGAACAAGCGCGTGGAGGTCCGTACGGACCACCGTAGCCTTGAAAATTGGGCTACGGAGGACCTCAAAACCGTGGGGGGTCCCTCTCCACGCCAAGCACGTTGGCATGAATTGTTCTCTAAATTCGACCTCCATGTGGTTTACACTCCGGGGCCAGTGAACCCCGTGGGTGATTTCTTGTCCCGTTGGGCTTACCCTGCTAACCCGGCGTTGGGTGATGTGTCCATACATGGGACGGCCCAAGCGGCCGGGGATGTGCGGAACATGATGGCGGCCGAGAAGGAGGAACTTCTCGCCCGCCCCCTTGTATTTAGGGCGGTTGTGGCGCCCGTTGTTACTAGGTCTAAAGCGGCGCCTCGGGCTCAAGGGGCACCCGCGTGTGATCCACCCCCTCTGGCTTCGCCTCCAGTTGGGGGGGGGACGAAGCAAAAGAGAAAGCTTCGGAGACTGGAGCGAATTGTCAAGATAAAAAAATCTTGGAAGTCCCACAAGAAAGCAACTCCTATACATGGGGAGGATGCTCCCAATGTTTTTGAGATAAATTGGGCTAAACACTACCCAAATTGTCAACGCTACAAACAAATGTGGCAAGATGCCTTGAATGCGAGCTTCCAAGATGGAGTGAGGTTGGTGGATAACAAGCTCGTCCGTAATGGACGGTGGTGTGTTCCTACGCCGCTAGTGCATCGTTTGGTAGCCGAATACCATGATGCATTTCACTTAACTACCTCCAGTGTGGAAAAACACTGGAAGGAAATTAACCATGGCGTGGAAGGTGAGGGGTTGTACAAAGCAGTGGAACTGCAATGTCAAACGTGTCCCTCATGTGCCATTCACACGCATGACACCAAGCGCAAGCAAGGGTACATGACCCCTATGCCTATACCTATGGAGCCCATGGACTCCATAGCGCTTGATGTGTTTCACTACCCTTCCACCTCCCACGATGGAGAGGTGTATGACCGAATGCTCCTATGTGTATGCCGGCTTTCCGGCTACCTCATCGCGATCCCTATTCCTAAACCCCGTCATGAAGACAAGGATGAAGGGCTAACGGGGAGAAGAGCGGCCCATTTGGTGATGGAGCGCTGGGTGGATAGGTTCGGAGCCCCTCGTGAAATATGCTCCGACCGTGGGCCACAATTTGTGAGCCAATATTTCCAAACCCTTTGTTCTAAGATTGGTGCCCGCTCGACTATGTGTCTCGCGGGTAGGCACGAAGGTAATGGCAAGGCCGAAAATACTGGCAAGCAGCTAAGGCGTGCCGTTGCTAAAGCCATTACTTTGAAGAGAAAGAAAACTAATTGGGTAGAGGTTTTGCCCGCCGTTGTACGAGCGTGGCATGAGACTACAGGTCCTTCAGGTTATACACCTAACGAGATTGTGTTTGGTAAACACAACCGTACTAAAGGGCCTCCTCTTGCTGAGCCTAAGGGGGTGGCCCAAGACGCCGCTCACTACTTCCAACGGCGTGAGGAGCTTATTGCTCTTGCACGGAGGGCTATGATTCAAGTGCAAGAAACAATGGCTCGTAAGTATAATAAGAGTAGGAGGATGTCCCCCAATTTCTCAAAAGGGGACCGCGTATGGGTCCGTCGCCAACGCAAAAATCTTGGCGATAAGACTTGTCCCTATTGGGATGGGCCCTATGAGGTTGTGGCCAAGAAGGCGCACGACCTCTATGTTATTCAAGTGGACCAACGGAGGTTAGTTGACGTCCACGTTGATTGTTTAATGAAAACGGTCAACTCCCCTCGCTCCCCCGTGCCTCTAAATTACACGGAGGAGGTTGCTAGGGTGCCCTCCCAGTTTGAGGAGGACACCTATAATGTCAAGAAAATATTAAGTCACCGTACTTACCGCAAGAGACTTCTCTTCAAGGTGCGGTGGGAGGGTTATACCAAGGATTGGGATACCGAGGAACCCGTTGAAACCTTCTTACCATCCTACAACAAAGTTCCGAGAGATTACTTGCAGAAACAGAATCTCACCCAAACCGTTGACATCCTTGCCCACCTTGGTGGACCGCTCTCATGAGCGTGCCACGAAAAGAAAACCCTAACCAATATGGATATATTATTGTTTGGGGAAGGGAGGAGAGAGCGAGAAGCGGTGGGAGACAGGAAAGAAGATGTGCATGCACGGCGCGCTCCTCGGTTACAAAAATCCCCACCGGAGCAGGGCGGTGGGTACCGCAGGTTTACCCCACCGTCTACCTCTCTCACCGCTAAAGGCTTGAGAGTCCTTGGGGTGGGGTGGCGTGGCATATAGCCTGGGGCGGAAGTGGGACGTGTTCTTTCGGGGGTCTTAATGCCATTCAAACCCCTATCCTTGGGTCTTACTGGAGCACTCCTACCACCACCAGGACTACTGCCGTCAGTCCTGCCCACGATGACGCCCCCTGTCAAGGGTGCTAACAACGTGGCAAGCACTTCCCGAAGACTCTGCCGGGTTGTGCGCATGGTGGTGTTTGCAAGGTTTCGGAGTGCCGCCCCGTACCGAAACCACGACCCCACGACCGTCCCTGACCCGTGACCCAAGCCAACGAGCTAAATCATTTGCTCAAAATGGCGAAGGCTTGAAAACTTCGTTGGGTTGGCGGGTACAACCCATTTTCCCTTTTGTGTTGGGCGTGATGGTTTTCCACCGATTTGCCCTTGTCCACACGAGGGTAGGTATACAAGGTACGAAGTACTCGTGTGGCTCACATTACGTGGAAAAAATTTCGTGGCGTGCAAAATTGCCACTACATACGGCGAGGACTTAAGCCTAGAGGGAGGGGTCGTCCTCTACAATACAAGTATTCTAATATGAATTGCAATGGGTGCCTTTGCCCCGTCACTCTATGAGTGGGTGGGGTCTTCAAAGGCAAGGAGTGGCGTTGCGGATTTGGGCCGTCTCCGCCGCCTGGGTATTCGTCCCCGGTCGCTATGCGTGCCCGGGTTGGGAGTGGGTACCCTCCATTGCCATTGCATGGGGCCGCATGCTGGCTGGGTGTGCTCTTCATGTCCTTGATGAATTTCGCGGGGGATGCCTGCCTGCAACGAGAGGGAACAAACAATATGATGAAAAGGGCGAGTGTGCACATGCATATGTTTATGAGAGAATATGTATATTAATGTTTTCTCTAGAGTTCCCCACGAGTGGACTTGGATTTCCACAACACCCGAGGGGTCCTCTATCCCAACACCCAACCAAACGGGTTGGGATATGGGCGTGGCATTTTTCTTTATAGAGACCCGTGCGTGGACTTGGATTTCCACAACACACACGAGTCTCTCTGTCCGAGACACACCAAAACCGGGTGTGCCCGTGGCCAATGGTAGCGTGTTTGTGCGCATGCCATTAATTTAGTTACGGGATTATATGGTTGCCTATTACGTTGGTTATCACCCGCCCCCCGAGCAAGCAAGACCTAGGTTGACACCTACCTTTGGGGTTTTGTAGCCGTGTACACCGGCCCAAGTTTACACACGGAGGTGTAAACATGAATCCGTCATACACGGTGTAGAGGGGTTGGGGGAGTAAAACTCCTTCGGGGCGTGTCATCGTGCCCCCCGGGAGCAGGGTGGGCTGATACACCAGCGGGACCGTACGGGCGACCTCCCCAATTTGCAACCTGGAGGTGACCCCCTGCGCTACGGCCCGCCGGTGGCACACCCACCGACAAAGGTAACACGCAAGCTAACCTAAGTGTTTATACGCACGCCCCCAAGACACACACGAACACCAAGCAACAAGGTGGCGTATCTATACACGTGTTCTATTGTGGATATGCTTACTGTTTGTTGTGTGTACGTGAGTAGTTTGTGGAAGCTCTTGCACGTGCCGTATGTGTGGAGTGCCCCCATCACGTGCCCCAAGGCCGCCACCGCGAGACCCACACTCTGTGATGCCCTCCGGGCGAGTGTGTGCCCCCGGGCCCTGCCAATGGGTGTGCGCGCACAAGTGTGTCTTGTGTTTGTCGGTGTGCATCGCTCTATTATGTGTATATATGATATATATACGTAGTATGGCTCCTAGGTGAGGGGTTAGCAGTGAGGTCAGGTTATTATTACATGGTTATGAGGTTTGTCTATTTAAGTGTGTCTACTCACACCCTCATCCCATCTCCATACCTCCTCCTTTACCCTCTACGTGGTGCATCACGTGTGACACACATGCTAAATTAAGCATCCACACGGACACGGCCCTTGGCTGAGCCGTGCCCGTAGCATTTAGCCACAGCCGTGGCTGGTTTCCGGCAATCCACACACAAGGCACACCGGCCTTCGTTTCGTCTTTCTTGTGTGTCGGTTCAGTTTGCAAGTGGGCCTTTGGCTAGGCCTTGTCTGGGAATTTACAAGCAAGTGAGCAAGCAAGCTTACATCTTACAAGCAAGAACTCACTCGTTCATGCAAGTGTTAAATCAAGCACATCAAGCAGCATCAAGCACATCAAGCCCTCATAAACGATCTAAAGCACGTGGGTGCAAGGTGTGGGCATCGTACCCGTGTTTATCTTTGTGCCTAGTGTTTTAAGCGGTTCTGTTACCCTGAGGCCATCGTGACCTCTTTCCTCTAATTAGTGAGCTACCGCGCGCACGGTGGGCCATCGTGGCCGTGTTTGTTAAGTGGCCTAAGCATGCACAAGACAGTGGCGAGCACAAGTCAGTCATGCATCCCTGGCCTCTACCTTTGTTTCCCCACGTGCTCCCTGCTGCAGGCACAGTCCTAAGTTGCTGTCAGTGTCTCCTGTCCCTGTTGCTGGCTTTTCTTTGTCAAAAGTAAAAATTTGGCACTGTCGCGTCGCGCCGCTTCGCATGTACCATTACCTTCAGTTTTGTTTAAAAGTGTGATTTCACTTTGCCTTTAGTTTTAATTCTTCGGAAAACTACCTGCCCTTACCTGCTGGACCCCACATGCCTCATGCGACACGCAGGGACCAGACTCTACGCGCAACAGCTCGCGATTTCGCCTACTACTTATTGCGGGACCTGCGGGATCCCGTTTGTCGATTTCTGTATTTCGGCGGTGGTTCGATTCCCGCCGATCGGAGCTACTTCAGCGGCCGTGCGGCCGGCTCCAAGATTGCCTGGCGTAGGTTCGATTCCCTATAGGAGGCAATCTGCTAACCTGTGATTTGCTGCTGTTTGTGACTGCTACGTTCCTCTTGGGCATGTACTTCCTGCCCGTGGCAGTCGTTTTAAGTGGGGGGGTGAAGCAGGTCACAACCCTACCCTGGCATTTTACCCCTAAGGGAGCATTATTTGGCCCTATATATGGGATATATGTGGGATAGGGTATATCATATTCCATTTCCTTGTTAGGAACATAGGATGTGGGATAGATAAGGCAATCATGGATGTTTAGTAGTTATATCAATTAGTGGATGATAGGGTGGATTTCTCATATGTGCATATCAGGTATTTCATTGGCTATGTGTACCATATCTGTTTGCAGGATACTATTCAGTCAACACTATCGTTATGTCTTCGGTGCCAAGCAATGTTGCTGCCCATGCCACTGCGACCTCTGCTCCTGACCACCCGGTCTGGTTTCACCACAGCGTGCGCCCTTGCGGGCCGGCGTTGCTCGCTGTGGGGGTGGCGGAAGGGCGTTCCCGGGGGGGTGCCTTCCACCGTTGTCACCTATGATTTTATGAAGTCGCCAGATCCCAAAATTATTGTCGCAGCGGATGCCAAAAAACCAACAGAAACTGTCGCCGCGCGCGCATTTTCACTCGCCGAGAGCAATTTTTGGCTCAGAAATCTGAAAATACGCGATTACGAAGCGCTTTTTGCGCGTACAATCGAAGATACCAACCACCCGCACCTTTTCAATCACGATACCCCGCTCGGAACTGCTCCCAAGTCTCGTAAACGGTCAATTACCTCCCAAAAAGCCACAATTTGGCCTTTTTTTGCCATTTTTTCGTCGGAAAACACATTCTATCTTGTTCCGAGAGGCTGCGGATCAATCAAAGGTGTTCCGTGGAACCACTTGACGATTTCCAAAACATAGCAACATCCACCAAGCCATCAAGCTCTCGTAACGTGCCAATCTACCCCCATTTTTGGCCCAAAATGCCACATTTTGGCCTTTTTTCACCACTCTTTCATCATAAAACACATTCTATCTCTTTCTAAGAGGTTGCGGATCAATCAAAGGTGTTTAATGGAACCACTTGACGATTTCCAAAACATAGCAACATCCACCAAGCCATCAAGCTCTCGTAACGTGCGAATCTACCCCCATTTTTGGCCCAAAATGCCACATTTTGGCCTTTTTTCACCACTCTTTCATCATAAAACACATTCTATCTCTTTCTAAGAGGCTGCGGATCAATCAAAGGTGTTCCATGGAACCACTTGACGATTTCCAAAACATACGAACATCCACCAAGCCATCTACCTCTCGTGACATGCGAGTATACCCCCATTTTTCGCCAAAACTGCCATATTTCAGCCTTTTTTTGCATGGTTACGGTCATAATATTTGGTCAATGTTGTTGCGAGAGTCCGCGAATCTTTCTATTGTGTTCCATGGAACCACTTGATGACGAGGATGTGGGTTAGGCAAATATTGGTACAATTTCCTCTCCTATATTGAAGATTATGACGCGGACGGTGCCAAAAACAGTGAGGGGTGTCTGTGGTCAGGCACTCCCCCTCCCTGAACTGCCCGCCCACTGGGCGGGCGGGCTGTTGGGGTCCGCCACCCACATGATGTGGGCGCGGGCGTGTGGGTGTGGGGGCCCTACACTGTCCCCTTGGCCTCCATGCCCTGTGGGGGCTGCTTGCCGCGGGGGTGGTGGGGGGCCTTCCCCGGGGGGGGGTGGCCTGCCCCCGTTGTGAGGGGCGTCTGATGGCAGGCGCTGTTACTCCCGTGGCCGCCCGTCCTCTGGGGCGGGCAGCCGGGGTTCCGCGACCCGTGTGTCCCGGCTGCGGTCGGTGCGGGCGTGGGGACCCAGCACCGGCCCCACAGCGTGCGCCCTTGCGGGCCGGCTTTGCTCGCTGTGGGGTTGGCGGAAGGGCATCCCCGGGGGGGATGCCTTCCACCGTTGTGAGGGGCGTCAGAGGTCAGGCGCTCCCCCTCCCCCGACTGCCCGCCCACTGGGCGGGCTGTTGGGGTCCGCCACCCACGTGCTGTGGGCGCGGGTGTGTGGGTACGGGGGCCCAACACTGTCTGCTTGGCCTGCATGCCTTGTCGGGGCTGCGCGCGTTGGGGGTGGTGTGGGGCCTTCCCCGGGGGGGGTGCCCTGCCACCGTTGTGAGGGGCGTCTGGTGTCAGGCGCTGTCCCTCTCCCGGCCGCCTGCCCTTTGGGGCAGGCGGCCGGGGTTCTGCGACCCGTCTGTCCCGGGTGCGGTCAGTGCGGGCGTGGGGACCCAGCACCGGCCCCACAGCGTGCGCCCTTGCGGGCCGGCGTTGCTCGCTGTGTGAGTGGCGGAAGGGCGTCCCCCGGGGGGATGCCTTCCACCATTGTGAGGGGCGTCTGGTGTCAGGCGCTGTCCCTCCCCCGGCCGCCCGTCCTCTGGAGCGGGCAGCCGGGGTTCCGCGACCCGTGTGTTCCGGGTGCGGTCGGTGCGGGCGTGGGGACCCAGCACCGGCCCCACAGCGTGCGCCCTTGCGGGCCGGCGTTGCTTGCTGTGGGGGTCGCGGAAAGGCGTCCCCGGGGGGGGTGCCTTCCATCGCTGTGACGGGCGTCTGAGGTCAGGCGCTCCCCCTCCCCCGACTGCCCGCCCACTGGGCGGGCTGTCGGGGTCCGCCACCCACGTGCTGTGGGCGCGGGTGTGTGGGTCTGGGGGCCCAACACTGTCCCCTTGGCCTGCATGCCCCGTGAGGGGGTGCGTGCCGCGGGGGTGCCGGGGGGTCGTCCCCGGGGGGGATGGCCTGCCACCCTTTTGAGGGGCATCTGGTGTCAGGCGCTGTCCCTCCTGCGGCCGCCCATCCTCTGGGGCGGGCAGCCGGGGTTCCGCGACCCGTGTGTTCCGGGTGCGGTCGGTGCGGGCGTGGGGACCCAGCACCGGCCCCACAGCGTGCGCCCTTGCGGGCCGGCGTTGCTTGCTGTGGGGGTGGCGGAAGGGCGTCCCCGGGGGGGGTGCCTTCCATCGCTGTGAGAGGCGTCTGAGGTCAGGCGCTCCCCCTCCCCCGACTGCCCGCCCACTGGGCGGGCTGTCGGGGTCCGCCACCCACGTGCTGTGGGCGCGAGTGTGTGGGTCTGGGGGCCCAACACTGTCCCCTTGGCCTGCATGCCCCGTGGGGGCTGCGTGCCGCGGGGGTGCTGGGGGGCCGTCCCCGGGGGGGATGGCCTGCCACCCTTGTGAGGGGCATCTGGTGTCAGGCGCTGTCCCTCCTGCGCCCGCCCATCCTCTGGGGCGGGCAGCCGGGGTTCGGTCGGTGCGGGCGTGGGGAGCCAGCACCGGCCCCACAGCGTGCGCCCTTGCGGGCCGGCGTTGCTCGCTGTGGGGGTGGCGGAAGGGCGTTCCCGGGGGGGTGCCTTCCACCGTTGTGAGGGGTGTCTGTGGTCAGGCACTCCCCCTCCCTGAACTGCCCCCCCACTGGGCGGGCTGTTGGGGTCCGCCACCCACATCCTGTGGGCGCGGGCGTGTGGGTCTGGGGGCCCAACACTGTCCCCTTGGCCTGCATGCCCTAGTGTGGGGGCATGTGGGGGCTGCTTGCCGCGGGGGTGGTGGGGGGCCGTTTCCGGGGGGGGTGGCCTGCCCCCGTTGTGAGGGGCGTCTGGTGTCGGGCGCTGTCCCTCCCCTGGCCGCCTGTTCTCTGGAGCGGGCAGCCGGGGTTCCGCGACCCTTGTGTCCCGGGTGCGGTCGGTGCGGGCGTGGGGACCCAGCACCGGCCCCACAGCGTGTGCCCTTGCGGGCCGGAGTTGCTCGCTGTGGGGGTGGGGGAAAGGCATCCCCGGGGGGGGTGCCTTCCACCGTTGTGAGGGGCGTCTGAGGTCAGGCGCTCCCCCTCCCCCGACTGCCCGAACACTGGGCGGGCTGTTGGGGTCCGCCACCCAAGTGCTGTGGGCGCGGGTGTGTGGCAGTTGGGGCCCAGCACTGTCCCCTTGGCCTGCATGCCTTGTGGGGGCTGCGTGCTGTGGGGGCCTTCCCCGGGGGGGTGGCCTGCCACCGTTGTGAGGGGCGTCTGGTGTCAGGCGCTGTCCCTCTCCCGGCCGCCCGCCCTCTTGGGCAGGCGGCCGGGGTTCTGGGACCCGTGTGTCCCGGGTGCGGTCGGTGCGGGCGTAGGGACCCAGCACCAGCCCCACAGCGTGCGCCCTTGCGGGCCGGTGTTGCTCGCTGTGCGAGTGGCGGAAGGGCGTCCCCGGGGGGGGTACCTTCCACCATTGTGAGGGGCGTCTGGTGTCAGGCGCTGTCCCTCCCCCGGCCACCCGTCCTCTGGAGCGGGCAGCCAGGGTTCCGCGACCCGTGTGTCCCGGGTGCGGTCGGTGCGGGCGTGGGGAGCCAGCACCAGCCCCACAGCGTGCGCCCTTGCGGGCCGGCGTTGCTCGCTGTGGGGGTGGCGGAAGGGCGTCCCCGGGGGGGGTGCCTTCCACCATTGTGAGGGGCGTGTGAGGTCAGGCGCTGTCCCTCCCCCGACTGCCCGCACGTTGGGCGGGCTGTCGGGGTCCGCCACCCACGTGCTGTGGGCGCGGGTGTGTGGGTCTGGGGGCCCAACACTGTCCCCTTGGCTTGCATGCCCTGTGGGGGCTGCGTGCCGCGGCCGTGGGGGGGGGGGCGTCCCCGGGGGGGGGTGGCCTGCCACCGTTGTGAGGGGCGTCTGGTGTCAGGCGCTGTCCCTCCCCCGGCCGCCCGTCCTCTGGAGCGGGCAGCCGGGGTTCCGCGACCCGTGTGTTCCGGGTGCGGTCCGTGCGGGCGTGGGGACCCGGCACCGGCCCCACAGCGTGCGCCCTTGCGGGCCGGCGTTGCTCGCTGTGGGGGTGGCGGAAGGGCGTCCCCGGGGGGGGTGCCTTCCACCATTGTGAGGGGCGTCTGAGGTCAGGCGCTGTCCCTCCCCCGACTGCCCGCACGTTGGGCGGGCTGTCGGGGTCCGCCACCCACGTGCTGTGGGCGCGGGTGTGTGGGTCCCGGGGCCCAACACTGTCCCCATGGCCTGCATGCCCCGTGGGGGCTGCCTGCCGCGGGGGTGGTGGTGGGCCGTCCCCGGGGGAGGTGGCCTGCCACCGTTGTGAGGGGCGTCTGGTGTCAGGCGCTGTCCCTCCCCCAGCCGCCCGTCCTCTGGAGCGGGCGGCCAGGGTTCCGCTACCCGTGTGTCCCGGGTGCAGTCGGTGCGGGTGTGGGGACCCAACGGCGGCCCCACAGCCAGCGCCCTTGCGGGCCGGCGTTGCTCGCTGTGGGGGTGGCGGAAGGGCGTCCCCGGGGGGGGTGCCTTCCACCATTGTGAGGGGCGTCTGAGGTCAGGCGCTGTATCTCCCCGGACTGCACGCCCACTGGGTGGGCTGTTGGGGTCCGCCAACCACGTGCTGTGGGCGGGGGGGTGTGGGTCCCGGGGCCCAACACTGTCCCCTTGGCCTGCATGCCCTGTGGGGGCTGCGTGCGGCGGGGGTGGTGGGGGGCTGTCCCCCCGGGCGTGGCCTGCCACCGTTGTGAGGGGCGTCTGGTGTCAGGCGCCGCCCCTCCCCCGACCACCCGTCCTCTGGAGCGGGCAGCCGGGGTTCCGCGACCCGTGTGTCCCGGCTGCGGTCGCTGCTGGCGTGGGGACCTAGCACCGGCCCCACAGCGTGCACCCTTGCGGGCCAGCGTTGCTCGCTGTGGGGGTGGCGGAAGGGCGTCCCCGGGGGGGGTGTCTTCCACCATTGTGAGGGGCATCTGAGGTCAGGCGCTGTCCCTCCCCCGACTGCTCGCCCACTGGGCGGGCTGTTGGGGTCCGCCACCCACGTGCTGTGGGCGCGGGTGTGTGGATGTGGGGGCCAACACTGTCCCCTTGGCCTGCATGCCCCGTGGGGGCTGCGTGCCGCGGGGGAGGTGGGGGGCCGTCACCGGGGGGGTGGCCTGCCACCGTTGCGAGGGGCGTCTGGTGTCAGGCGCTGTCCCTCCCCCGGCCGCCCGTCCTCTGGAGCGGGCAGCCAGGGTTCCGTGACCCTTGTGTCCCGGCTGCGGTCGGTGCGGGTGTGGGGACCCAGCACCGGCCCCATAGGGTGCGCCCTTGCGGGCCGGCGTTGCTCGCTGTGGGGGTGGCGGAAGGGCGTCCCCAGGGGGGCTGCCTTCCATTATTGTGAGGGGCGTCTGAGGTCAGGCGCTGTCCCTCCCCCGACTGCCCGCCCACTGATCGGGCTGTAGGGGTCCGCCACCCACGTGCTGTGGGCGCGGCCCTACGTGCTCATTTGGATTAGGTACCCTTGAATTACCCAAGTGAAACCGTGGTTCAACCATGTTCAACCGCGCACTTTCATTACGGCTTCCCCACGGTTGAACCCCTATCGAGGTACAGCAACAAATTGCTAAGTAGCAACCTGAAAACCGCTATTTTTCAGCCCTGCAAGAGATGCCACACCCCCTAAAAAGAATGTTTTTGAAAACCTTCTTACCTCATTGCTGCAAAACACTGGAGACATATTTCTCTTGGATCATATTTCACGGCGGTGGTGTTGTAGGTGCCGATGGCGGCGGCTGTATCGGTGAAACCGCACGGCTTCACCATCAGCTTTTCGTTAGGCGTGGTGACATACACCCCTGCGCCTTGTTTGGATTCCCCTTAGGACTTTGGACCCTTTTTAGTGAACAACAATTACATGCAAGCCTACACTTGATTGTCAGAAGCTTGTTTCCTCATGGATTGCACTAAAATGTAACCGGCTTTCGAGTTGGTTCAACCGCTGGACAGGCGCGCGGTTGCACCGGCTTCACCGGTTCAACCGCTGTTGCACGAAGCGCTACACAAAAAACAAATCTTCACCTTGGGAAGCCAAACGTGACCAGTTCGTTCTGCATCGCCACAGGCAGACGTCCCCATGCAATGCCTGTGTACGGTACGAGCACAATGCGCTGTCCAGACCACGCCAGAGGCACGTGGGGCCTAAGAGCGTTAAACATGACCCCATATCGAGGATCCACAATGTGTCCCCACAATAAATCACGCCCCCAACGTATCCATGCAGGACGAGAAGGCCCATTTGCACAAAGTAGGGCACTGGTAAACAGTTCCCCCCCCACAAAATCACTCAGGGCTATTTCCCCCGTAAGGGGACTGTCATCCTTTGGATGTGTATGTACAAGCATGGGATGATCGCCCACCCCATGGACCACTGCGAGCGCAGTGTAGGTTAGTTGGGGGAGTATACTTCGGATGTGTGCGTTCACGCGCCGGACCAGGTCCGGATCTCTCCTCGTTTGCACTGCAACTTGCACACGGTGATGCCCCTGCACCATTACGGCCCCCCACAACTGCCTACGGTACCGTGCTCCATGTCCCTCCCGCCACTGCCACCCCCTCATTCCCTTGAGGCACGTAAAGAGTCAGTCGTTTGGGAGTGGCTCTTCCTTCACGTGAGGCACTGGTGCACCAACCTCTGGGGCTGCCTCTTCGTTATCTTCCTGCTTACATGCAGGCATTTCCTCGTCCTTTGGCGCTCCACCAACCTCCTCAATCTCCTCCTGCCCAACCGGGGCTGCAGGGGAGTCCTCCCCACTGTGCTGGTGCTCCTGCACCCCTGGACCAGCAGACTCCACCTTTTCCTCTTTGACCACCTGTTCTTCACTCTCCTTTGGCTCTGGCACCTCCGGCGGACTAGGCACAGGAATGTGCTTCTCAGTGTCCTTTGGCTCTGGAATCACGGGCGCCGTCGGCACAGGAACCCCATTGTCACTGTCCTTTTCCGCTTCAGCTTCCGGCGCGGGAGTGACCTCCTTCTCCTCGAGTGGACTGTACGAGGGGGAGTCCTCCATTGTCTTCTTGCCCTCCTCATCGATCGCTTCCTGTTTCTGGGCGCGGCGCTCTTTCAACGCCTCCTCGGCAGCGTGGGGGTTACTGAAGCTTGTGCTGTCCTTGACTGCAATAACTGGCCACATTGTCCCAGCTGCATCGCCCTCCTCCTCCCACTGCGGGGGAAGGAAGACCAATTCTTCCCCCTTTTTGGGCCGGGGGGTCCCCTTCGTGGCTTTCCCCGGGGTACCCACTGCCAGACGTGGCTCGCCATCAGGACCGTCCACAATGACCCATCGAATCGGCGTGTTGGCCGCCCATCGGAACCGCTGTCGCAGCTCTTTGCGCGCGTCCTCAACCGCCAGTCGTCGTTGTTGGGCTTGATCCAGGCTCTGCAAAAAGGAAAAAATAGTGAAACCGTGGTTCAGGCGGTTCAAGCGTGCGGTTGAACTACACTTCACCGGTTCAAATGTGCACACCTCCAGAGCTGACGCATGCGCCGATTCTGCCCTGATCGCTTTCTCCTCGTCGCCATCCTTCGATCCCGCAGCCAACTCAGTTGCCAGGGGCTTCACATCCTGCGCCGTGTCGCTGGGGAGCTTGCCGGAGTCACTGTCGGAACTGGGGGCCGGAACTACCTTCTTCTTCTTCTTCTTTGGGATATGCTTTGCGGCTGGGACCCATTCGTGCTCTTCAAAAAGGTGGTCTGACTCGTCCGTCTCACTGCTGTCCGGGGCGATTTTCTGCTTTTTCGAGGAAGCACCGCTGCCCGTTTCTGCTTTCTTTTTCGGCTTCTTGTCGCCAGAGACTTGGGCCTTCGTCGGCGGTGCTTCAGCCTTTGCACTTGTCCGCTTCTCATTCCGCAGCTCCTCCCGGGCGGACTGAAACAGGGACTTCGGAACCACTTTGCTGCCAGGGGTGCTCGTCTCTTCGGGTGCAAGTGGTGCTGGAAGACGTGGAGGCTTGGGGGCCTTTCCATTGCTCTCAGATGCTGCACCTGCTCCAAGTGGGCGGTCCCACACACTCTTGTAGAACTCCTCAAAGCTCTCTCCCACAGGACTTGGTTGGGGCGCGGTGGTGACGGCTGGACTGGACTCCAGAGGCGTTGACCTCTGCCGTTCTGGCGCAGGACTGCCTTGCCCGGCATTGCCCCATTCCCGCAAGCCCCGCTGCACGCCACGACTCATGCGGTCGACCACTTGAGCGGCGCCAGGGATCTGCCGATACCACACGTCCCACCACTCCACGATGGGCATGGGTGGCCATCGCCCGCGGACGACAATGCCAGGGCCACGCCGATCCACCAGGAACATGTGCTCAGGCACATCACTGGCGGTCAACTGCACAGAAAGCAAGGAGGCCAGTGAACCGCAGAAGTGGGGGAACGCGATTCAGTGTGTAGGAAGGTGACGCTCAAAAGTGCACGGTTGAAGACAACGAAGGTGGTTCAGCCGCACGGTTGAACCCGCTGAAACGACGGTTGAACTACTGCACACCTGTTGCACCCCTTGGATCGCTTGAACCACACTTGGCTGCACGAATGGCGATGGTGCCATTGCCGGTGGCGCCGCTGCTGCTGTCGCGGCGCTTGCCTTGGCCTTCTTGTGCTTTCCCCCACCTGAGATGGTGGGGCCCATAGCCAGCATGCTGCTCGGAGTCGCCGTGTACCGCTGGACCTCCGATTCGTCGAACCAACCTGGTGGCAACTCCACCGGGGCCTTGAAGAAGAAGCGCGGACCGTGTCCTGCGCTGTGACCACCGCCGCGGCCCACGGAGTCTGCGCCAAACCAGGACGCGCTCCTGGCAATACCGCACCCCGCGGTGGCCCATATCCTGAACAGGGCATCCACCCCTGGTTCGTCCAGGGACATGTGGCCCTGGGGGTCGCTCGACAGACCCACACGGAGCACCTACAATCAGAAAAACGCACATCAGAACATTCATCAACAGAAAAACACACAGCAACGAAACGCAGCATGCGCCATATCAAAACATCTACCAAAAGACCGAAAAACACCAGCACAATCAACTAGCAAACAACAAGACAAGAGCAGACCTTCCACTCCCAAAACTCCCCGGCGCTCAGGCACTTCGTCTCCCAGGGGTACGACTGTACCCCATCCTTGTCTTCTTGGCGGTGCTTCTTCATCCACAGCGTCATGGCACGGCGGAACACGTACTTCGGCGTCACGTCAGCCAGCCACCGCCACTCAGGCATCTCGGGCGCCAGGGTGGTGTCGGGGTTGCAGGTGTTGTGGACCACCACTTCTTCCTTCAGCGGGAACTTGTCGGCCAGGTGGGGGGCTGGAGGCGCTGCCGCTGCCTGTGGCGCTGGCGCGGCAGGGGGATCGGCGCCTTGGCCCGTACCCAGTGCCCGCAGGCAGTCCTGCAAGGCCTTCCCCAAAGACTCGGGGTCCATGGTGCAAAGGCACCTGAGAGAAGCAGGGGTGAAACCGTGGGGAAGCCGGTTCAACCGCGCGGATGTACCTCCTGAACCACGGTTGAACCGCACACACACCTCCTAGTTGCCAACTTCCAATTGAGCGTGCACTACGTGCTCATCTTCCCGTCGCCGCCGCCCGTCCCATCGAGGCATCTCCTTGTAGAGGAAGGTGCGCTCGTGCGCATGGCGGAGCATTGCCTCATCCTTTTTCTCCTTGGTAGCCTTACGACCACCACCCCGGGAACTTGTGGTTAGAAAGTTGTCTTGAAAGACATAGTTAAGCGACTCAACAATGTCGCCACAAAACATGGCCCCCCCCCAAGGTTGCAAATTACCCAATACGATGGCCCCCTCGTTGCGGAGCCAAAGCAAGTAGGGGGATCGTTTATGGGGACATATAGTGTTTTGAAACCTCTTTGCAATTTGTGCACAGCCTTGGACGAATGGATCATATGTCCACCGATAGATAGCGGTTAGCAATTTCCCCATGTCCTCAACGGTAGTGGTGACATGTGGTGTTAGACGCAAACTCTTTGCAATGGGCAACCAATTGGCAAACAAGTGCCATGTCTCTTCCCCATCGGGGACGGACCGGCCTTTCAAAGAAACATTGGTCTTAGCGTCCTTTAGGAGGCTTTGAACCTTGGATCGTTGTGGTACCGTCAACATTGTGGCTCGTGTGCGCACAAACGTTGTTAAGTATTCAACACATCGTATCACAAGATGAAGAACACACATGATGACACACCCTATACGGTCATCCACTCTCAATAATGGACTTTCGATGCACCCTTTTGCACCAACACAACTAACTCCTTGTTTCCTATACTTTAGGATATTTGCTTCAAGTCTTGTACTTCGTCGTCATTCACACCCTACCGATCTTTCCTTCTCCCTAGACCATGTCGCAAAAGAAGAAATTGAACCAATTTCATAAAATGTTGATAGACCAAGTATATGACGAAGCCAAGGGCTATCGCCTCCAATAATGACAACCGTTCGCACCCAAAACCCTCGGAGCAACATGTAGCCACCGTCAATAATTTGTTGTATTTTTTTTAGTGTCTCTCCAAAGAGGACACGCACAAGATCCGTTTCATGCTCACTTACGAGAGCAAGGTCAAGGGTCCAATTGTAGAGCAAAGTTCGTGCTTTTTCCATGTGGTTTGCAAAACCACATGCAATTTGGCACCATGACCTTGCTCCACATGGAAACCCATCACCACGCACTATGAGTACATAGGGGTGATCATCCCTAAATCTTGGGAAGTGCATTTCTTCTAGCACATCCCTTTGATCACCTATATATTGTATCCAATCATCCACATCCCAACGAACCCCAACTCTTCCATCCTTTATGGTCGTTTTTAATACTTGTCTCTTACTTAACGTGGACCAAGCTTTATCCATCGTTGCATACGACGGAAAGCAATGTGTCCATGGGACGGTGCTTGCACGGGTTTTCTTCTCTTTGGCATCGGCCCACGGAATAAGTTTCTTGTACCAAGGGACGGTTGAACCGGGAAATTGGGATAAAGTGCGCGGTTGAACCGGCGGTTGAATGGGTTGCCGTCATGGCACCAAAAAGCGTCCAATGGTACAAACCACAAAGTATTCACATTTGTGACGCGGGCAACACGTTGCAACTCATATGTTCATGCTTTGGGCAACATTAAGCGATTATTTTGCCGTGCAAACGTTGTCATGAAGCAGAATCACAATTGTTCATTTGTGATAAGGGTTCAACCGCACCGTTGAACCCCGTTGAACCACTTGTAGGCATGTGTGCATTATGCCACATACCTTCGCTTCGGCATCCCAAGGTCCAAAATGAGGCGCACAGCGTCGGATCCTGTGAAAGTTTTTTTTGTAGCCCTTTTTGTCTGTTTGGAAGCCCTCTGTGTGTTACCAATTCGGTCAGCAAGTTGTTTCCATAGGCGTTTTGTCGTGCCGTTTGTGCAAAAAAAGGTGAACAAGTCGTCCACCAGCTGTTGGTCCCCCCACCCGCTGTAGTGGTCGTTCACCACTTGCAGCCAGTGGTGGGACATTTTTTAATTTCTTTGTAAAAAGCTTTGTCACGCGTCAGTTTCAGGCGGTTATGCAAATATTTTGTTTAGAAACGCGCGCGCCGCTGGCGCAGCCGCCACCGCCAGCGCTGGCGGTGGTTCAACCGCGGTTCAACCGCGGTTCAGCGGTTCAACCGCGCCCCTTCCGAGTTCAACCGGGTTAAACCGGGTAAAACCACTGTGTGAAGTACCTGATCCAAATGAGCACGTAGGGGGGTGTGTGGGTGTGGGGGCCCAACACTGTCCCCTTGGCTTACATGCCCTGTGGGGGCTGCGTGCCGCGGGGGTGGTGGGGGGGCCGTCCCCGGGGGGGGTGGCCTGCCGCCGTTGTGAGGCGCGCCTGGTGTCAGGCGCTGTCCCTCCCCCAGCCGCCCGTCCTCTGGAGCGGGCAGTCAGGGTTCCGCGACCCGTGTTTTCCGGGTGCGGTCGGTGCGGACGTGGGGACCCAGCACCAGCCCCACAGCGTGCGCCCTTGCAAGCCGGCGCTGCTCGCTGTGGGGTGGCGGAAGGGCATCCCGGGAGGGGGGTGCCTTCCACCATTGTGAGGGGCGTCTGAGATCAGGCGCTGTCCCTCCCCCGACTGCCCGCCCACTGGGCGGGCTGTTGGGGTCCGCCACCCGCGTGCCATGGGCGCGGGTGTGTGGGTTTGGGGGCCCAACACTGTCCCCTTGGCCTGCATGCCCCGTGGGGGCTGCGTGCCGCGGAGGTGGTGGGGGGCCGTCCCCGGGGGGGATGGCCTGCCACCCTTGTGAGGGGCGTCTGATGTCAGGCGCTGTCCCTCCCCCGGCCGCTCGTCCTCTGGAGCGGGCAGCCAGGGTTCCGCGACCCATGTGTCCCGGCCGGGGTCGGTGCGGGCGTGGGGACCCAGCACGGGCCCCACAGCGTGCGCCCTTGCGGGCCTGCGTTGTTCGCTGTGGGGTGGCAGAAGGGCGTCCCCGGGGGGGTGCCTTCCACCGTTGTGAGGGGCGTCTGAGGTCAGGCGCTGTCCCTCCCCCGACTGCCCGCCCACTGGGCGGACTGTCGGGGTCCGCCACCCACGTGCTGTGGGCGCGGGTGTGTGGGTGTGGGGGCCCAACACTGTCCCCTTGGCTTGCATGCCCTGTGGGGGCTGCGTGCCGCGAGGGTGGTGGGGGGCCTTTCCGGGGGGGGTGTCTTCCACCGTTGTGAGGACCCCCCGAAGGGGCACAGGGGGACCACCCAGCCAAGACCGGCAACACCAAGCCAGGAGCAGCGGCCCACCGGGAAAAGGGACATCCGAAATGCGCGGACACACACCACGCTGGGACAGGAAAAAAAAAAAGAGTCAGCAACGCAGCCCGAAAGAGAGGGGATGGGGAGACAGAGACCACAAGACCCGGGACCTGGGCACCCAGCGACCGACACCACAAAGCCAAACAAGACGCGCCCCCCCACCAAAAGAAAAGAAAAACACACCCCAACGACCAAACCAAGAAGGGCGGGGCACAGCCGAGACCCGAGCCCAGCACGGACGCCCACATAGCACACCCCAGCCAGGAAAAGTGGGGAACAAGCGGGGCGCACGCACAAACACACACACACCCCGACATCCCAGCCAGGAGTGGCGGGGCGCGGCACCAACCACACACCTCCGCACAGCACCCCCAACCAGGGGGTGCAGGAGACCACGCGGGACGGGCACACGAGCACATACACACCCGAACACCTCCCCAAGGAGTGGAGGGGCGCAGCCGAAAACCAGACCCCAGCACGCAAGCCCACACCGCACACCGGAACCGGGAACGGCGGGGTGCAGGCAGAGCGCGCACGCAACCACGCACGTCCCATAACCCTAACCACGAAAGGAGGGGTGCAGGCCAAAACCCAAGCCCAACCACAAACACCACAAACCCCAGCCGGCAAAAGGGGGACGACACCACAAACCGTACCCAAACAAACCCGCCCAAGACCCCAGCCAGCGCTGGTGGGGTTACCCAAACCCACATCCAACCACAAACCGGACCCAAACACAAGGGCCACACAACAGTAGGAAGCCCAGTGTCGATAGACCGGGCACTGAGGCAGCCCGTGCCATGTAGCTGACCCGGCCAAGCGAGATCCGGAGACCGGGGGTAAGGCTGCATCCTAGGGACTGCGCTGCTTTGGGACTCGAGGCTGAGCGTGCGACACCCAAGCGCCTCGGAACCCCAGTACCAAGAACGCGCATGCATGCCTTGGGAACGGGATACGCCAGGAAGTCCGTTGAACCTCTAGGGTTCAGCCCAAGGGAGGGGACGTGCGCAAGCACGGGGGCACGGCCTCCCCGCGAGACAAGCATGTCACGCTGGCGGCGAACAGCCCTCCCGGTGATGCCCTGGGCTGCTTTGTTGGGGGCCAACAGTCAGGTCTAGCGGGATGTAAGCCCCCTCCCCTCTTCATGCACGGAGCCTCTTCCTGTTCGTCACAGGGGCGACGCCAGGGGGAACCATGGGGTGGCTCTCCACGACCGAGTGCACCTACCTACCTACCTTGGCCCGGGGTGTCTCCCGTCGTGATGTATACTCCTTTGGCGCCTTTTACCGTGTTTAGGTAGACACCTGGGAGTGGGGCGGGTTGTGGGTGCAATGGCTGGAACAGGGCGTGGGGGCAGGGGTTCCCGCAGGGGGGATCCCCGGGCCGGAGCCCTGGGCAGTGGTCATCCATGCCGTGGGGCACGGGGTATAGTATGTAGGGCCCCGCCACCCTGCACAGTTTTTGGGGGTTTAGAGTGTTCAACCACCCCCCCACCCTGATGATGACAGAGCCTTGGTCGATCCAGGTGGCTGGGTGTCGGTCAATGTCGTGGTGTAGGGCCCTTCTGATGGTGCCCCACGTTCTGCGGTGGGTGGTGTCATCTGGGGTTGGGCACCCCGTGTCTATGAGAGGCATCCTGGCGTTTGCGAGAGCGGAGTTTGAGGTTTCAGGTTTGAGGTTTGATTTTGCGGGTACTAGACGCCTTTTGGCCCCGGGGGGCCATGCGGTCGGGCCAGGTGATATCCTCCCCACCGGGTCCTAGTGGGGGGCCCTCCAAGACGCACCTCCTGCCTGGTGGCGGAGTCCCCCGGGTTGACAGGGCTCGGAGCCCCGTCCTTCCCCGGCTTCCCCGTTTGGCCACTTTCCGGTCAGTGCATCAATTTGCAGCCGTGGCTGCAGGCGCTTACCCACTGTGTCGCCCCCGTAATGCATGGTCGCCCGGGGCGCCGGCGCTGCCGGGCCCGTGCTACTGGCTTGTCGCCAGTGGGACCCCCTTGGGCTGGCGCGGAGGCCGCCTAGCCTAGGGGTTGGAGCGTGGCGCAGTGCGCCACTACTGCCTTGGCGGGTGCAGTGCTCCATCCGTGTGTGCGCGGCGCTCGCGGCCGGTTCGGGGGGTTCGGGCCGGTACCTGGTGTTGTGTCTCTCCCGTTTCCCCCTTCCCTCCCCGCGTGTCCTGCGCTGCGTGTGGTGGGCCGTCCCGTCCGGGTGTCCCTTACCCTCGCTCGCTGGTACGCCATTCCACGCGGTCTGTACGTTCCGCGAGCTCGGTCCGGTTGCCATTCTGGTAGTCCCCGCGTGCCCTTTGCGTGTGTGTGCGCTCGCGCTCCCGCGGCGTCCGCTCCCCCCCCCCCTGGGTGGTGTGGCGTGCGCACCTCGCGCGGTCCCGGCACTGGGCGCTGGTAGGGCCGTTCCACGTGGTCCGTGCCCCCCCGCGTGTCCTGCCCCGGTCCCTTGCTCCATCTGGCGTGCTTGGGGGGGGGCGGTCCGGTCCCGGTTCCCGCCTACTTGGCTTGGGGTTGTGGGGGTGGCGGAAGGGCGTCCCCGGGGGGGGTGCCTTCCACTATTGCGAGGGGCATCTGGGGTCAGGCGCTCCCCCTCCCCCGACTGCCCGCCCACTGGGCGGGCTGTTGGGGTCCGCTATCCACGTGCTGTGGGCGCGGGCGTGCGGGTGTGGGGGCCCTACTCTGTCCCCTTGGCCTGCACGCCCTGTGGGGGCTGCGTGCCGCGAATTGGGTCCGTGGCGTTCGTGTGCCGGGGGGCGGGCTAGGGTGGGGGGGGGCGTGCGCCGTGCCCCCCGTTTGCGCGGCCGGGGGGGGGCTGTAGGGCAAGGGGGTCGCTCTGCCTCGTTCTGTCCCTCTGCCTTCCCTGGGCAGGCAACAAAGCGGGTGTCACTGGCGTCGTTCTGTCCATGGGGGGCGTGGCCCCCCATACCACTCCGGTTTGTGCTCGCCGGCCTTCACTGGGCGCGATCTGTGCGGCGTCCTGGCGCGTTGGCGCGGGCTCGCTTGTTCTTCGCGGTTCCTGTGGGAGCCGGCGGCTGGGGCGGGGGGGCGGGCCGCGCTCCGGCTCCTCTCTCGGGCGGGCAGAGGGGGGACCATCCCCCCTGCCTCGGGGGGTGGGGGCCGGGGCCCCCACGGCTTGCGGGCCGGTGGGGGAGGTGGGGGGGGGGGTCGCGCCGCGGCCTCCCTGCTCCCCCTCTGGGTGGCGGCCCGCGGTACCCCATCCCGGCCCTTCTCGTGCTGTTGGCGCACTCATCTCCGGCGTGCGCGTGCGGTCGGGGTCGCTGATCCGCCCCGGGGTGGGTGGGGGTGAGGGGCGGCCCGTGGACCGCTCCCCCGGGGGCCCCTGCAGACCTGAACCCCCTCTCTGCCCTCCGCAAGTGGGCTGTGGTCATGAGAGGGTCATGTGGGGCGCGGCCTCCATACTGTTCTGGTGCGCCGCCGTGCGCCGCCCCCAAGCTTGGTCCGCGCCTTGTTCCGGCGCGCTGGTTTGGGCTTGCCTGTCGGCCGCGACCCCCGCGGGAGCAGGCGGCTGGGGGCGCTGGGGCGCGCGGTGTTCAGGTCCAGCCGCATCCCCTCTCCCCGCGTCGCGGTCCCTTCTGGGGGAGGGGGGCGCCCCCTCGGCTCCGGGGAGGCGGATGGTCGCTCCTGTGGCTCCCAAGCTGGAGGGGGGGAGCAGGGGGGGGGGTAGGGGGGCCGCCCCCCCCGCCCCCCCGCCCCGTCGGGCGTCGGCCTGCCATCCGTTGTCTCCGGCGTGCCCCCCCGGGGTACACTCGTGCCGTGGGGGTTGCCGGGCGGCCGCGGGCGTTGGGCGCGGTCCGGTCGGCCGCCAACGGGTCAGTGCGGCGGGGGGGTGGGGGGGGAGGGGGGGGGAACCCCCCCGCCCTGGTTCGCGCCCCCGTCTTCCCCGGGCCGGCCTCTGAAAGGGCCGCTCCATTTGTGCCGTCCTGGGCTCCGCCGGTCCGCCGTCGGCCGGCAGCGGGCAGGGCGTGCGGGCGCCTGCCACGGCCGTGGTGCCCCCGCACCCCGGGTGCAGCGGCCTCTTCGGGGGGGGTGCGGGGCCGCCGTTTCCTCGGTCCGCCTCTGTCTGCTCTTGGGCCTGGGAGGGAGGGGGGGGGGGGCGGGGGGGGGCCCTCTGGTCCCCTGGCGCCGCCCCCTGACGGCCGAGGGGGGGGCGGCATGGCGGTCCCGGCCCCGGGGGCCAGCCATCGGCCTAGGGGTCGCACCCTTCCCCCATCCCCCTCTACCTAGAGCCGGACCCTCGTGCAAGCCCTCGCTGGGGCCCCTCATCCCCCCCGCCGTCGTCGCGCGGCGCTGGCCGGCCGGGGGCGGCTGTGAGGGTTAGTGGTCAGCGGTTAGCGGGCTGCGGGGCAGTAGGTTCCCCCCCCGCGCTGGTTGTCTCCGCCCTCCCTCCCGCGGGAGGTGGCGCGCGCTCCTTCGTCACGCCGTACCGTGGGAGGGGCGTGGGTCGGGGGGGCCAGCTCCCCCCCAAACTTTCTCGCGTCCGCCGTCTGGGCCGTCACCTGCGCCGCCGCTTGTGTGGGGGCTGGGGCTGTGGCGGCGGCGGGTTGCGCAGGCGGTAGCGCCAGTGGGCGAGGACGCTGCACAAGGCCCGGGGGAGCCAGTTGTTGGCGTCCGCATCCGTGATGCGGAGTACCGCTCCCCCTTCCAGGAAGGCGGGCCACGTCGGCCCCCTGTCCGGCCACGCCGCCCGGATCACTGACCTGAGGACCCTCTTGTGGTCCTCTGGGGCGGCCCAGCCCCCCAGGGGTTGCTCTTGGCTTCCTCCGTCCCTCCGGAGGAGCACGACATCGAAGGGCCGGTTCCTCAACCCCCTGGTGGTCCCCTGGTTGGCCCAGCACAACCACCCGTACACCTCCCCCACCAGGGGGAGGGCCTCATCCCCCAGAGGGTCCGGGACCGTGCCCCCATTCCGGTCCCAGGGCCGGGCCCCCTCTGCCCCTCGCGCCGGCTCCCCCCGCTGCCCCTGTGCCTGCGGCGCCGATGCCGCGCCCCGCCCCCCCCCGCCGAGGCCATCCGCGCCGGCTCCGCTCTCAGCGCGGGGGGGGCTGGCTGGTGCTGGGGTCGTGGGGGGTTGGGGGGGGATGAGCTCGCCGGCGCCGGGGTCGATGTTGTAGAGGTGGTGGTGGTGGTGGTGGTGGTGGTGGGTGTGGTGCGCCGGCATCTGTTGGATACCGGGGGGGATGCACCTCACCGGCTGGACATCCGGCTGCGGGGGTGCCCCGCCCCCCGCCCCCTTTTCTTTGGCCCGCCCTCCCCCCCGAGCTCCCATGCCCCGTCCCGTCGGTCCTTTGGGGCCCGTGGCGCCCTTGCCCTTGCCCTTGGGCCCCCTTCCTACCCCCTGTCCGTGCTGTGGGTCCCACCCCCTGTCCCCCACGCCCTGGCCTGCCCGCTCGCCGACCGTCCCTCGCCCCACTCCCTGCACCTGGGCGCCCTGCCCGCGCCCCTGTGCGCCGTTCCCGTGCCCTGGCCCCTTCCCGGCCCCCTGCCCTGAGTCGCGCCGTCCGCTGCCTGTGCTCTGTCCCCCTCCGCTGCTGCGCCCTTGCTCCCTGCCGCGCGTGCCCTGGCCCGCTCCTTGCGCGCGTTCCTGGGCAATTCCCCTGTGGCCTCCTGTCCCCCGCTCCGCGCCCCCGTGGCTGGCAAGCAGCTCTGCCTGCGCGCCGTCCCCTCCTTACTGGATCACGCGCCGGGCGTCCCGCTGTCTTTGCAGCTGCGGCAGCGTGACGCCCGGCGGCAATTGCTCGGGCGCCGGGGGGCGGACGGGCCGCGTCCGCCCCGGGGGGAAGGGCTTGGGGGGTAACGGCTTGGGGGGACCGGTGTGGGTGTGGGTCTGGTTGGCGTGGGCGCGGTACTTCGCGCTCTCCCTGCCCACTGCTGCTGCTGCGGCGGCCGCCGGCGAGGCGCCCGTGGCCCGTGTGGGGTCCTTCCCCCACTTTCGCATCGTCCTGGGGGCTGCGGCGTGGCCGGCCGAGGCGGTGGCGCGGCTCGCCGGGGCCGCGGTCGCAACCCCTCGCGCGCCCTCCCCGCTCCCCTCTGCGGCTGCGGCAGCCCTCGGCGATGCGCCTGGTTCATGCGCCGGGGCTACCCCCCGTGTCGGCGGCGTGCCGGGGACCACGGTCGGGGCCGCGGCGTGGCTCGCCCGGGCTGCGGTCTCCGTCTCCTGCGCGTCTGGGGCCCCCTCCCGGGGCGGGGCGGCAGGGCTTGCTGCTTGGGCGGCGAAGGCGGTCACCTCGGCTGGCTCAGGCTCCTGGGCCGGCAGCGGCGGCCCGACCAGCACCACTGCCTCCGCCAGCCTCCGCTCCTCGCGCTCCGCGGGGGTCTCCCCCGTCCACTCCGGGGAGACGGGGGAGCGGGAGCGGGACCAGCGGTGGTGGCGGTCGTCCCGCTGGGGGGAGCCACCGGAGTCTGCCACCACTGTTATCCTGGTAGGCATGCGTGGTGGCAGGTGCGCCCTTCCCACTACCTCCTGGTGCATCAGTGCCGTGCCGTGGGCAGTGCCGTGCGGTGCACTGGGGGGGGGAGGGGGGGAGGGGGTGGGGGGCCGGCTGTGGCGTCAGCCCCGCATGGGCGGGGGCCGGCGTCCATCCATCGGCATTGGGAGGGGAGGCAGGGGAGCCACGCGGCCCACGCGTCGCGCCACAGCTCACAGTCTGAGGCGGGGCCCAGGGCCCTGGGCCCCCGGGGGTCGTCGGGTGGTGCCGGGGGGAGCCGGGTAACGGCCGTGACCTCCTGTGTTCGCAGGAAGGTTTGTACCCCGTCCCGCGCCGCGGGCGCCGGGAGGGGGGGGCGGGGTACGGGTGCTGCCCCATAGAGGTGGGTGGGGGTGATCCCCAGGACCCGTTCCGGGTCCCCGCGGGTCGCGACGACGAGGAGGAGCAGGAGGGGCCAGGGAACCCTTGCCAGAGGACCTGCCCCCTGTGGTGGGCACCCCTGGTTCTGGAGAGGGGGGGGGACAGGTCTGGGTTGGCCGGGCCGCGGGGCGCGTGCGTCGCCGGCGGGAGGGCGGGGCACCAGGTGAGCTCCCTGGGGAACGCCTCGCTTACGATGGCGTACGGGGGGGGCGGCCTGGTACCGTCGTACGGCGGGTTGGTCGGCCGGGGGCGGGCGGGCGCCTCGTCCGCGCCTTCCACGAACACCGTGATTTCGCCCGGCTCCAGGTCCTCGTCCGGTGGGTGTAGAAGGTGGAGCGCCGCATCCAGCTCGGACACTCCCCCCGGGTATGTGGCCCGCGCCTGGTTCAGGCACGGGGCCGCGTCCCCGGGGTAGCGCGTCCTGAGGGCGTGCAGCAGGGCTGGGGCGCTGCTGCGGAGGGACATGGCGGACCCCGCTCCCGTCAGCCGCAGGGTATCCCCCATGGACAGGGGCCGGTCCGGCCGGTTGGACTCGTACCACTCCATCCAGTGCCCGTAGAGGGCCGCCTCCGGGCTGATGAGCCCCGGCTGGACGGCGTTCACGATCTGGTGCATCGCCAGGAGCAGCGTAGGGGCCCCTGCTCCCTTCAGGGCGCGGACGGCCGAGCAGGCGGTCTCGTTGAGGAAAGCCCTCGCACTGCCCGTCAGGTCACACCGTTAGGCAGCGTGCGCCTCGTGCGCCTCTGCCACCGCGTCCGCCACCAGGCCCATGACGGTCGCCAGCTGCGCTTTGCGGCGGGCCCTGGCGTGTCCCGGCCCATCCCCCCCTCGGCGTGGCATGGTACTGCGGGCTCTGCAAAGGGCGGCGGCGGGTGGGGATCAGGGCGCGAACACGTGCGACAGGTGCGCAACGGATGTGGGGTGCCGCTGGTGCACGTGGATCCACAGAAGGGCAGCGCCCGCGGGGCCCCCGCGTTCGTGTGAGGGGGCGTGTGCCCCCTCGATGCGCCGGTGCAGGGCCCCCTCTTCTGTGCGCCTGCGCGGGCCTGCAGGAGGTTCGGGCCAGGGGCACGCGGCCACCTGGGCGCAAGGCGCGCACCTGTTGGCGCCTGTCGACGCTGCGGAGGACACCGTGTCACATTCCCCGCAGAGCCGGCAGGTGTGTGGGAGGTGGGAGGGCGGCGACCAAGGGTCGAGATGCCGGAGCCAGAGGTCGTCCCACCTCTGTCGGAGGGGGTCCCGGATCTCCAGCAGGCGGGCGCGGACGCGGCACCGGTAGTCCCTGCTGAGCGTTTTCCGCTGGACCTCCCGCCACGTGTCCTCGGGGAGGATCCCGTGGTCGTGGAAGGCGGCGATGAGGTCGTCCCACGCCGGGCGGGGGTGCCCCTGGGGGGGGGGGTTGCCATGTACACGTGGCGCCCGGTGAGGTGGGGCGTCAGCGCATCCCATTGGCACCCGTTCGCGGCGTCCCGGTGGAGGAGGGCCAGTAGGGTGCCATCCGCGACTGCCTCCCATCCCACTCGCATCCGTTCGCAGCCGTCCAGCTCCTGGCGCAGCGCGGCTGCAATGTCGGTGGGGAGCATGAGGAGCAAGGACCCCTGGGTGTCGCCCAGCCAGGACAGGGCGTCGTCGTATACCGGCCCCCCAGCTTTGAAGTGCGCCACGGCGAGCTGGGCGGCCCCGTCCTCTGGGGGGTGCCACTGAACGGTGGCCGCGGCGTATCCCCATTTGCGTATCTCCGTAGCCCGGAGTACGTTGGCGGCGTGAAGGACGATGCAGGGGGGGACGGGTGTCCTGACGAGTGAGGACACGTCCCCAGTCCATCCTGTTTGCGGCCGCGGGGCCGCTTGCAGCCATTCCCCCGTCGCCGCGTCCCACGGGTGGTCAGGTCCCGCCCCGCGGATCACGGTGGGTCTCGGCCGGGTGTTCAGCCCCCAGCCCTCGAGCGGGATGGCAGCGTATCGTTGCGCAGGGGCCTCAAGGGCGCGCGTGGCGGCGCATCACCGTGTCCACTCGCGCGCCCATTCCTCACCCACTATGCGTGCCTCCCACGCGGTCATGGAGCCGCGCCCGATGATCCACGGTGGGAAGAGCACGTCTTGTAGCTGCTTTGAGAACCCCCCCGGCAGGTCCTGGTACGGGTGGGGGGCCTCTTGTGGCAGGCACTAGAGAGTGCCATTCACGACACGGAGGGAGGCTACGAAGCCCTTGTCACGGCGCGGGGGAGGGGGGGGGTGGTCGCCCCCCGCCGCGGTGAGCCATCGGTGCGCCCGGTCCCCCGCGCTTAGGGGCTCACGGAGGACTTGCTCCAGCTGGTGGTTGCGAAGCTCCCATGCGAAGTCCCCGAGCCGGAGCATGTGGTGGAGGAAATCGTCCACAGAGGTCCCCCCCGGCAGGTCGTAGCGGGCTATGGCGCGGAGCTGCGCCTCCGCGTCCTCGGGCACCAGTCCGGAGCAGAAAACTTCCGTCCATGTGGCGCCTGCAGAGCGCCACGAGGCCACCCACAGGGCTTTGTCCCCGCGTGGGAGATGGCGGGCCGCCTCGTGTACCGCCTGGCGGTAGTGGGGCCAGAGGAGCCGTGAGTGGGCGCACCCCACGTGCATGTGCACCAGGGTCTCCTCCGGACCGCCGCATAGGAGGCACGGTTGTGGGATGACGGCGACACCGGAGAGCCGCTCCTTACGGACGCGGAGCCTGCGCTGCACCGGCGTGTGGCCGTCTCGGACCCGCAGCGCCTGGCCGTTGATGGCCGTCGCGGTGAGGTCCCGGGCGTGGACATGGGCTGTGGCGTGGGCCGCGCCGAAAGGTGTTTGTCCCCGGTGCGTCAGCGCATGGTCCGTCTGCGCCCGCTGCGCGACCTCGCCGAGCGCCCGCATCGTGGGGGGCCGTAGATCGAGGTGGCCGTCACGGCCGGCGACAATGAGTTGGGCGTGGCGAGGGTCCGGGGGCGTGTTCTGCAGGACGGTGTCCTGGGACGCCGCTCACTCCGCCTTGTGCAGTAGGGCGTCACTGTGGTGCGAGGTGGCTCAGACCTACCAGAACGGGTGCCCGGCGTGTCGCCCTCGCGCGCACAGGCCGTCCCGGAGCCACCGTATTGGCATCTGGTTGAACACCTTTGCCGCGCTCGCGGGGACCCCAGTGGTCCGCTCCCGATCTGCGTGCCGCAGGAGGTGGAGGATGACTTCGGCGTCCACCGTGTGGACCCATGGTCGGTGGGCACCGTATTGTAGGGGGAGGGAGGCGGCCACCCCCTCCCCGTCGAGCACCGTGCCCGAGATGGCCAGCGCCCACGTGCGGGTGAGGTCGGCGGCGAGAGCGACGCTGGTGGCGTGTTTGCAGGGTCCACCCCTGGACGCGTCGGAAGAGGTGTTGTCCCAGGCCTCCGGGATCCAGTAGTACCCGGTGGGGCTGAGCCACCCCGCGTTGAGGTCGGCGGAGTGCCACCGGACGTCGGGATAGCTGGGGGTCAGTCGGTCCACGCTCAGCGCCCTGCTGTCGCCAGGGCTGATCGCCGGGTGGTCGTGCAGCCGGATTTCCGCTCCAGCGATCGTGCTTGCCCAGGACCGAAGTGCCGTCACATGGTCCTTGAGCCACGCCGGGCCTCCGCGCTGGTGCACCACCAGGTGTCCCGTGTCCTCCGGCTGATCCTCCAGCGCGTGCACTGCCATGTGTGGGTCGTGCGGCACCCCCGTAGCTACCAGCAGGGCGGTGCCACGGGGGAGTCCACAGGGTTTGGGCTGGCCTGCCCCCACCTGCACTATTACCCACTCGGCCCGGAGCTGCGCTTGCCCCGCCGCTTGGGTGCATTGGTTGTCCGTGGTCACCAACCGCAACGGCGTCGGCGCGTGGGGCCGGGGGCGCAGGGGCTCGGGCCATGCCACATCCGCGTTAGGCTCTTGGCGCTCGCTTTCCGCGAGTACGTCGTGGAGGATGTACATGAGGGCTGCCGGCGGGTGGTACGCCGCCCCCCGCGTGGGGGGGGATAGGCCGCCCCGGCGGCGGTAGCCCCCGACGTGGAGGTGCAGCCCGTCCAGGGTCACCCGTGGGCCGGTGTGGGCGTCCTGCTTAGCCCTCGTGGGGTGGACGAGTCTCAGGCGGGGTTCCCGCGTGCCGGTGGTGTGGAAGTGGTGGACCAAGGCGTCGCGCCACCCGGGGTGGTTGGTGGGCTCCTGCTCGCGGTGGCAGTAGTGGAGGTGTTCATTGGCGCATTGGTTGAGGCATTCCCGCACCGCCGTCGGCCACGGGTCGTTGTTGTCGGGGAAGGGGTGGTGTGGCCCGTGGTGCCCATGCCACGGCCTTGTGTGCGGCACCGTCAGGCGGCACGTGTCGCGGTGTCGCAGCTTGGCGGTGCGCAGCGTGGCGATGTTGCCCGGCAGGGACTGTAGTTGTACATGGGCCGCCCTGGGGCACACGATGGGGTTGTACAGCCCCACCCCCAGGGCGGCCAGGGCCCAGGGGATTGCGGTGGACCCAATCACCCCCCGCTAGAGTTGCGAACTCCGGGACGGGGTAGTGCACCTCGGGACATATTCCGTGCGCGCCGGCTTTTTTCCAGAGCATCTTGGTAACCTCAGCGCGCACGGAGGTTGAGCGGTGGTGGACGAGTGTACCCACGAGGGCCACCGCTCCCTGCTGGCACCGCGTTGGCACCCGTGTGAGCCCCAGGGTCCGGTCATCCTGCAGGCTGTCCCGCGAGGCGTCGAAGGCGTACCACGCCCTGTCCTTCGCGACCTGGAAGGTGATGTGGTCCAGGTGGCGTGCAGTGTCGGAGTCGTCGGCGATGAAAGGGGCGACGTACTGTGTCAACCCCCCGGGGATCGCCAGGATGACGTCCTGCACCACTTTCGGTGGCGCGAGGGTGTTGAGGCACCAGTGGTGCACCGCCGCCAGGCGTGACCGGTGCTTGCGCTGCAGGGACAACTCCCCGTCCGGCTGCAGCTGGAGTCCCAGGTAGGGGACGGAGTCCGCCGCTGGTACCCAGTGCCATGGGTTTTCCAGGTGGGGACAGAGGCGCAGCTGCAGGCCCGGGACCCCCTCCGTGGTGGCCATGGCGCACTTGCGGGGGTTGAGCTCCATGCCCATCATCCGCAGGTACGCGGCCACCGCCTCCACGCCCTCGACGAAGTGCTGCAGCGTGTGGGCCACCACCAGCAGGTCGTCGATGCAGGCCTGGATGAGGGCTTGCTCGGCCCCTCCCGGCGGGCGCAGGCGGTGCCCCTGCGCCCTGAGCAGGGGCTTGAGGAGGAGCGCGTACAGCAGGGGGCTCTCCGGGTTGCCCTGCCGGACGCCGCGCAGCATGTGGACGGGCTGCGTTAGCCTGTGTGCGGTGAAGATGCGCAGCTTGGTGCACGTGTGGAGAAAGAGCAGGACGTCGATGACCTCTGGCGGCACGGAGAGTTGGCGCAGGATGAGGTGGAGGGCGCCGTGCGGGGCGGTGTCGAAGGCCTTGCGGGCGTCGAAGGAGAAAACGTACTTGGGCCTTCCCTGCTGGAGCTGCCGCTGCGCCATGAACAGTGGGGGGCCTGTGTTGGAGCCAGGGAGGGCCCCTTGCTGCCAGTTGCTGACCACTCTGTGCCGTGTGAGCACTTCCGTGATGCGCTGGGTGAGGGGGCCCGTGAGCAGCTTCATGTCCAGCTCGCCCAGGGCTATGGGCCTGTAGTCGTCCAGTCTGGCGGAGCCCGGTACCTTGGGGCTGAGCCAGATGTGCGCGTCCCTCCAGTGCATTGGCGGCGGGGCGCCGCGGAGGATGGTGCGGTAGGAGTGGACCAGGAGCGACTGGACGGGTGCCGGGAGGGCCTTGATGAAACAGGCCTCCACGTGGTTGGGACCTGGGGCCTTGCCATCGGCCTTGGCCAAGGCGGACTTCAGGTCCTGCATGGAGTACTGCTGGACCTGTGTCCAGGCCCCTTCAGGGACCCGGGGGACATGGCGGCCGAGGACTGCCTGGAAGCCTGGGAGGTCCACCGGGCGTTTGTCATACATTTCTCGCCAGAAGGCGCGAACTGCGAACATCACGTCGTGGGCCTCGGTGAGGAGCGTTTGGGTGTTGGGAACCCGCACGTTCCAGAGGCCTGACGGGCCCGGAGCCTCTACCTCTAGGGCTCCCTGCACGGCTTTCCATCGCTGGGCGATGTCGGGGGTGTGGCGGCGCCAGAAGTCCTTGATGGCGCGCTTGCGGTCTGCCGCCAGGAGTGCGCGGAGTTGGCGAATGTCCTCCTCGAGGACGGCTGCTTGCCTCTCCAGCTCCTCCTGTAGCTGGCCCTGTGTAGTCGGGCGGAACCCGGGCGGCGCACCCCCCAGCTCCTCCACGAGCCGGAGCGCCGCCTCGGACCGGATGCCATGCCGTGCCGCGTCCGCCTGGTACGCCGCCGGCGCGCACGCTGCAGGGGTGTCATAGCGGAGGACCGCCGCCTGGAGCCGCTTTCTGCTCTCCGGGGGGTCCCCCTCTGCCGGGTCAGTCCCCGCCGGGGACGGCTGCCGGCGTCCCACCACACGCGCCAGGGCGTCATGCGTCGCGTGGAGGTGTTCGAACACCTTGTCCACCGCGGCCGCGGGCATGGACCCGTAGGCGTGCTGCTCTGCGGGACCCAGCCAGGGTGCCAGGGAGGGTTCATCCTGCGCGGCGGTGACCGCCGCCCACAGGCAGTGTTGGACGGGCGCGGCCTCGGCGTCGTACGGAAGGAGGCAGCCCTCCGTGTGGCTGTAGGGGGTGGGCACCGCCGCGCGCCCCGCTGCGCTGAGGAGGCTCGGCAGGGCCAGGCGGACCAGGAGGTGGTCAGAGCCGATCACCTGGGGGTGTGCCATGCCGCGAGCCCAGACGCTTTCCCGCAGGAAGGTGTCCACCATGTGCCGTTGCGGGTGGAACGTGGGGGTCATGTCCTCCTCGCCGCCTGCCGTGGCCCTCCGGAAACCGCAGGCCTCCCAGCCTGCGCGGAAGTGCTTCGTGGCCGGGTTGGTGGTGGCATCCATGTAGATGTTGGTATCGCCAGCGATGACAACCGGGTGTCTCCCGGCGAGGCTGCGTGCCGTGGCATACATTTGTATGTCGGCCCAGAAGGCCGCCCGTCCTGCCCACGGGGAGCAGCCTGCTTGCGGCCCGTGGACGTTGATGAGGGTGAGGCCTCCCCCGTCCATGCGGATCTCCAGGGCCGCGGCCTTCCCGGGGACAATTTCTGTGAAACTGAGCACCTCATGCTCCGCCACGTACTTGCTGCTGACCGCGGTGAGGAGGCCCCCCCCTCTCGAGGTGGAAGTGGCTCCCGTCTCCGCCAGCCGGCTGCTGAAGAAGGGGGTGTACCCCTTGTCCTGGAGCACCGCGGCCACGTGCATCTCCTGCGCCCGGGTGGCAATCCCTGTTTCCTGGAGCATGATGGCAAAGCCCCCCTCCTGGGGTAGCATGCCGGTGATGAGGTGCTCCTTGTTGGTACAGGCCGCCGGCCCCCGGCGCCGCCGGAGCGTGTTCCGGAGGGACCGGTCTGGCGGTACGAGGCCATTGCGCAGGTTCTGCGAGAGGAGCCATAGGGCGTCGCCCGCCGTGTCCTCCTGGAGTCAGCTTTCCCGCATCGGCATCACCGCTGGGTCCGCCGGCGCAGCCAGGGCATCCGGGTGCGCCAGGGCCATGGGGTTCGTGCCCGTTCCCAGCGGGGCCCACAGGGGGGCCAGGGGGGCCGGGGGAGCCAGGAGGGCCAGGGTGGCCAGACCCGCAGGGATAGACCCTGGTTTGGCCGCACCGCCGGTCCCTGGGGCCGCCCCGGGTGCCTCCTCATCGCCGTTTGCGTGGTCCGCCGCCTGGGGCGGGGAGCGCCAGGCGTACGGGGCGTGCCATGGGTACCTCGGTGCCCTCCCTTGCAGGATGTTGGAGGCCGCTTCCTTGTCGTCCACAGGGGCTGCAGCATGCACCGCGTGCCACGCCAGGTGTTCCAGCATTGCCCCGCTTGTGTAGTACTTGTCTGCACACAGGGGGCATTTTGCTGGTTCTGTGGCCCCTCGCGCCAGGGGGAGCGGCACCGACTTCCGGATGGCGCCCTCCGTTGCTGGTTCAAAGGGCAGGTTGGCCAGTGGAACTGTGTGTGGCGCCAGCGCGCGGCCCGGGGCCGCCGCATCGAGGGCTCGTGTCGCGGGCGCGGGCCCGAGACGCCGGATGGTATCGCGCTGCCTGTCTGCTTGCAGCCACGTTTGCCAGTGCGTGGAGCCGATTAGGCGATTGGGTTTGCCCCTCCATCGCAGGTCGTGGAAGGCTTGTAGCCAGTGGTACACTGTGGTCGGGACCGCCAGCTGGAGCTCTAGGTCGGCGGGGTGCGCTGCTGCTGGCCACACCCCCGGCCTCGCCGCCCGGGCGTCGTCCTTCAGCCTGACCTGGAGCAGGAGGGCGTGGTGTTCGCCTTCCCGCAGCGCCTTGACGATCATGCGGGTACAGTCTGCCACGCGGACCACGGCTTCGGGCCCCGGCAGGCACTCGGGGTCGCAGACGACGACGTGCGCGTCCGCCGGGCTGAACATGCAGACCACCCACCGCGGGTTCTGCTGTCCCCGTTGGGCCACTGCCAGGGTAGCCGCCGGGCGTGCGTGCGTGATTGGCCCCGCGTTGTGGTCCGGGACAGCCGTGGCCCTGATGGCGTCCCCCTGCCACGCGGCCCCCAGATGCTCCTCCTGGTCGGGGCTCCACACCAGTGCGGGGGGGTTGACCCATCCCGGTTCCTGCCTCTTGTTGGGGGCGCTGACAGTGTGTAGCAGGACTGCCAGCGGCCAGGGGTCCGCCGACATATAGTAGGCCTGGGTGGGCCCCTGCTGCCAGTCGATGTGGGGCAGGGGCGGGAATGTTCCTTGCCTGGCGGTGCTGTGCCAGACAGTCCAGCGGCCCCCGGCCAGGACGTGTGACCTGTACCCTCCGACGTGGCCGTGCAGGATGGCCCGGTAGCCTGCCGTCTGCAGCACCAGTGCCTCCCCCTGCTGAGGCCCGGGAGGGGGTGTGCTGTCGCCCGCATCCCAGACGCGGGTGGGGTGCATCGGGCTGCGGCCCTTGTATGCTTCCCGCAATCTGCGCCGGGCCGTGGTGGTGGACAAAGCTCTCCCCGCCGTCCGCCAGCAGCGCCGCCGCGACGACGTATAGCTGCTCCGCCGTGAGGGGTGCTGTCAGCGCGTGCGTTGCGGCCGGCTGGCGGGGCTGCGTGTCGCGGCAGGGGACGAGGGGCAGCAGTTGCGCCGGCCATGCCGCCACGGGACCCATGGTGACGGCCGCGACCGCGGACGCCAGCGCCGTGCGGTCCGCTGGTCTGTACTGCCGGAGCCCCGTGGTATCTCGGGCGAGGTGCCTGCAGGCTGCCATCCAGGCCACCGCTCCGCAATTCGTGACGTCCGGTTCGGCACGTTCCGCGCCGTCGCGTCCCCTTTGTTGTACCGTGGTCGCGGTGTCAAGCGCGGAGCCCTGCTGCAGCGCCTCCGGGCCCTGCCCCGGCGAGAGGGCAGGCGGGATTGGCTGCAGGAAGCCCTGCGCGCCTCGGCGCTGCGGGTGCGTGTGGTACGGGTTTTGCCGGCGGTGTTCCGGGGCCGCCCATGGTAGGAAGAGGAGTTGGTGTAGGTACCAGTGGCCTTGCGCGGCGGACGGGTTGCGGAGCGTTAGCCACTGTTCCACCACGCCTCTCGGGTGCGCGGCCTTGACGCGGCGCTGCAACCCCAGGCGGCCTAGGCGGTTGGACGTGCCCGCGGGTGGGATGTGGGTCTGCGGGTAAAGCACCCGCAGCGGCTCCAGCGCCAGGTCTAGCACCTCGTCGTTGAGCTGCACCGTGAGAGCCGACGCCCTGTGCAGGGCGTGGCGGACCCCGGATGTGGGGGCCGTGAGCTGTTCGAGCACCGGCCCCGGCGGGTACCGTGCACCCGGGTTCGTTAGCCACTCCCTGCTGTGGCTCAGTATGGCCCTCCATACGTCCCTCGTAAAGGCGTGTTTGGGGGCCAAAGGGGGGACGATCAGTAGGAGGCGGTGGCACGCCGGCGGCGATCGCATGGGCTGTGGGGCGGCCGCAGTGATCCACGTGCACGCCGTGCCGGGCACGATCGCCCCCCATTCCACGGTCCCAATGCCCTCGGCGTGGAGCCGCGCCTGGCCCTGAACCAGAGGGAAATAGGGGCTCGAGCGCCCGCTTCCTTCCTTCCACCGTACCCAGGCCGCCCCCGCCTGCAGGCTGCGGAGCAGGGCCACGCCGGGGAGGAGCGGCTGCGGGAAAGCCTCCTTGACGGCCTGAGTGGCGTGGGCCAGGGTGCCCATGGGCAAATACCACAACGGGAGGACCCAGGGGCCCGGCAGCGGTTGCGCCTCCCCTGCGTCCCATCGCCACTCGGAGTCTGGCGGGGCGGCCGGGACCGTGCCCGTCTGCAGGAAGTGGCGTGCCCTCTTGTCGGGGTGCCGTTGGAGGGTTGCCGCGAGGCTGAGCCCCTCTGCCGCGGGTGCCACTGGGAGGGCGCCCCGGGGCCTGCGCCAGGGGTAATCCTGGTCGGGCGGCCAGGTGTGGAGGTGCCGGGCGATTTCCTCCGCAGTCCCTGTGGGGGCGTCCTCCGGTGCCAGGTGCCACATGACGGCGAGCACCGCCCACGCACACGCAGGTGCCGTGGTTTGTCGGTCTTGGGTAGTCGTGGCCCCAGGGCCATGTGGTGCACCTGATGGAGAGGAATGGCTTGGCCTGGGGTGTCTCCCGTCGTGATGTATACTCCTTTGGCGCCTTTTACCGTGTCTGGGTAGACACCTGGGAGTGGGGCAGGTTGTGGGGGCAATGGCTGGAACAGGGCGTTGGGGCAGGGGTGCCCGCATGGGGGATCCCCGGGCCGGAGCCCTGGGCAGTGGTCATCCATGCCGTGGGGCACGGGGTATAGTATGTAGGGCCCTGCCACCCTGCGCAGTTTTGGGGGGTTTAGGGTGTTCAACCACCCTGCCACCCTGATGATGACAGAGCCTTGGTCGATCCAGGTGGCTTGGTGTTGGTCGATGTCGTGGTGTAGGGCCCTTCTGATGGTGCCCCACGTTCTGCGGTGGGTGGTGTCATCTGGGGTGGGGCACCCCGTGTCTGTGAGAGGCATCCTGGCGTTTGCGAGAGCGGAGTTTATGATGTTTGGGGGGGATGGGATGCCGTGGGCGCCGGTGGCGGTGGACCCCGCGGCTTTGATGCTCTGGCTGGGCACTCGCCTCCCATGGAGGGGTTGGTGCCAGGATGGGTCCGGGTGCCAAATGGGGGCTGGTAGGTCCCCGTATCGTGCCCAGGTGTACACCGTGTATGCTGTGCCTTCCCTGTCGGCCTGCAGTCTCTACGTTGACTTCTGTGCTTCGCCGTAGGTGACGAGCATATTTGAGGTGGGGACGGTGTAGTTGAGGTGCGTGTGCGCCAGGGCGTGTGTGATTTGCACTTCCGTGCCTTTCCAATTTTCCCCGTGGTCGTCTAGTATGAAGCGTACCATCTACGGGCTGTGGGGCTGGAGGTTACCGTCTTTGTCGCGTATCGGCAGGTGTATTTGGCGTCCTGCCTGCTGTGCTTTGTTGGCGTTGTGGTGGGCGTATTGCTCGACAAGGACGTTCGGTGTCCAGTCCTGCGGGGCACCCTCTCTGTGCGCTCAGGCTTGGGCCACCTTGGCGAGTGCCGTGACGGTGGGCGGCAGGTGGGGGCTCGGCGACCTGGGGCACCATGCCGGTGTCTGTTGGGAAGTTCCAGTATATTGTGAACACCCCCGGCTCGTGGGCGTTTTAGGGTGTCCGGGAGGGTCAGATAGAGCGCTTCTTTGATCTGGGTTACCGCCTCCGGGTATATGGTAGCGGGGTAGTGCCAGAGGGTGTGCTTGGTGGGGTCCCGGTGTGTACGGGCGGTACGTCCCGGGGGCTCCATAGCTTGCTGTGTGAGGTTGTCGTTGAGGGTGACATCGTCGAGGCGGTTGACTTCAGCGGCCCAACTTGTCTGCCATTCCGTCAGCGTGGGGTCGTCCTCGGCGCAGTCCACGGTATAGTGGATAGCCGTCCACTCCAGGTCGGGGTCGACGGTAATGTCGGTGCCCGTTGTTGCGTTTATCCAGATAGCTTCTGTGGGCCTCACCTGGGGCGTTTGGTCGTCGTCTCCCAGGGCTGTGCCTTCAATGGTTGCCGTGCCCTGGGTGGTTATAAAGAGGTGCATGGCCTGCATTAGTTGTACTGTGTGTGGTGTGAGGAGGCGCATGGCTTACATCACTGTTATCCTTGGGACGATTTTCTTCCAATCAATGGTGCCCGTCGGTAGTCGCCATGTCGTTGCTCTGCTCCTTGTGTGGTTCCCCTCTCGGGGTAGTTGGTAGTTGTCCTGGACGTGACGCGAGGTGAGGGGCTTGTCGAGTTGTTGGACAGTTGTGGTGGCGTTGGGGGGTTCCGCCCTTTTGTGGACTGGTGGGTCGTGCCCTTTTTGCGGGGGCTCGTGTTCGTGTTGCGTGGGCGTTGGGGGTTTTGTTGGGCTGGGGAGTATGTGCGGCTCCGGTATCGGTTGTGGCGTTGTAGGCCAAAGCCTGGTGATGCTGTGTGCCCCGGTGGTTGCATCTTCGTGCAGGTAGAACTCAAGCGCTGGTAGCCCAATAGGGTGCCAGTCGCGTGGATCATCGTGCGGGGTGTGGAGGTGGATGCTTTGCTGAGTGGACCAGCTGTGGTAGGCCAGGATGGTGTTCGTGATGGGGGGGTCGTTGTTATCCCCAAACGGGTGGTTGGGCCTGGAGCAATCTTCGAACGTGGTGCGCACGGTTGTAGCAAGTGCCAAACCCTAGGGGCTCGTTTTGACATAAACGTCAAAGTTGAGTACCCAAAACCCAAAAGAATGGTATTTTTGCCAAGCGCAATTTGGGTGCAATTTTGGTTTTTATTGGTGTTCGAGAATCTACATTTTTTTACCCTTTCCACCGGTGATAGGTTGGGGACACTATGAAGACACATTTTTCTACCTCCCGTCATTGCTGTTTTAAAGGTTCAACACCACCCAGCACCATGGCAATCCCATCCCAACAGCATCCCAGCAGCACTAGCAGCACTGGGCCTCAACATTGGGACAAGTGAATGCAACTTTGGTGTAAATAACCTCACCTTTGGTGCAACATTGGCAACCTTGAGTGCAACTTTGGCTCAACAATGCTGAGCATTGCAACTTTGATGCAACATTGGCTCAACTTTGGTTTTCTGCAAAGGAGCACACGATAGGTTTATAAGTAGGTTTATAATTGGAAACTAACAACCTTCACTCCAACGGAGCCAGGTAATGGAGATTCAAAGGCCACGGACCTCTCTCTGCGGAGTGGGGAGGGGGGTGAGTCTTCCTGGGTTGATGTTGAGTCACACAATTGGCAATCCCACCCAAGCCATTCCTCCCTCACCGCGGTAAGAGAAGTGTAGAGTGCACACACCGTACGATCGATTTCGAGCTTACAAGCCTCCCAAGATCCCTCGCATTGGGAGGGTGTGTCAATCCATACTTTTTTCCCCTTCTCTCTGGTCACCACGCCAACCACCGGTTGTACACCCCCCGGCCCCGCGCGTCCCCATTCGTCGCTCCCGTCCGCACCGCACTCCAAGCTTGTCTTCCACAAGACCCATCCGACTTTGCTTTTGGGTGGCCATCCCTGAGTCTCTCTTGCAAGCCCCCTTTCGATGTCGCCGATTTCACGCCGTTCCGGCACCGTCGTCTCCCGGAGGCCGGGTACCTAAGGAAATGTGGCAATGTGTTAAATCAACAAAACAAAAAAAAAAGACCGGTCCCAAAGGCGAAACACAAATCGCATTGAAATGTTTACATGTGCGAGTCGTTTGGTGTCCCACAACCACTCACACGTGGTGTACCTCCCGCCCATCTTCTGTTTGAACTATCCCATCCAACGGTTCTTCGTTACCATCGTCCGCCGGTGCCTTTTGCGTGGGCACTTCTTGTTGGGTGGGGTCGCCCTATGGAGAGGAGAGTGAGGTGATGAGAGTGCCGGCCATGTTGCATCGATGTTGAGTCGAAGTTGAGGCATGTGGATGTGACATGCATCGTATACAATGCAAATTCATCAAAATTGAAGGAACGTTGCACCACCGTCGTACCGTTGCCCATACCTTCTTGCCCTTCTCCTTGTGTGCGGTGCGTTCCTCCGTGCGGTGCTTTCGGTCTTGATGCTCTTGTTCTTTTTTCTTCTCACCTTCTTTCGCGCGCTTTTGCTCCTCCGCTTATCTCTTTTTCTTGTCCCGCTCTTTTCCATCCTTCTTTTCTTGCGTTGCCTTCTCGTTGGCCTTGTCTTGGGCGATCATGTCCGCAATCATCTTCTTCGTCTCCGCCACACCGGCGTCCTCTTCTCCGGGGCGTCGAGCCCTTGTGTCCACCCCATGGGACCGGGCCTTCTCCTTCTCCTTCTTGGGCTGGCTTGACTTTTCCTTATGCCGGGAATGGATCCATGCCAAGGCCTCCTTGGTGGGCTTCGTGGGGCCGGCCACGTTGGCCACTGACGCTTGGAGGGCTTGAGCGTGTGCGTGAGTTTGGGGTTGGACTTGGTTGCTTTGGGGTTGGACTTGAAGTTGCGGAACTTGGGGGAAAGGCATTCCTTTGGCATGAGGTGGTTGAGGAAATTGTTGGAGTAGTTGAGAGGTTTGGAGTTGTCGGAGTAGGGCAAGTTGTGTAGGTGAGCCTTGAAGCGGGGTGACCGTGAGGCCGATGACGCGGGAGGATTGCACGAGGGGGCCCACCACGGAACTCGCTTGGGTCGCGGACCATTGGGCCCATGCCACGGGTTCTTGACCTTGGCTTGGGAGCGCCCATACACCGCTTTTGGTGACCACCACTACGTCCTGAACATTAAAATGGAAGCAAAGTTGAAGCAAAGTTGCATGCAACATTGTTATCACACTAATGCACTACACAAAGTTGCACTCAACATTGGCTAAACATTGTCTAACTAAGGCCATGTGACCCCAAGGAACCCCTAATGGCAGATTGTGGTACTACCTCGTCAAAGAAGGGCTTCCTTTGCTCGGTCGGTTGGGCCACTACATGTTCCTCAACCTCTCGATTGATCTCCTCCTCTTTCACCCTTGGTTCTTCTCTCTTGGCTTTTTTGTGCTTCTTGTCCTTCTCCTTCTTCTCCCTCTTCTCCTTCTTCTCTTTCCTGGGTTGGGGTTGCTTGGGTTCGGGGAAGAGTGTGCAGTCCGTGGTCATACACCCACCCACCGCCTCGATGCTTGGGTACGTGTTTTCATACCCCCCGACCTCGGCAACGTCCTGGTCCCACCATCCCCGCAGAAACGCCTCCAAAGCTGGGTCATAGAAGTAGAACTTGGCTTGTGGAGCGTGTCCCCCTTTACCACCGCGCGCACCGGCCATGCACACTTTGCCTAATCCGTACCCCTCAAATGCTCTCAAAATGTTGGCCCACTCCATTGGGCCGGGCGGATGGACTTGTCGGCATTGTGATACTTTGGTGCTGGGCTTGAGCATCCGCCACGTGGACAAGTTGGAGGCCGTCACCGCCTCGGATGTGTACGGGGGTGGAAGTGTTTGCCCATTCATGTCTGTTTTCGTGTTGAGCCTTTTCCACTTATACAAGATCCTTTGGAACAATGCCCTAAGGGTGATGTCCGCCAACCAGCGGTAGCCCAAGGCCTTGGCGCGGCCGCTACCAATGATCGGGGTGAGGGGGTGGGGATGGTGCCCTGCTAGAAGCTCCTCACTAAGGGGGAAGCAAGAAGAGGGCTGGGAGGGCTGGGACGGCTCGGTGGAAATATTGGAATCGTCATCGTCGTCGTCTTCGGGGACGATTTGCTCCTTTTGAAACTACAGTAGCACAAGGAAGCGATGCGGCGTTGGACAGATCTGCCACACGCGCGCCATTCACAGTCGCTGCAGTATAGATACAAAATTGCACGCAACATTCAAAATCGATGCGAAATTGCAGTTACGCCTTAGAAATTGCAGATGCGATCAACGCGTAAATCAAAATTGCAGCACCAAAATTCAAAATCACCAAAACGGAAAAAAAATGCATTCACAGTGCATACATGGGCTGTTCCAGTGTGAGTCTGCCATAGTAAACTTCTTAGCCTGCTAAGCTCCTCTGCCGATAGGTCATTGGCCCCAGCCATGGTGGACAACCCTGTCACCGAACACCAGTGGAGTACGCCCAGGAAAGGGTGTTTTTTTGCAACGAGAATCCGTGCCATTTACTAGTTACGTAAGTTTTCCCACTCGGCAAAAAACTTTGAGACACACCGACGCGCTTTACTCCCCATCCGCGTGCGCTCAGGAATGGGGATCTCAGTGACGGCAATGTTGAATGAAAATTGGCAATGTTGAATGAAAATTGAACGGCAAGATTGACTAAGTCCAAAACACCTCGAAACAGGTGTTGTTATGTCGTTCATGGTTGAAACACCAGAACGTGTTGAGTGCCGTCAACAGCTCCCGTTCTTGCAAAATACAGGCAACCCGAAGATCACACAAATGAGCATCGGAGCAGCTGTCTGTGAGGTTCTGGTTGAGCCGACCTCTTTGTTGAACCAAGGTTGAGCCGAAGTTGCACCGAAGTTGCACCGAAGTTGCAGCGCACGCCGCCGATTCAACGCCGAAGCCGGATGAACGCCGAAGCAACGCCGAAGCAACGTGGGGGCAACGCCGAAGCAACGCAGAAGCAACGCCGAAGCAACGCCGAAGCAACGAAGCAACGCCGAAGCACCGGGGAAGTAATACGAAACAAATGAAGTAATGAGTAAGAGAGACGTCTGAATTTCTGGCTGGTGGTGCTAAGTTGAATGCAACATAGGAAGAAAAACCAAAACAAATTTGCACAACTCCTCCAGAAAATTGCAGTTCTGTTTTCCAATGATGGGTGCAACTTTGTATTCGTGGGGCGCCATGCAGGGAGAGCGCAATGCCATGCACATATGCACGCCATGCACGCAAAAGGCACCACAAAAAAAAGCCACCACACGTTCAGGCCCACGCATCACAGTCAGAGTTGGAGTCCCCATCTGCATTCACCACTTGAGCAACATGAACCTCTTGTGCCTTTGTCTTGCCCAGCCACCTAGGCAACTCAGTGCGCAAAAAAATTCGGTTTTGACACTGTTGCACAACCCTCAGGGAAGCCTCAGGCAAATCAATTTTTGCACCACGACCCCCAGCCCTGTTACGATAGTTGTTGTGCATGTCTTTGATGACAGCATTGGCTGATTCCAGAAGATCACCGCAAAACATACCCATGCCGTAGGGCTTCATATTCTGCACCACACGCTTGCAGTCATAAATAAAAAAAACCAAATATCCACCTCAGGTTGACACGCCATAGCCATGACAATGACACTGTATCGTTCTCCGGCACAACCGCCACGGCAAGTGTCCATAGGTAAGGTAACATCCTCGACAAACGCCCAAAGTTGGCAAAGCCAATGGACAGCTGCACCCAAGTGCGGCCACCAACGGGCACACCATCACCACGAGTGATGACATCCAAGAACCCAGTCAAGGAGGTGTCAAGGGCAGGGAGGACCCCCATATCATGGTGTAAGTAATGTAGGTACTCCAAGAAGTCACGCATGTCCCAGTTGCTTAAAACACCACCCATGGCATTGTGCTTCACCTTGGTTAGGACCTGCTTGCCTGCCAACTGGTTCCATTCCTGTTGGAAGGAGTTCCACGAAGATAGTTTTGGGTATACAACACCATTAGACCCCCAAGTGCAGGTCTCTTGTCCATACCAGGTGATGAAGTTACGATACCTAAAAGAGAATATAGCAAAGTTGAAACAAAGTTGCAACAAAGTTGCAATCAGCCACATTAGGGGGTAGCGGAACCCCCACAAAGTTTACCAAGTTGTAATGCAACTTTGATGCAAGTTAGAGATTCTCAACAGGAATGCAACTTTGGGTGAAATGCAATTTTGGTTGCAATTTTGAAATTGCATGCTCTTGTGCACGGCACACCTTTTCTTTGGAATTTGAAGGTCCAAAACCAGTTCCACCGCACGTTGAGGAGAAATTTGGAAGCAGCGCCGCCTACGCGGGGCATGGAGCAGTGTAGCAGCGGGGATAACTCGGTTCACCACACGTTTAAGTAGATTTTTGGCCCGTGGACTACTTCCGAAAAAGAGCACAAGTTCTTTGGTAAGAGCTCGGTCTTCCAATCTGGAATAGTAGATTTTGAGGCATTTCCGGCCCCGGCTAGGCATTACAATCCTGGAAAGCACAAAATGCAACAAGTGGGTGCCATTTGAAAACAACTCTTCTCCACCTCATACAATTTGGAATGGTTAGCTAAATTGAGGATGCTTTTAACTAAGATGAGCTGAACATTGGTTCTTGCACTTTATGTCAAAACGGGCCCCTAGGGCAATGTCTCCGTCTGGCACTACGTCGTCGCATGTTGTGCGGGACGTGGTATCCGCTGGGCCTGTGTGTCGCTCCAGGACCTCCGTTTCGTACTTGGTTCAGTCTTGTAGCATGTGTTCAACGTACGCAGCTTCCGTGTACGGCTGCATACTGTGCTCCGCTAGGGTGCGAACATGGGCCAGCTGCTGGTACAGGGTCCAGTGTCGGGGGGCTGGTCTCGGTGGGGGGGTTGTGGCGGGCTCGGGCGTGGGCTCCTTCTTCTCGGTTGCCCTGTGTCCATGTCGGGTGGCGTGCACCAGGGTGTACTCGTCGTGTTCTTGCTCGGGTGTCCATTCCAGGTGGGCTTCAGCCGTGGACGCGGTGGTCGGTCGGCATGTCGCAGTGCGTGCGTAGGGGGGGGCCTTTTTGTCATGCAGGACGATGGTGTGGCCTCGCGTCCAACTGTGTAGGGTCAGGACGAGAGCCGACGCTGTTTCCTCGAGGGTTGCTGGCGGTGGGGCATCGGATTCTCGGATGAAGGTCAGGGCCTCCCGCGCGCGTGGGGCTCCTGTGAGGTTCGTCCAGGCTCCCGTTTTGGTTTCCCGTCCCTGTACCACCACTCCTTCCGGTGACTATTGCTGGGCGTTTTTCATGTCCCTTCGCAGTTCCTGGATGTACGCGCCTGGGTCTCGGTTGTTTCCTGTTCCCGTTATCCGTTGGTCCGTTTCGTTGAGTGCCCAGTACAGGCTGCATGTGGGTCGTTGGTGGGCGTCGGCAGCCACCCGCAGTACGCATTGCATGCTGTCCTGCAGTGGGTCGTTTTCTGGGTCCATGGAGTCGTGGTCTGCGGAGACGTCGAGGCCACTGGGCAGTGATTCCAGGGGTGGGTTACGGGCTTTGGGAGGGGTGAATAGTTAGGAATGGGTGTCCGTCGCGGTGCCGGATGTTCCACTTGACACGGACAGTGGTGCTTCGCGCGTGTGGTCCTCTGGCGCGCTTGGCTGCGTTGCTTTCGTTGCCAACTGCGCCGTTTGTCGTTCCAGCCCCGGGGCGTTGTCCCGGTCGTCGTGACGTGGCGGCTCGTGGTGAGGTGTGCTGCAGTGGTCTGTGTTTTGGGCGCTGTACTCCGTGCAGTCGGGGCTCGGGGTACGCCGACACGGCGTGGTGTTTGTGGTTTGGTTCGTGGTTCGGTGGCTGTAGTCAGTGTGTTGTGACGGGTTTGAGTCCTGTTCCGGGTCGTTGATGTCGCGCCGCGGCATGTGGCTGTAGTTCGTGTTTTGGCTATACTCCGTGCGGTCCAGGCTCGCGGTACGCTGGCGTGTTGTGGTACTTGCGGTTTGGTTCGTGGCATTGGCGCTGTAGTCGGTATGTTGTGATGGAGTTTGGTCTGGTTCCGGTTCCAGTTGGCGTCGTGTCGTTGTCTCCCCGATCATCTCCCTCCCTTGGGGGCCGGTCGTGTTGGCAGTGCCGGGGTAATGGCCCGTGCAGCATTGGGTTGTTGGCTCCTGGTGCTCGCTGTACACCGTGTGGGCGGGGCTTGGGGGGGGTGTGCCTGGTGCGTGTTCCCTGCTTCTGGGGCTGTCGGGGTCATCGGGGTCCGCCGGGCACTGTTTCCCCCCTCGGGTTGTTGTTGTGGTCGGCGTGCTCGGCGTTGCGGGTTCCCCCCGGGCGTCGTCGTCCTGGTGCTCCTGCTCCATCGTGTCCTGTGTTTGTATTGCGTGTGTGGTCTTTCCTGCGCGCCATGTACTTGGGCGTGGAGGTACCGCCTGTACGTGCACCTCATACTCTACTGCTGCGTGTTGTCACTTGCGCGTGTGCATCATATACGGGACCGGTAAGTGGCATACCTCTTGCCCTTGGCTTCGGCGTCTCCTCGATTCTGCTTGCCCGCTGTAGTCCACTGCACCAATTGCGCTCTTTATCGTCGGTCAGCCGCAGCCATGTGGAGGGGCTGCGGCACTGACGCGTTCCCGTTGGGGGCCGGCCACGGGACGCTGCGGTGGACACGCGCAAGTGAGCAGGCAGGCAAAGCACTACGCTCACAGGGGCATCAATGCGCTCATGTCATGTGACAAAGCGTTTCAGAATCCTTGCCACTCTGAAATGAGGGAACGAAAGTATGTACAGCAACGCATCAGGATATGTACACATGGGGTTAAGACTGGACTGGGGTAAGGGCATCACAGGACAATAGACACTCTATCCTAACTTGTATCCCAATCCCAGGTCCGACCCTCTCAGTGGCTGGTGGGGGCGGGGGCTCAAACACAACCCATGCCCTGCTCAGTCCGGACCCTGAAACCCTGCCAATGGGAGAGGTATCCCGCCCAGCCAAAGGCGAGTTCCTGGGAACCAAGTGGCTCCAAGGCCAACCGACAGTTGTCCCCTATGCTCCCTTAACGGCAGGTCCCAACTCAACTCTGGGCCAGAGATATGGGCCCGCCATAATCCCTCAGGAGTTGGTAGCTGAAAATGGGCTGTTTGAGCCCAAACTGATATTAGCTTGAAAAACTCCAAAATTGACCCCTCGTCCGGACCCGCCAGAGGTAGGGACGAGGCAACTGACCCTATGCCCTTCGAGTACGAACTCCCTGGAGCCCTCACCCAACCTGGTTCACTCTGAGGTCCCGGCATCAGGGCAACACGTATGAGTCAAGTGGGGTCATGATGCCAAAATCACCAAAATTGGTGTCATTCCCACGCGTGGCTTGCCCGGCCAAGGTAAGGCCAATGGCTCACAGGGTAGGAGGCAGGACCTAGGACCTTTATCTGAGTGTACAACTTGGATTTAGGTCCGGGCTCGCTATGGGCTTAGAGAAATGGGGCCGCCAATTGACCACACGGAAGGGGGAAATTGGGGTCCCAAAATTGGGTCATTTTCGCTGCTTGAAATGAGCCAAAATCCGGTGTGCTCCCAATAGTATATCTCCACGCCGGTTTGGAGATCAGATCTGCCATTCCATACGCGATCCACCGGGAGTCCAACAGATACTCCCATGCCCTTAACTCTCAAAGATCTCCATGCCAATTGGCGTGGTGACGATCCCAATTGGGTCCACAAATGCCAAAATTGCAAAATTGCCCACACTCACTTTGGGCTAGCGCCTTAACGAAGGTGGCTCCGCTTCGCCTACGTGGTGTGTCGACCATGGGGACCATTACCCATAACACCCATGTCATATATGGTCCATTGGTCCATGCGTCCGGCGTGCACGAGGGTTAGAACATAGTGCACGGCGGGCAGCAAAAGTGGAAAATTGCTCAAAATGGCCAAAAATGCGCACACTCATGGTTAGGGCAAATGGGGCACATGCCCGACTCAGACCGGAGTGTGCCATAGGATTGGTATCAAGTCCTATGTGTCCAACATGTCTTTTGGGCGTCGCCCAACTCCCCCGGTTTTGGGAATTGCAGGGTCGCCAAGTGAGCCCATGATTTGGGATAGTCCCAAATTGCCAACATGGCGGCCACGGTATGCCAAGTCCAAGAGGAGTTATTCGCCGGGTCCAAGATATGTTGGGCACAGAAGTATGTACCCACATCACACACTTGGGTCATGATGTCAATTGAGCGCAACGTTGAGATACACGGTCGCCACTTGACATCATGACGAGCCAAAAACGGCAAAATTGGCACAAATACACACAAAAGTGCCTTGAAAGGTGCACAATTATATTATAATATCTTCGGCTTGGATCGTGCAATCACTTAATCCTTCTAAACACAATGACTTGACACCAATGACCTCCGATCCCACATATGTGCTCCACTTGGGGCGCCTTGAAAGGTTACGAGCGCTACTTCCCAAGTGGGCACATGAAAATATGGAAAATTGCAAAACACACACCTTGCTCCCAACGCATCGCTTTGGGATCGCCACACAAGCTTCCCTTCACGAAGGTTAGGCTTGCAATTGATCGTGGGGAGTATGGAGAAGGGGCTTACACAATATGAGGTCCATTGGCGGGTTTGGCTTGGAGCGATAGACCCGCCAAATGGGCACGCAACACAACACAAGGCACATACTTCATATTGCCAAAAAAGGTAGCACCCCCCACGATATGTCATGCCCCTCCAAGGGCATAACTTTGTGTCAATCGCTCATAGGAACTCAAGGAGAGTTCCTATGCAACACCAACACTTGCGCGCTACACTCGAAAGTTATCTTAACGCACGCAATGTCATGGCCAAAGAGTTATAACGCAAACTCTACCCTCTTGACCATGATCCATTACACTAGCGCACACGTGTGGAAACGCAAGGCATATAAAGCTTCCTAAATTACGTCGGGAGTATTGTGCATACATCCCACGTTTCCTTATTGTCATTCCTCGCAAGCGGCACGAGATATGACCCTTACAAGTGGCCTCACGAATCAACTTTGTTTTGCCCATATCTCTGAGTCAAATGGAGGGCAAGATAAAAGGAAAGTTGATTCGTGCATAGGGAAGCACGTAGGTCCACTCGAAAGAGGTCAAATCAAGTGCGGGGATGTCGAAGTCGAAAATCCGATTTCGACATCCTGAAAAATTCGGATTAAGGTTGCGAGTGTAAGATGTGAAAATTGCGGAAGCGTCCATGCAGTTCCTGAAGGCTTTGGAGCCTTCGTGACGGATTGCGTTAAAATTTCCATTATAAACAGTTAAACTGGCGGTTACGGTAAAGTCGCGATCCAACCGCCAGCAGTCAAAACAGTGAGTATCAGAACGGAAGCGTAAAACTTGACGGAAACAATATGAAAATAAAACCCTGTTGATTCCTGATGTTCTGATATACAAATCTCCGCTGGCAGTGCATCGGTTGCCGATGCGGGGCTTTACGGCACGGAACACGCTCTCGCCGGGCTCGCACCGGGCGTCAACGGGCGCCTTCCGTACATGGGGTTAGTGGACCGGAGGCCGGTTGTATGCCCTACTCTAGCCGTGGGGTTCTGGGTACCGCTTCACCCCCCTCCTTAGAGCAAACCCTGGGGGGGGCTCGATAACACCCACACATGGCAGCGGGTACCCAGGACCACTTCCTGAAAGGGGGGGGGGTGTCACATCCTCACTTCAGTAAGTCGCAGTAAGATAGGTGTGATGCTGTATAAGCTCGTAGCACATGTATAGTATCAAGTATCAAGTCCCGGGTCCTGGCGGCGATTGTTCGGCATCCAAAGGACCCGTTAACCCATACCAGGCGCACCGGGTGCCGGCTGCTACGGTCACCACCACAGTGGCAGTGGCATACACGGCCAACATAGGCGACACACGACGACCGAGGTGGTCCCACAGGTCGAGAGCGACCACAAAGATCCATCAGGCTATTCCAAGCTTCCCAAGGCCCGCCGACTGGGGAGAGTCCCCACGGGTCCTTCCTCGGGCGCACCATGTCCATATCCATACGACGCGAGTCCAGAGTGCCATAGTCGAACTCCTTAAGAACCCCAGATCTTAAGGGAGCTCCTCCTCAAGGGATCGGGCATCAAGGCCGTCTTTTCCCTCGCCCTATTACCACGAAGGCCATACATGAGGGAGTCCTCATGCAGTGTGGGCGGAGGCGTCGACTCCTCAAACCACCAGTTTCCCAGGCAGACTGACCGAGGTCAGGAGCACCGGAGGCCGCCATCCGAATGCAAGTGCGTCTGCGAATCGGTAGGCTCAAACTGGGACTGACAGTGGCGGACCGCTGGGAGTGTAGTCAGGCAACTGGGCTTCCCGCCTGGCGCCATCAGGATCTCCACACATCACAGCGAATAGGGCAACACGGTATCACGAGCACTCAAACAGTAGAATCTGTAATCAAGTACTGGTCCAGGCTGGACCAGGCTGTAAGAACATGTACACGGCGACTCAAGGCGCCTCTGTATCCCGATCCGCGGTGAAAAACAGTCCATCCCTCAGCGATGGGCTGATGACACTTAACATACAGATGCACATATCCTGGAGGGCAGAAAAACAAGCAACAATCTGGGTAAATAGGCGTGTAAACACGCTCTGGACAGAGCGCCAAACCACGCCACGGTCAGGATAAGGCAATGCAGGAGGGTGGACAGGAAAACGCCTGAGTTCAGGCCATATATAGTCTGCAGACACACGTCGACTGGTCTGGATTCCGCAAGTGCCATGGAACCAGACCACACACTCAAAAATCGCAATGCCGATGACAGCGGCATCCGTTGCGCAACGACGTATGGGCTTCAAGGCCCCAAGAGCTCAAAAATATGAAGGTTAGTCGCCCTACCTGGTTTCCCAAGGATTCAGCAGGGGGGGGAGTGACAAATAGAATTGAAGAGAGGGGCCATCCTCCTCTGGATTCAGCAGGGGGGGGTATATGGCCACTCTGTCACCGAAAGATGGAAGAGAGCAAGCAAGTAAGGGACGATTCGTCGGCCTCACAAGCGCTCAAAACGCATCAGGGGAGAGCTCAGGGCGCTGATCAGGCACCCCTGGCTGCAATCGCCCGGGTGAGTGCTGCCAAGTCCGAAACGTGGATCTTGGTCTTGTGCTTGCGGATGTACTCCATGAAGGGAGTATTGACCCGCGGCACGAACGAGGAGACGGGTTCCCAGGTATCGTGGGACGGCCCATAGCCTCGCCAACGAACCTTGAACTCCAGACCTCCGGGTGCCGAGGCCTTCGGACGCTGAGCCAGGATCTTCTCGACTGTATAGTCGTCCTGCTCAGCATAGTCGTCGTCCGAATCGGCCTCATGTGCGGCATAGCTCAGGGACACATGCTGGCCACGGAGGTCGGGTTCCCGCACACGGAGTTGACTCTCGTGGCACTCCCGGAACTGTCCGTGACCCACCTTGATGCGGTAGGTGTCCTCACCAATCCTGCGGACCACTTTGCCGGGTGTGAACCAGGTTTTGGTGCGGTGGGTGCCCATAGGGCGGGGTCTGATCACCCACACCGGGTCTCCCACCCTGAACTTCTGCGCTGTCGAGCTCGGGGCGGACTTCTGACGCTCAGCATGCTCCTTCTCAAGCTGCTGGCGGATGTCCCGCGCCGTTTGCTCTTGCCGCGCGAAGAATTCCTTGGCATCCATAGCCGTGCCATCACCAGACAAGGGAAGTCCCCTCCCCAGGGGGTCCCTGCCGAACAGAATCTGGTGAGGGGACAAACCGCCCGGTGTGGGGGTGTCATGATGGGCCTTCAGAGCAGGCCACATCTCCTCAAACCAGTTCTGACGTGGATTGGTGATGTGGATCTTGCGCAGCTTCTCGAACAGCTGCCAGCCAGCCACTTCAGCACGGCCGTTAGACCGGCTGAGATAGGCGACGCTCTTGGCATGTCGTATTCCCATGAGGGAACACATAGCCTTGAACCAGCCACCAGTAAACTGGGGCCCTCGGTCACTGCAAATGGTGCGGGGGATGTCAAAGACGGTCAGCCAATGACGAATCATCATGACTGCCACTTCCTTGGCAAGCAACCCCTTTTTGCGTGCCGGAACGGCTACAACGTAGCCGCTGTGGCGGTCCACACAGAGAACCACACAGTCAAAGGTCTCCTTGCCAATGTGCACTTCGGGCATGGAGAAGACGTCCATGGCCACGCTCTCCATGGGCTGGTCAGGAACCGGGGTCCATTGGGGTTCCCCCTTGAGGTTCCGGTTGTCGGGATTGCAGGCCTGACAGACCGAGCAACCCTTCCTGACCTTCTTGATGGCGGTGTAGAGAACGATATGGTCGATCTCGAACCGACGCTGCATGTCAAGGGCTTGCTTCTTGACCCCTGGGTGCAGCATGTGGTGGTGCCAAGCTTCACAAAGCTCGAGCACCCGGGACTCTGGTACTAGCAGCTTACCATTCCGGTAGAGCTTGCCATCTTCCTCAGTCAGCCCCTTTGGCCACTTCTGCCCGTCATCAGGGTCGGTCACAGCCCTATACTCGACCGCAAAGGCCTCAGACTTGGCGTAGTCGTCGGTCCAGTCGTCCTGGAGGCAAGACTCCGGGAAGAGGTGCTTGTCGGACTCAGCTCCATCAGGGGCGAGTACTCTGACCGCTCTGCTCACCCTCGTTGCGAGGGGGGCATCCGCAGCCATGACGACGAAGCATTTTGCACCCTCCTCCTCCATCAGGCGCTCCATTTCGATGATCCTCTTGGCTTCAGCGGTCTCAGCCTCATCGCCATGGGCAGAGATATCCTGCATGCCCTTGCTGGCGGGATAGGCCCACCTACTGAGACAGTCCGCCACGGTGTTATCCTTTCCAGGAATGTAAACAACCGTAAGGTCGAACTTGGCCAAGGTCTCATGCCATCTTGCCCGTCGGGAGGCGGGACCTGAGGGGGTGTCCACGTGCTCCTTGTGCCACGACTGCAGACTCTGATGGTCGGTGCAGACGGTGACGGGATGGAGGGCTATGTACCCAGCCCATTTCCTGAGAGCCATGACGATGGCATACGCCTCCTTTTCACGGGGCGTCCACGTCCGTCTCTGGCCTTCCGCCAGGACTCGGCTCCAGAAGGCCACGGGCACGTGCCTCCCGTCGTCAAGCACTTGCTCCAACACAGCGCCAATGGCGTAGTCGGAAGCGTCGGTGTGTAGGACGAACCCTCGGTCGGGATCCACGAGGTGCAGACCCACTGCGGATAGCAGCGCCTGCTTCATCCCCTCAAAAGCACGGTCGGACTCAGCTGTCCAGACCAGAGCCTTCTTGGACCCCTTCTTGGTCTTCTCTCGGTTACCCTTGAGCATGGTCCTCATGGGGGCTGGATACTCGGCATACATTTTGATATACCCCGAGTAGTAGTTGCAGAATCCCAGATACGCCCGTAGCTCAGAGACCGTCTTGGGCTTTTCCCAGTGCTCAATCGCAGCCACCTTGCCAGGTATGGGCTTGCGCTGCCCGTTCCCAACTACGTGGCCAGCGAAGACCACCTCGCTTACCGCAATGGTGGCCTTGTCACTGCTGCCCGTGAGCTTGTGCCGAACCAGAAGGTCCAGCACTCGAGTGACGTCCCTCTCGTGTGCCTCCAGGAGCTCCTTGTAGCTCATGCTGGGGTCCCCGGACGCGATGATCACGTCGTCCACGAAGGGGTCCGCACAGTCGCGCACCGGCTCAAGCAGATTCTCCAGCATCCGCTGAAAGGCCGCATTGCCGTTGGTAACGCCCATGGGCATCACCTTCCACTGGAGAGGTCCAAGTGGGGTGCTCATGGCTGTGCAGGCACGGGACTCCTCGGCGAGAGGCATCTGATGATAACCATGTTTCAGGTCAATCACCGTGAAGATCCTCCGCCGGTGTTGCTTTTGCAGCATGTCCTCAATGAGGGGCAGCGTATAGCTGTCGTGCTGCGTTTGGGCGTTCAGGCCGCGGTAGTCGACCACGAGCCGCCACTCAGCGGCAACCTTCTTGGGGACGACGAAACATGGAGAGGCCCATTCGGAGTGGCACGGCTCGAGCCAACCCCTCTGGATGAAGTCACGGAGGATCTTCTCCATGGCCTCCTTCCTCTCGCCCCTCAGGGCAAACTCCCGGTGCCGATACACACGGGGGTCCTGCTTCAGTCGTATCTTGGCCTCGCCATACGGTCCACGCACCGGTGGGGGAAACACAGGTTCCTTGCCGAGGTCTGGGCGGCTCAGCTCACGATGGTTCACGAACTGCAGCCCAATGGCCGCTTCCTTCGTGCCTCCCACCATGTACTGGCCGTTCGCCACCTTCAGCCTGACAGGTTTCCGACTGTCGGTCAGACACTCTGGTGGAAGTAGGCCAGCGTTGACCAAGCTGACTTGAGCTCCCGTGTCGACCAACACGTCGAAAACCTTTTCCACTTCCCCGCATAGGGCACGGACCTTAAGATGCAACTGCCGCTCGCGACCGACACGGCGCACGGCGTGCAAGCTCAGGATCTCCGGCCGTTCCAGAAGCTCAACAAGCGACTGGTGCAGGTCGTGGACAATGGGCTCAGGCTGCCCTTCTGCAGCATCCAGCTGCGGTCCGGGTGATCCTCCGATACTCTCGGATAGATCCTGTAGTACATCAAACACATTCTTGGTCGCGAAGGACGGACAGGTGCAAGGGTTCGTGCCTTCACTTGCCCTCACCCCGCCTCCGCGACTGGGCGCCGGACCGGGCCTTCCGCCCGCGGCAGTCCCCTTGTGCTTATCGACTCCCGACTGGGATGGTTCGGCGCTTCCCACGTCACCATCTTGCGACCGCCCTAGCTGGGGCCCTTGGCTGCAGGGGCTCCGCTAGGGGGCGTCGGTTGTGGAAGAGGGGGTGTTCTCCTCGGCCTCAACGTCGTTGACGCCCTTCTTCCTCCTCTCACTACGAGTAGGCTTCTTGTCCTTGTCCTTGTTCTGGTTGTTCTGGTTGTTCTCCTTGTTCTTGTTGTCCGACCTGGGGACCCAGTTCCTCTTGATGTCCTGGATCTCCTTGGCCAACTCGGTCCCCTGCGACACCAGCTTGGAGAGCTCGTCCCTGTCCACCTCCACCTTGGCTTCCCGGATACCCGCGGGCGCACGCTTCTTCGACCCCTGCGCCTTCTTGTAAGCCTCCGTGTCGGCCTTGTGGACGGGGCATGTTCGGTGGTCATGGTTGAAGCCTCGCTTCCTCCCATAACACACGAAACAGCCCTGAGGGTGAGCTCGTATGAACTCCCCAAAGGACAGCGGAGGGTCGCCAATGCGGCGAGGGTCCCTCTTCTCCTGCTTCCTCCAACCCTGCTGCAGGGGCTTCCAGTTTCCCGGCTTGCTCCCCGCGCTCAGGTTCTTGGCCACGAAGGCACAAACGGCAACCTCTGCGGGCTCATCGTCGTCGTCATCGTCGACGAGAGTCTCATCGCCGCCGGCTCCTGCTGGGTCCATGGCAGCTTCCCCGCCAGGTCCCTCGCCAACGTAGTTGACGTCGCGGTCGCCAGGCCTCAACCCGCGGGTGTGGTGCAGGTTTCGGTACTCCTTGAGTACTTCCTCGCCAACCCACTCCAGGATCTCGTCGCAGCTCATCCGCGCCGGGATGGGCTGCAGACGGATGGTCTGGCCGCTCAACTCACACTCGTCAAGGCGCCACATCGCGGTCTTCTCGCGATCGCCCGAGACGGTGATGAGAAGAGCGTTCCGCAGGGAGTGCCGTTTGACATCCCGGGAGACGTTCTTCTTCGTCCAAGCCACCACGTTCGTATGATACTCTTTGGGGAGCATCATCTTGACCGTGTGGTTGGACTTGGCCCGCTTGGATTCCTCCTTGGTGACCCTCTTGATCCATGCCTCCGGCAGCATGGAGAGCAGGCGAGCCTGCTCGTCACCCTCGTTCCAGTCCTCCACGTTGCGGCGGAAAGGGTGTACTTCCCTCGGAAGTCTCGCCAATCTCGTAGGCGGATCTCCCGTCCATCATGCTCAAGCTTGATGGACTTCCAGCGCTTGGCAGCCACCTGCGGAGCGTCCACCCGCTCCTGCTCGTTGAGCCACTTCTTGGCTTCCTTGAGGGTTTTGATTCTCCCCTCCTTGGTCGCCACGAAGTATAGCTGGCCGAGCACTTCCGGCAGGCGGTACCTGAACCGTTTGAAGACATATCTCTCCGCATCCGCGGGAGGCAGGTCTTCAGTGACGGTCAGCCCCCAATCGTCCAGCTTCTCCAGGAGGCGGTCGAGGTTGAGGGGGTTGCCGTCGTACATGCGGGGCTTGATGTCCTTCAAGTCTTCCCACACGGCGGCATCCGCGGCCTTAGAGACCGTGAACGCCGGCCGCGAGGTCGACCGAGGTTCCCATCGGCCTCGCCCACGGACTCCCACGGCCGCCACGTCCATCTCCTCCATGGAATCCCTGTGGCTACGCCGTGGTTCCTCCACGTACGCTGAACCAAAATGTTCACGCCGTACTCTTTCCATGTACGCATCCTCATCACGGCGCTGATGTTGGTCAGCGACTTGGTCTCGGCCCTGGCGATGTCCAGCTCCTTCTGCGCGCGCGCGGCGACCCTGGAGATGCGAGCCATCTCGCCCTTGCCCGTGTCTACCTCGCGCTCGAGCAACTGGACTCTCCTGCGGAGGTAGACAATCCACCGCCAGGTGGTATCCGGGTCGCCGTTCCCTGGTGGGTCGTCGGGGTCCCCGGGGGGTCCTCCAGGAGGGCCTCCGCTGGGTCCGCCCGGTCCAGGGGGTCCTCCCCCGCCCGGTGGTCCGCCTCCTTGGGGTCCACTCGGTGGGCGTCCTCCAGGGGGTCCTGATGGTCCTCCGCCAGGGGGTCCCGGTGGGTCTCCGCCGGGTCGCCTCGGTGGGTCCGAGGATGGACGCTTCCTCGTGATGCCGAAGTCCATGTCGTCATCCTCGTCCATGTCGCCCCCCCTGGGCGTCTCGGTCACGGAAGACTCCGAGCTCCGGTAGGGAGGAGGGAGATCCTCATCCTCACCTTCCGGTTCCATGGGGACGTCTCCGCCGCATCCGCCCGTCCAAGCCACCACTTGGCGATGTCGGCGGCCTCGTTCATCCCCGTCACTGGCGGTGAAGAAGGGGTCACTGTCATGGGGGTGTCCACCCGCTGGCCTCCGCGGCCTCTCGGGGGTCTTCCCCTTGCCCTTCCCCCGTCGATGGGCGGTGGGGCCACTGCTCCCACTGCTGCCCGTGTCCGCCTCATCCAGCGCCATCCTGGAGGAGGCGTCCCCTTCGAAAATCTTTCGAAGGGTCTCCACTCGTGATCCTCCCGGGGGAGTCTCGCGGCGGAGTTTGGCCTCTGCCTCCTTCATTGCGGCGGCGGTGGTTGCGGCAGCTCGCGCTTCGGCTTCCTCCCGAGCACGAGCCGCCTCGGCTTCCCGGGCCTGCTGCAGCCGCGCCTTCTGCGCTTCCAACGCTGCCAGCTCCGCCTCCGTCTTGGCCTTCTCCTCAGCGACCTTCCGTCGCGCGGCCTCGATGGCTTCCTTCTTGGCGGCGTCCTCCTGGGCCTTAGCCGTCGCTTCGGCGTGGGCCCTTTCCTCCGCCTCCTTTTTTGCCCTCTCTTGGGCAAGTGCCTCTTCCAGCGCCTTCACTTCGGCCTCCTTGCAGGCAATGGCCTCCTGCGTCCGGCGGGCTTCCTCGTCGGTTGCCCTGATCCAAGCAGCAACTGCCTCATGGGCGGCCGCAGCCGTGAGACCGGCCGCGATGGCTGCCACTTTCGAGGCGTGGTAGTCCATGCCTCTGCCCCACTCGGTGGCCTCCTCATGGGCGATGCCGACGGCGCCCTCCACGGCAGCGTTCTGCTGCGTGGCCCGTTGCCGGGCAACCCGAAGGTTGCAGGGCGCCCCACAGACGCGCTCACAGGCGCGCGCCACGTCCCTTTGGGCGGGAGCGGCGCTGCTGCTGGAGCTGGCCTGGTCGGCCGGCATCCTCCCGCGCTGGGCCGACTCCACGTCGCTGCTTGGGCCTGCTGGGGCCTGCTGGGGCCTCAGGAGCAGCCGACGGGGCTTGGCCTGGGTCTGCTTGGCGACTTCCATGAAGTCACCAAGGGTGGCGTGGCCGGGGTGATGACCACCATTGGCCCGTTGGGGACTGGGGGCTGGGGCTCCGCCCTTGGCGCCTTGGGCGGCTTCGGCGGCCAGGGACTCCTGGTACTCCCGCCACCTCCGGTCCCGCTTCCTGTCCGCGGCGGACCTCTTCTCCTTCCCCGGAGAAGCGCTGCTGCTGCCCTGCAGCCTGCGCTCGCTCCCCGGTTCCGGGAAGTTCTTTTCGATCATGTCCCACAGGGAGACATTGATCGACGCGCCCGACGGGTACGCCTTGGGGGTCTTGTCCTCGTCGATCCCGTCGGGGCGCAGCCCTTCGCCGGGCCTGTCCGGCCGGATCCAGGTCCGCCAGCGCTTGCGGCGGAAGCGCCACTCGTAGCCTTCCGCCCGCAGCCACTCCTCCACTGCCCGCAGGCGGTCCTCCCCCATGTCCTCGCGGAGCTCGAAGCTCCCGGGCATGCCGCCTTCACACTGGGGGTGGCTGTGGCGGTAGTGCTGGTCCCAGACCAACCCACGCAGCAGGCGTGCCGCATGGGGGTGGGGCCGCGGCCACGTCCTGCCCGCTTCTTGCCAGTTTACCATGGCAGCGGGGGGCGTACTTGTTCTTGAGGTCCTTGGTGTGCACTCGTTCTACTCAACAAACTGGTGGTGGTTGTTGAGGCGGGTGGTGCAGCACTGGATTGGAAGTGCGGCTGGTGCTGGTCAGCCGGTGGTTGTGGAGGTGGTTGACGCGGCCTTGCTGGTCGGCCGATGGGACTCCGGGTCGGCTGATGGGGCTGATGCAGGAGTCCTGGTCTGTGCACCTCTTCCACGGTCGCTGCGCGGTCAGGGCGATGCTCTGGACGGCGCTGCGGGCTTCGTGACGAACTCGGCGCTGTCGCTGGGCGGCGCTGCGAGCTGCTGCGCTGCGCTGCGGGCTGCTGCGCTGCGCTGCGAGCTGCGAGCTGCGAGCGGCCGCGCCGCGCTGCTCGGGGTTGGTGGCCCCGAGTGGCACGCGAGGGCTGGGTAACCCCGCGGCGGTGAAACGCTTTTGACGCGTTCCCGTGGGGGGCCGGCCACGGGACGCTGCGGTGGACACGCGCAAGTGAGCAGGCAGGCAAAGCACTACGCTCACAGGGGCATCAATGCGCTCATGTCATGTGACAAAGCGTTTCAGAATCCTTGCCACTCTGAAATGAGGGAACGAAAGTATGTACAGCAACGCATCAGGATATGTACACATGGGGTGAAGACTGGACTGGGGTAAGCGCATCACAGGACAATAGACACTCTATCCTAACTTGTCTCCTAATCCCAGGTCCGACCCTCTCAGTGGCTGGTGGGGGCGGGGGCTCAAACACAACCCATGCCCTGCTCAGTCCGGACCCTGAAACCCTGCCAATGGGAGGGGTATCCCGCCCAGCCGAAGGCGAGTTCCTAGGAACCAAGTTGCTCCAAGGCCAACCGACGGTTGCTCCCTATGCTCCCTTAACGGCAGGTCCCAACTCAACTCTGAGCCAGAGATATGGGCCCGCCATAATCCCTCAGGAGTTGGTAGCTGAAAATGGGCTGTTTCAGCCCAAACTGATATTAGCTTCAAAAACTCCAAAATTGACCCCTCGTCCGGACCCGCCAGAGGTAGGGACGAGGCAACTGACCCTATGCCCTTCGAGTACGAACTCCCTGGAGCCCTCACCCAACCTGGTTCCCTCTGAGGTCCCGGCATCAGGGCAACACGTATGAGTCAAGTGGGGTCATGATGGCCAAGGTAAGGCCAATGGCTCACAGGGTAGGAGGCAGGACCTAGGACTTCTATCTGAGTGTACAACTTGGATTTAGGTCCGGGCTCGCTATGGGCTTAGAGAAATGGGGCCGCCAATTGACCACCCGGAAGGGGGAAATTGGGGTCTCAAAATTGGGTCATTTTGGCTGCTTGAAATGAGCCAAAATTCGGTGTGCTCCCAATAGTATATCTCCACGCCGGCTTGGAGATCAGATCTGCCATTCCATACGCGATCCACCAGGAGTCCAACAGATACTCCCATGCCCTTAACTCTCAAAGATCTCCATGCCAATTGGCGTGGTGACGATCCCAATTGGGTCCACAAATGCCAAAATTGCAAAATTGCCCACACTCACTTTGGGCTAGCACCTTAACGAAGGTGGCTCCGCTTCGCCTACGTGGTGTGTGGAATATGGGGACCATTACCCATAACACCCATGTCATATATGGTCCATTGGTCCATGCGTCCGGCGTGCACAAGGGTTAGAACATAGTGCACGGCGGGCAGCAAAAGTGGAAAATTGCTCAAAATGGCCAAAAATGCGCACACTCATGGTTAGGGCAAATGAGGCACATGCCCGACTCGGACCGGAGTGTGCCATAGGATTGGTATCAAGTCCTATGTGTCCAACATATCTTTTGGGCGTCGCCCAACTCCTCCGGTTTTTTGGAATGGCAGGGTCGCCAAGTGAGCCCATGATTTGGGATAGTCCCAAATCGCCAACATGGCGGCCACGGTATGCCAAGTCCAAGAGGAGTTATTCGCCGGGTCCAAGATATGTTGGGCACAGAAGTATGTACCCACATAACACACTTGGGTCATGATGTCAATTGAGCGCAACGTTGAGATACACGGTCGCCACTTGACATCATGACGAGCCAAAAACGGCAAAATTGGCACAAATACACACAAAAGTGCCTTGAAAGGTGCACAATTATATTATGATATTTTCGGCTTGGATCGTGCAATCACTTAATCCTTCTAAACACGATGACTTGACACCAATGACCTTCGATCCCACATATGTGCTCCACTTGGGGCGCCTTGAAAGGTTACGAGCGCTACTTCCCAAGTGGGCACATGAAAATATGGAAAATTGCAAAACACACACCTTGCTCCCAACGCATCGCTTTGGGATCGCCACACAAGCTTCCCTTCACGAAGGTTAGGCTTGCAATTGATCGTGGGGAGTATGGAGAAGGGGCTTACACAATATGAGGTCCATTGGCAGGTTTGGCTTTGAGCGATAGACCCGCCAAATGGGCACGCAACACAACACAAGGCACATACTCCATATTGCCAAAAAAGGTAGCTCCCCCCACGATATGTCATGCCCCTCCAAGGGCATAACTTTGTGTCAATCGCTCATAGGAACTCAAGGAGAGTTCCTATGCAACACCAACACTTGCGCGCTACACTCGAAAGTTATCTTAACGCACGCAATGTCATGGCCAAAGAGTTATAACGCAAACTCTACCCTCTTGACCATGATCCATTACACTAGCGCACACGTGTGGAAACGCAAGGCATATAAAGCTTCCTAAATTACGTCGGGAGTATTGTGAATACATCCCACGTTTCCTTATTGTCATTCCTCGCAAGCGGCACGAGATATGACCCTTACAAGTGGCCTCACGAATCAACTTTGTTTTGCCCATATCTCTGAGTCAAATGGAGGGCAAGATAAAAGGAAAGTTGATTCGTGCATAGGGAAGCACGTAGGTCCACTCGAAAGAGGTCCAATCAAGTGCGGGGATGTCGAAGTCGAAAATCCGATTTCGACATCCTGAAAAATTCGGATTAAGGTTGCGAGTGTAAGATGTGAAAATTGCGGAAGCGTCCATGCAGTTCCTGAAAGCTTTGGAGCCTTCGTGACGGATTGCGTTAAAATTTCCATTAAAAACAGTTAAAGTGGCGGTTACGGTAAAGTCGCGATCCAACCGCCAGCAGTCAAAACAGTGAGTATCAGAACGGAAGCGTAAAACTTGACGGAAACAATATGAAAATAAAACCCTGTTGATTCCTGATGTTCTGATATACAAATCTCCGCTGGCAGTGCATCGGTTGCCGATGCGGGGCTTTACGGCACGGAACACGCCCCCGCCGGGCTCGCACCGGGCGTCAACGGGCGCCTTCCGTACATGGGGTTAGTGGACCGGAGGCCGGTTGTATGCCCTACTCTAGCCGTGGGGTTCTGGGTACCGCTTCAGCACATAGGGTAGGGTCAGGTCGTGGTGGGTTGCGGCATATTGTTTCTGGTTGGTGGCGTGGCTTCGTGTAGCCGCGTCGTTGTGTTGTTCCGCGTCGGATGGTGTTTGGTCGTGTGGCGTCGCCCGGTTGTGTCGTTGCGTCGTGTCGCAGCGTGTGTTGTGTCGCATCGTTGTGTGGCGTCGGGTGGTGCCGTGGTGTGCCGGCCGTTGGCTGTGCCATGTCGCGTCTTGTGTTGTTTTTGGCGGTTGGTTGTGCGGTGCAGTACCACGCTGTGTTGTGTGGTGTCGTGTAGTTTTCGTTGGGTTGTGGTGTTTTGTGTTGTGTGACGTTGTTGTGTACCGCCAAGTTGTTGTCGTGTGCCGCCTTGCAGGATGTCATGTTGTGTAGCCGTCGTGTTGTGTGGTACGTTGCGGCATGCTGCGCCGTGTTGGGTCGTGTCGTGGTGGTGGTATGTGGTTGCGTCTGGTTGTGCTGTGTGGTGATGTTTACGTTGTGCGTAGTGGTGGTGTGGGGTTGCAGTGCGCCGTGGTGTGTCGTGTTTTGTGCTAGTACTTGGTGGGTTCCACGGGTTACGTCTGTTTTCGTGTTGCTGTGTTGTGCTGTGTGTCTTTCTGTGCTTGCATTGGGTTGCATGTTTCGTGGTGTCCGGTTTTGTGCCTTGCGTTGGGGTTGGTTTGCTGTTGGGTTTTGTCTCGTTGTGTTATGTGGCGTGGTGGCGTGTCTTGTGGCGCTCCGTTGTGGCACGTTGCCTTGTGGTGTGTTGCGTTGTGTTGTTTTGTTGTTGTTGTTTCAGATGGGGCTCGTTGGGTTGTCGTTCTGCGGCGTTGTTTTGTGGCAGTTTTTGTGGTCCTTTTCGTTGCTTTCCGTTGTTCTGTGGCTTATTATTGGGGTGCTTTGTTGGTATGATAGTTGCGTGTCATTGTTGTGTCGTGTGGCGCCGTGTTAGGTGTTGTTGTGTTCTATCGTGAGGTCCTTTCGTTGTTGTATTGTGTCCTGGCGTATGTTGTGTCGTGGCGTGTTGTGTTGTCGTGTTGTGCTTCGGTGCGTTGGGTTGTACGTTGGTGTGCGGGGTGGGGCATTGTCACACCGTGTTGTGTGTTGCTACTTGGCCGTTTGTTGTTGTGTGTAGCATGTTGTGTTGCGTTATGGCGTACCGTTGTTTAATTGTTTGTTTTTGGGTAGTTTATCTTGTTGTCGGGCTTGTTGTTCTGAGTTGTGTCTCGGCTTTGCGTGGTGTTGTGTTATAGTTCTGTTGGTTGCGCTCCATTGTTGTGTCTTGTAGCGTCGTTGTGTTGTGTCTTGTTGTGTGGTTTGGTGTGGTTCTTCCGTTGTATTGTGGTGGCGCGCTCGTTGCCGTGTTGTGTTGTGTCGTGTTGTGTTGTTCTGAGTGCTGTTCTGTGGTGTTGGGGTGTGTGTTGTGTCTCAGCACGCTGTTTTTTGCGTTGTCGTATGGTGTCGCTTAGTGCCTTGTGTGTGTTCGTGACACATAGTGTTGTGCCATGTCTCGTTGTTAGCGGCTTGTTGTTCCGTTCGTTCTTCGTCATGCTTGGTGTTTGCTCCACCCGGTGGTGCTGTTCACGTTGGTTTGCTCCGCGGGATGTGGCATACCATGTGGTATAAATAGACAAGGGACCGGGGATGAGATGTTTCATCGGTATTTAACGCGCTATACTTTATACTTGGCGACTCCACTGTTTGGTTTTGGCGGCGCCCAAGAGTCAGCGCTTTTACCTGTGGTTGTTTGGTGTTTGCTTGCCATGTATGTCCTTGCCGCACCCGTAGCGTAGTCTTGAATTCGTTCGTTTGTCTTTTTCCGCGTTGGTCTCGTGCTTCTTTGGCGTTGTCCTTGTTGGAGCGTGGCATTCTCTTGGCGGCTCCATACCTCGCCGCGTCGGAAGATACTTTTGTTTTCTTCTCCGTTGTTTGTCGTGTCCACGCTCTTTTGGACTAGTCCTACGACATGCACTTTGCTAGTTGTTTTGGGACATGCACGGGTTTCACTGTCTTGTCTGGTTCTCCTCTCTGTTCTTGTTGAGGTCTGGTTGTGTGAATGTTTCTGCTGACCTCGCCAAACACGGTGCCCCCCCCCCCCCCAACGGGAAGGCCACCACACAGCACAACACCACCATACCGCACCGCACCCCCCTCCCCCACCCGGGGGCACGGGACACCACAGCCCACCAACACAGGAACGAAGCCGCGCCCCGCCGACTCCGCACCCCACCCCACCGGCACCACCCCTGGAAACCCCGCACACCTCGCGCCAGCTCAACACCCACCACCGGCCACAACCCGAACCGCACACAGGGGCAACACCAGCGGCAAGGACAGCCACCAGCGTGCAGCCACACACCACAACCACGCCAAACGGCGCGCCTCCCCCGGCGCACGACCCCGCACCGGCCGCCGCACGTGCCCCGAACACCAGCATCACACACCCACCGTGCCATGAAGCAGCACCCCAGCACTTGAACACGCACGATGACCCCATGGCCCTGGACATCGACAGCCTGCTAGAACTGGAACTCCAACACACGGAGGACACAGAGCATCATATGAACCTCATCGCGCCGGAGCTCGAGCCCACAGCAAGCAGCCCCGCAGACCCCAACCCGCAAAATGCCCCCCCGCGGCCCCCCCCCCGCGAGAGGGCGCCCTGGACGCACCTGTCCAACGCCCTGCGGCGCCACCACCCCACCCACGAAGCCAGCAACGGGCCCGCCGAGTACCGGGCGTCACTCGAGCACGACCTGCCCGACGTCACAGGGCCGGGACTCCACGGGTACACCACCGCCCCCCCCCCTCCAGGCACCCCCACACAAGAATGGGAGGACGAGTACGCCGTCGACGTCACCGACATGACGGCATACGTGGACAGCATGGAGGACCCGGAGCAAGACACCGTCCTCAGCCTCCTCGCCTACCACAGCTGGAGATGGGGCCACCAGGTCACCCTCCACCGACCACAGGACGGGCCCCACCAGTGGTCCCCAGAGCAAACGGCGAAGTGGGACATCGTCCTCCAACTCACCCCCGAGGGCTTCTACACCCTCACGCACAGCGGATTACCCGACGCCGCACCCAATGCACAGGCGCTGCCGCTGGCCCAGCCCCAGGAGGACGACGCAGACGCACCCCCACGGGAGGAATGTAATTGGGACCCCCCCACAGCCACCACCGAACGCATGCCGCACCGGCTCACCAAACGTCACCTCCCCCACGACTACCATGCCACCAACGACTCGCGGGGACGCCGGACACTGCCCCTGCAGTGGGCATCACCCGAAGGCACCTTCACGTGGGGGGAAATCCTCCCCGGCGCCGTGGCGCTCACGTTCCTGTGGCTCCGGGACGCGGAGACGCACGCGCAGCCCCCCGGCACACACCTCCTCCTCACCCTGGAGGGAGAGGCCGCCGTCGAAAACGTCCACACAGCGGAAGGAGAGGACTACGTGACGGCGAACGCAGACACCGCAGTATGGCTACACGGTCACGAGCACACCACACCCCCCACCGTAGTACCGGGGTCACACCCCTGGCACGTGGTTATCGTGCGACTGCCCACAGGAGCAGACACAGGAAGCGCCCAACAGGGATGGGCGGACAGGTGGGCACACGTGTGCGCCTCCCTGCACGAAGGGCTGCACAGACCCTCCCTCACCAGTCACACCCTCGAGCCGGCCCCCACCACGGCCGAATCCTACACCGGGGCGGCCCCCCCCACCGGAGTCTGGGCCTACACGCGCACCCTCCACCGCGAGGCAGCGGATGCCCTCAAGACCGCTATCTCCAACCACCAGGGCCTCGTGCACACCCCCCTCGATAACACACAAAAGGGCTACACCCTATGGTGGTACCACCCCGCACCAGAAGGGGGCCTGCAACCACCGGCAGACCAGCCTGGCATCGGCCCAGACCTCACAGCGATCGCCCGCGCCGTCGCTGCCATGGCCCAGCAAGTTGGGGCGCCACCCCAGTGGGCACCGTCCATCATCAAGGAAACGGCGGCACGCCACAACCCAGCTTTCACACACTTCCGGGGACGCCCCATTCATCCCACCCTACCGGACCTCGACCTCCCCGCCCACGATGCGTGGGCAGTCCACATCCTCGTGCCCCACGACACCGCGCCCAAAACAGGGGACGCGACGGCACGCATCACCAAACAACTCCCCAATACCGCACTCCACTACGACATACCAACGCCAAACGTCATCGTCACCCACAACACGGGTCGCGACCACTACTACCTCCAGGCCACGCATGAGCGCTCCCCCATCACCGTATACACCCGCGCCCCCATCACCACCCGCGCCCGGCATGGAAGCATCCCCTACATGTCGCCCCGACCCCACGCAAAAGGCCCACCCACCACGCGCCCCCTCCCGCCGACAGCACCGCCCTCCACACCGCCCGCAGACGGGCGGCGGCACACCACCAAAGCCACCTGCTCCCACGCATTAACGCTGGACCCGGCATTGTCACCGAGGCCACCCACAAAAGCACGTTGAACCTACTGGCTCGCAAGCTACGCCCCAAAATGGCACCGGGGGACACGCTCTGGATATACTATGGCGAAGGCCGCACGGCACGGTTGGCGGACCTCCGCAACATCATCCCCCGCCACATCCAGCGAGCGGTAGGGCCCTTCTCCGTGTACGCGGTACCGCGGCCCATAACAGCCCCATGCACCCACTGCAACCCTCGGTGCGCGCTACCATGCGCAGGCGCTCTGCAGCAACCCCTGCCCACCCCTACCTACAGGGGGGGCATATTCCTCGGCACGATACCTGGGGACCCACACCCCTACCTCCTGCCCGCAGCGGACCGCCACCACGCCATACCGCTACACCTTGTCGAGCACCTGGCGGTGGGACCATCCCCCTTCCAGAAGCGCCCCCCCTACACCCCATCCGACGGACGCCCGCCAGATGAGCCGACGCACGCCACACCTGGACCCAAACGCGCCATCGCACTCCTCACCCTAAAGGCGGAAGCCGCCATCCCCCGAGACCTGGAGGGGGAAAACCACCTCATTGTGGAGGGGCTGACGGAACACGTCCTGATCCCAGCCATGTACGCCACGGCGTCCGCATCCCGCCTCTGGGAGGACCGCCCCTCCCCACCTCTAGCCCAAGCAGCGCAGGACGGCCCCGACACGGGCCCCACCGCCGAGGACATCCACCAAATCCTCAACATGCGAGCACCCCCGAGCACCCACCCTGCGGTCCGCCCCATCCAGCTCGTCAGCTGGGACGCCATGGACGCCCCCCCGACCACCACGGAGGTCCACATCCTCAAACACCGGGATACCTGGTGGACGGTGGAATGGGACGACCACGGCAAGGTCAGACGGGCAACGGCACACGCCCCCGACGGCGAAGTCCCGCCCCCACCACGCGGAGGAGACCGCTTGCGACTCGCCGCACGCATCCCCCACGCCCCAGAGGCAGCCTGGGAAGCGCTGCACCACGCCCTCTACTGGGCGCAGGGGGCGCCAGAAGGCCCCCTCCCCCCGGAACGCACCCCAGCGTGGACACGCCACGCCACCCGCTACACGGCCCACATGCGCCGCCACGGGGCAGGCACCGGGCACCGGCTCCTCACCTGGCCCACGGACCCGCCCGACGCCCTGCAGGAGGCCGAGGAAGTGCTTGGCCTCCTGACCAAGCAAGTGTTCCAGCTGAAGGACCCCGGTCCCACGTCCAAGCCCGACGTCCCAGCCGCCCGCGAACACGCCGTGTTTGCACCGGGCCACGCACACGTACAGCAGCCCCGGACGAACCTCCCCAACGGGGACAACCCGCTGCCCGGCGCCGCCAAGGTGCGCAGAAGCGCAAGGCCCCCACACAGGCCAAACCCGTGCCAAAGCCAAGGGCCAAGCCGAAGAGCTGGACCAAAGAGGAAGCCGCTGCCCTGTATCCCGAATACGCCATCGGCACCCGGGTGCAGCTGCCCTTCGAGTACCCCACGGACGCGGGCCCCTCCAAGTGGATATGGGCCGCAGGGGAGGTCAAGCACCGGTACCTCGTCACCGGGGACCACCAGGGGTTCAAGATCCACGTCAAGAGGGACCCGGCCACCCCCAACGACAAGCAGCTGGGGCGCACCATCGAACTCTGGCGAGACCGAGCAGGTCGTGAGATGGTCCCCATGCAGCTGTGCACCCCCGACACGGAGCACCTCACCGGCACCCAGTACACGGGCGAAGTCCACAATGCATGGGCCTTACCCCAGCCCCAGAAGCGGAACCGCAGGGCAGACGCAGCTCAGGGCGTCATCGACCTCCTCGACACCTGACGGGGCCAGGGCCGGACACGGCCCGCCCCCCCAACTACCGGTCCCCAGAAACCGGCGCCTGCGGAAGCCCACGCCCGCATCAACATCCCCAACGAGCCCGCGGTCACCTACGACCCCACCAAGGCCGCCACACTGCAAGCCATGCCCGGGCCGCACCCCCAAGGCGCAGACCTCCTGGGGTTCCTGGAGCAAGCCCTCCGCAGAGCGGACCAACCCGAACCAGCACCGATCCTGGACCCGGAGGGGAACAAATATGACGCCCACTGGGAACGGGGGGTACCCCTCTACCACAAGACGTCGGTCACGGTACATGCCCACCCCGACCTCGGAGTGGATGGTCGCCTCGGGGCGTACGAGTGCGTGGGGCCCGGATGGCAGCTAAACGTGCTACTCACGCACGTCCCGTTCGGGGAGGAGACCAAGGACTTCCTGGACACCCTGAGCCTGGCGTACCGCCGACTCTCCCTCCTGGCACCCACCATCATCATAGGCGACCTAAACGCCGCCCCCACCGACGACGACCGCACCAGCCCACCCACAGCCACCGACACAGCTGTCCAGGACGCCATGCACCAACTGGGCCTCACCGACCTCACGGCAGGACTCACCGGCACACCCTCCCATTACCCCCACCAAGCCGGCACCCACCCATCCCGCATCGACACGTGCTACGGGGACCCAACCACCGTGCGCGTCCACGAAGCAGCCTACGGGGACCTCCCACCCACAGGCACGGGCCACCGGCCCCTCTACATCAACCTCATCATCCCCAACCTACCCCCACCCGCGGCCACCCTGCCAGACGACACCCTCCCACCCACACTGCAGTTCCCGGCCGAGGACGACCACGGCGCCTGGCACAGGTATAACAGGGCCCTACACGCCATCCTGCGCCGCCCGGGTGCACCGACACTCACCACAGCCATGCGCCGGGCGGCGCAAGCATGCGGCATGGAGCGTGACACCAACCACACGGGAGCACCACCAGACCTCAGCCTCCAGCAACTCGTCCATGACATCTGGACCACGAAAGGGGAACTCGCCACCCTGCTACGCCCCAGCACACCGGAGGCACGAGACCGGGACGCCCACCTCCGTGCGCTCCTCACCACCCGCCGCCACCAACTCCAGGAATAGCACGCCCAGCGCATAGCGGCCGCAGCCCAAGAACGCGAAAGATACGGCAGAAACAACACGCCGTACAAGTCCCTACGGTACGTCAGCGGCATCCTGGAGGACACGGGGCGCCGTACCATCCACGCGATACGCACCCCCGAAGGAGGCCTCACCAATGACCCCGACGCCGTCCTCCAGGCAGTCCTGGACAGCTTCCAGGCACAACACGGGGACGCCCTCCCCGAGCTCGACCCCCACACCAGAAACACCATCCGCGAGCATGTGCCCAGGGTCTTCAACCGGGAACAGCGGCGCGCCATCGAACACGACCCCTTCAGCATCTCAGAACTGCAACGCGCCCTAGACCGCCTGAAGAAGGGGGTCGTGCCCGGCCTCGACGGTCTGCCGGCCGAAGCGTACCAACGCCTCACCCTGCCCATCAAACGCCGCCTGGCAGCCCGCCTGTGGGACATCGTCACGGGCGCCACGCCCATCCCCCCTGAGTGGGCCAACCTGGTCCACCCCCTCTACAAAAAAGGGGGACTGGGCGCAGCCGGGGAACTGGCGGCCCATAGTCTGCGCCACCACCGAGGTCAAGCTGGTGTGGACGCTCATCGTAGGCCGTATCGCGCCAGCGGTCTTCGCCCACGTGCCCGCCAGCATGTGGGGAGCCATGGCCGGCAGGTCCCCCCACGAGGCCATCTTCCTCCAGGAGACCGCACTGGACATGAACCCCTACGAGATGATCATCGCCTCCCTCGATGTCCAAGGCGCGTTCCCCCACGCCCCACACCGCCTCCTCACGGAGGTATGGGATGCCATGGGCCTCCCATTCCTATCCTTCATGACCGGGTACATCCAGACCCGACTCTACGCCGTCATCACAGATGCAGCCCTCACCCCCTGGACCGGCACAGACAGCGGGGTCCCCCAGGGAGGCGCCGAAGGCCCCTTCCTCTACCTCCTCGTCACCCTGCCACTGGCATTCGAGCTAGCACGGGTATAACCGGGGTACGCCCCGTACCCGCTACGGTCCCCCCTCATCAACTTCGCGGACGACAACCTCCTAACTACGGCCACCCGCCACCGCGACCCTGAGAACGCAGGGCTACCAACGACCACCGACCAAGCGTCCGCCATTCTCCAACTCACCACAACCTACCTGGACGCCCACCAGCTCCTAGTGCACCCCCACAAATCGGTCGGGCTGGCCGACGCCAAGACCCCCACCCCCCACATCCGGAAAGGCGAACCCCTACACCTGGAAGACACCACAGTCCACCTGGGAGTCACACAGGCCACGCGGCACCACCACATCACACTCCCAAGCAAGCTAGAAGAGCGCCTCGCCCGGCTCCCCAAATTGCCAGGGGGGACCTTCTGTCTATGCAGGGCCTGGCGTACTTCATGGAAGCAGTGCTCAACGCGGCCATCGGGTACCAAGCCCTGCGCCTCCCGCGCCCCCAAGACGCACTACGCCACTCTCGACAGCAAGTGACGAAGGCATGGGCGCAACACGGAGGCTGGCCCACGTCTTTCCCCAAGGAGGCCATGATGGCCCACTGGCGCTACTACGGAGACAATACGGGCGCCCTGGTCGACATGGCCTATGCCAAACACGCGGCACACCTCCTACACAGGGTAACACACAACCACCAACCAGAAATTCGCGAGGCGGCAGCCATACGCATAAAAGAGGCGCAAATGGCCCGCAACACCTGCCCCCGGGGGATACTGGCGCAACACGGCGTCTCAACCCCCGTGGGCACTGGCATCTGGGCCCAGCTACAACTCCTCCTACCGCACCACACACACGCCATCCTGACAAACCACCACTGCGATCAGCAGGGGCCACTCGTGGCCACACACACCGACATCCAGCGACGCCCGGCAGGCGAGGTGGACACCCTGCGCCTCGTAGGGGCCACGATCACCATAGTGTATATCACCCCAACACAGATGAAGATCATGGCCCAATGCGACGCCCACCACGCCCCGTTCCTTTCCGACCCACAATGGCCAGCACGCCACGTCTTCCAAGCGTACCTCCGCGCATGTGCTACGAAGGCAGGGCGCGGCATGCCGGGGCCCAAGGACATCGACACGGCGTACACAGCCTTCCAGCGCCAGCACCCCCGGCCCCGCCCGAGCGAGCACGAGACCCCCAACGACGGCGGCACGACGCAGGGGGAGCCCACCCCGTCAGCCGAAGGCTGGACACCACCCACCATCCTGCTACTAGCACCATACGGCCACAAACATGCTACCCGCACTGTCCAGCGACACCATGCCCCCTGGTCCATCCCCAAACACAATGCACCGGAGACCGATGTACCACCAGTCAGACACAGTGACCAGGGCATACCACGCACGTGCTGGCACTGCGGCCCGGCAGCCCTCGACACTCCATGGCCCCTGCTGCACCTCATCTCCACCCACTACCGCACCCCCACCGCCGCCGCCACCGCCGACCAGCAGGCATGGCTCTCCCCCTGGTTTGACACGGTACCCCCAGACCACCCGGCGCACGTAGCCTGGACCCGAACACCCACGGCGACATGGACGTTCACCAACGAGCGGGCAGACCCGGACAGCGTAGCCATGGAGTACGACCGCTGCGACCCACACCGCGCAGGACCTCAGGAGGCACCCATGCGCCCCCTACAGCACAAATGCCCCACCCTCCGGGGCGACAAAGACGACAAGGAGCGGCGACAGACCATCACGTGCTAGAAGTTCCACCCCAACACGGGATACCTCTTCCACCTGATGTACGCGTATATCACCCAGGGACGCCCAGACAGGGGCCTCCTCCGCCTCACCCCACGAGCCCAGGCCATCATCACCCAGGGGATAGGCGTCTATGCAGCGCCACTACTGCAACCCACGCAAATCACCGCCAGAACCGCCCAGGGGAACCCCATCTATGTCTATCACCCCACAGCAATCGCCCGCCTACCCATACCCAGCGACACCGACATCATCTACTTCACTGACGCATCTGGCACCCAGCAACGCACCCCCACAGTCGGTTGCGCCTCCGTGCGCATCACCCGGCACGCGGACGGCCTCCACGTGGAACACCACACCGGGGCCACCATCTTTGGGGCGTCCTCCCACGGCGAACTGCGCACCATGGCAGACGCCGTCACCGCCACACCGCCACCCACGACGATCCGGCCCCGCAACATCTGGGTAGTCGTGGACGCCACGGTCGACATCCACCTCACCAGGCGCCTTGCGGACCTGCCCCTCCACAAAGCATTCGAATCCGGCCTCACCACACAAGCGTTGGGACTATGGATGGCCTTCAAGGGCATGCACCCCCAGGACGCCCTACACATCATCAAGCAGGAGTCACACCGCTACGCATACGGCAATGGACGCGCAGACACGCAGGCAAAACACCAGAACACCAACCACACCCCAGGGCTCGAACACGTGCGACTGGACACCCCACACCACAGCCACCTGCAGCACCTGCCCCTGATACCCCCTCCACACAGCCCCCCCAATGGATGCCCGAGGACACGCCGTACACGGATCGAGGCAAGCAGTACCACTACCCCACACCCATCCAGCAACTGGCCACCACACTGGGCCACCCAGCGAACACCGAACTCCTCCGACGCCTCGAAGACTCCGTCCACACACCCCTCTACTACTCCGCCCTGCGCCCGGATAGCCTCCCAGCACACCTACAAAAGCCCCGACTCCAACTCGCCCTCGAACAACTTCCCCTCCTCACCCGATACCACCGATGGTATACGCGCCGCTCGATCCACGTCCCCGCAGGACACACCAAATGCATCTACAGCCACGCGGAAGAAGAAACATGGGACCACTTCAAGGCGTGCCCCCTGTACAGAGGACTGGACACCCTCACAGCCTGGAACCCAACCCACACCATCGCACAGCACGCCGGATGGCTGACGCAGTCCCCGGCGACCCAGCAACTCACCACCGTCCTCAAGCAGACGGAGGTGCTCGAGGCAGTCCGCCGGGGACTCGTCCCCACTGCCGTCTACACCTTGCTACGCACCCACGCGGAGGACCCCCAGGCCACGGCGACGCACATGCAGCCAACGGCCGTTGCCAAGACGGCGGAGCAGCTCACATACCGCACCCACAAATACCTGCAGCATGCGGCAACCCTGCCCCCAACAGACCAAGCCCACCTCCTCAAACTCCTGTTCTACCAACCATGAGAACCTACCCCGTGAGATACCAACACGGAACCCCCACCACGTCTACACACCATCCACCGAGCACAGCACTGGCGCAGCACACACGGACACCACAGGCACCGCACACACTCCCACCAGCATGCGCGCGCCACCAGCCCCCATGCCCCCACGCCGCCGTCCGTCCACAGGTACCACCAACCACCAGCCACCGCATGTCCCCTCTGCGTTAGCCGGCGGCTACCACAGACAGCCCTGCCCTGCAACCCAGACCACTGGGTCTGCCTGGGAGCCGCGCACCGCCTCACCCGCTGCCCCCACTGCGGGGACCTGAACCCCCGCCACCACGAGCGGCCCGCGGCCCCAGCCGCACCCCACCCCGCCAGCCACCCCAGCTTCTTCGGGTTCCTCACCGACACCCTCCGGGACCACCTGGGAGGGTACTACGTGGCAGACGCGGCGGACCACGCATGGACCATAGCCGTGGCCACTGGCAGCACACCCCTGCCCCCCCACAGCCCACCCCTACGCCACAGCGGAGGCGGCTTGAACGTGGCGGCCCGCCACATCCTCCTCGCCCTATACCTCCACCACCGAGACCTACACCTCCCAGACCCACAACTCCCGGCCCCCCAAGCAGCAGCCCTGACGCCGGAAGCGTGGGCCGACACGGCACCAGAGGAGATAGCAGCCTACCTCCGAATCACTTGCCGCCGGTTCAAAAACGCCCTCGGCCGACGGAAGGGAACACCTTACCCCCTCAGCGCACTCCCCTACCCGGCACACCACCCCCACCCCGCACAACAGACGCCCCCGGAGGGCTGGGCGTCTTTTCGGGACGCCCACCTGGCCGCCCCCGACGAGGCCACCGCCACGCGGATGGGCCTCACAGACCAGGAAACCTACGTCAGAGGCCTCAAGACGAGCCTCCAAGAGGCACACCGCTGGCACGCCCGCTCCCCGTCGCCCCCACAGGGACAGGGGGGTTCACCCGCCCCCGACACCCACCAGGCCAAGAAGACCAAGACAGGTCAGGGGGCCCGCCAACGCGCCCACCAGCAGGGCGCGACGCCCCGACCAAGGCCCGGGTCCAGCCACACCGCACCACCCCACGCCCAGACCCCCGGGGCACACCAACAACACCGCCACCGCCAGCGCCCACCACCACCACCGTACCGCAGCACCCAAACCCTGCAGCCCAGTCAGCCACCACCGCCCACACACGTCCACACCATGCCAGGACCACCATACGCGCAGAGCCAGGGGACATGGCACCACCAACACCACCACCACGCCCCCGTCCCTCCCAACCCCTACCCCCTAATGCCCCCAAGCTACAGCGACCCCCACCAGCTACATCCCCACCACGCCCCAGCACAACCAGGCCCCGCGAACCACCCACCCCACATAGCGCACATCACCGCACCACACCATCACGTATTCCACCACCACCAGCCCCTGCCACCACACCCACCAACGCCGGGGTACCACACACCACCGGCACACCCTCCACACCACCACCACGAGGTCCAGCACCAGCCGGCGCCCCCGCTACACGGGCCCACGACATACGAGCCACGGTACACCCCCATGGACCCGCGAGGAGCCGCGCACGCACGGCAGCAACACCAGGGCCTAGTAGGAGGGCCCCACCACCACCAACAGCCCCCCAACCCACACCCCATACCAGCGAGCACCATCCACCAGCAGCCACCCATCGGATACGGACCACAGCCCGGGGCTCATGCGGCCGCCTCCCACCCGCACCCCGGCACCACAACCAGTCAAGAACTGCAAGGGCCACACGGCGCACACACGCAACACCCACACGACCCACAGGGACGCCCGGACCCCCAGCCGGCACAACATCCACCCCCGCCCCCCCCACCCCACCACCACCAGCAGCCCCCCCACCCACACCCCATACCAGCGAGCACCATCCACCAGCAGCCACCCATTACATGCGGACCACAGCCCCACCCGGACGCTCATGCGGCCGCCTCCCACCCACACCCCGGCACCACAACCAGTCAAGAACCGCAAGGGCCGCACGGCGCACACACGCAACACCCACACAACCCACAGGGACGCCCAGACCCCCAGCCAGCACAACACCCACCCCCGCCCCCCCCACCACCAACAGCGCCACCCCCACACCACCCCCCCCCGCCCCCCCCCCGAGACCAGGCCACGGACACAACACGCGGCAGCCAGCACCAGCCAATCCACGTCGATACCCCCGCCGACACACGCCACCGCGAATCCCCCCTCCCGCGACCGCCAGAGAGACCCCATCACCGGACCCCACGCGCGACAACGATGACCACCCCCCCCAACCCACACCACCCCCCCCATCACACCCCGCACCACCAGCCGCCGCACCGGCCGAACCCTACGCCCTACACAACCCCGCAGCGGTACGGCAGCACCTCCGGGGACTCGGGGAACAGGACGTCGTGCTGTACCTCCGCACCTCCGGCACCAGCACCCCCATCCGGGCGGCCACCCTGGTCCAGGCGGCCACCCTGGGGAAAGGCGTCAGAGACTTCCTCTTCGACGCCTTCCTCCACGTCGCCCGACACGAGCGCCCCCCACGTGCCACTCTAGACGGCGAGAGCCCGCCCCCCACGGGGAGCCGGATCTGGGTGCCCCCCATCGACTGGGGGCGACACCTGGTCGGACACCCCGTGCCGGGGCGGGTGGGCACCAAGGGCCGCACCCGCTACCACGAGCCCGACATGGCCCACCCCCCACCCGACGCCACCCCCGACAGCACCAAAGAGTGGGAGCGGGACACATGGGTAGCCCGGATGGCCTCCCTGAGCAACTTCCGGCACCACGTCCCGGGGGACATCCCCACCCCCGACGAGCAGCAGCCAGCCCCCTCCACGTACATGACCCTCATGTGGAAATCTGCACTACACCCTCTCCACCACCACCTACGACGCACCCACAGACCTCTGGGTGGTACACGGCACCGACTCCCTCCTCCCCGCCGACTACACCCCCCCCCCCCCCACACAACACAGGCCCCGACACGTACGCCAGGGGGGACGACCCGGACGACCCCCACATCTGGGGCACGTGGGAACCCAAATCCCTGGACACGCTGCTCTCCATCCGCAGCGGCTACCAGGGCCTTGGTAGGGCGATGTATTGCCTCGCCAAGTGAATCCAACGGACCTGGGGGATCCCCACGGACCGATGGGTGTGGGTGGTCACGCTGCGCCCCCAGCAGAGGGAAGCCCCCCGAAACCGCAGGGGACCCACCCCCCCACGCCCCACCACCCTACAACTATGCCCGTACATGGTGGCAGCCCGCCTCATGACGCTGCTGTGGCCGGGCCTCCACACCCCCACCCAAAACTACCCCCACCTCACAGAGGAGGACATGCCCGGCATCCAGCGATGCTTCTTCCCCACCCTCGACTACCTCCAGCAAACACACCCGCACATCGTGGAACAGATATGGCCACCCCCCGGGTAACCCACGTGCCCGCGCAGCCGAGACAACGCCGCCACGCCAGCACCAGCACGCACTGATCACCAGGGAAAACGCGCGCACACGCCCGATGCCCGAACCTGCACCCTCGTTCTCGCTACTTACAGGACCCAGCATCATACGCCCGCCCCCGAAGCCCAGGACCCTCCGCCGTCTCCCACAGCCCTCTCCTCCGCCTCCGACTCCACAACCTCCACCACCACGACCACCTCATCCACCACCACCACCACGTCCTCATCCAGCACTCCACCCCCCAGGCCGCGGGGGACACCTCCCAAACGGGCCTCCAAACCCGCCCCCACCGCGAGCAGCCCCGCCGCCACCAAGGCCCACGCCCCGACGAAGCCCACACCCACGACCCAGCCGACGCCCAAGACCGCCGCCAAAGGGCCACCCAAACCCAAGGGTCAACCCGCAGCCAAGCCCAAACCCAAGCCCAAACCCGGCGCCACGACGGCAGCGCGAGCCCGGCCCCCCGAGGACGTCCTCTACGACATCCGGCCCCAGCCGTCCCAGGCCCGAAGGCAGCAGCGCCCAGCGCGGCGCCCCCCCACCATCACCGACGCCACCGCCACCACCCTCATGGCGGAGCGCGCCGCGGCCGAAGCGCGACACACCTCGTCCCGCCACCTCTCAAAGCCCGCACCCCAGGCCCACGGACCGCCCCCGACCAAGCCAGAACAATGCCAGGGTCCACCAGCAGCGTCCCCGCCCCCCTACCGGCCCTCGATGACAGCCCACATGCAACGCATGCCCCACTACCGCCGCCGCCGCGAATCCCCGCCCAACCCCGAGGCGGAGACCGTACGCGCACACCCGCGGGTCCACATCCGCGTGAACCCCCACTCCCCACGCACCCCCACGGAACAGGACTACGAGGAATCCCCCAGGCCCGCCACCGCCGCCGGTCCCCACGACCACGTCACACCCACCCACGCCCACTCCTCCGCCCAAGACCGCAGGCCCACCCAGGAACAGTGGTGGCAGCGCTGGACCCACACGCAGCTCTGGGAGCTGCGGAAGTGGGCCCGGGGAGAGCCCTCCCTCGAGGGCCTGGTCCATCGGCCCCGCAGGGGGTCGGTGGAGAACTGCCGCCTCCGGCCGGCGGGGGGGTGGATGCCGCATGCCGCATGGGAAGCCATGCTGGCCGATGCGCTCCACCCCCTGGGAGTCCACCCCCGCAACCTCCCCGCGCCCCAGGACCACCCGTATGTCCTCAGGCGCCTGCGGGAGACCCTCCAGGAAACGCAGCGAGACGGCATCCGCCTGTGGGACATCACCCAAAGCCCATCCCCGCACGCACACACCCCCTCACCACCCCACAAGCGTCGGCGCACCGACACCGGCGACACCCACAGGCCCCCAGGAGCCCTGCGCGCCACACAACACGACGCGCCTGACCCCCCGGCCAGCGGCGCCGCCATCTAACCCCGTTACCCAGCAAACCACCACCACGGGGCGCCACGCCAGGCCCCGCCCAGAAGTCACGAAACGAACCGGACGCCGAAGGAAGCCAACACACACGACAGCGAGCACCACTACGCCCAAAGGCGCCGAACCCAGGCCCGCTACCGTGGGCTCCTCTCCACCCTCAGCACGACACACACGTCGCTGGCGTCACTCCTCCGCCGTGCCCCCTCCCACGCCACCGCCCCGCCCCCCCCCCCTCCCGCCGCACGTCCCCACGCCGCCCAGCACCCAGCCCCACACACTGCACCACAGCATCGCCCTAGTCCGGCTCCTCCACCATCGCGCCACTTGGCACCTCACAGTAGACCGCCGTCCTGTAGTCCCGCCCCCCCCGGCACCGCTCCCGGGGCCGCACCCGGCCCACGTCGTGTTCGCCCCCACGTCGCGGGCCGCAGACATCCTCCCGCTCCTCGCCGCCACCCCTCCCGGGCATCGCATACTGCTTGCCGCCAACCCCTCGGTCCTCAGTGAGGTCCTCATCGGGCGAGCCGACGCCCTGCACGTGCGCCCGCTGCTGCCCAACCTGCAGGCTGCGTACGCCCCCGGCACGCCCGTCGACCCCTCCGTGTGGGACTCCCTGTGAGGCCACCGGCCACCGGCCGGCCCGCACGCACCGCCCCGCACTCGCCTCGGGCGCACGACCCCGTGGACGCCGCTACCCACACGCCCGGCCCCGCGCAACCGCCTAACCGAGCCAGAACCCAAGCACAAATCAAACCCGAGCCACTCCCCAAAACGGCTAACCCTTGACTCCTAACCAAGCCCGCCGAGGGAACACCGAAACCACAGCCCACACCCACAGCCCACACAGCCGCCTAACCAGCCAGCTCCAGAAGCAAAGAGACACCTCACCAAACCCACCCTGACCCAAGCCTAACCGAGCCGAAGCCCCAACACAAATCAAACCCGAGCCACACCCCGAAACCGTCAACCCTTGACCCCTAACCAGGCCCGCTGAGGGAAATACGTAGACACAGCCCACAGCCACAGCCCACACAGCCGCCTAACCAGCCAGCCCCAGAAGCAAAGAGACACCTAACCAAACCCACCCTGACCCATACCCGTGTACATCAGGACGCGCGAGCCGCACCCATGGGGCGCGACCGCCGCCACAGCACCGACGACACACGCCAGAGGACACAACGCTATTGCACCGCCGCACCGGCTGCCCGTGCCTGTGCCTGCAGTGTACGCGCACCCCTGTTTTTCTCTTTTTTGTTTTTTCTTTTTTTTTCCCAAAAAAAAAAAAACAAGTAAAAAAAAAAAAAAGAAAAAAAAAACGAAAATTAGGGGGGGAGGAAGAGGGACACAACCACCCATGGCACACGCGCACCGCACACAGCACGCACAGCGGTGAACAGGAGCCCAGTGGCCCAGGACACCGCACATGCAACACAACACACCGAGCGAGCACACCGGTGAACAGGAGCCAGCTGGCCCAGGACACCGCAGACGCACCACAGCAAACCGCGCGGGCACACCGGTGAACAGGAGCCCAGCGGCCCAGGACACTGCACACACGTAGGGCGGCCGAGGGACAGGAAAGAACCCATACCCCATGGGTCGGACGCACTGGGGCGACCCAGCCGACCCATCGGGCCAGTGGCAGGAGCGGTACTCCAAGGCCACTGGTCCGAGCCCGGCCAGGCTGCATCGGAGACCATGGCAAACGTCACCCGGAGCCATGGAAGCAACCGGTGACAGGCGAGCCGGTACACAGTCCAGGATGGGGTCACCTGCCAGGCAGAGTGGCCCCGCAACTCAAGCCACAAGGGTGAGGCGGTCGTACCGTAGACAAGCGGGAGCAATACCCCTTGTGGTGAGAGATACTCCACACGGCTGGGCAGCCCCCCAGAGCTGCCGCCCAAAGGAGGGGGCATGTGGCCCTACCCATGGACACATGTGGGGACACCCTCCCACCTGGGACACATGGACCGGGTGGCCGCGACAATGCCTTCCCAAGCACATGCGGGAGCGGCTCAAGAGGCACCTGACATAGGGCAGTGGGAGGGACATGACGTCCCCTTGGTAAGACCTTCTTCCTGCAATGTCAAAGGAGGCATCCCGAGCTCCCGAGGATACCTACCTACCTACCTTGGTGTTTGCTCCACCCGGTGGTGCTGTTCACGTTGGTTTGCTCCGCGGGATGTGGCATACCATGTGGTATAAATAGACAAGGGAACGGGGATGAGATGTTTCATCGGTATTTAACGCGCTATACTTTATACTTGGCGACTCAACTGTTTGGTTTTGGCGGCGCCCAAGAGTCAGCGCTTTTACCTGTGGTTGTTTGGTGTTTGCTTGCCATGTATGTCCTTGCCGCACCCGTAGCGTAGTCTTGAATTCGTTCGTTTGTCTTTTTCCGCGTTGGTCTCCTGCTTCTTTGGCGTTGTCCTTGTTGGAGCGTGGCATTCTCTTGGCGGCTCCATACCTCGCTGCGTCGGAAGATACTTTTGTTTTCTTCTCCGTTGTTTGTCCTGTCCACGCTCTTTTGGACTAGTCCTACGAAATGCACTTTGCTAGTTGTTTTGGGACATGCACGGGTTTCACTGTCTTTTCTGGTTCTCCTCTCTGTTCTTGTTGAGGTCTGGTTGTGTGAATGTTTCTGCTGACCTCGCCAATCAGCGGCGCAAAAATTCAATGGGGGGAATTTGAGGTCAGTAAAAACAATTTCTGGTTTTTGTTTTCTTTCGGTGCGTCTTATTCTTTCCATGCTCTCCAGCGACACGCACGACAGGTCGGACCGCAGAAGAGATCAACAGGGCAGTCGCCAGTTTCTGCTGAGTCATAAAAGACACCTACAGCTTCCAGTGCGCTCATGGGCGTCGCTGGGGCAGCTTTGGCTTGGTAGGGGGTTAGAATGGGCATGCCAATTCATGTGTGCACAACCCCCTCCCTCCAATTGGCAAAACGCAGTGCAATACGCAAACCCCAACGCTGGCTATGATCAGGGCACGCTGTCTGGGGTCTCAATGAACCTGCTGAAAGACCTGATCTCTCCTTAGTGCGTTGAAAATTAATTTACCCTCATGGGGGTTTGAGATTCAGGACAGTGGTCCAGGAGTCAGTTTTTCGTCCTGAACACGGCCAACTCCACTGTTTGCGCTCCAAGATATCTGCAGAGAAAGGACGAAGGTTTGAGGGACTGACAAACACGCAACACTCGACGAAAACACAAAAAATCAGTCAAATGACGGCCTAGAACTTTTCTGACGACACACACGTGACCAGAATTTTCATGTGCATTAAATGCACATTTTTACGCAATTTATTTTCATCACAGGAATTTTTAAATTCCTGGACTCACACGCAGAGAAAAGCGGCGCGCCGGAGCGCATTCTAATTGGGGGCCGGAAAAGACAAAAATAATGATATTATAACAGTATGTCACGTAATAATAAGAAGATGACGAGACACACATTAAATAATAAACGTACGAATTCCAGGTTTGCTTCTAGAAGTGATAAAGAAGAATGAATCCAAGAAGCTCAAGATGAATTCAAAGCACAAGGTATGAACATACAGGTGTAATGGGATTGACCTGCAGTGCATGCGGATGTGGTCTCTGTAGATTATAGGTCGCGCGCGTGTGCGTAGTCTCCAAGATTTGTTACGACATTTAGTGCATGTTTCACAGGAATTGTATCATAAAAAGCATTGTGTGTTATTATCTCATTTTGTAGATATATGATGTAGACCCGGACAAAGGATTTGTCGATCTGGGGTCATAATCAGTCATCCTCTTGGTGTACTTGTGGGATTGGGGTATACGGAGGTATGGCCGGTTACAACAGGTCTTGTTTGCTTCGTATGCAGCATGCACATTGCTTGTCTCGTGTCATCGTGAAAGCGCAGTGTAGCAACGAAAAACATAGAGTAGAGGGACAGATTAGAAAATTGCAAGATGATTAGAGGTGGTTAGAACATACACACGCGTGCAGAACGCTTGCTTCGCTTGTGTCTCGTTTCTTCTTCCCCTTCCTTCACTCTCCAGCGGTAGGTAAGGTAAATAAGCCCAGGAGGGGCCACCCCCTGGTAGAGTTCGTGATCGTGGTATGGATTGTCGAAAAAGGAGAGATTAAGCTAGGAGATTGAAACCTTCGTGCATACCCGTACGTTCACATGACGCATTAGAGGGTAGGCCACGTGTGTTGCGCAGGGTAAAGCCTTTGTTTAGGTTACCCAGGGGCTCCACCCTACGTTCTTTAGGAGAACGGGTGGAGTTCCTTAACCTTGCTTGCTTGTACTTGGGTTCAGGAACAGCGTATTATAGGGCAGTCTGAGAAGCGTATAACGTGTGGAGGCTGTCTTGGTTCCTCAGTCCTGATCCCACCTCATCCGCCTATGCTTTACCAGCAGGAAGGTCAGGGTGAATTGGTGCAGCTGCAGTTGCCTTCAGCGACTTTTGGATTTTTCGCCCATGCTAAAACGGGCGCTGATCACACAATCAACAAACTGCCCCTCAGCCAGAAGTGGCGAGGGCAGTCCGACCTCTTCAACATCCACGCTGTGCACGCAACCTGAGCACTAGTTCCCTCAAAGCCCTATCAGAGAAACGCGTAGTGGCGTCCCTGTTAGGCCACACTCGCTTAGTAGCGCTGTGTTCTCGTGTCTCTTTCACAGGTAGGCCACTAGGGCCTGTGACATGTTCATCCTCAACCCCAAGTAGCGTGTGGGTGTAGGAGTGGCAAGCCAGGGTGAGGGCTTGAGCCTCAGAGCCCGATCATCCTTCGATGGCTGGTGCCACTGGAGTGAGTGTAGGACCTGTAGTGAGTGTGTCACTGTCCAGCCTGTTTCCTGAAATTTTATCAGGGTTTTGGTGGGCAGTGGCAGTGGTAGTCTAGGTTTTGGCCACGTAGCAAACAGGCGTTTTCATGCCTCATAGCTTTTGGCCACCCCTCCCCTGTAGTAGGCAGCCAGGTAGGAAAAAGCAATACCTTGGCGTTATTGCTGGGTATTGCCCCATAGATTTTTCGTGCCAGCACAGAAATTGGGCACCTAGGGGCGGAGAGACCCGGAATGTACCCCGCGGCACCGGTAAGACATCCGCTGGGTTCAGCAGGGGTGCAGACTTGGGTATAATTAGGACACCATTTCTGCAGCTTGCTCATAGGCCTTTAGGATCAGCACATTCACACACACATAGGCAGGTATAGGAAGGGTTCAGTCCCTAGGTTTCTTCTGAGAGGCAAGCCTCTCAGGGAGCCTCAGCAACTCTCCTAGGCTGTTCTGGGACACGTAGTCTACTAGAACAGAATTCAGGCGTCCCTCAGGAAGAACAAAGGCAGAGAAGGGCTCCCAGGTAGCTTCTTCAACTCCAAACCCTTCCCAGAGGGTGAGGAAACGCCACGCTTGGCAATAGCGGTGTCGGATGACCAACTTCACCAGGTAGAAGCCTTCCTTAGCCATCTCCTCAGCATTCATGTCGGGGACTTCTCCTTCTACTTCCATTGGGCTGGCAGCGCCCTGTAGGTCCTGAGCGGCGATCTCCTCGTCGTTTGGTTCCCATTCTTCCCCACAGAGGTCCTCTGGTTCTAGTAGCGCTTGAGCTGTTGAGCAGCGCACACCAGGGTCCCCCCTAGTAGGGGAGAACACCGCACCGCGATACGGTGTCCATCCACAGATAGGATCATGTAGGGACCAGAGTAGGGGTCATCGCTGGTGGAGCGTGGCTAGGCGGGTAGCCGACTGTAGTGCACAAGCACCCAGTCTCCCTCTTGGTAGGTGGCAGGCACCCTGTGCTTGTTCTTCTTATTCAACTGGCGCTCCCCCACTCTCTTGAGCATAGCCTTACCCATTTACCCACCGTGGAGTAGGAATCGTCAAGATTGGGAGCGTGTAGGAACCACGCCGGGCGTCCCATGAACAGCTCATGGGGCGTATAGCCAGTTGCCGAACTCTTTTGGGAGTTCATCATCAAGGATATGACGGGGAGTAGTCTCACACAGTCTTTGGTGCGTTCAGTCTTGCACCATATCCTTACGTTCTCTTTGAGAACACGAATCTATCGCTCACATAGGGGATTACTCGTATGAGTATAGGGAATCCCCGTTGACACCTGCACATTGAGGGATCTCAGGACTCTCTTGTACCAGCCAGTGTCGGAGCGTACTCGGACATCTTCCTCTGAGTTAATCTCTTTGGGTGCCCCATAGACACAGAACCACTCCTCCAGGAGTATCTTGATGGTCTCCTCGCTGGTGATGTGTTTAGTACATGGGAACACCCTGGTAAATCTGGTCAGCCCACAGGTTACCACTAGGGCAAAGGCGTAGCCCCCGAACTTAGGCATCTCCGTGTAGTCCACGTAGAGAACACTGTTGGCACAGTGGGGGATAGGGGGAGTCGAATAGAGACCTCTGTCCCTGATATCCCCAGGCTTACAGGACCGACACGGGCACTTGTCCACGATAGGCTGGAGGGTTTTACGCAGCTAGTCATCAGTCCGCGTAGAGTGGAACCACTGCTTGAAAGGCTCCAGGGTACGGTTGGCCCCCACATGACCACTGGACTCATGGGTCCACTTGAAGAGCGCCAGGACTCTGTCGCTAGGCACGACTATCCGATCCTCATGCCAGAGGTAGGTCTTGTCCCGTTTCCACTGTTCCTGGTTGACCAGGACGGGTTCCAGACGCTTCTCCAGGCGTTTATAGACATCCCCAAACTCCTTCGGGTACTCCACTTGTCAGAGCCCATCTACAGATCTGATTGTGGTCATGTTCAAGTCCAAGTGTACATCCATACGCCTGAACACCTCCCTGGCTAGCTCCTCAGACCTGACACCAATCATGTCGTCGAAGTTGTTGCGGCGGATGTAGTCCGCGCACTCGTTCTTGACGCCCTGGATATGATGTACTGAGAGCCGTAGCTGGCTCAGGTAGGTCCACCAGCGTCGGACCTTAGCATTCTCAGGTGGGGGTCCCTTCTGCAAGGTGCGGACCGGTTCTTTGTCGCACAGCCACACCACAGGGTTACTCCCCAACAGTCGGGACTCAGAGGACAGCACCAGCATACCCGCGAGCAGTTCCTGGTCATAAGTAGAGTAGTTACCACGGGCCTGGTTCCATTTCCAGTTCCAATGACCCAGGGGAACCAGGACCCATTTGCTGTCAGGGTAGCTGTGCTTGAGAGTACCGTCTCGGTTGAGTCCACCAGTACCCCATTGGGAAATGGCCGAGTCGAACTCCTCCTTCTCTAGTGCTTGCCATTGGAACAACGTTCCATCTCCGCCCACATTGCTGGCCTCAGTCACCAGAACAATCTCCCCTTGTGCTCTAGGCACACCCAGGCATTTAGCGTTGGCTACTTTCTCCTTGAGCTCGTCAAACGCTTGTTGTTCTTGAGGGCCCCAGTGCCAGGTAGTAGTCTTCTTGATGAGGTCCGTCAGGATGGTGCTGGTGTAGGTGAAATTCTTGATGTGGCAGCGGTAGAAGTTGCAAGCCCCAATGAAACTGCGTACATCATGGAGTCCTTTCTTGGGGTCTTCATGTCGTACCTTAGCGTCCATCCGGGGTTTGGCCTTAGAGGCCGCTGGTGTCCGCCACCCATAGCTAATGTCGCACCCCAGGTACTGCATAGTCTCCTGCATGAACTCAGACTTCTCCAGCTTGAGTCTAGTGTGGTTCTCCTGGCAGACCGCAAAGAACTCGCCCAAGAGAATTAGGTGGTCCTCTTGTGTAGTCGTTCCCAGGCATACATCGTCGATGTGTGCTTCCATCTGGGCGCCCCGGGATATGAGTTCTTGCACCAAAGGTCTTCGACGTAGGAGGGATAGGATCTTCTTCATCAGCTCTTGAAAACGATTGGGTGCGTTGGCCACGCCAAAGGGCGTGACCTTCCACTTGAACACCCTCCCCTGAGGGGTGATGAAGGCAAGGAGTTCCTGGGCATTGGGCGTCAGGTCCACTTCCCAGAATCCACTTCGCTTGTCCATCTTCGTCTTGTAGCAGCAGGAGGCTATCTTCTCAAGGGTTGACTCCATATTAGGAATGGACCCTGAGTGGTTCAACGTCTTCTTGTTCAGCTCTCCGTAGTCCGCTACCAGCTGTTTGGCTGTTGACCCAGGTTTCGCCACCAGGAAACAGGGGCTGCAGTGTTGGGGGTAGTCCCCATTCTTGTATTCCAGGAGCAGGCCAGCGTCGATACACTCTTGTATCTGTCCCGCTATCTGATCGGCCTGCTCTTTAGGAGCCGGGTAGGGTCTCCTTCTTATTTTGTGACCCACGAACTTGGGCTTCAGCTTGAGGTCCATCTGTACCAGCTTGTCACAGGATACTGGAGGGGGTAGTTCTCCAAATACCTCCAGGTAGGTCCTGCTCAGCTTCTGTACTGTAGGGTCCAAGAGTTTGATTTTGTCCTCCATGTCCTCGTCAGAGTGTAGATTGCTTGCCCCTTGGTGTATAGAAGCAGGGAGGTGATCCTCAACCGGCTCTGCGTCCCTGGTCGTATCCTTCAGTCCTCGGTAGGCGTAGTGAAGGTCTCGTTCCACCGTCTCCGGTGGTCGGTGACAACATAGGCACACTCGAGGGGGTTCACATACGCATTCCTCTGGGAGTTCATCCTCCTCTGGGGTCCTCACATGGGCACCCCATACGCTCTTCATGAGCTTAAGGTCCACCTCTCGTTGCCAGGTGGTAATCTTCTGTTCTAGGTCCTCCTTCAGTTGGGAGAAATCTCCCATAGACCCTTGCTTCAACGGCCATGAGCGGCTTGTAGGCCTATGTAAGTGCGGCTAACCCCCATCTGCCCAGATTTTCACTGATCTAACCCAGATTGACTACATTTTGGTCATTTTCTTTGCTTCGGCGGAATCGCCGCCTCGCAGCTCAGTCTCAGGATCAGACCTAGATATTTCTGATATGCCGGATCTGATTCCGCGGTCCATTCTCCGTAAATCCGCCGCGTTCCGATCATTTGCCTGGAATCGCCATTTGCCGCTGACGCGCGCTCGCGGGCCAGATCGGCCAAATATTTTTCACAATCGGATTTATTTAAATCTTTTCAGACAGATATGGACACTCAGATGTGCATAGTAAAATCCGCATCAATTTTCTTCATAGAGTGGGATTTTCTGCCGGACCACAATCAGCATGGACCTTGCTTCAGTTGTTGCTGCTCTCGCCTCCGTTGGTGTCCGAGTATCCGGTTCTACCCCCAATAGCAGCGTTCAGGGAGACTCCTCGCGTGCCTGCCCCACTGGTCTTGCCGGCCCCGAGCCCTCCGGCACCATCAACGACCCAGGGCAGCACTTTCATGGTAGCAGAGGCTACCTGAATGTTGTTCCTTTGGTGTCCCAACCACAGTTAGCTCCCCAGTACAGCCCCGTAGACTCCGCCGCCCCTGGAGAAGTAACAATTACGCTGCCATGGTGCTGCGCGAACGAGGCCTTGAAAGGATTGCCTTGCGCGAGTCCAAGCTGCCCAAGAAGGACACAAATCAGCAGCTGTGGGGACCCCAATTTCCCTAATTCCAGTCGAAATTGGCCATCAAGCAGCTGGAATCTCCCAGCCTACGACGATGGCAACGCTCCGGTAGACCTTACGGAGCTGGCAGGTACCCACATTCCCTACCAATGTCCAAAATTCGAGACCATCGAAGCCGACATTGACGACATTGAGATGGGTGGTCCAGGTGAGGTACCTAGCTATAATCGACCAGCCTCTTGGGCACAATGGAACAACCATTTGTCGCCAGAAGTGACCCGTAACCTTGAGGCGCTTGAGGCCCTTTGTCTATTAGCCACGTCTAAGCTGATCGGACAAGAAAGAATCGCCTCTGATTTTTTAATGGAATATTTTTTCCTTCTTCAAGAAGAAATTAATACCAGGATGTGGTGGCGTTCTCAAGAAGATGATTCTTTTGCCATTTTTTTGCAGATCTGGGAGGCAAGCCCCTTCCCGAAGGAGAAGACCAAGGCACCTGTTGCCGGGCCCTCCGCCCCTCATCCCCCTGCTTCCATCCGCGACGATCTAGCCGCCGCGGTTGAGGAAGGAATTTTAGAGGCAGCCAGGCAGGCAAGCCTGGAAATCAGGGCTGAAGGAGCTCCCCAAGTGGACTCCTGGCTGCGGACCACTGAGATTAGCGGTCCGACAGCCTGCTCAGGCCCTTCAGGACACGGTATGTACTGTCCTGCCGACTGCTCCTGCAGATCCCAGCGAAATACTGAGCTCCAATTGCTCAAGGATCAAATGCAACTCATCATTCAAACGCTGGGAATAAAAGATCTTTTCAAGGCGCACATGCGATCTGAGGGCGCATCATCGGTGGAACAAGCAACAGAACCGTCGGAGGAGTCGACAGAAATTTTTTCAATTGCTCCTTCGGTGGACTCCAAGACCACCGATGCAAGGATCAGCAGGACCAAGCTAAAGGAAAGGGTTACAATCTCTCGATCTCAGAGTAGGACGGCGAAGGCTAGGACTGAGGCTCAGAATGCCAAGCGAACTGCCTCCCGTACTGCCCCTCCTGCTGCTGATTCCAATGCCTTAGCCCAGCTGTTGCTCGCCCAGACCCTCGCCGGAGCTGGTGTGGCGAATGATGCCGCCAAGGTGTCTGCCATTACGGCCGGTGTTGGGCTGGATTCACTTCTTAATCCTACTTCATTGCGACTTCGTCAGGTTGCCAAGCAACCAAAGTATAATGGGAACCCCAGACGTTGGCCTCAGTTCCAACGGGAATGTAAACTGTTGGTTAAGACTCAAAAACTCCAAGATGATCAGTTCCTGATGGCCCTCTTGGACTGCCTTGAGGGAGCGCCGGCCAACACTTGGCTCAGGACCTGGAGTGATCGTGAGGATTCAAGTTCCCCCCTTACCTTTGATGAGGTGTGGGAACAGTTGGAGGTACGTGGATCCCGGCTGCCAGAGGACCATTACCACCAGATGTTGAAGAATTTTCCTTCATTCTCGCGATTAATCTTGCACGAAGTGCAAGACAAGAGACAGCGCTTCTGGAACTTAGTGGAAGAATCTGAACATTCAGGCGAAAAATTTTCTAGTGCCGAGCTGAAAAATCTGATTTTTGACAAGATCCCCTCCGAAACTGCCGCCACCCTTCGGAATAAACAGTCCGAAGAAAAGGTCAAGACCTGGTGGGCGGAGGTCGAAGGCTTTGATGCCTCGGCCAACAGGTTTTCCGTCAGGGAATCACTTCAAAAGTGTTGCCCCACGTCGTTTACCAAGGTGAAATTCACTGAAAACACGTGGAAAATCAAGTTTAATGAACACGAGGATCGGGACTTGTTTGTCCAAGTCCTCAACAGGGGAGTAAGTTTCCACGGCCATCGCCTGAAGGCCAGGAAATGGGTGTTTTCGTTCACCCCGCAGGAACTGTGGGAAGAGGTTGAGCGGCTCGCTGACGCCGCCAATCAAAATTTCCATGAGGGTCTTGGGGGAAACAAGAATACCCAGCAAAACACCCAAAATGGGGCCCAAAAGGGCAACAAAAAGGTGAATGACACCCGGAATGTTCAGGTTCACTGTAGCATCTGCCTTCTTTTAGGTTCTACGAACCGAGCTAAGTCGCATTCTACTGGTAATCACCGATGGTCTCCTTACGATCACAAGGTGATTGGTGAAAATATCAGGAATCCTCAGAATTCAGACAGGAATGACAGACAGGTGCATGGTGGAAAGGGGGGAAAAGGTAATCCGACCCCCTCCGGTGGAAACAAAAATACTGGAGGCCCTGGCGGGTCCCAAGGCACAGGAAATCGGACTCCATCCGGCTCCGGTGGGCAGCCGAACGGCCAGAAAAGTCCCAATGGCAACGCCGGAGGCGGAAATCGAAATCCGGGCCAAACCCCTCAATCCGGTACAAACAAGGGAAATGCTCCAGGATCCCAGGGTAAAGGTAAGGGAAATCCTTCGGGAACCCCTTTCTCTGGTAAGGGCAGAGGGCGTGGCGACGGTGGAGGTCCATCATCCGGCGGCCGTGGCCGTGGACGTGGAAAGGGCAACCATCGTGTGGATCAGGTCTCAGGTGCAGATCAGGTGTCCGATGCGGATCGAGATTACGTTGAAAATGCCTTGAATCCAGCAGATGATCCGTTCCAAGATGAGTGGGTGGACGAATCAGGGTGTGTTCACAATGTTAACGCATCCACTGGAGGTCAGAACGCCTAGGGGAGCCACGAAAATCGCCCCTCCCCAGGCGATTTCAGGCATGATCCCCAGATTCCATCTCGACCATTACTTGATGTAGGGTCGCTTGTCTCCTCTCCCCTGGATCCGGCAGCGGATCCTTCTGTTGTAGTGGACGAGGTTGGTGTACAGTCCAAGCACAGGGCCCGTCAGTTTGTCTCAAAGCTGTGGGTGTCTGATTGCAAGGGCAATTTCCACCTCGCCACTTGTTTGTGTGACAATGGATCAGAGGTAAATCTCCAATCCAATTCTTTCTTACCCGACGACTGCGTGTTTGAGTCGCCTCATCCTGTTACCCTCGAGGGAGTTTCTGGACATTCTCTCGCAGGTGGGCAACGCGGTTGTTATATATCAACTCATTTGGTCGCTCAAGACCTTTGGGAAGAAGGTAATGTGGAGGAAGTTGTCCTTAAGGATGACTACTTCTATCGTGCCGACATAAAGTATGACCTTTACTTGGGCCATCCTTGGCTTCGCAAGAACAGGGTGGCGCCCGTAGGTCATCGGCGTTGTTTTTTGCTGGAGTCAGGTCCCTTGGAGCGTCCTGAATTTCGTTTTTTGCACGCAGGGTATAAAAGTGCAGAAGAATTTTTGAAGCAAAAAGTTACACCAAATTTTGGCGAAGATGTCACCATTGCAGAGGTGAATGGGAGTGCCGATTACTCCCGAGAGTTAGAATGTCTTCGTAGGGACTCCCAGCCACGACGCCCTTCGCGCTGGCACTCTTCATCCTACAGAGTTGTCGACAAATGGCGCGATGCAATTTGTGAATATTTTCATGAACACCATTCCTTTTGGCCACAGTATGATGCCTTTGCTAACCGCAAGAACAAGCGCTTTGACAAGCATTTTCGCGACGCTTGGACCCATAAATGGGACAAGAAGTTATGGATTAATCCTCCGTTTCACTTAATCCAGCAGGTCATCCACAAAATCAAGCAAGATGAAACCCAGGCAATTTTAGTTGTGCCCTTGTGGGACGACATGCCTTGGTTTCAGGAATTACAAGACATTTGTGTAGATTACATCGAACTTCCCAGGAAGATTAAGCTGTATGCCAGGGACGACACAGGTCCCCTGCCACAGCGGTCCTGGAGTTCGCTTGCATTCCTGGTGGATGGAAAGCTTTCTGACTCTAATTCTGCTGATTCTGGTACTGATTCTTGTGTTGGGTCTGAATCTGAGGTTGAGCGTGGTACTGATGATGAATCTATTTTTTCTGATTTTTGTCCGTCAGATACCCAAGGTGATCCAACGTCAAATGGATCCGCCTCGTCTCCCTCTTCCCCAATACGATCGACATCGAAAAGAATCTTCAGTGCACGGGCGAAGAAAAATTTCAAATCGCGCCGCAAATTCAGAGTTTTTTATGAAAAACCGCCTGTGGAAGCTTTCATAGATCCTTTCGAGGAGCTGGATCACGAAGATAATCTCTGGAATGTCGACACTTGACCCACCTATCTTCAAGAGGCAGTTGATACGGACCTGTTTAGGGACATCCGTAAGAAGATTCTTCCTGCCAAGGCCGAAGAAGTCGCCAAAGTTTTTTCGACAGTAATTCCTGGCGATCAGGTGGACACTGAATTGTGTTCCAAGTCAAGAGAAAAGATTTTTGAGGAACGGAAGGACACAACCCTTTCAGGGAAGTTGATCAAAGACCCCCCTGTCCGTGGACAGTTCGGTGAAGCCTTCATTGAGCTTCGTGAAGGCTACAAGGCGAAGAAAGTACGTCCTTATGAGAACCATGGACATAAACATGAGATCCTCAGAAAAATCATCGAGAGAAATCTCAGGGAATTTGGTTGGCTTGAGGGTTGTATGACCAGCGAATGGTGCTGTGCACCCTTCACAGTCCCGAAGCCGCCGCCTGCAGACCAGAACACTATTGATGGTTGGCGAATGGTTGTTGATTTTCGCAATCTCAACGCCGAAACCAAGGCGGATTCACACCCCCTGCCCCTCATTGAGGAGGAAATCGCCAAGAGGGCAAGAGGTCGTTTGTTTTCTGTGCTGGATCTCCGTCACGGCTTTCACCAAATGCCGTTGAGGAAGGACAGCCGACCTCTCACCTGTATGTGCACGCCATGTGGCCCAGTCCAGTGGACGGTCATGCCCATGGGCCTAAAGAACGCCCCTTCGTTTTTTCAAAGAATGATGGAGGATGTGCTTTTTTCAGCTCATCCTGAGCTTCGTGCCTTCGTGAGCGTGTACATAGATAACATAATCATCGCGACGGAAGGGGAGGGACTGACCGAAGCTGAGCTGGTGGCCCTACATGAAAAGCAGCTGAACCAAGTTTTGGACATTCTTGATGCCAATCAGCTGATTTGTGGGCCAAAGAAGGGAAAATTGTTTTTAAAATCAGTCGAATTTTGTGGTTCTCTCCTTGAGAATGGCACCCGACGACCCAGTCCAGGGAAGCTCGTCGCTATTCAGAAGTGGAAGCGCCCTGAGACGATCACGGAGTTGAGAGGATTCCTGGGTTGTTGCAATTTTTACCACACTTTTGTGCCGAATTATGCCAAATTTGCTGCCCCCCTCACTGAATTATTGAAGGTAGGGAGAGATGCGGGCAAGGCAGGTTCAAAGGTTCGTGTCAAGTGGACTGACGAGTGCGAGGAGGCCTTCCATCACTTGAAGGCGGCCCTCTGCGAAGTCGCCACGTTGCATGTGCCGCAATTCGACAAGCCATTCTACATAAGAACCGACGCTTCTAGGTACGCGATCGGAGCTGTTCTCGAACAGGTTGATGAAGCCACCGGCGATCATTACCCTCTTGCATTTTGGTCTCGGAAGCTAGCCCCACGCCAAATGCAATGGTCGCCGCGTGAGCAAGAAACCTACGCCATAATCTGTGCTTTAAAAAAGTACCAATCGTGGGTTGGCACCAATTGAGTCGAGGTCCTGACGGATCATCGATCTCTGGAGTATTGGGCCACCGAACACATTGATACTGTCGCGAGCCCAGCTGGTCGACGGGCCAGATGGAAGGAATTTCTCTCTCTGTTTGACCTCCATGTGTCGTATTTGCCTGGAGAACACAACACGGTAGCGGATGCTCTGAGCCGATGGGTTTCCCCGCTTCAGAGGGGCTGCAAAGTCCCAACATCCATGGTACGGAGCAGGACCGCCACGTCGTGATCGAATGGGATCAGGAGGAAAAAAAGCTCCTCCGACGTGAATGCATGCAATGCGCAGTTAAACAGCATGCATTGCCGTGTCACGACATCACGGCCTTTTCAGATCCGGCGCATGCTCATGAGATCTGCACCAAAACACTGAAAGTCGTGGAGAAAGTCACCGATCCCTCCTCAGGGAGTGTGAAACGGTTTGACTATACCCGACGAGTAAGTCGATTTCGGTTGATCCAGGGCATTAAGCGTCGAGATCCGGCCAAAACTCCACCCCTGCCTAAAGATTCCCTTATCATCCGTGACTGGACGTCCGATTATCTGCAGGATCCCATGTTTAAAGAGGTCTTTGGAAATCTCAAATCCAAAGATGCTCACAAGGATGGGATTTTTTCTGAGTATTCGTTGGATGGGGGGAAGCTGTGGATGGAGGGTAAATTGTGCGTACCAGACGCCCTGGCCCCCCGAGTGTTAAACTGGTGGCACAAATGGGAGTCCCCCCACGCACATGGCCGTCGACTGTGGTCGATGATTAAACATAGGTTGTTTGGCTCACGGCTATATACTCACTGCATGAAAGTAGCCGCCGGATGTGCCCAATGTGCTGTCTCGACGCCCCCCAGCGCGAAGAAGCACGGCCATCTGAGGCCACACCCTATTCCGGAGCGCCTCTTTAACAGAGTCACCAGTGATTTCTTCTATCTCGGTGAACTCGATGACGAAGAGTGCCATTGGACTAATAAAAAAGTCAATGGTGTGCTCCTTATTCAGTGCCGTCATTCCGGCTACATTCAAGTGTTGCCTTGCAACATTGAGTCGATGACTGGTAAGGCTGCCGCCAAATGGTGCGCGCAGACCTGGATGGGAGGTTGGGACGTCCCATCCGAGGTGGTGACGGATTCAGGCAAAGAGTACACCTCCGAATGGTGGAAGGAATTATGTGCTCGCCTTGGAATCCACCACCTCCGATGTGAAATCCACTCGCATCGAGCGCTGCCTGGCGAAAGAGCCGGCCGCTCTATAATAAATATGCTTCGTAAGGAGCTCGCGAGTGAAAAGGATTTCCATTGGATGGAAGTTCTCTTCGCATTGCTTCGCCGTTACCACAACACGCCTTTGTATCATGGCCTTTCTCCAAATGAAATTGTCTTTGGACGAAAGAAGTGTTGGTGGAACATGCCGTTGAATAATCCTCGCCCCTGTAAAGATGCTTCGTTGTTTTTGGACGAAGTCCAACGAGCAGATAAAACTGTCTCGAAATTAATCGAAAAGCATCAAGCTGACTGGCTTTGGGTCCAGAATCAAGGCCGAAAAAACCCCCACAAGTTTGAAGTCGATGATCGAGTTTGGCTTCGAAAATCCGAAACCACCCTGGACGGAGATGATAAGCTTCTTCCCTTGTGGGAGGGGCCATTCGCTGTTACAGCGCGTCTTGGTGAGAACAGGTGGAGGATTCGTGTGGATGTCAGCAGGGAAATTGACGTTTCGGGCGATCGCCTCAAGAGAGAGATCCCCTCCCCCAAGGATCGGGTTAAACCCCTTTTTTGGACTTCAAAAATTTTGTCAGATCGGGTCATCGAAGGGGGGAAGTACGAACTCAAGAGGATTGTTGAAGCAAGACGTGACGCCAAGGGCGAATGGGAATTTCTGTGTGAGTGGAGGGGCTTTGATTCCAGTCACAACAACTGGGAACCAGCCCATTCTTTTGTCCATGGGTACACCAAGGGGTTCATCGACTTCCTCAAGAAGCACCCCGAAATTGGCGTACTCCTGACAGACTGTTTGTCGAAACCAGACAGACAGGTGGAGAGCGACGGAAAAAGACCTGTGGTGAATCGAGATCCAGCCTTTTACGGCCCTCAGCAGCCACATTCCAGGGCTGATCCGTCGATCCCCCCTCCTGTGGTCAGGCCAGCCCAGGAGCCAAATGAGGACCATGCTTCAAGTTCGGCCGCTGATTTGCAGCGCCCAAGCCGTACGAGGGCCCGACCAGACAGGTTGGTGGTCACATGTATTCGTGCGTGGCCGACTTCAGCTCCGTCCCAACCACATTCTGCTCAATCCACTGTTCATTCTTCCTGATTTCGAACTGATGTGGAGAACTGCAAATGTTTGATAATTTGACGTCAATCAACTTTTCTTTGGTCTCCGTTCGGCAGACAAGGCGTAGATACGCTGCCGAAAGCCACGGAGTGTGCTGCCGTGTTCAGAAAAAACCAAACTCAGGCTTAAGTCAGGCAGATTCGGGGTAATCTTGTCTCTGTTGGTCTGTGCATTTTTGGAATTTGGCTACTCGTGCAGATGGAAGCAAATGTACATAGTAAAAACACCGGCCGGTGACATTCACCCCTACAGGCACCCCCTGTAGTACTGGCTGCACAAGTTGCAACGCCAGGAACACAGATCTTACCTTCATTTGCCGTGATGCTGACGCCAAAGTCCAGATTCAGATCCAGGATCCTCAAATTTACCTTGAATTTCTCAGGTTTGTCCATCATTCTGCCACTGTTGCACGAGACCCAGACGTCAATTGTTCAGACAACCTTCACATAGGAGCTCTAGGGACTTCTAACAGCAACCTCTGAAGTTCGTAAGTTTCGTTGTATTTTTGGCACACGCCAATGTGAGCTCAATCCGACCTGAAACTGTCCAAAATGGTGAATCCAAGTGTCTTGTGGGACTCATTCGAAAGATTGGCCTTGTCCAAGTCGATTGACACCGCCGCCACTGTAAATAAAGGACTCTTCGGTGTCTCTCAGTTATATACTGTCAGTAAAGCGCCTTCAGCGAACCTTCGGCGCGTTACATGCCAAGGATCCAGGGCCAGCATGTCCCATCATGATGCATCATCACATGATCCACATTTTCATAGAATCTGTTAGATGCTCGCGAACCAACGTGCCGGAAAGCACAATTGAGCTGAATAAACGACAATATATATTAACTCTAGTCTAAACGAAAGTGTTAGTAGTTTCAGTTCTAGACATTCCGCTTCATTTCACCTCCATCTTAGGGAATTTGCTGATGTTAGGACAATTTAGGTTGATTTCCTTGTCATCTCCTCTCATTCCTCGAAGATCTGTCGACGGCTTTGCCTAACTTCGTTGACGCTTATGATTTTCTGTGCACTTAGGGTCTGTAGACTACATTTGTATTTGTTTTTCCTCTCTGTGATTGTTTCATCTCCTTCATCTCTGCCCAAATTAACTCTCAATCTTGCTGAATCTTGTGATCATCCACCAGATGCGCCAAATCTGAAGCACATGCTGCAGTTTTCAGAACGAGAAAAGCGGGAGTAACACGATGTAGAGTTCGGCGAGGACACCGTAGCGTGCCCGCGACAGCGAAACTGTGCCAGAGCGCTGAGATGACACTCCATTTCTTGATTCCCCCACTCAATCCACCAATAATCTACCTCATTCTCAACCAGTGCATGGTTTGGTATCGATTCTCGATACGTTTACATGCTTTTTAGCCCTTAACCTAATGTTTTACTGCACGGAGGACTGTTCGTCACTTCTCATTCTGTCTCATTTCAGGTTCATCCATCCTGATCCAGTGCCAATTCAGCCCAAATCAGGTCAGATCAAGCAGATTTCGCCCCATCGAGGTTACATTTCTATTTTTTCTGGGACTTACCCGCACTACGTTCTTCGTTGACGTAGCGACACACCCCAGTGTGTTTTTGGAGGGGGAGTGTAAGTGCGGCTAACCCCCATCTGCCCAGATTTTCACTGATCTAACCCAGATTGACTACATTTTGGTCATTTTCTTTGCTTCGGCGGAATCGCCGCCTCGCAGCTCAGTCTCAGGATCAGACCTATATATTTCTGATATGCCGGATCTGATTCCGCGGTCCGTTCTCCGTGAATCCGCCGCGTTCCGATCATTTGCCTGGAATCGCCATTTGCCGCTGACGCGCGCTCGCGGGCCAGATCGGCCAAATATTTTTCACAATCGGATTTATTTAAATCTTTTCAGACAGATATGGACACTCAGATGTGCATAGTAAAATCCGCATCAATTTTCTTCATAGACTGGGATTTTCTGCCGGACCACAATCAGCATGGACCTTGCTTCAGTTGTTGCTGCTCTCGCCTCCGTTGGTGTCCGAGTATCCGGTTCTACCCCCAATAGCAGCGTTCAGGGAGACTCCTCGCGTGCCTGCCCCACTGGTCTTGCCGGCCCCGAGCCCTCCGGCACCATCAACGACCCAGGGCAGCACTTTCAGCCTAGCGTAGCATGGCTTTTTTGCCACCGATCTCCTCTCGGAGTCCACTTGCTCTCTTAACCTGGATTGGGGGTCCAACTCCTCGTCCAGGGGCTCCTCCTGCCTCGTGGAGAGTAGAGGTTTCAGTGGGGGGGCGTACTCGGCGTTCTCCAGTTCCTCCACGCACGTCTGCACGAAGAAGGCGTCATGCTCAGTCTCATCATCAGAGTGTATAGAGCTGGGTAGCTCCGATAGCCCACACTCTGAGACTACATCAGGATTGGATACATGGCAGGGGGAGTTGCGGGCAACAGTGTCAGACACGACGTACTCGTCTCCGCCAGCAGTAGTCTCCACGGCGTCTCGAGGTCGTAGGTGATTTTTCAGGACGTCCAGGGTGAAGCCGCTGCTCTCACCGTGAGTTTCCTGGACCATAGCAGAGTCCAGATCCTCCCAGGGCACTGGGGCTAGCCTCCCGTCCACCACGCTTAGCATACTACCCCATCCAGGTTTCCTGATGGGCGTCCTGCGGCCTAGAGGCACGTAGATGGCGTCGTCCGGCAGCTGGATGGAGGTGAGCGTCAGCTTGTCCGAAAGAGTACACCAGTACTCATTTCCCCCATGGGCCCCCGAATCGGGAGAGCACAGGACCATACAGGAACGTTCCAGGGCCACCTTGGTCAGGACCTTCCCCAGTTCACTGAATCTTGGGTTCCCGTAGGCCATCGCGAAAGAGGGCCAGTAAAATTTATAGCAGCAATTTTTCCCCTTGCTGCAGTAGAGGTCCAGGACATGTTGCTTGTCGCTGGCGAATAGCTCCACGTTCAGGTCTTCCCGGAAGTATCCCAACTCCCTCACACCTTGGTCTAGGACATCACCCAGGAGCTGATAGTCCTCTGTTTTGGAATCGACAATCATGGTTGAGGGCTCCCTCATGCATACCCTCAAGTAGCTAGACGTATGTTCAGACTGCTCCAGAGGTACAGATTCCCAGCCGTAATGATGGTCCACCTGGAGGACGTAGGGTGCTTGCAGGGTGAGGGATCGAATCTGGGAGTGCTCGACGAAGAATTCAGTACCCAGTACAAAGTCGAAGGCTTCGGTGTCCATCACGTAGGACCGATGGGCAATACTTCTAGAACCCATAGGCACTTCGACCTCGCAGTCCCCACAACTGTGCACCACATGCCCATCTCCCATGCGGATGGCTGCAGTGGGCAAGATGTTCTTCAGGTCCCCACAAGGTAAACTTTTCTTGGCCACAATAGATATGGTGGCCTGTAAGTGGCAGTGATTCGCGGCCTCTCAGCTTGGCTGCAGGCAGTTAGAATCGGCTGTGATGAATAGGATTCGCGACAGCGCTCACGCCTCAGATCGTCGCATGCGAATTTCTGTGTGATAAATTAACAACGCTTCAATTCAGTACGCTCTGATGATCAACGAGTGTAGCGATCAGATTGCATTATTATTTCATCATGAACTGTCCTGAAGGTCGTTTAACTGTCACATTTCAGGGTCCTGTTTCACGATGCAACAATGACAATGAATGGTTATTCGTGGACTTGATGTTGTGATCCTGCTGTGGACAACGTAGAGGTCTGTGGTTTTGTAGTTGGCATAAATCCGGTGCGAAAACAAGGTTTCGCATATCAAGGAGTAAAACTACAAGTGGGTTTTGCACGATCGGATTGACAAGTAATCCACGGCCTCACAAATGTCTAACATGGTAGCGGTTCGTGGTCAACAACAAGCCATTGCTTATCAAGCGCCTGCCTTTGCGTGTGGACCGTTGATTCCGTTGACTTACCTTGAATCTAATGGGAACATTGGAGAAAACCATGAAGTTCGGCGCATGGATATTGATTTCGAAACATGCAAGGTTCGGGTTGAAAGAGAACGTTGGTTTGACTCTCAAGGCAATCCTCATGAGTGGCTCTCATTCATAAGCAAACCCATCGCCCATATGGAGTCCATTATTGATGAGTTCCGACGCCAAAATGAAGTAAACTCTATTTTCCACAAAAACGTTGATTTGCATTCCCAACACCTTGAAGGAGTGGTTCGTGCCTTGCATGTCGCGTCGGAAAACGATAATTGTTTACATTCGGAGATTGCTAAGGTTCGTGGTGAGATCGTTGATTGGGACAAGCGATTGAATGAATTTCTGAATCAATTAACAACGGATGTCCAACACATTGGCGCGGAAAATGCGAGTTTGAAGACTACCATTGAAGGTGACACATCACTTCGTGATCGCCAAATGAGTTGGTTGTCAAGGGCGCTAAAATTTTTGGTGGGTGAAGGATTTCAAGTGCCACCATCGCCTTTGAAGGAGATACCTTTGTTGGATCGTGTTTCGCAACGCATCGATCCATTGGAAGAGGATGTTGGGCGTTTGGAAGTATCGAACTCTCAAGCTACCGCCGCCGCTTCCATGATGGAGGAAGCGTGTAAATTATGTGGCAAGGATGTTGCTAATCTTTTGGGTGATGTTAACAAAAGGGACATTGCGCTTCGTGAGTTCGTTGAGAATGAACTTTTCAAGGTTCAAGATCATTATGAGGCAAAAATTCGGTTGATGAGTCATGAGCATTCGGAGAGTGTCGCAAGTATGCGGGCGGCTCATCTTGGAGCCATTGAGAAAGTGGAGAAAGCGTGTCATGGGAAAATTGAGACTTGTGAAATAAACTTTCAGGAGCAAGTTAATCACTTGACTCATTTAATTTCCGCGCTTTCCGATTCTTTCTCTTCTTCCGATGTCTCGTCCTGCAATAGTTTTTGTGACTCGCGATGTTCATGCATGGTAGAATTTCGTAAGGCCCTATCCAATATTGAAACACGACTCACCGGTGTTGAGTTGGTCAATGCAACTCTAGGTCAAGAGTTCGCCAAGTGCTCGTCTTCGATGCGAGCCAATGAGACCTCTCTTCGCTCTTTGCTTCAGGGACGTGCATCCAAGGAGCAACACGCCGGGATTTTTGAATTTACAACGGGAATTGGGGCCTTCGGGGACACATCAGGAGGTAGTGGGCAATGTGGGGATGATTGCCCATTGTCTTGCTCCTGTCGAACTGAAATTAGAGAGGTGCGAAATGACTTGGAGGCTAGTATAGGCACTAACGAAGACAAATTTCGGCAGTTGCACACGTCGATTCGCGAGTTACGTGATGAACTCGTGGGTTTGAGTCGTGAGCAAACTATTAAACATGAGCCCATTAACTCTGCATCGCCTTCTTCCATTGCAGGGCTCACTCTGGACGTCTCCAAACTTCAACGGGAGGTGGCAGCGGTCCGCCTCGCCATTGAGGGATGGGAACATGACGGAGTGGATGAGGCAAAGGAGTACAGCGACGATGAATCATTTCAGGTAGGCTCTTCCGGGCGCTCCGGGGGGCATGCCAATCGTAGAACTAGGTCGGTTGAATCAATGTCCTCGGCTTTTTATGGACGGGGACGAGATAATGCCTCCAAGCGTTCCACTTCCGCCCCGTGTGCAGCGAAAAAAAATATCCTTGGCATTGTTGGTGATATTTTTTTTTGGGGTGACGGTGAACGATACACCCCGTCTATTTTTTCCCGTTCACACATGCTTCATCGTATCATCACACAAGGCAAGTTACCCACACTGAATGTGCCAAAGCCATCGGTGAGTGAAATTTGCCACGAGGTGAGGAGTAGTGAGCAAACAATGTTGGGGACAATGTTTCCCTATGGCACTCGCTCTCCTGGTGGGAATGACGAAGACGAACTGGATGATGAATATGGTGAATTTGGTGACGAGTATCAATGAATTTTTTTGGGAGACAAAAATTTATCCTTTGGAGGTGACATGGTTTTTGAAAAATTGGAGTCATTTCACTAAACAAAAGATCTCCGAGAGCCCGACGCAGGACTCGAAGGAGTTCAGCGGCAAGTTCGCCGCTTATTTGGGCTCACGGGATCGTCCAAGCCCGATTTGGAACCTTTGGACGACGACACCAGGAAAGAGGTCCAGAAGATGTTAAAGTGTCCAAAATGGAACGGAGACTATAAACAGTGGCTCGCTTTCGAGTTACTCTGGAGGCGGTTTCATGAGCATTGGTCTAGGAGATGTGGCGCCGACCTCATGGCGAAAATTCTTATTACCGCGCTCCCGGAGGCCAAACGGGCACTCTATACGGAGCTTCACATGACCATGGGATGGACCTACCAACAAATTTGGGTTGATCTGGCGGGGCGGGGCCGGGGCCTACAAAGCCGACGTTCATTGCGGCGGGTATGGACAGACTTGCAGCCTCCGCCTGGAAAATCGTTGGAGAAATATGGAACATGGGTGCTGAAATGGAGTCTTTTGCTCCGAAAGGCCATGCCGGTTGCAGCCGATAGGGCAAAGGAAGTTTTTATGGATGCCTTAGTGCGACACGGCGAATATGGTGAGGAGTTGAATGAAGTGTATAAATGGGAACGGATCCATGGGCAGGAATTGACGGTGGAAGGGGTCCATGAGATCCTAGTGTATGAGATTGGGTGGCGCAAAGACCGCGATTGGGGCCAGCATGAGGATGCGGCTGAGGTCAGGAGAATGCACGGCGGTGGAGGCCGGCAAGACCAAGGCAAGGGCCGGGGTAAAGGCCGTCCTTGGGGACGTGGCCAGGATGGCCGCGACCAGCACCAAGGTGGCCGTGGTCGAGGTGGAAGAGATGAGCAGGGACAGAGTGGACGGAGACAGGGTAAAGGCCAGGAACGACACTGCACAAATTGTGGAAAAGACAGGCACACTGCTGAATTTTGTTGGCAGAAAGGTGCCAAAGGAGAAGGTAGCAGTGGAAAGGGCCGCCGGACACTGCAGCAAGCGGACGCCGCAACTGAACGTCGCTTCCGGGAAAAACTCTGTCTGCACTGTGCCTCGCCTGATCATTGAGCCAGGGATTGTCCCGTGAATGGCCCCAGCCAGCAGCAGGGTAAAGGACGTGGCCGGGGAAAGGGCCAGCACCGCCAAGTGGGCGCTGAGACGTCAGGGGTGCAGCCCAGCGACTGGGACGCGGGGAAAAGCCAGAAAGGCAAGGGGACTGAGGAACAGGGCAATCCAGCCAAATTGCCTGCGCAACCAGGACCCTCAGGCCCTTCGGCTAAGCCAGCTGCTGGACGAGAGACTCAAGGCTAAAGCTGTCGGAGCTTAGCGAAAAAAAAAACGGAGACAGGAATGCCTGAGTGACAGAACCACTGTTAACGCGGCCACTGCCCCACTGACCACTGTCAACGAGGGACAGACCCCGACCACCACTGTGGGGTGTGGCGTGCAGTCACATGATGGCGTCCTGAATTCGGCTCTGGAGGCCGCTGCTTCTGTAAATCAGCCCCCGAAGTCTCTTGTGTTGCCTATGCTGGAGGTCTGCATCCGGTCAGGTGTAATGCGTCCTGCCGCTGTACGACGCTATTCACTGACCTGTGGCATGACCAGAAAAAAAGTATGCAGATTTAGGCGCAAGCCGGCACTCAATCAGGTCGATGGTGCCACGGAGTTGGTAGTGTCTGGAGTTGTTGATGGGGTGCAATACACAGTATTGATCGACCCCGGTTCCCAGGTGTTCGCGCTGGCACCTAGTTCATTTTTTGAGAATAAAACGTTGACCCTCGCTGCCTGACCACTGCAGATCACAGTGGCAGATGGCAGTCGTATCGCTGGTGGTACACATGGTGCCAGAGTGTCCATAGCGCTGCCTGTGGAGCATCAGGGGCGCATGATTGAGATTCTTTGTGAGGATGTGTTTGTTTACAAGGCCGATGTAGTCCAATATGTCATTTTAGGTTATCCTTTTTGCAAGTCGTATGGTCTGACGATTGATCCAGTCCGCGACTGTCTGATGGATGTTTATCCATCAGTTTCTGTGTTCCAGATGAGTCACGAGGCGTCTGAGTTGAGGGCTCCGCTTGGAGGGCCCCAGCAGGACTCGGCGATCAGCGGGGACAGCCAGGCAGGGATAACAGTGGCCATGTGTCGGCACTGGTTCAACTTTTATTCATGGTCTGGGGAGGTTGGGCGTTGCTGCCAGAAACATCTGGTGCCTACAGCACCTGATAGGGATGAGCAGATCTCGCAGTGCTGTGCCACTGAGGTACTGCGACCAGTCTTATCTTCGTTGGCGCTTTTGACCGTACCTCACACGCATCTTGTCCCAGCCATCACAGCTGCCACGGTTGCTTCTGTCACTGCTGCTTGTATCTCTTGTTTTCCTTCCACAGGACGCCCGCATCCACATGAACGACAGCCTTTAAGTCTGGATCGCCAGGACACGGGAGATCCGGAGACGAGGACGTCGTGTAAGCACTTTCGCAGGTTTTGTATGTGTGCAATGGACTGTTTTTGTGTCAGACAGTGCATGAGTGAGGGGTTGTGCCCACCTGCAGCCCTCGTTTTGAATGACGGGTCAGAGCCTCCGCAATGCCCATGTACCATAGATGTGGGGTCTGACTCAAATTCTGAGGCTTCTGGCACGGATGAGCTCCACTCTGACGTGGAGGACGTGCCTGATGCTCAGTCTGTATATACAGCTCCACCCCCCGATTTTTTTGCGGGTGATTTTGGGCTCCGTCGGGACTACAGGGGCCCAGGCAAAGTTTCGGGAGGAGGGGGCACACAGACGCACCCACCGGCCCCAGTCTCGTGTCTTCATTGTGAATGTGAAGTTGATGAAGTGTGCGCCATGTGTTTGCCGGGAGATATCCCCCGGGACGATTTGGCGGATGACGAACAGGAGGGGGACCCACTGAAGATGGCCCAGATCGGATCCACACCAGTCGCATCACGACGGGTGCGGGCCCAATACTCAAAGTTGTTTCGGAAAATGGCACTTCAGACCCCCGGTGAATGCCGCCAGGCTGTGCGCGGGAAGATGGGACGATCCACTAAATTTTTGTACTCACAGGGCAATCACATTCTTTTATCGTCAGTACGAGACATGATACTGAAATGGGCTGGGCTGAAGGGTGATCAGTTCGTTCATGTTTTTGCTTCCAAGCAGGCACACTTGTTTCCGGAGTATTGGGATAAAGGGGAGAATAGGTTGTCCCATAATTGGGGTTTGTCGGACTCCAAAGGGTGATAAATGCAGAACCTTTTATGGTTGCATCCGCCACACCACTTGCTCCAAGACACTGTCACCAAAATCGTGCTTGACCAGGGTAGAGGAATCCTGTTGGTGCCAGTACGTAAGCAGTGTCCATGGTTTTGGACGTTGGGTGAGGTCGCGCTGGATTGGTGGGACCTCGACCCATCAGTGCCCCTATATAGGAACACTGATGGGCTCATTCTGCAGCAATCGCCCCAATGGACGACCAGGGTTGTGCTGTTTGACGCGCAGGGCATGGATCTGCGTCATCCCCCTGAGGGTAAGGAATGGGGGTGTACAGATGAGTCTGCCGCGGCAGAGACGGATGGCTGCCACCAGATGTGTTCTGGGTGTTGCGTCTGCCATTCCAGTCACCGCGCATTGTCCCCGCCTTCGTCCATGAGAGAAGCACGGTTGCGTGTATTGCGGCAGAACACTGCTGCGCATGACCTGCTTTCAGAACGCAGCCTGCGTGCTGTTGTTGAGGGCGATCGCAGTGATCCCCGTTGTGTGCCGTATCGGAAGATGTTGGAGAAGGAATTTTCGACTGTTTTTGAATTTGCGAAAAATATCCTAACGGATGTGGACCATTCTAAGCGTGGTGAGGCTGGCATCGCGCGAATAAAATTAAAACAAGGAGCGGTACCTCAAAGGGTCGGCCCTTATGGAACTGTGAAAGTCCGAGATGCCGCTTTTCGGGAATTGATTTCCAAAGTTTTTGAGCGCGGCTTGCTCGAAAAATCGTTTTCGAGCTGGGCACCAAGGGCCTTTTGTGTGCCCAAGCCGGGAGGTAAATGGCGGTTAGTCATCGACTACCCCTACCTCAATTCGCAAATTGCGGATGAGGCTTTCCCGCTCCCGGTCATTGAAGACCTTTTTTTGGAGCAGTCCGGAAACGCCATTTGGTCCATCTTCGATTTGGAAGATGGGTTTCACCAAATGGTTTTGGAGGCTGAATCCAGGCCCCTCACGGCGTTTGTGACGCCGTGGGGTCTTTTTCAGTGGACTGTGCTGCCCATGGGGCTGAAAACGGCCCCACAGGCCTATCAGAGAATGGTCCAGCTCTGTTTGGAGAAAACGGGGGTAAAACCCTATATTGATGATGTGCTGAGGGGTACACCAGACACAGAGGACAACCCAGATCTGGACGCCCCAGTGACTGATGGTTGTATTCGTCAGCACTACGAAGACTTGTGTAGTATGTTAACATGTTTGCAAGATTGGCAGTTGTCCATTAAACCGTCAAAGGTTTTTCTGTTTCTGCGACGGGTGCGCTTTTGTGGACAGATTTTAGAGCGAGGAAGGAGATCAGCAGATCCTGAGAAGGTCGCTGCAGTCTCCAGGTGGGATTGGCGGGACATGTGGACCCCAACCCACCTGAAAGCATTTTTGGGGTTAGCACAGTGGTATGCATTTTACAATGATAAATTTGCAGACCACGCAGCACCGCTGACGGATGCCCTCCGGGGTCTGGATTCGACGAAAAAGGGGAAATTCAAGTCCACACACCCACCCCTGAGCGCATCCAAACGCAAAGCTGTTTTTCAGCAGTTTCCCAATGTTGCAGAAGCAGAAAAAGAAATCTGTCGCTTGGAGAACAGGATTCACTGGACGCCGGAAGTAAGAAAAAGTCACTGCCATGTCTTTCTTGGAGGGCTTGATCCAGGCTAAGCCCCCCTTAAAACCCTTTGTTGATGCTAAGACAAACTTAAGAGTTTTTATCTCTCTTTTGTTGCCTAAAGTACACTTTCTCAAAGTAACTAGGGTTGTGACCCTAGCCCCCACATGAAGTTCACCCCTACCACTCAACTGAGCGGAGGTACCTTCCTTCATGGAGGACATACCAAAATAAATCAGGCATTTCATGCTTGTTGGCCTTGGAGGTTAAGCCTAAGTGGTCTCCCACCCCAAGACCCCTATACTCAATTGTTTCTACCACTTATTGTGGTCCTACTTTGTAACTGTTTCTGAATTCAGTTGCTTGGCCAAGTCATTTTCTGTGTGGTCCTGACATCTATGCCTCTCAGTCCTAACCAGCACCATTTCACCCAAAAGAGTGCACATGAAGTGCCTAATGCAACCTCTGAGGCTAGAGTCTGACCAATTTTCATATAAAACCTTTTGTGTTATCCATTAGTGATTGAATCTATGTGCATAAACCTGCTTTGTCTATCTGCAGCCCTTCTGTGTTACACTGGATTCCAAAACCAATCATTGATTCGATCCACATTCAGTCCTTGCTCTACTTGCTGCTTTGGTTTGGGGTTTTCAACTACAAAACCTGCAGGAATACATCAAAAGACCTAGGGCAAAATTCAAGGACATCTTTCCGGTAGCAGAGACAGTCCCTTGTGACCTTTTGAACCGACCCTGAGAAGAAGTGCAGAACAAAAGCTCAACAACAAGTTCATCATGTCCACGCCAAGCGTCAGGACCTGGCCTATCCGAACTGTCCAAGTACAAATGGGCAGCATGGCCCACCCAATGGGTGAACCACCTCACCGAGCTCCACATCATCTCAGTGGCGCATCTGGGTCCCAAGGAGATCCAGAACGCAGAAGGGCAGAAGAGAATAAAGGCCTTACCACCGAGGCCTTAGCAGCACACGGTGGAGGCAGCTTCAGTCACCTCCACAGATGTGTGGCTGCTTCAGTATCAAGATCCAATTGTCCAGCTTCATCCTCAACTGCCATTGAAGGACCTGAGGAGTATGAGAAGCTGAAGATGAAGATGGATGAGTACATCATGCATGAGGAGTACTATAAATCCATCCGTGGGGAAGATGGAGAGGAGCCATTGGCTGTACATGGATCCAGACCACGTACAGATCTAGGGTCCTACGCACACTCTGGTCCTCCGTCCACTGCATCCCTGCCAAGACGACTAAGACCTGAGTATCCAACCCCAAGGGCTCCCGAAGTGGGCCCAACAGGAGTCGAAGAACAACAACATCCAAGGCCAACCTACGGTGCCCTGGATCAAACGGCCGAGCTGCTGGCCAAATTCCTGTCTGGATCAGAAGATCCAGATGTGACGGCCTTATCGGAGGCCATTAAGGCTAAACTGGGTATTGCAGAACCCTTACCCAAGCCTGAGTTGCTCTCTCTCTCTCCAGGGCTGAGTAGCCTGGCCGAAGATCTCAAGAGATTGAGGGTCTCAAGGCTGTTGCCTAAGGTTACCTGCCCCAGTCCCTTTCACCCCCGTGCCAGGACTGTGCCTATGGCGGATCTACAGGACGTGCCTGTCACAGAGAGTGAGAGAAGAGGGCTGTCAGCCCTGGCCCCTCTTGCCGGCGTGTCGCCTTCAGGCCTAACCCCGGGGGGCCGGAAGACGGGCAGACCAATTGCCCGGGCGAACATCCAGCTGGAACTGCCGGAGTTCGACCCCAAAAATCTGCCTGAATGGGCAGAAGAATTTGCAGAGTTCCTTTTGTTGACTGGCCAATCCCATGTGGATGTGGCCACCAAATGTTCACTGCTAAAACGCTCATGCAAAAAGAAATTTTTGCAAAAACAGGTCAAACAGATTTTGAAAACCTGTTCTACCTGGGCAGAGGTACTCCTGAGGTTAGAGAAAACATTTCCAGTCTATGAGACTGACCTCAGCGTACGCACACAGATCGAGGAGCTACCTATGCTCCCGGAGTTTCCATCCGCTGCGCGAATTTCTGAGTATGTGTGCGACTTGGAGTACTTATTTTCGAGGATGAATGTGGGCTCCTACGGAGCCACTGAGCCCCACCTGTGGCTCATGAGTAAGATCCCCCAGCGTACGTGGGATGATTGCCGCTCCACCTCTGAGAGGAAGAGCAGGACCCACTCGTACGATACACTGGTGGATCTCTTGATTGAGCTAGCTCTTGAGACAGAGAACGACTCCCACATGGAGAAGTTCCTCAAGAAGCATTTGGGACGAGGTGGTACCCCTACCCCCGAACGTGGCGAAGGGAAGGGGCATAAAAATCCCACAAACTCCAACCAGGGAGCTGGTAAAGGGAGGGGCAACCTACGTGCCATGAACGAGGTTCCAACTGATGCAGGCACACCCCCCCTGTTTTACTGCCGACCTGTCAATGACAAGGGGGGACCTTGTCATGCCTCTGACTGCGATCTCCGCAGTGGCTGTATGCTGCAGATGAAACGTCAGCAGCATACTAAAGATGGGAAAACTGTGACCCATCAGGACCACTTCAGGTGTACCATCACCTGTGGTTACTGTGGCAAACGTCGCTACTATGAGGACGAATGCCACATCAAGAAACGCGAGAGTGACAAACTCAAGCGTCAGGAGGCGGAGCGCCAGAAGACCCAGACGCCCGCCAGAAATCCCCCGAATGGGGATAAAGGTAAAGGAGGTGGCAAGGGGGGTGGCAAAACTGGACCTCCGAACCCCCAGAGGCGCTCATCAGCGCCCGTTGCTACACCTACTCCTGCTGCTACACCCGCTCCTGCCGCAGGTGTCCCCCAGAAGCGCCCCCAAGGGGATAACGCTACCCCTGAGGGGAATAATTCTAACAAGAGGCGCTTGGCTCAGATGGCCAAGTCCCTCATGGCTGCAGGGGTGGATGTGAAATTCCCTGATTAGGAATAGGGGGGCGGCTCCGAAGAGGAGGACTTGATTTTCTGGATCCTCGTGAAAATCGGGGATCAGGTTTTTCGAGCAGTGCTTGATACCGGTGCAACACTTTCCATAGTGGCCCGGCGCCTGCTTAAAACTTTCAGGAAAACTAAGACCGTGGCCATAAGAGTAGGGGATGGGCGTACCATCCATTCCTTAGGGGGGGTCGATGTGACCATATGTCTGGGCGACGAAACCGTGACCCAACACTGCAGAGTGTTGGACACTGACGCCTTTGACATCGTCATTGGCACCGACTTTCTAAGTAGAAACCCCCAGGTAAAAATGCTGTCCCTACAGCGTCCTTACTCTTTGCACTGCGACTTCGGCAGTGGGCTATTCTCCGTTCCTTTGGAGCTGTCAGGACGAAAAAAGTCTGGGCTGCGCTACACAGCCAAGACGAACTATCGTACTGAAAACTACCAGCTGGCCCGTCACGTTCTTGAAAATGGACTGGGGGCCCTTCAGGTAAACCTGGATGAGATCCAGGTGGAATTGTTTGCGAGCCAACAACAGCACATCATGCAGTTGTACTGCTCGAAACAAATGAACAATGCTTTCCGTTTCTTCTGGAAAGCAATGGGCCTAGCGTATGCTAACCCTCCCTTCTCCCTGCTCGCGAAGGTTCTAACCAAGATCGCTTATGGGGGGGGAAGGGTTGTTATGTGCACGCCTGACTGGTGTTGCTCTGGTGAACATGCTTACTGGCGCCGTATGCTTGACCGAATGACCGTGGGAAGAGTGCAACTCCCCGACAACCCCATCTATGTGCCTGAGGACTCAGACACAGCTATGCAGGCCCCTGAGTGGGCCAGTTTCCTGTCAATCATCGATGGATCTCTCAATCCTGTACCCCTGTGTGACCTGGACCAGGTGCTACTAAAAGAGGTCATGGCCGAAAATCGTGGCCTGACCCTTTATGATCTCAAACATCGATCACCTGAGCACCTATCTGCCACACTTACAGGGTGTGAGTCTCCTGATGACTATCTGGAACCTGCAGCTGTAAAGGAGGATGCTGACGACCAACTGTCTGAGATCGCCAGCACTATTCCCTCTGTTGATCCCAGCTGTGTTGACCTAAAACATAGTGCTTTTCTGGCCCAGCTGTTGCTAGAGGAGGTAGATCTAGAGTCAACCTCTGAACCCGCTTCCTCTGTTGGGAAACCAGTGCTACACATGCAGCCTGTGCACACAGGTGAACCCGTGGCCCGGAGTGCTGATGCTCTGGCACGGCCTGCTGCTAATAACATGCCATTGTCTGAGCATGACACTCAAGAACTCCGACGGCTGTTGTACCTGAAGGCCGAAGGTATTGAGCGCCAAGAGCGTCTGCAGTACCTCAGACAGACCTGGAAATACTCCATCTGGTCTGAGGAGGACGATGAGTCCTATACGCTGCCTGATCCTGAGATACCTCTAGTGTATTCTCTACATTATGGGCAGCAATGTCCCCCTGAGTGGGACGATGGTACTGTACCTGCCGAAACTGCTGACCGGCATAAAAAGAAAGAACATGGAAAAAGCAACCTCCATGCTGAGGAGGATTTCCTTCAGAAAGTTGACAGTCTTAACCTTGACCCCCGCCTGAAGAAACTGCTTATAACCTATGAGGAGGTGTTCGGCGCCTTGCCGCCACCCCTTTCTTGTAAAAAACTGGTCCAGATGGACCTGAAATTGAAACCAGAATTTGAAAAGACGCGAGTGAGGCGTCCTCCCTATCCCGCTCCACAGGAACAGGTTGAAGAAATCGAGCGCCAGATCCAAGAATGCATTGATGCTGGCCTCGTTGAAGAGTATAAACACGGGGACTATCCCTATCACTGCAGTCCCTGTTTCCTTGTTGCTAAACCAGGGTTGACTGCCCTACGTCTTGTTGTAGACTATGGTGAGGTCAACAAGAAAACCCAGAACCACTCAGGGAGTATTCCTAACATGGAAAACACCCTGGAGCGTATTGCCAAATGCAGGTATAAGACCAAAATGGACAAACACTCTGGTTTCTGGCAGGTTGACCTAACCGCCGCAGCTCAGGAACTGCTTGCCTTTATAACCCCTAAGGGTCGTGTCTTCAAGTGGAAGGTTGTGCCTTTCGGGGTGGCTAATGCCCCAGCGCTCTTCCAGGAGCTTATGAACAAAATTTTGTACATACTGAGGCGCAGGCCTCTAGTACAAGAGTTGCTTTCTCGGGGTGCAGAAATGGAGGCTCACATCGACGACGTGAGTTTGGGTACTAATACCAAAGAGGACCATGTCCTTCTCCTCCGTGAATGTTTCACTGTCTGTCAAGAAAACCATCTCCGAATCAAACTCGAAAAATGTGAGTTTATGAAAGAGGAGATGGAGTATTTGGGTTTCGACGTGGGGTATGGCTGGTGGAAACCAGCCGCGTCTAAGATGCAGCCCCTACAGGACATGCAGATTCGCGATGACCCTAAGAAGGGTCTACACGATGTGAGGAGTTTTGTGGGCGCCTGTAATTTCTATCGGCGTCACATCCACAATTTTACTTACTCGTCTGCACCCCTCACTGACCTGATCAAGAAAACTACTCCCTGGAGGTGGACCTCCAGAGAGGAAGAGTGTTTCCAGGAGTTGAAGAAGAAGATTGCCTCCTCCAACTGCCTGGGAGTGCCCCGCCCTGAGGGCGAGATAGTCCTGATCACTGATGCCAGTGATGTGGGGGGGGGAGGTACGATCTACCAATGGCAGGAGCTTAACCCCGCTGAACTAACCCACTGCCATTATCGTACTACGGGACTGAACCGTGATGGTTCGTTGAAACATGACTATCCTACCAGTGAGTGGCGACTGGTGCCACTGGGACACTGGAATTAAAAATGGAACCAAGCGCGTTCCAACTACAGCACCTATGACCAGGAACTCCTGGCCGGTATGTTGGTGCTATCGTCACAATCCCGACTCCTGAAATCTAACCCTATTGTCTGGCTGTGTGACCAGGAGCCTGTGAAGTCTTTTCAGAAGGGCCCACCACCGGAAAAAGCAAAGCTAAAACGGTGGTGGGCTTACCTGAGCCAGTTCAGGCTGACAGTGCATCATATCCCCGGGATTAAGAATGAACTGTCTGACTATATATCGCGCAACAACTTCGATGCGCTTATTGGTGAGAGCTCTGAGGCGCTCGCCAAAGAAGCTTTCCAGCGTATGGATGTCCAGCTTGACCTGTCCATGCGCACTGCTGGAATCCTGGAGGGTTGGAGTCTAACCGACTATCAATCAGAGTATGAAGAAATTCTCCAAACCCTCAGCACTGGTCTCGACCCCCGTGTCATTGACGGGCACCAGTGGTATAAAAACAATCAGTACCTCTTCTACGAGGACGGAATTGTGGTGCCTGAGGCACGACTGGATGGGTGCCTACAGTGGTCCCATCTCAGTTCTGGTCACACTGGCGCTAATCGCTCAGTGGACTTCTTCCGTGAGTGTTTCTACTCTAGTCTAACCCTGACTGAACTGAGGTCGCGTATGCAGACCATTGTGGATGCTTGTGGCTGTCATGCCAGCAAGCAGAGCGACAGTAGGGATAGGGGTCTGATCTCCAGCTTACCCATACCCTATTGTGCTAACTCTCTTCTCTACGTGGATTACATCCACGGCCTACCACGCTTTGGCGGCTATGATAGTTGCCTCGTGGTCACCTGTGGTATATCTCGCTTCACCCGTGTGTTCCCTTGCAATAAGAAAATCACAGGTGAGGAGACTGTAAAAATGTTGGTCGAACAATGGTTCGAGCCCTATGGAGCACCTAAACAGGTGCACTCTGATGAAGATGTACGCATCCGCAGTGACACTGGGTGGTACAAACGAGTGCTAAATGCCCTCAACGTGGAGGGAACCACAGGTGTGCCCTATACTCACACGTCTAACCCTCTCTGTGAGAGACAGAACCGTGTGGTGGAGCAAAACTTAAGAATCCTGATGAAACAGGAGCGCACCAAGGACTGGGTACGCCTAGTGCCCTGGACAGTTCTGTCCATGAACTCACAGCGGAGGTCTTCTACGGGTTTCACCCCCCACGAACTGTTCCATGGAGGACGACCTGCTTGGTTCTTCAAAACCCCCTTCCCTGGGACTTCAAGAGCCCTGTGGGAGATTGGCTAGAACACAAGCAGTCTCTGGCTAACCAGGCTGGTACTAACCTGAGGCACATTCGTGACCGTGAACAGAGCCGACGGAACCGCCTACGGCGACCTGCCAGCTTCAAGGTTGGTGACCTTGTTTTGGTACACCATTCACGTCTACCCTCCTGGCCACGTAACTGCCTACAGGACCCTTTCTTTGGACCCTATCGTATCATCAGGATAGATGGATCTAGGATCCATGTCAGGTGCAGTCCACGTCTAGGTGGTGAACTGTTGTGTGCACCTAAGCAGTTGAGGCACTATCACTCCCCTGACGACTTGTCTTGGGATGAGTGGCGCCTCAGCGACAGTGAGATTGAACGTATAGACCTAGAGAACGCTGCCAGTCCAGAGGAGGCAGACGAACTCGAAGAGATGACTGCCGATGAGATGGCAGTCGATGGTTACTACGTGGTTGCAGGTATTGCTCGCCAAGAGTATAAACAGGGCTGGAAATTCCTAACCCTGTGGGATGGCTATGGGTTGTCTGAGGCGACCTTGGAATCTATGTCAGCCTTCATACAACCAGATGGGAGTATCAACCCCATCTTCCGCACTTACCTCGTTGAGAACAACGAGGGGCAGCTCCTAACCCGTGCTGAGACTATGTCCCAGCGTAAGAAGCGGAACTAATTACCCTGTGTCAGTCTACCGACAGGTGCAGTGAGCACTCTTCTGCAGACGTGCCTATGTATGGCTGTAAGAGCAGTTGTCACAGTTGCCCCGCATTGCATCGCAGGACAGGACCGTTAGCCCCCCGTGACAACCACTCCCTGGCCGAAGGCCATTGGTGTTTCACAGACTACTGCATACTGAGCACTGCACTGACCCTGTCTGTGCCCTGCAGACCCATGCCTATGGTTTCCAGCGTGAGCCAGGTGGCCGCTTATCATGATTGCACCCACCCAGCGAGTGTGTGCCTTGTTGACCATGTGTTGCATGGGTACTGCCCTAATGTAATGACCTTGGTGAGCCAACGAAGAACGGTGGCTTCCTACACCAGGGGGGAATGACAAGCAAGGTGTTATGAGGCAAGGTGTGTCTTCCCTCCTTGAGGACAAGCGAGCCCACAGTTAGGACCCCTGACTGGTCCAAACCCATGGGGTTCTACCCTTCCTTACAGGGTTTACCATACCCCTAAGTGTGTCACGTATGTCTGTATGTGTCTCACTGCTCTCCCCAGCGTGGCTCCCGGAGACCGGGCTTCGCTGACGTCGGACCGAAGGTCCTAATCAGGTACTATTACCACTCCTATGGCGCCCAATTTCTGTGCTGGCGCCTATCCTTGGGGTAAGACGGCAAAAGCCCTACCTACTAAGAGGGGAGGGGTGGCCAAGTGTGCTAAGGGCATACAATACGCCCATTTTTGCTACAGGCCAAAAGCTAACGCACTCCCCTGCCCACGAGGAAAAGCACGCGGGACAGGAGACACCACTACACTACACTCACTAACGCCAGCACCGGCCTTCGAAGGCAGGGTGAGCACTCATCACTTGCACTCACCTCCTGCCAGGCCTGCTGACCCTAACCCCTACACACGCTACTGGGTGCTGCTGTCAGAGTTCACGCAGGCCCTAATGGCCCTCCTGTGAAGAAGACAAGAGAACACACAGCGCTCCTAAGCAGCTGTGGCCTAACAGGGGACGCCACAACGCGTTTCCCCTGCTAGGGCTTGGAGGGAAGGGGTGCTCTCGTTGCGTGCACAGCGCAGATGTCGTTGAGGTCGGACTGCCCTTGCCACTACTGGCTGAGGCACAGTGATTTGATTTGTGATCAGCGCCCCTGTTTTGCTGGGGCAGAAAAATGGATAGCCGCCGAAGGCAGCTGCAGCGTGCACCAATCACCCTTAACCTCTCCCACCTGTACAAAAGAGGCAAATGAAGGGGCGTTTGCGACGGAGGAACCAAGCCACACTCCAGGTATTATACCCTCCTCAGTTTAACCTATAATACACTGTTCGCAAACACACTGAAGATTCAGCTACCCCTGTCAAGCAAGCAAGCTTTAAGAAACTCCTCGGGTTCTCTTAAAGAACGTACCGAGGAGCCTCTGGGTAACCTAAACAAGGTTTACCGTGCGCGATTCGCGTGGCCTACCCTTTAATGCATCATGTGCACGCAGGGAAGGGAGGCTGAACCACTGACTCAACCAGGAGGTGAGCTCCTCCTGGGCTAACCTACCTTACTCACCATGCATCGTGTGAATGCCGATTTGAAACGAACACAAAACAAACCTAAGCGTTTTAAGCAACTCAACTTTAACGCCACGGTCGCACACGAACAAACGCTTTCTGACTTACCTGTGAAGAGGAAAACAAGGGTGAATTGCGGATACAGGTAAAGCGTCACAGCGTGTGGATGCCTCGATTAGGCACATGCATCGCGAGCACAGCGCACATTTTAAATCCTACGTGCGCGCTGCGCGCTTTATTCGCATCACATACTTTTCATTCCTGCTTTTACCTGTGCAGAGCACGAGAGGAGAACACCCGACCCCCCAACGAGCACAGCGTTGACAACCATAACGTTTTGACGAAACAACCAACACGAACGCAATGCGTGAGTGTCAGGTGACACAGACATACCTGAGAGATGGGTTGTTGACCTGCTCTGTGGTGTGGGCTGAATTTGAATTCTTGAGTCTGAAGTTTATAAAAATTTTGATGCAACTGTGCAAAAATTTCCTTTAAAACGTTGAAAACTACGGCTCATACCTTCTTTTCCAAAAGCCGTTTACGCTTGCGCAACCCTTTTCTTGGAGTCCGCTTCTGTTGCGCTTGTCTGCGACTTTGAGTTATGTGTAAAAATGACGATTTCCCGCGTGGTTTCGTCAATTTTTAACGATTTCACTTGCTAAATCGCAACCCCTTCCGCTAAACCGCAGGAATCACTCCCTGCTGGTTCCATTTTCTATTTTTTCCAGCTCCTGGGGGTTTGTGTCCTCCATTGGGAGTATTGCTCCGCCCTGGCCTTTGATCAGGAAGTATACTAAAACGCTGTTTATACGGCGATAGCTGTCCGTATTAGAGCGTTCGACTGTACCCTAGTGGGCAAGCATATGTGCTCTAGGGAGGGAGTCCTGGGTTCAATTCCCACTGCCCCCAAACTTTTTCCAAAATTTTCCGCCGCACGCCGGCAACTTTTGAGGAATGCCCCTTCGGAGGGACATCATTCACGGTACATTACACTGTTTTTCAAGGGTCCCTACAGTGTGATAGGCTTCTATGAAGTGATGAGGATGTTATTGGTAAGTTTAATGCATTTTATGAGGTAATTTTGGGACTATTTGAGCCTTTTTCCTTGGTCCTACTAGCTTCATGAACTAGTACTCCAGGGGGGAGTAAGAAAAAGTCACTGCCATGTCTTTCTTGGAGGGCTTGATCCAGGCTAAGCCGCCCTTAAAACCCTTTGTTGATGCTAAGACAAACTTAAGTGTTTTTATCTCTCTTTTGTTGCCTAAAGTACACTTTCTCAAAGTACCTAGGGTTGTGACCCTAGCCCCCACATGAAGTTCACCCCTACCACTCACCTGAGCGGAGGTACCTTCCTTCATGGAGGACATACCAAAATAAATCAGGCATTTCATGCTTGTTGGCCTTGGAGGTTAAGCCTAAGTGGTCTCCCACCCCAAGACCCCTATACTCAATTGTTTCTACCACTTATTGTGGTCCTACTTTGTAACTGTTTCTGAATTCTGTTGCTTGGCCAAGTCATTTTCTGTGTGGTCCTGACATCTATGCCCCTCAGTCCTAACCAGCACCATTTCACCCAAAAGAGTGCACATGAAGTGCCTAATGCAACCTCTGAGGCTAGAGTCTGACCAATTTTCATATAAAACCTTTTGTATTATCCATTAGTGATTGAATCTATGTGCATAAACCTGCTTTGTCTATCTGCAGCCCTTCTGTGTTACACTGGATTCCAAAACCAATCATTGATTCGATCCACATTCAGTCCTTGCTCTACTTGCTGCTTTGGTGTGGGGTTTTCAACTACAAAACCTGCAGGAATACATCAAAAGACCTAGGGCATAATTCAAGGACATCTTTCTCCGGATATGATCTGGCATTTTGGACAGCTGAAAGAAAAATTATTAAATCCCGTGCAGCTGTACATTCCAGATACTCTGAGGCAGTTCTGGATTTGTACCGATGCCAGTGACTTTGCGGTCGGTGGTGTGCCGGAGGAACGCCGCTGCAAATGTCCTGGGCCTGATGATCCTACCCAGGGTTGCGGATGTCCTTTGTTTCCTGTGGCGTTTTTTTCGAGGAAGTTGCAGGGTGATAAGTCCCATGGCAAACGTGCCTGGCCAGTGAGGGACAAGGAAACATATGCAATTGTTGCAACACTTCACAAATTTCACGCGTGGCTACAGCAGTCTAGACTTTTTTTGAAGTTGGCGTGGGTCGCAACAGATCACCGCAGCCTGGAGTATATGACGAAGGAGGACTTCGTCATCGTGTCTGGTCCAGTCGGCAGACGGGGCCGCTGGCACCAGTTTCTGTTACAGTTTTTGTTAGATGTAGTGTATGTGCCCGGGCAGAATCAGGAAATTCCTGACACCCTCTCACGCTGGTCTTACCCAGCGTATTTGTATAGTCCTGAAACTAACATACACGGTACGGAGGAGGATGCTGAAGGCGTAGCGGCAGATGAGAGGGAGCAGCGAGCCCATGCCGATCAGCTCCTGGAGAGGGCTGATGGTCAGGGGGAGACACAATTTTTACGTAATTTTGTGGCATGGCATTCCTCCTTGCTCGCATCAGGAGTTACGCCGTTGAATCAGGAACTGGGTCGCGTGGACGTGTTCCAGGATGATGCTGAGTTTTCTGAGCTTGCTGAGCAGGGGTATGCGGAGTATGCTGCGTATTGCAGTCAGGTCAGAAATTTGTTTTCTGTTGAAGGCCTGCCACGCAAGGCCCGCCGAAAGGCGCAACGCAGCGCGATTACGCAGGGACGCAGCCAGAATTGGTCTGCTCGTGCCCTGGGGGCTGCACTGCAGTGTGCGCCTGCGGCCTGCATTCCTGATTGTGACTCTGATGAGCCATGGGCAACGGTCCGCGCGGGGAGAGTAGTTCCCCCTGAGGTTTCCATTTTGCATGACGACTGGACTGTTTTTTTTGAGCAGGATCCTCATCTCATGGGAGTCATGGCCTCTTTGCGGCAGGAACAGGCGTCTCTTCGTGCGCCAGGTTATGCGTTTCATAGTCCTAGGCCTGATTGTTTACGTCTGCGCTACCGTGGCAAACATGTGGTGCCGGAGGCCATCAGTCAGAAAGTTCTTCAGGCCTGCCACACGTATGTCCATGGCGGGGTAGACAAGACATTTCTACTCTGTGACAGAAAATTTTATTTCCCTGATACAGATTTGCGCCAGTTGGTCCGGCAGGTCTGTGGGGCATGCCAGGTGTGTCAGCAGACTAAGCCCCAAACTGGGAAGCAACATGGGGAGCCCGCGTTTTACCCCGTCCCTGATGACCCTTTCACTAGTTTAGCCATGGATTTCGTGAGTCTCCCGAAAACTGTCGTTAATGGTGAGACTTACGATTACCTGATGGTCGTTGTGTGCCGGCTAACAGGCTATATTTTGGCAATTCCGACCCAAAAATTAGGTCTGGACAGCCGGAAGTTAGCTGAAATATTTTTAGAGAGAGTTGGTTTTTTTACCGGGTTACCGAAGGAAGTGTATTCTGACGATGCTTCAGTTCTGAGCAGCCAATTTCTGGACACATTGTTTTCCCTGAGCGGTATTGAACATCACAGTAGTGTCCCCTATAAACCGTCCACAAACAGCAGGGCGGAATTGGCAGTCAAGAGTGTGGTCATGGCGCTTAGGCACTTTTTGACCCAGCGACCGCGCTCATGGTATCATGCCCTCCCCCTAGCCCTGTGGGGGTGGAATGACCTGCCAGGTTTGGTTGCCCCCTACTCCCCCCACAGGCTGGTTTTTGGGAGGGACCCCGTAGGGTTTGGGGAGGTACCCCCCACGGTGCCGGGAGATGGGGCGGAGGATGCGCAGCAATTTTTTTCACGACTTGTAACTGAGCGTCAACAGGTCAAAACTGCGTTGAAGCGCCTGCATGACAAGGAGTCTGGCGCATTGCGCAAGAAATTTACGGTGCAACCTTTCCGAGGAGGTGATCGTGTGTGGTTGCGAGATCGCCCGAAGTGGGATCAGCCCCACTACAATAAGTTGAAGCGGATATGGCAGGGCCCGTATGAGATTTTACGGTGGGAGGGGGGGGATCGCTATGTGATTCACGTTGCAGAAACCCAGAAAGTAGTTGCCTCAGATCGTCTGAAATTTTACAGATCCATGTTCGAGAAAGTGACAGCCCCTTTTTCGTATTTCAGTGATAGGCAGTTGCCGCCCAACGATGACACGCATATGGTCGAGGATGTATTGGACCATGCGGTCAAGAGGCCCCGAGGTGCCTCCCTGTACCTTCAGTTGTATGTGGCTTGGAAGGACCATGAGGACAAGACGTGGGAGGACGCTAGACAGTTTATTGGGAGGGGGAATGATAGGGTTGAACGTTATTGCACGCGCCATGGCCTGAAAAAATGGCTGAAGTGAACATGGTGCTGCCCTCCTGATGTATGATTTTTTTTTTTACACTTCAGTCATACTCTGTCCCAGAGGTCAGCCACTCACCGTCTGTGTCCCTGTAGATACATTTACCAAGAGAAGCGGGATAAGCGGTGTAGGACGACATTTTTTTTCATTGCAACGTGCCCGCGAAGGGACCGCTGGGTCCCCAGAGGACAGAGCCTTTTTTTTTTGTTGTACTTTTCTATGTTTGTGATTTGCTTTGTTTTTTCCTCTTGTTATTTGTCCCTGTGCTCTCAGGTTTATCTTGAGTTTCAGAGTCCAGATCAGAATCACCAGATCGTCCAGACCAGGCCGTGAGGGTGGACAGTTCTATCGGATTTTCCAGGCTATGCCGTGGAGATGGTCGCTTTTAAATCAGTAACTGGGCTTGCTCGTCAGTTTTTTTTTCCGTCAGCATTGTGTGACCCTGTTGGATGATTGAGCCTGTGATGGCTGCTGTCAGGATTTTCCTTTATCACTTCTGCTGCTTGATCAGCTGCAGGGAGGGAGTCACTGCCAGGGCCCAGCTACATGTGTTTTGATTTTTGCTGCTTCTTCTTCGTCCCGCTTAACTGCCACTGTAGTTTTGGAGTTTCGCGGACAGACAACACACGGGCGTGTGCTGTCTTGGGAGGGGGATGTAAGTGGCAGTGATTTGCGGCCTCTCAGCTTGGCTGCAGGTGGTTAGAATCGGCTGTGATGAATAGGATTCGCGACAGCGCTTACGCCTCAGATCGTCGCATGCCAATTTCTGTGTGATAAATTAACAACGCTTCAATTCAGTACGCTCTGATGATCAACGAGTGTAGCAATCAGATTGCATAATTATTTCATCATGAACTGTATTGAAGGTCGTTTCACTGTCACATTTCAGGGTCCTGTTTCACGATGCAACAATGACAATGAATGGTTATTCGTGGTCTTGATGTTGTGATCCTGCTGTGGACAACGTAGAGGTCTGTGATTTTGTAGTTGGCATAAATCCGTTGTGAAAACAAGGTTTCGCATATCAAGGAGTAAAACTACAAGTGGGTTTTGCACGATCGTATTGACAAGTAATCCACGGCCTCACAAATGTCTAACATGGCCCCAGTATCCAGTACCCCCAGGTATTCACGTCCCCCAAGACGGATACGTATACCTAGGATTTTATGGGGTTCAATTATCCCGAAGCTCATTGAGACACAAGTTGAGTGTCTCAACGTGTGTCTGAACTTAACCTCAGAAAAAGATGCGTTTCAAAAATGTATCCTCAAAGCAAATGCACGCGGGCACCACTCTGCTCACTGTTCACTTCACTCTTCAATACCCAAGTGCTCCATTATAGCGTCCAGCTTGCGCTCAACTCGCCTGAGCGCATCCAAAGTTGGACCGCGGTCACTTGGGTTCAAAGAGTCCCTGAAAGTGTTTGTGTGGCATACAAGCTTCATATTCTCTTTACAGTCAAAGAAGAACAGGTATATGTGCCCTCTGGCATTCGGGATGCACTGGAATGTATCAAACGGCCGCATGGTTTGGAAGAGGTAGTGGCCCTCAGGAACCTTTGTACCCTTGGTACCAGTGGCATAAGAGTGAAAGGTCAGTGGTTTTTTCGGGCCTACTGCAATCATTGCAAGCAGGTGGGAGGTGTCTGCCTCAATCTGAAAGCCAAGGCGAGCACCCCCCTCTTCAATGCAATAGATGTACTTTTCGTTCGTTGGGAGTTGTGAGTGTACTTTTATCACGGCCGCCAGCGCCTCCATTGCCTCATGGATTTTTTTTGCCATCTGTTTTTGTCAATGCAGCAACACCAGTGCACACTTCTGACCAGGAGTGACTTTTTTGTTTCCAATTTACCCCGCAGAGGGAGGAGGCTAGTTCTTCTGCCCGTTCTCGTGTTACAGTGAACTGCACTCGCTTCTTCTGCGTTGACTCTTCATCCTCTGATGACACCTCCCCATCACTGTTCGCAAACGTTGGACCTGCAGGAGTAAGTGACAGAGATTCACAGTAATAATCACAGTGGAGATTGAGACGCAAATTGAGAGGCACAAATTGCACGTCAACTTTCAACACACTTTCAACTCACTTTCGGTACGCTCGCGGGTCTTGTCGAACGCTGTTGCCCTTGATACACTGTCTATTCACTGTTCCCTGTTAACTGCGCACTGTTCGCTGATCGCTGTCTGTCACAGCAATAATCACTGCCGGCACTGTCGGCATTGAGACGCGAATTGAGAGGGACAACGTGCGCGTCAATTTTGAACACACTTTCAACACACTTTCAACACACTTTCAGCTTGTACTGGAGCTTCGCCAACAGCAACTTCGCTGTCATCGCTGTCGCTGTCGCTGTCGTTGTCATCCGATGTCTTGCCGCTCGGCGCTCGCTTGCTTCCTTGCTTGCGGCTCGCTTGTTTCCTTGATGTGTCACGCTGATGCCCTGATGACTGGGATGCGCTTGACTTGCATGGAGACTTACCTACATCCAATATATTTGTGACTGCTGCGGCTCACAACAGAGCGCACGTCCGTTCACTCACACACCTTCAGCCATGACCTGGCCTAGACTCTGACTCTGTTCACGCTGGGAATCGTCCAGCACGCTCTCATTGTCACTCTCAGGTCGCTGAGATGAGTGGAACGCAGTGAAAATGACGGTACAGAAAATGCCAGTTGCAAAGGAAAAATTATTACAAACATACTGAAGCGGTACCCAGAACCCCATGGCTATGGTGAGGCATACAACCGGTCTCCGGTCCACTAACCCCATGTACGGAAGGGAAGACGCCCGCTGACGCCCGGTGCGACCCCAGCGGGAGCGTGTTCCGTGCCGTAAAGCCCCGCATCGGCAACTGATGCACCGCCAGCGGAGATTTATATATCAGAATATCAGGAATCAACAGGGTTTTATTTTCATATTGTTTCCGTCAATTTTTACGCTTCCGTTCTGATATTCACTGTTTTGACAGCTGGCGGTTAGCTCGCGACTTTAGCGTAACCGCCAGTTTAACTGTTATATACAGATATTTTAGCGCAAATCGTGACGAAGACTCTAAAGTCTTCAGGAATTGCATTGATGCATCCGCAATTTTCACATCTTACACTCGCAACCGTAATCCGAATTTTTCAGGATGTCGAAATCGGATTTTCGACTTCGACATCCCCGCACTTGATTTGACCTCTTTCGAGTGGAGCTACATGCTTCCCTATGCACGAATCAACTTTCCTTTTGTCTTGCCCTCCATTTGTCTTAGAGATATGGGCAAAACAAAGTTGATTCGTGAGGCCACTTGTGAGGGTCATATCTCGTGTTGCTTGCGAGGAATGACAATAAGGAAACGTGGGATGTATTCACAATACTCATGACGTAATTTAGGAAGCATTATATGCCTTGCGTCTCCACACGTGCGCGCTAGCGTAATGGATCATGGTCAAGAGGGTAGAGTTTGCGTTATAACTCTTTGGCCATGATATTGCGTGCGTTGAGATAACCTTAGAGTGTAGCGCGCGAGTGTTGGTGTTGCATAGGAACTTTTCTTGAGTTCCTATGAGCGATTGACACAAAGTTATGCCCTTGGAGGGGCATGACATATCGTGGGGGGAGCTACCTTTTTGGGCAATATGTGGTATGCGCCATGTGTTGTGTTGCGTGCCCATTTGGCGGGTCCATCGCTCCAAGCCAAACCCGCCAATGGACATCATATTGCGCAAGCCCCCTCTCCATACTCCCCACGATCAATTGCAAGCCTAACCTTCGTGGAGGGAAGCTTGTTTGGCGATCCCAAAGCGATGCGTTGGGAGCAAGGTGTGTGTTTTGCAATTTTCCATATTTTCATGTGCCCACTTGGGAAGTAGCGCTTGTAACCTTTCAGAGCGCCCCAAGTGGAGCACATATGTGGAATCGAAGGTCATTAGTGTCAAGTCATTGTGTTTAGAAGGATTGGTCAATTACTCAATCCAAGCCGAAGATATTATAATATAATTGTGGGCTTTTCAAAGCACTTTTGCGTGTTCTTTTGCCAATTTTGCCGTATTTGGCCCGTGATGATGTCAAGTGGCGACCGTGTATCTCAACGTTGCGCTCAATTGACATCATGACCCAAGTATGTTATGAGGGTACATACTTCGGTGCCGAACATATCTTAGACCCGGCGAATAACTCCTCTTGGGCTTGGCATACCGTGGCCGCCATGTTGGCGATTTGGGACCATCCCAAACCATGGGCTCACTTGGCGACCCTGCCATTCCCAAAACCGGAGGAGTTGGGCGACGCCCAAAAGATATGTTGGACACATATGACTTGATACCAATCCTATGGCACACTCCGGTCCGAGTCGGGCATGTGCCTCATTTGCCCCAACCATGAGTGTGCGCATTTTTTTGGCCATTTTGAGCAATTTTCCACATTTTCTGCCCGCCGTGCACTATGTTCAGCCCACCTGTGCACGCCGGACGCATGGACCAACGGACCATATATGACATGGGTGTTATGCATATTGGTCCCCATGGTTCACATACCACGTGGGCGAAGCGGAACAACCTTCGTTAAGATGCTAGCCCAAAGTGAGTGTGGGCAATTTTGCCATTTTGGCATTTGTGGACCCAACTGGGATCGTCACCACGCCAAGTGGCATGGACATCTTTGGGAGCCAAGGGCATGGGAGTCTGTGTTCGACTCCCGGTGGATGGCGTATGGAATGGCAGATCCGATCTCCAAGCCGGCGTGGAGATATACTATTGGGACCACCCCAAATTTTGGCTCATTTCAGGCAGCCAAAATGACCCCCTTTTGGGACCCCAATTTCAACCCCCCGTGTGGTCAATTGGCGGCCCCATATCTCTATGCCCACAGAGAGCCCGGACTCAACTTCAAGTTGTACACTCAGATATAAGTCCTAGGTCCTGCCTCCTAACCTGTGGGCCATTGGCCTTGCCCTGGCCGGGCGACCCACGCGTGGGAATGACGCCAATTGTGGTGATTTTGGCATCATGACCCCACTTGACGAATCCGTGTTGCCCTGATGCCGGGACCTCAGAGGGAGCCAGGTTGGTCCAGGGCTCCAGGGAGTTCGTACTCGAAGGGCATGGGGTCAGTTGCCTCGTCCCTACCTCTGGCGGGTCCGGACGAGGGTTCGATTTTGGGGATTTTTGAGTTAATATCAGTTTGGGCTGAAACAGCCCACTTTCAGCTACCAACTCCTAGGGTATAATGGCGGAGCCATATCTCTCGCTCAGAGAGGAGTTGGGACCTGCTGTTAAGGGAGCATAGGGAGCGACTGTCGGTTGGCCTTGGAGCCCCTTGATTCCCAGGAACTCGCCTGTGGCTGGGCGGGACACCCCCCCCTATTGGCAGGGTTTCAGGGTCCGGACTGAGCAGGGCATGGGTTGTGTTTGAACCCCCGCCCCCACCAGCCACTGAGAGGGTCGGACCTGGGATTGGGATATGAGTTGGGACTGAGTGTCTATTGTCCTGTGATGCACTTACCCCAGTTCAGTCTCAACCCCATGTGTACATATCCTGATGTGTTGCTGTACATGCTTTCGTTCCCTTGTTGCAGAGTGGCAAGGATCCTGAAACGCTTTGTCACATGACATGAGCGCATTGATGCCCCTGTGAGCGTAGTGCTTTGCCTGCCTGCTCACTTGCGCGTGTCCACCGCAGCGTCCCGTGGCCAGGCCCCCCACGGGAACGCGTCAAGAGCGTTTCACCGCCGCGGGGTTACCCAACCCACGCGTGCCACTCGGGGCCACCAACCCCGAGCAGCGCGGCGCAGCAGCTCGCAGCTCGCAGCTCGCAGCGCAGCGCAGCAGCTCGCAGCGCAGCGCAGCGGCTTGCAGCGCCGCCCAGCGACAGCGCCGAGTTCGTCACGGAGCCCGCAGCGCCGTCCGGAGCATCGCCCTGACTGCGCCGCGACCGTGAAAGAGGTGAACAGACCAGGACTCCCTCATCAGCGAGTCCTATCGGCCGACCAGCAAGGCCGCACACCCAGTCGCGTCAACCACCTCCACAACCACCGGCTGACCAGCACCAGCCGCACTCCCAGTCCAGTGCTGCAACACCCACCTCAACAACCACCCCAGGACCACCCCATCGAGAGCACCGATGGTGAACTGGGACGAGGCGGGTAAGACCTGGCCGCAGCCCCACCCCCATGCGGCGCGCCTACTGCGTGGGTTGCTGTGGGGGCAGCAGTACCGCCACAGCAATCCCCAGTGCGAAGGCGGCATGCTCGGGAGCTTCGAGCTCCGCGAGGACATGGGGGAGGACCGCCTGCGGGCAGTGGAGGAGTGGCTGCGGGCGGAAGGGTATGAGTACCGCTTCCGCCACAAGCGCTGGAGGACCTGGACCCGCCCGGACAGGCCCGGCGAAGGGCTGCGCCCCGACGGGATCGAGGAGGACGAGACCCCCAACGAGTACCCGTCGGGCACCTCGATCAACGTCTCCATGTGGGACATGATGCAGAAGGAGTTCCCGGAGCTGGGGAACGAGCGCAGGCTGCAGGGCAGCAGCGCGTCTCCTGGGAAGGAGAAGCGTTCCGCCGGGGACAGGAGGCGGGACAGGAAGTGGCGGGAGTACCAGGAATCCCTGGCCGCCGAAGCCGCCCAAGGCGCCAGGGGCCGAACCCCAGCACACGGGCCCCAACGGGCCAATGGTGGTCACCACCCCGGCCACGCCAGCCTTGGTGACTTCATGGAAGTCGCCAAGCAGACCAAGGCCAAGCCCCGTCCGCTGCTCCTGAGGAAGTCAGGCCCCAGCAGCGACGCGGAGTCGGCCCACCGTTGGAGGATGCCGGCCGACCAGGCCAGCTCCAGCGGCAACGTCGCTCCCCACCAAAGGGATGTGGCGCGCGCCTGCGAGCGCACCTGTGGGGTGCCCTGCAACCTTCGGATTGCCCGGCAACGGGCCACGCAGCAGAATGCTGCCGTGGAGGGCGCCGTCGGCATCGCCCATGAGGAGGCCACCGAGTGGGGCAGAGGCATGGGCTACCGCGCCTCGACCGTGGCAGCCATCGCGGCCGGTCTCACGGCTGCGGCCGCCCATGAGGCAGTGGCTGCCCGGATCAGGGCAACCAACGAGGAAGCCCGCCTGACGCAGGAGGCCATTGCCTGCAAGGAGGCCGAGGTGAAGACGCTGGAAGAGGCGCTTGCCCAAGAGAGGGCAAAGAAGGAGGCGGAGGAAAGGGCCCGCGCCGAAGCTACGGCTAAGGCCCAGGCGGACGCCGCCAAGAAGGACACCATCGAGGCCGCGCGACGGAAGGTCGCTGAGGAGAGGGCCAAGACGGAGGCGGAGCTGGCGGCGTTGGAAGCGGACAAGGCTCGGCTGCAGCAGGCCCGGGAAGCCGAAGCGGCTCGTGCCCGGGAGGAAGCCGAAGCGCGAGCTGCCGCAGCCACAGTCGCCGCAATGCGGGAGGCAGAGGCCAAACTCCGCCGCGAGACTCCCCCGGGAGGATCACGAGTGGAGACCCTTCGAAAGCTTTTCGAAGGGGAAGCCTCCTCCAAGATGACGCTGGACGGAAAGGTTTATAGTGTTTTCAGCACTGTGTTTTTGCTTCTCCTGCTGCTTGCTGTTGCTGTAGGGTGTCCTGCTGCTTGTTTTGGGAGATGAAAAGCTTTTGTTTATTGAAATACAGTAAGTCCAAGTCAATCCAGGATAGCCGAAGCCAGAAGTGTGCAAGGAGAAGGTAATTCAGGATGAAAGCATGAAGGGCTGCAGTGTAAACAGTCAAAGATGATTTGATATTCACAGAAACTGCAACTCAGGTTACAAATGAATGCATATTCACAAAGATAGCTGAAATGTTTTGGGAAAAGAGTTAGAAAACTGCCCCATGGTCACTCTCTCTCCATAGTGCCATCTCAGGAGATGTGCACTCTTTGTTTTGGGTCCCATATGTGCTGAGGTGGCATGGTATGTGGCGATGAGGTCACTGCCATGTCACATGGGATCTTCCTACTTAGCTAGGCTGACCAGGAATTGAACCCAGGACCTCTCAAAAAGAGGTGCCTAGCCCCCTAGGGTGTATACCACTAGGGCAGAAAAGTATTCATGGAAAAACATAGATAAATTCATAGGCTCTACCTTAGGTATGTCAGTGCTTAGTCAACTCAGGAAACGATGAATAGCTTCACATTGAAAGGGGATTAAGGGGTCCACTCCATATCCTGATTGGGTGTGTGGTTCCATAGGTCAAAATGTGTTATCACCACTTTTGGTGGGACCAATACTAAGATAAAAATGCATGGATGCTCAGTGCATCTCTAATACAACTAGAGTATGCCTCAAAGCAATGGAAAAGCACTTTTTCTTACTCCCCCCTTGTGCTGTGGTGGCCACCACTGTCGCATTTTAGGAAAAAGGGAATTTTTCTTGGCCTTTCTGTGGTTTCCACATCTACTTTAAAATACCTATAGTTTCCCTTACACTGAAAAATGAGCGCTCACCATGGCTGGCGCTCTTCTGCTGCTCTGATTGTATCATATCCTACAGAAGACTCAGCGCTCATGGCGCTGCCGGGGCTCCTGTGGCTTGGTTGGGTTAGTATGGGAGCATGCCAAACATGTGCATATGCATCCCTCCCTCCAAGACGCAGCGTCGACACAAACCCAACGCAAGACACAATATACATATGGCATGGGTTCTCGTAAACCTGCTGGCGACCTGTGACCTGTCTTAGGGCGAAGGGAGTCTCAAAAGAAATTAATTTGCCCCTTGCTGGGGTCTTATTTCTGCTCAGTCTCTCCAGGCACGTGCGTTTCGGCCCGAACACGGCCTACTCAGCGAGGCTGCGGGTGGGTATCTGCAGAGGCAGGAATGGGAGAATTATGGACGAGTCCACGCAAAAACGAAGCGACGACACCAAAATCCGTCAAATGACGGCCTAGAATTTCTCTGAAACGACACACCTGAGCAGAATCCAATTGTGCATCAGAAGCACATTTTTAGAGAAATTATAGTCATCTCTGGATTTTTTAAATCCAGAAATTCATACGCATAAAATGGCGGCGCGCAGGAGCGGCTTCTAGCGAAGCGCCGGAAAATGGAGAAATAATGGAATTATAAACGTATGTCTCACGTAGTCTTGAAAATGACGAGACATACATTAATAAATAAACATACAGATTCCACCCACACTAATAGAAGCTTCAAAAATTCAAGAATTCGAAAACCAATTGAAGAGACTTCAATGAATCAGGTATAAACTACAGGTATGCTCGTCTCGTATGCCGCATACACATTGCTCGTCTCGTGTCTCCGTGAACGAGCCTTGTAGCAGCGCTAACAACGATAGGACGCGATAGAGGGATTGATTAGAAAGATTGCAGATGATTAGCGGTCAGATCAGGGTGATTAGACATACACACAAGTGCATTGCAACGTTCTGCGCGTGCGCCCCTGACTTGCTCTCTCTCTCAAGCGGTAGGTAA